>OX422213.1:548348466-549813466 GCA_949130495.1 Sambucus nigra | reverse complement strand
GGTTGAGCTTTGGCCTTAGAACTCTTAGAGACTCTTATCCTCCTTCCTCCTGGTCTCTCTCTCTATTTTGGCACATAATAACCCCACCTTCAACTACGTAAGGGATATTAAAAACTCTAATTTTTGTCCATCCTTGTTCCTCAAATTTTCAAAAGACTAAAATACTCCTCCAGGGTGTCAATTTGGCCTACAAGTGCCCCGTGACCTAAACTAAATCCCCAGGTAGACTTTTTTTTTACTATCTCCAACCTTTCGAATTCAATGGCGCACTCAAAACGACCATTTGAATAACTTAAAATTAATTACTTATTATATCATTAATTCATATCCCGATACGACTCACACTCGCATCCCGACTTAAATAGCATAATTGTCGTATTTCTCACTTGTGACAATTTAAAAATTATCATAATCACATATTACTTTATTCACTCAGTAATATTCAACATAAGTCGCACTTTCAAATACTAACCATTAACTCGCTGGTTAATATTTATTTTATTCTGAATTAATTATAAATTAATTTTTCTCATTTAATTTTAATTAATTCTATATTTTGAAAATCATAAAATTACGAGGTATTATATACTCCACCCTGTAGACACCTCATTCTGTTACCCCAAACTCTCTTTAGGTCCTTAGTACCTCCACTCATCACCGCAGACCCAAGTCATGTCCCAAGCATTGACCAGGAAGCCATCAGGCACTCCCCGGCTCGGTTTGACCAAAAGTCAAACTCTTTGTTTTGACTGAGACTCGATGAATCTTCGAAGGGCACTGAATACCCTTGCCAACGGTCTGTCCCTTGCACGGTTTTGGCTTACCATGCGGACGAACGATCCGTTTGCATCCGAAGCCTGACCTAGACGCCACCAGGTGATCCCAGGCTCTGTTTGACCTAAGTCAACTCTTCAGATCAATTGAGCTTGAATGATTCTTCGAAGGACCCTGAATACCCTTTCCAACGGTCCATCTCGTGCGTGATTCCGACTTTCCATGCGGACGAACGATTCGTTTGACTCCGAGAGGTCACTGAATGCTTCTCGGTACCGTTTGACCAAAGTCAACTCTTCAAACCGGGTCAAACTCTTTGGAATGTAGAAGTAAATCTCCTAACCTTTCCAATGGTATGCCCCGTGCGTAATTCGGACTTACCATGCGGACGAACGATCCGTTTGCGTCCGCGTGATTCCCCGTCCAATGGACCGACAAACGCTTCCGAGCCATATTTGACCCAAAGTCAACTCCCGAACCCGGGAGAGGTCCACAGGACTTTCGAAGGTCTCTAAATTACCTTTCCAATGGTATGCCCCATGCACAATTTTGACCAAGGGTTAGCCCTCGATGGTCGATTTTCCGAAAAAGCCTGAAACACACTGCCAAACGGCAGGTTCCAGAACCAGCCTATTGGCACCTTCCTACCGATAGGCAGGAAGGGCTCTATGCTGATCGGTAGCCCCCTGGGCCTATAAAAAGGAGGTTTTCACCTCATTTGCATAAGAGAGCTCAGAAGGAAATCTCTCTCAGCAAGTCCCAGAAACCTCTCTCGAAGGCAGCGTGATTTCAACTTCCAAATCCCTTTTTCACTTACACTTTTCATCATCCCTTTCATCAAACTTGATGAATTAACCACTCTCCATCATCATCCAAGTGCAAGGGCTATTTTTCAACATTAAAGATCAAATTCCAAGTCTCCAAGAAGGTCCATCTTTCTCACCTTTCTCTTCAAATATTCTTGAATTTGCAATAACTTGTTTTATTACTTAAGCACTTTTATTATCTTATTTCCCATATCCTAACATACCTTTTTATCTAGTATTATTGCACATCTCTTATTTTCATATAAATAAAACCCCAAAAAATAAGAAAAAGAGGGCTTGCTCATGAATTCCAAGTAGGGATTCTCACACTTTTTCCACACTTTTCTCACAACAAAAAAACACTTTTTCTAAACACACACACACACTTACAAATAAGAGATTTCTCCATTTGGATTTATGGGCTAAACTCCACCCCTCGTTTGTATGCGAACTACGTGGACTTTGATTCTTTTACAGGCTACGTAGGCGTCTCGGGGTAAAACCCAAGACTCGAGTTATTTTCTCACATTTTCTCTTATTTTCTATCTTCTCTTTATCCCATTTTCTGTTATATTCTATACATTCATTCTTAGTGGCGTATTATTCCGCATGCGTTATCGTTCCCTTATAACTATCAACGTAGGGGTAATCGCATAAATTCTATTTTCTACATTAATTTTATATTCCTACGGATGAATCGCTTTATCTTTTCCATGATACAAGTCGAGGATTCCTACCTCCATTTTATATATGCACATTCACACATATCACGGGGGAAAACATAAAGAAAAATAACAAATATCCATTAGAGACCGAAAGGGCGGAATGGGTTCCTAACACCTTCCCATTTCGTAACTAAGCCTCCGAACCCTTCTCGAATCATTTTGGTTTCGCACGCACCAGTATGTCTTTGGATGCCATCCTTCGGGGTGGCTTCCCCTTTTTCTTTTGTCTATTTTGAGTAAAATAGACTGACAACTCTGAATCTCTCTATATTTTCACACCTCACAAATCGATGCCGACCGAAGCGCTCTCCCTAGAGGGGACGCGCGGGACCTGAAGGATCATTTTTCCCTTCGCGGCGGGGATCGGGGATGGCCACAGTGAAAACTCTGCTGGGGAAATTTATTATATTTTGGGGGCTTGACTCTATTTACATGGATGATATGTTTGTTTATGTTTTCCCCCATATCCACATGTTCCCCTTCTTCATGTGTGTCCTAGCTTATGCTTATGTTCACACACTTGTAGAAAATTCTCCATGTACACTTCACACCACGTGCACCTAGGATCACATATATCCCCATGTTGCACGCATCACCCATCCATACTTGGGGTACCTTTTGAGGTACTTATACTTTGATTCCTATTTGTCATGATCAAGAAAGGCATTCTAATCATAACATACTAATAAGAGAATCATGCATGATTTATACGATATTACCAAAGAGCATTATTATTGACCAAATTTTACCCAGTAACTGGAGGGTCACTTCGTGATGGGCGTTGGTCCGGCAGGTCGCAGTTAGCCTAAGCGATATGACTCTCACCTTTCATTGGCCAAGTACCTTCGACGTATATCAAACGGTTCCCCCGCATCATACCGCTTGACCGAAGTCATGACGGGAGGTATAACACAGGGAATTCATTCACGTACGCCGAGTATATCGAATTCTCTCTCACACGTACCGTCCCCACGAGGTATATGGTGAGGCAATTCACGTACACTCAGGTATATCAAATGGCTTGTCCACACGTACCGATTGCCCGCAAGAGCAAGACGTATATCGTGGAAGTCACGCCAAAGGGGGGAACCCATGCCGATTCACCCAACCAACTTCATACCAGCATATAGGTGTCAAACCTAGGACACACACTTTAGATTACCGTTTCAACCCGAAACTCTACCGAAATTTCGAGTCGATCTGCCGCCCAATTTTTGCGCATTTTTAAAATGGGACCCTGTCCGTGAGCCTGGTTACAAGTCCAAGCGTAGCTTTGCATATATTAAGACCCCCCACTTTTCTAGGCTCGGGTCCCGTCCGACATTGCATTTAGGAGAATTAAATACAAGTGAAAATATAATAATCATAATAATCATGCTGAGTTCCGTCTCCAAAAACATTTCTCCCTTTTTATCAAAAATCCAAAAACATTTCTCCCTTCTTTATCAAAAATCCAAAAATAGTTTCTTCCCTTTTTCTCAAAAATAAATCTCATCCTACGCCTTCTCAGGTCGATCGCACGCCCTTGGCCTGGCTCCCTATTGGCTTCGATCTTCAGTCAAATCACCCCGGGGTTTCATCCACTCCTCTACTACTTCTTCTGAGTCAGTCCGAAATCCATCTATCTTCCATGGAGAATGAAGATCAAGCACCAGTCATACAACCGAATCTGCCTACGATCCTAGCTCAGCTCATGGCCAAGATTGACATCCTCCAAGACGAGGCCCGAGAAATACAACGAAACCAAGTTCCTATTCCTCAAGAGCCCGAGGCCCTATTCCCTCGTGCTATGGGTCCACCTGAGCCTATCTGTGTTCCGGAAGAATATCATCACGCTCCACGTGCCCCTCCGGCTAATGGGCCGCCTCCTGCCCAGCTTCCAATGTCAAACATTTCCCAGACTATGGCTAACCTGCCTGTGGTCGTTAATCCAAAAGTGGAGGAGTTGAACAAAGTCAAAGATGATCTTAAGATGCTCACTAAGAAGTTTGTCCAGGTCAAGATCTCTGGGAATTACATGGACTACACCCACATGTCTCCTTATCCTAAAGCGAGGTTACCTGAGAAGTTCAAGATGCCAAATATCGAGAAGTTCGGGGGAGTGGTCCCCCGATTGTCCATCTTCACAGTTATCCCGTTCCATGACTCTCCTAGGGGCTTCCAAAGAGGTAATGGCCCAACTGTTTGAACAAACTTTGAAGGATAGTGCCCTCCGATGGTTTTTATCTCTCGAGGAATCCAAAATCCGTAGCTGGGAGGATGTAGCCCAAGAATTCATGTTGCAGTACAAATACAACGAAGTGCTCGAGGTCACCCGCCGTGATTTAGAGCTGCTCAAACAAAACTCTGGAGAATCAGTCACTAACTTTATAGCCCGATGGAGGGAAAAAGCAGCCACTATGACCAATCGGCCATCTGAGCAAGAACAAGTCAACATAGTAAAGAAGAATTTCTTGCCCCATGTCCGAGCAACCATGGGAGGACAGTACTGCCCCCACTTTCGAGCTCTCAGAGAGGCAGGAGTTGAAATTGAGGAAGGTCTTGCCAAAATAGAAGTTGAAACGAAGAAGGTGTCCAGACAGTTCACCCCCAGAAAGTATGACAAGCCTGCCAATGCTACAGCCTCAACCATCAACAATATCTCTCAACCAACCACATCATGGGCACCAGAAAGTCGCCATGCCCCCATCCGAAGGGAATACACTGAGCTTCATGCTCCCCTCTCCAAAGTTTACCAAGTCCTGTTAAGCCGAAATCTTATAAAGCCCCTGTATCCCCATCCATTACCCAATCCACTTCCCAAAAATTTCAAGACTGATGATCATTGCGCCTTTCACTAAACTGCCGGCCATACCACCGACCAATGCTTTCACCTTCGGAACATAATCCAAAATCTCATCGATCGGGGTACCATCGCCCCACCAGCCAATCCTAAACCAAACACTACTCACAATCCACTCCCAAATCACACCAATGCCATCTTCTTGGAAGAAAACCCGAATTTTGACCCATCAACCCAAATCACACCCCTATACCCTCCTAAAGCTCTTCAAATTTGCCAATATTTCCTCCTACACCCTACTAGCCCTGCTGATAAGACACTGTCACTCCTTACTAGAGCGTGCTTCGCTGTCCGGACCCGTTCTGAAAGTGGAAGTATGGAATTGACAGAGGTGTTAAATCAACTCCTATAGTTCGGGCTGAAATGGCCCTCACGGATGACTATCGATTGCCAGAGGTTCAGTACGCTATTTTTAGAAGCGCGGAAATGGGCCCGAGAGTCAGATAGTTATGTGATACCAACCGATGAAGTCAACTTAGATGATGTTATCTAGATCATGGCGAAAGCATTCAGGCAAACCAACAACATTTGTAGTATCACCGAGTTATTTGGTGCTTTAAAGCTACAAGGGCACCTGGTCCCTTCACCCTTACACATCCCCACAGAATGGGAAGACCTATATGAGGAGGCCGTTGAAGTTATGGAATGCATCGACTTCACATAGGAAAATAGAATTGTTGCCACCGAATGGGGGGAAGAATTCAAAAATTCAAATGAAGAGCAAGCTTCAGGAAGAACTGGCCCAGTAACTGACTTATGTGGGATGATATCATTTGAAGAAATCCTCAGAGAAATAAGTAGGGTGGCAGAGCAGCCTGAGATCGATGAAGAAACGGGATTCATGTTTTTCTCTTCTTCGGTAAATCACATGACCAGATCTGGGAGACAGTACCAGATTCCGAGCTCATTACCAGCAAATGACAAGAGGAAGGGCGTGGAAAACCTTCCTATGCCAGAAATGACCATCGAGGAGAGCAAGATCCTCGATCAACTAAAGAAAACTCAAGATAACATCACTCTATGGGGGCTTTTTACGTCTTCCCAGCTACACAGAAATGCTTTAATCAAATTACTCACTGGACCCATAGTTCCTCCTTGTACCACACCGGAAGAAGCGGTAAATTTGGTCGGATCCTTGACCTCCACCCGAATGCTGTCCTTTTCTAAAGAAGAAATCCCCAAGATTGGGCCAAACCACAATCATGCACTCAACATCTCCATCGAAGTTATGGGGAAGGTTGTACCACTTTTTCTCGTTGATAACGGATCCGCTTTGAATGTCTGCCCACTGAGAACCTTCAAATGTCTAGGTCTGAAAGAAAGTGACCTCGCTCCGACCTCCATTGCCATGCGTGCCAACGATAATACCCGTCGGGAGGTGATGGGATCCATAAAACTTGTAATAGGGGTTGTACCTATAAACCCCGTCGTCAAATTCCAAGTCATTGATATCCCGGCCTGTTTTAACCTGTTGCTCGGATGACCCTGGCTCCATAATATAAAGGGTGTATCTTCCTCATTCCATTAGAAATTGAAGTTCTTCGCCGATGGGCGATTTGGTTGATGACGATAGTACTGAGGGTGTAAGCACCAGCAGTCCAATTCTTGAGATACAACATGGGTCAAATGATATGCTCCTATCAGGATTCCGAGTTGATCCATCCCTACTCCCAGCAGGGGACGGTTTCAGAGAAAGGGTTTGTCCAGAATATGACCCTCATGGCAATGTCAATGTGATTCAGATGTTCAGAAACATGCACTTCATGCCCGGACTGGGGCTAGGACAAAGGCAGCAGGGGATACTTGATCCCATCGAACTGAAAAAAGCTTTCCCTCCTTGTGGTTTGGGGTATCAACCATCAGAACAAGAGCTCAGAATGATACGCCAACCTCGACCAAAGAGAAGATTAGACTGCATCCAAATTCTCCCAGGTGACTCCCTGAATGGACGATTCATCAAAGAGGGCGAGAATTTCCCCTTTTGCAATTTTCCAGAACCATGGTACGACCGCACAGACAAGAAAATGAAGCCTGGAATGGAGATCTTTTTCCAAGATAGTTACCCATGTATCGAAAATTTCCCACACCGCATACAATCGCTTACCAAAAATATTAAAGAGACTGAGGAAAGTGATTTCGAAGATTCCTTCAACTTGTAGACATTGGGGCTAGCACTCTACACGGTTCATTCAGGCACCACACCACTGGACCCCTCTCATCTGATTAAAGTTGCTGATACACCTCTCCTCAACTGGCATGCTGCGCCAAGTCTACCTCTTGAAATCTCCCCTAACCCCAATGTTTACCCTGTTTCATTTACTATTGTCTATCCTTGCTCAAATGTAATCGAGACCTCTTTTGATGAGGTTCTCAATGCTGTTTTTCCTATCAATGAAATAAACGAAGATTTTGAGTATCTTGCTGTGCCTTACATTAACTATTTGGATTCTAATCAAACTTTTGATGATGATGATTTTGCAAATGAACAATTCTTAACTGATCTAAATAAGGTTAATAATAAACAACATAACCACGTTCAAGTTAATGAAGAAGAGACGGTTGTTATTAATCTCGATTCTAGTAGCCAACTACACAAGATTAGGATAGGGGCCACCCTTGACGAGCATGATCGCGCGCATCTCGAAGAATTTCTAAAGGAGTTCATGGATGTCTTCGCATGGTCCTATGATGATATGCCTGGTATTGATCCTGAAATAGCTCAGCATGAGATCCCTACTCTCCCAGATTACAAGCCGGTTAAACAAAAGTTAAGAAAGCTCCGCACCGAATGGTCGCTCAAAGTCAAAGAAGAGGTGGTCAAACAGTTGAACGTGGGTTTCATTGGAGTAATCGAATATCCCACGTGGCTAGCCAACATTGTACCTGTATCGAAATTAGGAGGAAAGGTTCGGATGTGTGTGGATTACCGAGATTTAAACAAAGCTTCTCCGAAGGATGACTATCCGCTACCCAATATCGATATGATCGTGGACAACACAGCCCGTCATGCTCACAAGTCATTCGTCGACGGGTTCTCCGGATACATCCAAATCAAGATGCACCCAGACCACCAAGAGAAAGCCGCATTCATCACCCCATGGGGAACCTTTTGCTACACCGTTATGCCATTTGGTCTCAAGAATGCTGGGGCTACCTACCAGAGGGACGCTACAACCATCCTGCACGATCTGATTCATAGGGAAGTCGAAGTCTATGTGGATGATATGATTATCAAGTCCAAAACTAGAGAAGGTCATGCTCCTGCTCTCCGAAAGTTCTTCTAACAACTATGGCATTATCAGATGAGCCTCAATCCACATAAGTGCGTCTTCGGTGTTACAAAGGGAAAACTTTTAGGATTCATGGTCAGTGAGAAGGGGATAGAAGCAAATTCCGCCAAGCTGAAGACCATACTTGATATGCCACCCCCCAAATAGAGAAAGAAGTCCGTGGTTTCCTTGGGAAATTATAATACATCAGTCGGTTCATCAGCCAGCTAACATCCATCTGTGAACCAATCTTCAAGCTCCTCCGAAAGGATTCAACCAAGGTTTGGAACGAGGACTGATAAGAAGCTTTTGACCGAATCAAACAATATCTGACCCAACCTCTAGTTCTCATGCCACCACAGCCTGGTCTCCCTTTGCTTCTATACCTAACCATAATCAACACTACAGCTGGGGCTTTGCTACCCCAATACCTTGAAGACTCCCGCAAAGAAATATCCATCTATTATGCCAGTCGCAAATTGATTGGGTACGAGGTCAACTACACTACTTTGGAAAAAGCATGTGTCGCGCTTGTCTGGGTCACCCAAAAGTTGCAACACTACATGCTCGCCTTCCCCATTAAACTCGTATCCCGAATGGATCCCATCAAATACCTTCTTAAGAAACCCGCCTTATCTAGCCGAATGGACCGATGGTTGATGCTCCTAACCGAGTTCGATATCATGTATGTCACACAGAAATCCATTAAAGGAAGAGCCATCTCCGACTACCTCGCGGATTACCCCGTAAAAGAGGCTAATGTCTGGATCTCCAAATTCCCAGATGAGAATATCCTTTGCACAGACCAAGACAACCCCCGATGGAAAATGTTCTTTGACGACGCTGCCAATAAAAAGGGATACGGCATTGGGATACTCTTGATTACCCCGGATGACTCTCATACTCCCTTCGCCATCAAGTTGAATTTCCCCTGCGCCAATAATATGACAGAATATGAGGCATGCACAGTGGGCCTCAAAGTCTCCCTCAAGAAAGGTATTCAATGCCTTGATGTATATGGGGATTCCTCCCTCATCATCGGTGAAGTGCTCAGAAAGTGGAAAGTCAAGGACGAAAAGCTCCAACCCTTTCATGCCCAATTAGAAGAGTTAGCCTCCCAATTCTGAGATATCACCTTCCATTAATTACCCTAAGCAAAGAATAACCTAGCCGATGCTCTCTCTACCTTAGCCTCCATGGTCGACATGCCCGAGGGAACAACAATGACCCCTTTCCTAGTTCAAAAGCAAGACAAACCAACCCATTGCTACCATATTGATATCGTCGCTAGCAAAGATCCTGAGCTAGTCAACTACTGGTACTATGATATTTGGTGCCTCCTCAAGTACGGTAGGTATCCCAAGGGTTCCAACAAGAACGATTCTGCTACCCTTCGAAAGTTATCCGCCCAGTACATCATATGTCATAAAGCACTACTCAAGAGGAATTTCGATGGAACTCATTTGCACTGTATAGCAGGGGCTGACATTGAAAAGATAATGCAGAAGATCCACAGCGGGGAATGCGGGCCCCACATGAACGGTCACATGCTTCCCAAGAAGATCATCCGACAAGGCTACTACTGGACCACCATGGCCCAGGATTGCACCACCTATGTTCGGAGGTGCCTTAAATGCCAACAGTTATCTAATCTCCAACATCTCCCTCCACGGGAATTATACAACATGACTTCTCCCTGTCCGTTCTCTACCTGGGGTATCGACATCATAGGGAAGGTTACGCCAAAGGCGTCAAATGGGCATGAGTTCATCATGGTTGCCATCGATTACTTCACCAAATGGGTCGAGGCTGAGTCATTCGCAGTATTAAATGCCAAGAAGGTGGCCAAATTCATCAAGAAAAATATCATCTGTCGATATGGGGTCCCGTACGAGCTAGTATCAGATAACGGTTTACACTTCAGGGCAGAAGTCACAAAAATAATCAACGAGTATGGGATTCAGAGACACAAATCTTCTCCCTACCGACCTCAGATCAATGGTGCAGTTGAGGCCGCCAACAAGAACCTCAAAGCCATCATCAACAAGATGACCGAAAGTTGTAGGGATTGGGCCGACCGAATCCCATACGCCCTCTGGGGCTATCGGACCTCAATCGAATCCTCTACTAGGGCTACCCCTTACTCTCTGGTCTACGGCATGGAAGTTGTCCTCCCTGTCGAGCTGGAAATACCATCGTTACGTGTCATGCTCGAAAACAAGGTTAGTGAAGAAAACTGGTGCCAAAGCCGTCTTGATGAGCTAGCCCTCCTAGATGAAACAAGATTAAAAGATCTTTATCACATACAAGGATATCATCACCGAATAGCGCGTTCATTCAATAAAAGAGTCAAGGACCGTGGTGTCCAGGAGGGGGATTTATCCCTCAAGGTGATAATAGAACCCATCTGGGACCCTAGAGGAAAATTCAAGCCCAATTGGAGCGGCCCTTACGTTGTGAAGAAAATCTTGTTTGGCGGTGCCACCATGCTCACTGACCTAGATGGGGAAGAGATGTCTCGTCCAGTCAATCTGGACAGTCTCAAGAAATTTTACCCCTAGTCCGAAATCTCGGTGCGCTACGACTCTTCTCATCCCACTTTTATTCTAAAAAAAAAACCTTCATTTCCCTCTCCCCCAGAACTACGTGGGCCTGATCCTCCACAAAAAAAAACTGTTTTAAAACTTTTCAAAAAACCCCAGAGGTACGTAGGCAGCTCATACATCTCACATGAGGACGACCCCTTCTTTTTCACAAAAATATATTCTTTTCCTACCTCCGAGAACGGCAGTTCATTCTAAACATCTATTTGAATAAAAGGATTATGTATGCCTTAGCGATCGGTATAGATAATTAAAATACAAAATTCATCAAAAGGCACAGCTGGATGATCAGAAACTTATTTATTTCATTAATGGGAAATTACAGTACGGATTACATAAGAAAAAGGAACGGATAACTCCCTTCCCCCTATTACCATAAAAAGCCAGATAAAATCCCCCACATCTGTTACACAAATAAACTCCCAGGAGTCCTACCCACAGCTACCCGAAGAGACTTCACCCCCATCGTCTACATCCTGAGGACCCCAAGTTTCCCCTGCCTGAATAGAGTGCCGCAAACATTCCATGGATCGATGAGCCTTGACTATCTTCAAAAAGACCACAACACCCCTTTTCGTGGAGTCAGATAAAACAAACCATCTTTGACCAGTCTATACCGCCAACATCTTGCTAACTACTTTCCTCCACAACCACCTCATATAATCTTTGGGGACATGGAAAACCTTCCCAACAGACTGAGAGGGACGGGTCGACGGACGCCGATTTTCCCACAGAGATCCAAGCAACAGACGCAGACGCTCAGTCAAATCTTCTACAGGAAAGAAATTTGAGGTCCGAGGGGGCACGACCTGCGCCCAGCCAAATTGACGCAGAAGCCACCAAGGGAGATAAAAAGAGGCCTTTCTGAGACCAACTCGCTGCACATATGAATACTCTCCTAGCTCCAGAATTGGCTGCAACTGTCCCCACTAAGGCACTGACCAATACAGCCCACGAGCCCCATACTCCACAAACCAATTCTCCCAGTTCTCAACGTGCAGGCCAACGCGGATGAAATAGCGCGAAAAGAAGTTGAGAACGGCCAACAAAGAATATTCTGGAGGAGTCAACAAGAAGAATCTTTCAGACAACCACGTGTACAGAATCATAGGGCTACCCCTCAAAAAGTCAGAACGACCTTCTCTCTAGGCATCCAGGCCATTCAGGGTCTCCGCCAATATCAGAGCCGCAGGATTGCGACGGTATGACATCTATGATGTAATGGCTGCAAGTTGAGGGTCCATGCGCACCTCCCTAGTCACCAACAACAATTTTGTAACAAGGCCCATAACAACGACTCCAGCATAGCCAGCATCACGTACTTCTCGCAAATGCACGAACTGCAGCATCGCCGGGAGGGAGATCATTCCTCCAACAACCAATGACCTGGACACCGAAGGCGAGATATGAAGAAGCCCGACCAATAAATCCCTAGGAGAACGGGAGAATTTTGGCAAAGCCTCAGCAACACTGGGATTTACACCCAGTGTGGCAGAGAATTCCTCGTAGGTAGGACAAACTTCTTCCAACCCAAAGCTGAATACATGGTCTTCAGGGTACCAGAATTGTACCGCCGCTATCAGCATATTCCACTCAAAGGATCAATTACGCCACAAGGAAACTCGACGCATGTTGAAGGCATCATAGTTGACATTATAAGAGCACATAGCTTCCAAGGCTTCAAGGTAATTGGCAAACTCAATGCTACCAGGGAGAGCCATCTGGATAATGGGTAGGCAGATGAGGATACCAAGGTGTGATGAATACACTCCACCCTTACCCCCTTTTTATACTTGAGAAATCCTCACAAGGGACATAATCCCTACAGAAATCGGAGGGAATCATACCCCACTAGGTACCAAAGGCTGAAGAGGGTACCAATCAAAGCTTTTAATTGATGGGACTGGACTAAACTGCCGATAGGCAGGTCAGGGTGCTTGACGATCGGCACCCCCCCTATTTTTGGGAAATTTCCCTTTTTCCTCTTTTGTCAAATCAGAAAACTCAAATAAAAATTGATATTCTCAAGAGAATTTCAAAATTCCTTTTCCTCCTTGTAAAATTTCCCCTTGTTAATCAAAAACTTTCCTTCAAAAAAATTTCAAAAATATTCCTTCTTACGGTCTCAGCAGCAAAGTAAAAAGCGCATGTGCATGCATTCATCCATCATTAATAAAAGATAATCAAAAAATTTCATTGCATTGCATATATTTGTGTTATGTATTACATCAGTTTTGCAGGAAATAAACGGAAAAGCCAAAAACAAACGGGACTCAGCCCGAACCCACATTTTCTCTCTCTCTCTCTCTCTCCCTCTCTCAAGAGCTTCCACCCATGCGACGCGCTCTCTTCCCCAACGGCGAGACGACGCGCCCCCACTACCCAAGCCAGAGTCTTCCCCGGACGAGGCTGACGGCACCAAGAAATAAGGAATAGGGACAACATCCCGAATGTGGGCGGTCGCCGATGATATCCAATCTCTAATGTCCCTCAGCCAAGTGGTCGACACCCGGATTTGCTGCAAGGAAAAGGCAGAATCAGTATCAAGCAAAAGAAATCAAAAGAAGAAAAAGGACCGAAAGGTTTATCGCAGGATGAAGGATATCCTCTGTCAAACCCAGCTCCTCCGGATCCATCGTAAGAGAACGGTGCAGCATCGGCCCCATCCCTCCATCAGCCCACCAGATGTTGTACGAAGGAGTATGCAACCACACGAAAGGAACCTCCGAGGTCGCCGCCATCGCAGGTACTGACGGACCACCACCACTGTGGGAAGACCTCACTGCCCGACTCAAACCCACAGGAGGGAAAGGCAAGGCATCATGTATACTGGGCGCCATCAACCAGCTCGTCACAAAGTCCGTATAATCATACGGCGTAGCCATATCAGTGTACAAAGCATAGGACTCGCCAATCATCGCCGCGATCCTCTCATCCTGTAACAGCTGTCGCTCCCGCCTCATACACGTAGGAGGCTGTGCGGGTGGCACCACCACCTCCTCCTCAGCAATTTGGCGAACCACCCTCTCCCCGAGATACCAAGAATGGCCAAACTCATGCTCCAACAAACGCCTCATCTGCGCGTTCACCCCAGTCATCCCCATATCCTGAATGGTTGTCCCCCAAGGATAAAAGGTCACTTGAAAATCCCCAAGCAGGAATGAGTCAACACAGGATCAGAACGTGCAAAAAGCAAGACCGAAAAAGAAAGAACCTTACCCGACCACTGGTCAGGCCATTCAAGACCTGACGCACCGCCTCCAGGGAAAGAGATCCCTTCGACTACCGGTTGGCCTTACGCCATCGATACAGTCGGCAGAAGTCCCCAACAGTATCGTCCTTCAAAGCAATCAGTGGGGTGTTGCACCCAATCACCTCATAGAACCACGTCTAGATTCACAAGCAAAAAGAGACGCATAAGGAAAATGCGAATGCATGAAAGGAAAATGCGAACGCATGAAAGGAAAATGCGCAAAGTAAAGAATACCTCAAGGAGATACGTGGCTCCAGTAAAAGTCTGCCGGCAGCACCGACTGAATGCATCCAAAGAAGAGTAAAGGGTCGCCAAGGTCAGACTCCCCCAATCATAGAAAGGGATGTTCGAAAACATCCTCAAGTACGGCAGAAACCACAAATGGACGACGTCGCCGCTCGACGCCACCATGAAACCTCCCAGCACCAACAAGATGAATAATCGGGCCATATGCCTCACTTGCAGCCCATCCTCCACATCAACCACCCTGCTCAGCAAAACATCCTTCAGCAAGGACAGCCGGCTAGAGTCTCCCGAAACTATCCTCCTCACATCACCAAGTGCCGCAAGGAGCGATCCGCCTCTATCTGGTCCCCGTCACAATCCATCCCCAACAGTTGTTGCACATCTATGGGAGTCAGCGTCATCTCCCCGAAGCCAAAATGGAAGGTGTGGGTAGTGTCCCACCACCTCTCCCCCAAAGCACACAAGACCGCTGTCGAACGAGGCGTCTCATCCAGCGCAGCCGCCAATCTCCCAAAACCCGCTGATGATACCACCCAGCGCACCACAGGTGGGAGATGCTCCCAAACATCCTTAATCCCCGTCGTCCCGCGGGCACGGATGTTCTTCAAAGAAAAATCAGAATGACAAAGAAAAAAATCTCATCAAAGGTCAAGAAAAGAAGAAAAATCACCCAACAAGAAAGGAATGCCAAATGTCAGATTACTTACATAACCGCCGGGAATAACTCTCGAGGAGTGATGACGCGATGGCTCCCGCAGTAAGGTTCGCTCATCTGCAACCGGCTCGAATACGTCGAAAGCATTCTCGCTCCCCAAAGCAAGGGGCACCCTATCCCTCCAATCCACATTCGTCCAGTTATCAATGGTCAACCACTCTCGGTGGACAACGGTGCTCATAAAGGCGGCCATTTCTTGAAGATCAGAACGTTAGAACAATTCGCAGAGAGAAATCGCAGAAAGAGAGAAGGCAAGAAGTTGTGAAAAATGAAGGGGATTCGCCCCCTTTATATAGGATGCCAAGCGCCATGCCGATCGGCACCTCCCCCTGCCATACCGATCGACACTGACCCCTCACCTTCCCGAGGTATCCCAAATGTCCGTGCCACTGCCGAATGGCACCCCTCAGTCTATGCCGGTCGGCTCCCCCTAAAATTTCGTACAGAAATTCCTGAAAAATGCCAGAAAACCCTGAAAAATCCTCAGAAAATTCTTAAAAATCCCAGGAGGGATTTAGAACGTTTTCATCAAGAAAATTTCACACTCCAGGCGAAACCTCTTTTTCCCCAAATAACCTCTCGAGCAGTGCGCCCGGACCACCTAATCACCTCCTCAGCAGAGTTTACAACCTGAAACCGATTATCTCCCCAACAATCAACTCCTCCTCTCAAATCAAGGACACAAATCCTCCCCATCCATCGGCTACCCGGTGCGAAAAAATATCGCATGGTATTTTCCCCCACTGGAATTCAGAAGAATCAATCGCCCCAGGCGATCTCTCCCAAAGGACGATCCAAATCTTCCCCAGATCATTCATCATTCCCCAGCGAAACCTCAAATCCAAATTTCTATCCCCAGCGGAACCTCAAATCCAACTTGTACCCATAATGGAACTCTTTTCTTTTCCCAAGGAAATGCAATCACTCTTGGGTTAGAATTGGCCCCGGTATTGGATCGTCACCTGAGTTAGGTCAGAATTGACCTCGGTCCTCGGTCGTCACCACTCTTGGGTCAGAATTGACCCCAGTCTTGGATCGTCACTTGAGTTAGGTCAGAATTGACCTCGATCCTCGATCGTCACCACTCTTGGGTCAGAATTGACCCCAGTCTTGGATCATCACCTGAATTAGGTCAGAATTGACCTCGGTCCTCGGTCGTCACCACTCTTAGGTCAGAATTGACCCCGGCCTTGGATCGTCATCTGAGTTAGGTCAGAATTGACCTCGGTCCTCGGTCCTCGGTCATCACCACTCTTGGGTCAGAATTGACCCCGGTCTTGGATCGTCACTTGAGTTAGGTCAGAATTGACCTCCGTCCTCGGTCCTCGGTCCTCACCACTCTTGGGTTAGAATTGGCCCCGGTATTGGATCGTCACCTGAATTAGGTCAGAATTGACCTCGGTCCTCGGTCGTCACCACTCTTGGGTCAGAATTGACCTCGGTCTTGGATCGTCACCCGAATTAGGTCAGAATTGACATCGGTCCTCGATCGTCACCACTCTTGGGTCAGAATTGACCTTGGTCTTGGATCATCACCTAAGTTAGGTCAGAATTGACCTCGGTCCTCGGTCGTCACCACTCTTGGGTTAGAATTGACCCCGGTCTTAGATCATCACCTGAGTTAGGTCAGAATTGACCTCGGTCCTTAGTCGTCATCACTCTTGGGTCAGAATTGACCCCGGTCTTGGATCGTCATCTGAATTAGGTCAAAATTGACCTTGGTCCTCGATCGTCACCACTCTTAGGTCGGAATTGACCCCGATCTTGGATCGTCACCCGAGTTGGGTCGGAATTGATCTCGATCCTCGATCGTCACCAAGCATTAGGTTAGAATTGACCTCGGTTATCAAACCTTTACCCCAAGCCCACAGATTCAACTTTGATCCGCATAATTGATCATCCCTAGCACACTCCTTAGGCCCGCTGAATTGGTCATCCTTGCTTCCTCAGGTCCTCAAAACTGACCTCGACCCTCTGAATTGGTCACCCTCGCTTCCTTAGGTCCTCAGAATCGACCTCGACCCTCTGATTTGGTCATCCCCAACATGCTCCTTAGGTCCTCAGAATCGACCTCGACCCTCTGAATCGGTCATACTCTCTCAGAAGCATTATGCGGTGTCTAATCGACGACTATCATTTGTTCCAAACTCACCCGTCGAGGGGCTCTGTAGACACCTCATTATGTTACCCCCTAACTCTTTTTAGGTCCCTAGTACCTCCACTCATCACCGCAGACCCAGGTCATGTCCCGAGCACTGACCAGGAAGCCATCGGGCACTCCTCGGCTCGGTTTGACCAAAAGTCAAAATCTTCATTTTGACTGAGACTCGATGAATATTTGAAGGGCACTAAATACCCTTACCAATGGTCCATCCCGTGCGCGGTTCTGACTTACCATGCGGACGAACGATCCGTTTGCGTCCGAAGCCTGACCTAAAGGCCACCGAGCGCTCCCGGGCTCTGTTTGACCTAAGTCAGCTCTTCAGATCAATCGAGGCTGAATGAATCTTTGAAGGTCCCTAAATACCCTTTCCAACGGTCCATTCCGTGTACGATTCCAACTTTCCATGCGGACGAACGATCCGTTTGACTCCGAGAGGTTACCGAATGCTTCTCGGGCCCGGTTGACCAAAGTCAACTCTCCAAACTAGGTTAAACTCTTTAGAATGTCAAATTAAATCTCTTAACCTTTCCAATGGTATGCCCCATTAGCGATTCGGACTTACCACGCGGATGAACGATCCGTTTGCGTCCGCACGATTCCTCGTCCAATGGACCGACAAATGCTTCCGAGCCATATTTGACCCAAAGTCAACTCTCGAACTCGGGAGAGGTCCAAAGGACTTTCGAAGGTCTCTAAATTACCTTTCCAACGGTATACCCCGTGCGCGATTCTGACCAACGGTTCGCCCTCGGCGGCCGATTTTCCGAAAAATCCTGAAACACACTGCCAAACGGCAGGTTCTAGAACCTGCCTATCGGCACCTTCCTGCCGATAGGTAGGAATGGCTCTATGCCGATCAGCATCCCCCTGAGCTTATAAAAAGGAGGTTTTCAGCTCATTTGCAGAAGAGAGATCAGATCAGAAGGAAATCACTCTCAGCAAGTCCCAGAAACCTCTGTCGAAGGCAGCATGATTTCAACTTCCAAATCCCTTTTTCACTTCCACTTTTCATCATCCCTTTCATCAAACTTGATGAATTAACCACTCTCCATCATCATCCAAGTTCAAGGGTTGTTTTTCAACATTCAAGATCAAGCTCTAAGTCACCAAGAAGGTCCATCTTTCTCACCTTTCTCTTCAAATCTTCTTGAATTTGCAATAAATTGTTTTATTACTTAAGCACTTTTATTATCTTATTTCCCATATCCTAACATACCTTTTTATCTAGTATTATTGCACATCTCTTATTGTCATATAAATAAAACCCCAAAAAATAAGAAAAAGAGGGTTTGCTCATAAATTCCAAGTAGGGATTCTCACACTTTTTCCACACTTTTCTCACAACTAAAAAACACTTTTTCTACACACTTACAATTAAGAGATTTCTCCATTTGGATTTATGGGCTGAACCCCACCCCTCATTTGTATGCGAACTACGTGGACTTTGATGCTTTTATAGGCTACGTAGGCGTCTCGGGGTAAAACCCGAGCCTCGAGTCCTTTTCTCACTTTTTATCTTATTTTCTATATTCTCTTTATCCCATTTTCTATTATATTCTATACATTCATTCTTAGTGGCGTATTATTCCGCATGCGTTATCGTTCCCTTATAACGATCAACGTAGGGGTAATCGCATAAATTCTATTTTCTACATTAATTTCATATTCCTACGGATGACTCGCTTTATCTTTTCCATGATACAAGTCGAGGATTCCTACCTCCATTTTATATATACACATGCACACATATCACGGGGGAAAACATAAAGAAAAATAACAAATATCCATGAGAGACCGAAAGGGAGGAATGGGTGCCTAACACCTTCCCATTTCGTAACTAAGCCTACAAACCCTTCTCGAATCATTTTGATTTCGCATGCACTAGTATGTCTTTGGATGCCATCCTTCGGGGTGGCTTCCCTTTTTTCTTTTGTCTATTTTGAGTAAAATAGACTGGCGACTCTGAATCTCTCTATATTTTCACACCTCACAAATCGATGCCGGACGAAGCGCTCTCCCGAGAGGGGACGTACGGGACCCGAAGGATCCTTTTTCCCTCCGCGGCGGGGATCGTGGATGGCCACACACCCCTAATAACGGAATTTCATTGCAAAATTAGAAAAATAAGGTATACCTATTGAGAACAACTCTGGATATTTATCTCGCATCTCATCCTCGCGCTCCTAGGTAGACTTTATGGCATTATGATGCTGCCACTGAGCACGTACTACCGGTACTACCTTCGTACTCAGTTTCCTCTCACTACAGTCCAGGATAGCTACTGGAACCTCCTCGTAGGAACTGTTGTGATATAGATCAATCTCCTCTAAAAAAATATGAGTGTGGGCCAACTCCTCCCGAAGATATCTCCTCAGCAAAGAAATACGAAACACATCTTGGATTTCTATGAAAGTGCTCCGAAAACCCAAATCTACAAGCCACTGGCCTAATCCTCTCAATGATAGGAAATGGCCCAACGTACCCTTGCGCCAATTTACCTTTCTTCCCAAATCTCATTATCCCCTTCATAGGAGATACACGTAACAACACATGGTCCCCCACACTAAACTCCCTGAAGAACCTCTTAGCATCGGCGTAGCACTTCTGCCTGTCCTGAATAACCCGTATACGGATCCAAATCATCTCAATCCCAGTCGAAGTATCCTCACCTCTATCTCAAGTATCTTGTTGTCCCCCACCCCTAGCCAACATACTGGAGAACGACAAGGCCTACCATATAAACCCTCAAATGGAGCCATGCCAATAATAGTAAACTGATAGGAGTTGTTATACGTGAACTCCACTCGTGGAAGGTACTGCTCCCAACCTCCTTCAAAATCAAGGATGCACATTTGTAGCATATCCCCTAACATCTTATTAGTCCTCTACGTCTGCCCATCCATCTGCGGGTGATACGTCGAACTCAATCGCAACTTAGTATCTATATCTTCCTGGAAGCTCTCCCAAAAGCGAGACATAAAAATCTTGTCACTGTCGGACACGATATTTAAATGTACTCCATGAAATCCCACGATCTCAACAATAAAAAATTGAGCATACTGTCCCAAAGTGTAATCAGTCTGAATCAGCAAGAAGTGAGCTACCTCAGTCAACCAATCCACCATCACCCATATGGAATCATGAACCCTCTACGATGTAGGTAACCCTTTGATGAAATTCATTGAGATACTCTCCCATTTCCACATAGGAATCTCCAACGGCTGTAAGAATCCTGTCGATCTCTGGTGGTCCACCTTTATCAGATGATAAGTGGCACATTTTGAATTAAATTCGGCAATGTCCTTTTTCATCCCACTCCACCAGTACTTTCGTCGCATCTCTTGGTACAACTTATCCCCTCCGGGATGTATCGTAAAGCATGATACATGCAACTCTGTCATCATTGCATGTCGCAAGCGAAAACGATAGTTTTTCTAAATCAATGCTCTGATACCAATTTGAAAGACGTGAGGACCCCCAATTTTTTGATTTTACAAAAGGAATTTCCTTTTAGATGCGGAATAGTGATAGTTCAACTAAACACTTACATAAACCAAATTCTAATTTCAAATTTTAATTTCTTTTAAATTAAAATAAACTAAACTCAAAGTGACTGTTGATGTAAAAAACTAGATTGCTCCAATTATTTAATCACAGATAAATAAATAAGACAGAGATTTTTAAAGTGGTTCGGCTAGGAATAAAGCCTACGTCCACTGTTATGTTATTGCTGAATGTTTGCAGAATTCTTGATTACAAGTTCTCTCAAGAAATTCCGGTCCCCTTGAATGAGGATGATACATGGTATTTATAGCCTTGAGGCTGTACATGAAAGGTTCGATACATTAAATGACATACTTGTGAAAGGATAATACATTTAATGCAGAGTGCATGCCAAGAATATAAGCATTCAATGAATATCTGAGCTGTTGATTATCTGGCAATTAATGATACGACCGAGATGCAGCTCGGACCGCCACAGCTGTTCGCTGATCAGGAGTTCCTCGGAACACTAGAGTACCTCGGTGAGTTAGAGTTCCTCGGTGTGCTAGAGTTCCTCGGTGTATTTTCGTTGCTCGGAAAGGAGCATGGTTAGTCGGAAAATGATCTTCCTCACTGCTATTGTGCCATGTAGATTGACACGTGTCTTCGTATTATTCGTCCACATCAGCATATTAATTTTGGTATCAACAGAAGCCCCCAATGTTTCATATTTTGAACTTTGAGGAGTATGGAACATTCTTTCTCGGTATATGGTGATATTAAATGTCCTTCCTGGGTTTCAGGAATATTGTATTCAAATTTCCTTCTTATTTCGCAGTTTCCGCCTTTTTTATAAGCGCTTCGATCTTCGTGCAATTTTTGTCCTTTTAGCCGCCGGAAGTTCAGTAGTTTCTTTTTGGTAATCATTTCTTTCGCCGCTTCCCAATGCAAAGTATTTAAACTTCTTTGGTAACCATACCGTCGTCTACGTTTTCCATTTTCTGCATTCAAGCTTTCTATTCTCTTCTTCTCTTGTGCGTTCATCCTTGTTTCCGTTCGTTGTCAACACACCTCCTTTCTTTCTGTAAGATCTTCTTCCTTTCTTCTGTATCTCTTTTATTCAATATGGTTTATATTGTGGAGTCTGTTGAGAAATTCCGTTCTGATTTTTCCATTCCTTCGTGGGTAACTCTAGAGGTTCTTTCTGAGCCTTTAGATTACTTTCGATTGGCTGAGGGACATTGGTTGCCCAGTCTTTTTGTTGCTGAATGTGGTTTTTCCTTTCCACCAAACCCATTATGTCTTGAGTTTTGTCAATATTTTGATCTTGTTCCTGCAAAAATAGCCCCCAATTCATGGAGAATAATTAACGGGGTGCACAAATTAAATCTAACTCATGGGACTCGTATTGGGATCCCTGAAATTATGTTTTGTTATAAATGGGCCACTCTAGAAAATATTTATTATTTAAAAACTAGATATCTAAATAGGGCTCTTGTAGTTAATCTCCCTGACTCGAATAGGGATTATTTGAGCATGGGTTAGTCATAAAAAATTGGCAACATGCGCCTTTATCTGGGAATGAAGTATACAACGGTCCCAGATGCCCCCCATACGGCAATGGGATAGGTTTATTTTTCATTTTATTTTACTTATGAAATTATGCTTTCATCATGTTTGATAAAATGTATGACCGATATTTCATTATGTATCTATTTGCAGTTGATAGCAAAAGAAAAACTCCAAAGGAATCAGAAGTGAATATTAAACATCTGAAACTTATCTGGGGTTTGCATAAGACGATTGCTGACGAACACATCAGATCTGCTTCATATTTACTACAGTATAAGAGTTACACAACCTCTTATACTGCTCACCCTGTTGAACCAGCTTCAACACCAGAAAGTTCATCTTCAGATTCTCATATCCCTTTATCTCAAAGAATGGGCAAGAAAAGAGCTCCTCCTGCTCTATTTGGTGAAATTTCTTCTGCTGTTGGAGCCCAGAAAGGCAAAACTGATGTCCCAGAAGGGACTAAAAAAGTGGATGCTGGGTCCTCCAAAGCTGCCGAGAAGCCCCCAGTGGCCCCGAGCAAGAAAAATGCTCCTGCAGATGTAATTACAATCTCCCCGACCAAGACCCTTCTGGTTGAAGGTTCTGACCGCCCGTTGAAGAGATTGAGGAAATCATCCTCGGTTACTCCGGTTGAAACTGCCTCTTCTTTACCATCTAGTGGTACTGATGTTCCAAACATCATTCTTCCAAGCTCTGCAATGAGCTCGGTTGTACCCGAGGTTCATGGTCTTGATGAAAGAATTCCTAGGGATACGCTGACATCCCTAGCTGCTCGTCACCTTGCTTCAGTGAGTTTCTCATACTTATGATTTCTCTTTCTGTCTTTGAAAGCTTGCATTTTGTATTGACTTTGCTATTTCTCTCATCTTTCAGCTGGTGAATTGTTTTAATAACATTGTGAAGAAGGATGAGGCTATCAAAGCTTCAAGCTCCTCGTCATGTGTAGATGATGCTTTTTTGGGTTTGACCCAGTCTTTAAAGAGATCTCGTCAACAGCATATTGACGAAAAAGCTGTTTGGGAGAAGAAATTAGCTGCGGCTGAGGCTGAGAAGGTGAAAATGGCCGAAACCTCCAAGAATTTGGAGGAGAAAGTTAAAGTTTTGGAGGTTAAACATCAGGATTCTGATGATAAGTTGAAAAAGGCAGAGGAAGAATTATCTACTCTGCGAGATATCAAGGTTAAGAAAGAGGAATTGGAGGTGAAGCTCTCCTCGGAGAAGTCGAGGAGAAAAGTTGCAATCAAGAAACATTTCAGTGTTGGTTGGGAGAAAGGATGGGAGAGAGGGATAGCTGCAATGAGATCCCAAGTCCAATATGGGAAGTCGAAATACTTCCATGAAGGCTGGGTAGCTGCTCTGCAAGAGCTAAAGGTCCAAGACGATTCTGATCTATTCCAACAACATCTCCCTGGTCCTCCTCCACCAATTGTGGAAGAAGAAGAAGATGAGCCTGCCTCAGATGAGTCTTCTATGGCTATGGGTGATCAAGTTTCTGCCTCTCAACCCTTTGCCACCGAGGACGTTTCTTCCATGCCTCCTCCTCCCGAGAAGATTCCTACCGATTAAGCTATTGTGACCACCGAGCAACCGAGCTCCTCGTCCCAGCCTCCCGAGAAAGTCTTGGGGGATAAGGAAAAGGTGTGAAGTTGTTCGGTATCATTTCTATATTTCCTTGTAATCGAACAATGTAACTTTTTGATGATCTAATAAAATATATCTTTGCTCATCTCTGTTGTTGATGATTTATATTTGTTGATTGTTGTCTTTTTCACGTCTTTAGTTTGTTGCTAGAATGGAATTGATCTCTTCACATGATACCGAGCTGATGCAGCAATGTCACCAATACTATAAGGCTGGTCATACAATCCTTAGTACATCAGAAATTGCTGATATTCTTGGCCATGGTGCCTCAGAGCAGGCAATTGAAGCTTATCAGTACTTGAAAGCTTTACTTGACCGAGCAGTGGCCAACAATGTCGCTTACTATGAGTTGATTGAAGAGCTTCATGGTTCCATAGAGGATCTTCAAAATCAACACAACGAATCAATGGCTTCGTTGCATAAGGATTATGAAAATAGATACCAGCAGCTCTCTTCAGAAACAGGCCATAAGAAGATCATTGCTGGGTACGACGTTAGGGAGAGAACCCTAAAAGGTGAAGTTGAAGCTTGTAGGCAGATTGCTGAGATCCTGGAACAAGAAAATAATAATCTGCAGAAAAAATTGGCTCAATACGAATCTGCTGCTTCATCTTCTACTGCATTAATACCAGTTACTGATGAAGGTGTCTCGTTCTTAGAAGTCGAAAATGCCAGATTAAGGCAAGAGCTGGAGGACTTAAGAAGATCTGCCATTTCTGGAACTGCTCGGGGACGAGGAAGAGGTTCTCGGGGACGAGGAAGAGTCCTCAGTCAAAATGTTGAAGAGGCTCGCACTCAGTCTACTCTGGAAACTCAAGCATTCCAGTTGAAAGTAAAAGACCGTGCTCTGACTGAGATGTCCAATAAAAATCTGTCTCTGGAAGATCAGCTTACATCGATGAAATATGCCTTACACAATAAGGATCTTTTTGCCAAAAGCCTTCATGAACAATTGGATAGATTAACCTTCCAATTCCATAAACAGCCAAGGGAATTCTGGATGGCAGGATACAATGAAGCCCTTGTTCACCTGGATGCTCGTATTGAACATGCCAACAATGAAGGTTACAAGCAAGGATGGTTAAATGCACTGGGTGTGTTGAAATTGGAGCAAGGGCATTTTTTATGGGACTATCATGCTCCATCATTATTAGACCTGCCTGTACCACCTTTCAAATTGGATATGGCATGGATCCCAGCTCGTTCCATTCCTCGCAGCCTAATTTCAAAATACCTTGGTGATTATAGCCTTCACTCCCAAGTTGAATTATCTCGTCCTGAGCATCTTTTGGATACACCTTCTGTTATGAACGTCGGAATGCTCAGAGATGTTAATTTCATCAATTCTCCTCTTTGCCTAGAAGACCCTCCTGCCGGCGAGGAACCTGTTTCTAAAGCACAGGGCAAGAAACCAATAGAATAGTAATATTAATGTAACAATTAGTACATTCTTGTATCCTGTAATCTTATCTTAAATTTAATGAAAGAATTTCATTTTCTGTTTGCCAATTTTGCTATTGTCTTGTGTTTATCAAACACCTTTATATTTGTACATATGTATCTATGTATCTGTTAAAAAGATAACAATATTATACTAACCAGCAACCAAGGTTGATCAATAAAGTAATGAATGTAAATTGTTCAAACTGTTTCCAACCAACCAAGGTGGGTAAATAATGTTTGTCGACCAACTACAGTTGATGGGTTTTTATCCCTGACCAGCTATACTTGGTTCAAAAATGCGTCCGACCAACTAAGATCAATAATTTGTCCTCGCCGACCAACTACAGTTATTGGGTTTTTATCCCCGACCAACTATACTTGGTGTATTTTTTAAATATTTTGTTCTTCAAAGAATTCTTTGTAATAATATTACCTCCCGACCAACATAAGTTGTAATATGAGAGTATATTTTTATCTTACCAACCGTAATTGATCACGCTGGTGTACACTTTTTAACCAAAGGAATATTTTTGGCTTCTTAGAGTTGTCCTCCTAACCAAAGGAGGTTGGCTACTTATAGCACTTTTGCTCCGTAGAGATGTCCTCCTAACCAAAGGAGGTTGGCTACTTATAGCACTTTTGCTCCGTAGAGCTGTCCTCCTAACCAAAGGAGGTTGGCTACTTATAGCACTTTTGCTCCGTAGAGCTGTCCTCCTAACCAAAGGAGGTTGGCTACTTATAGCACTTTTGCTCCGTAGAGCTATTTTTGGCTCCCTAGAGCACTTTTGGCTACTTATAGCACTTTTGCTCCGTAGAGCTGTTTTTGGCTCCCTAGAGCACTTTTGTAGTGTGTTACACTAGTATTCCCCGAAAAACTTTCAACAGAAGGAAAATGGTGAAACATCCTCGTTTTATTCATAATGAAGGAAATGCTTTACATTTTACATCACTGATAATACTTGCGCAGGTGTTCAGCATTCCATGCGTTCTTAAATTCCTCTCCTTCTAGAGTTGCTATTCTGTAAGTTCCTGGTCGAACAACCTTTGTAACTCGGTAAGGTCCATGCCAGTTTGCTTCCAGCTTATTCTGCTTCTGAATGACCTTCTTTAGCACATAATCCCCCTCTTTTAGATCACATTTCTTCACCCTTTTGTTGTAAAACAGAGCTGTTTGTTATTGATAAGCAGCATTCCTTATGGCTGCCTCTTCTCTGACTTCTTCGAGCATATCCAAATCCAATCTCCTCATCAAATCACTAATCGGAGAGTTGAAATTCAACACCCTGTGTGTCGGTAGGCCTAACTCGGCAGGTATTACAGCCTCACTTCCAAATGCCAGCATGTATGGTGATTCTCCAGTTGCTGCTCGGGGAGTTGTTCGGTAAGCCCACAAAACTGATTGTAGCTCATTAATCCAATTTGCTTTAGCCTCACTTAACCTCTTCTTCAACCCATTTAGTAATGTTCTGTTCGTCACCTCAGTCTGTCCATTGCTTTGGGGATGGCCTGGTGCTGAATGAAACTTCAAGACATTCGACTGATGACAATAGACAGCAAATTCTTCATTGTCAAATTGCGTTCCATGGTCTGTGATGAAAGCGTGGGGGAGACCATATCGACAAATGATATTCTTCCATATGAACTGATACACCTTCTCGTACGTCATATCAATTAGTGGTTCAGCTTCTACCCACTTAGTAAAATAGTCTACTGCCACGACGAGATACTTGAACCTTCCTCGGGTCGTCGGCAGTGGTCCAACCAGATCAATTCCCCACATGGCAAATGGCCAAGGTGATGTTATGGGTGTCAACAATGCCTGTGGAGTTCTTCGGATGGAGGAAAAACGTTGGCATTTGTCACACTTCTTAGCATAGGCTATACAATCAGCCCTCATCGTCGGCCAGTAGTATCCCTGTGTCATTACCCTTTGCAAAAGTGTCCGACCTGCTACATGAGCACCACAAGATCCTTCATGAATTTCTTCAATCAATTCTTTGACTTCTGATGGATGCACACATCTCTGCAAACCTTCCATAATTCCTCGTCTATACAAAACACCATTAGTTAACACATACCGAGCAACTTTATACTTCAATTTCTTGGCAGCTAGTTTGTCCTCCGGCAATTCTCCTTCTTCAATGTATGCTCTGATAGGATCCATCCAAGATGGTCCTAAATCAAGGGTAATAATCTTTACCGTCAGATCTTCTTCTATGCTCCGACTTTCTAATATTTCAATTGGTATTGTTCTTCGCAGCTCGGTGCGCGTAGCTGACGCTAGTCGGGCCAATGCGTCTGTTCTAGCATTCTCCATTCTCGGTATCCTCACCAATTGAATAGCATCAAATTCTGTCAATAACTCCATCACTTTTGCATGGTACTTCACCATTAACTCTCCCTTCACTGCATATATTCCCATCATTTGATTCACAATTAATTGAGAATCACTGAAAACAATTACTTGTCGTGACTCCATAACTTTCGCCAAATGAAAACCTGCTATCATAGCCGCATATTCAGCCTCATTATTGGAAGCTTTGAATTGGAATCTCAAGGCATACTCCATGTCAATATCATCTGGAGAGTTTAAAACAATCCCTGCTCCGCAACCAGCCGTGGAAGATGATCCATCTACATATAATCTCCATGTATGTAACTCGTCTTCAAATTTCTTATCTCTTAGAGTTCCTCGGTGAAATACCATCTGTTTTCTTTCATCATCCCCGGATATCCTTCGTTCCTCGTTGGTCATTTGTTCGCGCCCTTCTACCAACCGGAGTTGGTCGGGGTTTGAATATGATGATTTTTCTACATCCACAAGTCCTTTTACCAACCTTGGTTGGTCTGGATCTGTGTCTGTTGATCCTGTATCGTCCACAGGTAGGTCAGCAAGCACCTTTTGCTCCTCGGGGGTATCAGGGTATGTGAACTCCGCTATAAAATCTGCCACGGCTTGCCCCTTCAACGCTGATCTGGGTTCATACACAATATCATATTCACCGAGCTCTATTGCCCAGTACATCAATCTTCCTGATTTTTCTGGCTTATGAAGGGCTTGTCTTAACGGCATGTCGGTATACACAATGATGGTATGGGCCTGGAAGTATGGCCTCATTCTTCTACTTGCTTCAATTAATGCCAGTGCCAATTTTTCCAGCTTTGGGTATCTGATTTCCGCACCTCGGAAGGCCTTGCTTGTGTAATAAATTGGCTTCTGGACTCCATTCTCCAATCTGATCAACGCCGAGCTAACTGCATTTTCTGATACTGCCAAATACAAGTACAGCTTCTCTCTAGTTATTGGCCTAGACAACAATGGTGGGGCTCCCAAATACTTCTTCAAATCTTGAAAGGCCTTCTCACATTCATCAGTCCACTCAAAACTTTTTCGCAGTGTTTTGAAGAACGGGAGGCATTTATCAGTTGCTCGGGATATAAATCTGTTGAGCGCTGCAACTCGTCCGGTAAGACTCTGTACTTCTTTCCTCGTCGTTGGGGATCGCAGCCCTAAAAGAGCTTTGATCTTTTCTGGATTTGCCTCAATACCTCGTTGGTTGACTATGTATCCGAGGAACATTCCTTCTCGTACTCCAAAGGTACACTTCGTCGGGTTAAGCTTCATCTGGTATTTATCCAGTTGATCAAAAGTTTGACTCAAGTCAACCAAATGATCTGCAGCTCTCTTGCTTTTGGTGAGCATGTCGTCGACATAGACCTCCATATTGAGGGCTGATTTGTTCGGTAAAAACCTTGTTCATCAACCGCTGATATGTTGCACCTGCATTTTTTAAACCAAAAGGCATAACATTATAACAATAAGTTCCCCTTGGGGTAATAAAAGAAGTACTTTCCCTGTCTTCAGGTTTCATTTTGATCTGGTTGTAGCCAGAATAAGCATCCATGAAGCTGAGTAGCTCGTGTCCCGAGGTAGCATCCACTAGTTGATCAATTATGGGCAATGGAAAATGATCTTTTGGACATGCCTTGTTGAGATCAGTAAAATCAACACACATTCTCCATTTGTTGTTCTTCTTCTTTACCATCACCACATTCGCCAACCAATCTGGATATTTCACATCTTCAATGAATTGGGCTTTCTGGAGTTTCTCGACCTCCTCTTGTATGGCCTGGTTCTTCTCGGGACTAAACACTCTTCTTCTTTGCTTCACAGGCTTGATCTCCTTATTCACATTGAGTTCATGACATAAGAAGTTTGGATCTATTCCTGGCATGTCTTCATGACTCCAAGCAAAAGTATTCTTCCTGTTTCTCAAGAAAGTTATCAACTCTTGTTTTATTGAAACATCCAACGACGATCCTATCTGAGTTACTCGTTCAGGATGCTCGTCGTCTAGGATAACAATTTCTGTAGATTCCACAACCTGCCCTTTTACGAGTTAAGATTCATCCCTAGGGTCAAGAGTTTCAATTTCTGTACCTTCCTCCACTTGGTAAGTAGTAGTCTTTTTCTTTGACTCTTCAAGTTCTTCTTGCTCGGCAGACGAATAATAGCATTCCCGAGCTACTTTTTGATCACCTTTCATAATTCCTACTCCAAAATTCATTGGGAATTTCAAACACTGATGTACTGTAGATGGAACTGCTTCGAATTTCTTCAATCCAACTCTTCCCATGATGATGTTGTAGGCGGACTGCACATTCTTATCCATCACAAAAAAGCGTATTCTTTCTGTTTGACAAGCAGGCCAAGTTCCAATGAGTATATCCAACTTGATCGTCCCAAGTGGAAAAACTTTCTCGCCAGCAAAATCCAGAAGGGGTCTGTGATAAGGTTCTAATTGAGATAATTTTAAATTCAAGCTATCAAAGCATAAATAGTACATGATGTCTGCCGAACTACCATTGTCTACTAACACCCTTGAAATGACCACATCCTTCATCCTCATTTTGATCACCAAAGGATCATCATGAGGGTAAAGAACACCTGCCAGGTCGTTTGTTGAAAAACCAATCACTAGCTTCTCTTTGTTTACCTTCCTCGGACGATCATCCTCGGCCAGGTTTATTCGCTGAATGTATGAATAAGCTTGAGCCTCTCCGAGGTAAGCTTTTCTTTCTGCAGTAAGGTCTCCTCCTCCTGCATCTCCTCCTGTAATAACATTACAATCAAATGACCCAAAACGTATGGAAAATACCTCTCGTTCAGGCTTCCTCGGCTTCTTGGGAAGATCAGGGTCATCATCTAGATCATCTTCATGGTCCCTCTTCTTTTTCTCCTCTGCACAACGAGGAGATCTAGATCTCTCTCTAGTTCTATCATCATTCTTCCTCTCACTCCTGCGATCTACATATTTTGACAATTTTCCTCTTCGGATGAGTGTTTCGATCTCGTTCTGAAGGGCTATACAATTTTTTGTCATATGGCCATGATCTTTATGAAACTCGCAATATTTGGCCTTATTCCTCAGGTCGGGATCCGTCTTCAGTTTCTCTGGCCACTTGATTTCCTCGTTATTCCTGATTTCTTCCAAAACATGATTAATACCCATTTTCAATGGAGTATAATTATCATACTTCTTTAGGACTTCCAACTTCAGCCTGTTATTCCTGGAATGTTTTTCACCACCATTACCTTTCTGATCTTTCTTCTTAGAATTGTCGACCTCCACTTTAACTTCTTTATCCATATTCTTCTTCGCAGCCATAGCCTCCTCGGCATTCATGATTTTGGCCTCCTTTGCCATCAACTCCGACATATTTTTAGGTGGATCTTTGGCCAAAGTGTAGTACAGCTTGTTAGGCAGCAAACCACTCATCAGAGCAGTGATTGCTGTCTTTTCTTCATAATCTATGACTTCCAACTTCTCGTTATTGAAACGAGTTATGTAATCTCTAGTACTTTCACCTGATTTTTGTCTAACACTTAGCAAGTGTGCTAATCGCTTTACCGGCTTTGCTCCAAAACAAAAATTGCCAATAAATAACTCGGCTAACTGAACAAAAGTTGAAATCTTACCCCGAGGAAGATTATTGTACCATATATGTGCAGATCCGGTAAGAGTTCCCGAGAATGCTCTACACCTCATCTCATCGGGGACAGCGTAGATATCTGCAGCAGCTTGGTATTGTTCTATATGAAGTACGGGATCTGTCTTTCCATCGTACTTGGGGGTCACTACGGGTGCTTTGAATTTCGACGGTGTAGGGAAATCCACAATGGCTTGCACAAAATGTGTTCCTTGAACAAAAGTTCTCTGTAAGGGGTTCCTCGCCTTAGCCATTTCTCCCAGTCTATCCTCCAACCGTTGAATGGAACCTTTCCATGCTTCATTCCCTTCCTCGGGCCGCTTAGTCCGAGCAACTGATTGCTCTGACGTAGCTTCCTGAGATTTATCTCGACGAGTAGTTGGTCTCGATTGTGCAGATCCTTCTCTCAAACCTGATGGTGGCCGAAAACTTTTCGACGGAGCTCTAGGTGGATTCATATTCCTCCTTGGTCCTAATCGACTGAAAGGAGACGCCCTGCTTAATCTTTCCAAAGCGCTGGTTCTTTCCGGAGAGAGTGTGACACGCTGATCTGTATCCGTAGCCCGTATCGATGAAGTTCGCCCAGGTTGATAAGAAGAATCATTAGACTCCTCATTGCGATATGACCCAGTACGTCTAGATTGCGATTGCCTATGATCACTCCTTTGCCCTGAATAGGTAGGTGCACCGCCCTGAAGAGTTTGAATGAGTTGCCTCATAGATTCTTGCATGGCGGTTTGTCCTTGGGCCAGATTCGTCATAATTCCAGCCAGATCTGGGGATGCAGATGGATTTGGAAGATTTCCAGTATTTCCAACATTTCGATTATTGGATTCTGGATTATCTTCCATTGGTGATAAATGAAAAACGATAATAACAGTCGTTTCCCACAGACGGCGCCAATCTGTTGATGTAAAAAACTAGATTGCTCCAATTATTTAATCACAGATAAATAAATAAGACAGAGATTTTTAAAGTGGTTCGGCTAGGAATAAAGCCTACGTCCACTGTTATGTTATTGCTGAATGTTTGCAGAATTCTTGATTACAAGTTCTCTCAAGAAATTCCGGTCCCCTTGAATGAGGATGATACATGGTATTTATAGCCTTGAGGCTGTACATGAAAGGTTCGATACATTAAATGACATACTTGTGAAAGGGTAATACATTTAATGCAGAGTGCGTGCCAAGAATATAAGCATTCAATGAATATCTGAGCTGTTGATTATCTGGCAATTAATGATACGACCGAGATGCAGCTCGGACCGCCACAGCTGTTCGCTGATCAGGAGTTCCTCGGAACACTAGAGTACCTCGGTGAGTTAGAGTTCCTCGGTGTGCTAGAGTTCCTCGGTGTATTTTCGTTGCTCGGAAAGGAGCATGGTTAGTCGGAAAATGATCTTCCTCGCTGCTATTGTGCCATGTAGATTGACACGTGTCTTCGTATTATTCGTCCACATCAGCATATTAATTTTGGTATCAACAGTGACATTAAATTAACCAGCAAATTAATTTTCACTTAAACAACTTAATTCAATCCAAGTTCCAAAATTTCCCTAACAAATAATTAATTCAATTTGCAAATTTGGGCCAAACCAAGTGGGTATGTCACATAATTAACTCAAAGTGGGTATGTCACAGCAAACAAACTTCTTCTTTGTGGCATGTAGAAGTAAACCCAAAGTTGTCTTCTTTGAGGTGTAGATAAAATCCTGGTGCCAAACACTCCAAGCAAGGATATATATTAAGGAACTTGGAATAAATAAACTATTGGGTGTGTATGTGTTTTTGATGAAATTAATCCATAAAAATCAAACAAAAAACATGGAAATTTTTCTTAGAAGATTTGCTCTCTCTAAAGTCTCTTAGAATATGAAAAAGTTTCTTTAAAATAGTTGGTTTCTGCACTTGATAATTCTATCAAAAAGTAGTGGGGAAAAGGTAATGGGAACATGGTGAAAACTGCCAAAAATGCAAAAAAAAATGTTCCCGCCAAACTCTTTCGAACGATTTTTTCGTTCGAATGACATTACTAACGATGTTCCAGTGCAAAAAAAGTAATCTCGTTAGAAGTGTCGTTCGAACGACCTGAAAATATCGTTCGAACGAGATTGCAGTTCGCTCGAACGACATGGGAATCTCGTTTGAACGATATTCCAGTTCGTTCGAATGACGTGTCAGAAAAAGCAATATTTATTTTAAGTCCAAAAATTTTATGAATAGTTCTTAAAAAATATTTTATGAGTAAAACAAAGTCGATAGAACTATTTATAAAAAATTTATAAAATACACCCAATAAATTGCCAAGCTCCTATATATATATAAAATGCATTCATACCTTAGGAGCATTGGAACAATGTTGATGACGTAGAAATGAGGCGGCAGAGGAGAAGATTTATAATCTTGGCCGCTACGTCTTCAACTAACACGTCATAGGCTTGGATGGATACACTTGAACACCATCCTATGAATCAAATGTTTTTGTCTGGAATTGAGCCAACACTACATTAAGACTCAATCGGAGACTTGTGTCCTTACCAATCTCCCCTTTTGGCTATTTTGGGACGAAAATCAAAACAAAATCCTAAAGGGCCGTCAAGCTCTACTAGACTAAAAAAATATAACCCCCTCAAAAATAAAAATTACATAGCTTGACTCAGAACCCAAGGATCAATATCTTTGCGGTTGAAAGTTGCCATTTAGAAGAAACCCTGGACACGGAAGCAAAGTATTAAATGCACGGGGAATAAGAATATTAAATGCATATAAAATAAAAAAAATAAAAAACTCCCCCTAAATTAATTCTCCCCTTTATCAAATAAACGACCTACTTAGAAAGACGTCTCCCCCTAAGATTAACCTCCCAAACTAAGATACGATTACAATAGGATTAGATACCATTTCTCCCCCTATCATTCTCCCCCTTTTTGTTCAGGAATAGACAAAGGATAAAAACTAATTTAAAGATGATGATGCTTAGAGTGATAAGAACATGAAAGCATATGGGCAACAAAATCGAAACTAATCCATACAAATAATAACGGATACCAACGAAGATGCGAAAAAAATATATATCAATCTGATACATAAGATACTAAGTATGTGATATCAACAATAATATGCAACACGATAGATACCAATTATGCATTTGAAGTATAGATGGACTAGAAAGAAAGGAAAAGACAAAATACCATATATATGTAGGCATAATGAATATCACAAATGCACACGCATATACATACATATATATATATATATATATATATATATATATAGGTATAGACACCACACATGACTCAAAATATAATAAGCTTTTCACACTCGTAGGGAAAAAATGTGTCATCGAAACTAAAGTGGAGGGGTGTGAACTAGTAATAATTAAATTTAGACCCAATCATTTAAAACATGTTCATAGAGTTCTCATTTGACTGCAAACTTTATCACATTTGAATATAACCTCATGTGATAATATAGATTGAACCCAATGAACAAACATACACAATGCATACAAGCCTAGAATTTTGATGATTCTACAAACCAATAGAATTATGACATTGAAAGTACAACTAGGATAAAAGAACATTGTGCAAACCGTTGATATACCATCCAAACTCCCTCAATTTAAGAATATTATTTTAATTTTTTGAATGAATAGATCAACCAAATAAAATAGGCCATGGCAAATATTTTTCTTGTAATGCCATTATTCTTTTAGGCCTTTGGACCACGTATTTCTTTTAGGTCCAAGCAAACGGTGGCTTACTCGCAAAGGATGATTTTTCCTTTCGGAGCCCTTCCCCATGCACATATATATAAATGATCTTTTATCGGTCAATTCTCGCGTGCAACGGGTTTTAACATGCACTAGTCCTCCTAGGTCACATAACATGTAGATGATAAGATTGGTAGGAGAACACCTAACAAAGCTCAAATGTACATATGAAGTTATAATTTCAAATGATTTCGTGCATGTGTGAATTAAGGCATATAAAAATAGAATCCATTATATCAACACAAAATCCAACTACTCCATGTAAGCATGGTAAAGAATATTTTAAGGATTTACAATCTAAACCAAACGTTCTAGCCACATGGAAGCGAAAAAGAAGGGATTCAAACACAAGTATATGCCATATAGAGTGTGTCAAACTAAAATACACACACAAAAAAAAATCGTTTTGAGTTATTGAAATTTTTTTAATCAAACAAACAAAAATATTTACTATAAAGACAAACAAAAATCATTTGTATTTTTCATTAATCCTAAATTACTACAAGGTGAAACACAAATGATACACAAAAATCTTTTTGTATTTCATTTAATGCAAACTAAAATGAAAGAACTATAATACAAAAGCTAAACAAACATCATAATTCTAGCATGTGATATGTGATAAAGCAATGAATAGAAAATGATAAAGAACCATACAAATAGCATAATAATTTAGCATGCAGTACAAAAGCTAAAGTATGCGAACAAATAACACATTCAACCTTTAGATTTAGCAAGGGAGGAAGCATGTGAAAGTAAATGAGAATCAAAAATCCTATTTTGTAAAGCTACCTAGTCGGATCTCCTAACCCAAACTAATGATGAGTGACGATCTCGGGGTGTAGGAATCTTGGCTACCTCGGTTGCCTTATGTAGGGATTTTCTAGGACCTCGTTTTAGATCAAAACAAATTTCCTAAGATGACCTTTTCAACCACAATGTGAGCACTTAAAAACTCAACGAAAAGACTTACCTAAGAAATGATCTATAACATTATTCCTAGAGGATTCTCCTAAAATATTGGTTTTGGATTTAAGAGTTGACTCTTTACAAGTATCGAAGCCTAAGCCACAAGTGTCATTTTTAATTTGAATCGTTACTGATATTTTATCTAATTTCTCCGAACGACACTCCAAATCAAATTTGACTTAACTAGAGTCTTTTAATTTATTTTCGAAATCTACAATATGAGACTCTAATAAAACATTCCGCTCTTCAAATGCAAGAAGATCCTTTTTTAAGGATTCCATTAAACCTTTAAGGCTATCTCTCTCGCCTTCTATATATTCAAGCTTCTCATGAAGATCTCTCTCACGTGTCGTAAGGTCTTCTACTAAAACACTCTCATTAATGGCCTCGACGCGCTCTTTGAAACTAGCTTCTAACTTCAAATTTGTTCTTTTTAATTTAATATATTCTTCATATAATTCTTGAAACACAAATTGAAGTTCACTCACATAAACCTCCTCATCACTTTCACTCTCTCTCTCTCTTCTCCACTCTCACTACCATCATCTTTTTGAGCTTCACAAACAAAGGCCTTGGAAGTGTCATGTTTTAAGGTGTCATCATCGGACAATATTTCACACACACTAACATGACTAGCCATGAACGCGGTAAATTTGCGCTCAATGGGGGAAGCGGGTCCCTCTTCCTTATCACTATCACTAAGGGTTGCATTGTAGAAAATAGGTTGCTTACCATCTCTCCTTAGTTTAGTGGGGCACTCTTTCGCCCTATGACCATACTCTTCACAACCCTAATACCTAGTTGACTCATCCCTATTTATATTTTCATTAAAAGTTTTAGGTATCTTCTCGGCTTTGTCATGCTTAGAATTTTCAAACTTATTAAAATCATTTTTAAATTTATCCCTGTTAAATTTAAGAAATTTTCGAAAGTTCCTAGCAAACATAGCCATATCTTCCAAGTCACTCTCACTTTCACTGTCTACTACTTGTTTTTCCTCTTTTCGAGATTTCAAAGCAACACCTTTATCTATTTTTTTTCAGTTTTAGAGGAAAACATGTCTAGTTCATAGGTTTGTAAATCACCTACGAGCTCTTCTAATTTCGTAGAGGCTAAAGTGGGTAAAGAATTTAACACAGTCATCTTAGGAATAAATCTATCGGGTAGGAACCTTAAAATTTTCTTTACTACTCGGTTGTCGGGTATTTTCTCTCCCAAATTCAAAGATGAATTAACTATATCGAAAAGTCTAGCATAAAATTCATCAAATATTTCTTTTTCATTCATTTTGATGGTTTCAAATTGAGTGGTGAGGTTTTGGAGTTTAGAAGCTTTTACGACACTAGTTCCTTCATGAGTGAGTTGTAAAATATCCTAAGCTTCTTTAGCAGTTCCACACGTCATAATGCGACGGAATTCATCCGGTGTGACTGCTCTAAACAAGGCATTTGAACCTCGAGAATTAAAATTAGCAAGTTTAATTTCATTCTCACTCCATCTATCGGTGGGTTTGGGAACACTTTCATTTTTAACTAAGTATGTAGGTCAGGACCACCCGTTAATGACTGACAACCAAGCCCTCTCATCTAGAGACCTAAGTGCCGAACGCATACGTGCTTTCCGATATGCATAATTAGAACCATTGAAAATAGGAAATTTTGAAAATGGGGAAAATTCCATTCTCTAACCAAAAATATTTAAAAGGACCTTAAATGCAATAATTTAGTGATCCCGCTCTGATACCAATTTAAAAACGATAGTTTTTCTAAATCAATGCTCTGATACCAATTTGAAAGACAAGAGGACCCCCAATTTTTTTATTTTACAAAAAGAATTTCCTTTTACATGCGGAATACTGATGATTCAACTAAACAATTACATAAACCAAATTCTAATTTCAAATTTTAATTTCTTTTAAATTAAAATAAACTAAACTCAAAGTGACATTAAATTAAACAACAAATTAATTTTCACTTAAATAACTTAATTCAATCCAAGTCCTAAAATTTTCCTAACAAATAATTAATTCAATTTGCAAATTTAGGTCAAACCAAGTTTTATCAAATTAAAGAAATGACTTGAATTAAATTAATTTTTACCTAAATTAAATTACCACCAAATTAAATAAAACAATTTTATCTTTTTACCTAAGCATGCATCTAATGTGAATTTGCAAAAGATAAAATAAACAAATAACCACTACGCCGTGATGTATGAGGAAAAACCCACAATAGTTTTACAAGTACAAGACAAAAAGACTTACAACACCTGACTTGACTCCGTTCAAGCCCCGACGCTTCTTCTTGTACATACCTCTTCCTAGCAAATAACCACGGAGGTCCACTGCGGTCTCGAAATCCAGCGACCGGACTTTTTCTGGTCACCACCACCCGAACAAGGAGCCTTTCTCCAGGTGGGTATGTCACAACAAACAAACTTCTTCTTTGTGGGATGTAGAAGTAAACCCAAACTTCTCTTCTTCGAGGTGTAGATAAAAACTCGGTGCCAAACACTCCAAGGAAGGATATATATTAAGGAACTTGGAATAAACAAACTATTGGGTGTGTATGTGTTTTTGGTGAAATTAATCCATAAAAATCAAACACGAAACATGGAAATTTTTCTTAGAAGATTTTCTCTCTCTAAAGTATCTGAGAATATGAAAAAGTTTCTTCAAAAAAGTTGGTTTCTTTTTTTTTTTATCAAAGAGGGACGGAACCCCCACACGTTTTATTAATATAATAAGGAGAAAAAGCCTCTCCGAAGCTTACAAACCCAAGCAAACTTAAAATCTAGAGGTTGGGTCCAATTCTCTAGATAGAAAGCAATAAATATGAGATTTTATAATAACCCCATTACAAAGAGAAAACTTGAAATAAATATGGTTTCCGCACTTGATAATTCTGTCAAAAAGTAGTGGGGAAAAGGTAGTGGGAACATAGTGAAAACTGTCAAAAATGCCAAAAAAACTATTCCCGCCAACTTGTTCAAATGACTTTTTCGTTCGAATGACATTACTAACGATGTTCCACTGCGAAAAAAGAAATCTCGTTAGAAGTCTCATTCGAACGACCTGACAATCTCGTTCGAACGAGATTACAGCTTGTTCGAACGACATGGGAATCTCGTTTGAACGATATTCCAGTTTGTTCGAATGACGTGTTAGAAAAAAGCAATATTCATTTTAAGTTCAAAAATTTTATGAAAAGTTCTCAAAAAATATCTTCTGAGTAAAACAAAGTCGATAGAACTATTTATAAAAAATTTGAAAAATACACCCAATAAATTTCCAAGCTCCTATATATATATAAAATGCATTCATACCTTAGGAGCATTGGAACAATGTTGATGACGTAGGAACGAGGCACACTAAACTCGACATATGATGAGGCTTTATAATCTTGGCCGCTACGTCTTCAACTAACACGTCATAGGCTTGGATGGATACACTTGAACACCATCCTATGACTCAAATGTTTTTGTCCGGAATTGATCCAACACTACATTAAGACTCAATCGGAGACTTGTGTCCTTACAGCAAGTCCTCCCCCTTAGTAACAACCAATCTCCCATTGAATCGCAAGCCTCCATCTGAAATCATTGAATAAGACTCGGCTCCCTCAGCTAGAAGCTATACAATCCGATCCTGACAGAATGAATCTACTGCCTAAGCCTTTACCACCCTCATAACTATGTAGGGCGTAACGGTTATAGCTGACATAAAATATCAAGAAACTACATCCTGGTGTCCCAACTCCTTCCATTTTGCCTTCCACACCTCGGCCACCTCGCCTGCTAGCCTACAGCTCAACTCGTCTGCTATCACGTTTACCTTCCCCGGGTGATATTGGATATCAAATTGATAGTCCTTCACAAATTCAAGCCACCTTCACTAATACATATCCACCGCTCGCGGAGTGAACAGGTACTGTAGTGACTTCTGATGTGTGAACATGGGAAAATTTTCCCTCAAGAGGTAATGTCTCCATATTCGAAGTGCAAACATGACGACCGCTAACTCCAAGTCATGGGTGGGGCAATTCCTCTCGTGAGGCTTAATATTACGGGAAGCATAAGTTATAGTCTGATCCTCCTACTGAATCACACCCCCAAGTACTAGTAGGGATGCTTCAGTGTAAACTAGATACTCCAGTGCCGGCCTGGGCAAGGCTAAAACTGGTGCTGAAGTCAGCTTATCCTTCAGCTCATCAGAAGCCAATTGTTAAGCATCATCCCAAATGAATGGCACACCCTTGCGAGTCAAGTTAGTTAACGTACTCGCTATTTTTTAGAATCCCCAAATAAACCATCTGTAGTATCCGGCTAGCCTGAAGAAACTGTGCACCTGTATCGGTGTCATGGGTTGTCCCCATTTCATCATTGTGGACACTTTCCCCGGATCTACGAATATCCCCTTGTCGGATAATATGTTTCCCAAAAACTGCACCTCTCGTAGCCAAGACCCATATTTTTCATATTTAGCATACAACTGATGCTCTCGGAGTGTCTACAAAACCTGTCTCAAATGCTCGGCATGCTCCTCCTCAGTCTTGGAATAAATCAGGATGCCATCTATGAACATAATGACAAACTGGTCTATAAATTCTCTGAACACCCTATTCATCAAGTCCATGAACACAGTCGGTGCGTTTGTTAGCCCAAATGGCATAATGATATGACACAAATATTGCATATTTGCGCCCATTAACTTATGCATTTTAACCCCCTTTGGTACCTTAATTCCTATATATATATATATGATTGTTAACCATACAATCTTCATTTTATATGTTAACATGCTATATAAGGTATAATCAGACTTTTGTAGGTATTTAGGTGCATGGTGTGAAGTTTGGAAGTATTCCAGAAAAGTTTTGTTGAATATTGCAGCTTTGGGGACATTTTACTAATTTCAACATTCGGGTTTTAATCCCGAAACCTTCAGAGAAGCTGAATCCCTTTGATTTATCATCGCGTGGTCGCTAACGGTGCATGATTCCGATGTATAATGGAGTTATGGCATTTTTAGGATGGTTTTGTCTTCAAAATCACACTCAAGGGAAATTTAGTTATTTCATAATTTGATTTTTGTGGCCTATTGTCTTCATGGATGTTATTTATCTCTGATTTATCTTCATGTATCCTTCAACCGTGCCTCATTTCGAGTTATAATAAAGAAGTTATGGCATGTTCCGTAAAATTGGACAAAGTTGCAGGCTGCAGACCTGTAGGGGCGAATCGATTCGTTTTGGCAGTAGAAGTTACTTTTTTATCTCCCCTATTTTCGAATCGATTTGGTTAGCCTTCTTTCTTATTTACTAGTTTGCCATTAAAGTTTGTGTATATTTATATTTTCACCTCTTTTTGATGAGAACTCTTCATTTTGTACTTAGTTTAGCTTAGAGTTTAAGAACTCATTTGGGGATTTTTGTGAAGACAACCCCTCTCCTCAATTTCTTGTTGTGTAGTACCCATTAATGTAAGGTTTCTTTACTATTCATTATATTGTACCTTTAACATATGCTCTAGTTCCTTATTTCCATGCTTTGCATTTATTTTCTATCCTAAATTAATTGGGTAGTTAATTCATTTATTGTTGTCGTTTAATTAATTAGTTTCTTTAATTTAACTTAGTTTCATCATGCTTAGTGGCTAATTTAAATTAGGTTGTATCGATTGAACTCACCGAGAGTTAACGAGTTGCTTTGCTTTGTGATGGATTTTATCCGTTAAATTCGATTAGGTTGTCCTAGTTATTGTGCCTAGGAGATTTGATGGGCATATCATGTACGCTCCGTACTTACGACCTCCCGTGTGTAATTTTTGGGGTATTTATTAACGCTAAAATCATATTAGACTTTTATGCGAATTTAGGGATGTGACAATTCTTGATTTAATTAACTGTCGAAATGAGACGCAATCATATTAAATGCATAGAACCTTGTAACCATTTATACGAATTAACTTGAGGTGAGGGATATCCGACACAACCTATAATTTTTATTCATTTTTTTATTCTAGTTTAAAAATACACATGCCTAGTATAACATTTTGCTATCTTTGTAGTTAAAATATCACCTTTTACACTATTTTATATTAGAAGTATTAAACCGATTAAATTCTAAAAACATTTATTAGTGGATTCGATACCCGGACTTGGCCGCTATACTCCCTCTTGACTATAGTCATAAATTTAGGTTTTTGTATTAACGCGGTGAACGAAAAACAACGATCGACGTGCTGAATACGTGCTACTTTTCATCCTTAATCAAAATGGCGCCATTGCCGGGGACTTGTTGTATTAGAATTTATTTGATTTAGTATTTCGTAGTATTTTCTTTCTATTTGTATTTTTTGCTAATATTTTTTGTAGGACTTCTACATTTGAGCGCCAAGAAACGCTTGAATGTTTCGGTCGCACATCACTTTGTGGAATTCGCCACTTCGAGCCATCTTTGGGGTAATTATGCCTTACTCCAATCCTTTTGGTAATCATTATGATAATTCGTAAAATCTCCGTAAACCTATGACTTTTGGTCAATACTAAGAGTCCCAAAAAAAAGACAAATTCAAAAATATCTTTGGGTGAGTATAACAAAAGTCGAGCTTTGGAGTGCCTGTATTTTTTGGATGATTATAACGATTTTGGGCCTCTAATTACTTATAATAGGAATTTTATAACAAATTGCAATAGCTTTCAAAATTCTTATAATAATATTTTTACTATAGTTTTCAAATTTCTCATTTGCAAGAATCTACGCCTCGACTTATGACTTTTGGTGAAGGTTTGCACCTGGTTGAAGGTGAAAAGTTTGAAAACTATTATCGGGAAGAAAATCGTTGTTGGGAGCAAGAATTGGATTTATCATTCGAATCCGACGACGATTTCTTTTTCGAAACTTTTGAAGTCGATGAATGTTTTGAACCAAATGAGGACTTTGCGCTTGCTTTGGAACAAACCATTCTTGACTTGGCCCATATTTTAATAGAGAATGAAAGTGAGGATAAAATGTGAGTAGTTAACATTTGCAATGAAATGATTTCTTCTTTGGCCCCCAAAGAAGAATATTCCATTGAAAATGATCTTATTTCCTTTGAAACTCAATCTGCAAGTGATGATGACTCATCTCTTGAGTTTAAATTTATTCCCTCTGATATCGCACTGTCATAAGTACCCGATGAATCGGTGCCATACTTTAAAATGTTTAACCCATTCACCGACGAGGAGTACTTGCTCGAGTTTCTCTCCAAAATTCATCTTTGCCTCCATGTGCGCCACCTCCCTTTCCACTTGCTAAATCTTTAAGAGATGATTCAAGTTTTCTCGTCCCCATGTGTATTTATCACCCGTCTTATCCAAATCCCCCATTCTCCCGTCAAAAATTTTAATTGAGGATTGTTCATTTCTTACGCCTTACACATGCCTTCCGTTGTTCAAACGGAATTCCTATTTTTCGGGAGGCATGCATGAGAGGGAAGGTCCGCCGTGGATCTTTCAAACCCAATTCTTATTTTGGGTGAACCCTAAAAAATTTAGACTTCTAGTGTATAGTTAGTTAGAAGTTAAAATAGTTAGTTTTATTTTATTTTCATTTTTCTTACTTATTGTCTAGTGTAATTAGTTAAAGTTTTATTCCTTTTTTTGTTATACTTTGGTACTGACATGTTTTGTAGAATCGTTGGACTTATACTTTCACGAGATTGCTCATTTTTGGGTAATATCGCTATTTTCCTCTCTTTAACTTGGTTCTTAATTCACATTAAGGACAATGTCAGGTTTTACGTTAGGGGGTGTGGGATATTCTAACCATTCGTTGGTAGCTTCTTTGATTTGATTATATGTTATTCCCAAGCAAGCTTTTCTTGTAAAAAATAAAAATATCAAAAAGATTTTCTTTCTTCTTTCTCCTTTATTGGGCATTTTGACTTTGTTTTCGATGATAAATTTCAATAATTGCCCATCTAATAGAAAACTAAATGATGCTTGTTCTCGATTTTAAAAGTTATTAGAATTTAGTTCTCAATCATTGATAATATGAATAACTTCATGAATTAAACTTTAATCCCATGAGCACATGCAATTTTCTTGCTTTATTGATTTGTTTTAAGATTTTTATAACTCGGTAATCTTTTGTTGCATTGTATATATTTACACCGAGTGAGCTTTGTGCTCTTCATCATTTGTGAGCGTTATACAGTACTATTTTCTCCTTAAAAACATTGAATTCGTCGTTAATCTCTCTATTCTTTTATTGATCATTCATTAATTGAGTTTATATCTTGAAATGTGTTACTTGAGCATGATTTTCAAATATTGTTTTGACTTTAGAATTGCATAAACTTTATGAAATGATCACATGCCATCTTTGTTATATTACCTATATTAGCCTTAATCTCACCTTATATGTTTTCCCTAGTCAACCCCTTTGAGCCTTAATATAGAATTTCTTTTTATACCCAAAATCCCATAACCTTCTCCACATTGGAGTTATAAACCATACATATTACTTTCCATACCTTTCTTTGGAATGTTACTTGGGATTTAATGATGTTGTGTATTGTGGTTGCAATTTAAACATATGAAAAGCATGAGAAAAGTGAAGAAGAATGTGTAGTGAAAAAGAAAAGAGGAAAAGAGAAGAAAACATGAGAAAAGAAGAAAAGAAAAGAAAAGAGAAAGTTTGTATATATATGTTATGTATAGTTCAATAATCTTTGTTGCTATCCAATTGTTATATTTAATGCTTGATTATGGAAATTTTTTTCCATTTTCGTAATTTCCCGCATGTTTCCATTATCCCGAGTTTTCATTTCGAACACTTTGAATCCGTACATATATCCTTCATTTCGTACCCTATCCTAGCCTACATTACAACCCTATAAAAGTCCTATGTGATCTTAGGGTGAATTTAATTTTAAAGTCAAAATAGTTTTGATGATCTGTGAAAATGCATTTCGCCTATTTTAATGTGCGATATCTTTCATTGAGATTACAAGTTTTTCATTTCCTATATAGTGTTCTTCATTTTTGAAATGTGTGCGAACTAGTTTCCATTTACATTTACTCTTTATGCCTGCATGTTTCGTCTGTTACCTCCCTGTTTCGAGTGAATTCATTTGATGGGCGTAATGCCTGTGAGGATTGAATATATGCTTGCTTTAACTCTTTTCTGATTTATTTAAGTTTTTACCAAATCATACTATGCATGTGCTACCACTTTTAAAGTTTCAATTCTATGAGGTTCATTCAACCTATTAATAACAACGGACTTTAGCTTGAATTCGTTCAATATGCTAATAACGCATTTGAAATCTTTTTCGTTATTGTTGAGTTTGTCGAATGTTGAGTTGGGCATATTTTGAGGAAACCATGTGATGTTTGTGGGTTTCATCCCTGAAAACCCTCACGAAACGGCACTCATCCACTAGGGTAACCTAGGGGTTTAACGGCTTATTGCATACGCTAAATGCAATCGTTCGCCTGCGAAAGTGACTTTTATCTGTTTTTATCCCCTTTGTACATATCTCCTCTCTTGTGGTGATACTTTTAGGTTTTATTTCTTTCCACTTCATTACTAGGGACTATCAATGTGAAAGTTAAGGGGTGTGATATGGTGCAAATATTGCATATTTATGCTCGTTAACTTAGGCACTTTAACCCCCTCGGGTACCTTAATTCCTATATATGTGCTCGTTAACCAGACAACCTCCGTTTTATATGTTAACATGTTATATCATGTATAATTGGGCTTTTGTAGGTATTTAGGAGCTTGGTATGAAGTTTGGACACATTCCCCAAATGTTTAATTGAATATTGTAGCTTCGGGGGCATTTTAGTAATTTCATCATTCAGATTTTAATCCTGAACCCTTCACGGAAGTTCAATCCCTTTAATTTCTTTCATGTGGCCGCCGATGGTGCATGATTTCGATGTATAATGAAGGAGTTATGGCATTTTAGGATGGTTTTGTCTTCAAAATCACACTCAAGGGCACATTCAAGGGAAATTTAGTCATTTCATAATTTGAATTTTTGGCCTAATGTCCACTTGGATGTTGTTTATCTCTGAGTTATCTTCGGGTAGCCTCCGACCATGCCTTATTCTGAGTTATAACGAAGAAGTTACGATATTTTTTGTAAAGTTGGACAGAGTTCAAGATTGCAGACCTATAGGGGGGAATCGATTCGTTTTGGCACCAGAAGCTACTTTTTTATTTCTCCTATTTTCGAATCGATTAGATTTCTACCAAATCGATTCGCTCCCCTATTTTTAGCCTTCTTTCTTATTTACTACTTTGCCATTAAAGTTTGTGTATATTTATATTTTCATCTCATTTTGATTAGAACTCTTCATTTTCTACATAGTTTAGCTTAGTGTTTGAGAACTCATTTGGGGATTTTTGTGGATACAACTGTGACACCCCGCCTAATTAAATATCGGGTGATAATTCCTTTATTAAATTAAACAGAAGTGACCGGTTGGTTCATTCTTAGCATCACTGTCGAAAAATAATTTCTCTTTATTTATCTCCTAATAAATAATTAAGCTAAGTGTCAAAGCATTTAATTTTAATTATACTCCAATAATCCATTGATAAATTTCTATTCTATAAATTAAAATCCATTTACATTCCACATAATTATAATGAATATGTCAAATACTGAAATAAATAAGACTGGATAAACCATTTTAGTTCAAAGTCTTAAACCAACAAACCATAAAATCTGCAAGTGCAATAGAAATAAACTACTAAAGTAAACTGAGTACAATCTCTACTAAACGACTGAGAATGGGCAAACCATTCCCTAAATTAATATCTAAAAAGGAACAGAAGGCACTGATAGAGGCGTCTAAGTGCAAGGACTTGCAACTCCCACACTGTTGCAGCTCGCTAAACGATCCACACGTCTAAGTCTGCCAACCCTGTGGCTGGGCACCTGATAAATTATATATATCTATATAATAAAGTAGGAAACTTATGTATGTCATAAGATGGAATGATGATGTCATATTTATGAGTTTTTTTTGCATTACCTATTTTCCCCTTAAAATTTTTGGATTCCCCCTCTTTTCTTTTTCCACACTTAATTCCCACTCTTACACTTTAATTCAAACATAAGGATTTTTTAGGTAAATTACTTCTCTTTGTACTATTTCCCCCACCGTCTATAACGACAGTACAAACTCTCCTCCTCAAACTTTCAAAATCGGAACCCACACTAATTCAACCCCCCAAAAACCCTACCTTAAACATCAACCCACTCCCTACTACTTCAGCCGCCACCGCACCTGCCTCCATGTCTCCACTACTCTCCTCACGTTGTCGTTCCACTTATGTAAGTTTCCAATATAAACATTTTGTTTTGATTGGTTTCGATTTTAGGTTTAGTTTTCAATTTTGTGTTTATTTTTTGATTTTGGGTTTAGTTTCTCATCCAAAATGCATTCACCATGTTTTTAGTCGAGCTTTACACCATGTGCTTGATGAAATGTCGTTGTCATTTTTTTTTTAAATTAAAGACTTTGAACCATATCTTTTGTTTTGAACTTCCTTCCTTACAGATCTGAGAAGATGATGATGAATGGGTAAAAACTCATTTTCCCTTGATATGTTATTTTAGATTTTGATAACATAAAACTTCCTATGCGTGTGTTTAAGAAGATGAAGATCAGTATTTGTTTTCGTTAGTAATTTTATGTAGATTTAGGAATTTTAGAATGGAAAATTTTGTTAAGGATTTTGTATTAAGTTTGTTTTTATGAATGCATGTTTTGGTTGTTGTTGCTCAAGTTATATTGTGAGAATGCATGTTTTGGTAGTTGTTGCTCTAGTTATATTGATAACATAAAACAATAGAATGCATGGTTCTTCACAAATATAGTTTTGATAGTTACCCTTTAGCTCAGAAGTGTATGCAGGCTTTTTGGGTTTCAAAATCACGAGTTTTAAGGTTCAATATACATGTGGGTTTACAATTTCATTTGGCTTTGAAATTTTCAATATACATTGATCTTGGTTTCATTTTTTCTATTTAAGATTGGAGAGAGTTTGGGGTTTGGTTGATTTTTTGGGTTTAAAATAACAAAATGTGTGGTTTTTGAACCATGCATCTATTGTTTTATGTTCTTCCTGAATGTGTTTTTGAACCATGCATCTATTAAAATAACAAAATATCTTTTAATTTGGAGTTTGTCCTATTATATGTCGGTTCTAATACTTGAGAATAAAAAACCGTCATGTTCATAAATGATGGTTTGTGATGGTCAGTTGATGAGCTGTATTTATAGCTTCAAACCTTATTTATCTAGGTCTCAAGATCCTACATGATGCTTCATTTTTTTCCAGAGATTTGAATATGAAAATTGATATGCTTACTCAATTTTTTTGTATTTATCTTACAGATGATAATGAAGGCAAAGGAAGATGTATTGAATACCATTAACTAAAACAACATGCTTCTCCTATAGGTATGGATAATGGAAATGTCTTCTCATGTGAAATCAATAGACATAAACCACATGCTTGAAGTTAGCTTAGAAGGATTTAATGGACAAACAACACCTCAGAGTAAGTGTCTTAATCCTGGATTTGATATAGGAACACGCTTGATCGCAAACAATCGCTAAAATAAACACTCTATTGCAATATTATAACAATGCATATTGTGGAGTGGATTTTCATAAAAGGAGTAACTTATATTTTACTATGGACTGATTGTGATGCTATAATGATTTTAGGAATTCAATATGAGACATTTGCATAGGTATAAGTGAGGCCCCTGACTGATTTAATGCATTTTCCCTTATTTTCTATATTGCCATGCAGAGAACCTATCTCGAGAACATAATGTCAGTGGAGAATGAAAGAGATTATGGTCACACTCATTTGTTAGAAGTCGAAACTCTCTTTAGTTTCACATGCCTATTAAACCTTATATTCTATCCATCATTGCAGACTCTTACGTTGTTTTTTACTTATTGGATTTCTACAGATTATCAATTATGCAGATAGATTTGAGAACAAAGCAATTCTCTTGATCCACTTTTCTAATCGCTATCAATTAAAGGTGGGTTTCATCATCAAAAATAGAAAAGGGAAAGGTATAATATTTCATTATACCAATGCATATTGTATAAACTTTAATCTAGGCAGATTAAAGTTCGTTCATGTTATGTGTGTTGGTTATGCCTTGGAGATAAATGGTTATTATTGATTCTTTTTGTTGTTATGGACTTGATATATGGTTTAAAAATTAATAATGCCCACTTACCATTTTGATTTAACTGATCAATATATTAAATTTGCAGTTATGTATGATGAAATGAATGAAGAGGAACCCTGCAAAAGAAACAGATCAAGCTGATGATGTATATGAGGCTATGGTGGTGGAGCTATCCCAACAAGCTGTTGATCTTCATCTGCAAATGATCTAAGCATCGACAGGATATTACACATATTGCATGCTTTTTTGTGTCACTTGCATCACTTGAGTTTTCAGGTCGACATGATACTACACATATTGCATGCTTTTTTGGAAGCTCCATGTTAATGCAAAAATTCTCCATCTACGAGGACCAATCAGAAAAGGACACATGTCATCCTACGTGGCAATATTTGACACCCGAGGAGTGTTAGTCGGCATCATAGGAGAGTTGGTCGTCACCCGAGGAGTGTTAGTCGGCACACGAGGAGAGTTGGTCGGCACTCGAGGAGTGTTAGTCGGCACCCGAGGAGAGTTGGTCGGCACCCGAGGAGTGATAGTAGGCACCCGAGGAGAGTTGGTCGGCATATCAACCAGGAAGATCAAAGGATAACTACGCATTTAATGTGCATTAATGAAGATGGCAACGCATTTAATGAGCCTTGATGTACATTTATACTGTATTAATAGATGACACTACATAGCATACCAAGCAATTCAACAATCAGATTCGTTGAATGTAGACATAAATGTCTACATACAATGAATCTATTTATCTCCCATCACTATAAATACATGTATCCCCTTAGCAAAAAGGGAGGAGATCCGGGGGAACCTAGAAACCCCATACACAAGATAGCCATCCTTTCTCTCTCTACACCCTATGGTGCTATTGTAAAACCCTGGGAATAAAATAATAGTGGACGTAGGCTTTATTCATAGCCGAACCACTTTAAAAATCTGTGTCTCTTATGTGCTTGATTGGATTGCTTTTGTCTATTTATCTGTGATCATAAAAATGGGATTCGGTCCAGTTTTTTGCATCAACAAATTGGCGTCGTCTGTGGGAACGTGTTACAAGCATTGTTCTCCATCAAAAGCTAAGTTTTTATTTTCTCTACGTACAATCAATTATATATTCTACATACATCTTTTGATTCAATCATGATTTTTATGTTTATATACATAAATTAATTTTCCAATTTTTATTTGCAAAATATTGCATATCATGATTTTAAAATCATAACTGTTAGATTAATTCTTATTTAGAAATCTGAAAAATAGTGGATTTCATAAATCATAACTTTTTGCTTGATTCTCAAGTTTCAATTTTATATCATGGAATCAATATTTTAAATGATTACATATACCAATATATATGACGATGATAAGATTTGATAATTTTCATTGTTGATTTTGAAATAATTTTTGAAAGATCTTTGATGACTATTCAAATTCCCATTATATTTTTAATCAGAGAATGGGAAAAGGTTAAAGACAACAAAAAGCTTTCTCATGGAAATCATGACCCAGATCTACTTTCTCTCTCTTCAAGTTTGAGTCTCTTTGCATTCATTTTTATGAACTATATTTGGCTCATCTTCCATCTATGTCAATAAAGTCAAATTGATTGATTTTTTATATAAATTTGGTAATAATTTCGATCATTCACCATATTTTTATCTATCCAAATGGGGAATAGGAAGGGATCAATATAAAAATTAATTTTATGTGACCAAAAATAAATAAATCATTACCCACCTCTTGTAAAAGAGGATCAGTAAAACAATCATGACCATATCAAGACTCTGGGTACAAATTTGATATGTTGGCCCCTCATTCATAACATCACAGGGTTTCTTTGTCAAAATAACACGATCTAGTGGATTAGATAATTATTCATTTAATTAACATTCTTAATGCTTAAATTTTACATCGAATGTTAGTTTTCTGATCTAAGGATTCGAGATATTCTGGTCAGCCATCTATATTGTTGGTCGGCATCATCTTGGGCCATCTTTTATTAAAGGGAAGCTTAACCAGACCATTTTTGTTTGTCGGAGATAAGATGTGAAGATCCATCAGCAACGTTGAAATAATTTTATCCAACTACGAGGTATCTTATTATTGGTCGGAGCCCCATATTGTAGCTCAGTGGAACCAATTGCAGGTCGACGATCATCTACTTCTTGATCGGCGACATCTCAGTCTTGTTCGGAGGGTTCAATTTACTGGTCGTCAACTATCCAACCATCCACTTTTTGGTCGGTGACATCTAATGTTGTTCGGTGCTGTCAATGCACCATTTTTATTGATCGGCGAAATTGTTCAGCTGGTCGGGGACCATTTATTTCTTGGTCGACACCATATATTCTATAACTTGAGATATCCTTAAATGTTGGTCGGCAGCATCCATGCCGCTTCTCAGTAGCAGTAGAATCTTGGGGTATTAAAAAATGCGAAGCACCCCAGATATTTCTTTAAACACGAGTTCAGCTCAGGGACAAACAGGGGGCTTAAGTCTTTTTTAACTTGTGATCACCCCAAAAATATTTTTAAAACCAAGTGATAAATAATTTTCAAACAGCAACTTATACCTGATTAGTTGTTGGAGATTAAATAACTTTACAAAAAACTCTACGTCTTATTTATGATGCATATCTGATAAAAATTTGTCCATCTCACACACATTTGGCATAAAAATATTATTTCATATTTTTAAATTTTAATTATTTTATGCTGATACACGTCACATATTGTTTGGCTGAATAATTATTCTCATGATAATAATTATTTTCTCTAGTCTCGACAGGTACTCGGGAAGCTTATTAAAATTTCATAGGGACGAGATTCAATCCCGATGAAAGCTCTCATAAACCTCTGGAAAAGTAGTATTGCTCGACATCAGGCAATTGTGCCTCGACATATCAGCCAACATATATTATTTCATTTTTTGAAATTAATATTTTTATTTCTCAAGCATATACATATCATATATTGATTGGATGAGTAAATTATTATCACGACTAATCAATTCATCCTACACAAATGGTAGAGCAAGATATTAATTTTTACAGGTACAAGACTCAATGCCGACGAATGCTCGGAAACAATCTGGAAACTATTATCATTGCTCAGCATTATGAAATTTCACCTCAGCAAGGAAATATATATTTTATTATTGCTTTGATTTGTGCTCAAGCACGAATTATTCTATATATCCGTTCGGATTCATATTCTATATTCATCTCTTCATGGAGCTCGGCGAAATACTTATTATCATATTCAGCTCCGAGGAAAAGCTACAATAGTTATTATATTTCACCCCCAACGGATAGTTGGTCGGGGCAATTCTTATTTATATTCAGGCCTAGATATCGGCTCAAGCACAAATTATTCTATATATCCCTTGGGAATTCATATTCTATATTCATCTCAACATGGAACTCGGCGAGATACTTATTATCATATTCAGCTCAGAGGAGAACTATAACATTTATTATATGTCACCCCCAACGGATAGTTGGTCGGGGTAATTCTTATTTATATGCAGGCCCAACAAACTTCTCGGCCATATTCTTATGTTCTGGAAAATATTATTCTTATTCAGCATTATGCAATTGTGCCTCGACAAGATACTTATTCAGCTTTGAGGAGAATTACAACATTCGTTGTATTTCACCCCCAACGGATAGTTGGTCGGATAATTCTTATTTATATTCAGGCCTGACAACGTTCTCGGCCATATTCTTTATGTTCTTGAAGATCTTATTCTTGTTCGGCATTATATAATTCTACCTCGACAGATCAACGATGCACTTTATTATTTTTAATTATTCTTTATATCTATTTGGATGCATATTCTATTCTTATTTCAGCTCCAAGGAGGTCTTCAACATTTATATTATCTTATTCCCAACAATCTGTTGGTCAGCTCCAAGGATGTCTCCAACATTTATTATATTTTATTCCCAACAATCTGTTGGTCAGCGCCGAGGAGGTCTCCAGCATTTATTATATTTTATTCCCAGCAATCTGTTGGTCAGCGCCGAGGAGGTCTCCAGCATTTATTATATTTTATTCCCAACAATCTGTTGGTCAGTGCCAAGGAGGTCTCCAGCATTTATTATATCTTATTCTTTTCCCAACAATCTGTTGGTCAGCTCTGAGGAAGTCTCTATCATTTATTATCAAAAATGTATTCCTCCGGGAAGTAAAACTTGTATTCCTCCGGAAAGTAAAACTTGTATTCCTCCGGGAAGTAAAGCTACTTCTATTCCTCTGGGAAGTAAAACTTGTATTCCCCCGGGAAGTAAAACTTTTATTCCTCCTGGAAGTAAAGCTACTTGTATTCCTCCGGGAAGTAAAACTTGTATTCCTCCGGGAATTAAAACTTGTATTCCTCCGGGAAGTAAAACTTGTATTCCTCCGGGAAGTAAAACTTGTATTCCTAAAAATGCAAAATTATGTTGGTTAGGAAGTAAATCTATTCCCAAAAATGTCAACTCAGGTTGGTCGGAAATAAGAAGCTCTCAACTACAGTTGGTCGGAAACAAAGTATGAGTTTGTGAAAGCGATCAAGCAAAAAGCATTCAAAGTTCACATTCCACACTTGGGGGCTTCTGTTACAGATACATTTGTTCATTCGGTGGCACATTCTCATAACATCATGCAGTCGAGCATCAGATTCAGCCCCGACTAATTATCATTCAGAAGTTATTTTTCTTGCTCAGGAGCTAATTTTGCTTATGAAGTTTAGGAGGCACATTGAGGAGTTGTTTTTCTTGCTCAGGAATTATTTTTGATATTGAAGTTCAGGAGGTATATTCAGAAGTTCAGGAGGTGCATTCAGAAGTTCAGGAGGCATATTCAAGAGTTATTATGCACATACTATTGAAGTTCAGAAGTCAAATTCAGCATCTACAGCACTGAGATCTTTACTACTACTGCCCGACCAACATTGAAGAAGAAGTTGTATGAAAATGTTTCGAAGTCCACCACTATCTTGGTACTAATCAGATTGAAGAGTTGGGTTCAAAAGCTAGTATGTTACTCGATAAAGTAGTCAGAGGATCATAAATCAGAAGAATCAAGCACGTGAAGTTAGCACTCAATTGCTCGGCACAGGAGGCAGTTGGTCGGCTAGCAAACCAATCAACATACTTGAAGATTATGACAAGCTACAAGCTGCATACTATGGCATGGCTGCATCCAAATTCCCAGGGGTGATACATAGCACACGGAATTCCTCTAAAGAAAGATTATCAACCATCGATCAGCCTGCATCATATGTCGTCCAGGAGATAATGCACTTTATATTGAACAAATCAAGAAGGTAGATCAATATTTTCACGAGCACCGAGGAACACTGCAGAAGAAATACTCCATCCTTTCAAGTAAACCATCAAGCATGGAGCATTGGGGGTTTCTGTTAATGCAAAAATTCTCCATCTACGAGGACCAATCAGAAAAGGACACATGTCATCCTACGTGGAAATATTCGACACCCGAGGAGTGTTAGTCAGCATCCGAGGAGAGTTAGTCGGCACCCGAGGAGTGTTAGTCGGCACCCGAGGAGAGTTGGTCGGCACTTGAGGAGTGTTAGTCGGCACCCGAGGAGAGTTGGTCGGCACCCGAGGAGAGTTGGTCGGCATATCAACCAGGAAGATAAAAGGATAACTACGTATTTAATGTGCATTAATGAAGATGGCAGCGCATTTAATGAGCCTTGATGTATATTTATACTGTATTAATAGATGACAAAACATAGCATACCAAGCAATTCAACAATCAGATTCGTTGAATGTAGACATAAATGTCTACATACAATGAATCTCTTTATCTCCCATCACTATAAATACATGTATCCCCTTAACCAAAGGGGAGGAGATCCGGGGGAACCTAGAAACCCCATACACAAGATAGCCATCCTTTCTCTCTCTACACCCTATGGTGCTATTATAAACCCCTGGGAATAAAATAACAGTGGACGTAGGCTTTATTCATAGCCGAACCACTTTAAAAATCTTTGTTTCTTATATGCTTGATTGGATTGCTTTTATCTATTTATCTGTGATTATAAAAATGGGATTCGGTCCAGTTTTTTGCATCAACACTCCACATGTGATATTTCTGCATCCAGCTCCTCATCACCCTCATATTTATTATAGTGGTTATAATTGTTTTCCAGCCATAGCATTTATGCTGAGCATCTCCTGAATATGATTGATCTGAAGAGAAAAGTCTTTCGCCGTCGTGTTTATCGTGAGTCCAGTGTTTTTGTTTAGGGGAATTATCTCAAAGATCTATATGTTCTTGGCCGTGATTTGGCACATGTCATAATTATTACTGTTATGAAATTATTCTCACATATTGAGTTCAAAGTTTGGATCATATTTATGATATTCAATTTTTAATGTATTTTTTCGGTTTTATGTGTTGATTATCTATGTCTATATAATATTTATCATAGGTGTTTTACTATTCACCACCACTGATTTAGGCCAAACACTAAGCACACCTATAAAATATCTTATGTTTGGACCAGTCTCGGAGAATTATTTAGCATTATTAGTCTCCATTATAGATGGGTTGTGGGAAATGGTCTCTCTGGCACTCCAATTTATTGGGACCCTCTCTCTAATTTTCCCTGGGCTATTAGTTTATACTTTATTCATTCAAAACAATCAGTGGCCTGTCCCTACTTCTTTTACTCATCATTTCCCTGGCATATCTAACTTGATTTGCTCTATATCTTTACCCTCTACTCCCACTGAAGACAGAAGAATTTGACCCTATTCACCTGATGGAATTCTCTCATTTCTTTAGTTCTCTATCATCATCGTCATCATCGAATGTTGGAAAATAACTAAATGTGTGATTGATTACAAAGTTGAAAATTAGTTCAATTTTATATTGAGGTAATAAAATATACTTACTAAGAGAAGTACGAAATTGATCTGAATTGGATTATTAAGTCCTCCCAACCATTGAGAAACTTCTCCTGTAACAATCTAACGTGATTCTGTTTTGGCCCAGTGGTACTTTATATGCTCAAAATGTGGCATGATAAGGACCATGTCTGCATAAGAAACTATACATATTAAGACAGGTACTGGCCAAAGATAGTAAAGATGAATCAAATTCCTTCACATAAATTTTGATTATACAATAAATAATTTACAACGAAAGGAAAATCAGTTATAATTGTATCATTATACACACAGCTGAGATGAAAAGAATATATGACAATTATAGGTAGGAAAATGGTATCAATATTTATAAATCATGGATATTTCTCCACAGAATTCTTTCTTTGTATTAGTTGTAGGCTAATCACACGCGTGTAGCATGGTGCATATGTCATTTGTTTCCAGAAACTGTTATGCATTCACCAAGATCAGAGGCCCAGATTCGAAAACCATCTCCTTACACTGCAAAAACACAATTCAGAAGTCAAAGAAATTATATAACTAACGGATGAAATAAAATCATTATTAGTCCAAATTATTTTTATGATCATTCCACAAATGGCAAAAGATGAAATCCAATTTGTTTTTTTTAAATCTATTTTATGACAAATTTATAATGACCCCTTTATGATTTTAATTCTTGGATACCTTTCTATAACATGAATCCCACTAACCATTTTGACAAAGCTATATTACGGTTTGCAACTATTTTTTTTTATAAAGGAGGAATATAACTCTGCTTTATTAATGGTTGTAGGACAGACCAAGGTGAGGTTTTTTGTTTTTATATTATATTCCTTTTATATTTTAATTAATGATCTACGCAGTTTGTTTTTTATTTTCATCTCTGAAACTATGTTTTTAAATGTGGATTTTAATTGAATTTTTAGCAAAATGTATTGAAAACTCTTACGTGCACTACCATATTCCTTACACTTTTAAGTTCAATTAACCAATAAAATGAAGGTGGGATTTAGTTAATTAATAGCTGCTGTAAAAATTCGTGTCATTATGTACCATGTTAGAATTATTCGAAGTCATATTTTATATTATCGAGACACAAAACATATACACACAAGAATGTTTTTGAAATATACATAAGGTTTATATTGTCATTGATGAGGCAGGACATGATGGTATTCTTCTTCAGTTCCACAACATCTGACACTTTTTGAGGAGTCTGAACGTGACGTTCATATCCTTGATTCCCAAGATTAGGGATTCGATTAATGTTCAGACCGATAAGTTATTCTTGACAAAATGCTTTGATAGGTGGAAGATAAATTCTTTATGTTGTTCCATAGCATCATGTTTTACTCTGAGTAACTTGCCCATTATTTTTATCCTTTTTCATCTCATATTGCGAGTTTAATGGTGGAATTAATATAGATTTTGATTTATGTGCTCTTTTATATACAGGAAATAAATGTACCGATTTTTTACGTGTATGGCATGAGAATAGTGGCATTATTATAGTGGGAACGGAGTTACGATCATGTTTCTGGATGAAGAAGTCAGGCATGTGTATTATGTTTTTGCATTTTGTTTATATAAATTTATTAGATTTTGATTTTGATTTATGATCATATAGATTTTGATTTAATGTATATTCCTATGGTGGTTAATCTGAGAACTAAATCTTGGATAAGAAATTTTGGATACTACTTTTAATGGATAGTGAAGTGTTATATATCACAAAATTCCTAGCTTGTCCTGAATAAGATCCCCGTATAGGTGACATATGCTTGCATTTTTAATGGCATTTTTTCATTTCTCTCAATTTGCAAATCCATTCTCTATGGCACCTAAAAAGGACTTGGATCAATTGTGAAAAACTTGAGCTATCAGTATGAAAGGTGGCAGCCGAGGGGGTAAGAACATTTCATGGTTTCTACTCACATATTAATCATCTGTCGTTTAATAACTACAATCACATGAACTGAACTGATTTGATTCTTCTACAGGATATGATTTTCAAGATGGCTTTGGGTATGACAGTGGCTTTAGTAGAAGTCTTCTTGCATAGTTATATGTCCAATGCTTATAACTTGGAGCCCTTTTCTTATATTGATGTTTGCAGCCAAGTTTTATTAGTCCAAAAATTACTCGCAATCATGGCTGTAATAAATTAATTGTCACAGTGGCCTCACTGAAGTTTTCAAAACTATTTTCCTCTTAACATTTCCTTTTTTAGCATCATTTTCAAGTGTTGGTACTATTATGGATTTCACAAACCACGAACACCAGGTGGTTGCATTTATAGATCTGTTTGGTGGCTTTCCTCTTTTTCAGTGCATTTTTATTTACGGAGATGTGATAATTCAACTTTTTAATGTCCGGTTTATCTTTTGAAAAAAATACTACTTTCGAGTTTGGGTTGTAATACATCAAATTCTCACATGAAGATCGCTATTGTTTTATTTTCTTTGTATTTTTTCATTTGTATATGTTACTCTGCCAATTAAATTTCCATCACCTCTCCAACTTATTTTTTTTGTTTGTATTTATAGGTTCGCAGAGGGATATTGAAATCAGTGACTCTCTCATGAACATTGAAGAATATGTTTATGACATTAGACAATAAGAATTCATTTTGACCTATTGTTAGGGATTTTTTATAGGAACCTGGCAAGACACAAATTGATGTCGTGTTGGAAAACTACATGACAATGTAATGCATTTTCATTGATTTATGTGCAGTAGAATTGTTTTCCAGAAATTATAGACTACTAAGGATAAATCTGTTATGATGTTGAGCTATATTTGGACTATAGGTATATAGTTGGCTAAGGATCCAACAGAAGTCATTCACAAAGATGTTCTTCGCATGATTCCCAGAAACAAACTTTGTGATGATAGAGATCACAAATTGAGGATATTTACTAGAGGTGAGCACCCATTTGCTGATAGACCTATTGGACCCTTCGTGATGCCACCTATACAAGACGAGACTTAGTTCACGCTCAAAAGAAGGCCGACCAACAATAATCGGGTTTTACGGATGGAATAAAGAAGTGAAATTAGGATAAGGTGAAAGAAGAAGTTCCTGTATAGCTAGTGGTTCTGAAAACAAAAAATGGTCCATGTGATCTTAGTCCCTCCTTTTTTGTTCTCAATCAAAGATCTGGAGGAGGTATAGTTTTAATGTTGAAGAAAATGAGAATGGTGAAATCCCATGTTCAAGGAAAAAGATTTTCATCAACATATTGTAGTTCCATATTTGGCTTAGTTTGACTATATTAGGCTTTACATTCATTTATTGTTAAGATTGTTATGATTATATGATGTTATTATGTGCATTTTATAATTCATGATGTCAAGGTTGACTGTTCACGTGGTTTAAATTTTTTTGTCGTTTTACTCCTAACTACCTTAAAGAATGAATGATTATTTAAACAGTTTTGCATTAAATTTTCATCCCGATGAAATAGTTTCTTATATTTTAAATTAAATTATTTTGTTGGGGAACGGAAATTTTGTTGTTTTATAATTACGCCCTTTCGAAATTTTTATCATTTTGCGATTACATACTTTGGAAAATTTTCGTCGTTTCGCTATTACATACTTTGGAAAAATTTCAACGTGCCTTCAGGCACGGGAATGCGCTAGTATATATATATATAATAGAAGAATATCAAGAAACGGGTCAGAGCCTTTGTTGTAAAAATATTTGTTTTAGCAAGTATTTAAAACTGCAATAATGCAAGTATTATGTGCATGTTAGTTTCGAACTCTCACATGAGATTCTTACCTCTCCACTATTGTGCACGCCTAACGTACATCTATCCCAACCTAGCTATCTATAATACTCCTAACTAGGTCATAGACTTACACTTTTAATTATATTTCGTAGGGGTATCCTGTATCGCCCATACAATACGTTATTAAAATAAATTTATCCTAAATAACCACATCTTATATCCACTTCTATTAGTAAATCTTTTATCCACTCAGATTACTTTAATTATCAACATTATTATATCTATTAATTTCACATAGTAGAATTATCCACAAGCACATACACACACACACACACACACACACACACACACATATATATATATATATATATATATATATATATATATATATATATATACATAGTCACATCATCCCTATACGTATATGTATAATCCTGCACCCTTAGGTTAAGACCATTTGGCACAATGCATCCTATGCTATCATGTCTCAGTGCATCAATCACTGCATAAAGTACTACTAGTTCAATCTCTCACGAACCATAAATTCAAAACACAAATATTGGAGGCGAGTATATTCCCCATCCAAATGGGTCACGCACATACTTATGCTCCCATTCATTCGTCGAAACTGTCCTACATCTTAGATAGCAGGTAACCAAGTTCATATACTCTGGGTACAAGTCAAATATCCCCCCATTGGGTCATCCACGATAAGACTGTCTACTGCGCGAAAACCTCCTCCCGATAGCAAGCAGCGTAGGTATGCTATACACACAATAAATATAATAATATAATAGGCATTCCTACATCCTATTTAAACGCAATGTATTCACCCAACCCTTACATGTATTTTCCATACGTAGTATTCTCTCATTACTACTTATAATATAATTATTTCCGTTATTCCCTCTCTCAAAATTTCCAAGGTTAATTCACCTTTCTAAAATTTTAAAATATTACTCTACGAATATTCTCTAGCAATTCCGCACTATGCTATAATCACCAAATGACAACCCCCTATTTCAAAACGACTGCGTAAACCTAATTGGGCAGAAATTACAATTTTCCAAATTTTGGACCTGTCGTTCGAACCAGGTCAGATGTCGTTTGAACGACAACTCGCGAGATCCCTTCTCGTTCGAACGAAGCTCAATCTCGTTCGAACGAGATTGAGCAGTGTTCTTCCCCACCAGACCCGTTACGTTCTACACCCTTAACATTTCGATTTCCACCATTTTTAAGCCTAAAGCCTCTAAAATAATCAGCCCAAACACCAATCATTCAATTCCAATCAACTACGTAACATCTATATATGATTTCCAACAATATCTCAACATTAAATCATCACCAATCATCATTAAATTAGAAATCCCCAAATCTAAATGTTAAAAACCCTAGTTATAAAATTTACAAGCAAAACACTAAATTAAACCCAGATTCAATCCGAAAATTAGCATAAATTCAAGGGCATAAACCTATCTACATAAGGGAATCAAACTTTATTAAAACCAGATCCAATTTATGTCTAATTCTCCCAAATTTTTCAACAAATTTAATCTTTACGATAAAGGGAATTCACCTTGTCTAAGATGAATACAATTATTGCTAAGGAAAAACACTTGCCTCAAATTGATGTTCTGATCCGTTGATGAAATAGGTAGGGACTTGCTCCTCGTCTTACGATCTACGCAAAGATGGTTACGGTGGAGGAAGATGATGGGTTTTGCACCAAGAATGCTTATGGGTTCTCTTCTCTCTTCTCTGTGGTTCTCTCTCTCTCTCTCTCTCTCTCTCTCTCTCTCTCTCTCGTAGGTTTGGAACTGACAAACTCCCTTCTTGCCCACGTACACTTTATTTTATCTTCCTAATTTTCGATTCATTTTATTTCCTCAAAAATCCAAATGACAAAAATACCCCTATAGGGTGCCGGTTAGGCCTAAAAATATTCGGGAGTCCAAATAAAATATCCGAGTATAATTTTCTGACCATCTCGACCCTTTCGGACTCAATGGTGCACTTGAAATGGCCATACGAGTTACTTAAAGATTAATTATCTTTATATTTGCCTCAAGTTGATGTTCTGATCCATTGATAAAATTATTATGGGCTTGCTCCTCGTCTTCCGATCTACGCAAAGATGGTTACGGTGGAGGAAGATGATGGGTTTTCCACAAAGATTTCTTATGGGTTCTCTCCTCTCTTCTCTGCGGTTCTCTCTTTCTCTCTCTCTCGTAGGTTTGGAACTGATATACTCCCCTCTTACCCACATACACTTTATTTTATTTTCCTAATTTTCGTCCATTTTATTTCTTAAAAAATCCAAATGATAAGAATACCCCTATAGGGTGCCGGTTAGGCTTAAAAATATTCGGGAGTCCAAATAAAATATCCGAGTATAATTTTCTGACCATCTCGACCCTTTCAGACTCAATGGTGCACTTGAAATGGCCATACGAGTTACTTAAAGATTAATTATCTTTATATTCCATTTAATTAGTCTTGGTACGACTCACATGCGCGTCTCGACTTGAAATGTCAAACTGTCATATTTCATTTTCCGATAATTTATAAAATTTCATAATTATGTATTATATATTCACACAGTAATATTCAATAAATCTCAACAATAAGTATTAACCCTTGGCACGCTAGTTCTGAGGTACCAATCTAAATGGGTCACTCACAGATAAGTCTTTCCCAGACCTATGTTCTGAGGTACCAATCTAAAATTCCCCTGAAGCCTCATCAAGATAAGAATGTCCCCTTTCTAAGACCTTCTGTGATAGCATGTATGGTAGGTATGTCATACACATAAGAAATCATACAATAGGTGCACACACAACCTATATAATTAACATGTACACACACCACCTAAGTATTCCATATTTTTATGTGTTATCATTCTCTCTAATATTCACGACACATTACAATTTATCACTATTCTCTCCATCGTATTTCACCACACATAATGCATACCACCAAGGTCTCACACTTCCCTTTATATATTTCTAATAGTTAACCTATATCCCATGCTATTTGTTCAAGAATTGTGGTCAATCTCCGTAATCGTAGGTCATTTTCCTACTCTCGAATTAATTTCAACATTTTTAACTCATCCGGGTAAGACTCCAAATTTTTCTAAAATTTCATTAGAAGTGCTTGAGATTTCGTTCGAACGAAAATGGAATTTGAATTCTCGTTAGAATTCGTTAGAACAATCTTCAAATGAACTGAGTACGCTACTCTCTGAATTCTCGTTCGTAAACTCATTGGCAATCTCATTCGAATGAGGTCATTCAAATGACTTTCCAGTTCCCCGGGTCATTCGAACGAGTCGCGCTTAATTTTTCCTTATCTTCTCAGAACTTCATTTTTCATCATTTTTTCTCACTAAAACCATCACAGATTTCTCCCAAACTCCCAACGAATCATTTATAACAATATTTTAACATGTAGGGGTGATTTCTAGTGTTCATGAATCATCAAATCACTAACTTAACTTTAATAATTTCTAAGATCACAAATTTATTCCTTTAAAACCCTAGTTATTCCAAATCATCATACAACTCAGATTTTTGCACCAAAATTGATGTAAATTTCTTGGGTTTCATACTACAAAAAATGGAGGAACTAATCTTTATCAATTTTTCAATCCAATATTGTAAGGACATTTTTGTCATGTCCAATATCTTACATTTATGTACGTCTTACGGCACTACATTTGGCACGTCTCTACACGATCTCACACAATGGCCTCAATCTGAATTTTGGGATTCAAGCATTCAACATCTCCATCATGTGTCCCACATCTGCCTCAACGACTTCACATTCCACGATTTTAGGGACTTAATGCAAGTGGTATGCAAGAGAAGTTAAAACAGTGAAAGAAGGCAAGATATGAAAGTTCAAGGGAATTTTGGTAATTTTAAAGTCATCGTCTGGAGGACCGGTCAACTAGAAAGTTGAAGATCTCACCGTAATGAAGATATTAGAAGAAACAGAACCTCAATCCGAGCTACGGTGAATAAGTTATGTTCCTTTGAAAGTGGAGAAAATTCTAAGAAAAACCCTTGGAAAAATGTGTGTTTAAGCCCCAAGTTCCAGCGAATTTTTTGCGAACCGAAGGCCAAACCGGTTCGGGGGGCGAACCGGATTATGGTACACCCGAACCGATTCGAGGTACCTGTACGCTGGCAGAGTTTCAAAAAATTAAAACCCTTTTTGGTTTCCTATAAAAGCCAACTTCGGGGAAGTTATTTCATAAGACTTTGAGAGACGATTTTGAGAGTCCAAATACATCAAGTCTTCATATTTTTTTGTCCCAAGACTCATGTTTTGATTCACATATCATTGTCAAACCTTTGTGAATCCTTTTTTAACCTAAGAAAACAACCTTGAGTTTGTTCAACCTTCGTGGAGAAGCCGTCTTCCTTCTTCATTGTTGCTCATCTGGAGATTCCGAGGGAGATTCCAGCCACCGACTACAGAACCGATGCCTGCGGGTATTTTTGTGTCACACTGTAGTTTTACTATAATTCGTGTAATCGTTTCTTACAAAATTATAGTGAAAATAAAAGGTTTTGCCCCTTTGGGAGATTTTTCCTCTCATGTGTGTGTTTGAATGTTCTTGCATGATTTTATCATCTTCAATCACACCTAGATGCATGTTTAGGACTTAATTGATAAAAATTGAGTTCAATTAAATAATTTATTTATTTGAATGCAAGCGCACTCCTTTCAAATTGGTATCAGAGCCAATTACACAATTATACCGTGTAATTTTTCGCAAAATTTTTCTAAGATATCAATTTTTTGAAAAATTAAATTTTGAAAAAGAGTGTGTTTATAATGGAGAAGTTATATAATAAAATGCCAGTTTTTTACGGTACAAACTATGCATACTGGAAGGCCCGCATGAAATCTGATTCAAAGTCATTGATGAACGTGTATGGATTTTGTTTGAAAGAGGGTGGATACCTCCCTCCGTCACTGATAATAACGAACTAGTTTAAAACCTGACACTACTAGGACTGAAGAAGAATTTAAATGGTCATCTTTTAATTCTAAGGATTTAAGTGTTATTTCTGGATCTGTCACAACTGATGAGTTCAAACGGATAATAACGTGCACCACGTCAAAAGAGGCATGGGATGTTTTACAACTTACCCACGAAGGAACTAATGCAGTGAAAGATTCTAAACAGCAAAATTTGACAACTCAATTTGAAACCATCACCATGCTTGAAACTGAATGTTTTGATGAATTTTATGCTAGACTATTTGATATTGTAAACACTACCTTTAATATTGGTGAACACATTCCTAATGCTAGAGTTGTTAAAAGATTCTTAGATCACCGCCTAAGCATTTTATCCCTAAAGTCACTGTGTTAAATTCTATGGTAATTTAAATACGCTTAAATTGGAGGAACTCATAGGAGACTTGCAAACGTATGAAATTGATATGTTTCCTGAATCTGTTAAGTCTAAAGATAAGGGAATTGAACTTAATGTACAGGAGAGAAAAAGTGAGGGGTTGACAAGAAAGAGGGGAGAGTCATCTAGAAAAAGAGAGATAGATCCGTCAGATTCTGAGTGTGACTTTGATTTAGATGATTTGGCCCTGTTTGCTAAAAAATTCAAGAAAATCCTCAATTTCAAGAAAAATGGAAATTTCAAAGATAAAAATAAGTTTGAGAAAAATAAGTTTAAAGAGAAAAATCAAAAAGATTTTAAAGATCCTCCTAAGAAAGAGAGTGAGAGATGCTTTGAGTGCGACGGTAGGGGTCATAAAGCTTTTAAGTGTGCTACTAGGCTGAACAGAGAAAAGGGAAAAGCTATCCTTAATGCTACCCTTAGTGACGACAGTGAGGTCGAGTCGGTGGACTCTGGACACGAGTCACCGCATGAGTGTAACTTCACCACATTCATGGCTAGTCATGTGAGCACTTCTAGTACTCCTCACGATGATGAGGATTCTACTTCACAGGGACACCTCGACAGTGAGAGGGATGTGAGTGAGGGGTAGATGATGCATGTGAGAGCGAGTGTAATCTTCAACGCGCTTATGCCAATTTATATAATGAGTCATTTAAAACTAAAAGGCGTAACAAAGCGTTAGTTCTTAGGATCATCGCTCTAGAGGAAGATTTAGAAAAATCGAGAGAGAGGGAGTCCTCCACCTGCACCAACTTAAGAGAGAGAGAGAGTCTGTCTGTATTGAGAAAGTGAGTTTGTTTAGAGAGAGAGAGAGAGACTATTTGGAGAGAGAGTGTGTGTTTTTGAGAAAGAGAAAGGGGATTTGACTAAACAAGTGGCTAGTCTTACGAGTGAGCTCCATTCCTCCCTGGAGACTCAGAAGAAACTTGAAGCCCTTGTTGTACAACTTACTCATGATCTTGATCGAGCACGGAAAGTCAAGGTTCAAATCGAGGACAGATCTGGGAAGATGGGAAAGATGTTCCTCGGCCCCAATTTAGGTTTTTGTGATAGGCAGGGAATAGGTTATGATGGTGCCTCCACGTCCCAAATTTCACCTGGACCAGTTCCTGAGTTTACTACGACTCCATATGACCATCGTCAAAAACCACGTAGGAGAGTTCGACCAAGAAAAGCAAACCCAGGTCTGCCTAAGACTGCGTTCTTCTGTACGTACTGCAAAATAAAAGGCCACCTCAGGGAGTTTTGCTATAGTTTGGTTCAGACACTACGTACTACTGCTCCACCACATCATACTGTTGATTTTGACAGTCTGAGAGAGCATGTTGAGTTTTTAGCTGCCACATCACAGAGTTTGATGGAGGAATTCCTACGGATGTCTTTGCCGTCAGTGAATACTTCTCACTTCTCGGCTAAAACCAACAACAATAAGGGTAAACAAAAGGTTACCACTTCTTGGGTACCTAAGAAAGATAAGAAAGCCCTTGTTGTTCTTGTCGCTCTCAAATCACATAATACCTCACAGTGGTATTTTGATAGTGGGTGCTCCAGACATATGACAGGTGGTGCATCATTTTTTACCTACCTTGAGGATTATAAGGATTGTAGAGTCACGTTTGGAGATGGGAGCAAGTCTAGCATTATAGGACGAGGTACAGTAGAGTTACCAGGATTTCCTAAGCTAGAGAATATTTTGTACGTCAAAGGTTTGAAAGCAAACCTTCTCAGCATTAGCCAATTGTACGATGCTGACTTCACCGTAAAATTTGACCGGGATGCATGTAATGTCTATAATCAAGCCGATAAACTTTTAGTGCGAAGGGTGAGGACCGAAGATAATTGCTATGGGACTGTGCCCACATCCTCACTTATCTGCAACAGCGCCATGATCACTCCTATAGATCTGTGGCACCAACGTCTAGGTCATGTGAACGTTAGAGATTTGACTCGCTTAGCTAAAAGGACCTAGTACGTGGCTTACCATCTCTTGGAAAGTCGACTTACACGGTTTGTGGACCCTGTCAGTTGGGAAAGCAAATTTGTATCCTCCATAGGAAGTTGCATTCCATTACCACCTCCCGTGTACTGGAGTTGATTCACATGGATCTTATGGGTCCAACTCGTACTGAGAGTCTGGGTGGTAAGAGGTATATCCTCGTTATGATGGATGATTTCTCCAGATATTCGATGCTATATTTTCTGAGAGAGAAATCTGATGCTGTAGTTTTTTTAACCACCAAGTGTCGTGTCCTGTAAAACCAACACGGAGTCACTATTAACAGGATATATAGTGACAATGGCACAGAATTTTAGGAAGCAAAGATAAATCTTTACTATGATAGCCTTGGGATCAAACATGAGTTTTCTGCTGTGAAGACTCCTCAGCAAAATGGGATTGTTGAGAGAAAGAATAGGACGATCCAGGAAATGGCTAGATCTATACTTCTAGGTCGTAGAGTTGCTAAGAGATTTTGGGCAGAGGCAGTGTCTACTGCATGCCACACGGTGAGTAGGGTTTACCTACGTCCACACACACTTAAGACGCCTTATGAATTATGGATTGGCAAGAAACCCAACCTTGCATATTTTCGTGTTTTGGGGAGTAAATGCTACATCCTACGGGATAGAGAGCAATTAGGAAAGTTTGACTCCCGGAGCGATGAGGAAATATTTCTAGGATATTCATCGAATAGTAGAGCATACCGGGTCTTTAACCTGAAGAGCTCTAACGTTATGGAGTCAATAAACGTCACCGTGCAAGATGATGAACCTTCGACGATTATTGATCCTAACCTTCAATGTGAGCATGAGGACTTTTCTGGTAGTGATTTACTTGTCCCTCACCCACACTCTGTGGACCCTACTCCTGTGTTAGGGGACACACCTGCTTGGGTTCGCAAGAGTCATGATCCCTCTGCCATTATTTGCGATCCCACTTTAGGGGTCAAGACTCATGCTCAGCTAGAGAACGTCGTTAGCCACTTTTGCTACACGTCCAAAGTCGAGCCCAAGAATCACAAAGAAGCACTCAAGGATAAACACTGGATATCTGCTATGCAAGATGAGTTGCTTCAGTTTAAAAAGAACAATGTCTGGGAACTTGTCCCCCGACCTAGTGAGACTAATGTGATAGGTACCAGGTGGATTTTTAAGAATAAAATGGATGAAAATGGTACCATAATCAGAAACAAGGCTAGGTTAGTCGCACAAGGCTACACATATAGAGGGTGTAGACTTTGTGGAGACATTTGCTCCTGTTGCGAGGCTTGAGTCTGTTCGCTTACTACTCGCCATCACATGTCATATGCGCTTCAAGTTATATCAGATGGATGTCAAGAGTGACTTTCTAAATATCATTCTTCAGGAGGAGGTTTACGTGGAATAACCAAAAGGGTTTGAAGACCCTAAGCATCCAGATAACGTTTACTATCTGAGGAAAGCCTTGTATGGTTTGAAGCAAGCACCCCGTGCTTGGTACGAGAGGCTTACTTCCTATCTCTTAGCATGTGTCTTCAAGAGAGGGGGCGTTGATATGACGATGTTCATTACGAGAGATGACGGTACTATTTTGGTTGCCTAGGTCTATGTGGACTACATAGTCTTTGGATCCACGTGCTCCCAGCATGCTCACCACTTTGAGGAGGAGAGTAAAAGTGAATTTAAGATGAGCATGGTAGGTGAGCTTAAGTTCTTCCTTGGTCTCCAAGTATGTCAGCTAGAGGATAGGATGTTCATCTCTCAATCCAAGTATGCTAGAGACCTAGTGAAGAAATTTGGATTAGACTCGCTAAGTATGCACGTACACCTATGAGTACTTCAATCAAGCTTAGTAAGGACACTTCAGGCAAGGACGTAGAGCAAACCTTGTATCAGAGTAAGATAGGTAGTCTTCTCTACTTGATTTCCAGTCGTCCCGACATAGCCTTTAGTGTTAGAGTCTGTGCGCGATATCAGGCTTCCCCTAAAGAGTCACACTTTCTCGCTCTAAAATGTATTATCAAATACGTGAGTGGGACTCTCTCATATGGTATTTGATATTCCTTTAATACCAATGATCGTTTGTCCGCCTATTCGGATGCCGATTGGGTCGGGGATGTAGATGGTTGTAGGAGAACTTTTGATGGGTGTTTCTATTTTGGTTCTTCTCTTGTCTCCTGGTTGAGCAAGAAGCAAAACTCCATCTCTTTGTATACTACGGAGGCTGAGTACATCGGCGTCGGGACTTGTTGCACGCAACTCTTGTGGATGCAGCAAATACTGTAGGATTATGGGATTTCACAGGACACCATGACCATCTCCCGTGATAACACGATCGCGATACACATATCCCGCAATCCAGTCCAGCATTCGCGCACAAAGCACATCAGGATACGCGAGCACTTTATACGTCAGTTAGTTGAGGAGAAAGTCGTATCCCTGAGTTTTGTTCCCACCGACCGTCAGTTAGTCAATATTTTCACGAAACCTTTAGATGCCCTTAGATTTGAGTCTTAGGAAGTCTTTGAGAATTTGCACAGTTGACTGAGGGGTTGGTCCGTGTCTAGAATTGGATGCTTTTTCATGTTCATATCATATGCTTCCTAGTGCTAGTTTATATCTTGTGTATTATTAGTTTTTCTTTATATATATATATATATTTTAGAAAAATCCAAAAAGATTTTCTTTTTATAAAAAATTTAGAAAAGCACAAAAAGATTTTTATATTTTTTGCACCTTTTATGGATGAGCATTTAAGATAGCCAAGTCACAAATTCCATTCCAATTATCCATGTGACTGTTTGATAGAGATTTGAGACGCTACATCATTTCATCCATGTGCTTTACATTATTTGGAGTCTTTGAGATGTGATTAGTGATATCTTTCTATATGTTTGACTCTTATCTCCTTTATTGCACACATGCACGGCTATATTTGATTATTGTCTTTGTCTATCACATATTGGCTTGAGTATTTCCATCTCAATTATATCTATACAACGTACAATATGCGATAAAACTTGACAAGATTGGAATGCATGTTAAAACCGTTTGGTAAGACTGTGTGTTTATTTGAAAACGGGGAAGGGCTGTGAAAGGTTCATTTAGACTTTGCGACTACTAAGCCACCGTTAAAAATGACCTAAAATGGAGGAATTTTACTATCCAGAGTGCAAAGAAGTTAAAAGAGCCCAAAAAATAAATAGCAATTCATGCCAAGTATGGGGCATTAGGTTTCACCATCAATTCTAAAAAGTTTGAGAATTTAGATTATCTCTATTTAAAATATCAATCTGAGGGAGTTTAGTTAGAGAATTTAAACGGGTTTGCACTTCCTTGAAAGTTCTGAAAAAGCATTAAATCGTTTTGGACGTTATTAGTGTGGAAATCTCTTTGAGCTTGATTTGTTGATTTGATTGAGTCAATGTCTCTTATTTTCTTTTTTTTACACCAAAGTAAGATTTTGAGTTCATTCGTTAGGAGTATCCGATATTCATCATGCACATATGTTATGTTTGTATGCATTGATTTTCCTATCGAATTTGATCACACCCATACATTTATGCTATCATCAACTTGGTTGTTTTGTGTTCTTTCATGGTATGTTTCTTTGTTTATATATTTTGTGTGAAAAATTTTCAAAAATTCAAAAATAAAAGTTTTTTTTACCTTGTGACACATTCCAATTGCATTTATTTCTACTTCTCATATTTATCTATTTGGGGACATAATAAAAGGGGGAGAAGAATTATAATATTATGGGGGAGTTTTTGAGATATTGAGATTTGTTTTATATCTATGTTTATCTCATTTCAAACTCGATACGTCACTTGGTATTTGCTTTATCTCATGTGTGTAGGTACTACATTGATGATCCTTGAATTACACACCCTGATGAGAAAATTTTTGAAGATTTGAAGATCAAACGATGAAGACTTAATCATTTGTACCTTTCCAGTTTTGGGTTCATGGGAGGGTAGATTTGTATAGGCAATTTGCTATTTGATAATTCGGATTTTTATGTATGTATCGGTATAGACATAGGGGGAGATTTGTAAGGACATTATTGTCATGTCCAATATCTGTCATTTATGTATGTTGTACGCCGCTACATTTGGCACGTCTCTACACGATCTCACACGACGGCCTCAATTTGAATTACAGGATTCAAGCATTCAACATATCCATCATGTGTCCCACATCTGCCTCAATGACTTCATGTTCCACGATTTTAGGGACTTAATGCAAGTGGTACGCAAGAGAAGTCAAAATAGTGAAAGAAGGCAAGATATGAAAGTTCAAGGGAATTTTTGTAATTTATAGCCATCGTTTGGAGGATCGATCAACTGGAAAGTTGAATAGCTCACCTCAATGAAGATCCTGGAAAAAATGGCACCTCAATCCGAGATACGGTGAAGAAGTTATGTTCCTTTGAAAATGGAGAAATTTCCAAGAAAAACCCTTAGAAAAATGCTAAATGTATAAGCCCCAAATTCCAGCGATTTTTTGCGAACCGAAGACAAAACTAGTTCGGGGGGCTAACCGATTCGTGGTACACCCGAACTGGTTCGAGGTACCTGTACACTGGCAGAGTTTCAAAAAATTAAAACTCTTTTTGGTTTCCTATAAAAGACAACTTCGGGGGAGTTATTTCATAAGACTTTGAGAGACATTTTTGAGAGTCCAAATACATCAAGTCTTCATATTTTTGAGTCTCAAGACTCATGTTTTAATTCACATATCATTGCCAAACCTTTGTGAATCCGTTTGTAACCCAAGAACACAACCTTGAGTTTGTTCAACCTTTCTGGAGAAGCCATCTTGCTTCTTCATTGCTACTCATCTGGAGTTCCCGAGGGAAATTCCAGCCGCCGACTACATAACCGATGCCTGCGGGTATTTCTGTGTCACACTATATTTTTGCTATAATCCGTGTAACCATTTCTTACAAAATTATAGTGAAAATAAAAAGTTTTGCCCCTTTGGGGGATTTTTCCTCTCACGTGTGTGTTTGAATGTTCTTGCATGATTTTATCATCTTCAATCACACCTGGATACATGTTTAGGACTTAATTGATAAAAACTCAGTTTAATTAAATAATTTTTTTATTTGAACGCCAGCGCACTCCTTTCAAATATTATGATACATGTCCTCAAAAATTGCCCAAATCATATAGAAATCATATGCAATTCAACCTATGCTAACATGGATATCATACATGCTGTAAATTTGAAAGTTTAAACACTTGCCTTAATATGAAGGTCTGCTCCATTGAATGAAAGTGGTATGGGGGGTGATTCTCTCTTCCCGATCTATGCGTTGATAGTGTTTTTGGTGAAAGGGGTTGAGCTTTGGCATTAGAACTCGTAGATAATCTTCTCCTCCTTCCTCCTGGGATCTCTCTCTATTTTGAAAGATAATAAGCCTAGCTGAAACTACATAGGGGATATTAAAAGCTCTAATTTTCGTCCATCCTTGTTCCTTAAATTTTCAAAAGACTAAATATTCCTCCGGGGGGTCTATTTGGCCTAAAAGTACCCCGGGGCTCAAACTAAACCCCCGGGTAGACTTTTCTAACTATCTCGAACCTTCCAGCTTCAATGGAGCACTCGAAACGACCATTTAAATAACTTAAAAATTAATTACTCATTATCTCATTAATTAAAGTCCCGACACGATTGACACTCGCATCCCCACTTAAATATCATAACTGTCATATTTCTCACTAGTGACAATTTTGACATTATCATAATCACATATTTCTTTATTCACTCAGTAATATTCAATATAAGTCGCAGTAATAAATACTATAACCATCATCACCCGAATTTCTTCATCACGATTCAATATAATTTCGTAGGTTTCATACTACCTACATGGAGGATCCTATTCTATATCAATTTCACCCAATATAATGATATATGTATTCCAAAGTTCATTCAAATCACATGAATTTTATAATTAATTCAACCTACTCTAACATGGATATTATATATGCAATAAATTTACAAGATTAAACATTTGCCTCTATTAGTAGGTCTGATCCGTTGATGAAGAATGTTATGGATGTACTTATCTCCTCCAGATCTACGCGATGATGGTACTTTTAGGTGCAAGAGTGGTATGGTTTGGCTTTGGGGTCTTTTCTCTTCTTCATTCAATGGCCTCTCTGCAGCTTCTCTTTGTTTCTCATGTAACTATCCCCAACCCCCCTTCTCTAATCAGATATATTGCACTTAAAAATTCGTAGGTGTTATTTCCCTAAAAATACAAATGACCAAAATCCTCTCCCGGGGTGCCGGTTTAGTATATATATATATATATGTTTGTGCAATTATCTACTGCGTGAAATTAGTAGATGATAAAGATTGTGAAATCTAAATTAAGTTAAGTATGTGAACACTTAATTGTACTTATGAAAACTCTTACTCGGGATATTAAAGGCAGAAACATTTATTAATATTATATGGAAAATACGGGATATTATTGCGAGTGATAGTTAGAACGTTTATGCCTACAATCTAGTTAGGTTTGATAACGATAACTAGAATGGTTTAGAGGTACGTTAGGCGTGTACATTAGTTAAGAGGTGAGAATCTCATGTGAGAGCTCGAAAAGCTAACATACTTTACCGCATTTTAAGTACTTTCTAATCTATTTTAAAATATTTTACACTCGGGTTCTGACCCCTCTATTGTAATCTATTTTCTCTTATGCAACTATTTTTAAGTGTCCAGCCACAGGGGCGTTAGGCATAGACTTTCAGATGATTTGACATGCTGCAGCTATTGTGGAAGTTGCAAGTCCTCATATTTAGACGCCTCCACTCTTATCCCCTCAATGTCATAATTTAGATATTTCAGTTAGGGCATGTCGTCCATTCTCAATTCTTATTTATATCAGAGAGATATTGTCCTCATTTTACTTCAATATTCAGTTTTTAGATGAATTCAGTTTTATTATGGATTATTTGTATTTTGAGACTTTTAACTGGAAAGTTTATTCCAGTATCATTTATTCAGCCAGGTGATTTCTCATGTCTTATTGTTTTATAGTGAATGTGATTAATGGTTTAAATTATTGGATAATAATTAAATGTTTAAAAGTTTTTTTTACCACTAGCTTAATTAATTATTATGTGATTAATAAGTGTTTTTTGACAGTGATGCTAAGAATGATCCCATTAGATATTCTGATTTAATTTAATAAACGACTGATCATCCGGTATTTAATTGAGCGAGGTGTCACAGGTGTGACACCCCACCTAATTAAATATCGGGTGATCAGTCCTTTATCAAATTAAATCAAAATATTCAGTTGGTACATGCTTAGCATCACTGTCAAAAAACGGTTAATTAAAAGAAATCATCTAATAAATTAATTAAGCTAGTGTCAAAAACTTTTAAATTTCTAATTAATACTCAACAACTTAAACTAAAAATTTTAAATTTTAATTATTAATACTCAACAACTTAAACTATTAACACATTCACCAATCCCATGAATAAAAATAAATAAGAAATCAACTAACTGAATCAAATAAAACTGGAATACTAGAGAAATAATCTCAACTCCAATAAACCAATATAAAATTGAATCCAACTAAAAACTGAATACTGAAGTAAAATGAATGTTATATCTCTTTGATATAAATGGGAACTGAGAATGGGCGACATGCCCTAACTGAAATATCTAAATCATAATACTGAGAGGATAAGAGTGGAGGCGTCTAAATATGAGGACCTGCAATTCCTACAATAGCTGCAGCACATCAAATAGTCCCACGGTCTAAGCTTGGCGTCCCTGTTACTGAACACCTAAAAAATAATTTCACAAGAGAAAAGATATTTTGCAAGAGACGGATCAGAGCCCGAGTATAAAATATTTTAAAACAATTTAACAAGTATTTAAAATGCGATCAAGCATATACTATATACATGTTAGCTTTTCGGCTCTCGCTTGACATTCTCACCTCTTAACTACTTGTGCACACGTAATGTACCACTAAACCATTATAATTAACGCTACCTTGCCTAACTAGACCGAATGTATTCATTTCCCAAACTATCACTCATAGTGCTCACCCGTATTTCCCATGTATATACCGTATTACATTTCCAATATTAATTAATCGCGTTAAAATATTCCATTATTCATTTAAGTTCCCACTTACCTAAATTATATTAGATGAGATTATCATCCCCATCTACTAGGCAACATAGTAGAAAATCACAAGTGTGTATAATGGGTAAAAAAAATAATAATTATATTTTACCCCTATATATATATATATATATATATATATATATATAGAGAGAGAGAGAGAGAGAGAGAGAGAGAGAGAGAGAGAGAGAGAGAGAGAGAGAGAGAGAGAGAGAGAGAGAGAGACTATTCTTGTCAAGCCGTTGTAGAAAGTGAGGCTTTGGCCATCAAGCAAGGTTGTCTTCTTGCCCAGAGTTTAAATTGTCAAGCCATTGTAGAAAGTGACAATCGATCTCTTATTTCCCTTAGCATAAACAGGATGATCCACCGTGAGAAATTGCACACATCATCTGGAACACTAGATAATTGGGTGCTTCTTGTAACATTTCATTCTCTTTCTCATATAGAGAGGCAAACGGCATTGCCCATGAGGTGGCTTCTATGTGTCTTAAGGAGTCCACTCCTTTAAATTGGATAGATTTCGGCCTCCCTCCCTGAGAAAATTCTCTTTGATGATTGTAACTGGTTGTGTTGCTTGTTTATGAATTATTATGAATGAACTATCCGATTTTACTTGGTCAAAAAAATAATTACACGAGGTTCATCGGCGCGACGTTTGGAATGGATTTGTAAGACTTGCTACAACTGAAGTGGAAAATTCTCATGACGTTTTGCTTTCAAATTTGCCATTTTTTTATTAAATGTTATTTAGTTAATGTCCCAGAGCGTCTTTTATATCAAAAGTATCGTTCAAAATAACATTATGTTTTCTTAATGCACTTAAAATGATCTTAAAGGTTCGGCACCCCAACATTTCACTTCTTAGAAGGGTGCCCTAATCATTTTTTAAAGAGTAAATCACACTTTGACCCCTCCAACTTTGTTCCCATTTTCACTTCACTATCCATAATTTCATTTTCTAGACTTAACTCTCTCGACTAATAAAAATGATTCACTTTACCCCCAAACGATAACGGTGTTATATTTTTTAACAGAAAATTGATCATGTGTGTTGCACATGAAACTATTTTTGTCCGACCACTAGTACAAATGACCAACTTTTCGTTCGAAAATTTAACATCGATAAGGTTACGGGGTTAAAGTGTAATTAACCATCTTTTTAAATAGGTGTAGTAGTGAAAATAGGTAAAAGTTGAAGGGATCAAAGAGTAATTAATCATTTTTTAAAATAAGTGCATTAATCATTGAGTTATGAACTCATGCGCAAACAATTCAGTTTTTGAATTTATAACTCGACTTTACTTTTGAATATATATGTTGAATTTTTTAATATTCAATACCAATTTTTGAAAATTCAAAAAATTTTATCATGTGACGTCGATTGTCATCAAAACCTAAGTCGGATAAAATCAATAAATTAGGTCTAAACTTTGTCTACCCCTTCTCAAATGATATAATTTTATTGAAATTTGGCTAAAATTTAAATAATATATGATTAGAGGTAAAAATTCAAGTAGTTGATATACTTGTTTTCTTTAGAAGATTTTACTGTAATATTATCTTAAATAAACAGAAAAAGAAAAAGAAAAAGTTGCAGCTTATAATACGTCTCCCTCCCTAGTCCCTCTCCCTCCCCTCCCCTTAAATCGAAAATTGAAATTAAAAAAAAAAAAATCACATCTCACACACGTAATCTGGATGTCTATGAATAAAATGCGTGGCCGTACTCTTTTTGCTGAGTCATAGCCAATATCATTACATTTTTTGCTGAGTCAGAACCATATCTGCTGCTTGTGCTAAAAATGAGAAGGGAATAATTGTCGAGAATGTGAGCTGCCCATTTGCTTGAAAATATAATGAAAAGTCTCTTCAATTATCTATTTCTTGTTGTAGTCAATTTAGTTAATCATTTGATTTGTTTCTTTAAATTTGTTTTAATCCATAATACAGTTGGGTCCTGAAGACATAATTCACCATGGAATTGAAAAAACATTAGTTTACTTGAAAACAAAAGCGGGGAAGGTGCTAAGCTAGGGAACCAGATTATGACAGTCTTCTATGGACTATACTACTCGGACTACTACAATTAGGTAAAAGTTTGGACCATTTTGTTATGATAATTTGATGGACACCTAACAACATTTTCATTTTTTTGTTTGGCTATTTTTCATGAATAATGTTTGGCTACCCGGGTGTTAACCCCGGGCTAGCACAGGGATGCTCTTTACATTTTTTTTTTTTTTCATGTAAAATGAGTTAAAAACAATTATAAAAAGTAATTTTTATTAAAATAGTTTATTTGTTTTTTTCAATTATTTTTTTTAAAACTCATTTTATCTCTCAGACACTCATTTACTCAATATTCTTTTATTTTTAAAGGTCTGCACTAGCGGCCCCGTTATTTTTAAACTTTTTTATTTTATTTTACAACATTGGAAATAATTTTTGTATTTCTGCATTAAAAAACTAATCTAATATTTTTTTTTAACTCATTTAGTTCCTCAAACACCAATTTATCCAATATTCTCTTATTTTTAAAGGTCCGCACCAGCGGCACTCGTTATTTTTAAACTTTTTTTTTAATTTTACGACATTTAAAATAATTGTTGTATTTTTGCATTAAAAAACTAATCTAATAAAAAATTATGTTTTTAATTATTTTCAACATATTTAGTCCCTCAAACACCCATTTACCCAATATTCTCTTATTTTTAAAGGTCCGCGCCAGCGGCACTCGTTATTTTTAAACTTTTTTTTTTAATTTTACAACATTTAAATTTTTTTTTGTATTTTTGCATTAAAAAAACTAATCTAATAAAAAATTATGCTTTAATTATTTTCAACCTGTTTAGCCCCTCAAACACCCATTTACCTAATATTCTCTTATTTTTAAAGGTCCACGACAGCGGCACTCGTTATTTTTAACGTTTTTTTTTTTTAATTTTAAAACATTTAAAATAACTTTTTGTATTTTTGCATTAAGAAACTAATCTAATAAAAATTATGTTTTCAATTATTTTCAACTTATTTAGTCCCTCAAACACCCATTTACCCAATATTCTCTTATTTTTAAAGGTCCGCGCCAGCGGCACTCATTATTTTTAAACTTTTTTTTTTTAATTTTACAACATTTAAAATAATTTTTATATTTTTGCATTAAAAAACTAATTTAATAAAAATTATGTTTTTAATTATTTTCAACTTATTTAGTCCCTCAAACAACCATTTACCCAATATTCTCTTGTTTTTAAAGGTCCGCGCCAGCGACACCCCTTATTTTTAAAATTTAAAACAATTTAAAATTGTAAAGAAAAAAGTTTTTTTTTTATATTAAACTGACTTTTATTTTTTTTACACAGTTTTTTTCAAAAAAAAAAATTAAAATAGTATTTTTAACAATACAAATTTTCTAATTGATAAAAAAAAATTATAAAAAGTTTTTTTCTAAATAAAAAAAAAGGTTAAGTAACCTTATTAAAAATTATACCATACTTTTTCAAAAAAAAAAAAAAAATAGCCAATAAAAAAATGACAACAAGGCACCTGGTACTAGCTTGGTGCTAGTACCTGGTAAGCCTATCACTACTCATTTTTCATACCCCCATAAATTGAAGATGGGTGCATTTAATTTTGCGTTGACGGTCAAATTTATCACAGTTGCAAATAAAGACTTCAGGTGAGAGCAGTTCAACCACTGTTGCCCAACCCAGGGCTTTAGTTTATCACCTATTTTAAAAAAGAAACGTTCACTCATCCCCTTTTAACAAAATGTTTGAAACATAAAATTCAAGAATAAAACATGTTAAAAGAATCTTGTCAGTGTAGATCAAAACACTCTTTATCGTAACTAATTCATTGTTAGCACTTATTCTCTCTCTACCTTAATTCATTTCATGTTTTCGGTAATTCTATGACAAACCTCCGGCGATACTTCAGTAAACTCTAGCGACACCCTTGTGACTCTCACGAGTACCCGATGACATATAGGCAACTTTGGTAATATTTCGACGATCCTGCAGCGATGCTCCGACAATAACTGAAATTTCTCATTATGAAATTACACTGCGAAATCTCAAAGTGCAAATTTTTTATTGCAAATTGACAGTGCGAAATTAGTAAAAATAAACAGTTTCACTAAATTTTACAATGTGAAATTTGAAATTCACATTACGAAATTTTACCACGGGAAAACATGTCATAAATTGCATTGCGAAATTTCAAGTTTTAAACTTCAAAATTAAATATCCTTCATATTTTATTTTGATAGATCTCATTGAAACCTTTCCAAATATATAAATTTTGTCTCAAACGAACTTATATTTTGGAAGATATTTAATTTTAACTACAAAAAAAGTTACTTTTAAGACGAGAGACAAAATAATCTTTAAAACATACTTTTTGAGACGGGTATCATTAGCCGTCTCAAAAATTATTATTTTTTTAGACTGCTAACTATACCTATTTCAAAAGAGGTCACATTTTGAGACGATTAATTATCCTCATCTTATAACGTAAACCAAATAAGAGACAATTAATTATCCTCGTCTTATAACGTAAACCAAATAAAACCGTAAAATGTTTGTTGTCTCAAAAGATATATTAAATAAAACGACTAAAAAAACACTACAAAAAAATAGTTTTTGAGACTGGACCTTTTAAGACGGCTAAAATTTTAGTCTCTAAAACTTACCGTTTAAGTGTAAAATTAGCAATCTTAAAAACTACTATTTTTAGGACTCCTTTTATTGTTAGTCTAAAAAAATAGTGCTAAAAAAGATTGCAAATTAATAGCCATCTCAAAAGATACACATTATAAGATGCTAAACCAATTTGAGTTCCCCCAACAATTTGATCTCTCCCGCATGTAATTTTTCTATCTACCGCTTCTATCTATTTGGATAAGAAAACAAAAAGAAATTCTAACCAAAACCCCCACTCTACCAAGCCCGACTTTCTTCCCACCGGGCAAATCCATCTCAGCCCTAGCTCCCCCAGCTGTGCCATCCCTCACTCTCCCTCTCCCCCACCCTCTGCCCTCACTCTCCCTAGCCCCAACCTCGATAACCCTAGCTCTCTCCATCGCCACCGGTTGAGTTCACGAGAAAGGGCAAGTCGAATTTTTTTTCTTTGTTATGGTGGGATTATGACAGTGTAGGTGGCTAGCTAGGTTGAGTTTCAAAAAACGAGGTTTTATGGTTGAAGCCATCAAATTAATTTTTTCTATCTAATTAATTGATTGTAAATTTCCTTGTTTGTTTATTTTAAAAATGAAAGAAAGAGTAGTGGAAATGTAATTGGTTGGTTATTGGAATAATTGGAGTTTATTTATAATAGAATTTTTTTATAATCAAATAACTATATTTTTTTCCTTGTATCAATATTATTTCCTTTCAATGGTGATCATAAGTTTTTCATTAATGTGTATTTGACAAGGTTCATTAACGTTTAGATATTTGATCTAATTCGGGCATTCAAGTTATAGCATTATAGAATTGATACAGATAAAAGGTAATTTTAATTCTTGGTTATTGATTATTATCATTAGCTTTTGTACTGGATTGATTTGTAGTGGTGATAGGAGGTTGAGGGTGAGTCAATTGAAAACTCGGATTATCAATTGATTGTTGCAGTATAGTTTTATGATTATTTATGAGAATATTTGTACACTTATTTGTAAATTTTAGTTAGAATTATTTATATGTTTGTTTGTGATAATTAATTCATGTTCTTCGGAAGTGGTTTACGCCATTCATGTTAAAATTATTGATTGTCTATACTTGTTTGTGTGACTTTTTAATTGCGTAAGAGGCTTTCCTTTCTTATGCTTTAGTGCATTAGTACTTCATTATTCTTAAATTTATATGTTTGAATTACTGGGTTTAGTTTGCTATATTATTTTTTAAATTGATGTGTTGAATTGTTGGGTTATATTATTATTTTAATTAGTTTGCTATTGAATTGTCTGAATTGATGTATTAGTTTGTTTAGAAACATCATGTTTGTTATTATTATGGATCATGGATAATAGTTGGATTTATTTTCGTAACTAATGTTGAAAATAATACATTAATGATATTAAAGGACTTCTTAACTACGCATATGCAAATAAGAACATTGAGACAACATTTGCTTTAGAGTTAAAATTAAATTTAAGCCGTGGCTAGCTCAAAACAATAATCGATTATCCAGGAAGATCCATAAACACCATAAGAGGTTCAAAAGTAACTTATAGTAAGGGTCAAGGTCCTCATCGGTCTCCCAGTTCTTGAAATTCACAAGTAGACGTTTGTTTTAGAGTTGAAAGTGGGTTTTGGGGTGTAAAAAGTGAAAATAACAACGAGTGTCCCGAAAAGAGACACGAATAACCCCAAAGATACGAAAGTAACTTAAGGGAAGTGACCGTGTCTAGAACAAAACATAGCCCCATCACTTTCTTCAATCCGGACAAAAAATCTACCACACCCAATTTTCTCTCACTCTCCCAGATACTCCAAGGTTCTGGCTAGCTCTCGATGCTCGGGGCTAAGTCATATTCTTGAACCTTCCATTGGTCTAATGAACGATTCCCTATTTTGTACATTTACTCAAATGTCATACATATATAATTATATTATTGGTAATAATTGTAAAAAAAAAAATGAAACTTTCTAAGGTTTGTTTCCATTCCTCCATATTAAAATGGCCACTTACGAATTTACTTGGGAAAGTTTGTTCAATTGGATATATATCACTCTGATGGTACTGGTTCCTCCAGAAAGCTCATGTAAATTCTACATATTTAGATGCGCATATGGTTAAATTTTGGGTCAATATTTGTGTAAATATTATATATAAACTATAAAAAGATATAGCCTTAAAGGCAAATAAGCATCACCCAATTTTTTTGTTTTGTTTGGTCTCAGAAACTAGGTTGGGTATGGATTAACACTCTCAAGCACTCGCACGCTCACGTGGAATTGAAATTTCAAGTGTATTTGTTTCTCGGTTGGGTATGGTATTTTTTGGATTAATTTAGTGTGTATTTGTTTGAGTTTTTGATGTACAAGAGTGTGTATGGGTTTCAAACGCGATTTTTTGAAGATGATTTTTTTCGAGATATATTGTATGCGACTGATATTGAGAATATATAGTTTTGAAATAATAATAATAATAATAATCGATCAATCAAGTATATGTAAAATATCTACACTGATATATATATATATATATATATATATATATATATATATATATATATATATATATATATATATATATATATATATATATATATATATATATATATATATATAATCAATTCAAACCCGGCTAACCCGTGCCTAACTCCCGTAACACTAGCCTAGAATATCCGAATCTATATCCTCGACTCTCAATTTAATTAATTTCACATTAATTAATTTATTAAAGTTGTGTCATTCAAATATAAAACCTAGACACATTCACTTGGCCCGTAATTTACACTTTTGAATTTATCACCCCAAATTCTGTAGTTTAATTTTATACTTTTAGATTTCCCTTGCAGCTATGCGTATTTCTCTTTAAATTTTCAAGTATGGGAGAATAAACTTACTTCGCTATTATCCCCATTTCCCAACACAAGCCTTGAGACCAGATAAAACAAAAGAAACGAAATGGGCAAATTCTAGCAGCATTGGTCTTTCCCTACCTCATCTTCCTGCGACGGGTTGCAGCCATGGATGGATTTTTCAAGATGCAAATGTCCGCCATTAACACACATCCATTCTTTCATTCTTTAAACCTAAACCTTAAGTAATCATCCTCATCAAATATTTATCATTAAAACCAATTCTAACATTCATCATGGTTTCTAAACATTAACTATTTTAATAACTGTCATGAATTCCTAAATTGGGTCTTTACGTTTAATATAATCGTTCTTTCCAAATTTTAGTCACACAATCTAAATTCATCAACATCCGCTTATGGGATCATAATATTATTCAAATTTAACACCTTCAAATCACATATCTATACTAATTGAACCTGTAATTTACTCTACATGTTCGATTACTCCCAAACCCATTTTCATATGAGAACCCACCCCAAAACGAGTTTTGATTTACCACCCACTATGATATGAATCGATTATCACAAATTTAAATTGAAATCAAGTTAACCACTTGCCTGTATTGGTTCGTAGGGTCCGAATTCCTTTGGGGTAGATGGTGATTTGACGAAGAACGCACTTAGTCTCCTTTGATTTGGCTCCCCAAAATCTCCCTACTTTCTCCCTCTCTTTTTCTGCCGAACGAGGGTTTTCTTTTTGAGTTAGGACTACCGCAAACTCTCTAACTTAGGTTTTATATGATAATCCCAAAATTAAGTTTATGGGCCAAATTAAAATGGCCCAAATACCCTCGTGTAAGTCCGGCTATGCCTAAAAATGCCTCGAGACCCATTTACTACCCCCGGGTACTTTTTTCCGACTATCTCGACCATCTGGAATCAACCGTGCACTCAGAATTGTCATCGGAATTACTTTACTAAAAGTCCCTATCTCGACCTCATTATAGTATATCCCCGACTCTCGGTTGAGATAAAATAATACCACGTCATTGTCACTCGTTATGATGTAAATAAATCATTATCATTCACTTAGTAATAATTTTCCATAACTATTAACCATTAACTCTCCCAATTAATATTTCAATAAAATCATTATAATTAATTAAATTAAATTACGATACACAAGTAATTTAAATTAGCCGAATTAATTAAATATATAATGCTTAAATATATGGGGTGTTACACAACATTGGTTTGGCCACTGCTTCAAGCCAGTCCAGCCCATCATCCACTAAGAACAACGTACTTTCATTTTGTCCCGAATGACATGGGCCTTGCACCACATTTTATAGGCCGATGCGCTAAGAAGTATTTTACTATTTGTACATATCTCAAATTTGATCAAAAGGAACAGTTTTTTTTAATACAATGTGCTTTAGGTAGATAAACGGATTAAACTTAAAATGCATAAAGAGAAAAATCAAAACAATACATTGTGTAATTTGCTCATTTACTAAAATATATTGAGATTGTTTGGAATGTATGACTGTATGAGTGAATATTAATGTATATTTCTCTAATTTGTAATGGTATAGGCATGTGATTAAATATCAGACCCCAACTTAATTAATAAAAATTAAGTATCGTACCCACGAATTTAATTTTCTCTTAGATTTCATTTTAATTGTGATAGGTAAAAGAATTAGTCGAGGCTATCATTTTCCCATGATAAATAAATAGCATTTTCATAAATTAGGAGTTCATCCACCTAAAGGAGTCCTTTTGTATGGACTTAATATTATAGGCTCGTGCTTGTGCGGCCCAAACAAATGTTAGATTTCTAAAGCTAGTCAGCCCCTAACTTATCCAGGTACTTATTAGTGATTATATATTTTTTCTTTCCTGCATGCTTAATATGGCTTGCTATTTTTGATTTGTTGATTTTCTACAAGAATTTCACCTTCTTGGGATTTATTAACGTACTTTATCATTTTTTGTCGATTTAGTGATTTTCAATTTGTTTTAATTCCCCCGAGCAGGGTTGTGAATCTTCCAGTTTAATAGTTAATTGCTAATGTGTGTGTATTAAATGGTTATTAGGGTAAAGTGTGAATGCTATGCGATATCGATTACCTTTTTAGGGGAATCGCTGCGATATTGATTACCTTTTTACGGGATTTACAAACTTCCAACTAAATACTTATTTAATTAGATGCCAAATTTTTTATCCAAATTAAACCAATTAAATCCAATTTTAATTAAACCCTAAAACATGCATCTATGAGGATAAAATAAATCATGCAAATCCAAGAAATAGTGATTCAGGAAAAAAACCCTTTCAGTTAAAACCTTTATTTCACTGTGAACAGTAAATCACAACTCATAAAGTACACAATGAAATCCGCAATGAATCTCCCAAAAAATATTCACATAGACCGCAACCTAGATTAGCAATGGACTCCCTCAAGAACTGCAACTCTTCCTTCATCAAGAAACACCCTCGAGTATTTTCAATAACTGCAGTCGTAGTCAGCAAGCAGCTTCCGCAAGAACCACCAATCCAGCAGTAACGATTTCATCTCTATAAAAGAAACTTCAACAAAGTTGAGCCTTGGGTTCCAAAATGATTCACTAAAGTATAGGGATGATTTGTGAATCGAAAACAAGGTTTTTAAGCCTTTAAAGAGAAGACTAAAATTCTGTAGAAGTGCATTTTTTGTGTATAAAAAATCTCAGGTCTTCTCAAGAAAACAGGAATCATAAATCAGGTATTTATAAAAAACTTGAGTCGGCAGGGGCGTTCGAACAAGATCTCAAGGCCGTTCGTACGACAAAAAATGTCGTTCGATACATGATCGCGCGACCTATCTAATGACGTATTAAAACCCAAAACAGTATGGTGTCATTAGATGCATTGCTTCAAGCAACGTTATAGCGACCTTACAAACGACATCTAATGTCATTAGATGGTTTATTTGAGCGACTTGTCCCTGTCGTTTGAACGATAATGTCTTGTCATTTGAACGACTGAAGCGCCAAAAAAATATTATTTTAAAACTCCGCCTACAGGTCTTCAAAAAATTATTTTTATTTAAAAATTGTCTCGGGTTGATAAAAATATTTTAGAAAAAATATCCCAACATTTAAATGAAACATTAAGGAACTTAAACATCAACCTTACCAAAATCAATCTTGTGGAGGCTTGTTGTTGAAGAACTTCGATTTTCGGATCCATCGACTTAAGCAAATAATCGTGAACATTATTTAAAGTGTGTAACAGTACACGATATACGTAATGTAAAATGGACTACGTAAAATATGTCCTTACAAATCTCCACCTATGTTTATGCCGGTACAAACTAAAAAACAATCCAAATTATCAACTTGAATAGCCTATACAAATCTAATACCCTCCCATGAACCCAAAAGTGGAAAGATACTACAAATGTAAGCCTTCAAATTCTTCAAAAATCTTCAGCTTTGACATCTTCAAATCTCCAACATTTCTTTGTCATCCTCAGGGTGAGCAAAATAATGATCCTAAAAAATTTGTACCTACACACATGAGACAAGAAACAAATGCCTTTATGACGTATCGAGTTTGAAACGAGATAAACACATAAATGAAATCAAAAATTAAATATCTCAAATCTCCCCCACAATTCGTAATTCGTCCCCCCCCCCTTTATTTGTCCGAAATAGACAAAGAAAGGAATAAACAAACAATAAGCTCGGAGTGTCATAATTAAGAAAATCATCACGAGTAAAGCAACTATGATCATGCACGGATAAACTCAAAAAAATATCCACAACCTCTTTTTGATTTTTAAAATTTTTTCCAGTAAAGAAAATTTACTAAAACAACATGCACCATGAATTTACACTAAGATAACCAAATTGTGGGAACGAAATGAATGGGTGTGAGCATATTCAATAGGTAAATCAACTCAAACATACATAACAAATGTGCACGATGATATGGATACTCCTAACGAATAAACTTCACAATCATCCTTAGGTGTAAAAATTGTTGAATTCAAATGACGTCGACTCAATCAAATCAACAAATCAGAGTCTAAAATGATTTTCACACCAATAATGTCTAAAATAATATAATGCTTTTTCAAGACTTTGTCAGGACGTGCAAACCCATTAATATATTTCCAACCAAACTCCTTCAAATATAAGATAATGATCATATTTTTCTATTCAATTCTTTTCTTTTTGAATGATCATATCAAACTAAACTAATTTGGTCTTGACTACTTTTTTCAATGCCACATTTTTTTGGCTCTTTTTAAACACTTTGGACATTGGCTAGTTTTACAATGCCACACTTTTTTATTCTGATTTAAACTATGGCTTATTCACAAAGGATATGTGTACCTTTCGTAGCCTTTCCCCATGTTCACTCATCATTTTTTCAAATTAAACAAATTGCTCATGGGCAACGGTTCTTACATGTACTGCTTTCATTTTCAAGTTTTATCACATATGGTTTGTTTTAAAGATAGGATTGAGATGAAAACACTTCGACCAACATATGATAGACAAGCACAATAATCACATAAATCCATGCATGTGTGCATGAAAGGAAATCATGAGTCAAACATGTACAAAGTAATATCAAATGTCATCTTAATGACTCCAAACATTATAAAGCACCTGGATGAAATGATGTATTGTCTCAAAACACTATCAAATAGTCACATGACTATGGAATGATGTTGTTACTTAGTCATCCTAAATGTCCATCCATAAATGGTGTAAAACAGAATTCAAAAATATTTTTTTCTTTTTTAAAAAAAATTATCAAAATAAAACCATTTTGGCTTTTTCAAATTTTCTCAAAAAAATCTTTTTATATTTTTTCAAAATTTTTCAAAAATAAAATCTTTTTGAGTTTTTCGAAAATATATCAAAATAGAAAAAGAATAAATACAAAAGTGGTATACACACTAGAAATAGGCAAAAAATATTATCATGAAATCATCCTATGCTGGCAAATAAGTCTAAACCTCAACCATTATGTGCAGATGAGTTTTCCAAAGGCAGTGCCATCCTATGAAAAACATCTATAAAATCATGTGAAGTCTTGACAAAAACTTAACTTGCTCTCGAATATGTGAAAACTCTCTCATGTAATCTCTCGAAGAAGGTAAATTATCATGTGTGGGGGTGGGGGTGGGGGTGGGAACACGTGGCATAACTTTATGTGACACACCACTCAACTTAAAATAGAATTCCTTAAGGTGTCCCCTCTTCTTGCAATGAATGAAAGCATACACGGGCCTAGGAACACCTCTCCTAAAACATTTAGGAAGCACTCTCCTATCGGGTAACAGACGCCTAGGTGGGTTAGGTTGAGAGCCATATGTATCTATCACAAACTCGAGAATCAGCTCGAGTTCAATGTAGGAAGTGAACGCACCATCATGACCTATTCCTAGTCTCTCAACATTACCCAAAGAGGAATCGAGGAGCATCTTTCCTACCTTCTTAGATGTAACTCTATAGTAACCTTTACCCCTCGAGCTCGTTTGAGATCTCTCTCGAGTTGGGATACACAGGATTCAAGTTCACTCTTTTTTCGACCTATGATGATCAACTGCTCACTCACAGAACCCTTCACCTTCTCGAGTTGACTCACTGACGCCTCAAATCCTCTCAAAACTTCCCTCTCTCTCCAAATATAACACTTGAAGATCTAACTCCTTATTCAACTTCTTTATCTTTAAGGTCTCGACGTACAAATATCTAAATACTTTTTGGATTTCACTTTCACCCTCACTGGCACATTTACCATCACTCTCACTAGAAACACTCAAATCATCATCAGAGCGTTCACATGCACAAGTATCCTCATCGTCGTGGGAAAAACTAGGTGTGCTCACATGACTTGCCATAAAGGCGATACACATACCATGTGATGACTCATCCCCGAAATCATTCACCTCTTCCTCACTATCGTTAAAAGTGGCTGGCATAACAACTTTATTGCCCTTTCTGTTTAGCCTAGTGGGAGATTCAAAGGCCTTGTGACCCTTGCCATTGCACTCAAAACATATCTCCTATTCCTCTTTCTCTTTCTCACCACTCTCTTTGGCCTCCTCTTTCTATTTATTTTTCTCGAAAAACTTTTTATTGAAAAAAATTTCTTTTGAAAATTTCAGAAACTTTTTTAAAAATTTCGCAAATAAGGTCATATACTCAAAATCAACCTTGCCCTCGGACTCATAAACTCTCTCTTTATTCTTCTACTTTCTCTTCCTATACACTTACTCACTCTTCCTAGATTGTGCCTTGAGTACAATCCCTCTATCCTTAGACTTAATGGTTTTGGCAAACATGCTGATCTCATATGTTTGAAGCTCTCCTATGAATTCTTCTAACCTAAGTGTAACTAATATCCCCAACGAATTTAAAACATTGACCTTAAGAATAAAACGGGATGGAAGTGACCTCGAAATCTTTTTAACGACCCCCGTCTCATCAAATTTATCACCCAAATTAAAACTCATGTTGACTATGTCTGACAACCTAGCATAAAACTCGTCAAAACATTCAGACTCAGACATCGTGATTGTCTCAAATTTAGTGGTCAAATTTTGTTACTTAGACGCCTTGGCTACGTTGGTACCCTCATGTGTAAATTGGAGGATATCCCATGCCTCTTTAGACGTGGTGCACATCATAATACGGTAGAAATCATCAGGGTTGACGGCTTCAGAAATAGCGCTAAGGCCATGGGGGTTAAAATTACTCAATTTAAAATTTTCCTCAGTCCAGTCCAACAAAAGTTTAAGATTTATCAAATTATTAACGGTGACAGTGGGAGGAGTCCACCCTTTTTTCACAAACAACCCAGACACATTCATTAATTTCTTTTAAACGATATTTCATTCGAGCTTTCTAACAGTCATAATTCGTCCCATCAAAGACTGGCAGCCGATTATATAAGTTATCCATCGAAAAAATTGCGAATTTTTTTCAAAATCAGATTTGAAAAATAAAATTGATATCACAAAAATTTTGCGAAAAAAGGATAACTCGATAAATTAGAGAAACCCGCTCTGATACTAATTTGTTAATGTTGTGCGATATCGATTACCTTTTTATGGGATTCGTAAATTTCCAACTATATACTTATTTAATTAGATGCTAATTTTTTATCAAAAATAAACAAATTAAATCCAATTTTAATTGACCCTAAAACATGTATCTATGTGGATAAAATAAATCATGCAAATCCAACAAATAGAGATACAAGAAAAAAACATTTCGGGTAAAACCTTTATTTCACTATGAACAATAAATTGCAACTTACAAAGTACACAATGAAATCCGCAATGAATCTCCTATAGAAAATTCACATAGACCCCAACCTAGATCAGTAATGGACTCCCTCAAGAACCCATAAGAACCACAGCTCTTCCTTCAGCAAGCAACACCCTCGAGTATTCCCAATGATCGCAGTCGTAGTCGACAAGAAGCTCCGTAAGAACCACCAATCCAGTAGTAGAGATTTTTTCTTTACAAGAGAAACTTCAACGGTGTTATGCCTTGGGTTCCAAAACGATTCACTAAAGTATAGGGATGGTTTGTGAATCAAAAAATAAGGTTTTTAAGCCTTAAAAGAGAAGACTAAAATTCTGCAAAAGTGCAGTTTTCATGTATAAAAAATCTTAGTTCTTCTCAATAAATCGGGACTCATAGAGAAGGTGTTTATAAAAAATTTGAGTCGGCGGGGTTGTTCGAACGAGATCTCAAGGTCGTCCAAACAAAAAATAATGTCGTTCGATCCCTGATCACGCAACCTGTCTAACGACTTATTAAAAAATAAAACAATGTGTTGTCATTAGATACACTGCTTCAAGAGACATTCTAACAACCTTATAAACGACATATAATGTCGTTAGATGGGTCGTTTGAACGACTTGTCCCTGTCGTTTGAAGGACAGTAGTTTGTCGTTTGAACGACTGAAGCGTTAAAAAATATTATTTTAAAACTTCGCCTACAGGTCTTAAAAAAATTATTTTGACTTTGAAAAATTCCTCAGGTTGATAAAAACATTTTAGAAAAAATATCCCAACACTTAAATAAAACAGTAAGGAACTTCAATATCAATCTTACCAAAATCAATCTTGTGGAGGCTTGTTGTTGAAGAACTTTGATATTCGGATCCATCGACTTTAGCAAATAATCGTGAACATTCTTCGACGTGTGTAATGGTATACGACATACGTAATGTAGTACAAACTATTTAAAATATGTCCTTACATAAAGTGAAAAAACTTACGCTAAACTACGCAGTTTGATAGTATATTGTTGAATATTAGTTCTTTTTAGCTGGTTTATGGAAGTTAGACTTGATATGCGACAATTACTTATATATATGGAGAGATACTCTGGTGGAAAATTCTCTCTTTTAAAGTAAAATTTTCATGGTGATGGAGAAAATTTTCTTTGGTGGTGGTGAGAATTTGTTATGGTGGTGGTCAGAATTTTCTGTTGGTTGGTGTATAGTATTCTTAGAATAAATTTTATTGTCGAAAAAAGGTTGGCTACCTGTGGTTTTCATGAATAAAAAAATGGGACTCTATCTAATGTTTTATTACAATAATAGTAGTAGATAAATATATTGTTTATGATGAGAATATACTATATTGATTCATTGCACATTGTATTGTTGATAAGTGGGATATTAATTTTGGCATAATTGACAATAATTTTTTTATAGGTGATAATTTTTGCAGGACATGCAATGCTAATCAGTGATTTTGGAGGTCTTTAAGATTGTGGGATTACTTTGATATAAGCATTTCGCGTTTTGGAGCATCAGAAATTAAAGTATTTTTATTATCAAGTCGAATATTTGTACTTAGTGTTATAATTTTTATTTTGATGAATATTTGGAGATGCTAGTAAGAACTCTAACTATTGTTGAATCAAAATGATTTGTTGTTATGGTTGATATTCATATTATGTATTGCATTTTATGATTACTCGTTGTGTTGTGTTTTCTCAAATGTAATTAAATTATATATTTAACTTTAGCAATAGATTTTATTATCCACAATATATTAGTGCAAAAATTTTAAGATCCCTTCACCTCTTTTGGGATGGTTAAAACTGTCCCAAAGATATATTAAAGACTTCTATATTGTTGTCTCAAAAAGATCTTCTAAAACAGCAACTCTTTGGGACAAATTAGTTCCCGTCTCCAAAGGACTCTTTTGGGCCAACTCTCTTGCCGTCTCGAAAGGGTCATATAAAATGATGATATTTTTACGCGAATTTTTTTCCATCTAAAAAAACTCTTAGGAGAAAGCTATGGCGTCACAAAAAGTATTAACCCCCTATCAAAAATACCCCCTAGCCGTCCTAAATAGCGTCCAAAAAGTATTTGAGATGGATAAACCATCTCTTGGGACTGTGAGGCCACCGTCTCAAAAGCTATTTTTTTTTGTAAAGTTTGCACAGATAACAACATATTAAGGATCAGGGTCAAATCTATTCGAAAGATACGATTTACGTTGATGAGGATGATCTCAATAAGAATGGTTTATAGCTGAGTGATTGTTTTACATATTTAACACCAAAGGGGATCACATAAAAGTATTTTTAAAGATTTTATATAAACCATCTAATGTTAATAAAACAATTCATCACGCATTAAAAGTGAAGCAATATGTTTCACCTCAATGTGTTTGTTTTAAATTCTCTCATCCTAAAAAAGGGTTGTAACTAATTATATAACTCGTACGATGCACAAGAATTTATATGAGACAATTTTACATGTAAATAAAAAATAAAATTATGGAAAATTCATTATTAACGATCAATTTTTAATGGGGTATTAGCTGATAAATTCATTAAAAATATAATTATATATGATCGGTCCCAACGATAATCTTATTGAATTCTTAAACCCATAATTTTTTTAATTAATTAACGAAAAGTCCAAACGATACCGTTTTACCTATTAATATAGATACAATTACACTTATTAATGTAAATATAATTGCAATTGTAACTCTATCTACATCAATAAGTGTAACTCTATTTACATTAATAAGTATAATTGTATTTATATTCATGTATCGACATTAATAATTGTAACACACGTGGACTTATTGAAAAAACTGTTTTTAGTTTGTCATTATTGTTAATTTCTAAAGAGTCTAAGAATTTATCAAAATGTTTCCCATTTTTAATTTTGTATTTATCAACAAAATATCATAGAGAAAAATGTGGTTACAGACAAATGCTATGAATTTATCAATACGTTGAACCTTGCTTTTTAAGTTTATGATACAATTTTTTATTCATTATTAGTTCTACAAAAACAGAATGAAAAAGATATGGAAGCAACGACACAAATATTTTTGAACACTTAATTATGAAAGTAGGTAATAAGAGTTTAGTAAAATAAATATTGAAAACGAATATAAACATATTTTATGTAAATAAAGGAAAATTAGGAAATTACAAAGTAGAAAAGATAATATTGCATCGCTAATGAATACCATTAGGAATTGAGGAGAAGCATAAATGAAAAACAAAACCATTATATTGGTCGTAGAGAGGTAGAAATTTGAACGGTTGTAAGGAAAACGTATTAAATAAAAATCATTCAATAAAGGACACGTGTACAATGCTTATGAAAAGAGCGCATTCTACAATTATTTCCAAATATCTACGAGTATTAACGAATGCAAGAATAATTTCACTCAAGAGTAGTACATGTTATTATTAGCGGGTTTCTAAGGGCACCTCATTTTTTGCTCCAAAATACCATAACTTTATTTTTACTACAAAATACCACTTAATTCTAATAGTTACTTCATAATACCACATCAGGGCCACGACATATTTAAAGTTCTAAAAATTATTTACACACTTTCCCTCCTTCTCTCTACACATTCAAATCCCCAAACCTTTCATCTTCAACTTCTAAACTTTTCATCTTCAAATCCATTCTCCTTCAACTAAAGATTAAACTTCAGGTTGGTACATTGAATACACTACCCATTTGAATACCCATATATATATACCCATTTGAACACCCATTTTGATTATCGAAGGATCGAATTAACTGTTGGAACGAATTACACCTAAGGATCGAATTACCCTTGTTGTTCAACTTGCAGTAAATCGAATTACACCTGTTGTTCATCTTCATTACCTTGGTTTGCTATTCATTTGCTATACATCGAATTATTATTGAATGTAGATGGTGAAAACGAACATGTTTAAGGACTGCTACGATCGTTTAGACTGTTAAAATAGTTACATGAATTTTTTTTATTATTATAACATCATTTGGACTGTTAAAAAAGTTAAAGGCACTGAACTAGGGTTTCATTCGTTATGAACATATCGAATGAATTCCATTTATTCGATATGTTCATGATGATTACTTTTTTTCTACCTAGGGTTTTATTCGTTATATTCATACTGAATTGAGTGTAAGGTTTCGTCATGTATACAACGAATCAATGCATTTCAAATGAATGAGTTAATTCATTACATTCATGCCGAAATGAATGACTTAATTAGTTACATTCATGCCGATATGAATGACTTAATTCGATACATTCATGCCGAATGGATGAACAAGTTTTGTGATGTTTACCCCGAATTAACTATAACTTTTCGTGATGGTTATGCCGAATTAACCACCACAGTTAGGCACCTTTCCCCCGAATGGAATCAATTATGTTGTTATCTTTGTTACTTATGTTTATGTTGAATACCTATCAAATGATACATGATTCCCTATGAATTGAAACATTATTATCTGTGATTTATATTTATAATCAACATATGATTACCTATGATTTGCTATGAATTTACTTATGTTTATAATGAATGTAGGTCTAACATGGATAACCTAGTATCTTACTCTTACAAGAATCAAAAGCCGTTGACTTCCTCAGAGAGGAAGCGTCGAGAAGAGATACATGCTCTGTCTACTGCTACTATCCCGTATATGATGGAGGTGGACCCCCGAGTGGTGGAGATGCATGAGGATATTACGGTCAAGGTTGATGATGAGGAGGTTGCGGTTGAGGTTAAGGAAGCTAAGGTTGAGGAGGAGGTCGAGGTTGAGGAGGAGGCCGATGAGGGTTATGAGGTGGCGAACGGGGGTTTCGAGTCGGATGATGTTTCTCTCCAGCGGCCTAAAAACTCGTTTAACATTTTACACAAGATCGCGATAGATTATAGCCAGAAGAAGGTGCCTGAACAAGGCACATCTAGGGGGCCCCGCCGATCTTATCCTATTAAAACATTTCAAGAATCATGTGGCGTACATTATTTGAACTGTATCAGTGGTAATTTCATTTCCCTTCAATGTTAAATCACTAATGTTTTCTATTTTACGTTTCTTTCATAAACCTTAATAAATATTTTTCTTATATTGTAGGTGGAGCGGGTGCCGTTATTGTGCATCAATCACTGGACTAAGATCAAGGAGTGGAAATTTAATGATCTTTCTGTAAGTGTACAAAAGAGGGTTCGGAGGTCCAAGCTGGGGGGACTTATCTCATCTAGCCACCGTATTTAGATTACGCCCTTATATTTGTTTTTTTCGAGAGGTGGCATCCGGAGACTAACACATTTCATATGCCCTTTGGGGAGATGAAAATCACCCTCGATGGCGTATCGACGATCTTGGGTGTTCCTCTCGTTGGATCACATTTTTATAACTCGTGACCCGTAGTTGAGGAGGAGGAGGACGCAGTGGTCCCGTCACTTGTGGACTTGGTGGTAGAGTTGTTAGGAGTGAGTAAGGAAGTTGCTTTGGATGAATGTAGTGAGCATGCGGCAGTCCGTTTGAATTGGCTCACTGCAAATTTCAAGAAGAGGTCGTGTGACGCCAATGCATCAAGTGAAGATAAAGACTATTGTGCCAGAGCCTACTTACTCTACATTATCGGGTGCACAGTTTTCCCCGACAAGATAAAGAACAAGATTTTCGTGGTATACCTTCATGTTCTTAGAGCCTTGAACAAGGTGGGGAAACTAGCATGGGGTATGGGCATATTAGCGCATGTGTATAGGCATTTGGGAGTTCCCTCACGTTCAGGTGCCTGACAAATGAGTGGTTGCTTCTCTCTCATATAGGTAACCAATAACACACATTCATATTTTGTCTATTTATGTTTATTAATTTCCTGCTTTTTTCTAATAAATTCGTAATGTGTGTGCTTTGCAGTCATGGATATATAAGCATTTTATAGGGGGTGGAGGATGCATTGATATGGAGTTTGATGAAACGAAGCCAAGGATCGCACGTTGGTCGTTGCAGTCTGCCTCTCAGAAAAATGCATTTACAAACTTAATCAATTTTCGGGAGCAATTGGATGATATGACTGTTGGTGATGTGAGTAAATTCAAATATTTTTTTATAACGTTTTATATTTTCTGACATCAAATTACGTTTTGATACGACTATTGGTAAAGTTTTATTTGTAGGTCATTTGGGAACCCTATCGAGATTCTAGGGCTGCTTATCCTTTCCATGAAGCTTCGTGGTATAACAGGATTATGATTTGTTTCGAGGTGGGGGAGCCCTATTACCCTGAAAGATGCCTTAGACAAATGGGACGGCTACAAATCATACCTCGTGACCCAATGACACCCTCGAAGGATTATAGGGGAGACAAGGTAGCTCGATACAAAGTTAAATTCGATATGCAAAAATGGTACCAAGAAAACTGGCAAGACCACCTCTTATCCGAGAAATCTTGGTCTGTGCCCGTATCTAGCCCCTGGGATTGTAGCAATGATTATATGGCTTGGTTTATTTCCAAATCTCATCCTAGAGTCCAAAATTCGAAGTTCTGCAGTGTGAAACAACAGCAAACTTCGTTAGTAAGTTTTTTGTCTAAACTTCTTCTGCTATTATATGTGATTATAATACCGTTTTTTGGCTAATCTAATCCCATGGTGTTATTAACTGTTTCATAGGTTGACGAGGTGCGTAAGGCTATGGACTTAATGAAGAACAATATTGATGATGGAATTGCAACTGATCCGTCCATATTAATTGCACGCGATGTGAAAGCCTACGATATCCTAGCCGCGACCATTGGGGTAGGCAGGCCAGTTGTCATTGAGGAGCGGGTGGGGAAGAAAAGAAAGACCAAAGCCAAGGGAAAAGATAAAGTAGTTGAGGGGTCGCATAGAAGTAAAAGAAACTAATAGTCCGGATGTCTTTGAATTTTTGGGTTAAAGTGCAATATATATTGTATGAACGCTTGGTTTAATGATAATATTTTTTGATGATTTTGCAATTAATTTGTTGGTTGTGGCTTATTTTGTATAAACATCACTAACAGTTGGTTGTGTATTATTTGTTATGTATTATTTTGAAACTCGCATCCTTAATTGTTTGTTGTGTATTATATCAATAATGAAAAAGCAAAACTAGAAAAAGAAAAAAATTATATCAATAATGAAAAAAATAAAAAATACCATTTTTTATTAAAATTTTGAAAATAATAGAATTACCTCCCAGGGTGTAATAATAAACATTTCAAAAATATAAAATTTTGCAAAAAGGTAACACACATTTTAAAAATCTAAAAACATTTCCACTTCATTAATTAATCTCAACAATAATATTGAAAAAAATACAAAGGTGTAATAATAAACTAAAAATTATAGAAAATACCCAAAAACCTGTAAAAATAGAGACTAAGATCCATTCGACATCATTATAGCGAAAGAAGCACAATAATTCAGTATGTATATAGCGAACCAATTATGGTTTAAGTTGGTTCGGTATATACATCCCTAACAAAATCCTATACGTATTGGCTCATGAGGTCCATTCGGCATAAACATAGCGAAATAAGCATTATAATTCGGCATGATTATAGCGAACCAGTCCTGGGTAAACTGTGTTCGGTATATACATCCCTAAAAGAATCCTATATGTAATGGATCACGAGGTCCATTCAGCATCATTATAACGAATAATACATCATAATTCGGGATGTATATAGCGAACCAGTTCTGGTTAAAGTTGGTTCGCTATATACATCCCTAACAGAATCCTATATGGATTGGCTCATGAGGTCCATTCAGCATAAACATAGCGAACCAGTCCTGGGTAAACTTCATTAAATAATCTCATCAAATCAAAAAATAATTAATCTAATCAAATCAAAACATTTCCACTTCATTAATTAATCTCAACAAATAAAAAAAAACAACTTTATTAATTAATTTCAACTAATTATACAACTAAATTTGAATATCATACAAATTTGTTTCAATATCATATCATACAAGTTCGTTTCACACCATATAAAAATGTTTCATACACCAAACTAGTCGATATGGATAGGCTCATCGTTAGTTGCTACATCGTTTGGGCAGATTTTTCGGAACTTTGATACTTGTTGCGCATATTTATCAATCCACGATTTTACTTCTGGCAATGAGCAACTATGCCAGTGACTTGCTACTGGGGGAATTGGGCAACCGTACTTCAACTTCAAAGCTACAAAGTGATTCTCGCATACATGAGCAATCTCTATGAACAAGGGATACACGGTTCGTTCATGTCTCATTAGTAGAAATGTGAGACACTGTCTCTTCGAAATAAGGATGCACATGCACTTGTAAGTTTTTACCAAAAGATAGCCCCACTCGGGCATGATCATCCATGACTTGGGCATACATGGGCTAGAATAATCGTCCAACATATGTAGAACAGTGTTTGGAAACCATTCACCAAAATAATATGCATATAATTCAGTACTAAACCCACCTGTCTCCATCCATCGAGGCCAAATATGAGGCATTTAGAAATGCATCTAAACCCACAATTTTTGTCAACTTTAACCTCAATGATATCTTCTACGCAATATTTATAAAAAAAACCAGTATCTTATTGATATATTATTTATATCCGGGGGAGTAGTTCGGGCACCATGGGACTGGACGGGTGAACTCCGTAAAATTAATTTTCTTCTTAAGCCATTGAACCGCGGGGTGTTCATTTACTGTTAATGGCCTAGCAAGTTCGAAGCCCAAAGGATCCTTTTTAGTTGACTTATCGTGCTTTTGCTCTTTTGCAATTGGTTTTCGACCTCTCGGGCGACCCTTGCAATGCTTTAGCACGGATGGATCAAATAACCTAGCGGTTGTGGGACACCCGATGTCCTTCAGTTTTCGCAACATGGATCTTTGCTCATCGATAGTTGATCGTTCCCACCATTATTTAAAAAGTATCATTTTCGGCTCGTAGTCAACCACATGGTACTTCGCTAATTCGGGCATCATCATTAATTTGCGCCAATGTGCATCAACATCCCCCCATAGTATTGCCCTTCCCTCCATTCGGAAGACGACCGATTCATGAGCGCATGGTAGATCATAGATGTTACATGCCAAGTGTAGGCATGATTTAACATCCATGCCAATAATATAACAAGTCTTCATATCCTCAAGAATTAGTCAATGGCATAATGACAAACCCGTCCCGTGAGCTCTCGCGAAATCGGAATATTGTGCGAGTGATTTAATTTTTGGAAAAAATCTTTAAACTCCCTCATTATCTCCGTCACTTGCAACTCAATGTAGTTGTTCATGCCAGCAAAAACCTTGTCAAAAGTAAGTTGAGAACTCTCCAAGTGCCTCTTAAACTTACCATGTTCTCCTTGACAACAGTTAGTTGTTCGATTGCCCCGGTGCCTAACCATATTTGTCCATGCATGAACGAAGCTCTCCCTTAGATTGTACCATATACAATCTATGTAATGAAGCATGTTTGGGAACTCAAACCAATCACAGTGAAAAATCATCCACTCTTCGTTAAAATCACTCTCGGTGGGTGATTCAACCAAATGCATCCAATCCCTCATGAACTTCTTCAATGTATCCTCATCTTTAATCTCTTTCTTAGCATGAAGCTCCACATTGCGATGAACGTGGAAGGTGCAAACCATAGTTCTCGCCTCGTGGAACATAACTCGTAATGCGTTCATGCACGCATACTCCCGATCTGTGATGAAAACTATGGGACATGAAAACGGGTAGAATAGGGATTTCAAACGTCCCAATGCTCATCGATAGTTCTCCACCTTCTCCGTTTCTAAATAGGAAAAGGCAATATTGAAAGTCCTACCGCACGACGTTATTCCAACCATCTCGAACAAAGGCATCTTATATCGATTGGTCTTATATATGCAGTCAATAATGACAACGAAGGGAAAACACTTGGTTAGTTGGACTGAGTTTGGATCCACCCAAAAAATATCTTCCACCTTCATAGTAGACTCATTCGTTCTATACCAATACACGTAATGTTTATCCCTAAGCAACTTCATTAACTATTGCATTACCGTTCTACCCTCTCGTTTCGAGATCCTCAACTTACCTCTGGCATTGTATATTGTTTTCATGGTCGAAACATTACTAACATTACGACTTTTAATCATCGTTAGAATGGAGGCCGAGGACATCTCTTTAATAATTTTTTTTCCACCGAAGTAAGTTGACCCGCATATGCATGTCCAACTAAGGTTTCCGATAATGGGTGATTGTGAATGTCTCTAATGACAGACAACATCCATTATCCATTGTCCATTGGAATGCCCTTCAATAAAAATGGATAGTTGCACTTCCGAGTGGCTGTGTCCCTCTTCCTACCTTTTCCCTAACATTTTTCCCATGATGATCATGATACTCACCTCCCCTCTCACAACCAATGTGTAGATGTCCCTTATGCATTGCAGAAGATGCATCGCACTTGGTTATGACTGTCACTGTTTTAACAGACCGAGCTTGCTCTTGAGCCCAATCAACTAACTCTTGTCGGGTGGGAAATACCTAAGAATTAAGAATATAATGAATCAGTACAACATAATTACAATAAATAAAAATATTGCATCAATAATAAACCTTATAATACCTGATCCGTAAAGAATGTCGCACTAACATCTACTAACACCACACCACCTTCCGCGATTTGGGGTATATTGATGTTCGCTAAAGCCTGATCAACTAACAGCTCATTGAAATCCATGAAAGCATCCTACATAAGTAAAAATATCATTAGTACTCACAATAAATGAACTTGAATAACAATATTGAGAATAAGCTTGCAATGTACTTGATAACATAAACACAACGTATGTTTTACTTAGATTGATAACATACTTCATAACATAATTATTAACAGTTTGAAACACAATATAATACGATTTCATAACAAACTTGCAATGTAGTTGAATTACATGTTATGTTTGAATTACATTATGTCTTTGAATTACATTGGAACCAAACTTGGTACCAAACTTGAATGACATTATGTCTTTGAATTCTATTCGGCATAAATATATTGATTATGTATCATTAATTCGGGGTGATCATAACGAATGATGTCAACTGATTCGGGATAATTATATCGAATATGTATATCGGATTCGTCATGGTTATAACGAATGAACCTACTTCAAACAAAAAAATATAGAGTTGGTTCGGGAGGTTTATCCCAAATTTCTGCCATGAAATCGGGGCCCCGATCCCGAACCAACTGTACGTTTGCTGTGTTTTTTCAATTTATCAACCCTTATGAAAAAATAAATATGTAAGTAATGGGACCTAAAGTTTACCTCAACAATGGGATTTGTAGAGTTGTCATTTATTTTTGAGGTGTTGTCATTGTCTAATGGTGGGATATCCATTAGTATGTGAATATTTAAAGAACAAACCCTAGATATTTAATAATGTTGTTGAAGATGGTTGGTGGGGGACAAAACTTTAATAATGATGAGTGGGGACCAAAACTTTAATACTGTTGTTGAAGATGATAGGTTATATTAATGGAGACAAATTTGTTAGTTGAAGAGAATATGAGAAAGGGAGAGTTTGGAGTGTAGTGGATAGAGAGAGAAAGTAAGAATTTAGAGTGTAGTGGTATTTTGTATTTTAGTTGTGTTAAAAAATATATATATTGAGTGGTGGCCCTTAGCAAAAATCAGATTTTAAAACCTTGTGGTATTTTAAAACAATTTTTTTGGTGCCGTTAGAAACCCCCTATCATTAATATAAGGTTTATGCATGAGACTCACACGTCATGCCACATCACGGCCAGAGTCGTCTTACATAGCAAGCTCCATGCATCACACTCCTTGTCCTCGATCAAGAATATAGGCCTCACCCCTATGACATCATCATAAACTTTTAATACGAAGACTAGGTACATCGACCCATTACCTAGTCTTATAGCTCCACAACCCTCAGATCCTTGACCTAATTTAACCTCAGCCTTGGAGAGCCTATACCTCAAACATCCGAATTAGTAACAAGCACAAAACATGCACTTGAATTATAGATTGGACATTTTCACAAAGGATAACAAATTAGGTGATCGCTCCTTCATATGGAGAATATTCCTTCATCATGATCTCTCACGTTTTTAGTATATACCCACGCGTGATAATAACCACATGGGGATGGCATATGCCCTTTCGTATGCACACAAGATTACCCATTTCTTATATATAGATTAGTCCACTATATATTTAGACTAATAAAATAGATTACATAAAAAGTATGCCTAGACACACAAACGTAGAGAGAAAGGGAGAGACGTGGTAATATCTATACGTATGTGGGAGGGAGAGAGATGTGGCAATATCTTATAATAATGGAACTACTATTATGATAGTGAAAACTAGATTCTTGTCGTGGATATAGGAATGTTAATTAGTAATAGGTGAAATCATATAAATGTGTCTACTACTTTCTTTTCCCTCTTACTTTGTAGTTTTTCTACATACTCCTATACCTATGGTTGTTTATCTAGTTCTTTTCTAATTTTATCATTTAATTGATTGAGTCTTTTGAATGATTGTTGAGTTATCATACCAATTATTTACATACATAATTTGACATCGCCCGAGGGAATTACATTTATATGTTTTTACTCTATTTAGGTGGGTTCGCTCGTGGATGTCCCTATCACCCCACTTTAGTTACCGAGTTTTATACATTGTGATCAAGGGGACTAAAATTGAGGATTCACCTCTCATTTTTTATCTCGATATTTTATTCCTATCTAGATCACAAGTAACTTGTTCAACGATTTTGTTCTTAATTTGATTTAATCCCTCATCTGTTCACACACGATCCCTTCATTTTTTCTCATTCTTTCTTGCAAAACGATCATTTTCCTCTCATAAATAACTCCACAACGACATCCAATCATCCATCCTCCACTTTTGTCAACACTTTAACTAGAAATTTCCCCCCTAAGATGGTGAAAATAGAGAATCCAAAAAACAATAGTGAACAACCAAAACGAAATAAGGAGCAAATGTTGTCTCTAAGCTAAAATTTGATGACTCATTAGGATGCACTCACCTGGAACACACCTACTCACCCAATCATGCCAGATGTCAATTGTGAAGTTAGAGAACAAGGGAAGTCCCCTATCGATTCAGGAGAATATATCTCTTAGATCTTCGTTGCCTTGATCTTGAGGGAGAGTCAATGAATGGGGACTTGGTCATGGATACTTGGTACAATATAAAGAAAAAATTAATGAGTTATACAACTTAGGAATGTTGTTACATGATCAAAACACTTCATTCGAGCCCCTTTACCGGGGTTATTGGATCGGCCCTCTCCCCCAGACTCTTGAATTTATATAGGATAGGGTATAAGGGAAGAGTTTTAAAGGCTATTGTCAAAATCAACCTAAACCCAACTAGGTATTAGTGTAAAAGAGGAGTCTCAATAATGATTGATGAATCTAGGGACAACCAAAATTGACACCAAGAAGTTGGTGAACAATTTAAATTAATAGTATTGATAAAAAGTAAGTTCTCCTAATGAAGAATAAAGGAATGATGTAGATGTGCATGTGATAACCCGTGAAACCATAAATAGATAGATCAGTTTTAATATAAAAATCATGACAGTCAAACAATTAATAACACTTTAAGCATAGACACTATAAACAACAATAACGACAATATTATATAACAATAGTGATAAAAAGAAATGCAACTTTGATACCATCCAAACAAAAATTGAATTGAACTCCGCCTCAAGAACATAATAAATCACAATAATCAATATCAAACTCTGAATAGTAATCCATATAAATAAATGAATTTCATATAAGTCTCGAACTTGAGGAAACTAAATAAATGCAACTATCTAAATAGCTGAAATATAAAAGATTACATAAATGTAAATGAGCTACACACTCAATACCTACATCCTAGGAAATGATAAATGGAACTGATGCTGGAGAAATTCCTCCAATGGATAGCTCAAGTCTGTGGTGGCAAACTATAACCTAGGACATGTAAAAATAGTTCATCATAGAGAATTAAACCTATCAACTCTACAATGTATAGAAATATCACTACATTTGGGTCATAATAATAAAAACTCGTCTTTTTTCGATATTAAGTAAATTTTTAAGTTAAGTTATCCCAAACCAATAAACTTTAAACATGCGGTACTAACCTCAATCCCAATAAGGTATCGATTCTCTAATTCCATCTTTGAATTAAGTATTCTCTTACTTTAACGTTATAATCTTATTTTAACAGTATTCTCTTACTTTAAAATTATCAATTTATTTTTCCAGATAAATATCTCTAGGATGTCAGACTATAATATTCTCGAGTTATAGCCATGTATATATATATATATATATATCTAGTACATTTATTTCAATAATTTGGGTCATAATTTCATGTGTACACATCTATAGTTGAATCATCATAATATACAAGATATTGGAAAATTAAACAGTCCCTAATACTCATCAGTAGGATTAACTAACATAAAATCATATATGATCAACTAACATAAAATCATATATGGCTATGCACCGCCCGAATCTAAACAACAAAGGATTATCCTATGCCTTCGAGGATCACTTGTGCCACTAATAGTTATAGATATAGGACATCCTAACGATATAGACTTAAAACAACATCTTGAGAAGGACTCGGTACTGCTCCTACATACTCGTGTATCCATGAGATCAAAGCCTACACAATTCAGTTTTGAGTGTGTATTCGTTTTTGCACGTTTGTATGGACATGTGCAAGAGGTTGTGGCCTTGAGATAATTTGATATCTCATTTTGTTCAGAAAGAGATAAGAGAGGTGAGAGATGGTTTGATATAAATGGGGATAATATATCATGAGACATATTATCGAGGCTTATGCTCACGAGACGAACTTGGTATTATGCTTATATACTCGTGTGGCCACGAGATTAAAAGCTTACATAGTTCGGTTGTTCACATGTTCCAACGTGATGTGATTTCAATTGTAGTACTTATCTTGGAGAGGGGGAGAAGATATATGCAAGACATAATGTAGCTTTGGTGGAGGTTCAAAGTGGACCTGAATTCACCGACAAAGGCATTATTTTTTATGATTTTCGGGTGATCACTAGCTGAAAAGCATTGTCCTTAATAATAGTTTAGAGGTGTAACACTAAGGATCCCTTATTTAAAAAAACCCATTTCTACCTTTGGGTATAGATGGAGGGGGTTTGGACTAGAGATGGAAATAATACACCGAAAGACATATTTGAGGCTTGGGTTTCACGAGTTTAGTTTGTTATAGCACCTACATACCCAATAAGACTTGGGATCAAAGACAACTTAGCTTCAAAAAATGGGAAAAATTTATGGGTGTAGGTTATGGTATACCGTGTATATAAGATATAGCATGACAGTGTTTAGGGAGCCTAGTCCTTAATACAACATTTTTTGTTGTGTCGGATTGATATATTTAAATATTAAAAATACATTAATCAAAGGCAGATGCTTGAACAGTTTTTATAAGAACACATATATTCTGGGGTGCCATCGTAGTGATGTGTTTTGTTCACTCAGATAAGCGGTGGGAGTAGTCACATTTGAGACTTTGGCTTGTGTGGCTTATGCAAACTTTTTGACTGACTCAGCTCACGAACATTTTTCGAAGAATGGTTTTGAAAAGTATGTTTTTATATTTCTATTTAGTCATGGATTCTAATTAGAATTTATTTCTCATATGATCATGTCAACTGAATAAACAAAGGTGCTAGGTTAGAAAACCAGGCTTTAAAATATAAATGTTATAAAGTGCAAACTCGGTCCCCTAAAAGGAGGTGATTGATATGCCAATATGAGACCTCGTCTCGGATCAAGCCGACTTCACAAAATATTCTCTCATGAGACATCTCATAACAACCATCTCAGTCTTGTCCAGTATTGGGCCGAGACCACATGCCACCTTAACGGGCCTAACGCCTCATCTCATCCATCTTCGAAAGTCGAGACCTCATCATCTTGTTCATACTCTCATATCGGCTTGACGCAAGTCAGTCGAGACTAGACTTGGCAGTTACCAACATGTGATCCAATGTTACATCGGTGGTCTCATACACAGCCAGGACGACACCTCATCCCAACAGAGCACGTTTGACATCTGACAGGGTGCGTGGAGTGGAAAATGTGTGGGAGAATGCGTGTGTGCTGCGAGCCCTATGTGGACAAAATCATTACAACAACATCTTCCCCACATGCGAAGAATATCTCTCAATCATTATTTAAATGCACAAATGATAGATGGCAATATAGCATTGAACACTTGATATTGTACATGCCTCATGCATGCCTAGGGTGAGTATGACACCACACTATCCATATAAATACTTGTCTTCTACATCTTTATAAAGGATCACAAATTCATAACCCTACTGAAACTATATTAAAACCATTGCATAGAGAGAGAAAGCTTGAGTGTTTGTATCACAAAGCCATTAGAGCCCATATTTAGTGGATTTCACACACACTCACATAGTGGAGTAGGACAAAATTGGCTTAACCACTTAGATTTGGTATTATCTTCCTCTTTTCCTAATCTCTTTCTTCATATATTTATCTTACTCCATTGATACTTTGGTTTGAGCTTACTTAACATATTGATTTGGTGATACCATTTTGGGTATCATCAATCTGGCGTCGTTTGTAAGAAAGAAGTATATCTTTTTCCTCATATTTATTTATCTTTCACCCATCGAATTCTCTAATGGTGATCCATCTTTGCTCAGGTGAGCCTGTATCACCATTGAAAGAACTCCCGTTGAGACTCTCAAACTTTTCTTCAGATTTTCTGCTCTTCCAACTGACTAGAGATATGTCCTCCGATTTGCCTTTGGGTATTGGCTTCAGTTCCAATCAGGCCCCACCTCAGTCAGCAATGGCTGAGGTGGCGGTAGTGCTTCACTCCTTAGCGGACAACCAATGGAAGATTCAAGCGACTCTTGCTACATTTAGCCAGAACATGGTGGTTAGACCTACCGGTGCCAAAAATGAGATAATAACTCCAGCCGCCAGGGAATGTTTTTCAGATCCAGCGTCCAAGGGACCACCCCAGGCCCCATACAAAGATCTTCCTCCTTAGTAAAGGTGTAGAAATGTGGTCGACCCTAGGTGTTTACGCCTGGGGAGGACGGGTCAGGAATGCCCTGATGATGGGGATGATCAATATACTGATGAGGACGATAGAGAATATTGGGAGCCTTATCAAATCTCAGGGGACACTATGCGACCAATTCATCCAAGACGAGGACATAATGGTAGGCCGAGCCTAGAGTGTAGGCCAAGGGAAATATCTTTGGACAAACTAAGCAGAAGGTCGGCCTTTGATAGGCTAGGCCCAACTGTAAATGACTTGAGGAACCTCATCTGAAGATCTCAAAGCATCGCTGGTTCCAGAAGGAATGATAGATGTGATGGTCGTCAACCTATTTGAGGCTAAGATAAGGAATAGGGAGATCTGAATAGTAGAAAAAGGATAGTTGCCAAAGAACCTTTAGTTCGTCCAGCTGATATAGAAGTGGCTGGAGATAATATTACTCAGGCCGAGATTACAGTTACAGTCGAGAGGCCTTGGAATGATTCCATACAGCAATTGGAGGACAAGATAAGGGATATACTAAGTAGCCTCAACCCCTTGTAAAGGGGCTACACCGAAGGCTCCCCCTTTGTGGCAAAGATCGTGAGTTATCCAACCTCGAATAAGTTTAATCCGTCGATGGTCACAACTAAGTATGATGGGAGTACTAATCCCGTCCATTATGTGGATATGTACCAATCAACTGCTGATATCTACTCGGCCTCGGACGAGATGAGGTGTCAGGACTTATCTAGCATACTTACCAGTGTTGTTCATGTGTGGTTAACCTCTCTTCCTAAAAATTTAATAGAGAATTTCAAACAGTTAGCATAAAGGTTCACACATAATTTTTGCTTTGGAATGAGGCCCCAAAACAAGACGATACACCTACTATACGTGAAGCAGGAAAATAATAAAAGTCTGAGCAAGTATATAGCTCGCTTCAATAAGGAGGAGAAATTTGATGTTGAAGGCTACGAAAAGAGCATTGCTATGAACTCCCTGATAGGAGGGTTACAGAAATGAATGCTCCTCTGGAAGCTAGCCAAGGATCCTCCTAAATCCATGGTCGAACTCCTATCTACGATCGAAAAGGTTATAAATGTGGAGGAGGCAATGGCTTCCAAAGGCAAATATGAGAAGGGATCAAGTAATAGAGGTAAATTCCAGAAAAACAGTAAGTATGGAAAGAAGAGGTCGGCGGACGATAAGTTCGCTGACTTCACCCCTATAACAATCGGTTGCGAGCATATCCCGAATGAGATAAAGAATGATCGGTCTCTGAGATGGCCTGAGAAGCTGAGGGCTTATCCTCACAAGAGTAATAAGAACTTATGGTGTGAATTTCACCAAGATTATGGTCATACAATCGATTGATGTTTTGCTCTCATGACGAGTTTGAGAAAATATCAAAAGCTGGTAAGTTAAGAAGTATGTGGATAAGAGCATCTCAAAGGTTGGGCAAGATGACACCCAGAAGAAAAAAAAATAATAAGTGAAAGCCTGATGCTACCGCCAACCAAGACGATAATGATTCGAACGATGATGATGAAGCAGACACCGAAGATAGCTGATCCTAAATGTCGGCTAAATATGATCTCTCTAGGGGTGAAAATGATTTGTGGAGGACTTGCAGGCGGTGGAAAGGAAATTGATGATATGAAAGCTCATGTGGTAGAGGCCAAAGCTCTTCCTCCAAAATTCAAAGAAGTACACTTAACAACTTTTGAGATAAACTAGGTAAAGAGAACAAAAGTTGATATGAACACCCTAATCATCGGTTTCTTGAGGTTGGATTTTAAAGGGATCTTATCCCCACATAATGATCCCTTGGTGATCACCACCTTGGTGCATGGGTATGAGGTTACCACGATATTAGTCGATGGTGGAAGCTCGGCCAATGTGATGTTTTGGTACTGCTAGAAGAGTCTGGGGCTGAGCAAGAAGAGGCTGGTCGCATATCACTAACCTCTCATCGATTTTAGTGGGCAGAAAGTGCAACCTTTGGGAATCTACGATATGGAAGTTAAAATGGGGAGCATTTGGCCAAAATTCCTCATAAAGAAGATCAATTTATTTATTATGGATGAGAACGTCTACTCAATCTACAATATAAGTCTAGGACGAGTAACCCTTAAGGAGTTTGAGGTCGTGCCTTCAAATGTTCACCAGATTATTAAATTCCCGACACCATATGGAGTATGAGAAGTACAGAGTGACCAAGTTGAGGAATGCAAAAGCTATTTAAACTCGACTAAGGAGAGGGAGGCATATAAAAGGGCCATAACAACTTATAACATTGATACCCTTGACCCTAGAGATGAGAACAAGCTAAAGAAGGACGAAGCTACCGAGGAGGTAGAACCCATAATCCTCAATGAGGACGAGCAAAAAAAAACAACCCAAATCGGTAAGTCTCTGAAGAAAGAGATTAAAGAGGAGTTAATCAAATTATTGAGGAAGAGACAAAAAATTTTTGCTTGGAACCGTGAGGATATGCCTGGCATTGATCCTAAGGTCCTCTTCCACAATCTCAATGTGGACGAGGATGCAAAGTCGGCCAGACAAAAAAGGAGAGTGTACTCCAGAGAAAAGTACGATGCCATCAGAGATGAGGTGAAGAAGTTGGATAAGGCCGACTTCATCAGGCAAATGCCCAAGGCCAACGGTAAGTGGAGGATGTGCATTGATTTTACAGACCTGAACAAGGCATGCCCTAAAGACAACTTTTCCCTACTAAGGATAGACCAGATGGTTGATGCCACCGCAATCCATGAATTAATGAGTTTTGTAGATGTCTACTCAGTATATAACTAGATATTCATGGACTCGATCGATGCTGAAAAGATATTTTTCATTATTGACAAGACTTACTATTATAAGGTCATGCATTTTGGCCTAAAGAACGTCGGTGCGATGTATCAGAGATTGGTAAACAAGATGTTTTATGACCAGATAGGGACAATAATGGAGGTTTATGTCAATGACATGCTGACCAAAAGTCTAAAGGCCGACACTCATGTGGCCAACCTTGAGCATACTTTTAATATTATGGATGAGTACCAAGTGAAACTCAATCCCTTTAAGTGTGTTTTCGATGTAGTGGTAGGTAAGTTTTTGGATTTCATTGTGAATTAGTGGAGGATTGAGGCAAATCCGGAGAAGATCAATGCTACGATGGAGATGAAGACTATAATAACGATAAAACATGTTCATAGGTTAACTAGATGGGTAACAACATTGAACATGTTCATATCCAGAGCTACCGATAAGTGCCTTCCTCGTTAAGGTACTCATGAAAGCTTTTGAGTGTAATAAAGAGTGTGATAAGGCCTTTGAAGAGTTGAAGAACTACCTAGGCTCTCCACTCCTGCTGTTAAGACCAGTTCAGGGAGAGAAGTTATATCTGTATCTAGTTGTGTCGGAGTCGGCCATCTGTGATACAATTATTAGATATGAGGATGGTGGGCAGAATCCAATGTACTTCAACAGTAAGGCCCTCCAGGGGGCGAGGAGAGATATCCTAAGATGGAGAAGAAGTTTTATGTTTTAATTCATTCCTCAAGAAAAATAAAGCTGTACTTTCAGGCACACACTACGATCGTCCTCATCGACTCACCTCTTAAACAGGTCATCCATAAACCTAAGAAATCGAATAGGCTGATGGTATGGGAAATAGAGTTAGGGGAATTTAATATCATATACCAGCCAAGAAAGGCCATCAAGAGGCAGGCCCAAGCTGATTTCATAGTCGAGTTCATATGGGATGAGGCTGATGGAAAAAAGGTTGAGACTCCAACTTGTGAGCCAAAAAGGAGATTATATCTCCCCCTAGATGAGGCTGAGATGAGTATGCTAAGAGTTAAAGTGACTGAGAATGAGGAAGAGAGACGCCTTTTCAGTAATGAGACCCTAGAAGAGGGTAATGTTTCCAAAGAAGGTACTGTATGGAACTTATTTATTGATGAATCTTCATGAGAGAATGGAAGTGGATTAGGCTTGATTTTGTCGGCCCTAGATGGGACGGCCATCGAATATGCTTTGAGGTTTAATTTTAAGGCCTCTAATAATGAGTCAGGGTATGAGAACCTTATGGTAGGACTCTCCCTCGCCAGAGCATTGAATGTCGTCCAACTCTTGGTTTATAGTGACTCCAGATTGGTGATCAATCAAATATTGGGAGTATATGAGGCCAAGGATGATAAAGTGGCCATGTACTTTGGAAGGGTAAATTTAATGTTGAAACATTTTAGAGAGGTGAAGCTAAAGAGGATCCCTCGACTAAATAATAGCCGAGATGATGCCTTGGTAAGATTAGCATCCGCTACTAAGATAAAGATCAAAAGGTCAATGCCAATGGAGATACTACATCCTCGGCCATTGAAGAAGAGGATAACACTGTGGAATTTTGTTTGAACTTGAACCTGTGAGCATAATGGATGGATCCCATCATCCGATACATTAAAGACGGGGAGTTACCCAATTCAAAAGCTGAGAAGAAAAAACTAAGGTACAAAGTAACAAAGTTCTCCATCAAAGGAGATGTCCTATACAAGAAAGGATTCCTCTTCCCTGCTCAGATGTGTCCATCCAGCTGAGGTGGGGTATATTTTATAGGATGTGCACGAGGGATATTTCTCCACTCACATAGGAGGAAGATCATTGGCAAAAAGAATTATCACCCAGAGATATTGGTGGCCGACACTGGCCAAGGATGCAGTTGAGTATGTAAAGAAATGTGACAAATGCCCAAGGTTTGCCCCCATTCCCAATCAACCTCACTAGCGTATGACTTTTATCACTTCCCCTTGGCCATTTTCAATCTAGGGGATTGACTTAATAGGACCATTGCCGAGGGATATGGGTAATTACTGATACCTGATTGTAGTTATCGACTATTTTTCGAAGTGGGTGGAGGCCTAGGCGATGATCATAATAAGAGATAAGAAAGCCTTTAAATTTATTTAGAAGAACATTATTTACAGATCTGTCCTACCAAACACTTTGATCTCGGATAATGGGAAGCAGTTTAAGAACATACCCCTGGAGAAGTACTATGAGAGGGTCGGCATCAAACAGTTATTTTTAACTCCAGGCTGACCCCAGGACAATGGGAAAATAGAGGTGACGAATACAAGAATTCTTGATAGAATCAAGGAAAAGATGGAAGATGCCAAAGGAAGATGGACTAAAGAGGCGCATGTCGTCCTATGGGCCTATAGGACGACGGAGAGAACACCAACGGGGAGACCCCGTTCATACTGGCTTATAGTTCAGAGATTGTGATGCCGATAGAGTTCGGGCTCCCAACTCACAGAGTCTAGACATATGACCCATATGAGAATATTGTAGAACGCGGACTGGATTTGGACCTAATATAAGAGATGAGGGAAGATATCAAGGTTAGTCAAGCTGCCTATCAGCAGAGAACATCGAGATTCTATAATAAGAGAGTGAAGGCTCGACTATTGGTAGTAGGAGACTTAGTTTTAAATAAGACTTCGCAGAAGCCCAACAAACTTCATCCTAACTAGCATGGTCCCTACCGAGTGATTGAAGAGGTGGTTCCCGGAACGTATCAGCTGGAGAACTTAAAAGGAGAGCCATTCTCCAACCCATGGAATGTCTATCATCTCAACAGATACTATTAGTAGGAGTTTTGTATTAATTTCATTTATCAATGTAACAGTTTATGAGCATAAAGTTATTTTGTTGTATAAGTAGTTCAGATTGTATGTACTATTTCATCCTAAGCTATAGAGCATCATTCATGGTGAAGTAGATTTAACTTACTCCCTCGGTGATATGACAGTCAGGAATGGGTTAACCTCATCCATGGACTCTCGATAACACCGAGAGGGGGGAACAACATCTTAAACATCCTTAATTTGGTGGAAACACTTTCTTAACCAATACAACAGTGCATGGACGAGATGGTTCTCATCCATACACTCTTAAAAAGACAAGAGGGGACTTATAATATGACACTATAATTTGGTGAATTCAAATTAAAAAATCACTTAACTGTGGTTCATATTAAACATCATTAAATTGGTGAAAACACTTTCTCGATTGAGACGAGAGTGCATGGACGAGATGGCTCTCGTTCATACACTCTCAAAACGACGAGAGGAGACTTGTGATATAATACCATAATTTGGTGAATTCAAATTCAAAAATCACTTAATTGTGGTTCATGTTAAGCATCATTAAATTGTTGAAAACACTTTCTTGACCGAGACGATAGTGCATGGACGAGATAGCTCTCGTCTATACTGTCTCAAAATGAGGAGAAAGGACTTCATATTTATCTCTTGTTAGAACGAGATGATGTTCATATTATCAAATCTATCATTTATACATATCTCGTCTAAGGACGGGACGATGTGTGCATTAATTGATTAGCTGGTGATTGATGATACTAGAAATGGTACCACCAAGTCACGATGATAATGAGATCAAACAGGTTTGATAATGGCAACGAGCAAACAATACAACAGTAAGAGAGACGATAAGATGAGGCAAAGAGGGATTGTGCACCAGAATTAAGTAGTTCAGTCAAATGATGCCCGATGTCCACTGTGCAGTGTGTGTAATCCACTAAAATGAGGCTCTAATGGTCTGGGTCTACAAACACTCAAGCTATATCTCTCTTGTAGTGAATTTGATAGAGTTTCTGTAGGGTTACTATTTTGTATCCCTTTTACAAGAGATATAAGATAAGTATTCATAGTGCCTAAGGGGTGTAATGCACCCTCTAAGCATGCAGTAGGGGTGTGATGATGAAGACATCCACTGAGATGATGACAGATGTCCACATCATATGTAACTGATGATGATGAAATCTACCCTTATGTGAGGGAATAATCAGGTTATAACAGAATTGCTCACGTGGGACACACCACTTTGGAACCTTTTACTGCTTGTACGGTATGGTGTCATCTGTAGAGGTCTCGGCCTGGCCGAGTATGTGATTGTTGATATAGTGCTTGACTTTGTGCTCGAAACTGACAAATGCGGTCTCGGTAGAGGGGCTCAGGCCAAGGAGACCTAAATAGGTCATTTCTTGATATCAGCTAAATAGAGGACAATACATGTCCTTGATGCTGAAATGCTTCCTTTGGGTCTCGGCCTATTGATGGTCGATATTATAAGTATGAGGAAATCTTGGGAACGACCTTGAGGTCCTTGAGGTCCTTGATGAATCTCGGCCACTGGAGATTGGGGCCCTCATCCTGAGACGAGGTTATACTTGGTCATATAAATTACCCCTAGACCTCGGTCACCTATGTGAGAGGTGACTGAGGGATATGAGTCTGCTTAGTCCTCTGATGAAACGTTTTTGACGTGTCGATTGGGTACAACTTGAGGCATAAGAGAGTGACACATTGTCATTGTTCTAGTTGGGTAGCGTCCATACCAAGTCTGACTTGATGGCTAAGCATTTTGGACTTCACGCCTCAAATGATGATACACCTTAGGAAATGTGTTTAATTATTTCCAGGGTATTAGCCAACCACTCTGGGTAGATGACCTCTATGATGAAGTCTTCCTTATTTAACTTTTTCACCTCTTTCCGGATAACATCATATTTATCTCGCAAGTAGACCATTCTTCTCTGTCTGATTGGCCTTACATCGTCAGCCACATTGAGCTTATGACAGAGAACGTTTAGGTCAATGTCGGGCATATACTCATCACAGCGGGAATGAGAATTATCATCTTTTCCCTTCTCTAGCTTATACTCATTGGAGTCTCTAGTGGTGAACCAGTCCTCTTCTCTCGTGGAGTTGTTTCACCATTGAAAGAGCTCTTGTTGATCTTCTAAGATTTTTCTCTCAAGTTTACAGCTCATCCATCCGGTGAGAAACATGGCATCAGAATTTCCACCACCAGCTCATTGTCCTAGCTCCAGTCATGCGCCTCCTCAATGCGACCGAGAAGAGGGGTTGGGAGAAGTGAACAACCGGCAGAGGTCTATGGTAAGAGAACCTTTGGTTCGACTGGGCGAGGTGGCAGGGGATAATATCGTCTAAGCTGACATTGTGGCAGCAATCGTGAGGCCCTAGAATGACTCAATTCAAAGTTTGAAGATAAAATTGGAGATATCCTCAAAAGTGTAGATCCCTTACAGAGGGGTTATTAAGAAGGCTCTCCCTTCGTGGCTAGCACTACACCAAAATGGGCAAATTGTCACCTTTCAGCCGGCCAGCCTTGTCAAGGTCATTGACCGTGACAAAAAAACACGCATTTTATGTCACGGTCATTGACCTTGACACGACCGTGACAACAAATTGTCACGGTCATTGACCGTGACAATTCGTGTCACGGTCAATGACCTTGACACGACCGTGACAACTTTTCTAGCAAAAACCCTTTCCCCCTTCTTTTTTCCCTCCCATCGTTCCCTCCCTCTCTCTCTCTCTCTCTCTCGACGCTGCTCTCTCTCTCTCAGGTCCAATTTCTCTCTCTCTCTCTCTCTCTCTCTTTTCCATTTATATATATATTTGTTTGTATATTTATGTGTGTGTGTGTGTATATATCTGTGTGTATGTGTGTGCGGGGTGGGGCAGGGTGGGGCGAGGTGGGGTGGGGCAGGGTGGTGGAGGGGGTGGGTGGGGCAGGGTGGGGGAGGGGGTGGTGAAGGGGTGGCAGGGGGTGGGGGGGTGGGGCAAGGTGGGGGAGGGGGTGGTGGAGGGGGCAGGGGGTGGGGTGGGGTGTGTGTGTGTGTGTGGTGGTGTGTTTTGGGGGAGGGGGGAGGGGTGGTGGAGGGGGGCAGGGGGTGGGGCTGGGTGGGGAAGGGTGGGGGAGGGGGTGGTGTCATTTTTCATAATTTTAGCATTAGTAAACATAGGATAAAAATATCTGATTAATTCCTAGGTTAAATTAAATTAAATTAATTTTAGTGCTTAAATATTATTAAATGGTTTTGAATTTTTTAAATATTATTAAATGGTTTTGTAGTGTAGTGGATTCCACCATATTCTGTTATGTCTTCTTTACTAACTAGAAGCTTGTTGCAGATAGGATTCCCTTTAGGGTCTTATGTCTTGAATTAATCTGAGGGGGTGGGGGTGGGGGTGGGTGGGGTTTTGAATATTATTTACATTCAAAATAAATAATTGATAATAGTTGGATAATAATTGGATAATAATTGTTTTTATACCTATAGAACAACTTAGATAGTGTGTGTGTGTGTGTGTATGTGGTCAATATATGAATTTATTTTTGTATTTGAATTATCCCATGAATTTATTTTTGTATTTGAATTATCCCATGAATTTATTTTTGTATTTGAATTAACCCCTTATATGAAACATACTTGAAATTATATATAGTGCGCATAGATACTAGCATTCTAGTTCTTATGCGTACGCATTCAATAACCATTAGACCCGTTCGAGAGTCATTACCCCTGTAATGAGATCTCTCGAATTGTCCCGTTTGGACAGTTTGAGACTGTATAATTTTTGTATAATATTCTTATTGGCTTAAAGTTGTTACTTTTGGAGGAAGTTCTGCAGTCGTATCTTAATGTTCTCTGGGTACATACTAGATTGACAAGTGTGACTATTATTTTAATTGACCAATTGAAATAACACTCACACCTGCCAATCTACGTCGTGTACTTGGAGAACTAAGGGGATATGCTGTCGAATTTTTTTCAAATCGTAACAATGGGCATGAGCTGTTAAGTATATTACAGAAAAATGCATTCTTGAATGGGATAGGACCACATACCCTTTAATAGGATAATTAAATGATGGGATAATTAAAAAAAACACACTATAAATCTAAGTTTTGTTTACCTTTAATAGGTGTTTAGTTGTGGTAGCTGTGATGGGATATCCGAAATACAAAGAGTGGATGGGTGAGACTAATAGAATGGGGGATGTGTTTCGCAGAGGTGCTAACGAATTTGTGAAATATGCAAAGAGATGTCGTAATGATGAAGAGTTTCCGTGTCCGTGTGCTAGGTGTAAGAATGGTAAGGTGTTTGAGTGGAAAACAGTTGAACTACATTTGTTAAGATCGGGTATGCAAGATAGTTATCGATTTTGGAGTTTTCACGGTGAATTGAAAGTTCCTTTTGTCCCTGACCAACCTTCACAATATCCTTCAACAAGTAGAATAGATGAAGAAGGGGACGACGTAGATCATAATATGTTAGAGGATTTAGTTGATGATGCGTACGGAGTTTATGAAGCTGAGGAGAATGAGGTTACTGATGATGTAGAAGATTCAAGTGCTCGTGAAGATAACACGATAAAACTTGACGATGACTACCAAAGTTTAAAATTTAAGGCGACCCAACCGTTATACTCTGGTTGTGAGAAAGATCAAACAACTTTACATGCCATGGTTGGTTTGCACAGTTTGAAGACGCAGTACGGTTTGTCTGGAAATAGCGTGACGGGAATTCTAAAATGGGTGAAGGGCTTATTACCCAAGGTGAATACACTTCCAAATAGCTATCCTGTTATGAAGAACAGTTTGAAAGGTTTTGTAATGAAGTATAAATTGATTCATGCTTGTGTGTATGACTGCATACTATACCGAAAGGAGTATGAAAATCTCGATCATTGTCCGGTATGCGATGAACCTAGATATGTCCAATCTACTAGTAAGGAAGGCACAAGCTCAAAAGTGCCTCAAAAAGTATTGAAATATTTTCCCGTTGGGCCTAGATTAAAGAGATTTTTCACAGTACCATGGATTGCAGAGGCAATAACTTGGCATGCTAGGGCAGAAGTAGGGGGTAATATCATGCGTCATCCTATTGATTCTACTGCCTGGCGGAGGATGAATTATGAGTATCCCGATTTTGCTCGAGAACAACGCAACATTCGTTTGGCTATATCAACAGATGGTTTCAATCCATTTGGAAATCTAAGCACCAATCAGAGTGTATGGCCAGTGATCCTAGCCCCACTCAACCTCCCTCCTTCACAGTGTATGAGACCTGAATTTTTGATGATGGCTTTATTGATACCTGGGCCAAAGGCACCAAGTGAAGACATTGATATCTACCTGGCTCCTTTGGTAGAAGAATTAAATGAGTTGTGGGAAGAGGGTGTGGAATCATTTGACTCTTTTAGAAAAGAAGAGTTTACGCTGAAAGCTATGTTGATGTGGGCAATTCATGATTTTCCAGCTTATGGGACATTATCCGGATGTGTAGTACATGGTTATTTGGGGTGTCCTATTTGTGGAGAGGAGACTGAATCTCTTCGTCTATCCTCTAGCTTAAAAAATGTATACCATTGCCACAGGAGGTTTTTACCCCCAGCTCATAGTTTCAGATTTGAGAAAGCTTCCAATTTTTTATTGGGCGGAGTTGAACATAGGCTACCGCCGAGACAACTTTCGGGTTCAGAAATTGAAAGTAAATCTTCTGAATGTGGCCCAAATATGCCAGGTAAGAATCCCAAATTTAAGAATGTCAAGCATAAGAAGACCCCAACTGGGAATGAAACTGAGATAAGAAAGGCATGGTCTCGGAGGTCAATTTTATTTGACTTGCCTTATTGGAAGAAAAACCCGGTGCGCTATGTATTGGATGTGATGCATGCAGAGAAGAACTTCGCTGAACATATTGTGGGTACTTGCCTTGGGGGGAGTCATTCGAAGGATGGAGAAAATGCACGAAAAGACCTTAAAACGTTAAAACTTAAACCACAACTATGGTTGAAAGAAGATAGTAGGGGAAGGACAATAATTCCCACTGGTGCGTTTACTTTGACGAGTGAGGAAAGGAAGGTGCTTCTAGACACAATATATAATTTGAAGGGCCCATCTACTTTTTCGTCCAACTTGCAAAGGATTGTGAATTATGTTACTCATGATTTAAATAAGTGTAAGTCCCACGATTGGCATGTGATCATGCAATTGGTTCCTCTATTGTTTAAGCACTGTTTCTCCAAGCACAAGGATTTGCGTAGGGCTATTATGCAAATTAGTATTACCTTCTCCCTCTTGTGTGAGAAGGTAGTGAATCGAGAACACATAGTGGCCGCAAAATTGGCTGTGAACGAAGCGATTTGTGTATTGGAGAAGTACTTTCCCCCAGCATTCTTTGACATAAGTGTTCACTTGTTGGTACACCTATGCGACGAGGCACTTCTTTGTGGTCCAGGATCAATTGCAGAGGAATACATCACCGTGGAGTCATCAATATACACTCGGGAATATATGACTGACTCTACCAGCGTTGATGACACTGATGAATTCCTCGATGATGGTGGTAATGTGATGGGAAAACGAGTGAAATTAACGAGTTTGCAACATGAACAAGTATCTCGTTATCTATTTGACACACATGAAGATGTCGAAGAATGGAAAAAGTAAGTTTCGAATATTATAATGTTTAACATTATTTTAGATTATTTTATACATGATTAATTTTGTAATATGCAGTAAATATGAAGCATGTGAGAACAATAAAAGACGAAAAACAGTGGTATAATCAGACAGCGAATTTAGGCTATGGTTGTCACAAGAGGTAATTACAATGAAAACAGTCGTTATATAACGTTACATTACACTCAAATTTTACCACTAATATAATTAATTTATCTATATTCTCAGCTCCTAAAGATGGGTGATGCGACATCAAGGCTTGCTCGTCTAGCCACTGGACCCTTGTTCGTGGCACAAGAGTACAAAAAATATCGATTGAACGGTTACATTTTCGGCGCTAAAGTGTACGAGGAAAGTACAAATGTACAGAACTCGGGAATTTCATACAAGGCTCTTACTTTCTTTCGAGCGAGCGCAAAAGATAAAAACCTCGTTGAAGCTGAAATGACTTACTATGGTGTAATCCAAAATATATTTGAATTGGATTATATAAGCTTCAAAGAGGTTGTATTTTACTGTGAATGGGTAAGAGTTGAGGATAAAAATGCTTCTAAAGTTGATCATGTCACCAATTTGATCATGGTTGACTTGTCCAAGTTGAAGAGCAACGACCACGTGAGCGATGAGCCGTTTGTTTGTGCATTTCAAAAGGTTAAGCAAGTGTTTTACTTGGAGTATATCAACAACGAGTCGTGGTCAATTGTCCAACACGCGCCAAGGCGTCTAAATAGTAGTGTGGATGACTTGGCTGCTCCTACCGAATATCAATCCATTTTTGATGATAACCCGAATTTGAAACAATTTTTCAATTTGTAATAATTATTTCAATTTGTACCGAAACATCCATTTTTAATGCTTTTACTTGATCTGCACTTTATCATTTTCACTCTTGTGTAGTGTGCGTGTGTGGAGAGGAGATTAATACATAAATATTCCAACTACATCTAAGTTTTGTTTATACTAATCCATGAATATACGCTTCTTACCTTTAATAGGTTATTAGTACATAGTTATTTGGGGTGTCCTATTTGTGGAGAGGAGACTGAATCTCTTCGTCTATCCGAACACTAAGAAATGCCATAATCCTATCGAGCGATGCTCTGCAAATTCCTCCCAACCGTTATGTAGCCAAACATCACCGGTTGAAGTTGTCAATTCCACTTTCCATACCCCACCACTTTCCATACCCCATTCAAAGGTGGAGTTGACAACTTCAACTGCTGATTTTTGGCTACACAACGGTTGGAAGGAATTTGCAACGCATACCTCCATAGGATTATGGTATTTCTTAGTGTTTAGATATGAAGAGAATTATAATTGACACGATTGCCCGGGGTACATTAGTTGGAAGGAGGTGTCATATGAGCTCAAGTTAGCTGTTTGAGTGACACTACAGGTAATGTATTTATATTTATATGTCAATTTCGATTTCGATTTCAATTACGATTTATATTTATCTATATTTGAGGGGCGGATACTAATTTTACTTTATTTCAATTCAGGGGACAGGGAGTGGCCCTAAGGGTAGGCCACATATGCTCTATACTTATGTGGCTATTCGGACGAGAAGGGAAGGATAAGGAGGTGTTCCCGAGCGTCGCGGTACAAAATCTCTTTTCCATGCAAATAGTTTGTAGATTTGAGATAAAATGATGGTGATGTTGTTTCTTTTTAAATAGTTTCTTATTTGAATATATATTTTCATTATCTTTAGTTTGTTCGGATATATGATGTTTGGAACAGGTACAACGTTGCTATAACAGGTACAAATATACTGCTGGGCAGTGGCAGTGGCCATACTGCCCAGCAGTTTTTTTTTTAATTCTGCCCAGAATTGTCACGGTCATTGACCGTGACAATTTTTTAAACAGGGTCACGGCTTTGTCACGGTTATAAACCGTGACAAACGTGTCACGGTCATTGACCTTGACACGACCGTGACACAAAACGCGAGTTTTGTGTCAAGGTCAATGACCGTGACACGACCGTGACAAAAAAAGTTGTCTCGCCTCGAAATGTCACGGTCATTGACCTTGACAAGGTGAATTTATCAAGGTCAATGACCTTGAAAAATGGGCAGATTTGGTGTAGTGTAGGATTGTTAAATTTCCAACCCGGCCAAGTTTAATCCACCAATGATCATTCCTAAGTATGATAGGAGAACTAATCCGGTTCACCACATCGATATGTACCAGATAACTACAGATAACTACTCATTCTCAGATAAGATGAGGTGTCGTGACTTATAAAGCACTTTTACTGAAGCAGCTCACGTATAGTTCACTTCACTCCCAAAGAGTACAATTGAGAACTTTAGGTAACTCGTAGAGAGATTATACACAACTTCTATTTCGGGGTAAGACCCCAAAAAAAGACTACTCACCTATTATATGTCAAGTAGGGAAAGCATGAGAGTCTCAGGGAGTACATTGTAAGATTCAATAAGTAAAAGTTAGAAGTTGAGGACTATGAAGAAAGTATTGTGATGATAGCACTGTTAGGAGGTCTAAAAAAAGAAAAATTTCTCTGGAAGCTTGCTGAGGACCCACCGAAGTCTATGGCTAAGCTATTGGCGATGGCCGAAAAGGTCATGAACACAGAGGAAGCTATGGCAGCGAAGTATGAGGATGAAAGGGGATGAGTAGTGGGGGTAAGTTCCAAAACAAGGGTAAAAATGGAAAAAATATATTAGCAGATGATAAGTTTGCTGACTACACTCCCCTCACAGTCATCTACGAGCATATCTTGAATGAGATCAAGAATGATCGATCCCTGAGGTGGCCCAAAAAGCTAAAAGCTCCACCTCACAAGAGGAACAAAAACCTATAGTGTGAATTTCACCAGGACCACAGGCACCTGACCGATAAATGTTTTTCTCTGAAGGATGAGATTGAGAAGATGCTCAAGGCCGAGAAGTTGAGGAAATATATAAGTAGTGGTAGTCCAAGGGGAGGCAAAGATGACGCCAGAAAAAGAAGAGCCAATAAGTTCAAAACGGATGCTCTTGGAAGAAATAATGATGACTCAGACGACAGTGATGGGGATGACCCCGACCTAACACCGAAGGACGATGGTCTCAAAGGTCACCTTCATATGATCTCGTTCGATGTAAATATGATTTATGGGGGCTTAGCAGGGGGAGGTTCAGAGGTGGCCGACATAAAGGCACACGTTACAGAGGTAAAAGTTATTCCCAAAGCTAAAGCTATTAACTCGGTTGTAGTCAGCACTAAGTCAAAAAATAAAGAAAATGGATATTGACACTTTGGTTGTGGGTTTTTCAAGACTTGACTTCAAAGGTATCCTAGCTCCCCAAGACGACCCTCTCGTGATTACAACCAATATTCATGGGTATGACGTGCTGAGAATACTGGTCGACGGAGGACGTTCGATCGATGTTATGTTATGCCCATGCTTCAAAGGCCTGGGACTCAACAAGAATAGGCTTGTACTTTATCATTACCCCTTGATTGTATTTAGCGATGAGAGTGTCCATCCATTGGGAATGTATGAGATGGACGTCAGGAGGGAGATCTTTGATCGAAGAGGCCCACAAATAAGGTCAATTTCTTTATAATGGATGAAAGTGTATACTCGGCTTATAACATTATCATGAGAAGAGTGTCCCTCAAAACGTTTGAGGTCGTGACCTCCACTGTACACCAAAAGGTAAAATTTTCGACTCCTTATGGGGTAGGGTAAATCCATGGTGATCAAGTGTTGGCATGATAATGCTACTTCAACTCAGCCAAGGAGAGCGAAGCTTACAAGAAAGACACTACAACATACAACATTGATATGTTGGACCCTAGAGACGAGACGAAATTAAAGAAAGGGGAAGTAGCAAAAGAGGTAGAATCCATCGCCCTCCATGAGGACGAGCCAAAAAAAACCATCTAAGTTAGCAAAGCCCTAAAGAAAGAGGTTAAGGAAGACCTAATTAAACTGTTACGGCAGAGACCGAACATCTTTTCTTGGATCCACGAAGATATTCCCAACATTAACCCAAAAGTTCTCTGTCATAAGCTCAATGCAGCCGACAATGCAAGGACGACCAGACAGTGACGAAGAGGCTACTCACGAGAGAAATATGATGTCATTCGATAAGAGGTGAAAAATTTAGATAATGTAGACTTCATCATAGAGGCCATCTACCTAAAGTGGTTGACTAATGTAGTCCTTAATTCGTATCAAATCATGCATTTAATTACCCTCGAACTTATGCATTTTAGCCCCCTCGGGTACTTTAATGTCTATATTTATGCTCATTAATCACACAACCTACGTTTTATATGCTAACATGTTATTTGAGTTACTGAGTGTTTATAGGTATTAAAGTGATAAGTGTGGAGTTTGGATGCATTCCGATAAAGTTTTATCAAAGTTCGCATGTTCAGGGGCATTTCGATAATTTTACACTTTGGAATTTTTGCTCGAAGTATTCATGGAAGTTGTAGCTCTTGGGTCAAGCTTCACGTGGCCGTAAACGGTGATCTAATCAGAGTTCGAACGAAGAAAACACAGACCTTTAATTAGGGAAGAAATATAAGATTTTATTCAATTATTATTATATTTATATACTAACAATTTGTTTAGTACCCTCCATGTCCATTTCTCTTTCATTTGTAGCAAACTCCAAATTAGAAATTGCGGTTTTGGTGCCTTGCTCGGGTTTGGCTCGGGTTTTGGTTTCGTTCAAAATTTGGGGCTTGAGTTCGAAATTGAGTATGGATTTCGATGTAAATACGCAAATGGGTCTCTTTGGCTCGGGTTTTTTGAGTACCCATTTGGACATTTTCATGGTTTTGGCCATTAATGGATATGGATGTCTTGGGCTTTTCTTGGATTTACAAATAAGGGCATAATTGGTCTCGGGCTGCCCATTTGGGATTTTGCAGGCCACACACTTGAATCGCACAAATGGGTCTTTGTTGTTGGAATAAATGGACATGGGTTTTCAACATTGGATCTTTTTATCCGAACTTGGAGCATGGATCTTGTGTGGTTTTTGTTGTGGGTTAGTTGGATCAGATTCTTGGGTTCTTGCAGTACCCATTTTAGGCATTTCCAAGCTTTGTCCATTAATGGTGGTTCTTAGATTTTCACCAAATGGGTCTCGACTAAAATAATAATGGAGTTGGGCTATACAAGTGATGATTGTTGCTGGTCTCGGGTTCTACTTTGGCAGCGTGATTGAATGACCCAAATGGGTCTTGGTTTGTTTTAGCTTAATGCAGCGTTGTGGGTGTAATCATCGCAACCGATCGACCGGCCACCACCCCTGGTCGATCGGTCCCCTGTTCCTCTTTTCCACGACTTTCTTTCTACTTCCATTCCCTTTTTTTATTTCTTTTTCTATTTTTCTTTTGTTCCTTTAATTGTAACTTAAACCCCTTTTTCATTTATTTTTCCTTTTTCTTTTTTACTTTTTTCTAACTTACTATAAATAGCCCCTTTTGGTTATTTGTAGATATAATTAGTTTTAGTAGATTTATATCTTATTTTCTCTTAGTTAGACCTAGGGTTAGAGTGCTTTTTTGACCCTCTCCTAAATTTTCTTCTTGGTTTGACACCCATTTATGTAAGTGGATACTATTCATTATCTTCCTTCTTTACTTTAAGCTTTGTGTGCCCTAGTTTTTCATGCTTTCCATTTATTTCCATGTCTAGATAATTGTTGTTGTTAATTTAATTAGTGTTTCTTAATTAATTATTTAATTTAATTAATGTTGTTTATCATATGTAGCGGCTAATTTAGATTAGGTTGCGTCGAATTGAACTCACTTCGGGTTGACGTGCTGCTTTGCTTTGGTGATGGACTTTGCATATTTAATTCGATTGAGTTGTCCTAGTTATTACGCCTAGGATATTTAACGAGGTATATCATGTATGCTCCGTATTTACGACCTTGCTTGCTAATTTTCGGGGTATTTGTTGACGCCAAAATTATATTAGTCTTTTATGCGAATTTAGGGGTGTGACAACTCTTGATTTAATTAATTGATGAAACGGGACTCAATCTTAATAATCCGTGAAAACATGTAATCATTTATACTAATTAAATCGGGGTGAGGGATATTTGACACAACCTATAGTTTTTATTCCTTTGTTAACTTAGTTTAATGATTAGGCATAAATTCTTCCCAATTTATCCCCTAATTTAGTTACTTTTAGCACCTCGAACAACGTAATCGATTTGAATTTATCTCATAATTTTGCTACTGACTTATCCTAGAGAATACACCAAGTTTCTGGTATTTCATATTGATTTTATAGGTATTTGATGTCAAGAAACGAAAGAAAGAAATCGGAAGAATCGAGAAAGACAAGAAGGAAAGTCAAAAGGGAAAAATCGTAAATTCTACCTGGAATTCGGATGAGGCACCTAAATAGAAGTTGAAGATATCACATTTATGAGCACATAGGAAGAGACGACACCTCAATCGGAGTCCCGGAACAAAAGTTATGAGCAGTCAAAGTTGAGAAAAAAGTCAAACAGGCAAACCGATCCTCCCCCAGTCCAGACCGGTCCGCCGCGGGCCGGTCCGCCAGAAAATTAAAAGAACCGATCTGCATGGAAGTCAGACCGATCCGCCTAAGCCCCGGACCGGTCCGGATGTCGAGATTTTGTAATCTTATCCTTCTCCTATCAAGAGTCCTAGTGTAGCTAAACTCCTGAATTTTTGTAGGGTACATAAACCCGAGTTTTTTTTATCATTTTTAGTATGGAGAATTAATATAATTTTCCCTTCTTTTCCAGAAAACCCTAGTTTAGAGATAGTTGACAATTTTAATATCAAGATTGAAGGTTATTCAGAATTATGTGTTCTTAATTGCTGTTGTACTGCTTTTGTAAGATTAGTGAGTTATTTCCTCTGTTTAATTCCTTTTTACATCATTCCACAAATTCCCCTTAGTTTAATTATGGTTTTCTGCACATCAAAAATTGTTTTCATTACTTTTAGCATGCTAGGCTAGATTTTCTAAGGACGGGATACATGAACCCAGCTTGATGTGTTAGTTGTAGGTGTATAACATTAATCCTATGGATTTAGTGATTGATTACGACCATATTGCGTAGGAACACGACAATTGTAGATCTTTAGATCTCGTTTGCTTCTGAGTAACCGAGATGCTTTAGAATGCAATTCGAGTGTAACTATCGTAATACCGATTTACTCGTCCTCAGATTAAGTATGATGCGGGCTTGAACCTCATATACGTAATGCTTGGGAGTACTAAATTCTGGGTCTAATTAATCAGTTAAATTTACGATTAGTATTATAACTGCAATACACTAGGGTTGGGGGAGTGTATTCCCATCCTGTTTTTCTCATCTCATAGTTTAAAGTTTTAAATCATTCTTCATCAGTAGTTTAGGTAATCTAGTATAATTGCACCTTTTCATAATTTCATAATTGCATCTAGTATAATCATTCCCAAAACCAATCATCTTTTCTTTTTCTTTTCAGAGTCAGAGTTAGGGTTTCCTTGTCTATCCAACGTCGCAACAATTCCATTGTCCTATTTCCCTGTGGATACGATCCCGATTTACCGGGTTTATTACTAATGCGACATGCTTGCACTTGAGCCTAGAGTGAACGCACATTAGAGATACTTTCTGAGTCGCGTCAAGTTTTTGGCGCCGTTGGCGGGGAATTAGGTAGACTTAGTATTAAATCGAGTCAATCTAAAACTTTGACCAAAAATTTCCAAAAATCCAAAAACATAAAAAAAAATTCAAAAAGCACAAAAAGATTCATCACCATCTCTCATAAGCTATTAATGCAAAATTCTAAACTCACTCCCACACCCCACAATACTCCAACCAGTATTCACGAAAATCCAATAGTTGAGTACAATCCTGATAGCCCCCACACTCCTAACGCCCCACAGTTCTGGATTCCACCTCCAACACCGTCACACTCAATATCAAACAACACTCCATTTTCCTTCTTAGGACACACCTCCGAGCACACTTCGAGCACACCAAGTGAGAGTACCGAGTCATTAAGAGAGAGAGAGATGTCGCAACACGGTAGTGCAGCCGCCAGTGAGGAAGAGGCCCCATACTGCCCGCTGAGAGAAATATTATATCCCGAGCGCACTGTCACTCCGGGATGCATTATACTCTCGTATAATGCTGGGAAATTTCGTTTTAAAAATGGGATGATCCAGATGTTACCCATTTACCATGGTATGGATTTTGAAAAGCCATATCTCCGTATTAGGGAATTTGAGGATGTGTGTGATACTTTCAATGATCAAACTTGCACACAAGAGGTGATCCGCCTCAAACTCTTCCCCTTCTCTCTAAAAGACAAAGCGAAGACCTGCATATGGTCTCTACCTCCAAGCTCGATTCCATCTTGGAACGAGTTGCAATCTAGATTTCTCAAGAAATTCTTCCCACCACATCGAACGATCTCCATAAAGGCTCAAATTCAAGCATTCAGGCAATCTGAAAATGAGACATTTCATCGATGTCACGAGCGTTTCAATGAATTAGTTGCTTCATGCCCCCATCATGGATGTGATATGGCACAAATCATTTCTTTTCTATATAATGGGCTGAACCTTACTTCCAATCAACTCGTTGAAACCATGGGTAGTGGTCCGTTTGTCGATTTAGATGCCCACGATCTGAGGTATGTTGCCGAGACTACCCAATCCTGGGATACATCTGATCCTAATGCTCAAAATCGAAATCGTCAAGTGACCACCACTCTAGCGGCGTCCAGGTTATTTCACGTAGATAAGAATTCTATGACGGACAGTCGATTAGATACGCTGGAGAAAGGATTTAGAGACCTATGTGAGGTATATGGAAGAGGACTAACTAGATCCATACCAAACCCCGTCGAGAAGGTGTGTGCGATTTGTGAGGCAAGACATTCAACTGAGGAATGCCCCAACTATACCCGCCTACAAAGTGATCCTTCAAGAGAAAGTTAGTGGTATAGGAGGATTTAAGGGTAATTTCGGTGCTCCGCACGGGAATTCTTACAACCCTTCATGGAAAAACCATCCTGGTTTTAGCTATGGGCAATAACATGCTGCGATGAACCCTACTTTCCATGTTGCCCCTCCTCCACCACAACACTTTCAACAAGATCCACACATGCAGGGACATGTGCAAGCACCACCACCTCAAGGAGCATATATCCCTCCATCGCGGAGAACTCTCGAGGATACTATGAATCAATTTATCTCGAGCCAGACAGCAACCAATGCTAGATATGATTGCCTAATTAGCGACATAAATATAAATCTGTCAAAGATATTGTTGATGTAAAAAACTAGATTGCTTCTAATTATTTAATCACAGATAAATATAAATGAGACAAAGAATTTTAAAGTGGTTCAGCCTTATAAGAATGGCCTACGTCCACTGTTTCTGTTATTGCCAAGTGTTTTGGAATTCTCGATATGTAATTCTATCAAAAAAATCCGGTCCCCTTGAATGAGGGTGATACAATGTATTTATAGCTCTTAGGCTGTACATGTGAAAGGGTAAACAATTAATGCCCTTTAAGAGTATACATCTGTATGATAAGCATTCAATGAATAGTTGAACTGTTGATTATCTGGCAATTAATGGTGTGGCCGAGATGCAGCTCGGACCGCCTTAGTTGCTCGTCGTTCAGGAGTTCCTCGGAGTGCTGGAGTTCCTCGAAGTGTTGGAGTTCCTCGGAGTGTTGAAGTTCGTCGGAGTGTACTTGCTGCTCGGAGTGAGTATGACTTGGTCGGAGAAATAAACTTCCTCGTTGCTATTGTGCACGTGTCTTCTTATTATTCGTCTATATCAGCATACTATTTTTTGTATCAACAAAAGCCCCCAATGTTGCATATTTCGAACTTTGAGGAATATGGAACATTCTTTCTCGGTATATGGCAATATTAAATGGCCTTCCTGGTTTTTAGGAGCATTTTCTCCGTGTTCGCATGTCCTTTAAGATTCGCAGAATCCGCCTTTTTGAATTTTAATAAGCGCTTCGATTTTCGCGCACTTTTTGTCCTTTTAGCCGCCGGTAGCATAATAGTTTCTTTTTTGTAATCATTTCTTTCGCCGTTTCCCAAGGCAAAGTATTTAAGCTTCCTAAGCAATCCCATCGTCTTCTACCTTTTCAAATTTCCGCTTTCGAGTTTTCCATAGTCTTTCTCTCTCTTATGCGTTCATCCTTTTCTTCGTTCATTGTCAACATATCTCCCTTTTTCCTGTAAGCTCTTCTTCCTTCTTCTTCATTTCTTTTATTCACCATGGTTTATGCTATTGAATCTCTAGAGAAATTCCGTTCTGATTTTTCTATTCCATCTTGGGTAACTCTGGAGGAGCTTTCTGAGCCTTCAAATTATTTTCGTTTGGCTGAGGGACATTGGTTCCCCAGCCTCTTTATTGCTGAATGTGGATTTTCTTTTCCACCAAACCCTTTGTGCTTAGAGTTCTGTCATCATTTCGATGTTGTTCCTGCAAAAATAGCCCCCAACACATGGAGAATAGTTAATGGGGTGTATAGGTTAAATCAAACTCATGGAACCCGTATAGGAATTCCTGAGATTATGTATTGTTATAGATGGTCTATTTTAGATAATGTTTTTTATTTAAAAACTAGATTTTTGAATAGGGCTTTAGTAGTCAACCTCCCTGATGCTAATAGGGATTATTTTGAACATGGGGTAGTTATCAAAAATTGGCAACATGCCCCTTTGATTGGAGATGAAGTATATCAAGGTCCCAGATGCCCTCCATATGGCAATGGGATAGGTTATTTTCATTTTATTTTACTTCTGAAATTATGATTTCATTATGTTTGAATAAATGTGTGACTGATATTTCACTATTTATTTGTTTGCAGTTGACAGCAAGAGAAAAACTCCAAAATAAACAGAAGTAAATATTAAGCATTTGAAACTTATCTGGAGTTTGCATCAAAGAGTTGCAGACGAGCACATCAGGTCTGCTTCATATTTGTTGCAGTACAGGAGCTATACATCATCCTTTACTGCTCGTCCTGTGGTCAGCACTAGTGATCCAGTGTCAGTTCCTGAGGATTCTTCACCAGACTCTCATATTCCTTTGAGTCAGAAAATGGGCAAAAGAAGAGTTCCTGCTATCTTTGAGGAGACTACCTCTGCTGGAGATGGAAAGAGGAACAAGACTGACATCCCAAAGGGGACAAAGAAAATAGATGCCGCCCCTTCTGTTGCTCCTCAGAAGGCTGCCGAGAAGCCCCCAGTGGCTCCGAGCAAGAAGGATGCACCTGTGGAAGTGGTCACCATCTCCCCAACCAAAATCTCTTCCTTGGTTGAATCTGCTGCAGTACCACCGAGGAGACTGAAGAAATCCTCCTCGGTCAATCTGGCTGAAACCACTCCCCAGCTCCAAGTTAGTGGAGCTGGTGTTCCAACTATCATTCCCCTGAGCTCTGCAATGAGCTCGGTAAAGACTTGGAACATTCCTGAAGTCCAAGGAATTGAGGAGAATATGTCTAGGGATATGCTTACATTTTGTGGCTACTCGTCACATTGCTTGAGTAAGTTTCTCATATTCTGAATTTTCTTTCTTTTCATCAATACATATATCTTTGTGCTGACTTATCATTAACTCCTTTTTTCAGCTGGTGAGTTGCTTTAACACCATTGTGAAGAAGGATGAAGCAATCAAGGCTTCAAGCTCCTCGTCTGGAGTGGAGGATGCTTTGTCGGGGTTAACCAAATCTTTGAAGGATTCTCGTCAAAAGTATGACAAGGATAGGGATGAATGGGAGAAGAAGTTGGCTGCAGTTGAAGCAAAAAAGGTGCAGTTGGAAAATAAAGTGACAGATTTGGAGGGAGAGAAAAAGAAGTATGCCGAGAAGCTCACGAACTTCGGGGAGCTTGAAAATAAGTTGAAAATGGCAGAAGAAGAATTGTCCCTTCTGCGAGAAGTGAATCGCCAGAAGGAGGAGGTGGAAGCTAAGTTGAAGGCCACCGAGGATCTTCTATCCGAGAAGCTCTCCTCGGAGAAAATAAAAAGAAAAATGGCAGTAAAGAAGTCCTTCAACACTAGCTGGGACAAAGGATGGAACAGGGGGGTAGCAGCCATGATGACTCAGGTGCAGTATGGGAGTTTGAAATAGTTCCGAGATGGTTGGGTTGCTGCCTTGCAAGAGTTGAAGATTAACGAGGACTCAGAACTGTTTCAACAGCATCTCCCTGGTCCTCCCCCAGTTATTGAAGATGAAGAAGAGGACGAAGCTGCCTCTAAAGAATCTTCAATGGCAGTGGGTGATCCAATCCTTGCTCAGCCTGCCGACGAGGAGCTTTCATCTCTGCCTGCTCCTCCTGAACAAGTTCCAGCTTTATCCGACCAACTCATTATTTCAACCGAGCAACCGAGCTCCTTGTCCCAGCCTCCCGAGAAATTCTTGGCAGACAAGGAAAAGGTGTGAAGTTGTTCGGTATTCTCTTTCTATTTTTCTTCTTTTTCAAGTGTAACCAAGATCTTTGTAACTTTGCACTATGATCTAATAAAATTTGAGTTCTTTTCTTCCATACGATTGTCTCTTTTCTATCTGTTCTCTGCCTTGATCTTCTTTTTGATGATTACTTTTTCTTTCTCTGCTAGTTTCTGGCCAGGATGGATCTCCTGTCTACCCATGACACAACTCTGCTTTGACAATGTAATGAATATTTTAAGGCTGGGCACACTGACTTGAGTGCATCAGAAGTTGCCGACATCCTTGGTCAGGATGCTTCAGACCAAGCAGTGGAGGCATATCAATACTTGAAATGTCTTCTTGATCGTGCTGTAGCCAACAATGTGGCTTATTACGAAATGATTGAAGACTTGCAAGGTACCCTCGATGAACTTCATCAGCAGTATAAAGAGTCTTCAGTTCTTATGAACGAAGGGTATGAGAAGAAAATCAAACTACTTTCTGTCGAGAAGGGCCACGAGAAGCTCATCGCTGGATATGATGTTAGGGAGAGAACCCTAAAGGGTGAAGTTGAAGCATGTAGACAAATTGCCGAGCTGTTGGAGCAAGAGAATAACAATTTGTAGAAAGAACTAGCATAGTTGAAGTCTGCTACCTCTTCTTCAACAGCTATAATCCCAGTGACTGACGAGGGATTTTCCTTTTTAGAGGTTGAGAATGCAAAATTGCGAGAAGAGTTAGAAACTTTGAGAAGAGCTGGGCCTTCTACTGCTGTTCGGGGACGAGGAAGAGGTTCTCGTGGACGAGGAAGAGTTGCTCAGAATGGTGTCGAGGAACAAAGTACTCAACTTGCTCGGGGACGATCAAGAGTTCTTCGTCGTACTGTTGAAGAAGCTCGTACTCAATCAGCGTTGGAAAACCAAGCATTCCAATTGATGGCAAAAAATCAAGCTTTGTCTGACATGTCAAAGAAGATTCGAGACCTGGAACAACAACTCTCTTCAAAGAAATCAATGTTGGAGACTAATGAACTTTTCATCCAGAGTCTTCACGAGAAGCTTGAAAAGTTAACATTTCAATTTCACAAACAGCCCAGGGAGTTCTGGATGGCTGGATACAACGAAGCACTATTCCATTTAGATGATCGTATCCAGAATGCCAATAATGAGGGCTACAAACAAGGCTGGTTGAATGCTTTGGGCGTGCTGAAGCTCGAACAAGGACATTATCTATGGGACTATTATGATCCTGGGGTACTTTACTTGCCTGTGCCACCGTATAATTTGGACATGGAATGGATCCCAGCTCGTGCCATTCCTCGGAGCTTAATTGCAAAATACCTCGGTGATTACAATCTTCATTCTGAGATCGAGGTATCTCGTCCCGAGCATCTTCTAGATCGACCTTCTATGATGAACGTCAGAATTCTGAAGGATTTGAATTTCATCAATTCTCCTCAGTGTTTAAATGATCCGCCTGCTGGCGAGGAACCTGTATCGAAAGCTGAGGGGAAAAAACCAATAGAATAGGAATTTTGGATGTAACAGTTAGTATACATATACATGTAATTATCAATATGACTTGTAATTTATTTTGAATTTAATGAAAGAATTTCATTTTTGTTTGCAAATTTCTATTGCTATTGTCTTGTGCCTGTCAAACACTTTATATTTGTGCTTGCATAACAATATTGTGTGGTTCATCGACCAACTTAGTAATAAAAAATTACAAGTATTAGTGATGTTGCTCGATCACTTAATAATAAAGTAATGATTATAATGTTGAAAATTTTTCCAACCAACCAAGGTTGTTAAATTGTGCTTGTCGACCAACTACAGTTGATGGGTTCTTATCCCCGACCAACCATACTTGGTACATTTTGAAATATTTTCATAAAATGTGTCCGACCAACCAAGGTCGATAAATTCTCCTCGTCGACCAACTATAGTTAGTGGGTTTTTATCCCCGACCAACCATACTTGGTACATTTTGGAATATTTTGTGTTTTCTGGAATAATCTTACCTCCCGACCAACATAAGTTGGCATTTGAGAGCATGTCTTGTTTCCTAACCAACCGAGATTGGCATTTTTAGGAGTATTGTTCTCGCCCTTTTACCAATCGGAGTTGGTCTGAGTTCGAACTATCATGTCCACTTGCCCTTTTACCAAAATTGGTCTGAGCCAGCGTCAGCGTCCTAACCAAAGGAGTATAGTTTTTTCTCGCCCTTTTACCAACCGGAGTTGGTCTGAGTTCGAACTATCATGTCCACTTGCTCTTTTACCAACCGGAGTTGGTCTGAGCTAGTGTACGCCTCCTAACCAAAGGAGTATGGTTTGTTCTCTCCCTTTTACCAACCGGAGTTGGTCTGAGTTCGAACTATCATGTCCACTCGCCCTTTTACCAACCGGAGTTGGTCTGAGCTAGTGTACGCCTCCTAACCAAAGGAGTATGGTTTGTTCTCGCCCTTTTACCAACCGGAGTTGGTCTGAGCTTGAACTATCGTCTTCTTTATTCTCGCCCTTTTACCAACCGAAGTTAGTCTAAGCTTGAACTATCGTCTTCTTTGTACTGCCGAGCAGCGTAGTGTTAAACACTAGTATTCCCCGAAAACCTTTCAATAAAAGGAGAGAATATGGGGAAATATCATCGTTTTATTCATATTGATGGAACTGCGTTACATTTTACATCACTGATAATACTTGCATAGGTGTTCAACATTCCATGCATTCTTAAATTCCTCTCCTTCTAGAGTTGCTATTCGGTAAGTTCCTGGTCGAACAACTTCTGTAACTCGGTAAGGTCCATGCCAGTTTTCTTCCAATTTATTGTGCTTCTGAATGACCTTCTTTAGCACGTAATCTCCTTCTTTTAAGTCGCATTTTTTCACCCACTTGTTGTAGTACAGGGTTGTTCGTCGTTGGTAAGCATCATTCCTAATGGCTGCCTTTTCTATAACCTCCTCGAGCATGTCCAAATCTAGTCTCCTCATTAAGTCGCTGACTGGGGAATTGAAATTCAGCACTTTGTGTGTCGAAAGACCCAACTCGGCAGGTATTACGGCCTCACTTCCAAACGCCAGCATATATGGTGATTCTCTAGTTGCTGCTCGGGGAGTTGTTCGGTAAGCCCACAATACTGACTGTAGCTCATTAATCCAATTAGCTTTAGACTCACTTAGCCTCTTCTTCAAACCATTTAGTAATGTTCAGTTCGTCACTTCAGTCTGTCCATTGCTTTGAGGATGGCCTGGTGCTGAATGAACCTTCAAAATGTTTGACTGATGACAATAGGCGGCAAACTCCTCGTTATCAAATTGTGTTCCATGGTCTATGATGAAGGCATGAGGGAGACCATATCGGCAGATGATGTTCTTCCAAACGAACTGGTACACCTTCTCGTATGTCATATCAATAAGTGGCTCAGCTTCTACCCACTTCGTAAAATAATCCACTGCGACGACGAGGTACTTGAATCTTCCTCGGGTCGTTGGCAATGGTCCAACCACATCAATTCCCCACATGGCAAATGGCTAAGGGGAAGTTAAGGGTGTCAACAATGCTTGTGGAGTTCGTCGGATGGAGGAAAAACGTTGGCATTTATCACATCTCTTAGCATAGGCTATACAATCAGCCCTCATCGTTGGCCAATAGTATCCCTGCGTCATCACCCTTTGCAAAAGTGTTCGACCTACTACATGGGCTCCACAAGACCCTTCATGGATCTCTTCAATCAATTATTTCACCTCGGAGGGATGTACACATCTTTGCAAACCTGCCATAATTCCTCGTCTATACAAAACACCATTAGTTAGTACATACCGAGCAGCTTTAAACTTCAATTTCTTGGCAGCGAGCTTATCCTCCGGTAATTCTCCCTCCTCAATATATGCCCTGATGGGATCCATCCAAGATGGTCCTAAATCAAGGGTAATAATATTCATCGTCAGGTCTTCATCTATGCTCCGACTTTCTAATACTTCAATTGGTATCGTTCTTCGCAGCTCGGTACGAGTAGCTGATGCTAATCGGGCCAATGCGTCTGCTCGTGCATTCTCCATTCTTGGTATTCTGATCAACTGAATGGCATCAAATTCTGCCAACAACTCCATCACCTTTGCATGATACTTGACCATTAATTCTCCTTTAACTGCATATGTTCCCATCATCTGATTCACAATTAATTGAGAATCACTGAATACCATCACTTGTTGCGCTTCCATAATCTTTGCTAAATTAAGACCTGCTATCATGGCTTCATACTCTGCCTCATTATTGGAAGCTTTGAATTGGAATCGCAAGGCGTATTCCATGACAATCTCGTCTGGGGTGTTAAAAACAATCCCTGCTCCGCATCCTGTTGTGCAAGATGACCCATCTACATACAATCTCCATGTAGGTAACTCGTCTTCAAATTTCTTATCTGACAGAATTCCTCGGTGAAATATTTGTTGTTTCCTTTCATCCTCCCCTGATATTTCTCGCTCTTCGTCGACCATCTCTTCTCGCCCTTTTACCAATCGAAGTTGGTCTGAGCTCGAATTTGATGATCCTTCTACATCCACAAGCCCTTTTACCAACCGGAGTTGGTCCGAGCTTGTGTTTGTTGATCCTGTAACATCCACAGGTTGATCAACGAGCAATTTTTGTTCCTCAGGGGTATCAGGATAAGTAAACTCTGCTATAAAATCTGCAACAGCTTGCCCTTTTAATGATGATCTGGGTTCATATACAATATCATATTCACCGAGCTCTATTGCCCAGTACATCAGTCTCCCTGATTTTTATGGCTTATGAAGGGCTTGTCTCAATGGCATATCGGTATACACGACGATGGTATGGGCCTGGAAATATGGCCTCATTCTTCTACTTGCCTCAATTAATGCCAATGCCAATTTTTCCAGCTTTGGGTACCTGGTCTCTGCACCTCGAAAAGCCTTACTTGTGTAATAAATTGGCTTCTGGACTCCATTCTCCATTCTCCATTCTGATCAATGCCGAGCTGATTGCATTCTCTGATACTGCGAGGTACAAGTACAACTTTTCTCCCATTACTGTCCTGGATAACAGTGGAGGTGCTCCCAAATATTTCTTCAAGTCTTGAAAGGCTTTTTCACATTCATCATTCCACTCGAAAGGTTTTCGAAGTGTTTTGAAGAATGGGAGGCATCGATCAGTTGCTCGGGATACAAATCTGTTGAGCGCTGCAACCCGTCCAGTAAGACTCTGCACTTCTTTCTTCGTCGTTGGAGATCGCAACCCTAAAAGAGCTTTGATCTTTTCTGGATTCGCCTCAATGCCTCGCTGGTTGACAATGTACCCGAGGAACATTCCTTCTCGTACTCCAAATGTGCACTTCGTCGGGTTGAGCTTCATTTGGTATTTATCCAGTTGATCAAAGGTCTGACCTAAGTCAACTAGATGATCAACAGCTTTCTTGCTCTTTGTCAGCATATCATCGACATAGACTTCCATATTGCAACTGATTTGTTCGGCAAAAACCTTGTTCATCAGCCGCTGGTATGTCGCTCCTGCATTTTTCAAACCAAAAGGCATAACATTATAACAATAAGTTCCCCTAGGGGTAATAAAAGAATTACTTTCCCTGTCTTCAGGTTTCATTTTGATCTGGTTGTAGCCAGAGTAAGCATCCATGAAGCTGAGCAGCTCGTGTCCCGAGGTAGCATCCACTAGTTGATCAATTCTGGGCAATGGAAAGTGATCCTTTGGGCATGCCTTGTTGAGATCGGTGAAATCAACACACATTCTCCATTTATTGTTTTTCTTCTTTACCATCACCACATTTGCTAACCAGTCTGGATATTTCACATCTTCAATGAATTGGGCTTTCTGGAGCTTCTCGACCTCCTCTTGTATAGCTTGATTCTTCTCGGGACTAAATACTCTTCTTCTCTACTTTATAGGCTTGATCTCCTTATTCACATTGAGCTCATGACATAAGAAGTTTGGATCTATTCCTGGCATGTCTTCGTGACTCCATGCAAAAGTTTTCTTTCGGTTTCTCAAGAAAGTTATCAACTCCTGTTTTATTGAAGCATCCAACGTCGAACCTATCTGGGTTATTCGTTCAGGGTGCTCGTCATCCAGAATAACATTTTCTGTAGATTCCACCACCTGTCCTTTTACAAGTTGGGATTCATCTCTGGGATCCAGTGTTTCAATTTCTGTACCTTCATCCACCTGGTAGGTAGTAGTCTTTTTCCTTGACTCTTCAAGCTCCTCTTGCTCGGCAGATGAATAATAGCATTCCCGAGCTACTTTTTGATCACCTTTCACAACTCCTACTCCGAAATTTGTTGGGAATTTTAAGCACTGATGTACTGTAGATGGAACTACTTCGAACTTCTTCAAACCAACTCTTCCCATGATGATGTTGTAAGATGATTGCACATTCTTATCCATCACAAAGAAGCGTATTCTTTCTGTTCGACAAGCAGGCCAAGTTCCAATGAATATATCCAACTTGATCGTCCAAAGTGGAAAAACTTTCTCGCCAGCAAAACTCAGGAGAGGTTTGTGATAAGGCTCCAATTGAGATAGCTTTAAATTCAAACTATAAAAGCACGAATAGTACATGATATCTACCGAGCTACCGTTATCGACCAACACTCTTGAAATCATTACCTCCTTCATCCTCATTTTGATCACCAGCGGGTCATCATGAGGATATAGAACACCTGTAAGGTCATTCTTTGAGAACCCAATGACCAACTTCTCCTTGTTCACCTTTCTCGGTCGATCCTCCTCAGCCAAATTTATCCGTTGAATGTATAAGCAAGCCTGAGCCTCACCGAGGTAAGCTTTTCTTTCTGCAGTAAGATCTCCTCCTCCTGCATCTCCGCCTGTAATAACATTACAATCAAATGTTCCAAAATGTATTGAAAATACCTCTCGTTCTGGCTGCCTTGGTTTCTTGGGAAGGTCGGGGTCATCCTCTGTATCATCTTCATGATTTCTCTTCTTGTTCTCCTCTGCTCGGTGAGGAGATCTAGACCTCTCTCTAGCTCGGTCATTATTTCTTCTTTCGCCTCCCCGATCAACATACTTCGCTAGCTTTCCTCGTCGGATGAGTGTTTCAATCTCGTTCTGAAGAGCTATGCATTTTTTTATCATATGGCCATAATCCTTGTGGAACTCGCAATACTTTTCCCTATTCCTCATATCGGGGTCCGACTTCAGTTTCTTTGGCCACCTTACCTCCTCGTTATTCTTGATTTCTTCCAAGACATGATTAATACCCATTTTCAAAGGAGTATAATTATCGAATTTCTTCAGGACTTCCCATGACGACTTATTATTTTTGGAATGCTTGTCACCGCCATTGCCCTTATGCTCTTTCTTCTTGGATTTGTCGACTTCTACCTTGGTTTCTTTATCCATATTTTTCTTCGCAGCCATAGCCTCCTCAGCATTCATGATTTTGGCCGCTTTTGCCATCAATTCTGACATAGTTGTAGGTGGATCTTTGGCCAAAGTATAATACAATTTATTAGGCAACAACCCACTCATCAAGGTGGTGATTGCTGTCTTTTCTTCATAATCTATGACTTCCAGCTTCTCGTTATTGAAACGAGTTATGTAATCTCTAGTACTCTCACCAGATTTTTGTCTAACAATTAACAAGTGTGCTACTCGTTTTACTGGCTTTGCTCCAAAACAGAAATTGCCGATGAACAATTCGGCCAATTGAAAGAAAGTTGAAATCTTACCCTGAGGAAGATTGTTGTACCATATCTGGGCAGATCCAGTAAGAGTTCCTGAGAATGCTCTGCATCTCATCTCGTCGGGGACAACATAGATGTCGGTGGCAGCTTGATATTGCTCTATGTGAAGAACAAGATCTGTCTTTCCATCATATTTTGGGGTCACCACAGGTGCTTTAAATTTCGACGGTGTAGGAAAATTTCAATGGCCTGTACAAAAGGTGTCCCTTGAACAAAAGTTCGTTGTAGGGGGTTCTTCACTTTAGCCATTTCTCCCAATATATCCTCCAACCGCTGAATGGAACCTTTCCACGCATCATTTCCTTCCTCGGGCTTATTAGTTCGAGCAATTGACTGTTCTGAGGTGGCCTCCTGAGATCTATCTTGACGAGCAACTGGTCGTGATTGTGCTGATCCTTCTCTTATATCTGATGGTTGTCGAAAACTCCTCGACATGGTCTTAGGTGGACTCCTATTCCTCCTAGGGCCTAATCGGCTCAAAGGAGATACCCTGCTCAATCTTTCCAAGGCACTGGGTCTCTCTGGAGAGAGAGTGATACGTTGCTTAGTGTCTGTAGCCCGTATTGACGAAGTTTGCCCAGGTTGATAAGAGAAATCACCAGATTCCTCATTACGACATGACTCAGTTCGCCTGGATCGTGAAGAAAGTAAATAGGTTTGCCTCTGACCACTTCGCTGTCCCGAATGTCCAGGTGCACCGCCATGAAGGGTTTGAATGAGTTGCCGCATTATTTCTTGCATGGCGGTTTGTCCCTGAGCCAGATTCGTTATAATTCCTGCCAGATCTGGAGGGGGCAGAGGGATTTGGAGGATTCCCAACATTCCCCACGTTTCGATTGTTGGATTCAGGATTATCTGCCATTGATGATGAATGAATTTTGGTGAAAAACGATAACAACAGTCGTTTCCCACAGACGGCGCCAATCTGTTGATGTAAAAAACTAGATTGCTTCTAATTATTTAATCACAGATAAATATAAATGAGACAAATAATTTTAAAGTGGTCCAGCCTTATAAGAATGGCCTACGTCCACTGTTTCTGTTATTGTCAAGTGTTTTGGAATTCTCGATATGTAATTCTATCAAGAAAATCCGGTCCCCTTGAATGAGGGTGATACAATGTATTTATAGCCCTTAGGCTGTACATGTGAAAGGGTAAACAATTAATGCCCTTTAAGAGTATACATATGTATGATAAGCATTCAATGAATAGTTGAACTGTTGATTATCTGGCAATTAATGTTGTGGCCGAGATGCAGCTCGGACCGCCTTAGTTGCTCGTCGTTCAGGAGTTCCTCGGAGTGCTGGAGTTCCTCGGAGTGTTGGAGTTCCTCGGAGTGAGTATGACTTGGTCGGAGAAATAAACTTCCTCGTTCCTATTGTGCCACGTAGGTCGACACGTGTCTTCTTATTATTCGTCTATATCAGCATACTAATTTTGGTATCAACAGATATAATCCTCGTTGAGTGTCCAAGAGAAGGGCAAGTTTCCGACTCAAGGCCAAAGACCTCCCTAAGGTCAAACTAGTGTTAGCTCCACTTCTACTGAACATCAGGAGCAATGTCAAGCTGTGACCACTCTTCGTAGTGGGAGAGTCGTTGATTTATCACCTCCCCCACATGACACAACAAAAGCCAATGAGATTTCGCCCGGCACGAAAGAGGCCAAAGATGTCCCCTTGAATGAGAGTGATAAAGAAGACACCAGTGAGCCTAAGGTAGTAGTGAAACCACCCTCCGCGGCACCGTTTCCCCAAAGGTTTATTCCCTCCCATAAAGGAAACCCACGTGAGGACATGCTAGACGTGCTAAAGCAAGTAAAGCTGAATTTACCTTTCCTCGATGCCATTAAGCAAATTCAAGCTTATGCAAAAGTCATCAAAGACTTGTTGACGATAAAGAGAAACATGAAGGTAAAGAAGAATGTCTTTCTAGCACAAAACGTGAGCTCCATTCTACTTAACGATCTCCCGCCTAAATTTAAAGATCCCGGTGTACCCATCATTTCCTGTATCATTGGAGAAAACAAAATCGAAAAAGCCTTACTTGATCTGGGAGCAAGTGTTAATATCCTCCCTTACTCCATCTATAGGCAACTTGATTTGGGCGATCTCAAGCCCATAAAATCACTCTCCAACTAGCGGATCTAACCGTGAAGATCCCAAGAGGAATACTTGAGGACGTGATCGTCCAAGTTGACACTTTTTACTTCCCGGTAGACTTTGTCATTTTGGACAAGGAGCCCTCCCTCACCTCAAGCAACCATGTTCCCATCATCCTTGGGAGCCCGTTCTTAGCTACAGTTAACACAATCATTAATAGTCGGAATGGGCGAATGCAACTTACCTTTGGGAACAAGACCTTAGAAACCAACATCTTCCACATAGCCCAACATACGGGGGAAGATGATGATCTTCACGCGGTGAGCTTCATAGATGAGATAGTAGAGGAGTACTTTAAGGAGAGTTATTATGGCGACGACTTAGGGTCCTATTTAGTGGCGAGACATGAGAGTGAGGGGACGTACACCGACTTCAAGAGGGAGGTTGAGGACTTGAGAGAGTTACTCGATGAGAGAGCGTCGGACGAGGACGCGAGAGATGTAAATTGAGTTTCTAGATTCGAGGAGTTACCTCCGAGGGATACACGCATGGTTCCCTCCGATGAAAAATTTCCAACCCTCGAATTGAAGAAACTTCCCTCCCATATTAAATATGCATACCTAGGAGAGGATGAGACATTTCCAGTTGTTGTCTCCTCTAGCCTAGACGAAGAGCAGGAGGGAAAATTATTAAAAATTCTGAGGAAGCACCAAAGTGCTTTTGGTTGGTGCATTTCCGATTTGAAGGGGATAAGTCCTTTGATTTGCACTCACAAGATCCATCTCAAAGAGGATGTCAAGCCCTCAAGAGAAATGCAAAGAAGGCTAAATCCCAATATGAAAGAAGTGGTGAGAGCCGAAATCATTAAATTATTGAATGCCAAGATTATCTACCCAATCTCGGATAGCAAGTGGGTGAACCCTATTCAAGTCGTCCCGAAGAAGTCGGGCATAACAGTGATTGAGAATGCTAAAGGAGAGCTAGTTCCCCAACGCACCACCACCAGGTGGCGCATTTGCATTGATTACCGAAAACTTAATGCGGTAACTAGGAAAAACCATTTCCCCTTACCATTTATTGATCAAATGCTTGAGAGAGTAGCGGGCCACCCTTACTATTGCTTCCTTGATGGTTATTCCGAATATAACCAGATTGAGGTAGATGTACTTGACCAGGAGAAAACGACCTTCACTTGCCCTTTTGGTACGTTTGCCTACAAACGTATACCATTCGGCTCGTGTAATGCACCCGCGACCTTTGAAAGGTGTATGTTGAGCCTATTTAGTGATATGGTCGAGAGAGGACTCGAAGTGTTCGTGGACGATTTCAGCATTTTTGGCACCTCTTTCGACCTTTGTCTAGAAAAACTGGAACAAGTACTTGCCCGGTGTGTGGAAAAAAACTTAGTGCTGAATTGGGAGAAATGTCATTTCATGGTCACCGAGGGAATAGTTCTTGGCCACATAGTATCATCCAAGGGAATAGAAGTTGATAGGGCAAAAATAGATGTCATAGTTGATCTTCCCCCACTAAAATTGCTCAAGGACGTGCACTCTTTCTTGGGCCATGTGGGGTTTTATCAAAGGTTCATTAAGGAGTGTAGCGCCATCGCTAGACCCTTAAGCAACCTACTTATGAAGGACACCCCATTCGAGTGGATGGAAGCATGTCAAAGATCTTTTGAAAAAATGAAAACCATGCTTGTGTCCGCTCCCATCATGCAAGTTCCGAATTGGTCTATACCATTCGAACTTATGTGTGATGCTAGCGATTATGCGATAGGGGCTATTTTGGGCCAAAGAAAAGATAAGCAGACTCATGTCATCTACTACGCTAGCCGGACTCTTACCGGACCATAACTCAACTACTCTACCACGGAGAAGGAGTTGCTAGCGGTAGTCTTTGTCCTTGATAAATTTCGGTCATACCTTATTGGTTCTCCCATTACTTGCTTCACCGACCACGCGACATTGAAATACCTACTTGCAAAGAAAGATGCAAAGCCGCGCCTCATAAGGTAGATCCTACTCCTACAAGAGTTCAATCTCTCCATTAAAGATAAGAAAGGGGCAGAAAACGTCATTGCCGACCACTTATCACGGCTTTCGTCCGACGTACCTAGTGATCCCATACCCATAGACGAATACTTTTCGGATGAGAAACTTTTTGCTACCTCTTATTTGCCCTGGTTTGCGGATATAATGAACTACCTTGTCACGGGAGCCGTCCCTCCCGACTGGACACCGCAAGATAAGAAGAGCTTTATTACTTGGTCGCGCATGTTTTTCTATGACGATCCTTTTCTTTTTAAATATTGCGCCGACCAAATCATCCGACGATGTGTACCGGATGACGAGATCTCGAAAGTCATCCAGTTTTGTCATTCGGAAGCTTGTGGAGGCCACTTTTTGACAAAAAAGATGGCCGCTAAAATTCTACAATGCGGCCTCTATTGGCCCACAATATTTCGGGATGTAAATGCTGCTTGTAAATCTTACAATAGGTGCCAATGGATGGGAGACATTACCCGACGAGACATGATGCCTCTTACCCCCATACTCATCATTAAGATCTTCGACTGCTGGGGTATTGACTTCATGGGCCCTTTCCCCCCGTCCTTTGGTTTCCTATACATCCTTATTGCGGTAGACTACGTTTCTAAATGGGTGGAAGATATAGCTACCAAGATAAATGACAACAAAGTGGTGATAAAGTTCCTGCGGGAACACATACTTTCCCGCTTCGGTGCACCGAAAGCGATAATCAGCGATAATGGCACGCACTTTTGCAATAGGCCATTCGAGAAGCTAATGATAAAGTATGGTGTCGTTCACAAGGTTGGAAATACTTATCACCCGCAAATGAATAGGCAGGCCGAACTAGCAAATCGAGAAATCAAGAACATTCTTGAAAAAACCGTCAATACTACCCGGAAAGATTGGTCACTTAGATTGAACGATTCGCTATGGGCCTATCGTACCGCATATAAAAACCAACTCGGCATGTCCCCTTTTTTGCTTTGTGTATGGAAAACCTTGACATCTTCCCGTTGAATTAGAGCACAAGGCGTATTGGGCGATTAAGCAATTGAATTATGCCATGGATAAGGCCGGTGAAGCCCACAAGCTTCAATTGAATGAGTTAGAAGAACTACACGATGATGCATATGAGAATGCTAAAATTTCCAAAGAAATGATGAAACTCGCTCACGATAACATCATTCGACGCAAAGAGTTTCTTCCCGGGCAAAAAGTTCTTCTTTATAACTCTCGGCTTCATCTCTTTCCGGGCAAAATGCGGTTACGATGGTCTGGCCCGTTCGTTGTGAAGAATGTTTTCCCTCATGGAGCTGTTGAATTAGACGATTTGAAAGGGGGAAATACATTCAAGGTAAATGGACAATGCCTAAATCCATATCTAGAGGCGTATGAGGAAGAAGTCGACACCGTTTGGTTGTCGGACTCCGTTTACGGGGTAGAGTGAGCTGTTACAGCAAGGTTGTCGCACCCCCGACGCGTATGGGGTGAGAGTCATGTGTGTAGTAAGAGTCGTGTGTGTAGTGAGCGTCGATAGGATTAAGGTTCATTCGGGAAAAAGCATTCACATGTTTCGGGAATAATGAATCCAGTTGCGTTGGGCATTGGCATCGAGAGGTTTTTAATCCATAGTGATAGGGAGTGTGTTGTGAAAGCGAATATTTTCGTAGAAGAGCATTCGAAACTAAGTTAGGAGGGAAATCCAACTCAAAAAAATTAGAGCTGGATTGGTTCCTTCATTTTAGGGCCGGACCGGTCCGCCCCGTACCAGTTCCTTTAATTTTGAGACGGACCGGTCCGGTAGTCGAAATTGCCTGCACATTAAAGAACCGGACCGGTCCGGTCCCCAGGCGGACCGGTCTGCTTTCTGCAGTTCTGTTTTCCCCCTTTCCCAAGGTTCACCCCCCCTTCTCCCCAATCCCATTCATTCCCTCCCAAATCGTCCACACCACTCCCAAGTCTAACCTTTCCCTCCTAAATACACTCCCTTTTCCCTCCAAATCCAAACCCTACCCCACCCTTTCACCTATAAATAACCATCCAAACCCTCCCTTTTCCATTCACACCTTCAACCAAACTCCTCTCTTCTCCCTCCCTAATTTTCCAGCAAAAAAATCTCTCGCGTTATTATGGCCCAAAGAGCTTCCCCCACCATGTACGACTCCACCGACATCCTCCCCTCCGGCCATGGGAAATTCCGTTCTCGTCAAGAGGAACGGTGGTGCCATCGGTTTTTCGATCCGGATCGCAAACTCCATATGGAGCGCGCTGTCCAATGGATCGGTCTTCCCAACTCCGTCACCGCCCTATTCATGGCTCGGGGTTGGTACCGATTCCTCAATGAATCGTATAAAGCGATTTGGGAAGCCGAGGTTCGATCATTTTATGGCACCCTTGTTCGAACGGGCCAATTCGAGGCTCAAGCATACGTGGATGGTATCGTCATCCCATTTTCATTGGCCCGTCTCACGGCTAAGTTGGCCGAATACGATGTTCCCGACGTCCAAGAATTCACCTATCCACGGAACGTCGCCCTTATCGCCAAAGACTTAATCATGGAACGCATTGCCCCAAATGTTGCATGGACGGGGCAAACCATCGCCGTTGGACGCCTTAATGAGAAGGCGCGCCTCACTTTTCAAACAGTGTGTGCCAACATCTTGCAAACATCCAACAACTCCGCGATGCGTCCCCGTCAGGCCACATTGACCTATCACCTATTTGATCCACACACTTCCATCCACTTGGCCCGAACCCTATATGCCGACATCATCACCACGACCTTGGATGAGAAAGGTGCTGCCCCACTTCCCTGAGCAAGATTGATCACCTCCATCCTCAAGGATGCTGGCATAGCGGAGCCGCTCGATCGTACTCGCATTCTCGGTCCTTTTGGACAGGGAACCAACACTAAGAGCGCCAAACAGCTAGCCATCCTTCGGGCGAGGCGGGGCAGTGATAGCGAGGAAGAGGCTGCCTCGAGCGAAAGCGAAGAAGAGGAAGAAGAAGCAGTCGGTGCTGATGTAGAAATGGGAGATGTAGGTGCGGACGAAGAGTCGACGGACGAGGAAAATGACCCTAATTTTGAGTGGGCGGGTAGCGATCTCACGAATCGTATGGCGGCGCTGGAGACGAGATTTGACCACTTTCTGACCGATTACCGTCGCGATACGAGCCTAATGTTCCGTTTCCAAGCGGACATCTACCGATGCTAAGGGGATCCCAACGATCCCTTGCCATCCTATTTCTATGATCCCTATGGCCCCGACACGCCCGATTCCTCCCAACCCCCGCCCCAGTGAAGCTGTATTGGTGTGTGTGGCAATTTTTATATACTTTTCCTATTTCACATGGTTGTATGTTTTTCCCTGTAATTGTACCACAGTCCTGTTTTCTATAAAACTGCATTTTCTCCATTTGTTTGTTTTATTTATCGCACTTATTATTTTGCCTTGTTTAGCTTTTAGTCCTTTTAGCTTGAGGATAATGCAAAAGTCTAAGTTAGGGGGGGTCACAAGTGCGTATTTCTAAAACTTCACAAATTTTCAAAATGCCCTGAAATTTCAAAAAAATCATAAAATTTTGAAAAAACCCAAAAATATTTGTGTTCAAAATAAATAAAAATTAGAATTCAAATTTCTCAAAAATATCATTAAAAGTCGGATTAAAGTCTCAAGTTGTAAAAATTCAACATACACAAAGCCAAAATTGACCAAAGATGGAAATTGAGGGAAAATTGACGACTTAACGAATAAGTGTGGAGATTAACAAATCCGGTGAGATTCGAGCCTACCATTTTTTTACGAGTTTCTAAATCAATCTGAGTTAATTGTTAACTCAAAGTTCTTTTCAGTGCCTAAAAAGTCGTCGTTGATCTCAATCCTTTCATTTTGATCGGTTGTGAAAATCGTGTGTGATATTGCTTTGAAAAATGTGCCAAAATTGATCTCATAACTTAAATTCATCTCGAAACGCAAATGGTAACGCAATTGGTATTTTGGACAATGAAGTAGGCCCTCGTTTGTCACCCAAAAATATTGGCCAGAAAAAGATGCGAAAAATTATCCCTTTTGTAACCCAACTTGAGCCGAATAATTTTTCCTTTCGTTTGACAACCCAAAAAACCCAAATAGCCCAGAATTGAGAAAAATGGAAACATTCATAATATAAGTCCGGAAAGGGCATAAAAAAGGGGTAATAAAAAAATAGATATGCTCAACAGAAATAGCAAGAAAATAAAAGAAGTGAAAAATAGAAAAAAAGAAGAAAAAAAAATGAGCAATAGCCCGAAAAAAGCACAAATAGAAGACATAAATAACTTTTCCAATTCCAACCTTCCCTACCTCTTCCATTTTACCCAAAATACCTTAAAACCCGAAAAAGTCCTAACCGAGTCTAAATTGCAAAATTGGTTAAAGCGTGGAGAGCTAATATACCAAAAGATAATAAAAGAGATTGAATGCGCGAAAAAGAGGTAATGTTCCCATTTTTAAAATCGTATTCCGTTGATGAGATCCTATCACTATGAAATTTCCGTTTTTCTACTTGTATGCGTGACATTGCGTCCATTATATTTACTCTTTTATCACGCATACCGAGAGAATAGCCACATTCCAAGTGATTCGTTTGAGAGAGCATTCCGTGAGAATTTGAGATCAACATGAATTTTCGGGTAAGTAACGTAATGGTCAATCGGTGGAAGTTAGCGGTTCGATTTTTGGCTTCGCACACACGTACTATGATTTGAGACGTGTAAATATGACTTGATGATGACTATTTTTGGGGAAAGTTTGAGTCATATAATTTTTAGGTATTTTGATCTTTCTTTGAGTCTAATTTTGTGGGTACATTCACTGCAAACCCTCACGAGACACAACTCGTCCTACTAGGGTGACCTAGGGGTTTAAAGGCTTGTTGCAAACGCTAAATGCAATCGCTCGCCCGTGAAAAAGGTATTCTATCCCAATAAATGATTTTTAAGAGTTAAGCCTTGCTAGGATTCTTTTACATTGCTCGGGACGCGCAAAGTTCTAAGTTAGAGGGGTTTGATTAGGCATAAATTCTTCCCAATTTATCCCTTAATTTAGTTATTTTTAGCACCTCGAACAACGTAATCGATTTGAATTTATCTCATAATCTTGCTACTAACTTATCCTAACGAGTACACCAAGTTTCTAGTATTTCGTATTGATTTTACAGGTATTTGATGTCAAGAAACGAAAGAAAGAAATCGGAAGAATCGAGAAAGACAAAAAGGAAAGTCAAAAGGGAAAAAGTATAAATTCTACCTGGAATTCGGATAAGGCACATAAAGAGAAGTTGAAGATATCACATTCATGAGCACATAGGAAGAAACGACACCTCAATCAGAGTCCCGGAACAAATGTTATGAGCAGTCAAAGTTGAGAAAAAAGTCAAACAGGCAGACTGATCCGCCCCCAGTCCGGACTGGTCCGCTGTGCCATACTCCAGAAGACCTCGGATCAAAAGCAAACCGAAGAGGGTAGAAAAATAAAAGAACCGGTCCTCCGCGGACCGGTCTGCCAGAAAATTAAAAGAACCGATCCGCATGGAAGGCAGACCGATCCGCCTAAGCCCCGGACCGGTCCGGCTGTCGAGATTTTGTAATCTTATCCTTCTCCTATCAAGAGTCCTAGTGTAGTTAAAACTCCTGAATTTTTGTAGGGTATATAAACCCGAGTTTTTATCATTTTTAGTACGGAGAATTAATATAATTTTCCGTTCTTTTCCAGAAAACCCTAGTTTAGAGATAGTTGACAATTTTAATTTCAAGATTGAAGGTTATTCAGAATTCTATGTTCTTAATTGTTGTTGTACTGCTTTGGTAAGATTAGTGAGTTATTTCCTCTGTTCAATTCCTTTCCACATCATTCCACAAATTTCCCTTAGTTTAATTATGGTTTTCTGCACATCAAAAATTATTTTCATTACTTTTAACATGCTAGGCTAGATTTTCTAAGGCCGGGATACATGAACCCAGCCTGATGTGTTAGTTGTAGGTGTATAACATTAATCCTCTGAATTTAGTGATTGATTACGACCATATTGCGTAGGAACACGACAATTGTAGATCTTTAGATCTCGTTTGCTTCTGAGTAACCGGGATGCTTTAGAATGCAATTCGAGTGTAACTATCGTAATACCGATTTACTCATCCTCAGATTAAGTATGATGCGGGCTTGAACCTCATATACATAATGCTTGGGAGTACTAAATTCTGGGTCTAATTAATCAGTTAAATTTACGATTAGTATTATAACTGCAATACATTAGGGTTGGGGGATTGTATTCCCGTCCAGTTTTTCTCATCTCATAGTTTAAAGTTTTAAATCATTCTTCATCAGCAGTTTAGGTAATCTAGTATAATTGCACGTTTTCATAATTTCATAATTGCAACTAGTATAATCATTCCCAAAACCAGTCATCTTTTCTTTTTCTTTTCAGAGTCAGAGTTAGGGTTTCCTTGTCTATCCAACGTCGTAACAATTCCATTGTCATGTTTCCCTGTGGATACAATCCCGACTTATCGGGTTTATTACTAACGCGACAGGCTGGCACTTGAGCCTAGAGTGAACGCACATTAGAGACACTTTCTGAGTCACGTCATTTAAATACACTCGCCTAGTATAACATTTTCCTTTATTTATCATTTATTTCGTTTGCAATTATCTTTTACACTTTTATTTTAAAAGTATTGAACCAGATAAATTCTAGCACTAGTCTCTGTGGATTTTTCAATACCCGGACTTGGCCACTATATTCCCTTAAAAGAGTGTAGTCATAAGTTTAGGTTTTTGTATTGAGAAGGTGAATCGAAAACAGCGATAAGCATCTTGACACGCGCTACTTTTCACCCTCGATCAAAATGGTGCCGTTGCCGAGGACTTGATATTTTAGAATTTATTTGATTTGGTATTTCGTATTATTTTCTTTCTATTTGTATGTTTTGCTAACATTTTTGTAATACTTCTACATTTGAGCGCAAAGAACCGCTTGAATTTTTTAGTCGCACATTAGTTTATGGAATTTGCCATCTCGAGCCAATTTTAGGGTAAGCATGTCTTATTCTAATTCTTTCGGTAATCGTAATGATAATTCTCAAAATCCCCGTACCCCTATGACTTTTGGTGAATACTTAGAGACCCAAAAAATTACAAATTCTAAAATGTCTTTGGGTGAGTATCAAAAGTCAAGCTTTGGATTGCATGTATTTTGAGGATGATTGTAATGATTTTGGGCCTCTAATTACTTATAATAAGAATGTTGAAACTACATGCATTAGCTTTCAAAATTCTTATAATAATGATTTTAGGTATAGTTCTGATGATAATTTTCAAAGTTAATATTTGCAAAAATCCACGCCACAGCCTATGACTTTCAGTAAGGGCTTGCGCATGCTTGAAAATGAGAAAATTGAAAATCGTTATCGGAAAGAAAATCGTTTGTGAGAGCATGAATTGGATTTGTTATTTGAATCCGATGACGCTTTTTCTTTCGAGACTTTTTGAAGTTGAGGAATGTTTTGAACCAAATGAGGAATTTTTGCCTACTCTGGAACAAACCATCCCTCACTTGGCCCATTGTATAGTAGAGAATGAAAATGAGGATGAAATTGGTGTAATATCCATTTGCAATGAAATGATTTCTTCTTTGGTCCCTAAAGAAGAATATTTCATTGAAAATGATCTTATTTCCTTCGAAACCCAATCTTCAAACAATGATGACTCATCTCTTGAGTTTAAATTTCTTTCCTCCCCATCTTTGTTCTATACTGTCACACCGACACTAGTACCCGATGAATCGGTTTTAAACTTTAAAGTGTTAAACCTGTTCACCGATGAGGAGTACTTTCTCGAGTTACCTTCCATGAAGGCATCTTTGTCTCCATGTGTGCCCCTCCCATTCCAATTGAAAAATACTTGGAAGAAAATTCTATTTTTCTTGGATCTCACGTGTTTTTGTCACCCGTCTTATCCAAATCCCCCATCCTCCCTCCAAAAATTTTAATTGGGGATAGTTCATATCTTTCGCTTTACACATGACTTCCGTTGTTCGAACATAATTATTATTTTTCGTAAGGTATGCATTAGAGGGATGGTCCATAGTGGATCTTCCAAAGTCAAATCGTTGTTGGGGTGGACCCTCAAAAATTTCAACTTCTAGTGTATAGTTAGTTAAAAGTTAAAATTGCAGGTTGTACCTAGTAGCTTATTTTTCTTTTTACTTATAGTCTAGTGTACTTAGTTAAAATTTCATTCCTTCTTTTTGTTATGCCTTGATACTAACATGTTTTGTAGAATCATTGGACTTGTACTTTCATGAGAACGCTCCATTTTGGGTAATATCACTATTTTCCTCTCTTTAACTTGGTTCTTAATTTACATTGAGGAAAATGTCAGGTTTTAAGTTAGGGGTGTGGGATATTCTATCCATTCATTGGTAGTTCCTTTGATTTGTACACATGTTAGTTACAAAGCATCCTTTTATTGAAAAAATTAAAAATTTCAAAGAGATTTTCTTTCTTTTTTCTCCTTTATTGGGCATTTTGCCTTTGTTTTCGATGATAAATTTTAATAGTTGTTCGATCCAATAGGCAACTCAATGATGCATGTTCTCGATTTTAGAAGTTATAAGACTTTTTCCCTCAATTATATATATATTATGAATAACGTCATGAATTAAACTTTAATCCCATGAGCACATGCATTTTTCTTGCTTTTTTGATTTGGTTTAAGATTTTTATAACTCGGTAATCTTTTATTGCATTGTATATACTTACACCGAGTGAGCTTTGAGCTTTTCTTCATTTTTGAGTGTTATACACTTCTCTTTCCTCTTTAAAAACGTTACAATCGTTGGTAATCTGACTATTCTTTCATTTGATTGTTCATTAATTGAGTTCATATCTTAAAATGTGTTACTTCCGCATGATTTTCAAAGTTTGTTTTGACTCTAGAATTACGTAAACTTTAATTAATGATCATAGGCCATCTTTTTTATATCTCCCATATTGACCTTAATCTCACCTTTAATGTTTCACATCGTCACCCCATTTGAGCCTAAATATTAGCCTTTCATTTCATAACCTCAAATCCCATACCCAACTCCAAATTGGAGTTATAAGCCATATATCACCTTTCGTACCTTTGTTTGAAATGATACTTGGGATTGAATGATGTTGTTATTTTGTGGTTGCAATTTAGGCATGCGAGAGTGAGAAAAGTAAAGAAAAGATAGAGAAATGAAAAAAGAGTGAAAAGAGAAAGTAGAAAACAAAAGAAAAAGTGAGAAAAAAAAGAAAACAAAAGAAAGAGAAATTTGTATATGTTGTACATAGTGTTCAATAAGCTTTGTTTACTCTCCCCATTTTTATATTCAATGCCTTTTATGGATTGTATTTTCCAATTTTTTATATTGCCCGCATTTTTCCATTATCTCGAGTTTTCATCTTCGAACACTTTGAATCCGTACATAGTCCTTTCATTTCATAATATGAGCCTAACCTACAATACAACCCTATAAAGTCCTATGTGATCATAGGGTGAATTTAGTTTAAAAGTCTAAATAGTTTTGATAATCTGTGAAAATTCATTTCACTTCCTTTAATGAGCGGTATCTTTCATTGAGATTACAATTTTTCATTTTATATATAGCGTTCTTAATTTGTGATATGTGCGTGGCCTAGTTTCTATTTATATTTACTCTTTATGTTCGCATGTCCCGTGTATTACCTCCCATTTCATAGTGATTTCATTTGTTGAGAGTAATGGCTGGTGAGGATTGACATATATGCACACTTTATGTTTATCCAATTTATTAAAGTTTTTTCCAAATCACACTTTGCATGTGCTCGCTCTCCTCCCACATTTTAAGGTTTTAATTCCACGAGGTTCATCGGTGGTAAGGAGATTTTGGTCTTTGGAAAAATTATCATCCAAAAATGAACCCTGGATATTGAGGGAGGTAGTGGAGATTTGTTTTAAACCATGGGATTTCTATTTCCCTTAGTGGGTATGGAGGGTGGAGTATGATCAGTCATCCCCTTCTTGCTATTTTTGAACTCTCTCATCTTCTTTTTCTCCTTCTCCCAAGAAGAGATGATCCACTTTTTGGCATCGTCTACACCTTAGGACACATGGGCAGCTTATCCTCCTTTGTTCTTCAAATTTTCTCTCGTAGTGTTAAAAACTGAAATCTTCTTCTTCCTATTCATCTATCTCTTCCTCGAGACGACCTGAGGTGCTAACCTCTTCATATGAAAATAAGGGAGAAAGGTCATCAAAGAAAAACTCTTCTTAATCTTGAACCTATTTAGATTCTTCTGAATTAGTAGAGATTACGCAAGTGGGCAAAGACGTCTCTCCAACGTATACTCCCATTTCCTCATTGTTGAGAATGGGAGTAACTATTGGGATTGAAGAATCATTGACCATTATGTAATAAATTATTGTGACTATGGGGATGACTGTGAAGTTCTTGGTTGACGCAAATGTTATCTCATATTCAAGGAGCATGTGGGATGTTTTTCAATGATATCTAACTTTATATGGAGTTTGTTGGTCCCACATCTTATTCAAATCAACTAGCCTAACTTCGAAACCTTGGAGATTTTCACGAGAAAAATAAAGACCAATTAGTAACTAATAAGATCATTTTTTTGTATAAAATTCAAATTAATGGTAAAGGGCCTACAAGGAGATTCTTCCTCCATAAGCATAGGAAGACCTATATAGTAATCAACCCAAAGCTGCCCAGAAAACACAAAAAAAAAATCTATTATTGTCCTTTTGGGACCTGGGTATCCAAGTAACCAAATTACGAGACATGTCTCGAGCCCCAAAATGGTACGTGTTAGGACCAATGAGAAGTCCCAAAGTCATAGAAATAAGTGATCCCATTCAGGCCTAGGTTATTACCGTAAATTTAATAATAGTGACTATACCCATTACAAGCCAGAAAAAGATTACATTTTCTTGGATTGGAAGGTTTTCATACAAACATAGCACTTCCACTAACAATGGACGGGGGAGGGAATGAACCCCCTGTTGTACTATAAATATGGAATATGAAATGGACCAATAGTATTATGAGACCTGTCATCAAAAGGTGCTCAACTTACTCATTAAACGTGGTCAACTTATCATATCTTTGATTGGCTCAGTGATATTCCTAGTCGGCTGGATAACTAGCATCAATAAACTGATGGTATTAATTAAACCCAATAAGGTACATGTGAGTCACATGATGAAATATGGGCAACTTTGCTTATACGCACGTGAGTTAATAGCCCACCCATTCAGTTGATTATAACCGAATCATCGTTAGCCATATCTTGGAATGTCGTTGTGTAATTGTCTGACTTATAAAGGAACTCCACTTATCCCTTTACTCTCTCTCTCTCTTTCTCTCTCCCTATAAATAACACATAATCCCATCCGAGGGAATATAAGAGATTGATACACTTAATACCCATATGGAAAGATACTAGGTAGTTCCTTGAGATCTTGTATATGCTTTTTTGATGACTTTTGTCTAACTGAATAATATACACCTACATAGCACATGTGGATGTAGGCACCATATTGGACCGGACCACATTAATTCTTTGCTTATTTATCTGTCTCTTATCTCTCTCTTAAATCTATACCATTAATAATTTTATTTTTTAGTGTTCATCATTGGTATTTATTATCTAAGACTCATAAATCCATATATCAATTTTAGACGATAACAGATTGGCGCTGTCTATGGAAACTCGACAAGCCATTTGGTGTTTCCTATAGTTATTAATTCACAAATCCATTTTGACTTTTACTAAATTACCTGATCCGTTTTCCCCAAATTCGGATTTATTCTCTTATAATCCCTATTTCTGTTTTAGTACACTCGGTTTTTTGCATCTGCAATACTCTATTTTTTGCAAATTCTTGGAATATGGGCGAGAACCCAAAAAGTAGCCATGAATCCAAGATAAATCCTCCCTCAACACCTGTTGGTCGACCTATAGGGAATCATATTTAACCTGGATAAAGGCCAGGAGGAAATAAAGGAAATCATAAATAACTTAAGGCATATGTTCTTGGTCAGACAGGGCAAGCTCGGAGCAGATCCTATTACCCCAGCGGGGAGAGAGAACTTTGAGAGGATGGGTGAAATGCCACTTCTTACCTCTATAAAGACAAGCAGCAGACCCACTAACCGAGCACTGAAGAACTTAAAGAGGCTAAATTTGGGTTCACAAGATGAAAGAAATAGATTTAGGTACTCGAGATCACGAGAAGGCAAGTCATACCGCCCATGGGCCACCTCATCCTTCAGGATAACTAGTTACAATGATGAACAGACTTATTATGAAGAGAAGTCGAGCATATTATAAAGGCTTAGGCTACACATTTGATCGTTTAGGACCGCGAGCAGTAAGAGGGAAATATTACAAAGATCTTAGGGGGCTAGATAACATAAAGAAGAGCCAAAAAGTCGGTCACAAGAATAACAGAATGTTCGGCCAAGTCTAGGATGGGCGTACGAGGATCGGCTTGAGCCAAACAGACTTCCAAGAAAGGAATCTCATTAGAAAGTCGTGGCTGATTAGGCAAGTCCGTTGTAGTTAAAGTCGAACATAACGACTAGACCTAGAAGGGGACAATTCAATGTTTGGAGGATCGATTGGGAGATATTCTTAAAGCAATTAATCCCCTTATAGAGAGATTTTGTGAAAGCATCTTTGTTCGCGCCTTCCATTATGGGCTATCTTACTCTCACAAAGTTCAAGCCACCGGTCATAGCCCCAAGTTATGATGGTAAAACTGACCCAGTATCACTCATGGACTAATACCAAGAAGCTTTCGACATCTATTCATTTCTCAATGACATGCGTTGCCGAGCATTCTCTAGTACGATTATAGGGTCGGCACATATATGGTACAATATTTTACCACTGGGGAGGATCTCAAACTTTCAGTAGTTAGCTGACCTCTTTATTAATAATTTCTATTTCAGAGCCAAGCCGATGAGGCGACCCACGGATTCATCACTCACTTCAATAACGAGAGGTTGAAGGTAATCGATTATGATGAGAATACATCAATCACTGCATTGATTAGTGGTTTACTGCCTAGGATGTTATATTGGACACTATTTAAGAAGACACCTAGGATAATAACTGAGTTATTGGCCAAAGCAAGCAAGAAAATGAATCCCGAGACGATTATGGTTGGCAAGGAGTTGAGCCACTCTATGGCCAATATTGATAAGGTTTTGAGAAGAAGTATCCAAAAGACTGGAAGGAGGGCCTTAACCCTAATTGAAACCTCCAGGAGGATAAAGTCGCACTTCTATGCGCACACTATTATCATCGATAAATATCTACATATATATCAAGATATTCATAGGTAAGAAAAATCCAGTAGACTAATGGTCTGGGCAATATACTTAAGAGAGTATGACATCCAATATGAAACGAGGATGGAAATTAAGAGCCAAGAAATGGTCAATTTTACTACAAAATTCACATATGAAGAAAATCCCATCGAGCATACTTCTATGGATGAGAGATCAGCCCAAAGTATACTTATATGGAAGAGATTTTAGAGAAAAAAATTAGTAAAATAGACTTCTATAGAAGAGAGCTCAACCCCGAAGCAGATTGAGCAGACTTTTTCAAAAGAGAGACAACAGTTCGACCATACGAGCAGATGTATCTGAAAGATAGATCATAGGTAAATTCAACTAACCAAATCATTCACATATCAGAGTCATCGAACCAGTAAGAAGAAATTTCTCTCGACCTCGAGAAAATAAAAAAGGTTGTTCAAATATAGCAGCCTGATTGATGAAAACTTTAAAGAGGAACCTCCAATCTAGAAATTGTTTGTAAATGGTTCATCCCGTGCCACTAGTAGTAGAGAAGATTTGATAATTACAATGCCAAATGGTGTTGATGTGGAATACACCCTCAGGTTTCACTTTTTGGCCTCTAATAATGAGGCAGAGTACGAAGCACTCATAACAGGATTTAGGCTAACGTCACCTCTGGGTGAAAAACGGTTACTAGTATACAATAACTCTCAAATCATAGTGAACCAAATCTAAGGTATATATATGAAGTGAGAGAATAATCCATGGCGAAGTACCTAATCAAAGCAAAAGTATCCCATTTCTTGACATGTTCCACTTTCGCTATCTTTTTCTTGTATTCTTTCAAATATCTGCATATTTTAACGGGCTCCACACCGCTAGTATGCTACCATATGCTCTGGCCAATGATTTTAATCTTTCACCCTAGGCCACCAGACCCTTCTTAATTATTTTCGATGTCATCTGAGTCCATATTAATATTTTTTAACTTTATCAAATGTCCACATTGTTCCACTTTTGTTTTACCAGCTGAAGCCAAAACTCGAGAACTTCACCCCACTTTGTGTTACACTTTAAAATCATCATTTCTTATCCTTTACACACTTGCATTGATTTTATCCTAAAATCACTTTCTTTTAGGACTATGTGTAACACCATTTCCAATTATTTTATTTCACAAAAATGTTCTACTTTATATTTACCCATTTATTTTGAAACTTCTATTTTTCTCCATTTTCACAAGTGTTATTTTCTCAAAAATATTACTAAGTACACATACCAACTTCTCAAATATTTTTACTTATTAACACTCACTTCACACTTTGGAGTTGATACCCTTTTCAAGATGGAAATCTTTTTATTTCGTTAATTTCTTTACTAACACTTTCGATACTACTCTGTAAGAAACTACCAATTTTCCTTTATTTTCACATGTAGTATTGAAATATCCATTTATCGCATTTTCTATAACTTTTCACACACTTTAAGGGTTGATTTTTTTTCTTTATTTCATGTTTAAATCCAATAAAACCTTCATTAAACTTATTTACATGCTCATCATTAAAATACTATAAGTTTAAATATACGAGGAGATGGATTTTAAGTCCAAAAATCCTATTAAATGGGTCTAACACATAGTTCATTCTAAAAACTTCATAATATTTGCGTAAACATGCTTTTCAAGTTTAAGGACATTTTTGTTGCTTTAAAACTTGAGCAAATGCCTATTTATATATGAAAAAAAATCTCAATTTTTACAAGAAAACCTTGAGATATTTGTTCATAAAATATTTTCAAGAGAATAGATATCAAGATTTCTTAAAATACATATCATATTTTCTCAAAATTCTTCGAATATTTTATAAACCATTTTTCACAAAATCATAAGAAATAACTTTCTTGAATCATATATGTATCCTTATCTTACAAACTCTAATTAAAAAACCAATGCCATGGAAAAATAGAGTTCTTAACCTAAGAGTAGCGCTTCCCACCTCAAAGAAGCTTCAATAATGGTGGATGAAGTGTAGAAGAAGCTGGAAACCTCCCACCTCTTAAGGTGGCCTTAAAGAGGTTGCCTAGATCTACAATCTTGTCTTCTTGAAAGCTCCATTAAAATCTCCTTCAAACTCTATGATTTCCTCTACCTTCTTCTTTAAAACCCCCCAAAAATATCTCCATGGATTTATATATTGTCTAACAAATGGTGTAAATGGGATTTATGAGATTAAATATGGAAGAAGATGGTTAATCTTTAGCATTTTAAGGTGGAGGGTAGTGGTGTTAGGGTTGTGTGTGGTGGTTGGGGGAAGAAGAGCTCTAAAAACTATATATATATATATATATATAGATAGATAGATAGATAGATAGATAGATAGAGAGAGAGAGAGAGAGGCCAAATCTAATGGAAATGCCCTAAATGAGCCAAAGCCTCATTTGAATACTAAAAAACCCTAAGGGTTAAATACCCCAAATGCCATTACACTCAACCTTTTATCCAATGGTCCATCAAGCCTATATCCAGCGTTTTGATCTGAGACGTTGAGAGCTCGAAACGTTATCCAATCCGTCAATCCATGTCGTGACAACACATTAAAATGTGAAGAATTTTCTAGATTTTTTCCGATCATTTGAACGACTTTCATCCTAGTTCGAATGAGATCCCCTCTCATTCGAACAAGAGTTCTAATGAGATATAAATGAGGCAAAATCATAGGGTTAAATGGGGTGTGAAAAGTACCTCGTTCGAATAGGAAGTACCCTTTCATTTGAATGAATGAGCACTTCGTACGAACATGGCTTTCCAATAAGATTACAGAGAGAGAGGGAAATTGACCATCTTCTCAGTTGTTAGAATTTGTTCAAACCTCGTTCGAATAACTCGTTTGAACGACAATGACTTTCGTTCGAATGACTGTCAAAAATCTTTTCATCAACTTTTGGCCATAAAAAATCCAGTTTAATCGCATAGAGGCTACTGTGTTACCCAAATTTGGCTTATTATCCCCTTCAACATGTCCAGAGTCCCATTGGTCACATCAAGTCACCAAATTATACGAGTATGATGAAAGACGCCGGGCCGGTGTTACATTCTTACTTCCTGAGGGAATTTCATCCTCGAAATTATTTTTACATCAATTTCTCAAATTCTCGGGGCTATCAATTCTTACTCTAAGTCATAGGAATCTTCCACGGCTAAGTCACCGAAGTCCTCAATCACTAAGATGTCATCATGAGCCCTTTTACAAGGGGAAGTCACCGAAGAACTCAACATGTAACATGTTTTAATGCTCATCATCAGGCTATCCCTCAAAATTACATAATAGTCCTCGAGTCTCCACTTACTCGATTATCACGTCCAATTAAGTCCTAAGACTTATTTGCTAACGTCCAAAGCATATCGGCGCCTCTACCGGGGCAACACACGCTAGTGATCAACACTTACCTAAGAGTGAACGACATACAACTAATAAACCAATCCATCATCATAAATTATTTCAATTCTTATGACTACATATCCTGAGTCCCCTCAAATTCTTCGATCTTCCTGACCACAAAAATTCACTTAAACCTGATACTATCCTCACATAACTAGTCACCCACTATGTGGAGCGACAGACCAATTAGTCATAAAAAAACTGGCGAAATTTCATCACATATGATCCTTTTATCATAGGTATACCCTACTGATTTCCTAATATCCGCACCTTGGCCATTAGGTACTCATAAAGATACTAGCCTATAAGTCTCCGCATATGGTGTATATTAACCATTGAACCACTTCATATGTCACAACAAGTCGATTTATATTTCTCAATGTCGCCACACACAATCACTCCAAAGGACACTACAAGGACTTCCTTAAATCATAGCCACACTGAAACCTCCTCACATTTCGTCATCACTTAGGCTGCTAGAAAACGCCCGACATTTAGATAAGGATCTTATTCCCTTTCTATTTGAAACTCTGTCATGGGTCTAACCTACAGCTCTCTCCTTGAGATAGAATAACGGTTCAAAAACCTTATTCCAAATAGTTAATGCCGTAAACCATGTATCAAACCACAGACTGGCACTACTAAGGATTTTGGAAGGATATAGGACATCATACACAAATTATAATCCTCTGAGTCCACACTACTGATGTCACTAAGGATCCTATTCCATAAAATTTACATCATATTCTCTAAAACCATGTCATTAAAAACTAGCCAGGGTTCACTCCTATGTCACTTCAACCCATCACTATTACACATGTAACATATTTACCACTAAAGGCTAGTATCTCTCACCATAGCTTGCGAGATATAAATTTTAATCGATAATTACTAAGGCACTTACCTATAATGATAGTACCCTATCAAGTACGTCTGAGTACACATCCTCAAGTGATGACCGACACGGGTCTATATGCCCACCGAATTGTCAAATTCTTACAACATGACACTACCTCAAGGACCAAAATTTTCTAATCACATCATCATTATTAAATACTTGTAAGTATCTAACTAAGGAACTTAATGCATCTATATCATAAGTCAATATCTCTAAGACATTAGACTCTAGTCACCTATCCCCCACACATGGTTCTACACAATTCATGTCCCTAATTTAATGGACGTTATTCACCTTATTAACACCTTAGTAGGCCTCTCACATCATTAAGGGTTGACACAAAGGCACCTCACACTAAAAATCGCAGTGTCACCACTATTGGCTCGCACAGACACTCGCAAATTACTAACATGTCTAAATGAGAAGCGTAGAAGTATTAATGGAAACTAACTTGGCCACATGCTACTTAGACATATATTGTTCATCTTGTTAATCTTCTTGACTCGATCATTGAGAAAATGAATCAAAATTATCCTCTATCTAGCGTGATCGGCCCAAAATTAACACCGACGTCGAAAGATCCACTATCGACCCCAACACGTCACTCTCGAAAGGAATCTTGAACATAGAGCTTTGATACCATTTGTAACGGCCCAGCCTGTAGTAATGGGTTACCCATTATCAAACTGGTCTGATCTTAGCGTTAGGTGTGAAGTCACTAAACCAAATATGTCGAATTGTCACGGTCATTGACCTTGACAATTCTTGGGGTGACAACTTTTGTTGTCACCGACTTATCACGGTCATTGACCGTGACAAGTTCATTAGAATTGTCATGGGCATGTCACGGTCTATAACCTTGACAAGTTTTGTCACGGTCATAAACCGTGACACTTTTTAAAAAATTATCACAGTTATTAACCGTGACAAGTTTCTTTGTCACGGACTTGCCACGGTCCATGATCATGACATTTCTGGGCATAATTGGAAAAAAATCTACTGGGCAGTATGGCCACTGCCACTGCCCAGCAGTATATTTGTACCTGTTATAGCAACATTGTACATGTTCAAACATCATATATCCAAATAAAATAGAGATAATGAAAATATACATTCAAAACAATATGTATCACGATATAATCTAAATATAATTCAAATGTAACAACTTAAAACAATTCAATTCAAATAATGTCACTGGGGGGTAAGGTTAGCTCTAAGGAGGTGAGTAGGCCACACGATATACGAATTGAGACACCCAGCAATATACATCGTGTCGAAGTGTTCGCGCAACCACAAGGGGGAGTTCTCCTTCCTGGGTATCACATGCGTGGTGAGCACCTTGGACTCAATGTCTTGAAGAAAACATCCATGAACTGGCATACCCTGGACAGTATTCAGGTCCCTCAACCTCCTTCCTATCCGCTGGCCATCAAATATGTCCAGTAAAAACAAGCTTGGCCAACCAAGTGTCGACATCGATCAGTTGAAGGGAGACAAATAGGGGAGTGGATCATCAAAGTCCGTACGTATCGGCGATGAAGCAGTGAGGTCCACATCCTCGTCATCATGCACCTCCTCCTCCTGCAGCTCCTCCTCCACCACCTTCTCCTTCCCTTTCCCCTTACGATTTCCGCCCAACGAACGATTCATGAATGAGAACATATCTTGGACCGTCGCCTCCAAACGGGATTGCTTCGTGTCACGCGAGTCCACCGTTTGAGCCAACCCGATGTTGCTCATTTCCAATCTGATGATCCTAGATTTGGCCACCCGCGAGCTCACCCCCATTGTCCTCCCCTTGCGATCAGCGCCAATTACTTGGCTGAGTGCGTCTGTGGACAAAGATGCCTTGTCGGCATCAGATTGTGACCCATGCACTTCCTTAAGATTTGCCTGAAACGACAAAAAGCACATGATTAGTAAAATAAGTAAATAAAAAAATTATAACGTAATTAACAAAAAGTAAACTATCGAATTACTTACAATCGTGGCCGCAACGCTCGGGGACACCTCCTTATCCTTCCGCTTCTTCGTCCGAATAGCCACATAAGTATCGAGCCTATATGGCCTACCCCTAGGGCCACTCCCTGTCTCCTGAGCTCATTTAGAACCTCCCTCCAACTAGTGTACCCCGAGCCGATGATCGTCTTTACCAACTCGAGGGATCTCGTTAATATCCCCGTCTTGTTCTCGATGGCCATCCCCAATTTGCCATATTTGGGGAGCCTAGGGGTCGAGGATCCCTCCTAGCCTCTGCTATCACCGAGCCCAGACGACATCATCATAATTAGCATCATCATCCTCACCTTAATAGCTGAAGGAGACATTTGCTGTAAAAAAATGTTGTTATTAGTACAAATCAAAATGAATTAGAAGAAGACATGCAAATATGTACAATTACTACAAATCCAAATGAATTGTTACTGTTTAACACCTCAATTCTGAATTCCAAAACAACAGCATCTAGCTCATAATATGTACAGTTACTAAAAATCTGAAACATCCCCACCCCACCCCTACTGCCCACACACACGTACACTACATAAAAGTGAAAATGATAAAGTGCAAATCAATTAAAAGCATTAAAAATGGATTGATAAAGTACAAATTGGAATATTGATTACAAATTGAAAAATTGTTTCAAATTCGGGTTATCATAAAAAATGGATTGATATTCAGTAGGAGCATCCAAGTCATCCACACTACTATTTCGACGCTTTGGCGCATGTAGGACAATTGACCATAACTCGTTGTTGATATACTCCGAGTAAAACACTTGTTTAACCTTTTGAAATGCACAAACAAACGGCCCATCACTCACGTGGTAGTTGCTCTTAAACTTGAACAAGTCAACCATGATCAAATTGGTGATATGATCAACTTTACAATCATTTTTATCCTCAACTCTTACCCAGTCACAGTAAAATACAACCTCTTTGAAGCTTATATAATCCAATTCAAATATATTTTGAATTACACCATAGTAAGTCATTTCAGCATCCACGAGGTTTTTATCTTTTGTGCTCGCTCGAAAGAAAGTAAGATCCTTGTATGAAATGCCCGAGTTATGTACATTTGTACTTTTCTCGTACACTTTTGCGTCGAATACATAACCGTTCAATCAATACTTTTTGTAGTTCAACTATTTTCCACTCAAACCCCTTACAATTCTTACACATAGCACACGGACACGGAAACTCTTCATCATTATGACATCTCTTTGCGTATTTCATAAATTCATTAGCACCTCTGCAAAACACATCCCCCATTCTATTTGTCTCACCCATCCACTCTTTGTATTTCAGATATCGCATCACAGGTACCACAACTAATCACCTATTAAAGGTAACAAGGTATATTCATGGATTAGTATACACAAAACTTAGATTTATAGTATGTTTCATTTAATTATGTCTTATTTATATTCGATTTTTAAATTTCAAATTCAAATTCAATTTATAATAGAAATTTCTATTTCCTCCATCTCCTCTAAAGGGTGAGTGGTCATATCCCATTCAAGACCGCATTTTTCTGTAATATACTTAACAGCTCATGCACATTGTTATGATTTGAGAAAAATTTGGCAGCATATCCCCGTAGTTCTCCAAGTAAACGACGTAGATTGGCAAGTGTGAGTGTTATTTCAATTGATTAATTGAAATAACAGTCACACTTGTTAATCTAGTATGTACCCAGAGAACATTAGGAAACGACTGCAGAACTTCCTCCAAAAGTAACAACTTTAAGCCACTAAGAATATTATTATACATAAATTATGCAGTCCCAAACTATCCAAATGGGACAATTCGAGAGATCTCATTACAGGGGTAATGACTCTCGAACGGGTCTAAGGGCTATTGAATGCGTACGCATAAGAACTAGAAGGCTAGTATCCATGCGCACTATATGTAATTTCAAGTATGTTTCATTTAATTATCATACTATATATATATTGTTCGTTATACAAAGTAATTTTCAAAAAAAGTTAAAATTCCCATCCCCATATGTACAATAATCCAGTGGTCATGCCACTTTTAAAATTAACCAACCCAACATCGATCCACTATAATCCAACCGTAATGGCAACAACAAATGTGTATCCCGTACTCCTTCTAATTCATCTACTCAATTAATTCTTTTCATTAATTAAAGTATACAATTATTAATTTACTAACTTACGATGAGGGGCAATCCTACTTGCATATGAAAGGGGCACTAATTATTAATTTACAAAAAAAATTAACAACCAATCAATATTAAATCAATCAATTCTTTTACAAAGGGCACTATAATATGAGGGGCAATATCTAATAAACCAATAAAAATTTAATTAAAAAAATACATACACGCACATATACACACACACGCACATATACACCCCCTGCCCCCCCCCCCCCCCCCCCCCCGGCTTCCCCTGCCCACCACACGCATGCACACACACACATACACACACACATATATATACACACACACATACACACACACACACACACACACGCATATATACACAAATAAACACACAGACACACACACACATACACCCCCCTCCCCTCCCCCAACCCTGCTGCCTCCCCCCCCCCCCCCCCCAACACACACACACATATATACACCACACACACACACACACACACGCACACTTATACACACATATATACACACACGAACATATACATACACATATACATAAATGGAGGAGAAATAGAGAGAAAAAATATACCAAAGTTGTAGAGAGAGAGAGAGAGAGAGAGAGAGAAATTGAGGGAACAGAATTGGTGGGAAAAAAGAAAAGGGAGGTTTTTTTACTGACAGAATTGTCACGGACATGTCACGGTCAATGACCGAGACAAGCCTTTGTCACGGTCAATGATCGTGACAAAAAATGCGTGTTTTTTTTGTCACGGTCAATGACCGTGGCAAGATTATCCACTAAAAGGGTGCCAATTTAACCATTTTGGTGTAGTGAGTGCGATGAGAAAACCTAAATAATGTTGCTAGTCCAATTTTATTTAATTAGCGTTTCACTTGTTTAGCATGAAACTTCAATTTACATTAATTTACGTGAGGGACTCATGGGAAGTGTTCCCGGAATCCAAGCATACATAGCTATTAGCGTAAAATAAAAATGATACTTACTTGTACAACACTCTCAAAATAAGAAACAACACCTAACCTGTCGTAATAAAGATGAAGGAATGAGTTAAATACCCAGTAGGAAAATACAACAATGCAATAAACAATCGAACGATAGAAAGAGACTTTAACAGGTTATGCGTACGTTCATATGCAACTACCTCATATATATATATACACATATATATACTTTAATGCATGAAATCGTTTTTATTCCAAAAATGTTATTTACTCCGATCAATCCCCATTAATCTTGAAAAAAATAATACCTTTTTACTCGACTTGATACTTATTTTGATTTAACATACCCGGTCAAATACTTAGAAAAATACCTTTTTATTTTGGAAAAGACACTTTATTATCGAAATTACCCTATTCATACCAAATTTACCTTAGTATTTTTCTTGAAATCATCTTTCAACGCACTCAAGTACCTTGTTAGAAAATACTTATTTTTCGTTGAAGACCTTTCATAAACACACTTTGTGTTAAATATGGGTTAAACCTCTTTAGGTTTCTTAATTACCCATTTGATCACTTCACTTTACCATTAATTTTACTTTATGGACATTAGTCAGTTTTCTTACATTACTTGTCCAAGTTATCCTTTAATCAGAACATTTATTAATTTCATTGAATTTATGTTGTCTTTTCTTCTATTCTCCACACAACCCATTTCTTGACATGTTCCACTTTCGTTATCTTTTTCTCGAAATCTTTCCAATATTTGTATATTTTAACGGGCTCCACACCGCGAGCTATGCTATCATATGCTTTGGCCAGTGATTTTGGATCTTTCGTTCTAGGACTCCAGACCTTTCTTAATTATCTTCGGTATCATCCGAGTCCATATTAAAGTATTTAATATTTATCAAATGTTCACATTGTTCCACTTATTTTCACTCTCCGAAGCCAAAACCGGGGACTTCACTCCACCTTGTGTTACACTTTAAAAATCACCATTTCTTGTCCTTTACACACTTGCGCTGATTTTATCCCCAAATCATTTTCTTTTAGGACTATTTGTGTAACACCATTTCTAACATTTTCATTTCATAAACATATTCCCCTTTATGTAAAATTACCATAAACTTGCATTTTTCTCCATTTTCACAAGGGCTATTTTCCCAAAAATATTGATAAATTATACATACCAACTTCTCAAATAGTTTTAATTATTAACACCCACTTCACACTTTGGAGTTGATACCCTTTTCAAATTGAAAATATGTTTACTTCATTACTTTCTTTACTAAGAAAACCCTTTTGGCATTTTGGATAGTACTTTACAAGAAACTACCATTTTTCCTTTATTTCCAAATGTAGTCTTGAAATATCCATTTATCATATTTTTTATATCTTTTAACACACTTTAACAGATAATTTTTTATTTATTTATTTTATGTTTAAACCCAATATAACCTTCATTAAACTTGTTTATATGCTCATCATCAAAATGCTACAAGTTTATATACATGAGGAGATGCATTTTAAGTCTAAAAATCATATTATGTGGGTCTAACACATGGTTCATTCTAAAAATCTCATAATATTTTTGTAAACATGTTTTTCAAGCTCAAAGACATTTTTATTTCATCAAAACTTGAGTAAATGCCTATTTATATAAAAATTCCAATTTTCACAAGAAAACCTTGAGACATTTGTTCATAAAATATTTTTAACAAGGGAAATATCATTTCAAATATTTTATTCCATAAAATGTTTAGATATCAAGATTTCTTGAAATATATCATTTTTTTCTCAAAACTTTTGGAATTGTTTATAAGAAATAACTTTCTTAAATCATATATGCATCCTACTCTTACAAACTCTAACTACAAAACCAATGCCATGGAAAAATAAAATTCTTAAGCTAAAAATAAAGCTTCTTATCTAAAAAAAGGTAGATGAAGTGTAGAAGAAGATGGAAACTTCCCAGCTCCTAAGATGGCCTTAAAGAGGTTGTTTATCTCCACAATCTTGTCTTCTTGAAAGCTCTATTAAAACCCCCTTAAAACTCCATGATTTCTCTACCTTCTTCTTTAACCCTCCCCCCCCCCCCCCCCCAATAATTTCTCCATAGATTCATAACTTGTCTAATAAATGGTTTAATTGAGTTTTATGATCTTAAATATGGAAAAAGATAGTTAATCTTTGGTGGTTTAAGGTGGAGGGGTGGTGGTGCTAGGGTGGTGTGTGGTGGTTGGTGGATGAAGTGCTCTAAGCGCTAGAGAGAGATGCCAAATATGATGAAAATGAACCAAAGTCTCATTTAAATACTCTAAAAACCCTACGGTTAAATCAATGCCTCTACACTCAACCTTTTATCCAATGGTCCATCAAGCCCTTGTCCCACGTTTTGATCTGAGTCGTTAAGATTTCAACACGTCATTCAATCCGACGATCCGCGTCATGACATCACATTAAAATGTGCAGAATTTTCTAGACTTTTTTCGATCGTTAGAATGACTTTCAATCTCGTTCGAACGAGATCCCCTCTCATTCGAACGAGAGTTCTAACGATGTACAAACGAGGCAAAATCATAGGGTTAAATAGGGCATGAGAAGTACTTCATTCAAACGTGGCTTTCCAATGAGATTTTCGAGAGAGGGAGGGAAATCGACCATTTTCTCAATCGTTAGAAATCGGTTAAACGTCGTTCAAATGACTCGTTTGAATGACAATGGCTTTCGTCATCAACTTTTGGCCATAGAAACTCCAATTTAATCGCACATGGGCTACTACGTTACCCAAATTTGGCTTATGACCCACCTCAACATGCCCAGAGTTCCATTGGTTATACTAAGTCACCAAATCATATGAGTATGATCAAAGTCGCGATGCAAGTGTTACAATTAGCCAACCTATGGTGCACGAAACCTTAAACATAGGGACTACGTACATATAATCTCATGATTACACTCCCACTGAGATTAAGTGGAATGCATGGAAGTTAATGAGCACTTTGCAAAAAAAATCCACATCACACGTGGGCAATACATCAAAGATGAATTATGTCGGCTAGACCTAAAGACCGATCACCCCAATTCTGGGGGAAATTAATGGGATTATGAGCCGAATATTCCTTGTGGCCTATCACGTGGAATAAAGATTATTGTAATGACCTGGTTGCCCGAATGTCATAGATTAGCTAATAAGGAATCACCATGGATAGTGATAAACATGAATAGATAATGGTCCTACTATAACTCAGTTGCTCCATAGATAAGATTAGTTGGACGACTACACTAGAAATATATTGGGATGTGATTTTTGTAGTTATAAATCTTGTATTTATAAATAGAGTATCCTTAATGATAAAATGGAACATTTAATACAATATTATAACCACAGTCTAAACTCTCATCTAGATTCTCTATCACTCTAAGTCCTTTTTTCCGCTTTAAATAATACAAGTCTCTTTCTCCCTTTCTCGTGGAAATAGGTTGATTGACTTGCCGAATTATGTACATCATTATGTCCTTTTCTAATTTACACTTATATTTGTGGGCAAATTTGATATTCAACATTATTGTAGGATTGATGTATGATTAAATTTTATTTTTAGTATATTATTATTTTAATATGTATTAACTTATGTCGTTAATGCTGGAAGAAACCCAAAGGTGTCTATGTTAGCAGGTCGTAGTAGGTCATCATCTGAAAGAGATGATATACGGCGAGATACAAGATTGCTAACACTATATATGGTATACATAAGGCTTAGTGAGGCAGATTATACAAGATTTTGTTGTCATGGGTATTGCCCATGATGCTTTTCGGATGGAGCGTAATGTCCTCCAGTAACGGTACAACGAGGCGAGAGACGATACCTAAGACGAGCCAGGGCCGCCGTCTCTTGTTCGAGACAACGTAGACCACGTCATAGTAGTCAGAGCAACGCATCCTTATATATTTCTATCTTTTTTCGCCGCATTATGAGATGAACAATTGTTTTATATTCTTCCATTTCATATAAATATACGTAATTTTGTATACATGTATATATATATATATATATTTATTTATAAGAATTACATACATATTAATGTACTATGTATGTATATTATATATTAATGTATAAATGCATTAAAATATTAAGAATGAATAATTCTAAGTTGAAAAATAAAAAACAGAAGTTATAAAGTATCATTGTGTTATTTTATGAAAAAACTTCATTATAACAAAAAAATATTATAATTTAACTTTTAAAAGTAAATTGTCAAATACAAATTTTTTAAAATTATATTTAAACACAAAAAATATAATTATAATTTGAAACCAAACAAAGCCTAAATCTCCCATTTAGAAAACCTTAGAACTATCCCATTCGGGAAATTGCTATTTTTATAGTCCGCGTGGATGCTCTAAGGAATTTCAAGAACCCCAAGGTGGGAATGAATTAGCTGAGGCCTTGAATTGAAGAATAAATTCCATGTCACGTGTTCCAATCTCCTTCCTTAGGAGTGGTAGTTTTAGCAATTTAGTCACCATATCCAGATTGTCCAAACAGTATCCAATAAAAACCGCGTGATTTACATGCCCGCCAATGTCTCTTCGTTGCCTACACACTCATAACTCTCACACACTATTGGTTTAATCTCATTTTGGTTCTCACGACTAAACTACTAACAACTCTAAAAAAAAAAAAGCATCCGTTTCTCTCTCTCCACTTTTCTCTCCCCTACGAATAAATAAAGTTCTCTGTTAACACAGCAAGCAAGAACAAATGCCGATACCATTCCAAGCTCTAACTTTGATCGATTTCCTCCTCCTCTACAACTAATACTCTTTTTTTAATACGATATTGTTTTGGTTCCCTTTTGGGTTTGATTATTCTGTGCCTATGGGGGGTGTCTTTTCTGGTTTTACTTGTAAGAAAATTGGACATGATGTATCTTCAACAAAGCTTGGGATTCAAGATATACCAGAAAGTTGTGTGGCTTTGGTTTTGACATATTTAGACCCTCCAGAGATTTGCAGATCGGCTTTCTTGAACCGGGCTTTTCATCGGGCTTCATCGGCTGACTTTGTTTGGGAGTCAAAGTTGCCTCAAAACTATCAGATTCTTGTCAAGAAGCTGTTTAATGAGAACCCAATAGAGAATTTGCGTACGAAAGACATCTATGCTATGTTATGTCGCCCCACTCGCTTTGGTGGCGGCACAAAGGTAGTTTTTTCAGTTATATGTTCATAATAGTGGCTTTTTAATCTTTTTTTTTTTTCTCTCCGGGTGTATAAACTATAATTGTGTTGTTTTTGATAGGAAGTATGGTTGGAGAAGAAAGGAGGAGGTGTTTGTGTTTCCATCTCATGGAAGGGATTGAAAATAACGGGAATAGATGATCGGAGGTACTGGAATCACATCTCCACCGACGAGTCCAGGTGAGATATTTTTATTACAAAAAATATCTTTTTAGTTGAACTCGTCCTCTTCTTTTTTCTGGTCTTTGTTATGTCTAAATCACCATTTGAATAATTTCCTTTCGTTTTTATGAATTTCTCCCATCACTTTATTGTTTGTGTTCATTAGTTTTTCTGTCAATTCATATGATGTTCTTGTCAGTATCATTATGATGTTAAAAATGACACCTGTTTAAAATGTTATATTTGTAAAACAAATATACTAGATCCCTTAACATGTAAATAAAATTTAATTTTAATATTTGTTATACTAAATGGAAATTTGTTAAAATTTTGGGAAAGTATATCAAAATAAAAATGGGTTTACATCACTTTATCCCGATATAATGTTGTAATTAGATAAAATTCCACGGTTTTCCAAAATATAAAGTTAACCACTCGCCCCGCATGCATAAGTTATAACTAAGTCAATGTATAAGTTACAAACAAGTCAAATACAAAAGGGATAGTGTGGGGAGGGTTAAATCTAACTTCTAAAAAGTGAAGAGTTATATCTAATTACGTGCTATGTCATGTCAAAATCTAAAAAAAACTAATAAAAGATCATATTATAAACCATAAAGAGGAAATTAATAATAAATTGATTCCAATCTGATAACTTGCGAGAGGTTCTAGCAGTCTCCAATATTGGTCGGTTAGCAGTTTTGGTTTATGACTTTTGTGGGAAGTCGTGACCACTGAATTGAATGATAAAATTGTTAAACTATATAGTCCTTATCATCTATATAATGGACTAAAGTGGTTGTGATCACTACTGTTGCAACTTGCAAGATAGCCACACAGCTCATTGCCAAGTTGAAAAGGAATGAGAAAGACTAATCTCGGTTTTTATGCAATTGCTTTTGGAATATATCCGTATATTAGACTTTAATACATGTATTTTTGTTAAATGCGAAATTTTTGTCGCTAAAAGTAATCTTTGATTACATTTAGCGTTGAAAAATATCATTTAGTGAAGAAAAATGTAATGAAGTTTAATAAACCGGTAAAGTTTTATTAAAGTATAAAATGGAAGATTAGTAATGTATTAAGGGTGTGCTTGATTGACATCGAAAACATTTTCATGAAAAATAGTTATTTGAACTCGTGTTTTCTATTTTAGTACCTTTCTTGCAAACACTTTATATAAGAACCACCATTATTCAAGTAGCAAGTGCTTCATCTCAAATCTAATTTTTGTTGGATAATATTTCTTATTTACCTATCAAAGAATTGATTTTCATGGAAAATAGAAAAAGTAAGACCAAAAACTTGTATCTTTTTCCGTTTATTTTCCACTTTTCATCAAAATAAACTATTTTTCACGCATTTTTCATGTTTGTAATCAAATACACCCTAAAATTAAAAAATATATATATATATTATTTTCCTAGGGTTTGGTCCCCTCTATCCCTAGTTGGGATACGAATCATGTACCTCTCTTACATAACAAGACTATAATTTCACTTAAATTTTGAATAATTATTGTCTGAGATCACCCATATCCATATAATTATGTTAACCATATATTATAATAAGCTATTTTTTTCCTCATATTTAGAGGCAGAGAAGTTTTTAAAACTTGTTAGCAAAGAATAGTTGGACCCCTAATGAGTTCTCTACTAGCTAAGAGCAATTGTTCATTCCCACTCATAGTCTATTACATTTAAAGAGCAAAATATCATTTGCGCCCCCGGTATCGAGAGGAAGTGGAATTTTGTCAAACTTCCGCTCCCAATTATTGATGTAATGTGATTTGAGATGATATTTTCTTGTCTAAAATAATGGGGTTGTTATTGCTATCCAAAAATTACACTCTACCACTACATGCACCATCACTTAATCATAAACATGATTTACAATTAATTTAAGAACAATGTCTGTGTTTGAGAGTAAGTTTCATAATGCCCTTAACTGCCATCAATCGTAATTGAGTAATGGTGAGAGACGACTAATCACGATGACATAAGATGTCATTAGTTTCAACTTTACTATATCTATTCCAAAATTTTTTTCTTTACGCTTCTGTTTGTGTATCATATTCCAAGCAATTGCGTGATTGTGTGCACGAATAATGACAGATCAAGACTACTTCAACCTTCTAAGTTTTGAAGCTTTTCTTCCGTTTTTTTATTGTTTATTATTCCTTTACTTGAGTTTGCAACTAAATTTTTTTTATAGCCTTTAAAATTGTATGAGGGTCAGCAACAATCAATGTCCTTACCTGATATTTCTATCTTGTAGATAGTTTATTGTATAAATACAATTTTTCCCAATCTAACTTTCCTTGAGAACAGATGAGAGACAATCTTGAGGAATAAATGCGTTGAACTTTTATCCCTACAACTTGGATTCCTATAAATATAACAAAATATCCTTTTCAATGGATAAGGATGTTATTGGGTGCTAGCTGCAGCTAAAGACTTTTGATGCCTTTGTGTTGGCGTAAGAAGTGGATCCAATTGTTCAATGTTGCTTGATCATTAAGCATCGATTTATTACAAATGAAACAAGTTAAGCATTGTTTGTGATACTTCCTTAATTTTAGGATTTGGACAACTCAAACTCATACAATAAGTGAAGAATATTCATCTTTGTTCTAATTGAATAATTATGCCTGTTCAATGCCACATCAATGCTATAATAGTAGAACTAATAACGTTTCGTGTGGGGTTACTTTCCTATTGTTGCAATGAGTCTTAAAATAGAATTTTTTTTTAAATGCTTCATGGAAAAAGGAGTTAAAAGTTAATTATTTTTTATGGATGTTTAGATTCCACTCAACTGCATACCTTCAACAAATATGGTGGTTGGAGATAGATGGAGATGTGGAATTCGAATTCCCGGCTGGAACTTATAGCCTATTCTTCCGTTTGCGGTTGGGAAGAGGCTCGAAAGGAGTCAGCCGACGAGGTGGTAACCCAGATCAAGTCCGTGGCTGGGACATTAAACCGGTTCGGTTCCAGCTATGGACATCAAATGGTGAGCAAGCCATATCACAGTGTTATCTAAATGAAGCTGAAAGGAAGTGGGTGGACTATCATGTGGGAGATTTTGTTGTGGAGAACTCAAATACTACAAAGATCAAGTTCTCAATGACCCAAATTGATTGCACCCACACAAAATGTGGTTTGTTCTTAGACTCTGTGTTGATACGCCCCAAGTGAGTTGGGACTTGGGATATAGTTTATTTTATTGTAAATGTACTTTTTAAAGCAAAAGTATTATTGCTGTTAAATACGGGGGATATATAATTGTCTTTGGTTTTGTAAAATAGAGAGGCAGATAGGTTCTCCATCCCAAACAGGATTTTTTTTTTTTGAGGCAAAGTCATTTGCTTTTCTTTTGTAATATTTTATTTCTTTAATTCTTCCTTTGGTACTATCTTGCGAGCGTTATAGATTCCCGGTCATTGTCTTTCTTGTGTAATAACAACTACAAACAATGCTGCTGGTTGTGCAAGTTCCTCTGTGCAAGGCTTTCTTTTCTTCTTGTATGGCCTGGCCTCTACTTCCCAACAACCAGCTATTCACAAATGATTTTAATGACTTTACTAGCATGCAATCCTTGAGATGCACGGATGTTTTATAGGAAAAAAAATACTTAAGATTTATTTAAAACGATCCTAATAATATAAATTAACAATAGTTGATAGAATTTGTAAATATATTATCCTTTATATTTTATGGTACGAGTAGGGACAATTATTCAAAATTAGGGGTGATAAATTTGGCACGAGGGAGTGATACAATCTGAATTTGATCCAAAATTTACACAATATGTCATTTTGTGTCGTGTACATGCAGAGGTTTTAAACATAAAATTATGTCAAAATTATGACTTAGAAATTGTTAAAGAACTTCTATCATTGACAATCTCAATTAATCCATTTCTTACATGTATTTAACATACAAAAACCGTCAAAGAGATTCAAACTAACAAAAGGTTATCATTTGTGTATGTAAAAGGCCACTTCACGTCACTTACTAAAATCCTCTAGGATTCATGAAGTCCGACTCCAAATAATTAGGAAATTTTTTTGTTGAGTTGATTACACAAAATTCAGAAGAAGTTTTGATAGTACAGTGTTAAATGGTGAACTATATACAATCATTATCATTTGTTTGAAAAAAATATAAGATTATTTTTTTCATCGCCCAAACAGTAAGTAAATAAGGTGTTCTTGAACTCATGAACTACATGAGCATCACCACTTATTTGGAAAAATATATATTAGGTATTTTTTTAGGGGATACATTCAAACCATACGAATATTTAAAAGCAAACAACTAATTCTTTCATATATAATCGCTAAAATACAGACAATAATTCGATTACTCTAACAAAAACATAAAATCTCAAAAATAATATGTATGATTTATTAACCTTCCAATTTGTATAAAAACTGGGAAGTTGTTTGGAATTCGAATGAAAAATATTCCAATTTTCATTCAAACTTCCAAGTGCCTTAACTTGAAATTTATATATGATTTGAATTTATCCTCTTAGAAAGTGATGAAAATTTCATCCCTTAAAAAATTATTTATGATTTGAATCCAACCACAACATTCCATTTTTTTTTCCTGAGCATCCCATATTATTAAACTTCTAAGTGTCTTGAATGAAAAGCTTGATCAATAATCTGAATAATGTTTCCCTTGGCAATTGTGAGTCTACCACTAATCTTGTCAACAAATTTATTTTTCTTGATCAAAATAAACAAAAAATATTTAGAAAAAAGAATCCAACACATACATGAAGGGATAAACACGTGTATTCTATGAAAATATTTGTTGTAAACAAAAAGAAAAAAAAATCAAAATAGTGAACCTTGAACGAACCCAAAAAAATAAGTTTTTCCCCTTTCAATGGAATACAACATCTGTAGAAACAAAATGCAAATTCCTATATTGTATGTTTTAAAACTATAACACTCAAATGTTAGATTCCTATATTGCACATTTCATATGTTGAACAGAAAATTTATTAAACATTTAAACTCACAATTGTTGGTTTCCTCCATTGAAAGTCTTAGGGCATGTTTGGTTATCCTCAAAATTGTAAATTAGCTCTTTTAAAATGGGCTCATTCACGAATTGTCATATTATTACTGCTTAGTTCTAAGAATGAAAAGATTCAAAAATTTAACAATTCAAGCTAACTCATAAAAACTTAAATTAGGCAATTTCACCAAAAACTTGAAATTGTACAATTTAAATTTGGGAGCTTGACAAATAAGTCATTTTTACTCAAGACATTCCCTCAATGGTCTATTAAAAAAAAAATCCTCAATCGGTGGTGTTGATGTAAAAAACTAGATCGCTCTAATTTTTCAATCACAGATAAATAAATAAGACAAAGATTTTTAAAGTGGTTCGGCTAGGAATAAAGCCTACGTCCACTGTTATGTTATTGCTGAGTGTTTGTGGAATTCTTGATTACAAGTTCTCTCAAGAAATTTCGGTCCCCTTGAATGAGGATGATACAAGGTATTTATAGCCCTTAGGCTGTACATGAAAGGTCCAATACATTAAATGATATACATATGAAAGGGTAATACATTTAATGCAGCGTGTGCGTCAAGAATATAATGAATAGTTGAACAGTTGTCCGTCTGGTAATTAATGATACGGCCGAGATGCAGTTCGGACCGCCTTAGTTGCTCGTTGATCAAGAGTTCCTCGGAGTCCTTAGAGTATCTCGGGATGATAGAGTTCCTCGGGGTGTCCTCCTCGTTGCTCGGAGAGGACATGACTTGGTCGGGGGAAATAAACTTCCTCGTTGTTATTGTGCCATGTAGATTGACACGTGTCTTCTTATTATTGGTCCACATCAGCAGATTAAATTTGGTATCAACAGAAGCCCCCAATGCTTCATGCTTGATGGGTTACTTGAAAGGATGGAGTGTTTATTCTGCAATGTTGCTCGGTGCTCGTGAAATTCTTGATCTACCTTCTTGATTTGTTCAACATAAAGTGCATTATCTTCCGCTTGTAGCTTGTCATAATCTTCAAGTATGTTGATTGGTTTGCCATCCGACCAACTGCTTCCTGTGTCGAGCAACTGAGTGCTAACTTCACGTGCTTGATTTTTCTGATTTAAGCTTATCTGAATACTTTGCCGAGTAACATATAGCTTTTGAACCCAACTCTTCAATCTAATTAGTACCAAGCTAGTGGTGGACTTCGAAACATTTTCACATAAATTCTTTTTCATTACTGGTCGAGACAGTATTAGCAAAGATCTCAGTGCTATAGATGCTGATTTTGACTTCTACCTCTGCTCGGGGACGAGCAAGAGTTTCTCGGAGAAGAACAAGTGATTCTCAGGGACGAGCAAGTGCTTCTCGGGAATGAGCTAGTGCTTCTCGGATAGATCATCTGTGATGAATATCAGAATGTTGAAAGATCTTAACTTCATACACTCCCCTTATGCTTTGAATGATCCTCCTGCTGGTGAGGAACCTGTTTTAAAAGTAGAAGGAAAAGAAACCAATAGAATAGGAATCTCAATGTAATAGTTAGTATACATTTTCATTCTCAATGTATTTTGTTTTTTGAATTTAATGAAAGACTTTCATTTTTATTTGCAATCTTAATTGCTATTGTCTTGTAAAATACTTTACATGTGTGCATATGTATAACAATATTGTGTTGTTCATCGACCAACTTAGTAATAAAGAAGTTACAAATATTAGTAACGTTGCTCGATCACTTAATAATAAAGTAATGAGTATAAAAATGTTAAAATTTTTCCAACCAACCAAGGTTGTTAAATTATGCTTGTCGACCAACTACAGTTGATGGGTTTTTATCCCCGACCAACCATACTTGGTTCAATTCCAAATATTTTCATAAAAAGTGCCCGACCAACTAAGGTCAATAATTTGTCCTCGTCGACCAACTACAGTTAGTGGGTTTTTATCCCCGACCAACCATACTTGGTTCAGTTTGAAATATTTTGTTCTTCAAAGAACTTTTTGTAATAATCTTGCCTCCCGACCAACATAAGTTGTAATATGAGAGTATATTTTTATCTTACCAACCGTAATTGATCATGCTGGTGTACACCTCCTAACCAAAGGAATATTTTTTGGCTCCTTAGAGCTGTCCTCCTAACCAAAGGAGGTTGGCTACTTATAGCACTTTTTAGCTCCTTAGAGCTGTCCTCCTAACCAAAGGAGGTTGGCTACTTATAGCACTTTTGCTCCGTAGAGCTGTCCTCCTAACCAAAGGAGGTTGGCTACTTATAGCACTTTTGCTCCATAGAGCTGTCCTCCTAACCAAAGGAGGTTGGCTACTTATAGCACTTTTGCTCCGTAGAGCTGTCCTCCTAACCAAAGGAGGTTGGCTACTTATAGCACTTTTGGTCCATTATCTCTGACGATATCCTGGCGTTGAATGAACCTTCAAAATGTTTGACTGATGATAATAGGCAGCAAACTCCTCATTTTTAAATTGTGTTCCATGGTCTGTGATGAAGGCATGAGGGAGACCATATCGGCAGATGATGTTCTTCCAAACAAATTGGTACACCTTCCTTCTCGTATGTCATGTCAATAAGTGGCTCAGCTTCTATCCACTAAGTAAAATAATCTACTGCGATGACGAGGTATTTGAATCTTCCTCGAGTCGTCGGCAATGGTCCAACCAAATCAATCCCCACATGGAAAATGGCCAAGGATAAATAATGGGTGTCAACAATGTTTGTGAAGTTCTTCGGATGGAGGAAAAGCGTTGGTATTTGTCACATTTCTTGGCATAAGCTATACAATCAGGTCTCATCGTCGGTCAGTAGTATCCCTGCGTCATCACCTTTTGCAAAAGTGTTCGACCTGCTACATGGGTTCCATAGGACCCTTCATGGATCTCTTTAATCAATTCACCTCGGAGGGATGTACACATCTTTGCAAACCTGCCATAATTCCTCGTCGAGCAGCTTTAAACTTCCATTTCTTGGCAGCGAGCTTATCTTCCGAATACCATTATACCGAGCAGCTTTAAACTTCCATTTCTTGGCAGCGAGCTTATCCTCCGGTAATTGTTCCTCCTTAATATATGCTCTGATAGGATCCATTCAAGATGTTCCTAAATCAAGGGTAATAATATTCATCGTCAGGTCTTCATCTATGCTCCGACTTTCTAATGCTTCAATTGGTATCGTTCTTCGCAGCTCGGTACGAGTAGCTGATGCTAATCGGGCCAAGGCGTATGCTCTCACATTCTCCGTTCTTGATATTCTTACCAGTTTGAACAGCAACAAACTCTGATACCAACTCCATCACCTTTGATTGATACTTGATCATCAATTCTCCTTCGGCTCATTATTTTCCCAACATTTGGTTTACGATCAATTGAGAATTACTGAAGACAATAACCTGTTGTGCCTCCATAGTATTTGACCAATTAAGACCTGCAATCATGGCCTCATACTCAACCTCATTATTAGAAGCTTTGAATTAGAAACGTAGGGCGTATTCCCTGTACACCTCATCTGGGCTGTTCAAAACAATCCCTGCCCCACAACCTGTAGTGAAAGATGATCCATCTACATATAGCCTCCATATAGGCAACTTGTCTTCTAATTTTTGGTCTGACAGAGTTCCTCGGTGGAATACTTTTCGCTTTCTTTCATCATGTCCTGATACTTCTGAATACACCTCTTGAATTTCGATATACCTCCTGAACTTCAATATTCCTCCTGAATTTCAATATACCTCCTGAACTTCAATATACCTCCTGAACTTCAATATTCCTCCTGAACTTCAATATACCTCCTGAGAAAGTGATTAGTCGGGGTTGAATTTGATGCTCGACTGCATGATGATATAAGAACGTGCCACCAAATGAACAAATATATCTGTAATAGAAGCCCCTAACTGTGGAATGTGAACTTTGAATGAGATTTATCGACCAATACCAACCGGAGTTGGATTTTATCTACCAACCGGAGTTGGATTTTGTCTACCAACCGGAGTTGGATTTTATCTACCAATCGGAGTTTGTGGTAATTGATAATAAATGATGAAGACTTCCTCGGAGCTGACCAACAGATTGTTGGGAATAAGATAATATAAATGCTGGAGACCTCCTCGGCGCTGACCAACAGATTTGTTGGGAATAAGATAATATAAATGCAGGATACCTCCTCGGCGATGACCAACAGATTGTTGGGAATAAGATAATATAAATGCAGGATACCTCCTCGGCGATGACCAACAGATTGTTGGGAATAAGATAATATAAATGCAGGATACCTCCTCGGCGATGACCAACAGATTGCTGGGAATAAGATATAATAAATTCCGGAGATATCCTTGGAGCTGAATAAGATATAATAAATGCTAGAGACATCCTTGCTGAAATGAGAATAGAATATGCATCCAAATAGATATAAAGAATAATTAAAAATAATAAAGTGCCTCGCCGATCCGTCGAGGTAGAATCATATAATGCCGAACAAGAATAAGATCTTTCAGAACATAAGAATATGGCCGAGAACGTTGTCAGGCCTGAATATAAATAAAAATTATCCGAACGAATGTTGTAATTCTCCTTAAAGCTGAATAAGTATCTTGTCGAGGCATAATTGCAGAATGCCGAATAAGAATAATATTTTCCAGAACATAAGAATATGGCCGAGAACTTTGCTGGGCCTGCATATAAATAAGAATTACCCCGACCAACTATAAATTGGGGGTGAAATATAATAACTGTTATAGTTCTCTTCAAAGATGAATATGATAATAAGTATCTCGCTGAGCTCCATGTTGAGATGAATATAGAATATGAATCCCAATGGATATATAGAATCATTTGTGCTGGATCAGATATCTGGGCCTGAATATAAATAAGAATTACCCCGACCAACTATCCGTTGGGGGTGAAATATAATAACTGTTGTAGCTTTTCCTCTGAGCCGAATATATATAGAGAGAAGAAATTTTTCGAGCTCCATGCTGAGATAAATATAAAATATGAATCCGAACGGATATAGAATAATTTGTGCTTCAACATTCGTCGGCATTGAATCTTATGCCTGTAAAAATTAATAATTTGCTCTACCATATGTGTAGGCTGAATTGATTAGTCATGAGAATAATTTACTCATCCAATCAATATATGATATGTATCATCATAAAAATTTCAAAATATGAAATAATATGTTTTATGCCAAATGTGTGTGAGATGGACAAATTATTATCAAATATGCATCATAAATAAGACGTAAAGTTTTTGTAAATTTATTTAATCTCCAACAACCAATCAGGTATTAGTTGCTGTTTAAAAATATTTTTGGGGTGATCATAAGTTAAAAAGACTTAAGCCCCCTGCTTGTCCCCAAGCCGAACTCGTGTTTAAAGTAATATCAGGGGTGCTTCGCATTTTTTAATACCCCAAGATTATACTGCTGCCGACAAACGACATGGATGTTGCCGACCAACATTGAAGGATATCTCAAATTATAGAATATATGGTTGAATGACCAGAATATATCGAATCTTTAGATAAAAAATAACATTCAATGTAAAATTTAAGCCTTGAGACTGTTAATTAAATGAATAAATATATAACCCACTAGATCGTGTGATTTCGTCAAAGAAACCTTGTGATGTGATGAACGAGGGGCCAACATATCAAATTTTGTTCCCAGAGTCTTGATATGGTCATGATTATTTTACTGATCCTCTTTTACAAGAGGTGGGTAATGATTTTTCAGGTGAGAGAATTTTTTTTTTTTTATATTGATCCCTTCCTATTCCCAATTTGGAGAGATAAAAATATGGTGAATGATCGAAATTATTACCAAATTTATATAAAAAATCAATCAATTTGATTTTATTGACATAGATGGAAGATGAACCATTTTTAAGTATATAATTCATAAAAGTGAATGCAAAGAGACTCAAACTTGAAGAGATAGAGAATATATATGGGTCATGATTTCCATGAGAAGACTTTTCATTGTCTTTAACCTTTTCCCATTCTTTTATTAAAAATATGATGGGAATATGAATAGACATCAAATATCTTACAACATTTATTTCAAAATCAACAATGAAAATGATCAAATCTTATCATCGTCGTATATATTGGCATATGTAATCATTTAAAATATTTATTTCATGATATTAAATTAAAACTTGAGAATCAAGCAAAGAATTATGATTTATGAAATCCATTATTTTTCAGATTTCTAAATAAGAATGAATCTAACAGTTACGATTTAAAAATCATGATATGCAATATTTTGCAGATAAAAATTGGACAATTAATTTATGTATATAAACATAAAAATCACGATTCAATCAAAAGATGTATGTATAATTGATTATATGTAGAGAAAATAAAAACTTAGCTTTTGGTGGAGAACAACGCTTGTAACACGTTCCCACAGATGGCGCCAATCTGTTGATGTAAAAAACTAGATCGCTCTAATTTTTCAATCACAGATAAATAAATAAGACAAAGATTTTTAAAGTGGTTCGGCTAGGAATAAAGCCTACGTCCACTGTTATGTTATTGCTTAGTGTTTGTGGAATTCTTGATTACAAGTTCTCTCAAGAAATTCCGGTCCCCTTGAATGAGGATGATACAAGGTATTTATAGCCCTTAGGCTGTACATGAAAGGTCCAATACATTAAATGATATACATATGAAAGGGTAATACATTTAATGCAGCGTGTGCGTCAAGAATATAATGAATAGTTGAACAGTTGTCCGTCTGGTAATTAATGATACGGCCGAGATGCAGTTCGGACCGCCTTAGTTGCTCGTTGATCAAGAGTTCCTCGGAGTCCTTAGAGTATCTCGGGATGATAGAGTTCCTCGGGGTGTCCTCCTCGTTGCTCGGAGAGGACATGACTTGGTCGGGGGAAATAAACTTCCTCGTTGTTATTGTGCCATGTAGATTGACACGTGTCTTCTTATTATTGGCCCACATCAGCAGATTAAATTTGGTATCAACAGGTGGTATTCATATATGTAGTAAATATTGCACTACCTATTTTTTTATAGGACTTAATGGAGCAAAAATGTTTTTCCTGGGAACCTATTGGAACAAAAAATATCTCTATGACCTATTTGACTGTATGCTTAGGCCTCGTTTGGTTGTCCCAAAATTATAAATTGGTCTATTTATAAATTGTCTCATTTACACATTGACCTATTAATTATGTGTGATTTCATCAATGAAATAATTCATTAATTATCTCTGAAATTGGAGCTCTTCCTCATTCGTAAGCGCTCTCTCTTCATTTTTTTGTTGTTGAACCTCATTATCAATTTTCGATTACCCGTCATCGCGTAAAATTGAATTTAAACTCATTTCAAATCCACTAATTTACAATTCACTAATTCAAAGTGCTACATAAGTAGGATTTAAACCCATTACAGCTGAATATATTCATAGTTTATCAATTTCAAATTAACCAATTTATACATTTAAACAATTATGCAACAAAAAGGGTCCTTAATCACCAAGTCTCCATAAATATTAACAACAAAACTATCTAAAAATTTATTATCTGCATAGAGGTTAAAACTTTAGTACTTACAAAATGGGCTCCAATCCTAGAAGTTAATAATATTTTTATATTTTTATTGCTAAAACCTATGGTGTTGGGCCGAGGTCTTAAATTATATCTCCTAATTATAATTATGATGTCCAATGTTTGGAACTCATTCATGGAAACTTGTCCAAAAAAAATCATGTAAATATATGGAAATACAAATTAATGAGCATTTCCACAAATGAAAATGATTTCACTAAAAATGTATTTTTGCCCCAATAATGATAAACCATAGCAAGAGATACCTAGATGATCAATTGAAAGATAAAAATACGTAACTAACACAAATAATTCTACTTCTAGAAGTATGCAACACAGATACCCATATTTGAAGGGAAAGAATACGAAGATAAATTTAATTTCCAACCCTGATTAAAGTCCTTGCATAGTCCAAGAAAGTAAAACCCAAGTTGCTATAGAAAGTAAAAGAGAGAATAGTGGAGAGAGAATCAAATAAACAAAAGCAAGTCTCCTTTGCTAATATGTATATAGATATTAATAGAGAGAGGGACACGAGCAGTAGTAATCGGATTGTCACGTGGATAGGAAGAGTTTGCTTGGGACTTTATATATTGAAAAATTAAAATGGGAGAAATTAATAGAGCAGTAGTGTATTTATTAGAAGTCATTAACCTTCAATACTATCGTATAAGAGGTATAATATAGACTAGCAGGTATCCCGCGCGATGCACGAGCATTTTATAAATATTTTATTAAATATTTTTATAGAACCTTGTTTTATAAAAATACATTCTTTAAAAAAAAAGCTACGGCCAACTATTTTTTTTAATAACGAAAATAGTTTTTAAATAACTATAATACAAAACAATTTTTTATAAATGGATCTTTTTTATTATTATATATGACAACAATAGTTTTTTTATTATTTTTTTCACAAAAGAGTTATTTATCATGTTAGACTTTTTACCCTTTTGGGTGGATTTTTTTTATGAAGACGTGGAACTATTGAATTATAATTTATATGAACTTGATAATGTATTTTGGTTTATGCATAACATAAATTACAATTTTAACATGAACATGGCACAATAAAAGCATAATTTATCGGACTATACTAAGTAACATAAATATCACTACAAGTAACACGAATATCACTATAAGTGTATTATATTTGCCACTCATATCTACATTCGTAAATATGGATAGATTTTTTATGCAACTGACATCATTGGTGAAGGAAAAATAGTAACTGAGTCGAACATTGGTAAAAAACTTTTCATTCCACAATTATGATATCTAAATCAAAATCATAGGCACCATTTGATTTAAGACGAAAGTCAAAATGGACAAATGAATAAGGAACCCTTCATGTGAAATTTATTAAAATTGTCATATATAAAACGGTGGAAGCTTAAAAGTTTAATATTAATTAGAATAAGGAAAAAAACGAAAAAGAGAGATATAGAGAAACTCATGGGTGCTCATTTCCACTCTCAAAACGGTGGAGCTAAAATACAATCAAACCCGATAAAATTACAAACTAATGAAAATTGTCATACATAAAACTTTGACATTAATTATCGCATATCTTCGCAAAGTTAGAACTTACTGTCAACTTGTAGCAAAGTTACAAACTAATGAAAATTGCAGTTACAACGGAACAATGGTGCACAAATCAACTTGACAGTAGAATTTTTTTTGGTAAAATATAATATATTGATAAAAGGCTTTCAAATTAGACCAAACAAACAATAAACTACACCCAAATGTACAAACCCAACCCAACTGCACTTACACAACTCAAGTACAAAGCACAAACAAAATAACCCACAACAACGAACGGTAATACTCAACCCGACCCAAACAACTAAACCCCCATCTTGACAACAATTCAACAGATGTCGCGTACCCCACCACCTGCCAGGCCAATCACAAAATGACCCGAGAAAACCTTGTCTGCCACTAAAGCCAACCACGGAGAAAACTACTATCCATCAATCTTCAACTAAACCATTCCATATCTACGAGACCATTTCTACTAAAATCCATCCTCAAAAAACAGAGAAAGCTATTAACAGACGAATCCCTTGAAAACTTCCAAACCCATATTACTCCACTAAAGGGTCTGTGATGACTGATGGTTGTTGATTCAGATTATATATATACATGGGAGAGAGAAAGGGAAAGGAGCAAGGTGGTGAGAGAGAGGAATAAAATAACACATGAGGGTGTGAAAAATATGGGTGTGGAATCATTTGTGTGATGAAAATGAATTTAGAGTGGTGTACATTTTTTGTGACTGAGAGAAACTGAGAGAGAAGATAAAACACGTGAGGTTTGTGATGTAAACGAAAGAGGAAAAATGGGATGAGAGACTGAGATGTGCTGTGAAGAAAAACAATGAGGGATGAGGGAGTAGTCCGCTGTGACAGAGGTGTAGGTATGCGTGGGTTTTGAGGGGATGGTAAATGGGAGAAAATAGGGGTGACTGAATTACAGGGTTGAGGTGGGATAACTGGGTGGAGGTTTGATGAGTGTGGGTCTAGGTGGGTGAGGGAAGTGAGAGAAAGAATCACAAAGTTTGGCAAGGGGGCAAGAGGGGAATTATTAGGTATTGTTGTAGCAGGTAGTATGATTTTGTGATGGCCAATGAGGGAGTGGTCTGCTGTAGCATATTGTATATATACATGGGGGAGAGAAGGGGAAAGAACAGAAGCTAGAGATATCTGAAGAACGAACGGGCTAACCTAGGTTTTGGGGAGGGAGAACTCAATATATTAGAGGAAGTTTTGGTTTCCAGGGTCGAGGATCTTTATCTTTAATTGGAGTTGCATTAATGACAATGAAAACCTCTAATACTATCGTATTAGAGGTATAATATAGATGCGTGAAAAATAATATGCAGCACCTCCACTATTACTTTTCACACCCGCCACACAAGGGCACCCACATTAGTCAAGGACATTAAAAAGAATTGATTTTAATTAATTCATATGGTTTCTAAGTATGTAGTCAAATTAGACATACATTTTTATTTTATTTCTAATAGGTTTTATGAAAAAAAATTCTTCAATAAGTCCCATTAAAAAAAGGTAGTAAATATTTACCTTTTGTATGAATACTACTAATTAAGGAAAATTTGTTATGGCAAAGACTAATGAGGAAAGGTTCTATGTAAATAATACTCATTTGTCAAGCTTCCTAAAAAGATAAAGGAAAAACATAAAATACCCTTCAATAAGCTCCAAACAAATATCTCCCACCAAATGAACCAAATTTTCATAAACCACCAAATGATTTCTTTGTGTAGGAGGGAAGTGAAAGTGGGTCAGGATTACGTCCCTCAAGGACTGAGGTGTAACCCATTTTGGAGAAATCATGCTAGAGATTAGTTATAAAATTTATCATTAAATAGTTAGAGATGATAATAATGTGAAATGTAAATAAATATAGTGAATATGACAATAGGGAATAAATGACAACAAGTTAAACAATAATTATAAGGGCCTCTCGCAAGTATGCCAAGGAGGGTGATAAAACAAGCACCATTTCGATTATGAGAAGTGGTAAGCAACACAAACATTATTGGTTAATGGTTATATAAGCATATAGGGTTATCATTGGAGTTTGTTTGGCATTATATGGAAGAGGGTATTGATGGTAGGGAATAATCAGAGGAATAACAATTTTTCTCAAAAAATATTTTGGGAGGTAGAGTAATTGCTATCTTATGCTTCTTTTTAGGAGTGTTATTGCGTATTGAAGGTCTGATTTTTGGAGTACGAGTTCGGTTGGATGCATGGAATCGAAATTCTAATTCAATGATATTAGAATTCAGGGTGCATTTAGGAACCACAATTCCATGCCTTGAAATTGGAATTGACAAATTTTCAATTCAAATTTTAAAAATTCAGAACTGCAAATTTCGAATTCTAATTCCAAGGCATGGAATTGGGATTCTCAAACACACCTTCAATGAAATCTAATTCCATGGAATTAGAACCCATTGACAATTCCATGGTGTTATAATTCAATTGTTTGGTTCAACTATAAAATTTATTTGGAATTCTAATAGAATTTCAAATCCCTTGTTTGGATCTTGACATATCTTATAAAACAGTTTTGTGAAATATAAATAATTAAAAAATAACACTTTTAAACTAAATATCATTTTTATATTTCTAAATACACTATTACCAAAAATATAAGATTGATCGATTTATTTATTATGGACAATAAATAGGAATCATTTAAAAAAAAGAAAAGTAGATTGTCTTAAAACTATATAGTGATTTATTATAAGAAATATGGTGGAATTATTTATTTTTAATAAAATTACATTTAAAAAATAGAACTTTTTCTAAAAAAAATAAAGTTGAATGTCCTATATCCATAACCATGAACACGAGATATTTTTTTTTATCAAAATATAAATACGACTTAATTAAAACTTGAAACGACACGTAGTCTTTATTTTTTTATCGAACACGAACACTGTCCCCTTAAAATGCCAGATGACATGGTACATAATGATTTTTTTTTAACAAAACCCAAATAAAAGCGACATAATATCTTTTTTTTTACCTAACACGAACACGACATAATATTATTTTACCTAACACGAACATGTCATAATATCTTATTTTTCTATCGTTAAGATTATAGGGAACTCCTTTAAAATGAAAATTTCTAAACTTTTAATTACAACATCACATCTTAAAACTTTTAATAAAAATTACTTGTTATATATGAAAATAAAAGATTATGTGGAAATATTACCTAAAAAGGAAAATGAAAAAAATAAAAAATAAATGTATGAAAACAAACATGTATAGTATATGATATGATTCCAACATTCAAGATCTTTATAAATATGACAAACGTTTCAATCTCAGATCCTTACTTTGAGCATTGTCAAATAAAGCATTATGATCTCTCTCTCTCTCTGAGAGAGAGAGAGAGAGTACCTGAAGGCTGTCGACATGAGCTGCCAATGAAGATGCTGGTGAGATCTATCGAGGGGAGTTATTAAAGAGATAGGAGTGAGGTTTTGTGCGTGATGTGTGTGTTTTAGTGTGTGAGCCAATTGTAATTACAAATGGATTTGGATTTTAAAATCTCTATAATAGTTATGGAATTCAAATTATAAAATTATGGTCTGTGGAATTATAAATGAATTTCAAATCTATGAGTTTTTGTATGCACCAAACAATAGAATTGGAATTTGGCTTCCCAATTTCAATTCCAAACAGACCCTAATTGCAATGGTTTGAAATATAATGGTTAAGGAAATGATCTCGATCATTAATCTCAGGGGTGTTTAACGAGATCTCGTATGGACCATGGGTTATATTTTATATAGGTATGACATGCATTTTTTATGGTGAGATGTGCATTGAATGGCTTCGATAAGTTATCATCATAAATGACTGAAAGGTACTAATAGGTTACCATTTTGGGTACTGACTTGATTGGGTGTAGTTATGTATTTGTAATACACAACATTAAAACAGGCATATGGTCATAGTTTTGGTCCGTGACCAAGTCCTATTGAGTCATGATTTTGGACTGTGACCAGTCATCACTACACCAAATCTGTCGAATAGTCACGGTTATTAACCTTGACAAGTTTAACTTGTCAAGGTCAATGACCATGACAATTCCTGGGGTGACAACTTTTTTGGTCACGGACTTGTCATGGTCATTGACCATGACAAGTTCATTAGAATTGTCACGGTCATGTCACGATCCCTGACCTTGACAAGCTTATCACGATTAAGGACCGTGACAAGCCCGTGACAATGGTTAAAAAATTATCACGGTTAATGATCGTGACAAGTTTCTTTGCCACGGACTTGTCACGGTCAATGACCGTGATAATTCTGGGCAGAATTGAAAAAAAATCTGCTGGGTAGTATGGCCACTGCACTGCCACTACCATTGCCCATCAGTATATTTGTACCTGTTATAGCAACGTTGTACCTTTCAAGCATCATATATTCAAATAAAATAGATATAATGCAAATATACATTCAAAATAGAGACAATATGCATCACGATATAATCCAAATATAATTAAAATGTACAAACTTAAAAACAATTCAATTCAAATAATGTCACTACATATATGGGGTAAGGTTAACTCTGAGGAGGTGAGTAGGCCGCAAGATATACAAATTGACACACCCACTAATATACATCGTGCCGCATTGTTCGCGCAACCACAATGGGGAGTTCTCCTTCGCGGGTATCACACGCATGACGAGCACCTTGGACTCGATGTCTTGAAGCTCACGTCCATGAACTAGTGCACCCTGGACGATATTCGGGTCCTTTAACCCCCGCCTTATCCTTTGGCCATCAAATATGTCCAGTATAAACACGCTCGACCAACCAAGTGTCGACATCGATCGGTAAAAGGGAGTCAAATAGGGAAGTGGATCATCAAAGTACGCACGTGTCAGCGATGAAGCAACGAGGTCCACATCCTCGTCCTCCTGCACCTTGTCCTCCTATACCTCCTCATCCACCACCTTCTCCTTTCCTTTCCCCTTACGGTTTTCTCCCAATGAACGCTTCATGAATGAGAAAATATCTTGAACCGTCGCCTCCAAACCGGACAGCTTCGCGTTATGCGAGTCCACCGTTCGAGCTAGCCCGATGTCACTCATCTCCAATCCGATGATCCTAGATTTGACCACCCGCGAGCTCACCCCCCTTGTCCTCCCCTTGCGATTAGCGCCAAACACTTGGCTGAGTGCATCTGTGGACAAAGATGCCTTGTCGGCATCAGACTGTGACTCATGCACTTCCTAAAGCTTTTCCTGAAATGACAAAAAGCACATGATTAGTAAAATAAGTAAATTAAAAAAGTATAACGTAATTTATAAAAAGTAAACTGTCGAATTACTTACTATCGTGGTCGCGACGCTCGTATTTTCTGCATATTACAAAATTAATCATGTATAAAATAATCTAAAATAATGTTAAACATTATAATAATTGAAACTTACTTTTTCCATTCTTCGACATCTTCATGTGTGTTAAATAAATAACGAGCTACTTGTTCATGTTGCAAACTCGTTAGTTTCACTCATTTCCCATCACATGACCACCATCATTGACGAACTCATCAGTGTCATCACCGCTAGTCGAGTCAGGCATATATTCCCGAGTATATATTGATGACTCCACGGTGATGTATTCCTCTTCAATTGATCCTGTAATGTATCACGTATTATTGATGTAATCTTTAAAAACTTTCATCAATCTTTCAAACGGATAGATCCACCGATATCTACCTAGACCACAAAGAAGTGCCTTATCGCATAGGTGTACCAACAAGTGAACACTTATGTCAAAGAATCTCCAACACACAAATCTCTTTGGTCACCGCCAATTTTGTGGCCACTATGTGTTCTCGATTGACTACCTTCTCACACAAGAGTGAGAAGGTAATATTAATTTGCATAATAGCCCTCCGCAAATCCTTGTGCTTGGAGAAATAGTGCTTAAACAATAGAGGAACTAATTGCATGGTCACATGCCAATCGTGGGACTTACACTTATGTAAATCATGAGTAGCATAATTCACAATCCTTTGCAAGTTGGACAAAAAATTAGATGGGCCCTTCAAATTGTATATTGTGTCTAAAATCACCTTCATTTCCCCACTCGTCAAAGTAAACGCACCAGGGGGAATTATTGTCCTTCCCCTACTATCTTCTTTTAGCCATAGTTGTGGCTTAAGTTTCAACGATTTAAGGTCTTTTCGTGCATTTTATCCATCCTTCGAATGACTCCCCCAAGGAAAGTGCCCAAAATATGTTCATCGAAGTTCTTCTCTGCATGCATCACATCCAATACATGGCGCACCGGGTTATTCTTCCAATAAGGCAAGTTAAATAAAATTGACCTCCTAGACCATGCCTTTCTTGTCTCAATTTTATTCCCAGTTGGGGTCTTCTTATGTTTGACATTCTTAAATTTGGGATTCTTACCTGGCATATTAGGGCCATATTCAGAAGATTTACTTTCCATTTCTGAACCCGAAAGTTGTCTCGGTGGTAGCCTATGTTCATCCCCGCCCAATAAAAAATTGGAACCTTTCTCAAATCTGAAACTATGAGTCGGGTGTAAAAACCTCCTATGGCAGTGGTATACATTTTTTGAGCTAAAGGATAGACGAAGAGATTAAGTCTCCTCTCCACAAATAGGACACCCCAAATAACCATGTACTACACAATCGGATAATGTCCCATAAGATGAAAATCATGAATTGCCCACATCAACATAGCTTTCAGCGTAAAATCTTCTTTTCTAAAAGAGTCAAATGATTTTACACCCTCTTCTCACAACTCATTTAATTCTTCTACCAAAGGAGACAGGTAGACGTCGATGTCATCACTTGGTGCCTTTGGCCCAGGTATCAACAAATCCATCATCAAAAATTCAGGTCTCATACACTGTGAAGGAGGGAGGTTGAGTGGGGATAGGATCACTGGCCATACACTCTGATTGGTGCTTAGATTTCCAAATAGATTGAAACCATCTGTTGATATATCCAAACGATTATTGCGTTATTCTCGAGCAAAATCGAAATACTCATAATTCATCCTCCTCCAGGCTGTAAAATTAATAGGATGACGTATGATATTACCCCGTACTTCTGCCCTAGCATGCCAAGTCATTGCCTCCGTGTCGCGCCCCGACTTAATTTTGTTAAACTTATCCTTTTAATTAGAGATAAATTGCCTTAAACAATGCTTTAATTTAAATCTTTAAGGAAAATAGCATAATTTTTTTTCCCAAAGGTATGTGTAGATGAAAACATAACTGCCTTTACTTATAACTTATAAGTACTACATAACTTTACATAACCAAAATCCTTAGTTTAATAATTACACAAAAGAAATCTTGATATTCAAACCATACTAAATATCCGTCACTCCCCAGTTTTAAGGTCCTAACTTGGCAGTGAACTCGAATTTATAAGCATACCTGAAACAAAACATTATAGGAGTGTAAGATATAAAGGCTTAGTGAATGACCACATACCACACATATAACCAATTTGAATAACCATTTTTATTTTGTTCTAATGCTATAATCCAACAGGAATTGTGAAACTCTCGCAAGCCTGGACCCGCCACAGTCCAATTAACCCACCACAATTATTAGGGACCACCACATCCCTTTATCAGGCCCGAGTACAAAAACCTTTAAGTTGGATTAACAGGACCACCATATCCCGTAGGACCCACCATAGTCCTTAAAATTAGATAAAGGACTCACTAGTCCATATCATTATATAACATCGCTTAACATTTTTAATCATATGCATATGTTTCATAATTACAACATCACTCCCATAAACATTTATAACACATGTGTTTAACTACACATTTCCATATGAAATTATAAGAATTTATATTTCATAAGGAAGGTCAATTACCTTGGATTTAGTGCTAAGATTAATACCAACTACTTCCTTGGTATGGTAGTATTAGCTGCTTCTCCACCTAACAAGTCAATGTCGTTAGTATTTGAATACACCGATTAACATCAAACCCGGTAATACATCACATCATTTGGTCAATCAGAAATAACTAATGAGGAATTAAATATGACACTTCACATTTCTATAACACACAATTAATTAGGGTTCTAACAAAATTTACGGAATTAATTTATGAATTCGCTAGACAAAGTTATGCCCATTTTATTACAACCTTTTCGAAATCGTTTCTCAAGAAAAACAACAACACAACTTCAACTTCCTGGAATTTTCATAATTTTATACAATTTAACTTTGCATGATATTCCACCCATTATCAGTAAACATATTGAATAATACAAAATTAATGTTTCATAATTTTTAGGGCTCATTTTCTATGTCGAGCAAAACGTCAAACACCTGGTATGCATTCTTGCTCCTTTAGGGCAGATTTTAAACCAAAACTTCAAACTATAACCAAGGGTTTATTCCTTGGTATTTTTATACAGTTTTCGGATATGTCATACATGTATGATCATATTTTACTCTTCAACTTGAATCACTCAATTCCAATAAGTATTCCATGATTTATGCCATTTTTAGTATAACTAGGTTAAAATACAATATTAAGGCATAACTTAACATTTTTAAGCATACATAACCTTGACTTTGAGTATAATTCATGGAAACATATAATAAAAATGTTTTAGCATAAATATACATCATAATCATGAATTTTCTAAATCAAAATTCTTTACAAAAAGATGATGTAAATGTAGGACTTTAAAGTATGCATTTATGATCCTAGCTCCAGTTTTAACTTATGTTCTTAACCCATCCTTGTTCCAACACAATTCAGCAATATGGGTATCATTAAAATATATATCCAAATCAAAAATAAAAATATGATAAGTATAGAACTCATCCATAAGACCAACTTTAATAAATATGTAATTACCTTACGAGGATTCCTTGATTTATAGAAAATTTCCAAAGATTTATTCCTTAACTTTCTTCTCTTTCTCTCTCTTTAGGAAAAACTATTGTTCATGGATGAATTTGCTGAACCAAGGGGTTGTTTTATGAAGTTTAAGTCGGCCAAACCATCACCCACCATTTATCCAATCAAAAAATAGCACATGGCGTGCTAATAAGACAATTGTCACTTAAGGGATGAACAAATTTGCCCTTGTTTCGTACTTTCGGTATAAATTCTTGTACGAGTCTCCGTTTAACCCACCGTTTATTTTGTTATAATATTAATTCATATATATACAACTTTCATAATTTATGTTGTCCCAAAATCATAAACTAATGCACTTAGTTTGGGCTTCAAACAGGAAAGTAGCAATTTACCGAAAATCTCAAAACTTTCACATTTGGCGACCAAACATTGCCAATTTCGTATCAACACCCTTATTTACTTTTATAAACATAATCACACATTAAAAAAATAATTTATGATGCATTTAACCAAATAACTTATCATATGTTCTAAACATGGTATCCCCGAACATAAGCTCAATTAGCACCTAATATAAATAACACATATATCACATGAGCATGCATCCCCTAAATATGATAATTAACATGTTTAACACACATAACCAATTTATAACTTATAACTCCTAAGTTATAATTAATCATGTAATTAACCTTCCTAATCATGTTTTAGGGACTTACAATTGGCCCTTGAACTCCAATACACAAATTCGTAACATGTCTTCGAGTGTCTGGATCGTTCTTTCTGACTGCCCATCAGTCTGAGGATGAAAAGTTGTACTAAATTTCAATTTAATCCCTAAAGCTTGTTGTAAACTAGGCCAAAAGTGAGAAGTAAACTTAGGATCTCGATAAGAAATAATAGACACTATTGCACCATGCAATCTAATAATCTCATCCACATATATTTTTGCATATCTATCCATGGAGTAAGTAGCTTTAACAGGAAGAAAATGTAGAACTCCTGTGTGTTGGACTGAAGTAGGAGAAAGAAAACTACTTGGGCCAGAAATTGTACAGAAGACTACTGAAAAGATCAGTCTCATACATAATCACTTAAAGGTGGCGCAAAGGAGACAAAAAAGTTATGCTGACAACCGAAGGAAAGATTTGAAATTTGAGGAAGGTGATCGAGTATTCCTACGTGTTTCTCCTTGGAGAAGGGTTATGAGATTCGGGAAGAAGGGAAAGTTAAGTCCCAGGTACATTGGCCCTTATAAGATAGTGAAACAGGTTGGAGCTTTAGCTTATAAATTGGCGTTACCACCAGAATTGTCCCTGATACACAATGTTTTTCATATATCCATGTTACGTAAGTATGTGCCCGATCCTTCACATTTGTTTATTTCACAACCGATAGAGCTTCGAGATGACTTGACCTACGTGGAGGAACCCATTGCTATTGTAGATCGAAAGGAGCAAGTGTTACGTAATAAAACCATTTCACTACTTAAAGTGATGTGAAGAAGTCAGAATGTGGAGTATGCCACCTGGGAAGGAGAGAATAACATGAATAAACAATATCCTCATCTATTTGGTAAGTATTTTATGCGTTAAATTTTGAGGACGAAATTTTTATAAGAGGGGTAGAATTGTAAGTCCCTAAAACATGATTAGGAAGGTTAATTACATGATTAATTATAACTTAGGAGTTATAAGTTATAAATTGGTTATGTGTGTTAAACATGTTAATTATCATGTTTAGGGGATGCATGCTCATGTGATATATGTGTTGTTTACATTAGGTGCTAATTGAGCTTATGATCGGGGATACCATGTTTAGAACATATGATTAGTTGTGTGGTTAAATGCATCATAAATTATGTTTTTAATGCATGATTATGTTTATAAAAGTAAATAAGGGTGTTGATACGAAATTGGCAATGTTTGGTCGCTAAATGTTAAATTTTGAGATTTTCGGTAAATTGCTACTTTCCTGTTCGAAGCCCAAATTAGGCGTATTAGTTTATGATTTTGGGAAAACATAAATTATGAAAGTTGTAGATATATGAATTAATATTATAACACAATAAACAATGGGTCAAATGGAGGTTCGTACAAGAAGTTATACCGAAAGTATGAAACAAGGGAAAATCTGTCCATCCCTTAAGTGACAATTGTCTTATTAGCACACCATGTGCTATTTTTTTTATTGGATAAAGGGTGGGAGATGGTTTGGCCGACTTAAACTTCATAAAACAACCCCTTGGTTCAGAAAATGCAGCCATGAACAAGAGTTTTGCCTAAAGAGAGAGAAAGAGAAGAAAGTTAAGGAATAAATCTTTGGAAATTTTCTATAAATCAAGGAATCCTCGTAAGGTAATTACATCTTTATTAAAGTTGGTCTCATGGATGAGTTATATACTTATCATGTTTTTATTTTTGATTTGGATATATATTTTAATGATACCCATATTGCTGAATTGTGTTGGAACAAGGATGGGTTAAAACCATAAGTTAAAACTGGAGCTAGGATGGTAAATGCATACTTTAAAGTCCTAAATTTACATCATATTTTTGTAAAGCATTTGGATTTAGAAAATTCATGATTATGATGTATATTTCTGCTAAAACATTTTTATTATATGTTTCCATGAATTATACTCAAGGTCAAGGTTATGTATGCTTAAAAATGTTAAGTTATGCCTTAATATTGTATTTTGACCTAGTTATACTAAAAATGGCATAAATCATGGAATACTTATTGGAATTGAGTGATTCAAATTAGAGAGTAAAATATACTCATACATGTATAACATATCCAAATAATTGTTTAAAAATACCAAGTAATGAACCCTTGGTGATAGTTTGAAGTTTTTTGTTTAAAATTTTCCCTAAAGGAGGAAGAATGCATACCAGGTGTTTGACGTTTTGTTCGACATAGAAAATGAGCCCTAAAAATTATGAAACATTAATTTTGTATTATTCAATATGTTTACTAATATTGGGTGGAATATCATGCAAAGTTAAATTGTATAAAAATTATGAAAATTCCAGGAAGTTGAAGTTGTGTTGTTGTTTTTCTTGAGAAACGATTTGGCAAAGGTTGTAATAAAATGGGCATAACTTTGTCTAGCGAATTCATAAATTAATTATGTAAATTGTTTTAGAACCCTAATTAATTGTTTGTTATAAAAATGTGAAGTGTCATATTTAATTCCTCATTAGTTATTTCTGATTGACCAAATGATGTGATGTATTACCGGGTTTAATGTTAATCGGTGTATTCAGATACTAACGACATTGACTTGTTAGGTGGGGAAGCAGCTAATACCACCATACCAAGGAAGCAGTTGGTATTAATCTTAGCGCTAAATCCAATGTGAGTGACCTTCCTTCTGAAATATAAATGCTTATAATTTCATATGGAAATGTGTAGTTAAACACATGTGTTAAAAATGTTTATGGGAGTGCTGTTGTAATTATGAAACATATGCATATGATTAAAAATGTTAAGCGATGTTATATAATGATATGGACTAGTGAGTCCTTTATCTAATGTTAAGGACTGTGGTGGGTCCTACGGGATGTGGTGGTCCTGTTAATCCAACTTAAAGGTTTGTGTACTCGGGTCTAATAAAGGGATGTGGTGGTCCCTAATAACTGTGGTGGGTTAATTGGACTGTGGCGGGTCCAGTCTTGCGAGAGTTCACAATTACTGTTGGGTTATAGCATTAGAACAAAATAAAAATAGTTATTCAAATTGGTTATATGTGTGGTATGTGGTCATTCACTAAGCCTTGATAGCTTACACTCCTATAATGTTTTGTTTCAGGTATGCTTATAAATTGGATTTCACTACCCAGTTAGGACCTTAAAACGGGGGAGTGAGGATATTTAGTATGGTTTGAATATCAAGATTTCTTTTGTGTAATTATTAAACTAAGGATCTTGGTTATGTAAAGTTATGTAGTACTTTTAAGTTATAAGTAAAGGCAGTTATGTTTTCATCTACACATACCTTTGGAAAAAAAATTATGCTATTTTCCTTAGAGATTTAAATTAAAGCATTGTTTAAGGCAATTTATCTCTAATTAAAAGGACGAGTTTAACAAAATTAAGTCAGGGCGCGACACTCCGCTATCCATGGTATTGTGAAAAATCGCTTTAATCAAGGCCCAACGAGAAAATATTTAAAAACTTTTTGAGGAATTTTTGAGCTTGTGCCTTACTTACTAGTAGATTGGAGATATCTAGGTTTATCGCATATTGAATAACGATCGAGATTTTCATACTCCTTTCAGTATAGTATCCAGCCATACACACAAGCATGAATCGATTTATACTTCATTCCTAAACCTTTCAAATTGTTCTTCATAACAGGATAGCTATTTGGAAGCGTATTCTCCTTGGGTAGTAAGCCCTTCACCTATTTCAGAATTCATGTCACACTATTTCCAGACAAACCGTACTACGTCTTCAAACTGTGCGAACCAACCATGGCATGCAAAGTTGTTTGATCGTTCTCATCGCAAGAGTATAACGGTTGGGTCGCCTTAAATTTTAAACTTTAGTTATCATCTTCAAGGTTTATCGTGCTATCTTTAAGAGCACTTGAATATTGTACATCATCAGAAACATCATTCTCCTATGCTTCATAAACTCCGTACGCATCATCAACTAAATCCTCTAACATATTATGATCTACGTCATCCCCTTCTACATCTATCCTACATGTTGAAGGTTGTTGTGAAGGTTGGTCGGGGACAAAAGGAACTTTCAATTCACCAAGAAAACTCCAAAATCGGTAACTATCTTGCATACCCGATCTTAACAAATGTAGTTCGATTGTTTTCCACTCAAACATCTTACCATTATTACACCTAGCACACGAACACGGAAATTTTTCATCATTATGATATCTCTTTGCGTATTTCACAAATCCATTAGCACCTCTGCGAAACACATCACCCATTCTATTTGTCTGACACATCCACTCTTTGTATTTCGGATATCCCATCACAGCTACCACAACTAATCACCTATTAAAGGTAAGAAGCGTATATTCATGGATTAATATAAACAAAACTTAGATTTATTATATGTTTCATTTAATTACGTCTTATTTATATTGATTTTAAAATTTCAAATTCAATTTCAATTTATAATAGAAATTTCTATTTCCTTCATCTCCTCTAAAGGGTGAGTGGTCCTATCCCATTCAAGACCGCATTTTTCTATAATATACTTAATAGATAATGCACATTGTTACGATTTGAGAAACATTCGATAGCATACCCCCGTAGTTCTACAAGTACATGACGTATATTGGCAAGTGTGGGTGTTATTTTAATTGATCAATTGAAATAATCGTCACAATTGTCAATCTAGTATGTACTCAGAGAACATTAGGATACGACTGCAGATCTTCCTCCAAAAGTAACAACTTTAAGCCACTAAGAATATTATTATACATAAATTATGCAGTCCCAAACTGTCCAAACGGGACAATTCGAGAGATCTCATTACAGGGGTAATGACTCTCGAACGGGTCTAGGGCTATTGAATGCGTACGCATAAGAACTATAATGCTAGTATCTGTGCGCACTATATGTAATTTCAAGTATGTTTCATTTACTTATCATACTATATATATTGTTAATTATACAAAGTAATTTTCAAAAACGTTAAAAAATCCCACCCCTATATGGACAATAATCCAGTGGTCATGCCACTTTTAAAATTAACCAACCCAACATCGATCTACTATAAGCCAACCGCAATGTCAACAACAAATGTGTATCCCTTACTCCTTCTAATTCATCTACTCAATTAATTATTTTCATTAATTAAACTAACAATTAAAGTATACAATTATTAATTTACTAATTTACAATAAGGGAAAATCCTACTTTCATATATTAATTTACTAAAAAAATTAGTAATCAATCAATTCGTTTACAAGGGACACTACTTGCATATGAGGTAAAATATCTAATAAATCAATCAAAATTTAATAAAAAAAAATTAACAAGCCCCCCCCCCCCCCGCCCCATTTCCCCTTGCCCCCCCTACGCACGCAACCCCACCCCCCGTCACATCCCCCGCATCATTTCCCTTCCCGCACATACGCACAAACACGCACACTACACACATATATACACACATGCGCAAATACACACAGACATGCAGCTCCACCCCCTACCCCACCACCCACCCCCATCCCTTCCCCCTCCCCCCACCCTGCCCCACCCCTTCCCCCACCACACACACACACAAACAGCCCCATCCCCATCCCCTCCCCACCCCCACCGCACACATACGCGCACACACCCTGCCCCACCCCTTTCCCCCACCACACACACACACGCGCGCACACATTTATATACACACATACATACACATATATGAATGGAAGAGAGAGAGAGAGAGAGAGAGAGAGAGAGAGAGAGAGAGAGAGAGAGAGAGATAAACCAACTTGAAAGTGGAGAGAGAGAGAGGGAGAGCATCGCGTAGAGAGCGAGAGAAATTGGAGGGAAACAAAGCCGTGAGGAAAAAAGGAGGGGAAAGGGTTTTTTGCTTCAAAACTTGTCATGGACATGTCACGTTCCTTGACCGTGATAATATTATAAGGATTGTCACGATCATTGACCATGACAAGTCCATGGCAACTGTTATTGTCACGGACTTGTCATGGTCAATGACCGTGAAAAGCATTTGTCATGGCCTTATCACGATCAATGATCGTGACAAAAAATGCGTGTTTTTTTACACGGTCGATGACTGTGACATGGCTAGTAGTTGAAAGGGTGCTTATTGGCCCATTTTGGTATAGTGCATGCAACATTCATGCCACCCACTGGATGGCGACCCCCATATAGGGTCACGATTTTGGACCGTGATTCACTATTTTATCAACCTCAACCGTGACCCATAGTGTGACCATTCAAAGTTATGTTAGTATTTTCCACGATCTAAAATCGTAACCCCTAGTATGAAAATTTAAAATTGTAAAATATTTAGTCACGGTACCGTGACTATATATTTTATAGTTTTAAATTGTCACATTAAGGGTCACAGTTTTAGACTATGGCTAAAACTAACACCGAATTATTAAAAATTATATTTGGTCACGGTTATATTATTATTTATAATTGTTTCACACTTTTGGTCATGGTTCTAAACTGTGACCAAATTATAAAAAAAAAATTTGCATCCCAAAAAAGCTTGTACATTTTTCAAACATGTTTACATTTTCAAAAATAAATATTTAGCCACTACTACATCTATAAATCAAAAAATAATAATACAACACAAATTAACTAACTAATGCCATCAAATTGTTCAACACAAATAATAATACAACGCATGTCTGTGTGAATATGATAATCACATCGCAATATCCTAATCGAAATCCAATACAGTGATTGCTTTCTTACACGAAATAGGACTTCAAAATATTCATTCATCAATTAGGCCTGTAAAAAAGACTTCAAAATATTCTAAATGGTAAGTAACAAAGGACTTGAATCCCAAAATAACTTTGGGACGTCTACATAGACAAAAATGGCATCAAAGTCCACATAGTTCATAAGGTGAACAAGGTTCGGATCTGGTTCATAATTCGAATCTAGGGGGTCTCTTTTGATTTATGATAAGATATGTGAAATGTTTTGAAAGTGTAGAAATTTGTGCGAACACTCTAAATCGGGAATTGTGGCATAGGTCCCCTTTTTTGTATTTTTTATTTATGAATATATATATATATATATATATATATATATATATATATATGGTAATAAAAAGAGTGGGATTGGTTATACAAGATAAAAATGGAATAATAACACGAAACAAAGCAGGATTAGTGATTGAAGAATGTAAGAAAATGGAATTAGTGTTACCAATAAGAGGCTTTGATGTCTTGTGTCTCGGTGAACATCATATAACACAAACCACCAATAGAGGCAATAACACATATATTGAATATCAACAGAATCCATGACCATTTGTGTGGTTACCTCAGATTGGCTATTTGTCACCAATGTCGCATTCAAAACTTAGGAAGATCTGGATAATGATATTTTACAAAATGTGAGCAATTAGGAAGAAAATGTAAGATAACTAAATATATGAGCAGAAGATACACAAGCATAATTAAATACGCGGGTTATTCCAATACATACGATACAAATAGGGTTATCATACAAGAGTTAACTAAATGATAATAATATAATATTTAGATGAAAAGGCCCTATATTGTGTGTGCTTAGGCAGAGAACACAAACAAAAAGTCTATTTTTATATTTTTCAAATTTAAAGAATAAAACTTCAAACTGATTAAACCCAATAAAACCTGTTCAGCAAAATAAACCATTTGTTGTGAAAAAACTGATTTACCCAAATTTATCTTTCTAACCTAAAACATGCATCTAGGTGATAAGCATATAAAATAAATAAATCATCCACAACGCGCCGATGTACGAGGAAAACCATAAAGGAAAAAAATTTGGCACAATAAAACAGATTACTATGATAAGGTTTTGTAAAGACTAGATAGTAGACTTACTTAACGATTCGTCTCCCTCACAAGCTATAACGAGCTTATATCTTCAACCTCTCCTCTGTAGTGAAACGTATAAGTCTACCCACGTAAGTTGCCACAACACGTGAATACACATGCACCTTGATATCCATCGATAAGGCTCATCAGTCGCCTATGGAATTGAAACACGAAACAACATTTCTTCACCGCAACCCAGCAAACCAAGAATTAAGTCCACCAAAAGAAAATTCTTCTCTCAAGATGAAAAGAAAATAAACTTTAGTGCCTAAAACGAAAGATATCAAAGCATATGAATATCTAAAGTTGGATCTTTAAACTCAAAGGGTGAAATTAGGGTTTTGAAACTTTGGTAAACAGATAGGGAATTGATATTCGCCAAAAGTTCTTAAAAAATTTGAGTCCAACACGCCTTAAATAATGAAAACATAAATTTTGAGGTGACAACTTCGTTCGAACAAAAACACATAGTTCGTTCGAGCAAAATTATTTTTTATTCTAACAAGATTCAAGTTCGCTCGAATGAACAACCTCTCTCATTCTAACGAGATTCCAATGATATTCTAATGAGTAAAGGTCTATTAAATAGAGTAGCCTCGCTTGATGTTCATTTCCATAAAAAAATCCCAGTTCATTCTAATCAGAACTTAAACTCGGTCGAATGAAAACTTCATTCGTTCTAACGAAGTCTAACTTCGTTCCAACAAAATTAAAACCAAAAAAATAATTCGTTCAAAAATAATTATAAAAATAGTTCCAAACAATTTTATTTATAAACAAACACCCAAAAAATATATCCAAGGATCATATTCAAAATCCATCCATACCTTACAAGATCCTCGGGAAACGTGAAGATAAATGTGGAACAAAAAACACGGCATGATATATATACACTTTGAATCTTGGTCGCTATGTCTTCATCAAACATGTCATACGTTTACGATATCGACAATACAAATCCTAACCTATGACTCAAATGTTTTGTCCGGAATTAAGCTAATTACAAACAAATTAACTTGATTACAAATTTGTCCTTACAAATCTCTCCCTTTGGCTAGTCTGGGACAAAACCCAAAAAATCGTATAGGACGTCAAGATCTCTAAAAAGAATCAATCCCCAACCCCAAAAGGAAAATGTACAACTTGACCGACTTATAAACTTGAGTAGCTTTGCACGCTTGAAAACTTTATCGCATGTTGTAAACCGGCACACTTAAACACGTCTTCAAATACAAAGAGAATATAACATGTATAAAATTCCCATAAGAATGAAATTCTAACTATGTCTAACAATCTCAACCGATTTAAGACGTCTTCCTCTAAGATAAAGATATTCCCATGAAAGGAAAGATACCATTTGTCCCCCTTTTTATTCAGGAATAGACAAAGTTAGAAATCATAAAATTATTTCTCCCCCATAAACTAAATCTCCCCCTAAATGTGTGAACATATAATATAAAAAGAAATAGGGAGGATGGAATAAAATCATGCAATAGTGTAAAGTGCAACAAACACAACATGGTAACACAAGCACAAATAATCCATACAATGATCAACTAATATCAATATCGATCTAAAAAGATACTAATATGAATAATCAATGAAGTATGATACCAATTTTGAAATTATCAATATGAAACATAAAATTTCAATTCACACAGTGAGAGATACCGATATGATCATATAGCATGGGAAGAATAATCCTAGGATGAAATATATGGTAAATATGAATTAAATGCAAATGAAAAGAATCAAAACAAAATGATACCATATATATAAATAAAAGGAAATTATACCAATGAAATATCGACACATATATATAGGTATAAACAATAACAAATACTTGACGCAAAATACTTTAGCTTTACACGCTAGCATATCATCGATGTGTTTAAATATGTGGGATTAAATGGATGGGTGTGAATTAGATACAAATGAATTATAACCCAAACACTCAAATATGTTAAAGGATTTATATTTAACCGCACAACTTTATCAAACTAAGATTTAGTCTCAAGTGACAAGGTAAAGTAAACTCTATGAACAAACAAGCATAATGCATATAAGCCTAAAGTATTGATGATTCTACAAATTAATAGTATCATGACAAAATAAACATAACTAGGATTGATTGTGCAAAGTCGTTGATCTTCAAATATAATACCCTCAAAAGCTAAACATATATCATATTTTTCTTTCTCTCAATTCTTTGGAAGCTATCACTTTTGAAAATCAAACAAACTAACTAAGTTGGTCGTGGCAATTTTTCTATTTTTATTGCCTTTCATATTTTTATCAGGCTCTTGCCAATGGTGGTTTTACCACAAAGGAGATTTGCTCCTTTTGTATCCCTTACCCGTTCACCCTCATATATTCAATACAAATCAAATAATCTCATGGGCAATGGTTCTTACATGCAAAAATCCCCCACGATCACAAAATATGTAGATGACAAGATTGATGGGAGAACAACTCATAAAGATTAAATATAACATTTAAAGTTAACATTAAAAAAATCTTGTGCATGTGTGTCTGAAGGAAAATAAAAAGTGAAACTATTAAGGGAATCAAGTTTGAAACAACTTCATGCAAGCATGATTAAGAACAATCTATGTATTGACAATCACAACCAAATGTCCTAGTCACATGGAAAGCATGAATTGGATCCAGACACCAATATGCTACACAAAATGTGTAAAACTAAAATACACATAAATCGAAAATCATTTTTGAGTTATTAAACATTTGTTTCGATAATACCAATTTGAAAATAAACTGATAGAATTCACATAAACCGAAAATGTGTTTTAAGTCTTTAAACATTTTTTTCAAAAATATCAATTTGAAAATAAACTAACTCAAAAGACAAATAAAATCTTTTTGTACTTTTTTAATAAGATGCAATAAATGAAAAAAAAAAAAGACAAAAGACTCAAACAACATACAACTAACAATCGTATATATCATGAAGCATAAAAGTTAGTGTATGTAAACATTCGAACACAATCAACCATTAGATATAGCATGGGAAGTATCGTGTGGAAGCAAACAAGAATGGAAAAGTTTAATATGTAAAGCCTCCAAATTTGATTTCCTAGCCCACATAGGTTTAAGGTGATGATCTCGAGTTTTGGGAACCTTAGTGACTCTATTCTTAGACTTTCTAGGATCGGTTTTAAGATCATAGAAAAATGCCTAAGGTGACCTTTCCTACCGCAATATGTGCAAGTGTAGATATAGCAAAGGGTGTTACTTAAGGGTTAACCTTTATGCACGTTCCTATCATCGGTTGCCTCTTTCAAACTCATGGTCTTGTCTTGGGTAGTGGAACCATTCTGAATTCTAAGCTTGTCATCTTTGATTTGGAAGGTGCCTAACATCTTATCCAATTTTTTTGGCCTAAATTCTAAATCAAATTTGACCTTACTCGAATCTTTCAATCTTTCTTCAAGCTTAACTATCCTCAAATCGAGTAAATTCCTAGACTGCTTAAACTCTAAAAGCTCCATATTCATAACCTCCTTCAAACCATTAACGTTATTTCTCTTACCCTCAACATACTCTAGCTTCTCTCGAAGAGTACTCTCACATGCCCTAAGATTCTTAATTAAAACACTATCATCATTTCCTATGAGAAATTTCTTCAACTTAGGTTACAACTTCAAATTAGCCTTCTTCACTATCAATGTTTTTGCATACAATTCATAGAAGCAAATTGGAGTCCACTATCCTCCTCATTATTATCTCCACTCTCATCACCATCACTCGCTTGGGGATTATAAATAATGGCCTCAAAAGTGTTATGCAAAGAAATATCTTTATGGGAAGATTTCTCATCAATGCGATATACTTGCTATCAATGGGAGAATCGATTCCCTATTTCGGATCACTATCACTAAGGGTGGTATTGCACACCTTCGATTTATTTTCCTCCTTCCTTAGTTTAGTGGGGAACTCGGCTACCCTATGGCTATAACCTTGACAACCGTAACATCTCTCCCACTCATCCCTCTTAAAGTTATTAATATGATTTTTAGAGAGGTGATCGACCTTGTTATACAAGTTTTTCATTAACGTTTTTTGCATATTTCGATTGCTTATGAAACATGAGAAATTTCTTGAATTTCTTTGCTATCATAACCATATCCTCGGACTCGATGTCAGAATCATCATCTGAAATAGGTATTTCCTCCTTTTGAGGTTTCAGGGCATTGCCCTTATCTTTCTTCTTCTCACTCTTGGAGGAAAACATGTCAAGCTCTTAAGTTTGTAAGTCACCTATAAGCTCTTCAAGTCTCGTAGAATCTAAAGTACTCAAAGAAATAAAATTGTCACTTTTGAATTAAATATTTCAGGAAATAACCTTAATATTTTCTTGATTATTAGATTTTGGGGCATCTTCTCTCGTATGTTAAAATACAAGTTAACTATGTCGAACAGTCTAGCGTAAAACTCATCAAAGTTCTCACTCTCTAACATCTCAATGATTTCAAACTTAGTGGTGAGATTTTGGAGTTTGGAAGCCTTAATAACACTAGTTACTTCATTGGTGAAATAGAGGATGTCCAATCCTCTTTAGACGTCTCATAAGTCACAATACGATGGAACTCCTCCGGGGTGAAAGAGAAAAACAGAGAATTTAAACCTCGAGACTTATAATTTTCTAACATATGCTCATCCTCACTCCATGATTCTACGAGTTTAGGTATCTTATTCTCTCGAATTAAGGTTTTAGGCGGGGATTATCTATTTAAAATCGCTTTCTATACTCGTTAATCTATAGCCTTTAGTGCTGATTTTCTACGAATTTTCTAATATGCATAGTTCGCCCCATTAAACATCGAGATTCTAATACCATCACACTACACCAAAATGGTCAAATGGGCACCCTTTAAGTGACTAGACTTGTCACGGTCATTGATCGTGACAAAAAAATACGCATTTTTGTCACGGTCATTGACCGTGACAATCCTATAAAGTTGTCACGGTCAATGACCGTGACATGTCCGTGATAATTCTGTCAGTAAAAAACCCTCCCTCTTCTTTTTTCCCCACCGTTTCTATTCCCTCCATTTCTTTCTCTCTCTAGCGACTGCTCCTCTCTCTCTACAACTTTGGTATGTTTTCTCTCTCTATTTCTCCTCCATTTATGTATATGTGCATGTGTGTATATATGTGTGTGTAAATGCTTGTGTGTGTATGTGTGGTGTATATATGCGTGTGTGTGGGTGGGTTGGGGGGTGGGTGGGGACAGGGCTGGGGAGGGGAGGGGGTGTATGTGCATGTGTGTGTGTGTGTGTATATGTGTGTGTGTATGTGTGTGTATATATGCGCGTGTGTGTATATGTTCGTGTGTGTGTATATGTGCATGTGAATATATGTGTGTGCGTGTGGTGGGAAGCGACAGAGGGGGGTGCGGGGGTAGGGTGGGGTGGGGGCTCTGTGTGTATATGTGCGTTTGTGTATTTTTTTTATTGGTTTATTAGATATTGCCCCTCATATTATAGTGCCCCTTGTAAAAGAATTGATTGATTTAATATTGATTATTTGTTAATTTTTTTTGTAAATTAATAATTAGTGCCCTTTCATATGCAAGTAGGATTTCCCCTCATTGTAAATTAGTAAATTAATAATTGTTAGTTTAATTGATGAAAAGAATTAATTGAGTAGATGAATTAGAAGGAGTACGGGATACACATTTGTTGTTTCCATTGCGGTTGGATTATAGTGGATCGATGTTGGGTTGGTTAATTTTAAAAGTGGCATGACCACTAGATAATTCTCCATATGGGGGTGGGATTTTTCAACTTTTTTTTGAAAATTACTTTGTATAACGAACAATATATATAGCATGACCATTAAATGAAACATATTTGAAATTACATATAGTGCGCATAGATAGTAGCATTCTAGTTCTTATGCGTACGCATTCAATCGCCCTTAGACCCGTTCGAGAGTCATTACCCCTGTAATGAGATCTCTCGAATTGTCCCGTTTGGACAGTTTGGGACCGCATAATTTATGTATAATAATATTCTTAGTGGCTTAAAGTTATTACTTTTGGAGGAAGTTCTGCAGTCGTATCCTAATGTTCTCAGGGTACATACTAGATTGACAAGTGTGACAGTTATTTCAATTGATCAATTGAAATAACACTCACACATGTCAATCTACGTCGTGTACTTGGAGAACTACGGGGATATGCTGCCGAATATTTCTCAAATCGTAACAATGTGCATGAGCTGTTAAGTATATTAGAAAAAAATGCGATCTTGAATGGGATAGGACCACTCACCCTTTAGAGGAGATGAAGGAAATAGAAATTTCTATTATAAATTGAATTTGAATTTGAAATTTAAAAATAAATATAAATAAGACGTAATTAAATGAAACATACTATAAATCTAAGTTTTGTTTATACTAATCCATGAATATACGCTTCTTACCTTTAATAGGTGATTAGTTGTGGTAGCTGTGATGGGATATCCGAAATACAAAGAGTGGATGTGTGAGACAAATAGAATGGGTGATGTGTTTCGCAGAGGTGCTAATGAATTTGTGAAATACGCAAAGAGATATCATAATGATGAAGAGTTTCCGTGTTCGTGTGCTAGGTGTAAGAATGGTAAGGTGTTTGAGTGGAAAACAGTTGAACTACATTTGTTAAGATTGGGTATGCAAGATAGTTATCGATTTTGGAGTTTTCACGGTGAATTGAAAGTTCCTTTTATCCTCGAACAACCTTCACAACAACTTTCAACAAGTAGTATAGATGTAGAAGGGGACGACGTAGATCATTATATGTTAGAGGATTTAGTTGATGATGCGTACGGAGTTTGTGAAGCAGAGGAGAATGAGGTTACTGATGATGTACAATGTTCAAGTTCTCGTGAAGATATCACGATAAACCTTGACGTTGACTACCAAAGTTTAAAATTTAAGGTGACCCAACCGTTATAATATGGCTGTGATAAAGATCAAACAGCTTTACATGCCATGGTTGGTTTGCATAGTTTGAAGATGCAGTACGGTTTATCTGGCAATAGCGTTACAGGAATTCTGAAATGGGTGAAGGACTTACTACCCAAGGAGAATACACTTCAAAATAACTATCTTGTTATGAAGAACATTTTGAAAGGTTTGAGAATGAAGTATAAATCAATTCATGCTTGTATATATGACTGCATACTATCGATACAACAGTTTGAAACGCTTCCAAAATGCTTACAAAGTTGATCTTGTCACCAATTGGATCGTGGCTGACTTGTCCAAGTTGAAGAGCAACGACCACGTGAGCGATGGGACATTTTTTTGTGCATTTGAAAAGGTTAACCAAGTGTTTTACTCAGAGTATATCAACAATGAGTCGTGGTCAATTGTCCTACATGCGCCAAAGTGTCTAAATAGTAGTGTGGATGACTTGGCTGCTCCTACCGAATATCAATCCATTTTTTATGATAACCAAAATTTGAAATAATTTTTCAATTTGTAATAAATATTCCAATTTGTACTTTATCAATCCATTTTTAATGCTTTTAATTGATTTTCACTTTTATGTAGTGTGCGTGTGTGTGGGCAGTCGGGGTGGGAGTGGGGATGTTTCAGATTTTTAATAATTGTACATATTATGAGCTAGATGCTGTTATTTTGGAATTCAGAATTGAGGTGTTAAACAGTAACAATTCATTTGGATTTGTAGTAATTGTACATATTTGCATGTCTTCTTCTAATTCATTTTGATTTGTACGAATAACAACATTTTTTAACAATAAATGTCTCCTTCAGGTATTAAGGCGAGGATGATGATGCTGATTATGATGATGTCGCCTGGGCTTGGTGGCAGCGGAGGCGACGAGGGCTCCTCGACCCCTAGACTCCCCAAATATGGAAAATTGGGGATGGCCATCGAGAACAAGACGGGGTTATTAGCGAGATCCCTCGAGTTGGTAAAGACGATCATCAGCCTGGGGTACACTAGTTGGAGGGAGGTTCCAAATGAGCTCAAGTTAGGTATTTGGGTGGTAGTACAGGTAATGTATTTATATTTATATTTATATGAATATGAATATTTCAATTTCAATTTCAATTTCAATTTCAATTTCAATTTCAATTTCAATTTCAATTTCGATTTCGATTTCGATTTCAATTTCGATTTTGATTTATTCATAACTAATATTGTATTTGTTGGACCGGAACAATTCATCTTGGATTCAAAGCTACGCGATTCCTTCTTGGAGTAGTTGAGGGAGAAGCACAAGATATGGAAGAAAAATATGCAGGCCCGATACTTTGGGAAGACCCGAGAGTCTGTTATCCGAATGCATGAATCCGTCCCGCCAAAGGAGCCGATCTCATTGGAACAATTGCAAAAGTTCATTGATAATGAGATCGGGGAGCGACAATTGGCATCTCGCCAATCGAGGAGGGAAAATCGGGAAAAAAAGACGGACGTGCACTACTCCGATCGGACGTCTTACGCCGAGGTGGAGCATATGATGATGGTAAGATTTAGTTTTTCTATAAATACTAAAATATATTATTCTCCATTATTTTACTTTGCGGGGCCAATACTAATTTTACTTTATTTTTTTTCAGGTGACAGGGAGTGGCTCTGGGGGTAGGCCACATAAGCTCGATACTTATGTGGCTATTTAGATAAAGAAGGGGAAGGATAAGGAGGTGTCCCTGAGCGTCGCGGCCATGATTGTAAGTAATCCGACAGTTTACTTTTTGTGAATTATGTTATAATTTTTTTATTTACTTATTTACTAATCATGTACTTTTTATCATTTCAAGCAAAGCTTAAGGAAGTGCATGAGTCGCAGTCTGATGCCGACAAGGCATCTTTGTCCACAAATGCACTCATCCAAGTGTTTGGCGCTGATCACGAGGGGAGGACAAGGGGGTGATCTCACGGGTGGCCAAATCTAGGATCATCGAATTGGAGACAAGTGACATTGAGTTGGCTCGAACGGTGAACTCGTATGACGCGAAGCTGTCCCATTTGGAGGCGATGGTCCAAGATATGTTCTCATTCATGAAGCGTTCGTTGGGTGAAAACCATAAGGGGAAAGGGAAGGAGAAGGTGGTGGAGGAGGAGGTGCAGGAGGACGAGGATGTGGACTTCGTTGTTTCATCACCGACACGTGCGAACTTTGATGATCCACTCCCCTATTTGTCTCCCTTCGACCGACCGATGTCGACACTTGGTTGGACGAGCGTGTTTATACTGGACATATTTAATGGTCAGCGGATATGGAGGGGGTTGAGGGACCCAAATATCGTCCATGATATGCCAGTTCATGGACATGAGCTTCAAGACATCCAGTCCAAGCTGCTCGTCACGCATGTGATACCCGGGAAGGAGAACTCCCCATTGTGGTTACGCGAACAATGAGGCACGATGTATATTTGTGGGTGTGTCAATTCGTATATCGTGTGGCGTACTCACCTCCTCAGAGTTAACCTTACCCCAGACATTTAGTGACATTATTTGAATTGAGTTGGTTTAAGTTGTTACATTTGAATTATATTTGGTTTATATCATGATGCATATTGTCTCTATTTTGATGTATATTTGAATTAATTCCATTTTATTTGGATATATGATGTTTGAACAGGTAAAACATTTCTATAAAAGGTACAAATATAATGATGGGAAGTGGCAGTGGCCATACTTCCCAGCATATTATTTTTTTAATTCTGCCCAAAATTGTCGCAGTCATTGACCGTGACAATTTTTTATTAAATGTCACGGGTTTGTCACGGTCCATAATCGTGAGAAAACTTGTTAAGGTCAAGGATCGTGACAAGTCTAACGAACTTGTCACTGTCAATGACCATGAGAAGTCCGTGACAACAAAAGTTGTCACCCCCAGAATTGTCACGGTCATTGACCTTGACAAGTTGAACTTGTCAAGGTCAATCATCGTGACAATTTGAAAGATTTGGTGTAGTTTCAAATCCACCAAAATTCGTGCTTGACGAGATTAAAACACAATAACTAGGTATTCTAGCTATGATACCAATTGAAAGGCCATGTATGCCGTGTGTTAGGCAGGGATGGTCACAAACAAAAAGTCTATTTTTATATTTTTTAAATTTAAAGAATAAAACTTTAAACTAATTAAGCCCAATAAAACTTATTCACCAAGCTAAATTGTTTATTGTGAAAAAATTGATTTATCCAATTTTATCTTTTTAATCTAAAACATGCATCTAGGTGATAAGAGGATAAAATAAATAAGTCATCCATAAAGTGCCGATGTACGAAGAAAATCACAATGGAAAAAATCTCAGACGGTTCAGCCAAACAGATCACTATGATAAGGTTTTACAAAGACTAAATAGTATACTTACTCAATGACTCGTCTCCCTTATAAGCATTGACACTATTATATCTTCAACCTCTCCTCCACAGTGCAATCCAAGATTCCACCCATGCAAGCTGACACGGAACATGAATACACACGCACCTCAGTGCCCACCAATGAGGCTCAACAATCGTCTATGGAATCAAAAGCCGGAAAACCATTTCTACATTGCAACATAGCAAACTAAGTACGGAGTCCACCACAAGAAATTTCTTCTCTCAAGATGAAGAGAAAATTAACTTTTGTTCCCAACACGAAATATCTCAAAGCATATGATTTTGTAAACTTGGATCTTTAAACTCAAAGGGTGAAACTAGGGTTTTGAAACTTTGGTGAATAGGTAGGAAATTGATTTTTGCCAAAAGTTCTTAAAAAATATGAGCCCAACACTCCTTAAATAGTGAAAAGACGAATTTCAAGGTGACAGGTTCCTACAAATAAAAACACATAATTTGTTCTAATGAGAAACTCTTTTCGTTATAATGAAACTCAAGTTTGTTCGAACGAATAGGCTTTCTTGTTCTGATGAGCTTTTAACGAGTACATGTATGTTAAAAAGGGAGGCTTCATTTGATGTTCGTTAGATGTTAGTTCCAACGAAAAACCTAGTTCCTTCTAATGAGAACTTAAACTTATTCGGAAAAAAATTCATCTTGTTCTAATGAAGTCTAATTTTTTTCCAACGAAGTTAAAACCAAAAAATTATTTTCTTAAAAAATAATTTAAAAATAGTTCCAAACGATTTTGTTTAAAAACCAACACCCCAGTAATATATCCAAGGATTATATTTAAAATGCATCCGTACCTTATGAGATCCTTAAGAAATGTGAAGACAAATTTGGCACGAAAGACATGACACGATGTATATCCACTTTGAAGCTTATCTGCTACGTCTTCATCAAATATATCATAGGCTTACGAGATTGATAATACAAAGCCTAACCTATGACTTAAATGTTTTGTCTGGAATTATGTCAATTACAGATAAATTGGCTCGATTTGAAATGTGTCCATACATTTGAAACCCAATGTTCATCTATATCAATTAAAAGAATGGTTAAATTAGGATTTTCATCAAAAGCAGACTACAACTCTGTAGGGGTCTTTAATGCGTCTGCTTGAGTAGTCAAATTCTTCATTGCATGCATAATAACAAACTAATTGTCGTTGTTTTTTCACTTAGAGTACAATACCTTCTTAACATTTTTAAATGTACAAATAAAAGGCTCATTGATCAAACGGTCTTCACTTTTCATCTAAGATAAATTTACCATTACAAGTTTTGAGGGAGTATTAACTTTACAACCATTTGTGGTATTTTTCACATTCACCCAGTCACAATAGAAGAAGATTTCTTTAAAGTCTAAAAATTCCAGTTCCAATATTTATTGGACAATCACATAATAGGTCAACACCACGTCCTTTGGATTTTTATCGCTTTTTCTAGCTACACAAGAAGTCAAGGCATAAATTGATAATCCCGTATTTTACATCAATAATCTTTTCTCGCGCTAGTATGATACGAAATCAAAACCATTGACGCATAATTTTACTCCTTAACAGAAAAATTAGGACCTTTAGCTATGTGTGAAAGCCTTTAAGACACATCACCTTTTTTTGAAAGCTGCATTTTTAATGGATTTGTATTAGGCCATGTTTTACAACACATATGTAAATAACTGCAACGAAAGAGGTTGGAATTACCTCTTTTGATACCCATGCCCTAAAATCATTTCCATTTTGTGCTCATACTTTCTAAAAGTGTTCATGAAATTATAGAGTTTAAATGGTATTATAGAGAATGCAAGTAATAAAAAAAAAGTTATATATGTAGTTACTTCATCTTTCTATTCTTGAACTTTATCTTAAGATTCTAAGACATAATGAATTGTTTGCTTGTATTGAAAATTCGCGAGTCTCACCTCTTTAGAGTTCTCGAAAGGCAATTTACCCTTAAACTCATCAAGTTCCTTGATCACTCGTTCTCCACGGGGATTAAACCTCCTAAGCCCTTGTTTCGACATATGTTCCCGAGCATATAACAATGATTTTGTTGTTATATATCCTTCTGAAATTGACCCTCCAATCTATAGTGTGTTTTTATCATAGTCTTTGAAGGTTTTCATCAATCGCTCAAAAGGATTCATTCAGCGATACCTGAAGGGTCCGCACAATAAAGCCCCGTGATATAAATGCACAAGCACGTGGACGCTGATGTCAAAGAATGACGGAGAAAAATACTTATCCAATACACAAATCACCTCGGATAAAGTGGCTTTCGCAAACTTAATGTGCATCTTGTTTACCACTTTTGCATACAGTATGGTGAAGCACAAACAAATCTGCATAATTTCCTTACAGAGATATTTTTTCTCGAAAACGTAATGCCTAAACAATAGAGGGATTAATTGGATGCTGATGTTCCAATCGTGAAACTTGCACTGTTTCAAGTCATTTGTTTAGCAGCTTATAACCCTATACAAATAATCAGAATAATCATCCGAAGTCTTCAAATTGAACATGTCTAGGAGGATTTTTTCTCACTAGTAGTCAAAGTTAAAGCACCTGTTGGAATCGAATTTCTTCTTGTTGTAGGATCAATTTTTAACCACATTTTTTTTTATTTTCTTCTCCTTTATATCGCAACGGAACCTCTCACCATCTTTCGAATGCTATCCACCTAGACATGTTCCTTCTAGATGTTTCGTAGAATTCTTCTTCGTGTGCATCATACCAATTACGTGCCTTACATGGTGATCTTTCTAATATGTCAAGTCAAATAACATTGGTCATCTATACCATGCCTTCATTTTACTAGCATCCTGTGGATCCTCCCTAGATTTATTCTTTTGGCCTACACACTGAGGGTGTTTGCCTGCAAACTTATTCTTCAAAGCCGAAGTCTTTGCCTTCTCCTTGATTTGTGACCGATAGGTCAAAAATTATACTTGTCATTCTTGAAAGGGTGGCTGCTCGATAGAAATCTATGATGACCAATATAAATCATCTTCCTACTATGATGTATCCAAGGGGTTTCAGCTTCCTCCCCACAGATGGGAAATTCATAATAACCATGAACATTGCAACTCGATAAGGTCCCATAGGCAGGAAAGTCGTGGATCGCCCACATAACCATTGCCTTACGTGTGAACTCTTCATTCTTGTGAGATTCAAATGCCCTCACGCCTTCATCCCATAATTTTTTAAGTTCTTTGATTAACAGGGCTAAAAATATCAATATCGTCACCAGGAGCCTTTATCTCGGGTATCAATAATGATAATAAAGCGAACTCTTTTATCGTGCATAATCGTCGAGGGAGACTTAAAGGCACCATGAGAACTTACCATTAACTTTGATTATTTCTTAAATTATCAAAAGGTTTAAACCCATCGATTGATAATACAAGACAGACGTAGCGTTGTTCTTTTGCATATTCAGGGTGTCGTGCATTTGAATACTGCCAAATAAGTGAATCAACCGGATACTGAATGGGATTCTCACTCACCTTGGCTCGAGTATGACATGTCATGTTCTTTTCTATCTAATATGATTGAGTGTGACCTCATCCCAGGAAAAGGGTCAGTACATCCACAGTTGAGTCCCTAGAGGATATCACTAATTCTAAACCCGTGAATACGCGGGGTCAGCCACATCATGGGCCGAGATTCCAGGTCAGCATACCCTTGGTGAAGACATATCTCATCTGTCATTTTAGCCGAGACCTGTTACTATCATCGAAGCTTGTCTTGGCCTGACATACTCAACCGAGACCACACTTCTACCAGAATATCAAGTAAACCTACATTAATAACCACATACTCAACCAGGCCGAGACCTCTCCAGACGACACCTACAGTCCGAGCAGTGTAAGGTTACAAGATGGCATATCCCACGTGGAAAATTTTATTACAACCTGATTATCTCCTCACGTGAGGGAATATTGCATCATGAGTAGTCATATGTGTGAGGGACAGGTGTCAACTAGTAATTTAGAGTTCCCTCATGCACATGTTGATTATATGCTTGGGGGCACGTTACACCCCCAAGCCACTATAAATAGTCATCTTCTATATCATTGTGGAGGGAGGGAAAACCACTATTGTTACTCTGTCAAATTGGTTTTCCATCAAGAGCGAAATCTCGAATGTTTGTATCCAAGGCCATTAGATCCTAATTTAGTGGATTTTACACACTTGAAAGGTAGATGTAGGCCTTCAATAGGTTGAACCACTTAAATTCCCTAGTATTCTTCTTATTTGCATAATCTCATTCTCTTTTCTATTATTGTTTTACTGCTTTTCTACCATTGTTATATCTGTGTGAGCTTATACATCACTTTGATCTGGCGGTACCAATTCTAGTATCATCAGTCTGGCGTCGTCTGTGAGAATGAGAGCTGTCATCTCTTCCTTTCTCTAGCTTGTACTCACTGGAGTCTTTGGTAGTGAACCAGTACTCCCCTTATATGGAGTTATTTCACTATTGAAAGATCTCTTATTGGGCTTCTAAGATTCTACTCTTAAGTTTGCAGCTCATCCATCAGGTTTGAAATATGACATCAGAAATTCCACCACCTGCTGGTGGTCCTCGCTCCAGTCATGCCCCCTTTAGTCAGAAATGGCTGAGGTGGAGGCAACATTGAAATCATTGGTGGCTAGCCAACAGGTGATGCAGGAGCAACTGGATGAATTAAGCCAAAATGTAATGGTGAGACCTACGGGGTAGTGTCGGAGATGATTACGTCAACCGCCATAGAGCAGCATCGAGGTGCCTAGGGACCACCCTAGGCACCGCACAAAGAGTTATCACCTTATCAACGATGGAGAGACGTTGCTGACCCTAGTCATTTATACACGGGGAGGCAAGGTTAAACCTGCCCAGAGGATCGTTATGATGACTATGAGGCTAAAAAGGTCAAGGCTGTATACTAGGAGCCATATGAAATATCAAGAAACACTGTACTCCCCATTAAAGTTAGATCAGGACACAATAGGAGGTCTTTTCAGGATGCTCAAGAGAGGGGTTCAAACTTTGATCGGCTAAGTAGAGGGTCAACCTTTAAAAGTCTCAACCCAATGGGTGATCTCAGAGATAGATTGTCCAGATCAAGGAGTTTTGCTAGCTCTAGGAGAGAACAAGCATGATGTCAGCTACCATGTGGCCGAGACATGGGTCTATGATAAGTGAACAGTCGACATAGGTCAGTGGTAAGGGAACCTTCTATTCAACCAGTCGAGGTGGGACTACAAGAAAAACACCTTTTTATGACACTCGAAAAAATAATTTAAAGACATTTATTATAAAAATGTCATTTAAAGGTTAATGATATTATTAATGTGACATTTCTAATATAAAATGTCATTTGATACATATTAGTATTATGTTTTATGACATTTTAAATATAAAAATCATATTTGATTATAGATATTATGACATTTTTAAGAGTTTCTAATATAGGTGTACATATTATGATGCTTTTTTTCTCCTCCAAAATTTAAAAGCAGAGTTTTTTCCCTCCTAAATTTTGTTTGCACTTTCGCAATACTTACTGCCTACCAAAGTCAGTTGCATGATGAGACTCCTTATCCCTCATGTTCTCCTCTCCTCTCCTCTCTCCTCTCCCTCACGTTATCCTCCCTCGCGCTCTCTCCCTCACACTCTCCTATCCCTCGCGCCCTCTCCCTCACGCTCTCACGCTGGTACATTTTCAGGCTCTGTACGTTGTGACTGATTATGGTTTATTCCATTTCGTACTCTAAATTCTCGTTCATTGATTGTGTTATCATTTTTGTACGCTGGTACTTTAGTTTTCTCTCTCACGTTGTAACTGATTGTGTTTAAAATTTGTATCAAGCTTTTAATAGATTTACACTTGTTGTGTTGCATCTAGGGCCGACAAAATGGGTTAGAGAAGATGACACCTCCCACTTTCACCCAAAAATTGCTATGACAATATCCATTAATTTAAATAGCAGGTCAAAATGGGTTTAGTATCCCATTAAGTCGGTTTGAGGCGGGTTAGTCGTGGGTAAAATACGAGTTAAAAGGAGGAATCCGGAGGAGAAGAGGGGGATTGGGGAGAATAATGTTTTTTATCTCTAATATGTGGGTGCTTTTATAGCTTCTGGGTTTAGAACCTTTGGTTTTGTTCCAAACATAATTTTAGCTTCCGGGTTTATCAAACCCACCGAGGAGAAGAGGGGGTTAGAGAAGGGAAGGTTTGACCCGGAACGTACTCGGTTTAGCTCAAACCGAATCCGACCAACACACATGCTAATCCATTTTAAAACCGTCCAAATCTGACCCAAACCATTTCCAAATCGCCAACATCCGCCCGTACTCGTTCATTTATCGGTTCTAGCTGCATTGTCCTTTTCATATGTCATCATCTATTATGTTTAAAAGTTGTCATTTTCAATAGGATTAATTATTTTTGTTTGATATCACTACTTAAAATCATATTTAATTAAGTTTTCGTAGATTAGGCACCTGTTGTGACAGCGTTTCAATAGATTTATACTTATGGTATTAAGTTTGGCAAATGGATGCGATTAAATGGATGCAACACTATTATTTTGATTAACGAGTTGGTGTGTCTTCTAATTGAAATGTTTCCATTCAGTTTTACTAATTGGCCAAGTACTGGTAGATTAGGTTCTAATATGTAAAAGGTTCAAAATTCATCGCATGACGTAGGAGGAAAGTTAAATGATGTCATATCAAATTTGGAATTCATCCACAAGAGTTGTCGGTTTAATTACTAATCCATAGTGTCTTCTTAATGAAACGTTGCAATTTTTTGTTACTAGTATTGTGTTCTGATTGGACAATTACTGTTTATCGGGAAAATATGTTGTTACAAATGGGTTTTTGATAGATCAATTATATAACCCATTCAACACTTCCATTTTGGATGATAGTTTTTGAATGGATCCAATTCTTGATATTTTTCATTCTCATTTCTCTCCCCCGGTACATTCTTGTTTTTGTCCACAAAACCAATTTCGTATTGACGTAATATTTTTTTTTAAAATAAGTTCTATAATGGTAATTTATCATAACTTATGATTAAATCACAAGGATTTTGGAGTATGTCAAGTTTGATTAATTGTATCATACCACTATACAACACATATTGGGTGTCTCATACATTTATTAGGTCGCCTTAATATTCCTAAGAGATAAAAATTATTAGGGCTATTGTTTTTATTTCATGCTGGTAAGGTTTAAAAGTTACAATTTTCTCACTGAGTTTCAAAGAAAATATTCGGTATATCCGCAAATGTAATAATGGATCACCAAAATAATACAAATATTTTATAATAAAATAATATTGTGTTCGTCACCTGTTTAAATATAATTAATTTAGTTTAGATTGATTGTGTTATGTCTTACCTGTGTACATCACTTGTTTAAATATAATTGATTGTCTTTTGTCTTTGAAATTTAGTTTAAATTGATCGTGTTATGTCTCACATGTGTTACATCATATTAATCAGTTTAGTTTAGATTAATCAACTTAGATTAATTAATCAGTTTAGTTTAGATTGATTAATCGTTTTAGATTGATTGTTTTATGTCTCACACTGTGTTCCGTCATATTAATCAGTTTTGTTTAGATTAATTAATTAATCAATTTAGATTGATTAATCAGTTTAGTTTTGATTGATTGTGGTACGTCATACTGAGTGTTATGTCTCACGCGTCTCATTCTCTCTCTATCTCACGAGTTTATAACAATCCATGATGTTTAGATTTATTGTAGGATGCATTAAAGAAGCAAGTCCATGATAGGAGATTAGTAACTTAAGGGACTTTATACATCTTAGCCTTAGCACTGGGTACTCGAGCGTATAGTGGTCGAGTAAGGGGGATGAGAATAGGAGTCACACCTATAACTTACATTCATATCCCTGGACCGGGATCGAAACAACATGTTGAAGAATTATAGTCTAGACTTCATCAATAAGAGGAGAAGGCTACAGAAAAAGATCGACAACTTCAAGAAGTAATGGAAGAATTGAGGAAGTATCAAAGTACATCACTTGCACCGTCGTTAATTGAGAAGATTTCCTCAAATAGTCGGAATTAAAAAATACGAGAAGCATTCCAACTATGTGTGTGAATCATGTGATTCTCCATCCAAGAGGAAAAAGGAAAAGGTAATCACATAATTGGTAAAAATTCATTACATTTATGTCTCATACTTTACCACTACACCAAATCCTGCGAATGGTCACGCCTAGTGGGTCACGGCCCAAGTCTACGACCAGCTCGTCGCGGACTTCGGCCGTGACCCACTCAATATTTGGCGTGACCAATTTTATTATCACATTAAATTATCCATGCTCTGGAAATGGTCACGGATTAAATCCCTGACCATAGAGGGTCACGGCCCTAGTCCCTGACTAGCTCGTGACCAGTTTGGCGCCAATATTCCCTCCAAACTGGTCGCAGGTGGGTCACGGACTTGAGCCGTGACTAGGTCGTGACCAGTTTTGCGCCAAAATTCCCTCTAAATTGGCCGGGGATGGGTCATGGACTTGGGCCGTGACGAATGGCGCGACGAAGCAAAAACACACACATTAAGAGTCACGGCTATGGGCCGTGACTGTTTGTTGGAATGGGTCACGGCTATGGGTCGTGACCATATATCATTCAGAAACCAAAGCTGTTGGAAAAAAGGGTCACGCACAGGGGTCATGGCTCTTGGCCGTGACCAGTTTGGAGTCGGCATCTCAAATTCAGTAATGGGTCACGGCTCTTCGCCGTGACCAGGTCGAAATCGCCCTCATTAATGGGTCGCGCACATCGGGTTAGGGCTCCAGGCCGTGACCATATCTGGTCTTAAAAATAATTGTTCCCCGCTTCTAATTTATTTCGTTCCAACTTCGTTGCTGTGAGGGTTTTAGCGATTTCAAACTGCTGCGATTTGGGTTGGATTTCTGTTGGATTTCAGTTGGTATGTATTGATTCATTTGGATTTTGTGATTTATAACTATAAAGCCCTAATTTTTGTGTATGTATGTGTAGATTTATGTTTGTATATGTGTATGTGTGTGTATGTAATAGATTGTATGTATGTGTATGTATAGATTTATGTCAAAAAAATATTAGGGTTTAGTAAACCTTAAATAGTATGTGTGTGTATGTATAGATTATGTCAATAAACCCTAGCTTGTATGTGTGTGTATGTATAGATTATGTCAACAAACCCTAGATTATATATGTGTGTATTTTTTTTAATCAAAGTATGCCTGTGTTTTTTTTTTTGAGAAAATATAATTAAATGATTTTTTTTGACATATGAGTCGCAAACACGTGTACACATTACTATAGTGAGATATTGTTGGCTTGGTTGTTGGATACTATGTTGAATTTATTGAATTGATACTAGTGTCGATAAATGTATATGTTATAAAATTTGTTGGATACTACTTTTCTCAGGAAAAATGAGGCACGGTGATAAATACTGTCAACAAGAGTGGGACAGGTTGCAATTAGACCGCACACATAACTCTTTTATTAGCGTGCGTCATATAGAGGGTACTCCTATTTATAGGTACGGAAATAAAAAGATCGAACAATTTAACTACCTTATAAATCATGGATTTGATATCCAGCAAGATTACTTGTTCGATCGTATTCTATTTTCTCTACCAGAAAACTGGGATGGCGTTATACAAAATATATTTCACACACATAATCCCGACATAGCCCTGACCTTGGTTACGTTGTTGGAGAAGGCGGAAAAAAAAATCCACTCGTTATGGATACAACTGCGTACAGAGAGCATTGACATAGACTGTGATGTCTCGCGCCACATGCACGTAAAATTGAATCTTGCCAACAAGTTGAGAAATAGGGGATTCCGAGTTCATGTCACTGACATCTACACATCAATCATAGATACCCTTCCTTCTAGTTGGCCACGTGCAAAAATTCATAGGTTCTTAAAAACTAATACCGAATGGATGGAGATCAGACACATTGAACTTATTCTAAAGTTTTACTTTGAAAAGGTATCTATCTATCTATCTATCTATCTATCTATATATATATATATATATATATATATATATATATATAACTAATTAAGCTTGATTAATTAGTTATAATTTCATATTACTATAATTATTTAGTCACTTACATTTTTTAATTTTTGTAGATAATGTCGAGAGGAAACAACCCTAGGGTACCAAGTGCCGATGTGACACCATAACGAGGTTCACCATCTTGTGCAGAACCCGGATTCTCAACACCAATGGCTGAGCAATTCACAACTCCACCAATGGTTCACTCCTCACCAAGTCCAACCCCAAGTGCTCCTACACCCCAATCCTGCACTCCCGTTGCTTTAACGCCCCAATTCAACACTCATGATGCCTCCCGCTCAAATTAAAAGAAGCCTATTGGATTCTCCCTTCTTGGGAATAACCCGATGGGTGATAGGAGTGACGTGCTGAACTTTAAAGCCCGGTGTTTGTTGCTGGGAAAAATGAACGTGGGAGTCGGTGGACCAGACAATTGGAACATTGTTGATCAAGCTGTCAAAGATGACATATATGACCAACTTTGCAAGCATTTCTCATTTCCTGACCGTTCCAAGAATAAGGTTCTATCTCAGGTTGCTGAAGGATTGAGGACATACAGGAGAAACCTTCGGAAGAAACATTTCCCGAAAGAGGCAGGGAGCTCCGATATTTTGGATTGGAAAGAGAAAGTGCCTCCCAATGTTGAAATGCCGGTGGATCAGTGGAATAAGTTTTTGGAGAATGAGGCGAAGGAAAACAAGTTGGTCCAGAGGGAGCAAAACAAAAAAAATAGGGCACAAAAAACTGATATCCATAGGCTGGGATCCAAATCATATGAGGATTTGAATAATGAATGGGAGAGTAGGACAAAAGATGGTCCAGATGCCGGTAAAAACCCAAATCGTTCCAACTTATTCCTTCATGCTCGACGGGACAAAGATAATAAATTCCCCCTGCACTTGGCTAAGACACTGGAATCAATAGAGGCCATCAACAGTCAATCAGAGTCGTTCCCTACTGATGACTTTGACCTTGAAAATGATGCCATGACTAAGACCTTTGGAAAGGACAAAAGGGGGAGGATGAGAGGTGTTGGCTCACATATGCCAAAAATAAAACTTCAACACATTGCACCTCTTGTGGACGAGCTTTCTTCGGTCAAGAATTGTATCTCATCCCAAAAGGAGCACCAGTTGAAGACCGATGGGGATGTCCATGGGATTAAAAATTCCCTGGGATTATTGACAAATCAAATTGGGAAACTTGTGAATCTTATTGAAAGTTATAGGCCCCCAATGCCTCCTCAAGATTTCACACATCCTTCCCCTCCAACATTCCCCTCTCAAATGCCTCATCCTCCAATCACGGGGCTCGGATCATCGTCAACAACTCACGGTGACTATGGCGAAGAGTACTATATCAAGGACATGAGCAATTCGAGGTTTGTTGGCGTGTGCATACTCATCTCCAGGGAAAGGGGGACTCTAGTACATCACCGACCTTTGGAGAAGGGTGTGGCTAAAATAATGGTCGATGAAATATATAACGGCTGCAGAGATGTACCTGTGTACATTAACAGCAGGGATGGGATGGAATTGAGTAATTATGCAAAATCTTTTATTACTTGGCCACTTTATCTGTTGGCCAAGGTTTAATAATATTTTCTTTCGTTTCAGTTGTAATAATTTTTTTTTGTTTTAGTTGTAAGAATATTGTTTTTGCTTCAGTTGGAATGATGTTTTTTTTGTTTCAGTTGTAAGAATATTGGTTTTGTTTCGTTTGGAATGATATTTTTTTTGTTTCAGTCGTAAGAATATTCTTTCTGTTTCAGTTGTAATAATATTTTTTAACCTATTACCATAGGACTGAAATTTGAAGATTATTACATGGATTTACCACAATACAAAGAGTGGATGGGAGAGACTAACCGGATATCAATTAATCATGTAAAGGGCGTTTATGAATTTGTTAAATATGCTTCCAAAAATCTTAAAAGTGAGAAGATTCCATGTCCGTGCACTCATTGTATTAACGAAAAATATAAGTCATTGGAAGTTGTTGAGTTGCATTTACTAAAGTGGGGAATCTGTCAAGACTATATAATATGGACATACCATGGTGAAAAAGTTGTACCTTATGTTCCAGAAGAATTACCGGGAGCCGACCGTGTAACGGAACCTCAAGGAGTAGAAGTGGTACATGATTCACCAACACATCGTCCATTGACCGACTTAATTGATGATGCTTACGGACTCCACAACCAACAAAACCACCAACCTATGGATACAAATAATGTGCATTATGACCAAGTAAATGAACAAATTGATGCTGAACTACTAGGAGATCGGGAATACATACGGTTGAAAGCAGATGCGGCTAGACCGTTGTATAAAGATTGCGATGAAGATCACTCGGTATTATATGCAATGATTGGTTTGCATAATTTGAAGAGTCAATTTGGTTTGTCTGGAAACAGCGTAACCGGAATTCTTAAGTGGGTTAAAGAAATTATCCCAAAAGAGAACATGTTACCAGACAATTATCCTACCATGAAGAAGAGTTTGAAGGGTTTTTGTAAAACTACTTGGTTACTGATACTTTTGTTTTTTGTATCCTATCATTTGTAGGATTTTTGCACGTGGATCAAATGAAGGAGGCAATGGTTTACAACATGATGATTATTTATATGTTGTGGACATTCAGGATAATGTTTTTTATGTGTTATAGCCGTGCAGGCTTTTATTGTTTAGTTTTATGGCCGCGCGGGCTTTTATAATTTGATTGTTGAATTTTATAGCCGTGCGGGCTTTATAATAAGCAGGTTTTTCATTTACAGGTTTTGGAATGTCAAGAAAATAGAGGAAACTCTGCCCAAATTTTTTTTGGTCTGTTAATTATTAAGATGTGTAATATTTTTAAGTTTGTATATATATTTGTTTATTAACAACATTCTCAATTCGCAATTTGTGATTTTTTTTTATTGTTTTGCCTATAATAAATATTTGTAACACCTCGTAGCAACCGATGATGCACTCACAGGAACCCCAATTTTAGGATTGGACAAAAAAAATACATTTTTTTTTAAATTACAGATAAATATGGTCATGGACTTTGTCCATGACCATTTTTATTTTTTGTCGCGCTTAAAAATGGTCGCGGCCAAAGTCCGCGACCATTTTTTTTTATTTTTTGTCACGGTAATGGGTCGCGGACTAGGGCCGCGACCAATTTTTTTTATTTTTTTTTGTCACGCACATGGGTCGCGGCCAAAGTCCGCGACCAATTTGTCACGGTCGTGGGTCATGGAAAAGGGCCGCGGCCAATTTTTTTAATTTTTTTTTGTCACGCACATGGGTCGCGGACTTTGGCCGCGACCAATTAGTCACGGTTTTGGGTCATGGACAAGGGCCGCGACCAATTTTTTTAATTTTTTTTTGTCACGCACATGGGTCGCGGACTTTTGCCGCGATCAATTTGTCACGGTTATGGGTCACGGATTAGAGCCGCGACCCGTCACGGCATGGGTCACGGCCAAAGGCCGCGACCATTTGTCGTGACCTCTCTTGGCTGTGACCTTTTTTTGGTCGCGGACTTGGGCCGCGACCCACGAAAATGGTCACTCCAGAAATGGTCACGGCCAAAGTCCGCGACCCACAGTTTTGGTCAGGGATTTTGGCCGTGACCAATCGCCAGTTTTGGTGTAGTGATTTTTGAATATTTCATGCATATATAGGCCCAAAGCAATGTGACTAAACAACGTATAATTTCACCACCAGATCCTAAATCTAATATTGGGAAGGTTTGTGACAAATTTACTTATATTAGTGATGTTTATTTTTTTTTAACAGTATATATATGTCATTCATTATTCATTTTATTTTGCATTATAGGGAAAACAATGTAGATTGGCATTGAATTCACGAGCAAATGTTGTTGCGTCTGGAGTTTTTTTTTTTTTTTTTTATCGTATTTCACCTAATGATACAATCGACAACGTTTTCTTAGGGGATAATTATATATGTGTATCAATAACTGACGTTCACTCTCCCGAAGCATATCTTCATGTACTGGTACCTAATGCGGACATGTATCTTGTTAAAGACGCACACAATTCACATGTTGCTTAGCCTAAAGAGTTTGTGTTATTGTGTGTTGAGATAACTTCCTTTTTTTTTATACATTCCATGCGACATTTTGAATTCATTAGAAGAACCTAAAAGATCAAACAAAATCATTTTGATTGTCTATATATAGAAAATAATAGCATGATTAATAAAGTAGAAATTATAATTAGAAAATAAAATGTAACGGTGCTATGTTTTCAACGTAAACCTATTGTAATAACTCAAATGTTTTCACACATCAGATTCACAATAACAATAACACAATATCTCAACTCGGACCTTGAGGAGGGCTCTTTTTTTGGTGGGGCTTGGGGTGGGGGGTTGGGTGGAGATTTTACGGTTGGGAGAATAAAAAATTTATGTAGTGCCTTTGAATATGGATCTTTTTGTGATGATATATTATTTATTAGTATCATTTTGGGGGCTTCCCCAAATTGAGGCTATAGTTTCAGCTCGTTTCGGGGAAAATGCCTCGAGGACACTTTTAGCTTTTTTTAAACATTGATTATTATTAAATTGATTTAGCTACTTAAACATTATGTTGAATTTTTACATGCTAATAGTTGATCATTTTATAATATTGTATCCAATAATAAAACTCACCCCTATGCACCAGGCAGTCTCCCGTTGTTCGACTTCCTAGGGCTCTTTTTAGAATATTGATTACAACAACTTCTACATTTGTTGAATGTAGAAGTTCGAGCTCAACATACCCAAATATGCCCAAAAACAAATCCGATCCTGGATATAGAAGGCCAAACCCTATTGGGTAAATGGGATTTAACCAAATTACGATTCAACATAGCCCAATTAGCCTTATTTAGACTAAAGTCATCAAATCTTGAATGTAAATTAGATGAAATAGAGTTCCCCTAATCTAAAACAGAGGACCATATAGCTTGCATAACTGAGACTGGAATTGTCATAGTACCAGTTTCTTATACAATTGATGGCTCAACTTTTGTAATAGCCTGTATAGGATTATGTCCCAATTTGCGTGTCAATTGACGGGGGCCACTTTATGGTACATTTAATATAATGCACTTTGAAAATATTTGCAAGTGCATATAACATTTCCTAAATATAAAGAATATAGGGATGCATTTGAATGGCAAAGGCCCTCTAGTTGGAAGCATCCTCAAGCTTAAAATTTGTGGGATTACAGCGCAAAGCTTGGAAAATGTTACATAAACTTGAGATTTATAGACTAGAAAAACTATAAGAATACAGGGCGGTATATAGTAGACTAGTTTGGATCTACGGTGACCCCACAAATAGGGAATGATTAAGATTATACTTCACTAAATTACCAAATCCTTGGGGTGAAGAATTAACTAATAATTACCAAGAAACTGCTTTTCGAGACACAATTGGTTGTTGGATTCAATATGTTCATAAAAAACTGGAAAAGTATTATCTTGATTACAGATTAAAACAATGAATAAAATCAAGAAACAAAGAAATTTTTAGTAAAGTTGAACTACCAGGCTTATGGTTTGGCTGCTCAACAAGCAAAAGTTATATCAGTAGAAAGAGAAGAAAAATTCCTTACTATAAAAGGTTTAAAAAACTTCGATGAAGAATTAAACCAAAATTTAGAAGATGGAAAAAAAATACTCTACTATCAAATAAATCCAGATTTATTCGAAAGAAAAAATCAAAGTATTTCCAAAAAGACCAACAAATTCGGTCAAATGTTTTGGTTGTCAACAAGTTGGACATTATGCAAATAAGTGTCCCAATAAAAATAAAAAAGATGAAATAAATCAATTGAAGATTTAAATTTTTTTATCAAATAATGAGAGTGACTATAGTATATACGAGTTAGATAATTATATTTCATCAAACGAAGAATATTGTTCTTCATATGATAATTCCAATTTATTTGAGAATGAATTCTTGAATTAGATATTCGGATGACCCTTAAGAACATATCTAATTTTACTATATCAGTTGGATCAATTAAAATGACTAAAATCACCAAGCATGTTTGGTTTTGATTGGATCAAAAGCTTAAATCCTTAAGAAACTCTCAATCATGCGAGAGAAATGTGTCATTTCAAAGTTATAGATTGTCCTATAACAACTGAAGTAACAACAGAGGTTGCTAGTAGTTGAGAAGAAGAGCTTCTAAAAAAAAGACAAAAGTTTTAGCACTTCTAATTCAATTAACTGAATTAAAATCTAAATAGAAGAAAAGTACACCAAGAGAAAATGTGAATTATGCTTATCTTCAACTAGGTGAATTTTCTGATGAAATTTACCAAAAATAATTTAAAATAGATTTAATCGAACAGGTTATCAACCAATATGATTTAAATCAAAATCAAAATATATATGATTTATCAGAGTTCTACAACTCAGAAGATGGCATTATCGGTACAATTTTAAAAAGATATATCTATCATTTCGATAATGATGACACAGATTCAATTTTCGGTAATGATTCAGACCAATATTGGATAGCCTCATTAAAGAGTGTGAAATCGAAGAAAATTTCAGTGATGAAGATGACCCTTCACCTGAAATTATCAAAGATAATCTTAAAGTTCATAAAATCACAAGAAGTCAAGATACAAATGACTATCTCATCAATGATAATCATGAAGTTGCTAAGGTCGTAACAAATCAAGATAAAACAAATAACTTAATTATTAATGATTTAATTATCAAATCAGACAATGAAGACACCGAAACCGTCAAAATTGTGAAATAAACAAAGTCTCAATAAATTCAAACAACATTTTACTTTAATGGTTATCAACCATATGAATTTTCTAGTTTGTATAATTCAGGTTGTACGCTATTGTTGGCAAAAGAATCTATATTCCCACCAGAATATTGGATTTAAGGTCCACTAAACAAGTTAGTTTAGGCCGATCAATTGTTGACAATTACTAACAAAATTTCCTAGAATGTCGAGTTTAAAATTGGATCTGCCATTTATCATTATGATTTCTGGCAACACAATGTTATGAAACACGATGTTATCATTGGTAACAATTTCTGGATTCCATAGTCAAAGAATCATCCTATGATATTCTTTGACAATGAAATAACTTTGAATGGTAATAAAATTTTATTACACCACTCTCGAGTCAAAACACTAAGTTTACCTTGGATTGACAGTTTAATTTCTATATGTCTTACACCAGAATTGTCAGATTGTGTGAAACAATGGTTGGTTACAAGAACTGTACGTTACGTAAGTTTAAAATCTACGAAAAATCTTGTAATGATTATGCTAGAGGTTTAAAGCCTGATGGTGTTTAGATTCGTAAGTTAAATCCTTGGAAGCATAGCGGAAACCTTAGGTTTCAAATCCCAGAAAGGAATATATATGTGATCAACATCAATACATTTATATTATCACTTTTCAAATAGTCATAAAAGTGATAATAAAAAATATGAGAAGCATTCAAATTATGTGAGTGAATAATGTGATTCTCCATCCAAGAGTAAAATGGGGAAGGTCACGTAATTGGTAAAACTTTATTACATTTATGTATCGTACTTTATTGTACTTATTTTGGAACATTCATGTGTATATAGGCCCAAAAAGGGGCACAGGCACCTCACGAGGCACAAAAGTAACCTGTGGGAAATGACCACATTCTCACTGGGGTCAGTTGTCGAAATTAACTAGTATAAGGTAAATGGTTAAACCTTTCTTTTCATCCATTTTACCATGTTTATATGTTTAAATCCAAATATATGTCAATAAAATTGGCATTTAAGTTTTGGTAATTTATATCTTAAAATATTTATTGAGCCAGAGATGTTCATTAATTTAAGTTTTGGTAAATGGTATTTTAAAATAGTTTTATTTTCTTGTTTCAATGATAGTTATTGAACCCATACTTCATTTCAATCAAACTCAGAACATGTGTTGACATTTGACTAAAACTAGCTTCTTTTTTATTCTTATGTAGTTCTGTTTTGAAGAATTCTGCTCATGAGTATTGTGGCTTATAATGCAACTCGAGTGTTAAATGTTTTACTACCCAATGATTTGAGGCCTAGATTATGGTAGTGCATCTTAATAACTGCTTGTTATGAGTAAAATAATAATTCTTAGCACTACTATGGTGTTTTTTTTAACTGCATCATTTTGGTGTGTTATGCAGGATTAATGGGATATTATTTTTTTCCACTGAACAAAGGAGGCCCCTTTCAGAACAATGCCCTTTTGACATTGTTCCGCATAAGATTAGTAGAGAATTTTCTCCTTCATGTGGGTGTTCATTACCCTTTTAGGCTTCATAATACTGTTACAACTCCCTTTTGCATTTGTATATGGAAATTTTTTGGATAATCCCTTCAACTGAAATATTCCATTTCTTTTATTTCTTTAAATTGTAATGTAGTTATCATAAAAAGAGTGGCAAAAAATTCTTGAGGTTGGTCCTCTTAAACATCACTTCTAGTCTACTTGTTGCAAATTCCTGTTAATATGCTTTCGACTCTTTGATGATATTGACACAAACATTGGCTTCATAATATTTGAAATGGTAATAAGGATTAGAATGTTGACTTGTAAATATCAACATAATATAATGGTATGGATTTAATCTATCTAGTTTAAGAAAAGAGAATGAGTATTACTTCCCCAACCTTCCCATAGTTATTAAAGATTTTATATGATAGTAACCATCATTGTACTACAATATTTTTATATACCCACTGAAATGAGGGCAGTGTTTTAAAAATCTATGCCTAGGTTCGCCTAGGTGATATGCCCTACCCCTCCGCCTTTCCTAAGCCCTAGACCATTGGCCATAAACACACACACACACACATGTATATATATATATATATATATATATATAACAATGGGAAGTTTATGCCCTGCCGCTCCGCCTTTCCTTCTATACTTATCAATCTTAGATGAGTCTACTTTTGGTTCAAGGAAAGCCATAATAGACAAATTATGAATTATTTCTAACTTTTTCACTATTCTAATCGCATTATTTTTAGCAATTCATTGAATATTTTAAATTAGGAAACTGGTCGTTTTTTGTTGGATGGTGTAGATAATTGTTATCGAGAAATATTATAATGTGTTATTTCCATAAAGTTGATATAATCAGACTACTTTATAAAAATCAATGCCCTTCATTTACATTTAAAATTAATATTCGAGCACTTTACTTAACATTCCTTTGGACATTGTAGATTGTGCTAGGGAAATAAAAGAGTATAAGTGCAGCAAAATCCACTGCTCTAACACTCTAAAAGCAATGGTCTATGTTTGAACTTGTCATGAAATGAAAATGATAATGGTTTTGGATTTTGTCCAGGCCCCCTAATGAACCTAATTAATGTTGCAAAAATAAGGTGTGTCCTTCTAACATCACATATGGCAATTAGATACTTGTACAAGTCATCCCCATCTTTGTGAGAAAAGGACAAATGCTATACGGAAGCATCCCATGCTATCTTCTCACTGCCTCGGCTGCCAGTAAAGGTTTTTATCTCTGACAGATCAACAGGAAGTAGGTGTTCTTACAATGATGGAGGCCTTGATGCAAAGTGAATAGAACCTAATGTTGTAGATTCAGAGAAAGGAATAGGTATCATATGCCCATCAATATCCCTTTCTTAGGGTACTTTACACCATTCCATTACTTTTGTTTGCAGGTATTTTCGTTGTCTATTCAATATTATTGTGTGATTGACTCATATTACATGCGTCAGGATGTATTCCCAGTGCTTTGATCCTTTTCTTCAATTATGCCTTTGCATGCCTATTTCTCATGTTTACTTTTATCTATATGGACCAATAAAAGAAGTTTACCCTTGTCAGAAGTGGAATCGGTGGTCTAGGTAAGCCTTCGACCAATGTCGCTCGATATTTAATGTGTCGGCGTTCTTCCATTCACTGATATAGTCCTGACAATTCAGTGGTAGAGTAATCAATTACTTTTCATGACTTTATTTTCATTACTCGTAATGGTAGACCTTTATGTAGTTCATTTGCTTATTGACCCGTCCATACCGAGAGGACCATCGATGTATCTCACTTACAGAGGACTATAAAGGGTGTCTTATGCGCTAATTGCACACAATATCATTTGTCATCTTTACATATTTCACCATTCCATGTGGTAAATGATACACTTAATCTCTAATTCTACTCAAACATAATCATTAAAATAGAGGATCCACATCCCTTAACATCATTTGTTCATTTTCAAGAGATTGTTCTGACTTGAGATATGATTGTTGCATATGTAAACTTAGAGCATGTTGATTGGTTAAAGTTTTATCTTCACCCCGAGCAAGGTATCTCTCACAATTGTCTTTTACGTTCTTATCTTGTAGAAAGATTGTATAACCCGATGGTATTTTCCTGTAGTGTGACATGTTACTGATGTATCTTATTGGATATCTCTTCATCATCTATTATTTATATCCTCACCATGAGACTCATCACTAATATTATAAAGTTAGTCCCTTTATATATGCCATATATAAGAGTTACACTATTGATCTTTTGTCTATCATTCTATCTATCAATTGCTGATTTTTCTATTGAGGCTTTTACCTTTTTGCTTATAATCACTGTCCCCTCCCCTAATAGCCCTAGGGCTTACCTGTCACATTTTCTGTTCACTCCAAAGGTCAGGGTCATAATATATAAATATATATTGTGTATGTATGTGTGTATGAGGGTTGACATGAGCATTATCTATCTTAAGATTTATTATAATATTATTATGACAGTCATCCATAAATGGGTTTTTTGAGTTTGGGTATGAGGAAATAATAAAAATTGAATCTTGTATTGGCTTGCCTATGTTTGGTTTTGTGATTACTAGAGAAAGGGTTGCAAGAGTTCTTGTGGAGTGATGATGAAATTTATAAAAAAATCTATCAAGCAATGTGTTTGGAAATGTTTTTGGAATTCCTTTGTCACTCACATGCTCTCTTGGAAATTCACCTGTTGTTTGATAGAAGTTTAATAGTTATAATTTTGTTTTACTAAGCCCCTTCTTGCGAAATGATTTCTTTACAAAACAAGGGGAACAATGAGATAGGTAATATGGGTAAACATAACTATTCATGTAAGAGTTGTTTACTTTGTGAGACCTTGAATTTTCATATCAATATGAGTATAATTATAACTGTATATCAGTTATCTATAAAAAAAATTTATACCATTTATTTTTTATTGTGAAATCTCCATTTCTGTATTCAGGTCCCAATTGTTCCTTTACAAAGTCCCAATGAGATGACACAAATGTTAAGCGATTAATCAAAGAAAAATAAAACAGAGTATGAGGCTATGGTTCCTGAGAAGAGGATACCAACGATGATCCAGATCTTGAGGTACACTGGATATAGAAGTACATAACCCACTTGTTAGGCACTCAGAAGATTCTTCATAGGAAGTTGCCTGATAACTCCTGGTGTTTCTTTTCCACCTATGGGAATCAATGACCCAGATCTTATGCAGATTGTTAATAACAATGTTGATGATGGTGTTAATGTTACTGCTACTATTACTGGTGCTGAGGATAATATATTTTTGTAGAATTTAAATTCTTATTTTAGACCATTCATGCTTTATATTAGTGGTGTAGTAGTGATGTACAATAGTGGAATTTTAGGGATAAAAAATCCTTATGGGCCAAATTCATGCAAGCAAAGTGTTGTCGAAAATATCACCCATGACAAGTGGTATTTTATTTTCCTTCTTAGTAACTAGTCTTCTGTAGTAGGGCATCACATTTTTTGGGATGTATGCTGCCTCTCTTCTTTCTTTTTTATTTTGTGGTGGTGGGGGTGATTTGTGTGCGCGTGCGCTTTTTTTTAAGGGGTGGTGGTGGTAGATTGAAGCTAGTGTAAACTATGCCTTATAAGAAATTGATATACCAACTTGATTAATATAAACTACCCTGAATCATTTTGTTTTGTGATGAAATATTTTGTGTCCTCTATCTAGTTTATGTGCACTAAACAAATAATAATATTAATTTTTATTTTAATGATTTTTGTTGGTATTTGGGCAGAGCTCCCCGAGAATTCAAAGTTCCTTATGGACAGTGAATGACTTTGTTGGTAGTATGACTTCATAGAAGAGGAAAAAGAAGTATGAGTCAAGGATAAGAAGATTAATCAAGTTTGTTTCACTATAGTAAATACCGAAATATTTGACGAAAGATTTAGTGAAATATGTGCATTAGTAGTCATCTCTCAGTCTTATAGTGTGGCAAGCACACTTAGACCCATGCTCGTGGTTAAAGTAAGAACAATAATGGAGCACAAAAACATAGGACAAGAGAAAAATGATATAAAAAGAGGCATAAACACCTCACCTGGGATCAAAGAAAGTTGTGGAGACAACCCGAGTAGTCATGTAACTCACGGGTTAGAAATTTGATCAAAATTTGGAAATTTTAAGCATTAAAACTTAAAAATTAGGCTTTGTGGACGAAAATACAAAACAATCAAACATTACGAAAAGAGGCAAACACACCTATTGCCACGTATTTTGTCTGGATGCCTTTTATACTACTGTAGAGGGGGCATGAAGGTAATCCTGAGATTATGGATAATTCCCTAATTGACAATATTTTTTGAGATTATGCAACCGAGCGTGGACACTCATACTTTATCTTGTTGTGTTAGTCATATTGTATATTTGTTTATTGACTGTAAGCTATAAAGGTTGTACTATTGTAACGAGAATGATAATGAGTTTGTGTGGGGTCAAACGGTACTCGCGAGAGACCAGGCTTAGCAGGGCCTGGGAGAGATTTCATGCTCTATCAAATGACCTTGCCGTGGGAACTTTAGAGGTACTTCTTTTGGAGGATTGAGAAGTGAGTCACCGTTGGAGCTTGTCCTGACCATCTTAGATACACCTAGTAAATCACTGAAGGACCCTGACCGTGGAACCTCGAGCGGAGCAGCTCGGAGTCCCATCAGGCGTTGAGTTGTGAACCAAACATCCCTTTACTTAATGTCACATCTACTGTAGGTGATGTCACTAGCCAGCTAAACAATGTCAGACCAACACTTGAGTAAACCACAGTGTTATTTGGGGCTGTCAGGCAGTTGGTGAGCCACCTCTACGGCAACAGCCCCCTGACACGCAGTGGTTGAGAAAAAGGCATGCCTTGGCATTTAATGTTTATGACGTGGAGACAACTAGTGCATCAAGCATTTAATGTTGTGACATCAAGTATGAGGGGTGTCTTTTATAGTCTTTAATGACTGAGTTGCCTCGGGGGTGGTGTGCGTGTGGGGGGGGGGGGGGGGGGGGGGGGCTATTTAAGGACCCCAACCACCTTTGAGGAGGGGGATCTTTGTAGAGAGTTCGGATGATATTTTTAGAGTTCATGAGTTATTGCTAGAGAGAATACACACCAAAGAGAGTTAGTGCAAACCAGAGAGTTTACTCACTCACCATTTTTATTTATTACGAAGCTTTTAATATTTGATAGCGATTCTTGAGGGGGTTTGGTGTGTTTCTACCTGCCTACCAAGGTGTATCTAGGGTGCTTACTTCTCTCTCCCTCTAGCTAAGTTACTTACAAGTTTTATTACTACTTTCTGAGCTATACACGAGAGATTTGTGAGTTTAAACTAAGTCTTATCTTTATTGGGGTTTGCATTTGTATGTCCTATCATTAATCCAAAGCTTTGGCCAATTAGCTTTTCATTACCATACTCAAACATGGGTTACGCCTCCATCTATAATATAAAGTACCCTCTTACATTTGGTGACTCTACTAGGGAGGAATTCTTCTAAGTAAGGAGTATGGCCCTGGATAATGCTAGTCGAAGGCTCAAATTTTATGACATCCAACATAATGAAGAACAAGCTGCGAGAGAACTGGAGACCCTAAGAAATGGGGATCCATGAGTTGAGGTACCTCCGGTTTCGGCGACGTCAGGCATTCCGGGGGTGACACAAGATTCCACGAGTGCGGGGTTGGGACCCACTCAGGTCGCGCTCCTCATGAGCAAGTTCTATGAGTTTTTGCTAATCGTAATAGCTTCAACTATGCTGGGAGGATTGGAGGCTAATGCCTTCGTAACACTAGGGGTAGCTCCAACGACCCCACTAGGTGAAGATGTAGAGGGAACAGTCCTAGCGAGCGTACCATCTATTGTGAATCCAGCATGGGGAACATCAGGAGAATCGGCGGCCCCAACCGTGGCGCCTGCCCCAGCTGCAATGAGCACTCAGCCCGTGGTTCCATTGTTTGTTGCCCCAGCGGCATCGCCCATGGAGGAAATGAGTAAAGAGATGCAAAAGGAGATGCTTAAGTTCATGAAGGCTTCCTCGTAATCTAATGGAGAGGTAGCTTCGGTTTATGATGATTTTCGAACACCGTATCCTCAGGAGTACAACGACGAACCTTATCCGAAAGACTATATTCCTCCCATTTTTAAAAAGTACACAGAAAAAGGTGGGAACCCGAAGGAGCACATTAAGATCTTTGTTGAACATTTGGGGGTGCATTGTAATAATAGGAAGCTCAGGTTGGGGGAGTTTTCTAAATCCGTAATCGATAGAGCATACACCCGGTATTCCCATTTGGCTCCCAACAAAATTTATATATGGGAGGGGATGCATGTTTTGTTCGTCCAGAAGTTCTTTATGGAGGAAGATGAGTTTACTTTGACCCAACTAGGGAGGGAGAAGCAATGACCCGGGGAAGAAGTGGTGGCGTACGTTCGAAGGTTCAGGGAAAGATCCCTCAATATGAGGGAGGAGGCCAAAGAATCCAAGTTATTGCAGATCTGTGCGAAGGGGATTCTTCCTGAGTACATCTGTCATCTCATTAATGAAACGTGAGAGGGGACTTTTTTGGCGTTCTTAAAAGCAATAAGAAATATCTCCTTGGTGGTACGACCAAATCCGGTGGTGGTGCCCATGATGTTTAGGCAACCGATACAACCTGTGGGAGGACGGTCTCAGCCCCCACGGGTAGGGTATACCGAGGGAGCAGATGGGGGCAAGGCGCCGAAGAAGGACAATTAGAGGAAATAATGAGTTTATGAAAATCTTAACAAGTGTTTTCGTTGTTAAGTCACCGATCTAGGTGGAGTTTATGAAAAATCTTAACAAGTGTTTTCGTTGTTATGTCACCGATATAGGTGGAGTTTATGAAAAAAAATCTTAACAAGTGTTTTCGTTGTTAAGTCACCGATATAGGTGAAGTTTATTAAAAATCTTAACAAGTGTTTTCGTTGTCAAGTCACCGATATAGGTGGAGTTTATGAAAAATCTTAACAAGTGTTTTCGTTGTTAAGTCACCGATATATGTGGAGTTTATGAAAAAAAACCTTAACAAGTGTTTTCCTTGTTAAGTCACCGATATAGGTGGAGTTTATGAAAAAAAACCTTAACAAGTGTTTTTATTGTTAAGTCACCGATATAGGTGGAGTTTATGAAAATCTTAACAAGTGTTTTCGTTGTTAAGTCACCGATATAGGTGGAGTTTATGAAAAAAATCTTAACAAGTTTTTTCGTTGTTAAGTCACCGACATAGGTGGAGTTTATGAAAAATCTTAACAAGTGTTTTCGTTGTTAAGTCATCTATGTAGGTGGAGTTTATGAAAATCTTAACAAGTGTTTTTCGTTTTGTTAAGTCACCGATATAGGTTGAGTTTATGAAAAATCTTAACAACTGTTTTCATTGTTAAGTCACCGATATAGGTGGAGTTTATGAAAAATTAACAAGTGTTTTTGTTGTTAAGTCACCGATATAGGTGGAGTTTATGAAAAAACCTTAACAAGTGTTTTCGTTGTTAAGTCACTGATATAGGTGGAGTTTATGAAAATCTTAACAAATGTTTTCATTGTTAAGTCACCAATATAAGTGGAGTTTATGAAAAAAACCTTAACAAGTGTTTTCGTTGTTAAGTCACCGATATAGGTGGAGTTTATGAAAAAAAATCTTAACAAGTGTTTTCGTTGTTAAGTCACCGATATAGGAAGAGTTTATGAAAATATTAACAAGTGTTTTCGTTGTTAAGTCACCGATATAAGTGGAGTTTATGAAAATCTTAACAACTTTTTTCGTTGTTAAGTCACCGATATATGTGGAGTTTATGAAAAAAACCTTAACAAGTGTTTTCGTTGTTAAGTCACCGATATAGGTGGAGTTTATGAAAAACCTTAACAAGTGTTTTTGTTGTTACGAAGTGTTTTGACAACTAAAAAGATAGCTCCAAGTCATTTACGAAGTAACGCATGGGGAATAGAAATGGTTGCCTTCTTCAACAAGTTTGAGTTTTGGCGCCAGAATGTTTGACAGACATATCCAATAATTCCCAACGAAAAAGATGTCCCAACGGTTCAAAAAAGCTACAATACCCCCTTGACACAAGTCCAAGCGTTGTTTACATTCTGACTCGGATGCTTCAGGGAGAATTTCTGCTTTTTCGAGCATAGCGATGCATTACAAGGGAGAATTTCACTTACTAAGAATCAAAACGAGTATTTGAGAAGGTTAGCAGGCCTTTCCGGAGAATTTCAAATATTAAACCTAGAACGGTTGAGGCTCAACATGAGGAAAAAGTGGAGATGTCCCTTCGCCCAAGCCCCAATGAGAATGGCGCTTCGGCTCACGTACATCGGGGAGAATTTTACCTTTTCCAGGTGATTATATCGCTGCAGTTCTAACGAGGGAAAGAAGGCCAGAATTTTTTTTTCACGCAGAGAAGGTTCATCGGATTGAGAAGTTTCGTGCAGACATTTCTTATTCCAACAAATCTCTCCACGAAGGGGCAAATGTATAGGGGGACTTGAAGGTAATCTTGAGATTATGGATAATTCCCAAATTGGCAATATTGTTTGAGATTACGCAACCGAGGTAGCTCAATCGTGGCAACTCAGCGAGGCATCTTGGCATGGCAACTCATACTTTATCTTGTTGTGTTAGTCATATTGTATCTTTGTTTATTGATTGTAAGATATAACAATTTTAATGTTGTAACGAGAATGATAATGATTTTGTGTGAGGTCAAACGGTACTCGCGAGAGACCAGGCTTGGCAGGGCCTAGGAGAGCTTTCATGCTCTATCGAATGACCTTGCTGTGGGAACTTTAGAGGGACTTGAGAAGTGAGGCACCATTGGGGATTGTCCTGACCATCTTAGATACACCTAGTAAAACACCGAAGGACCCTGACCGTGGAGCCTTGGGCGGAGCAGCTCAGAGTTCCATCGGACGTTGAGTTGTGAACCAAACAACCCTCTACTTAATGTCACATCTACTGTAGGTGATGTCACTAGCCAGCTAAACAATGTCAGATCTACACTTGAGTAAACCACCGTGGTATTTGGGGCTGTTAGGCAGTTGGTGAGCCACCTCTACGACAACATCCCCCTTGTCATACAGTGGTTGGGCAAAAGGCATGTCTTGGCATTTAATATTTATGACGTGGAGACAACTAGTGCATCAGGCATTTCATGTTATGACATAAAGTATGAGGGATGTCTTTTATAGTCTTTAATGACTGAGTTGCCTCGGGGGTGGTGTGTGTGTGTGTGTGGGGGGGGGGGGGTTATTTAAGGACCCCAACCACCTTTGAGGAGGGGGATCTTTTTAGATAGTTCGGATGATCTTTTGAGAGTTCAGGAGTTATTGCTAGAGAGAATACACATCAGAGAGAGTTATTGCAAACCAGAGAGTATACTCACTCACCATTGTTATTTATTATAAAGATTTTAATATTTGACAGGGATTCTTGAGGGGGTTTGGTGTGTTTCTACCTGCCTACCATGGTGTATCTAGGGTGCTTACTTCTCTCTCCCTCTAGCTAAGTTACTTATAAGTTTTATTACTACTTTCTGAGCTATACACGAGAGATTTGTGAGTTTAAACTGAGTCTTATCTTCATTGGGGTTTGCATTTGTAAGTACTATCATTAATCCAAAGCTTTGGCCAATTATCTTATCATTACCATACTTAAACAGGGGTTACGCCTCCATCTATAATCTAAAGTACCCTCTTACAAGTACTAGGCACCGCTTTTAGGGGAATTGTTTTTCACCCGAGTGTTAAGAAAAATGTTTTAAATTATTTTCAGCTATCTTGATTGAAACAAAAAACTCGCATTATATTATATGATTTTAGATAAAATAGTGAAACAAAATAATACTCATCATATTTTCTAGCTAGGTGAAAAATAGCTCACTCCAAACCAACCGGGGCATTAAGAACTTCCCCATGGAGGGAGAGGTGTGTCTGAACACATGTTTTGACCTGTAAACGATGTGACACTTTTTTAACAGGTCAATGTATACTCTTCCTTTGAAAGAATTGGGGTTGGTCTAGGTTTTGAGCAATAGAGGAGAAGAATGGATCCTATTACAAATGAACCCTTATTTACAAACTACAATAGATATTTTACCAGCAAACTTAATTACATATTTTACTCGGGTATACTTATTGAAGCATTTGATTGTTTATTTCTTACCTGGAATCTGTCACAATACTTGCATTATATACGATCTATTTTAAGAATATGTGGTTTCAGCCGACTCTTTGATCGTGGAATCTTCGTTGGAGATTTTGGATGGGGATAGTTTGAGAAAAGATGCATCACTTCCTTCTCCAGAGTTTTCCTTTGTTCACAAAGCTCTCTTGGATGAATTCTATCACCAACCTCGACCTAGACGTTGATGTTTCATAGACAAGTCTCTTCCTTAGCTTAAACCTAGTATATTTCTTTAATAAATTACCCACAATCCTATTTGGATCTTTCATTTAGTTCACGTTAGGGGAAACATAGCTAGTAATTCTTGCATGGGTGGGGCAGTTGATTCGTGAGGTTGTTTTGCTCATATAAAATGTTTTATTTCTTCCTGCAGGATTTCTTGGATGATATCTTATTTGGATTTGAAGACTTTGATTGATAATTTGGATGTGGAGCTCCATGAAAATGAGAAATAGTGCAATGTCATAGACAAAAGAACCAATCATTTTAACTACAATGTAAAGTGTTACAAACCAAAGGTTACTTCTTATGCTCAATTATGTGATACACAGAGATGATAAAGATTCTTTAATTGTTAGAAACTGCCTCACAAATTCACATCTCTTCATGGCATAATATACAAATCCTATTCATAAAATACATATAATTTGTCCTTTTTAAGTTTCCATATTATTCTAATTATTCAATATGCTTACTTTTCAGCTTTGAAGTGTCTTTTGAAACTCAGAGTTCACCTAATGAGTACCCATTAAGTCATTAAGTCATTAGATCATAATTCTTATGCTTACACATTTATTTTCTACACCCATCATTGCAGTACGTGTATAAACCGCTACTTGTTACTTGTCTTCAATTTCATTGTTCAAAAATCTGATTTAGTAGTGTAATTTTTCCATGAAGGATGGTCCTCTGAAATATATGAGTGTGATAGTAAATGAGGATTACTTTACTAAGATGCTGATAGACTTTTACATGGACAATGATTACTCTGATGAATTCACAAGTATTGTTAAGGACAATGTAGATTAGTGCTTGGACCTCAATTATCCTCTCTTAAGGTTCATAATGCTTGCTTCATTTAATTGATTATAGAATAATGTTCTATAACACTAAAGATGAACTTGTGAATTATCTAGTTTTGGAAACGAGAATTATCAATGTACCTCTGCATAAATCATGTTATTTCATTGATATTCTTTAATGAAAATTCCACTTCATAAATTTTGGTTGATCTGAGGCATTTCCCATCATTCAAACATTCGAGGTAAACTATGCTGACTACATTATGGATGGTTTTGTGGTGCAGATATTTTCGTAATAATTATATTTCGAGTTTTATATAATTGCTGATTGATTAGGAATTCCCTTGGCATAAAATAAGATAAAATTCCGAATTTACTTAATAACGTGTTTCACAACATAAATATAGTTAGTAATTTGAGAGGTAAAATAAATTAAAAAAATATTATATTAAGTGTAATTTGCTGGATCATACGTAATTGGAATCTTATTTGTTTTAACCATTGCTTCTCTAAAGCAGCAGGCAATGTCAATAGCTCCGTTTCAGTGGTAATAGTTGTTGAAGGCATAATATGCATGTGACACTAGACCATCTGGCTCAAAACAAAGTTGGCTAGGCTGAATAGAAGAGCATTCCACATTCCCAGAAGACCCACAAGCCCAATTCAACACATTTTGCAAATCTGCCTCAGAAGTCATAGCCGAAGCAATGCACCACGTCATCCCATTCAAGCTAGTTGTTGGTGTTTACAACTTTGATAAATCTGGGAAGACTAAAATTATGCTTAAAATTAATGGCGAAGACACAAGCGTCATCACTCCCACACTAGGTTTCAACAACAAGACCATTGCTTATTGTAAGTATGTATTTATTACAATACTAATTGTACAATTCACAACTCATCAAACATGTAAATTTTAGGTTTTAACAATTTCATTTTTTAGATAATGTCATATTCCCCCTCATTGAATCCACCATTTATAATTGGTTGAATGTCAATTCCTTATTTGATCCTTTTCTTGATTGTTCATTCTAAACATAGCTTCATTTTAGATTATAGTCTAGTGTGTTTTTGTCTTCACTTAAGTGGAAATATACTTCCTCTAGTAAAATTAGACTCGGAGTTTATGTTTATTTAAATCTAAAAAGGAATTCATTACAATTTGATTCTTTATTGACAGGTACACTCTTGACATATGGGATGTTGGGGGACAAAGAACAATAAGGTCTTATTGGAAGAACTACTTTGAACAAACTGATGGTTTGGTATGGGTTGTTGACAGGTCAAATATTAGGAGGCTAGACGATTGTAAATTTGAGCTGCATAATCTTTTAAAGGAAGAGGAAATTCTAACTTTCTTTTTCGTATTTAGTGTGCATTATTTTATAGATTTAGGTAGGAAAGAATGTTAACTTTGAATATTCTTGTCAGTTGGGTTGGCACTTTGCATGGCTATTACCTCACATTATATTACTTCATTTTTGGTCGGCTTCTTGACAATTTAATTGACTATCTTTATTCATCGACTGACACTCACCTATTCTAATGAGTCAATATATGGAGGTAGAGACATGGTTTGTTATTTTTTCATCTTCCTTCAAGTAGAAAAAGAACATTTCCATCATTATGGAATGTACCTTTTTGTTTCAAGGTGAAAATTTCTAAGGGCTTGGAAATTCGTTTACATGATGTATTCAAAGTAACATGTACAAAACACGACGAACACACACACACACACACACACACACATTATGCCAAAACATAACTAAAAACTATATCAAGACAAAAAGAGATGAGGGAATCCTTCTTTGGTTTACAAATGCTAAGAAAGAAACAAGAAGTGAAACTTTGATTTACAAATTCTATCAATGTTGATGTTTGTAAAGGCTTTGAGAACATGGATGTTGGAGTCATATATCCTTACGTATTTAATACTATTCATGCTTCGCTCGCTTGAGATAGTTTCCAGAGAAAAGTGAACAATAGGGTCTCTGCCATTATATGAAACTGCATGCTGTTGATATGGGTGGTGTTAGGTTAATTTTTGGGTATATATGCCCCTCCTCCACTCTCATCATCCAAGTCTTCACTTCTAGCCATTTTAGACCTTCTGAACCCACCAGTTAATTTTTCTATGTTATTCCTACATTATCCTCATTTCATTATACACATAATGTATTTATGACACATAACTGTGTAATCGACATACATTGTACGCAAAACCCATTCTGTTCTTAAATTCAAGGTTTCAATTATCAGCATATTTCTGAGTTAATCAAATGAAAGATTCATCATATATGAGTAATCAAATCCTAGATTTGTTCCAATCTTTTTCACACCTAATTTGATAGGATTTATTCCCGCGATTGCTTCAAGTCCCTTAATTAAGTCACTGTGTATTGTTAGAAGTGTACATGTTACTATAATGATCCCTTAAGTGGCGCTATTTGAGAAGTTATGACTGGACTTATTTACCTTGAAATTAATAAAAAGGGTATTACATAACTTTATAGGAATCACGTAAGGTGTGATATAATTCTACTAATCTTTTGCATGATTTCAAGTCATTGAGGACATGATGAAAATATACGTGGGGTGTTGAATAAGGACGATCAAGTATATACTCATAAACTAAGAGTGTATATCTATTTATGTCCTTTTATATTGATCTGTAGTTATCATCATTTAGAGGTACTCATAGTATAGGATGCAACAGATTAAAGCCCAGCTGGGGCTTGAGCCCTACACAACTTTTGTAAATAATTTTACGCACGACTTGTCTACTCTTTATAAGGATCCTTAATAACATAATTATGCTCATAATTGGAGGTTGTCATACGATTGCTAATTTCTTGATTGTGGTTGCGCTAATATATAGAGCTTTTTATAGAATAGTCCTAGAATTATTCTCATGCTTAATACCTCTGTGTTTTTCTATTTGGTACATCATCCCTATTTTGAGACTCATGTTGCAGCATTAACATCATCGGTTGTTCAAGCCCTTACTAATATAGGCAATATGCCTCTCTTGTTTTAATATGACTATTTACATCTATAGAGCGCCTCTTGATTATAAAACAAAAACTGAATTTCTTGTTTATTCAACTCAAATCAAAGGAGACTTATGACTCAATGCTTCACTACATGGATTGGAAAAATATATATCTCTGTTCCAAATCATAATTCATTGATGTATCTCTGTTGCAACACAATTAGGTAGGTTTTTATCTTCTTATTAACTTCAATATGTTCCTCGTATCATCAACTCGTGAAAACTTGAAAAAGTACAAAAAAAATCAAATATGTTAAAAAAAAGTATCAACACAATATCTTATTTAAAACATTTTAACTATTAAAAAGTTACCTTAAGCCTCCATTGGCTCGAACTCTTCATCACAAATCATAGGCCTCGAGTCGGCGGTGTAATCTTCATCTACAAAAATACAATACACATATAAATAAAAAAGTACCTTGTTAGTACAAAACAAATAAAGAAAAACAACACGTATGAACATTGTTATTAAAAAAAATAAAGAAGTACCTTGAATATTATTCCATAACCAATCTTGGGTACATATTAAAGCCTTTAAAGCACCGCACCCTGTGCGACTATGATGATCATTAACCATTACACCACTTGTGCTAAATGATGATTCATTAAAATTATCATTGGTACCGGGAAGTTAAAATAAGAGTCTTATTACTTATATGGAAACAACAGCAAAACCCAGTCATGTAATTCCTTTCCAAGACTTGACACAAGGATCGCCACTAATCAATTTCCCACCAGTTAGTTGTGAAGGAATGTTGAGTGAAGTGTACACAACATGATCGAATGAACTACAACACAAATAAAACCACGATCATATAGCCCAACACTGACCTATCTACCATAGGTTTACATCACGGGATTAACATACAATAGAAATCGATCGCACATTCAGAGATTCAATAAATACATGTATATATACATACAAGCACATCACAACATTAAGACAACATTAATATTCCTAATCTACAGATAACAATGTTTATATCTTGACTTTGCATCGACTCTCAACCCCATAATAAGACAAAGTAGATATTTTAAACTCAACAGTCACAATAAAATACCAAATCAATGACAAATAACATATAGATGAATACAATGAACACCTCTGCCACTATTTTACATAAAATGGTTTAATAAACAACATAAAACATCTGCACATTCCAAAAATCCTACAGGTATAATGTATATGCATATATTAGCATTAAGCAATATCACAACATTAGGATTTCTCATTTACATAGTAAATTATTGAACGACTAACATCGACTCTCAACCTCATCTTAAGCTAATGAAGATACCTTAAACTCATCAATCACATAATTGAATCAATGACAAACAAATCAAAAAAAAATTGACAAAAAATAACTCAAATCTCTACCGCTAGTTTATATCATATGATTCAACAAACAATAAAAATATAATTGCTTATTCCAATATGAAGTAGTAAGAAGATAAAATAATCTATAAAATGAAGTGAACAAATTTTTGGGTGATACCTTTCTGGAATTTGATGGAGGCGGTGACACAAATTTGAGTTTTGTGGACGAAAATGAAAAACAACAATCAAACATTACGAAAAGAGGCAAACACACCTAATACACGATTACATTAACTTGTACAAACAAATGCGTGTAGTCACGAGATTCACGAATTGGAATGTCGTTTTAAATTTAAAATTTCTAAGTATAAAACTTTAGAATTAGGGTTAGAGGGTGCAAATGAAAGATAAGAACGTAACGGTCCGAAAAGAGGGACTCACACCTCACAAGGGACTAATGTAAGATTATTGTTAGGCTGTGTCGCCCGTGTGAGATTATTATTATATTTTTTTAAACTCAAATTTGAGTCCGTTGAACCTTTATGTTGATGGGCTTGATTTTCTTATCTTATATATGTTGAATTGGTGTATGGGATTTATTGATGGTTTAGCTGTGACTTTTGCTGTTGAGTTTATTTTAATGTTAAAACAGGTTGGATTTCATGAATAAACAAAGGAAACCCTGCCAAAATTTTCGAAAATTAATAAGGGTTGTAAATTGATTAATTCGAATAGAGATGCATTTGAACTTGGGTATTGGTGGATGAAAAAGTAAAACAACTAATAAACATATTAGAAAGAGAATAGATACACATTTTCTGCACAATTGTTTTAATTTTTTTTATAATTGTTTGGTTATATAAAAAATCTTTTCAACTTAAATTATACACGACTTAGTACTTTGGAAAAATTGGAATTCATATGTTGTGTTTTACATTGCACTAGAGATTTATATATGATGTTTTGAACTTATGCTGGAGCATCTACTTAGACGCATGTGAAAGGTGTATTTCTGTCAGACAAGATGGCAATGAATGCAAGCATGAAGAGGACCTCGACGCATTGTTGCCTAAAATTATGAAGTGGTTATTACTACAAAGGAACACTTAATTTTGATTGATAAATTTAATTTGGTTTATGTGTTAGCTCAATTTTATGTGAGACAAAAAAATATATTGGTGGAAGTGTTGCTATATGTATTGACTAAATGATATAATTTATAATGTATCAATTGTAACATTAAATGTGGAATAAATGATTCTACGAATTTTGGGTTGTGTTTAGATTTATTTGTCAACTATGACAATAATATTGATTATTAATGTTTTTGATTATATGTTTATTTATGACTGTTTATATTAAACCCTCATGTGATGAAATTTTTATGACCTTTTTAAAATTTTGAAAATTGTTTATCATGACGCTTTTTAAATCAAATATGACATATTATAGAATATATTATGACCTTTTTTTAGCAGATATGACATTTTGAAAAAAAAGTCATATATAATTGTTATCTAATATGACATTTTTTATGGGTATCAATTATGACGCCCAAACTTATGATGCTTTTTATTAAAAAATAAAGCGTCATAAAATGCGCTTTATGACACTTAAAAAGGTCATAAAAAGGGTTTTTTTCTTGTAGTGTGGCAGGAGAAAATATTGTCCAGGCCGATATTATAGCAGTGGCCGAGAGGCCTTGGAATGACTCAATCTAGAGGTTAGAAAAGAAGTTTGGAGACATTCTCAAAAGACAAGACCCCTCTCCTTTCGTGGCTAGGAACGTCAATTTTGCAACCTTGGTCAAGTTCAAGTCTCCAATGGTCACTGCAGTATGATGGGAGCACTAATCCGGTTCACCATGTAGAGATGTACCAGTCAACTGCAAACATTTACTAAGTCTCATATGAGATAAGATGTCTTGCATTTTTAAGCACTTTGACCGGAGCAACCCATGTATAGTTCACCTCACTCCCTTAGAACTCAATTGAATTTTCAAGAAGCTCGCAGAGAGATTCATATACAACTTATGCTTTGGGGTGAGACCTCAAAAGAAGACAACTCACCCATTGTACATCGAGAAGGGGAAGAATGAGAGTCTCAAGGAGTACATTGAAAGTTTCAACAAAGAAAAGCTAGAAGTCAAAGACTATGAGGAAAGCATTGCAATGACAGATCTGATAGGAGGTCTCCAGAAGGGAAAGATGCCTTGGAAGCTTACTGAAGACCCATCGAAGTCCATAGCTGAGCTATTGGTGATGGCGGACAAGGTCATGAACGCCTAAGAAGCTATGGCAACAAAGTATGAGGATGAGAAGGGTACTAGTAGTGGGGGCAAGTTCCAGAAGAGTAACAAAGATGAGAAGAAAAGATTAGTGGATGACAAGTTCGCTGACTACACTCCCCTCACAGTCAATTGCGAACACATATTGAATGGATTCAAGAATGATCGGTCATTGAGGTGGCCCAAAAGTTGAAAAATCCTCCTCACAAGAGGAATAAGAACCTATGGTGCGAATTCCACCAGGAACATGGGCACTCGATTGATAAATGTTTTGCTCTGAAGGATGAAATAGGGAATAGGTTAAGGGACAGAAAGTTGAGGAAGTATGTAGACAATAGTGGCTCAAGGGGTGGCCGAGATGACACCCAGAAGAAGAAGAAATATGATAAGTGTCAGTTACATGCTCCAGCCGACCGAGACAACAACGAGTTGAACGAATGTAATGAGGACGAGCCTTAACTCCCTCCCAAGTTTATTGATCCAAAGGGTCAGCTCCATATGATCTTGCATGAGGTCAAGATGATCTGTCGGAGACTTGCTGAAGGAGGAAAGGAAGTCTCTAATAGAAAATCACGTGTAGCAGAGGCCAAAGCTCTCCCTCCAATGCTAAAAATTATGAACTCAGTTGTACTACAGCCTGTGAAGGGTAAGAAAGATAAAGTTAATATGAATACCTTAGCTGTTGGTTTTTCAAGATTAGATTTGAAAGGGATTTTTTCTCCACACGGTCATCACCATACTAGTACATGGTTATGAAGTGCCAAGGATTTTGGTTGATGGTGGCAGTTCGATCGACGTTATGTTTTGGGACTGCTACAAAGGTTTGGGTCTGAGTAAAAGACGTTTATTTTTATCACCAATTACTCATCAGCTTTGGTGGTGAGAAGGTTAAATCCCTGGGTATATATGATATGGATGTGGGAATGGGAAACAGTTGGTCGAAATGTCTTACAAGGAAGATCAGCTTCTTCATATTGGATGAAAATGTCTACTTAACCTACAATATAATTCTTGAAAGGGTAGCACTCAAGGAATTTGAGGTCTTACCATCAACATTCCACCAGATGATTAAATTCCTGATATCATATTGGGTATGGGAAGTTTAGGGGGACCAAGATGAGGCATGCGAATGCTACTTCAACTCAGCCGAGGAGAGATAAGCATACAAAAGGGCCACCATGGCCTACAACATTGATACCTTAGACCTTAGAGATAAAAAGAAGTTGAAGAAGGGTGAGGCCGCTAAGGAGGTAGAATCCATGGTCCTCAATGAGGACAAGTAAAAAAATCATCAAAATTGGCAAACCCCCAAGGAAGGAGGTCAAAGAGGAGCTGATTAAGCTGTTAAGGAAGAGGTGGAGCATATTCGCTTGGAGCCACGAAGATATGCCTGACATTGATCCAAAAGTTCTTTGTCATAAGTTTAATATGGTCGATGGTGAGAAGCCGATACAACAGAGAAGAAGAGTCTATTCGCGAGAGAAGTATAATATCATCCGATAGGAGGTTAAAAAGTTGGAGAAGGCAGACTTCATTCAGGAGGTCATTTATCTTGAATGTCTTGCAAATGCTGTCATCATCCCCAAAGCCAATAGCAAATGGAGGTTGCGTGTTGACTTTACGAATATGAACAAAGCATGTTCCAAAGACATCTTCCTATTATCGAGGATTGATCAGATGGTAGACTCTATCGCCGACTATGAATTAATGAGCTTTATGGATGCCTACTCAGGCTATAATTAAATATTCATAGATTCGTCCGATGTAGAGAAGACAGACTATATAATTGACAAGGGGACCTTTTACTACAAGGTCATGACATTTGGATTAAAGAATGAAGGAGCCACATACCAAAGGATAGTCAATAAAATGTTTGAGGACTAGATTAGTAAGACGATGGAAGTGTATATCGATGACATGTTGATGAAGAGCCTCAAGGACGACACTCACATGGATGACCTTGAGCATACTTTTGACATGATTGATGAGTATAAGATGAAGCTCAACCCCACCAAGTGTGTCTTCGACGTCAGAGAAGGCAAGATCTTAGGCTTCGTTTTGAATCAAAGAGGTATCAAATCCAACCCCAAAAAGATAAAAGCTTTGCTGGAGATGAAGACTCCCCCAATAATAAAGGATGTGCAGAGACTAACTAGACGAGTGGCTCCTTTAAATAGGTTTGTGTCTAGAGATACTGATAAATTCCTTCCTTTTTTAAAGGGTTGAGAAAATCTTTTGAATGGAACGATGAGTGTGATAAGGCCTTCCAAGATTTGAAGTCCTATCTAGTCTCTCACTCTTATTTTCTAGACCAGTCCAAGGAGAGAAGTTATATCTTTATTTATCAATGTTGGAGTCATCCATTAGCGCCGCTATTATCTGAGAAGATGATGGAGTTAAAAAATTAGTGTAATTTAATAGCAAGACCCTCCAGGGGGCTGAGAAAAGATACCCCAAAATGGAGAAGTTGGCCTATGCTCTGATCCATGCCTCGAGGAAGACAAAACCCTATTTCCAGGCATATACCATGATGGTCCTCATCGACACTCCTTTCAGATAGGTCATTCATAATCCTGAAAACTCATGAAGGCTAATGTCTTGGACAATTGAGTTGGGGGAATATGACATCATTTTCCAGCTAAGAACGACCATTAAAGGGCAGACCTTGGAAAACATTATAGTCGAGTTCACCTGGGACTAGGCTGATACTGAAGGTATTGAAGCTACAACTTGTGAACAAAAGAGCAAGATGTGTCCTCCCCCGGCCGAGGTCGAGACAAGTTTAACAAGAAATAAGGTGTCTGAGAATGAGGAGGAGCGATACCTCTTCAAGAATGAAACCCTGGAAGAAGATAGTTTTTCTTAAAATAAAGCTGTGTGGAACCTCTTCATTAATGGATATTCATGTGAGAATGGAAGTGGGAAGGATTAATAGTGTCGGCAGCAAACGAGATTGATATTGAGTATGCATAAAGGTTCAACTTCAAAGCCTCCAGAAATGAATCAAAGTATGAGGCCGTCCTAGCAGGCCTCTCCCTTGTACGGGCACTGAATATTTGCTAACTCCTTATCCATAGTGATTCCAGGTTGGTTGTCAACCAAATTTTTGGGGTATATGAGGCTAAAGATGATAGAATGGCCAATTACTTGATATGGGTTAAGAAAACATTGAAGCATTTGAGCGAAGTAAAGATGAAGAGAATACAACAATTAAATAATGGCCGCGTTGACGCTCTGGTAAGGTTAGCCTCAACCACTAAAATTAAAATTAGAAGAACGGTCCCAGTAGAGATTCTCCATTGGTCGGCGATTGAAGGAGAAGAAATTACAATAGAATTTTACTTCAACTTGAGTATGGGAGCTTCCTGGATGGATCCTATCATCTGATATATCAAAGAGGGGGAATTACTAGAGTCCAGAGATGAAAGGAAGAAGCTGAGGTATAAAGCAACCAAGTTCTCCCTCATAGGATACATCTTATATAAAAAAGGTTCTTTCCTCCTCTACTCAAATTTGTCCATCCATTTGAGGTAGAGTATATTTAAAGCACGCGCATTAAGGGTCCTGCTCTAGACATATTGGAGAGAGGTCATTAGCTAATAGGATCATCACTCAGGGTTATTGGTGGCCGATGTTGGCCAAAGATAAAGATGCATATGTTAAGAAATGTGATAAGTTCCAGAGGTTTGCCACTATACCCCATCAACCTCATCAACTTCTTACCTCTAGTACCTCTCATTGGCCATTTGCAGTCTTAGCCATTTCCAAGAGATGTAAATAATTATCGTTATTTTATTATAGAGATTGATTATTTTTTTAAATGGGTAGAGGACAAGACTATGATTATAATCACAAAGAAAAAATATTTTTACTTTATCTAGGAAAACATCATCTATAGATACGGCCTACCTAATTCTCTAATTTTTGATAATGGGACGTAATTCAAGAATCACTCATTAGAGAAATATTCTGAATGAGTTGGCATTAAGAAGTTCTTCTCCACTCCCAGTCGACCCTAGGCAAAATGGACAAACAGAAGTGACCAATATAACAATTATTGATGGAATAAATAAGAAATTATAGGATGCCAAAGGGAGATGGACTGACGAGGTGTATGATTTCCTATGGGATTACAGGACGAGGGAGAGTACTCCAATTAGGGAAACTCCATTCGTGTTGGCTTATAGCTCAGAAGTAGTGGAGCCGACAGAGGTAGGTCTCACAACCCACAGAGTTTAGACGTACGACCTAGAGCAGAATGTGAAAGAGAGGAGACTGGATTTGGATCTTGTGGAGGAGCAAAGAAAATATGCATAGGTTAGGCAAGTTAACTATAAGCAAACGACAACGAAGTTCTACAATAAAAGGGTAAAAACTCACCCACTAAAGGTAGGAGACTTGGTGTTAAAGAAGACATGGAAGAATCCTAACAAGCTTTTTCCGAATTGGGATGGTTCCTATAAAGTGGTTGAAGAGGTAATTCCAGGGACGTATCAATTGGAAAATCTTAAAGGGGAGCCATTCTCCAACCCATGGAACGACGACCACCTCAAAAAATACTTGCATTAAGATTTCTATTTTTATTGTCTCTTTTTTAAGTCTGATATAATACATGTATATGAAAAACAAATGATGAATGAAATATGAATGAAGTTCAATAAAAAATTTCAAGTGTTCCCTCATATGTTGTTTATTTGTTTGAATATTTGTTGCTTGTACGTATCCATTCATCTTAAGCTATAAAACATCATTCATAGTGAAGTAGCCTTAAGTTTCTTTCAGTGACACGATAGTCCAGATGGGGTTGACCTCGTCCACGGACTGTCATTAACATCGAGAAGGTTTCATTTATTAAACACCATTCACTTGGTGGAAATTCTCTCTTGGTTGAGACGAAAGTGCATGGATGAGACGACACCCATCCATACACTCTTTAGGCGATGAGAGGGTACTTTTGATACAACACAATAATTTGGTGGAATCAAATTCAAAATCACGTAGTTGTGGTTCATTTTGATAAACATCATTAACTTGGTGGAAATTCTCTCTCGGCCGAAACGACAGTGCATGGGCGAGATGACACTCATCCATACACTCTCAAAATGACGAGAGGGAACTTACGATACAACACTATAATATGGTGGAATCAAATTCAAAATCACTTAGTTGTGAATTATTTAATAAAATATTAATAACTTAGTGGAAATTCTCTCTCAGTCGAGATGACGGTGCATGGATGAGACGACACTCATCCATACACTCTCAAAATGACGAGATGGGACTTGTGATACAACACCATAATTTGGTGGAATCAATTTCAAAATCACTTAATTGTGGTTCATTTATTAAAACATAATTAACTTGGTGGAAATCTCTCAATCGATATGATTGTACATAGGCGAGAGAGGACTAATGAAAAATTAGAGCAAACATATTTGCATACCAAAAGGAGAAGACAAGAACAAAAATCTTCATTAATAACTAAGAGGTTACATATCAAGTTTAATACAAAAGCTTGTACAAAAATAGAATAAAAGGCCATGAAAGGCCATCCCAATAAAAAGCAAAGGATAATGAAAGCTTAAACTTAAGCATTTGGCTGAGTCGTCCCATTAGCAGGAGTGATCTCGGCCTCAATACTAGTAGTATCATACCCATCATCATTTCTCCAGTCTTAGCTACAGTATCATTCACTACACCAAATCCTGTGAATGGTCACGCCCAGTGGATCATGGCCCAAGTCCGTGACCAGCTGGTCGCGAACTTGGGCCGTGACCCACTCAATATTTGGCATGCCCATATTTATTATCACACTAAATTATCGATGCTCTAGAAGTGGTCACGGCCCAAGTCCGTGACCAAAGTGGTCGCGGACTTGGGGCGTGACCATCTTGGCGCCAAACTCGCGCCAAAATTCCCTCCAAGCTTGGTCGCGGATGGGTCATGGACCAAGTCCGTGACCCATGGCATGATGGAGAAGAGAGTACACACATTGAGGGTCAGGGCTTAGGGTCGTGACCATTTCTGGGTGTGGTTCACGGCTATGGGTCGTGACCATCCCTCATTCAAGCACTAAGGTTGATAAAAAAAAGGTTGCACATCACAGATTGAGGTTCACGGCTATAGGACATGACCATTTCTTGGTATGGGTCATGACTATGGGCCATGACCAATAGGCAGTATACATCCCACTTAGGATCATTAATGGGTTGAGGTGGGTGGGTCACGTCTCTAGGACATGACCATTGTTAATCCTAAAACAAAACAAAGCGTCTCAAATTTTCATTTCCCCGCTCATCTTGTTTATTTTTCTTCCCCAAACTGCAGAAAATGTGCGATGTTGGGTATGGTCCATACCGTATGGAGTTGTTTCTTCCCGAAATGCTGGTAGCAGGTGTGAGGTTTATTCCCCAAACGCTGGTAGCAGGTGCGGGTTTTAAAGGGTTCGTATTGATGTATATGCACCACACCAAAAACAGGAAACTGACATGGTTTAAAACAGCGCCAGACGCAATCTGGCACGGTTCAAAGCCGTGCCAGATTTTCTGGCGCGGTTTAAAACCTTGCTAGATTCCCCAAATTGGCACGCTTTTAAACTGTGCCAGTTTTTTATCTGGCATGCTTTTGACACGCTTTTAAACCGTGTTAGATGTTAAAACTGGCACACTTTTGGCACACGTCAAAATCGTGCCAAATTGTTTACTTTCTAGCACGCTTTTGGCACGGTTTTAAAGCGTGGCAGAATATTTTATAAGCGTTCTCATTTTTGTACATTGGAACGATTTTGGCACGGTTTAAAATCGTGCCAGATTTTTTGGTTGATTAAAAAAAATAATAATAGGAAACAAATCTGTAAAATCTGCAAATTCCAAATCCAGTAGGAAAAATATTTATTATTTGCAAAAAAGAAATCAAGAAAATTCACAAATTATGAATATCGCAGGTTGTTGATAAACTAATGTGCATACAAACTTCAACAAATTACAAGAGTTGATACCAATATAAAGCCGCACATGACCATAAAAGTCGACAATAACTTCAAAAAATTACAAGACTTCATAGTTCCCATATAAAAAAAAATTGGGCAGAGTTTCCTCTATTTTTTTAGCATTCCAAAACCTGTTAAACATAAAATCTGCCCATATAAAGCCCGCACGGCCATAAACGTCAACAATAAAACTACTACAGCGAGCACGGTCGTAAAAATAAACCATAAAACTACTGAAGCCTGCTCGACCATAACACAAAAAATAGAATCCTGAATATTAACGAAACTACATAAACAATCCCCCTGTTGTAAAACATTGACTTCTTCGTGCGTTCCAAGTGGATAAAAGCTAGCGATTGAATCTCATCCTACAAAAAATAAGACACAAAAAAGATACAATATTAGTAACCAAGTCATTTTTAAAAAAATCGTATTCAAGCACAAAAATTGCATATACGACTACGCGGTCAGTTCCTACAAGTTACATTGGTCCCGTGCGAGGTGTTCATGCCTCCTACGGTGTCGTTTGGGGGCTTGTTTGGGTTTTCACCCTTTAACGCCTGTTTTCAAGTCTAAGTGTGATTTTTTCAAATTATCATCATACTCTCAAACCGGGAGACCCGAAACTACGCGGTCAGTTCCTACAAGTTACATTGGTCCCGTGCGAGGTGTTCGTGCCTCCTACGGGGTCGTTGGGGGGCTGATTTGGGTTTTCGCCCTTTAACGGCCTGTTTTCAAGTCTAAGTGTGATTTCTGCAAATTATCATCATACTCTCAAACCGGGAGACCCGGGACTACGCGGTCAGTTCCTACAAGTTACATTGGTCCCGTGCGAGGTGTTCGTGCCTACTACGGGTCGTTTGGGGGCTATTTTGGGTTTTCACCCTTTAATGGCCTGTTTTCAAGTCAAAGTGTGATTTTTGCAAATTTTCGTAATACTCTCAAATCGGGAGACTCGGGACTACGCGGTCAGTTCCTACAGGTTACATTGGTCCCGTGCGAGGTGTTTGTGCCTCTTACGGGGTCGTTTGGTGGCTCGTTTGGGTTTTCACCCTTTAACGACCTGTTTTCAAGTCTAAGTGTGATTTTTGCAAATTATCGTTATACTCTCAAATCGGGAGACCCGGGACTACGCGGTTAGTTCCTAAAAGTTACATTGGTCCCGTGCGAGATGTTCGTGCCTCCTACGGGGTATTTTGGGGGCTAGTTTGGGTTTTCACCCTTTAACGGCATGTTTTCAAGTCTAAGTGTGATTTTTCCAAATTATCGTCATACTCTCAAACCGGGAGACCCGGGGGTTACGCGGTCAGTTCCTACAAGTTACATTGGTCCCGTGCGAGGTGTTCGTGCCTCCTACGGGGTCGTTTGGGGGCTGGTTTGGGTTTTCACCCTTTAACGACCTGTTTTCAAGTCAAATTGTGATTTTTTCAAATTATTATCGTACTCTCAAATCGGGAGACCCGAGACTACGCGGTAAGTTCCTACAAGTTACATTGGTCCCGTGGAGGTGTTCGTGCCCCCTACGGGGTCGTTTGGGGGTTGGTTCGGGTTTTCATCCTTTAACGGCCTGTTTTCTAGTCTAAGTGTGATTTTTGCAAATTATTTTCATACTCTCAAATCAAGAGACCTGGGACTACGCGGTCAGTTACTACAAGTTGCATTGGTCCCGTGCCAGGTGTTCGTGCCTCTTACGGGGTCGTTTGGGGGCTGGTTTGGGTTTTCACCCTTTAACGGCCTGTTTTCAAGTCAAAGTGTGATTTTTGCAAATTATCATCATACTCTCAAACCGGGAGATCCGGGATTACGCGGTCAGTTCCTGTAAGTTACATTAGTCCCGTACGAGGTGTTCGTGTCTCCTACGGGGTCGTTTGGGGGCTGGTTTGGGTTTTCACCCTTTAATGGCCTATTTTCAAGTCTAAGTGTAATTTTTTCAAATTATCATCATACTCTCAAATCGAGAGACCCGGGATTACTCAGTGAGTTCCTACAAGTTACATTGGTCCCGTGCGAGGTGTTCGTGCCTCCTACAGGGTCGTTTGGGGGCTGGTTTGGGTTTTCACCCTTTAATGGCCTGTTTTCAAGTCAAAGTGTGATTTTTGCAAATTATCGTCATACTCTCAAACCGGGAGACCCAGGACAACGCGGTCAGTTCCTACAAGTTACATTGGTCCCGTGCGAGGTGTTCGTGCCTCCTATGGGGTCGTTTGGGGGCTGATTTGGGTTTTCACCCTTTAACGGCCTATTTTTAAGTCTAAGTGTGATTTCTGCAAATTATCATCATACTCTCAAACCGGGAGACCCGGGACTACGCGGTCAGTTCCTACAAGTTACATTGGTCCCGTGCGAGGTGTTCGTGCCTGCTATGGGTCGTTTGGGGGCTATTTTAGGTTTTCACCCTTTAATGGCCTATTTTCAAGTCAAAGTGTGATTTTTGCAAATTATCGTTATACTCTCAAATCGGGAGACCCAGGACTACGCGGTTAGTTACTACAAGTTACATTGGTCCTGTGCGAGGTGTTCGTGTCTCCTACGGTGTCGTTTGGAGGCTAGTTTGGGTTTTGACCCTTTAACGGCCTGTTTTCAAGTCTAAGTGTGATTTTTGCAAATTATTGTCATACTCTCAACCCGGGAGACCCGCGACTGCGCGGTCAGTTCCTACAAGTTACATTGGTCCCGTGTGAGGTGTTCGTGCATCCTACGGGGTCGTTTGGGGGCTGATTTGGGTTTTCACCCTTTAACGACCTGTTTTCAAGTCAAATTATGATTTTTGCAAATTATCATCGTACTCTCAAATCGGGAGACCCGGGACTACGCGGTCAGTTCCTACAAGTTACATTGGTCCCGTGGAGGTGTTCGTGCCTCCTACGGGGTCGTTTGGGGGCTGGTTTGGGTTTTCATCCTTTAACGGCCTGTTTTCAAGTCAAAGTGTGATTTTTGCAAATTATCGTCATACTCTCAAACCGGGAGATCCAGGATTACGCGGTCAGTTCCTACAAGTTACATTGGTCCCGTGAGAGATGTTCGTGCCTCCTACGGGGTAGTTTCCAAATTATCGTCATACTCTCGAACCGGGAGACCCGGGAGTACGCGGTCAGTTCCTACAAGTTACATTGGTCCCGTGCAAGGTGTTCGTGCCTCCTACGGGGTCGTTTGGGGGCTGGTTTGGGTTTTCACCCTTTAACGGCCTATTTTCAAGTCAAAGTGTGGTTTTTGCAAATTATCATCATACTCTCAAACCGGGAGACCCAGGACTACGCAGTCAGTTCCTACAAGTTACATTGGTCCCATGCGAGTTGTTCGTGCCTCCTATGTGGTCGTTTGGGGGCTGGCTTGGGTTTTCACCCTTTAAGGGCATGTTTTCATGTCTAAGTGTGATTTTTGCAAGTTATCGTCATACACTCAAACTGGGAGACCCGGGACTACGCGATCAGTTCCTACAAGTTACATTGGTTCCGTGCGAGGTGTTCGTACCTCCTACGGGGTCGTTTGGTGGCTCGTTTGGGTTTTCACCCTTTAATGGCCTGTTTTCAAGTCTAAGTGTGATTTTTGCAAATTATCGTTATACTCTCAAATTGGGAGACCCGGGACTACGCGGTTAGTTCCTACAAGTTACATTGGTCTCGTGCGAGATGTTCGTGCCTCCTACGGGGTAGTTTGGGGGCTAGTTTGGGTTTTCACCCGTTAACGGCCTGTTTTCAAGTCTAAGTGTGATTTTTCCAAATTATCGTCATACTCTCAAACCGGGAGACCCGGGAGTTCGTGGTCAGTTCCTACAAGTTACATTGGTCCCGTGCGAGGTGTTCGTGCCTCCTAAGGGGCCGTTTGGGGGTTGGTTTGGGTTTTCACCCTTTAATGACCTGTTTTCAAGTCAAATTGTGATTTTTGCAAATTATCATCATACTCTCAAATCGGGAGACCCGGGACTACGCCGTCAGTTCCTACAAGTTACATTGGTCCCGTGCGAGGTGTTCGTGCCTCCTATAGGGTCGTTTGGGGACTGGTTTGGGTTTTCACCCTTTAACGGCCTATTTTCATGTCTAAGTGTAATTTTTGCAAATTATCATCATACTCTCAAACCGAGAGACCCGGGACTACGTGGTTAGTTCCTACAAGTTACATTGGTTCCGTACGAGGTGTTCGTGCCTCCTACGGAGTCGTTTGGGGGCTGGTTTGGGTTTTCACCCTTTAACGGCCTGTTTTCAAGTCAAAGTGTGGTTTTTGCAAATTATCGTCATACTCTTAAACCGGGAGACCCAGGACTATGCGGTCAGTTCCTACAAGTTACATGGGACCTGTGCGAGTTGTTCGTGCCTCCTATGTGGTCGTTTGGGGGCTGGCTTGGGTTTTCACCCTTTAAGGGCCTGTTTTCATGTCTAAGTGTGATTTTTGCAATTTATCGTCATACACTCAAATCGGGAGACCCGGGACTACGAGGTCAGTTCCTACAAGTTACATTGGTTCCGTGCGAGGTGTTCGTACCTCCTACGGGGTCGTTTGGTGGCTCGTTTGAGTTTTCACCCTTTAACGACCTGTTTTCAAGTCTAAGTGTGATTTTTGCAAATTATCGTTATACTCTCCAATCGGGTAAAAGAAGCATTTTAACCTTATCCTGTACATAAAGACATTAAAGTTATCATTTAAATTACATATTGGGTAAAAGAAGGAAAAAGAAAAACATTAAAGCTAAATTACCGCAAATGCTTCATCATGAGGCGCATAATCTCCGCCTTTTACTTTATGAGTTAACAACCACAATTCAGCACGGGTTGGTTCACGTCCATGCTCCTTTTTCCAATTCTCTGCAGCTCGGTCATAACGACCCTTGTTATGATTAGTCGTTTTTGCACAATTTTGTTTTATCTCTTTATTTTTTCTTCGCAAATCCCTTTGGGCCTGTGCAGCTTCATTGTCATAAAATTCCTCCCAATCCTTAGGTTTAACAATTATAATTGTAGCCAAAGAGAAAAAATAGTATACCTTGAATATTGTCCAAATTTGATTCTTATATTGCACGTCTACATGTCTCCATGTTATATAAGAAATCGGTAAATGCGTCCTAGTGAGGTCTCCCCATCTCGTAGAGGGTGTAGCTGAATTATCCCCCACCGGAAGGCCATGCTCGTTAAATTTTAATCTCTTTGTGGAAAGTGCATCACCCGTTGTCAAAGACCTCGAAACAACCTTCGAGCGGGAGTTTGATCCTGGTGTCGCACCACTTGGTGACGTATTTGAAGTATCACCCACCCGAGACATTATTTATCTGACAAGAGATTGTTTGGCACATAAATAATCAGAATAAACAACAACAAATGAGAATATACATATTCTGTTTAAAACATAACATATATATAAAACAGAACACACACACACACATATATATATATATATATATATATATATATATATAAACTGTTTATATATACAAACTGTATATATAAATAGATCTGTTTATATAAACAGGTATATATACATATCTGTTTATAAACAGATTTGTATATATATTCCTGTTTATATAAACAGATCTGTTTATATATATGTATAAATGTATATATGTATATATAAACAGATATGTTTATATATGTATATATAAACAGATATGTTTATATATATATATATATATATATATATATATATATATATATACAGACTGTTTATATATATGTATATACAAACTGTTTCCACTCGATGTTCCCGAGGGAAACTTTGCCATTTATGTTGGAGAAAACAAAAGTGAATGCAGAAAATCAGTTACTATGATTATTTGCGTGCCCAAGATCTTACATTGGAGAAAACAGTCTCATCTTTACTAAATGAATGAACAGGTACTACAGTCGCAATACCCGTACAGCTGCGATAAGATTTGAAGACAGTACTAACACTGCCCCAATAACTAAATACCCAAGTTTGAGAGTTATTCAACACATAGCAGGCATGAAAGATTCAATAGATTAAGAATGACTAAATACCCAATTTCAATAGATTGACAATAACTAAATACCAAAGTTTAAATAGTAAAAAAGTCATATGAGGTTCGAACATGAAGCCATTACATTACATGAATTCGGTCTCTAAAAGTTCCAACAACTTCTCATTTTCCTCGAGAATGGAGTTATACATCGTACGATCAATCTCAATCGCATCTATTTCTTTTGTCAATCTCTTGGGAGAGTGCAAAACAATCGACCACCCCTTGAACTTGGTGTCTTTACAATAAAACACTCGAATTGCTTGAGATGCAAGGATGAACGGATCGTCATGTATTGAATTTTTACTCGTGAGCTTACTAAGGTTCACCATCACCAATTTTGAGGTTGGGTCAACTTTGCAAGAATTCTTATCATCTACGTCCACCCAATCAAAATAAAAGACTGTATGTGTGAACTCAATATAATTCAAGTCCTGTATTTATCTAATAACTCCATAAAAAGTTGTGAGGACCCCTTTCTTATTAAATGCCTTCATAGATACACCATTACTCTGAAAGCTGTGATTCTCTTCATATGCAGAAGTACAAAAGGTATAGTCATTGCATTGGAACTTGTCATAGCTAGTAACCCTATGGAGTGGACCATCGGCATAGGGCAAAATTTCGATATCATTAGATCTTAAGGCCTACAATGAAATGAATATTTTTTAAATATTTTTATAGAAATAAGGTTATGATAAAAAAAACAAGCACCTAGATAAAAAAATACTTGCCTCATTCCTTAGCCAAGGGATGAAATCATCAATTCTATGCATCGATGTAGTCCCAGTTAACCCAAATTTGCTACAAGTAATGAATTTCGACATTAAAAAATTTTTAATTACAATAAAATAATATGAATTAGTAATGGGTTACATGTTTACCTTCTCCACTCATCAACGCCATGGTATTGAAATAGGACCCATCTTCGTACTTATTCATACTGCACAGTATTTAGGGTCAACTCCTTACCTTTACCCAATGCTTGTTGACACATTGAGTCATCAAACTCATCATCGAGAAAATCCTCAAGGTTCCTCTTATGATTTCCTTCACCTCTAATCGACACATATCCCATGGCATATAAAGAAGATTCATGTAATAAATATGCATTAGCAATGCTCCCTTCGATGTACCTCTTGTTTCTTGACCACCTTTTGTATCTTCCAATTTCTCTTTTAAACAACCACATTGCACGATATCTAGGTGGCCTAGCTGTCAATGCTTCATCGGCTAAATGGTGCATGAGGTGGATCATGACCACAAAAAAGGCAGGTGGAAAGTAAATTTCGAGGACACAAAGAGCCTCTACTGATGCTTGTTTTGCCTTCAAAAGATGTTCCCTGAAAATCACTTTTGCACAAACAACATTAAAGAATATGCTTATCCGTTGTATATCTTTAAACAAAGGCTTATGATCTGGAAATGAATGCATAAGCAACGCAGGAAGCAATCGTTGCATAATGACATGATAATCATAAGACTTGAGATTGGTTAATCCGGGAAGGTCAAGGTTAACATTATTGCTCAAATTTGATGAAAATCCAATCGGTACCTTCAATGTTTTCAAGGTGAGATAAAAGGCTTCTTTCTCTTCCTTTCCTAATGCAAAAGGTGTTGATGGCATTCGCCTTTTATTACTACCTTCAACATCTTTCATCCATAATTTTCTCTTAAGATTCAACGGGACCTTCAACTCTTCCCGGGATCTAACTGTATCTTTATTTGACGATCCTTTAATGGTACCTAAAAGAGTCTCTGTTACGTTCTTTTCAACATGCATAATGTCTAAATTATGTCGAATATCATGATCCTTCCAGTACTCCAAGTCAAACAAAATGGATCTCCTCGAAAAACCCTCAGTACTTGTGAGATCCTAGTCGTCACCTTCACTTGGATGATCATCATTATCTACATCATCTTCCAATACTATTGGCTCTTTTTCTTTCCCCTTCCCTTTCCCTTTCCCCTTCCCCTTCCCCTTCCCTTTAGCCTTCCCCTTCCCCACTCCCTCTCCCTCTTTTTGGGCACCTTCTCGAGCGATAACAGACACAATTTGCTCAACCTCTACACTTGTTAACTTTCATGGAGCCATAAGAGACTCTATTTTACCACTAAATGTTTGCTTTGATGTGTCGTACCTGTAAGGATGGTTTTCGGGAAGGAACATGAGAGATTGTTGATAGCAACATTTCGTTGACTTGCAAAGATATTCAGAAGGTGTGTTTGTAGAGAAATAGGATACCCATAATAACCTTGAGTTGAACAACCTGCTAACATCCCATAAGTAGGAAAATCATGAATACCCCACATCAACATGGATTTAAACTGAAAATGTTCATTTTTATTTGCATCCCAAGCCTCAACTCTAGACCATAAGATCTTTAGCTCGTCGACTAAGGGTTGGAGGAAGACATCAATATTACTTGCTAGTGACTTTGGACCGAGAATCAATACAATCAACATTGAAAACTCACTCTTCATACACATTGATGGGGGAGGGTTAAGAGGTTGAATAATCACTGGCCAGCAACTATAGTTACGGCCAAACATGTTATTAGGGTTAAAACCGTCAGTTGCTATTGCAAGTCGAAGATTTCGCATATCCTTCGCAAATTGTCTGCACATAATGTTTGTATTTACCCACTCTACTGAATCTCGGGGATGACGCATAAATTCCATATAAGATCTTGCTCGAGCATGCCAAGTCACTTTCTCGGCTATCCATTTAATGGTATACAACCTCTTTAGCCTAGGGATTAACGAAAAATGTTGCATTACCTTCTTAGGAACCTTATGAAACTTCTATTGGCCCTTAGGATATACAATTTCCTCTCCATCATCTCCTCTTGAAGTATACTTGTATCGCAAAGCACCACATTTTAGACATTTATTACAGTTTTCATGCTCTTTCCAAAATAACATACAATTGTTAATGTACACGTCATACTTAACATAGTCCATACCAAGATCTCTAATTGTGTTTTTTCATTTCGGTATAACTAGTTGTCAAGTTGTTCCCTTCAGGGAGTAACTCATTCAACAATCTAATAATTCCACCCGTGGCGCCATCTGATAAATTAAATTGCGTTTTTATATCATTTAACTTCACAAGAGCATACATGGTCATATGGCGTGACGAACCAGTAGGAGGGTGCAGTGGCTCCATTGCGAGTTGATGTAAACGCTCATACTTCTTGCCTTTGCCTGTATGTGTGTGAGAATCCTTCGGAACATCAAAAGTTTGGGGCCCTTCATCACCACCTACACAATTAGGTGCACTAGGACACGCTTCAGTCGTGAACATCTCACAAGAATCATTCACAAGGTCATCCAAAGTCAAAATATTAGACACATCAATGTGTTCTCCAACATGAGTCTGAGCAGCGGGTTGTGCTGATCGCTGGACTGGATTAAGAATTGACGTCTCCCCATGAAAATTCCATACGGTGTAATTTATATCCATACCATAGTCCATCAAATGGACAATGATTTCATCTAAAGTAACACGTCCTTTCCCATTGCGACAACACCTACACAGACATGAATGTATATCCTCAGGAATGCGCATACTACAGAAACTCTAACACCCCATCTCTATACGAATCGGTCTCAAAGTTTTTCTCCTTTATCCACTCTTTATTGATCATCAATGACATCCTGATATACATGTGGATGCAGGATGTGTTAATAAGATCACATCACATAAAATAGCATTTCAAAATTTCAACAAGAGGAACTATGGAGAATTACTAAATTACAACAATCACATATAATACATTCTAATTATCCAAATTGTCCCATATGTATTCGAGGAATTGTGGGCTCTCTCTCCAATAGGAGTAATAGTTTTGAGGAACTGTGGATCCTTTCTTCATCTTGACAGAGTGAGTAAATCAGAGAAACCTAAAGCAATATAAGGGTGGACTAAGATCTAACATCCATTCTTACGTTTTATTTATTAGATAGAAACAAAACCTCCAAACCTTAGGTTTTTAGTCAAGAACACATAACGATCAACAACTCGTGTTCTTGGACAAAACCAACCTAAATCGCTTTAAAAACTTCATATTTTAGCCTAAAAACACAACCAAACATTCTACCCTGCTTCTATAAACCCACGCCAATGATAATCAAGCCACATGACCTCATCAAACAATAATTTTTTGACCCAAGAAATTAAAAAACCAAAGATGTTCTTCACCGTCCAAATACCATATCAAAAGAAACCCAAAACCCATAATCAAGATCAATTTTCATGGTTATAAATCAACGATTTATCATTTCATGGTCACACTATGGTTACGATTTGGATTTACATGTTGATTAATTCAAGTTAATAGGCGAGTGTATTACCAATATAACACATAATCAACATCAATAAAAACTAAACTAACATCTAAAATTATGACACGATTGGAAAAATAATAACCACCAATTTTTAGTTCAATGGGGTATTGTAATCCCAATATACCACATCCCAACCGGTATGAACCAAGACAAGATAACAAGAAACCTGGTGAACCCAACACCCGTACAATCGCCCCGAATACATCCCAAAATAGAAACTGTTCAGCTACACCCAAATCCCAAACTCATTGACTAATAACAACTAATTTGGAACCAAAAGAACCCAAAATCGCAACTGTTTGGGTTCATTCAACGGTTTAGGTACCCGAAATCGCAACATATATATATATATATATATATATATATATATATATATATATATATATATATATATATATTGAGAGAGAGAGAGAGAGAGAGAGAGAGAGAGAGAGAGTTAGGTTTAGATTGTCTTAAAAATTTGGTCCCGCTCCAAATTTTGGGGGGTTATTTTTTTAACAAAGCGTACCCATATTTGGCACAATTAAAAAATGTGCCTAATTTTGGTACTATTTCAAACCGTGCCAGATTATGATAAAACTGTGCCAGAATCTGGCACGGTTTTAAAAAGGGCCAGAATCTCCTTCCCTAAGCGTGCCAGATTGACATTTTTGGTGTAGTGATGGAGGTTCGACCTGTTTTTCAAGAGGGCAAAGAGTTTGGTTGGTTCGGTGAGGGTTATTGAGGCAGGGGAGATTTGGGTTTTAGGAGTTGGGTATCTCAGGTATTGATTTTGGCTCTCACTCTTTTCTTTTGCAATATATCTGTGATGTCATTATAAACCACAACCCTTTATCTCTATTTACTGAATATACAATTTATGAGCAAATGGTGGCTGCTTGCTAATAGAGTTATGATAGTGGAATGGAGGTTAGTCAAATGGATTCGATTAAGGTAAATCTTATTCTCTTTATTTTAGAAATTATCAGATTGGAACTCTACACCAAATCTGATGAGTTTGTTCGGGTTTGATTGGTTGGAATATGAAAATGTCTAAGCCTCCATTCCACTTTGGCGTTTGAAGATGGGACAGGGTTTGATAGATTAGTGAAGGAAGAGGAATGGGTTCTTTGGGTTATTTATTTTTTTAAAGTATTTTGTAATGTCTGTAGTAAAATAATGGGTGTTAAATGTTTTCATAATTTGTCAATTTTAAAAATTTGTTTTCATAATTTGTATCTTCTTTTTTCTTAGGAAGATTTCAGTTAGTAATTTTCTTTTCATTTTCATATCATCGACAAAAAATTTGATGTTCTATAATTTTGTTTATCACTTCATCAAACATTTGGTGTGCTATATTTTGAAATTTTAAACTAACATCATACATTACTTGGTTGTATTTGTTGTTTATACTGTAGGATCAAACATTTGGGATGTTATATCTTGGAATTTTATACTAATGTCATGCATTACATGGTTGTATGTTGTTTGTCCCGTAGGTGGTGATAAAATTGATAACAACGTTATGGAGACTTTTATTTGGTACACTTTTTGGCCAACACACAACAATCTGTCGAGGTAATTATAGTAATATTTCTTTTTGTAAATCAAAGTAAGTCTTTTTTTCCAATCGCCTTTTTAGAATTTTTTGAGTTAGTTGTTGTTTGGGTATTAAATGATCATACCCTTGAACTTCTTTCTCTCTTAAGTATTTGAAAATGCTCACAAAATGTCTTAGACACGGGCAACTCTGCGATGCTAACATGGGCATAATAAAATGGATTTCTAAATAGTCATAATGTGTTCATGTGTTGAAATTAATGATTTGGTTAGACAATTTTAATCTATTTCATCGTTTCGTCGCATTATCATCACTAACCTTAGGTGCCTTACTAATGCTTATATTATCTTGACATTGTATGGATAATTTGATACATGATGTTACGATAATTTAATTCACTAACATGCCTGATTGACACGTGGAGAAGTTATTAACATATATACAATTATTGCATATATGTATGCATACATGCTACTGTTTGCATATATGTTGTTGTGTTCATATATGCATAAAGTTATAGCATATATGCTACTGAATGCATATATGCATACAACGGGTGATGTTTTTAAGACTTTTTTCATACTGGTTAGTAATGGGAAAGTCATAACTGATGTTGGGAGCATGACTTCCTATCTTTCCAAGGGCTCAGTAGCAGTTGCATCGCTTTTCTCTATTCTTGACAAACACTCACTCATTAAAGGCTATTGCGATGTAATTATACTATCATTTATCTTACTGTTTTTCCTTTCATAATTTAAATGTAGGGTTTCCAAACTTCAGTACTAAGATGTTGGATTTAATTGAACCACTACATTCATCGAGGTAAAGTTTTGATTATTTATTAATAGCTTTGTTATGCGTTTATTGTATTTGCAATTCTTTACATAGTTGATTGTAGTAGTCAAGACGACCGAGCAGGTCTATAGTCCATCCACTCATAAACATGACAGTTGCAGGTACAGTGGAGGTTAGCACAACAAAGTCGTGGCCGTGAGGATCAATGGCATTAGTGGACAAGTGTTGAGGATGAATTGCAGAGTTCAGGTAAAAATATTCCATCCCTCTTCTCTTAGTATATAGAAAAAGGTCATATGTATGATTATTGCATCTTCAAACCCCAACCTAAGAAAACCAAAGAATCCAACTCAAGCATTCCTTTACCTACACAAAAGCCAACCCTAACCCCTATTTTGTTTGAAGGAAGTTTTGTAGTAGCCCCTATAGTTTTTTGTAGCAGTCCCCCGAACGGTCCCGTACTTTTATTAATTTTCAAAAACAATTCAGTACTTTCATATTTCTAGATTTAGGCTTAAAAACATGGTGTTAGAGGGTAAAAACCCAAAACAACCCCTGAACGGCCCCATGGGTGGCAACAACACCTCCCACGGGACAAATGTGACCCGTAAGAACTAACCGTGCAGCCACGGGACTCCCGGTTTGAGAGTACGACGATAATTTACATATTTCTAGACTTAGGATTAAAAATATGGCATTAGAGGGTGAAAACCCAAAAAAACACCCGAACAGCCCCGTGGGTGGCACCAACACCTCCCACTGGACCAATGTAACTCGTAGGAACTGATCGCCCAGTCGCGGGACTCTCGATTGGAAAATACAACGATAATTTGCATATTTTTAGACTTAGTCAAAACATGACGTTAGAGGATAAAAACCCAAAACATCCCCCGAACGGCCCCGTGGGGGGCACCAACGCCTCCCACGGAACAAATGTAACTCGTAGGAACTAACCACGCAGCCACGGGACTCTCGATTCGAGAATACGATGGTATTTTGTATTATCTAGACTTAAGCTTAAAAACATGGCGTTAGTGGATGAAAACCCGAAATAACCCCCGAACAGCCCCGTGGGTGGAACCAACACCTCCCACGGGAACACTGTAACTCGTAGGAACTAACCGCGTAGCCGCGGGTATCCCGATTTGAGAATATGACGATAATATGCATATCTCTAGACTTAGGCTTAAAAACATGGCGTTAGAGGGTGAAAACCCAAAACATCTCCCGAACTGCCCAGTGGGTGGCACCAACACCTCCCATGGGACCAATGTAACTCGCCGGAACTGACCGCGCAGCTGCAGAACTCCCGGTTTGAGAATACGATGATAATTTGAATATTTCTAGACTTATGCTTAAAAACATGGCGATAGAGGGTGAAAACCTGAAACAGCCCCCAAACAGACTCGTGGGTGGCACCAACACCTCCCACGGGACCAATGTAACTCGTAGGAACTGACCATGCAGCCGCGGGACTCCCAGTTTGAGAATACGACGGTAATTTGTATATTTCTAGACTTAGGGTTAAAAGCATGGCGTTGCAGGGTGAAAACTCGAAACAGTCCCCGAACACCTCCTACGGGACCAATGTGACTTATAGGAACAGAGCGCGCAGCTGCGTATCTCTCAGTTTGAGAATACAATGATAATTTGTATATTTATAGAATTAGGCTTAAAAATAAGGATTTAGAGGGGGAAAACCCAAAATAGCCCCCGAACCGCCTTGTGGTTGGCACCAACACCTCCCACGGGACCAATGTAACTATTAGGAACTGACCACACAGTCACGGGACTCCTAGTTTGAGAATACGATGATAATTTGCATATTTCTAGATTTATGCTTAAAAACATGGCGTTAGAGGGTGAAAACCTGAAACAGCCCCCGAACGGCCCCGTGGGTGGCACCAACAGCTCCCACGGGACCAATGTAACTCGTAGGAACTGAACACGCAGCCGCGGAACTCCCGGTTTGAGAATACGATAGTAATTTGTATATTTTAAGACTTAGGCTTAAAAAATGACGTTAGTGGGTGAAAACCCGAAACAACCTCCGAACGGCCCCGTGGGTGGCACCAACACCTCCTACGGGACCAATGTAACTCATTGTCACTGATCGCGTAGCCGCGGGTTTCTTGATTTGAGAATACGATGATAATATGCATATTTCTAGACTTAGGCTTAAAAACAAGGCGTTAGAGGGTGAAACCCCAAAATAGCCCCCAAACGGCCCTGTGGTTGGCACCAACACCTCCCATGGGACCAATGTAACTCGTAGGAACTGATCGCGCAGCCACGGGACTCCCATTTTGAGAATTCGATGATAATTTGCATATTTCAAGACTTATGCTTAAAAACATGGCGTTAGAGGGTGAAAACCTGAAACAGCCCCCGAACGGCCCCGTGGGTGGCACCAACACCTCCCACGGGACCAATGTAACTCGTAGGTACTGACCCCACAACCACGGGACTCCCGGTTTGAGAATACGATGATAATTTGTATATATCTAGACTTAGGGTTAAAAACATGGCGTTGCAGGGTGAAAACCCAAAACAGCCCCTGAACGGCCCCGTGGGTGGCACCAACAACTTTCACGGGACCAATGTGACTTGTAGGAACAGAGCGTACAGCTTCGGGTCTCTCAGTTTGAGAATATGATGATAATTTGTATATTTATAGACTTAGGCTTAAAAATAAGGCGTTAAAGTGTGAAAACCCAAAACAGCCCCCGAACGGCCCCGTGGGAAGCACCAGCACCTTCCACGGGACTAATGTCACTCGTAGGAGCTAACCGCACAGGTACGTGACTCTCGGTTTGAGCGTACGACGGTAATTTTCATCTTTGTAGAATTAGGCTTAAAAACATGATGTTAGAGCATGAAAACCCAAAACAGCCCCCGATCGCCCCCGTGGGTGGTACCAACACCTCCCACGGGACCAATGTGACTCGTAGGAACTGACCGCGTAGCCGCGGGTCTCTTGGTTTGGGAATATGATGATAATTTGCATATTTTTAGACTTAGGCTTAAAAACATTGCGTTAGAGGGTGAAAACCAAAAACAACCCCCGAATGGCGCTATGGGAGGCACAAACACCTCCCACGGGATCAATGTAACTCGTAGGAACTGAGCACTCATCCGTGGGACTCCCAGTCTGAGAATACGACGATAAATTGCATATTTCTAGACTTAGTCTTAAAAATATGGTGTTAGAGGGTGAAAACCCAAAACAGCCCCCGAACGGTCCCGTGGGTGGCACCAACACCTCCCACGGGACCAATTTGACTCGTAGGAACTAACCGCGTAGCCACGGGACTCCCAGTTTGAGAATACGAAAATAATGTACATATTTTTAGACTTAGGCTTAAAAACATGGCGTTAGAGGGTGAAGGCAAAAAACAGCCCCTGAACGGTCCCGTGGGAGGCACCAACACTTCCAATGGGACCAGTGTAACTCGTAGGAACTGACACCGTAGTTACAGGACTCTCGGTTTGAGAATACGACGATAATTTTCCTATATCTAGACTTAGGGAAAAAATGGCGTTAGAGGGAAAAACCCGAAACAGCCCTCGAACGGCTCCGTAGGTGGAACCAACACCTCCCACAGGACCAATATAACTCGTAGGAACTGACAACACAGCCGCGAGACTCCCGTTTTGAGTATATAATGGTAATTTGTATATTTCTAGACTTAGTCTTAAAAACATGGCGTTAGTGGGAGAAAACCCGAAATAGCCCCCAAACGGCCCCGTGGGTAGCACCAACACCTCCCACGGGACCAATGTAACTTATAGGAACTGAACGCACAGCCGCGGGACTCCCAATTTGAGAATACGATGGTAATTTGCATATGTCTAGGCTTAGGCTTAAAAACATGGCGTTAGTGGGTGAAAATCCGAAATAACCCCCGAACGGCCCGTGGTTGGCACTAACACTTCCCACGGAACCAATGTACTCGAAGGAACTGACCACGCAGCCACGGGTTTCTCAGTCTGAGAATACGATGATAATTTGCATATTTCTAGACTTAGGCTTAAAAACATGGCGTTAGATGGTGAAAACCCAAAATAAACCGCGAACGTCCCGGTGGGAGGCATCAACACCTCCCACGCGACCAATGTCACTCGTAGGAACTGATCGCGCAGCCACGAAACTCCTGGTTTGAGAATACAATGATAATTTTTATACTTCTTAACTTCGGCTTAAAAACATGGTGTCATAGGGTGAAAACCCTAAACACCCCCCGAAGGGCCCTATGGGAGGCACAAACACCTCCCACAGGACCAATGTAACTCGTAGAACTGACCGCGCAGCCACAGAACTCCCAGTTTGAGAGTACGACGATCATTTGCATAAATCTAGACTTAGGTTTAAAAACATGGCGTTAGAGGGTGAAAACCCAAAATAACCCCCGAACGGCCCCATGGGTGCAACCAACACCTCCCACAGGACCAATGTAACTCGAAGGAACTGGCCACTCATCCGCGGGACTCCCAATTCGAGAATACGATGATAAATTGCTTATTTCTAGATTTAGGATTAAAAACATGGTGATAGAGGGTGAAAACCCAAACAGCACCCGAACGGCCCCATGGGTGGCACCAACACCTCCCAGGGGAGTTGGAACTGACCGCGCAGTCACGGGACTCCCGGTTTGAGAATACCATGATAATTTGCATATTTCTAAACTTAGGCAGCGTTAGTGGGGGAAAACTCGAAACAGCACCCGAACGGCCCCGTGGGTGGTACCAACACCTCCCATGGGACCAATGTAAGTCGTAGGACCTGACCACGCATCCGCGAGACTCCCGATTTGAGAATATGATGGTAATATGCATATTTTAAGACTTAGGCTTAAGAACATGGTGTTAGTGGGAGAAAACCCAAAATAGCCCCCGAACGGCGTCCTGGGTGGCACCAACACCTCCCACGGGACCAATGTAACTCGTAGGAACTGATCGCCCAGTCGCGGGTCTCCCGATTTAATAATATGATGATAATTTGTATATTTCTAAACTTAGGCTTAAAAACATGCCGTTAGAGGGTGAAAACTCGAAGCAACCCTCGAACAGCCCCGTGGGTGGCACCAACACCTCCCACGGGGCCAATGTAACTCATAGGACTGACCCCGCAGCCGCTGGACTACTGATTTGAGAATATGATGATAATTTGTATATTTCTAGACTTAGGCTTAAAAATATGGCGTTAGTGGATAAAAATCCGAAACAGCCCCCGAACGGCCCGTGGTTAGCACCAACACCTCCCACGGGACCAATGTAACTTGTAAGAACTGACCGTGCAGTCGCGAGTCTCCTGGTTTGAGAATACGATGATAATTTGCATAGTTCTAGACTTAGGCTTAAAAACATGGTGTTAGAGGGTGAAAACCCAAAACAGCCTCTGAACGGCCCCGTGGAAGGCACCAACACCTGCCACGTGACCAATGTCACTCATAGGAACTGACCGTGCAGCCACGGACATCCCGATTTTAGAGTACAATGATAATTTGCATATTTCTAGCCTTAGGCTTAAAAACATGGCGTTAGAGGGTGAAAGTCCGAAACAGCCCCAGAAGGGCCCCGTGAGAGGCACCAACCCGTCCCACGGGACCAATGTTACTCGTAGGAACTGATCGCGCAGCCACGGGACCCCCAGTTTGAGAGTACGATGATAATTTGTATATTTGTAGACTTAGGCTTAAAAACATGGCGTTAGAGGGTGAAAACTCGAAACAGACCCCGAACGGCCCCATGGTAGGCACCAACACCTCCCACGGGACCAATGTAACTCATAGGAACTGACCACTCAGCCGCGGGACTCTTGATTTGAGAATATGATGATAAATTGCATATTTGTAGACTAAGGCATAAAAACATGGTGTTAGAGGGTGAAAACCCAAAACAGCCCCTGAACGGCCCCGTGCATGGTAACAACACCTCCCACGGGCCCAAAGTGACTCGTAGGAACTGACCGCACAGCCATGTGACTCCCGGTTTGAGAATACGATGATAATTTGCATATTTCTAGACTTAGGATTAAAAACATGGTGTTAGAGGGTGAAAACGCAAAATAGCCCCCAAACGGCCCCATGGGAGGCACCAACACCTCCCACGGGACCAATGTAACTCATAGCAACTGAATGCGCAGCCACGAGACTCCCGGTTTGAGAATACGATGATAATTTTCATATTTCTAGACTTAGGCAAAATACGGCGTTAGTGGGGGGAAACCCTAAACGGCCACCAAATGGCCCCGTGGGTGGTACTAACACCTCCCACGGGACCAATGTAACTCGTAGGAACTGACCACGCAGCCGCGGGAACTCCGATTTGAGAATACAACGGTAATTTGCATATTTATATACTTAGGCTTAAAAATATGGTGTTAGTGTGACAAAACCTGAAACTGCCCCCGAACGGCCTCGTGGGTGGCACCAACACCTCCCACGGGACCAATGTAACTAGTAGGAACGGACCGCGTAGTCACAGGTCTCTCGATTTCAGAATACAACGATAATTTGCATATTTATAGAATTAGGCATAAAAAGATGGCGTTAGAGGGTGAAAACCCTAAACAACCCCCGAACGTCCCCATGGGTGGCACCAACACCTCCCACAGGACCAATGTAACTCGTAGGAATTGACCCCGTAGCCGCGAGACTCTCGATTTGAGAATACGATGATAATTTGCATATTTCTAGACTTAGGGTTAAAAATATGGCGTTGGAGGTTGAAAACCCAAAATAGCCCCGAAGGGCCCCGTAGGAGGCACTAACACCTCCCACGGGACCAATGTAACTCGAAGGAGCTGACCGCACAGCCACGGGACTCCCGGTTTGAGAATATGACAGTAATTTGTATATTTCTGGACATAGGCTTAAAAACATGGCGTTAGTGGGTGAAAACCCGAAACAGCCGCCGAACGACCCTGTGGGTGGCACCAACACCTCCCACGGGACAAATGTAACTCATAGGAACTGACCGCGCAACCGCGGTACTCCCGATTTGAGAATACGATGAGAATTTGCATATTTCTAGACTTAGGCTTTAAAACATGACGTTAGAGGGTGAAAACCCAAAACAACTCCCGAACGGCCCCGTGGTTGGCACCAACACCTCTCACGGGACCAATGTAACTCGTAGGAACAGACCTCGCAGCCACGAGACTCCCATTTTGAGAATACGCGATAATTTGCATATTTCTAGACTTAGGCAAAACATGGCATTATCGGGTGAAAACCCGAAATAGCCCCTAAACGGCCCCGTGGGTGGCACCAACTCCTCCCACGGTACCATTGTAACTCGTAGGAACTGACCCCACAGCCGCGGGACTCCCGATTTGAGAATACGACGATAATTTGCATATTTCTAGACTTAGGCTTAAAAACATGGCATTAGTGGGTGAAAATATAAAACAGTCCCCGAACGGCCCGTGGTTGGCACCAACACCTCCCACGGGACCAATGTAGCTCGTAGGAACTGATCGCGCAGCCGCGGGTCTCCCGATTTAAGAATACGACGATAATTTTTATATTTCTAGACCTAGGCTTAAAAACATGGCGTTAGAGGTGAAAACTAGAAACAGCTCCTGAACGGCCCTGTGGGAGGCACCAACACCTCCCACGGGACCCATGTCACTCGTAGGAACTGACCGCACAGCTACGGGACTCCCGGTTTGAGCGTACTACGGTTACTTGCATCTTTCTAGACTTAGGCTTAAAAACATGATGTTAGAGAGTGAAAACCCAAAACAGCCGTCGAACGGCCCCGTGGGTGGTACCAACACCTCCTATGGGACCAATGTGACTCGTAGGAACTGACCGCGTATCCGCGAGTCTCCCAGTTTGATAATATGATGATAATGTTCATATTTCTAGACTTAAGCTTAAAAACATGGCGTTAGAGGGTGAAAACCAAAAACAGCCCCCGAACGGTGTTGTGGGAGCACCAACACCTCCCACGGGACCAATGTAACTCGTAGGAACTGACCACTCAGTCTTGGGACTCCCGGTTTGAGAATACGACGATAAATTGCATATTTCTAGACTTAGGCTTAAAAACACGGTGTTAGAGGATGAAAACCCAAAACAGCCCCCGAACGGCCCCGTGAGTGGCATCAACACCTCCCACGGGACCAATGTGACTCGTAGGAACTGACCGCGTAGCCACGAAACTCCCGATTTGAGAATGCGACGATAATTTACATAGTTTTAGTCTTCGGCTTAAAAACATGGCGTTAGAGGGTGAAGACCCAAAACAGCCCCCGAACGGCCCCGTGGGAGGCTCCAACACCTCCCACGGGACCAATGTAACTCGTAGGAACTGACAGCGCAGTCATGGGACTCTCGGTTTGAGAATACGATGATAATTTTTATATTTCAAAACTTAAGCAAAACATGGCGTTAGTGGGGGAAAACCCAAAACAGCCCCCGAACGGCTCCGTAGGTGGAACCAACACCTCCCACAGGACTAATGTAACTCGTAGGAATTGACCATGCTGCCGCGGGATTCCAAGTTTGAGAATACGACGATAATTTGTATATTTCAAGACTTAGGCTTAAAAACATGGCGTTAGTGGGAGAAAACCTGAAATAGCCCCCGAACAGCCCCGTGGGTGGCACCAACACCTCCCATCGGGACCAATGTAACTTATAGGAACTGACCGCACAGCCGCGGGACTCCCAGTTTGAGAATACGACGGTAATTTGCATGTTTCTAGAATTAGGCTTAAAAACATGGCGTTAGTGGGTGAAAATCCGAAATAGCCCCCAACGGCCCGTGGTTGGCACCAACACCTCCCACGGGACCAATATAACTCGAAGGAATTGACTGCACAGCCACGGGTCTCTCAGTTTGAGAATACAATGATAATTTGCATATTTCTATACTTAGGCTTAAAAACGTGGCGTTAGAGGGTGAAAACCCAAAATAGCCCCGAACGGCCCCGTGGGAGGCATCAACACATCCCACGGGACCAATGTCACTCGTAGGAACTGATCGCGCAGCCACGTGACTCCTGGTTTGAGAGTACGACAGTAATTTGCATATTTCTTGACTTCGGTTTAAAAACATGACGTTAGAGGGTGAAAACCCAAAACAGTCCCCGAAGGGCCCTGTGGGAGGCACCAACACCTCCTACGGGACCAATATATCTCATAGGAACAGACCGCACAGCCACGGAACCCCTATTTGATGTACGATGATAATTTTCATATTTTTAGACTTAGGTTTAAAAATATGGCGTTAGAGGGTGAAAACTCGCAACAACCCCCGAACGGCCCCAAAGGTGCAACCAACACCTCCCACGGGACCAATGTAACTCTAAGGAACTGACCTCTTAGCCGCGGGACTCCCGGTTCGAGAGTACAATGATAAATCGCTTATTTCTAGATTTAGGCTTAAAAACATGGTGTTAGAGGGTGATAACCCAAAACAGCACCCGAACGGTCCCGTGGGTGGCACCAACACCTCCCATGGGACTCCCGATTTTAGAATACAACGATAATTTGCATATTTCTAGACTTAGTCTTAAAAACATGGCGTTAGAGGGTGAAAACCAAAAACAACCCCCGAACGGCTCCATGGGAGGCACCAACACCTCCCACGGGACCAATGTAACTCATAGGAACTGACCGCGCAGCCACGGGACTCCCGATTTGAGAATAACGATGATAATTTTCATATCTCTAGACTTAGGCAAAACATGGCGTTAGTAGTGGAAAACCCTAAACAGCCACCGAACGACCCCGTGGGTGGTACCATACCTCCACCGGGACCATTGTAACTCATAGTAACTGACCACGCAGCCGCGGGACTCCCAATTTGAGAATACGACGGTATTTTGCATATTTCTAGACTTATGCCTAAAAACACGGCGTTAGTGTGAGAAAACTCGAAATAGCCCCCGAACGGCCCCGTGGGTGGCACCAACACCACCCATGGGACCAATGTAACTCGTAGGAACAGACCGCGCAGTCGCGGGTCTCCTGATTTGAGAATACGATGATAATTTGCATATTTCTAGACTTAGGCTTAAAAACATGGCATTAGTGGGTGAAAACCCAAAACATCCCTCGATCGTCCCCGTGGGTGGAACTAACACCTCCCACGGGACCAATGTAACTCGTAGGAACCGACATCATAGCCACGGGACTCTCGGTTTGAGAATACGATGATAATTTGCATATTTCTAGACTTATGCTTAAAAACATGGCGTTATAGGGTGAAAACCTTAAATAGCCCCCTAACGGCGTCGTGGGGGGCACCCACACCTCCCACGGGACCAATATAACTCGTACGAATTGACCCCACAGCCGCGGGACTCCCGATTTGAGAATATGATGATAATTTGCACATTTCTAGATCTAGGGTTAAAAATATGGCGTTGGAGGGTGAAAACCCGGAACAGCCCCCAAAGGTCCCCGTGGGAGGCACCAACACCTCCCACGGGACCAATGTAACTCGAAGGAACTGAACTCACAGCCACGGGACTCCCGGTTTGAGAATATGACAGTAATTTGCATATTTCTAGACATAGGCTTAAAAACATAGCGTTAGTGGGTGAAAACTCGAAACAGCCCCCGAACGGCCCCGTAGGTGGCAGCAACACCTCCCATGGGACCAATGTAACTCGTAAGAACTCACCGGGCAACTGGGGGACTCCCAGTTTGATAATACAATGAGAATTTTCATATTTCAATACTTAGGCTTAAAAACATGACGTTAGAGGGTGAAAACCCGAAACAGCTCCCGAACGGCCCCGTGGGTGGCACTAACGCCTCCCACGGGACCAATGTAACTCATAGGAACTGACCCCGCAGCCGCGGGACTCTCGGTTTGAGAATACGCGATAATTTGCATATTTCTAGACTTAGACAAAACATGGCGTTAGAGGGTGAAAATACGAAACAACCCCTGAACGGCCCCATGGGTGGCACCAACACCTCCCATGGTACCCATGTCACTTGTACGAACTGACCGCGTAGCCACGGGACTCCCAGTTTGAGAATACGATTATAATTTGCATATTTCTAAACTTGGGCTTAGAAACATGGCGTTAGAAGGTGAAAATCCGAAATAGCCCCCGAACGGACCCGTGGTTGGCACCAACACCTCTCTTGGGACCAATGTAACTCGTTGGAACAGACCTCACAGCTGCGGGACTCCCGGTTTGATAATACGATGATAATTTGCATATTTCTAGAATTAGGCTTAAAAACTTGGCGTTAAAGGAGGAAAACTCGAAATAGCTCCCGAACGGCCCTGTGGGAGGCACCAACACCTCCCACGGGACCAATGTCACTTCTAGGAACTGACCGCGCAGCCACGAGACTCCCAGTTTGAGAATACGATGATAATTTGCATATGTCTAAACTTAGGTTTAAAAACATGGCGTTAGAAGGTGAAAATCCGAAATAGCCCCCGAACGGCCTGTGGGTGGCACCAACACCTCCAACGGGACAAATGTAACTCGTATGAACTGACCCCGCAGCCGCGGAACTCTCGGTTTGAGAATACGACGATAATTTGCATATTTCTATACTTAGGCTTAAAAAGATTGATATGTTGATAATTTTAACTCATATATATACAATTTTTTAGCTTGATTAATTTTTTTGTAAAACTACTTGGTTACTGATTTTTTTTTGTATCCTGTCATTTGTAGGATTTTTGCATGTGGAACAAATGAAGGAGGCAATGGTTTATAACATGAATATTGTTTATATGTCGTGGACATTCAGGATTATGTTTTTTGTGTTACAGTTGTGCGAGCTTTTATTGTTTAGTTTTATGGCCGTGCGGGCTTTTATAATTTGTTGTTGAATTTTATGGCCGTGCGGACTTTATAATAAGTAGGTTTTACATTTACAGGGTTTGGAATGTCAAGAAAATAGAGGAAACTCTGCCTAATTTTTTTTTAGTCTGTGAATTATTAAGACGTGTAATATTTTTAAGTTTATATATATATTTGTTTATTAACAACGTTCTCGATTCGCAATTTGTGATTTTTTTTTATTGTTTTGCAAATAATAAATATTTGTAACACCTTGTACGCATCCAATGTTACACGTAGCAACCGACAGTGCACTCACAGGACCTCCAATTTTAGGATTGGACCAAAAAATTACATTTTTAAAAAAAAATTATAGTTAAATATGGTCATGGAATTTGTCCATGACCATTTTTATTTTTTTCGTCGCGCATAAAAATGGTCGTGGCCAAAGTCCGTGACCATTTTTTTTTCTTTTTTCTCGTCACGGTTATGTGTCGCGGCCCAAGTCCGCGACCAATTTGTCACGGTTGTGGGTCACGGACTTGGACCGCGACCTTTTTTTTCATTTTTTTGGTCACAGTTATGGGTCGCGGACTTTGGTCGCGACCAATTTGTCACGGTTGTAGGTCATGGATGAGGGTCGCGACCAATTTTTTTTTAATTTTTTTGTCATGGTCGTGGGTCGAGGACTTTGGCCACGACCAATTTGTCACGGTTGTGGGTCATGGATGAGGGCCGCGACCCGTCATGGCAAGGGTCACGGCCCAAGTCTGCGACCATCTGCCATGACCCCTCTGATCCGTGACCATTTTTTGGTCACGGACTTGGGCCGCGACCCACGAAATTGGTCACGCCCGAAATGGTCACAACCCAAGTCCACGACCATAGTTTTTGTCAGGGATTTTAGCCGTGACCAATCGCCAATTTTGGTGTAGTGATTGTTCTTTGTGACCTCAATGGGGTTAGTATCCATAGGATCGATAGGCACTACACCAAATCTGCCCATTTGTCAAGGTCAATGACCGTGACATTTCGAGGCGAGACAACTTTTTTTGTCACGGTCATTGACCTTGACAAAAAACTCGCGTTTTGTGTCACGGTCGTGTCAAGGTCAATGACCGTGACACGTTTGTCACGGTTATAAACCGTGACAAAACCGTGATCCCTCTTGCTCAGAATTGTCACGGTCAATGACCGTGACACGTCCGTGACAACTTTGTCGCGGACTTGTCAAGGTCAATGACCGTGATAATTCTGGGCAGAATTTAAAAAAAATATGTTGGGCAGTATGGCCACCGCCACTGCCCAGCAGTATATTTGTACCTGTTATAGCAATGTTGTACCTATTCCAAACATCATATATCCAACACAAACTAAAGATAATGCAAATATATATTCATGACGATATAATCCAAATATTTAAAGTAAAAACAATATACATGACGATATAATCCAAATATAATTAAAATGGACAAACTTAAAAATAATGTTACTACATGTCTTGGATAAAACTGAGGAGGTGAGTAGACCACACGACATACGAATTGACGCACCCACTAATATACATCGTGCCGTATTGTTCGCGCAACCACAATAGGCAGTTCTCCTTCCCGGGTATGACATGCGTGACGAGCATCCTGGACTCCATCTCTTGAAGCACACGTCCATGGACTATTCCACCCTCGATGATATTCGGATCCCTCAACCCCCGCCCTATCCGCTGGCCATCAAATACGTCCAATATGAACACGCTCGGCCAACCAATTGTCGATAATGGTCTGTTGGAGGGCGTCAAATAGGGAAGTGGATCGTCGAAGTACGAACGTGTCGGTGATGAAGCAGCGAGGTCCACATCCTCGTCATCCTGTGCCTCGTCCTCCCGCACCTTCTCCTCCACCCCCTTATCCTTCCCTTTCCCTTTCCCTTTACGGTCTCCACCCAACGTACGCTTTATGAATGCGTACATATCTTGGACCGTCGCCTCCAAACGGGACAGCTTCGCGTCGTGTGAATCCACCGTTCGAGACAACCCGGTGTCGCTCGTCTCCAATCCGATGATCCTAGATTTGGCCACCCGCGAGCTCACTCCCCTTGTCCTCCCTTTGCGATCAAAGCCAAGCACTTGGCTGAGTGCGTCTGTGGACAAAGATGCCTTGTCAGCATCAGACTGCGACTCATGCACTTCCTTAAGCTTTGCCTGAAACGACAAAAAGTACATGATTGGTAAAATAAGTAAACTAAAAAAATTATAACGTAATTAACAATAATTAAACTGTCGGATTACTTACAATCATGGCCGCGACGCTCGGGGACACCTCTTTGTCCTTTCCCTTCTTCGTCCGAAGAGCCACATAAGTATCGAGCCTATGTGGCTTACCCCCTGGCCCACTCCCTACCCCCTGAAATAAAATAGAGTAAAGTAAAATTAGTATCGGCCCCGTAAAGTAAAATAATATCCAATAATATATTTCTGTAGTTATAGATAAATTAAATCTTACATGCATCCTATGCTCCACCTCAGCGTAAGAGGTCCGGCCGGAGTAGTGCACGTCCGTCTTTTTAGCCCGATTTTCCCTCCCCGATTGGCGAGATGCCAATTGTCGATCCTCGATCTCATTGTTAATGAACTTTTGCCATTGTGCCAATGAGATCGGCTCCTTGGGCGGGACGGATCCGCGCCATTGTAAAATGGACTCTCGTGTTTTTCCAAAGTACCGTGTCCGCATATTTTTCTTCCACGTCTTGTGTTGCTCCCTCAACTGCTCCAAGACGGAATCGCGTAGCTTTGGATCCAAGTTGATTTGTTCCTGTCCAACAAATACAATGTTAGTTGCGAATAAATATAAATATAAATATAAATTGAAATATTCATATAAATATTACCTGTAGTGCCGCCCAAATAGCTAACTTGAGCTCATACGGCACCTCCTTCCAACTCATAAACCCCGGGCCGATGACCGTCTTTAGCAGCTCGAGGGATCTCGCTAAAAGCTCCGACTTGTTTTCGACGGTAATCCCAAATTTTCCATATTTGGGGAGCCTAACGGCGGAGGAGCCCTCGTCGCCTCCACTACCACCGAACCCAGACGACATCATCATAAACAGCATCATCATCTTCGCCTTAACATCTGAAGGAGACATTTTTGCTGTAAAAAAAATGTTATTAGTACAGAAAAAAAAAATGTTAATAGTACACATTTCGTTTTACCTAATTGAATTAATAGTACAGATAAAAAAATGTTCCATCTATATTATAACATATGTGTAAGTTCCGTCAATACCATTTCTTTTCAATTTTGTAATATTATGTTTTTTCCAAATATTTAAAGAGTTATTAAATGGGTGCCCCACTCCCACCCCCACCCACTGCCACACACACACGCACACCTACGCACCTACGCACACACACACGTACACACACACACACACACACACACACACACACCACACCCCTACCCACCCCACCCCCACCCCTCCCCCACCACGACCGTGACAACTACATATATTGTTTATCAATAAAATTATGACATGAGATAATTATAATTGTAGCATAAATTTCATTATCATGGGTTTTACCTAATTGAATTAATTTCATGAATAAAATTATTATCAATTTAAATGAAAATATCAATTATTATCCAATATTTTTGAATGAAATATTTATTTTGAATGAAAATATCAATTATTATCCAATTATTATCCAACTATTATCAATTATTTATTTTGAATGTAAATAATATTCAAAACCCCACCCACCCCCACCCCCACCCCCTCCCGATGTTTATTATCCAATTATTATCCAACTATTATCAATTATTTATAAAATTGATGTCTAATTTTAGTGTTGTGTATATATGTTAGTTGATGCCATTATATTTTTACCCTAATTAGATTCTAAGGTTATCTCAATTTATATTTTAAGTTCGTATCCATTTGTGATGTTCAAGTAGTTTGAAATGTTGGAATTATATACTATTACTTTGACCGTTAGTTTGTGCACCAACTAAATTGAACATCACACACACACACACACCCCACCCCACCCCACCCCCTGCCCCCCTCCACCACCCCCTCCCCCACCACACACCACCACACACACACACACACACCCCAGCCCCTACAAGTCTAACGATGTTCTTGATTAAACATGGGAAATCTCATATCGTTTGCAAAAAGTTCATAGATTCTTAATCCCTAGGGTTATGGATATTAAATTTCTTTCACAATTATTTCTTCGATTGCGATGGGTGAAGTTCAATTATATGTTAGAACAATAGATCCTCGCAAGTTGGTCAATCATTGTGTGAATAGGTATGAGATCATAATTTGGAGGAATTCACGTCCAAGAAATAATTTGGATTGTGATACCCCTTGATAGACTTATATGTTTTGTTTACCCAACCGATGAACTATTTTATAATCCTATAGAATTAAGTTTTAGAATCAAGGAATTGATCAGATATTCATTAAAATCGGTTAGTAGAAAATTTATTTAACCAAGAGGGTATTGGAAACATAACGTGGGGAATCATAATATACCGTAATCAACTTTAATAATAAGAACACATTCTTTCGAGTGATTTATAAATAATTAAATTTGAGTGCAATCATGATTATTTAGTGGAATGAATCGTGATTAAATAAATAAAGGATATAAATCAGACAGTTATAAATTGGGATTTCCTAGTATTTACTTTGAATCCAGTTTATTTATTTATCTTTGGTCCCTAGTATAGTCATTGCCTAAGTAGTAGGAGCGAAACTCTATAAAACCCTAGTTTAGCTAAAGCCCGTGAATTATCCCTCCACCACCACACACCCCACCCCACCCCCTTCCCCCCTCCACCACCCCCTCCCCCACCACACACCACCACACACACACACACACACCACCCCACCCCACCCCACCCCCTGCCCCCCTCCACCACCCCCTCCCCCACCTCACACCACCACACACACACACATACCCCACCCCACCCCCTGCCCCCCTCCACCACCCCCTCCCCCCCCTCCACCACCCCCTCCCCCAAAACACACCACCATACACACACACACACACACACACACCGCACCCCACCCCAACCCCTGCCCCTCCACCACCCCCTCCCCCACCACATACCACCACACACACACACACCCCACCCCACCCCCTGCCCCCCTCCACCACCCCCTCTCCCCCTTCCACCACCCTCTCCCCCAAAACACACCACACACACACCGCACCCCACCCCTGCCCCCCTCCCCCACCCCCTCCCCCACCCTGCCCCAGCCCGCCCCATCCCCCACGCACGAACACACATACACACATATATATATACACATACACACATAAATATACACACAAATATATATATATAAATGGAAGAGAGAGAGAGAGAGAGAGAGAGAGAGGGAGGGAACGGTGGGAGGGAAAAAAGAAGGGGGAAAGGGTTTTTGCTGGAAAAGTTGTCACGGTCGTGTCAAGGTCATTGACCGTGACAAGAATTGTCACGGTCAATGATCGTGACACATCCGTGACAAGTAAATTTGTCACGGACTTGTCACGGTCAATGACCGTGACAATTAGTTGTCACGGTTGTGTCAAGGTCAATGACCGTGACATAAAACGGGTGTTTTTTTGTCACGGCCAATGAACTTGACAAGGCTGGCCGGCTGAAAGGTGACAATTTGCCCATTTTGGTGTAGTGAGGATTTTTAAGGTCGACTAGAGCAGACCCAAGATGGGGATTGCTGAAGTCTAGACCTACAAATTCATCAGGAGATGGGTTTCCAACCTCAGCATGTTTGAGGGCCTCCTATTGTCCAGCAGTCTTGATGCATTTCTTAAGATATTTGAAAGTATAGCCTCCGAATTCATTAAGTTCCTTGAACTCGACAATAGCCTGGGATTTATCCTCATCTAAGGTGGCCATAACCACAACATCAATTTCATCCTGCTTACTCTTGGCCCTCTTCTTTAGGGTGGTGGCATGATTAGATTTCAGGTTGGTAACCTCATCCCTCGACCTCTGTAGGTCTGATTTGGGTTTTTAAAGATCATCCCTCAGCTCCTTCTATGTGACCTCTTTATCTCTGCCCTTCTGAATCAAGGGCAACCTCTTGTTGATCCAATCTCCCATATAATAGAGGGAGATCTCACTATGTAAAAGTGTATGATGAAAAGTCATTATGAGAAAGAATTAATTAATAGGCTACACTTGTTGAGTTTTCAAAAATACCTAGATGGCCTTGTGGATGGCAAATTCAGTCAGCAAGGAGATATCCAAAGACTAAAGAAAACGTTTATCACCCTCAGAGACTAGAAAGTCGACACCACCTATAGCTTTCTTAACATGACCGATGACACTCTCGTCATCAAGTTTCAATTGTGAAAGACGAGTTGCCAAAGCCTCGTTTGTGGAGATTGGAATCACCTGATCAGGATGACTCTTATTTGAATGGTGACTAGTAGTAGTATCCTAGCACCATCGGCTCTGATGGGACCGCCCACAGTAGATTTGTTTGTTATGGCAGTAGTGGGATCAACATTTTTTCCATGTTTGCTGACGAGTTTGTTCAAGTTAGGGGCCACCATTTTCCAAAGGTCGTTGGATATGCCTTTTGGACATTCTGCAAGAGATAGATAAAGTCAGTTATGAATAACTATGAGATAAGAGACAACAGTTAGTCAGAAAAATCACTTACGAAGCTTGGATAGGGGGTCAACCCATAGACCTGCTTGAGCCAAGTAATGGGGATACATCAGATGCTCAAACTTAATGAGCCGACCCCTATCACCTTGTGACATGAGTTTTCCAACCTTCTCGGTAGCATCAGGGCTCAGGATAGGATCAAGTTTGGATGATACAGAGACCTTGGCCTACCTTTAAGGAATCCTAGTCTCATAGGTTCCACAAGCTTCATTAGGGACAAATTCCCAAGCCCTATAAATGAAAAATAACGAGGTTTTCAATTAACTCTTGAGGTCTGAGTGACCAATAAAACCTTTTTCTCAGATTTCCTAGCTATGATATGATAGTAGACAGGTTGAGTTTTGGGAGACAACGCATTATATCATGCCATGAAAATTTTAATTGGAAGGTCAGTCTGATAGACGCGCTTCCAGATAGAGATGAAGTCGAGAATTACTCTCCAAGCATTTAGTGAAATCTGAGACATGGAAAGACCTAAGAGAGCTAGGATAGCTCGGATGGTTGGGTGAACAAGTAGATGGATTATGACCTTAAACATTTGTTTGTAAACGTATATTTCACCTTCTCAACCTTGAAAGGATCTCTCATCCACAAGAGGTTTTCCCATATAGATGGAGGAGTTTATGCCGTAGAGATGTCTCAAAACCAAAAGGTCAGCCTTAGAGACAATGATCATATACTCCTTAGCAACAGAAGTATCAAGTTCGCTCTCTTCACTACTATCTTCTGATCCCTCGTCTTGAGGATTATTGGGATCACCATTTGGGAATTTTTTGACAAACTCATCTCTCGTCACAGCCGAGAGAGGAATCGCTTCTAATGGAGGTGGAAAAGTGACACTAGGATCAAGTATTCTGATAGAGAAGTTAGATTGACCCGAAGTCTCGACCCTATGGGAGGACGAGACATGTAAAGAAGTCTCGTCTTCCTTATACCCATCAATAGGAGGTGAGGGTTGTGCCATGGCTTCCTCGAATGAATTCACATTCTCTGTCGACTGAGAGGTAGACATAGGATCGTATGATGAAAAGGACGGCTCAGACATTGGGTCACTGGGTTTAGCAACATGATAATGCATCATAGCTAGTGGAGGTAGATAAATAGGACAAATTGGGAAGGCCTCGACTTTACTACTCTCGACATTCTCGGCCTTTACCCTCCTTATCTGATCAAAACACTTATTTTTAAGGATGGGAAACTCCTCGACCAAATTTTAAGCATTGTAACATTAAAGGATGGGGCGAGACTCAACTTGGGTGAAAATTGGAAAAGGAGAAAACACACTACAACTTTGACTCTAGTTGACAGAGATCATATCCAGAAAATTGAAACGATTTTCTCCAGAAACACCAAGAATAAAGACCAAAAGTCCAGCCAGAGAAGATGACCGGAGACAAACCTAAAAAGTCAAATGAAGACTATCTAACCCCCCAAAATCCTAGACTTAACCTCTACTAACACTTGTAATCTAGAATAGCTCACACAAATGGGGGATCCAGGCCTTAAACCGACAAACAAACTCATCGAAAAATGATAAATCCGTCGAAAAAATAAAAAATCCAAAAAATACAACAAACCAACGGTAGAAAGTTTGAGAATTCGATCAAGGAGATTACCTGGATAAGGAGAAACTTCCTGGGAAAGAAGACTGACTGGAAAAGCTCTTGGAACATAGAGGATCAAGACGTTTTTTAGAAAGCTTCAATGGCGTTTACAGAAGGCTTAGAGCAGGAAAGTTTGAGTAAGGAGGAAAGAGAGAGAATATTTTGGGTTTAAATACCTGGAAATGATTACGCACATTTCCCAACACACACCATTATTTGAGGCGCAAAGCCTAAAGCATTCAATCATCTAATCATACCTGGGGCAGATGCTACCCAATTAGGATAAGGACACATGTCATTCCCTTATCCATCAAGTTGTATAGAACGAACACATCTGAGACGTCTTATCAAAGTTCCCATCAAATCGTACCCATCATCCTCCTTCTCACATAGAAGACTAGGGGTTAGGGGGTGATTGATATGACCAAGTGTGACCTCTTCCAAGGACAAGGGTTGTCACATCCACAGCCTAGTCCCCAGAGGATATCACCAAGTCCAAACCCCTGGACTCGTCAGGACGTGGGTCGGCCCGTTATGGATCGAGATTCCAGGTCAGCATACCCTTAGCGAAGACATGTCTCATCTGTCATTTAGGCTGAGACCTGTTGCTATCGTCGAAGCTCATCTCAGCCTGACATACTCAACTGAGACCACACTTTTACTAGAACATCAAGAAAGCTACATCAGCAACCACATACTCGGCCAGGCGGAGACCTCTCGAGACTACACCTACAGTACGAGAAGTGTAAGGTTCCAAAATGGCATGTCCCACGTGGACAAGTTTGTTACATCCATATTATCTCCTCATGTGAGGGAATATTGCATCATGAATAGTCATATGTGTGAGGTACACGTGTCAACCAGTCATTGGGAGTCCCCTCCTGAACATGTTGATTACATGCTTGGGGGCACATTACACCCCCAAGGTACTATAAGTAGTCATCTTCTACATCATTGTGGGGGGAGGGAAAACCCTACTGTTACTCTATCAAATTGGTTTTCCATCAAAAGAGATATCCTGAATGTTTGTATCCAAGGCCATTAGAGCTTAATTTAGTGGATTTTACACACTTGCATAGTGGATGTAGGCCTTCAATAGTCTGAACCACTTAAATTCCCTAGCATTATTCCTCTTTGTCTCATCTCATTCTCTTTATTGGTATCATCACTATCCAAGGTACAATGAAAAATCAGTTTAACCATAGCCCGAGGGGAAAATACTTTAATACCTTACGTTTAACTTGCAAGCACTTGCAAAAAAAATGTGTAACGTCTTTTTGAATTTCACAGGCCATATATCTTAGATACTTTCATACAGGACATTTATTATTCAGTTCTTGTTCATTACGTACAATATGCAATCATACTTGCATGCATGAATATATGTTTACTTTGAAACCAAACCCTTGAAACTTTTTTTAATCCTCAGATAACCATCTGATAATCTGTTCTCTTTCGGGAGAATATCTTTATCCCACTTCAAAATTACAGTTACTATGTTTCCCGAAAACCTTAATTGACTCTTCAAATTATGCAAACCGATCAATGCATACAATACTGAATGATCGTATTTATAATTTTTATACAAAGTTCTTGACGCATCGACTTTCAACCGTATATTCTGGTAATTTAGCATCAACTTGTTCATTGACTTAGTCATGATGCATATTATCCATATCCATCGACTGACGATTTTGATGGTGGTGGAGTCCATAAGCATTATTAATTAGGTCAATCAAAGGACTATGTGCTGGCGAATCGTTCACTACTTCAACCCGACGCGATCATGTACCAGTAATTCTTTCGAAACATATGGTACATTATTTTCCCCCTGGAATGTACATATCTTACAATCTTGCATTATACCCCACATTAGTAAATGCAATTCAATGTCTTCCAAATACTTTAATTTTCCATTTATACAACAGTTGCACGAACATGGAATCTTATCACTATTAAGATTTTGATCTTCATATTTAATAAAATCCTAAATTCCCTTTATGTGATTATCAAATACTTTATTAGTCTCTCCCATCTAATCTTTATACTATGGGAAATCCATTAAATAGTCTTCAAAATTCAAGTCATCTATATAAATAGGTTGAAATGAAGATCATATTAAATACAAGAACTCTTAGTTTATAATTCAAGCAAATTCGTTCAATGCAAACAAAATCAAAGACAATTCATTCGACTCGATCATTTAGTAAATACGGAATAAAACCAAACAGATGTCCCAAATAATTAAAATATTACAAATTTGTTCAAAAGGAAAATATTGTTCAACGCCTAGACTTGTTTAACAAATGAACTGGCCAAGTAATAAAGTAAGTTTGATAGTTTCTTAACAGAGGACTTTTCCTTTGGTCAATGCATGTAGGATCATCTCCTCAACCATCATATATTTTCTCAATCAATATATGAGCCTCGCCCATCGCGAAAGGGAGATTATGGACATGCATTTCGATATTCATGGAAATGGGAGTGTACATGCCAATAACTAGGGATGGCAATTTTTGACACAATAACCCGTTTACGGTAATAACCCAAAATGACTCGAACATGAAACGATTAACTTGTATAGATTTAAGAGTATCCAAAACTTATACTCAAATAAAAATCAAAGCGACTCGAAAATGATATGACTAACCCGAATTGCCACACCTAACAATAACCCTGCAATTGAACAAGTCCCTTATATAGTAGGACTTTCCACATTTACCGTGCATGGATGATGATGATCCATGAAATGTTGGAGGAGGCACTTAGGAGGGGAATGTTCTAGGAGGAGGAATTTAGGAGTGAAATGTTACAAGAGGAGACATTTGTGATGGTAAACCTTGAGGCATAAGATAGGGGAATATTTGAGGAGGCATATGAGGGGGTAAATCTATTATAAAGAATGAAATTTGAACAAATCTTGGATTTCATTCGTCAAGATTTTCATGTTATTTCTAACATTTCTGACCTCCCTCCGAAGCTGTGACATATCTCCTTTAGTCTTGGTATGGGTCTTTTGTCTTTCTAGACTTATGACTCCTCACCAAAAAGATCTCATCCAATAGAGGTACATTGTGCTGTATTTTGCTACTTGTCATACATGATCCCATACCTCTTGTCCTCTCCTTATTATCCCTCCCAAGTACCTTATTTAAGGCATTTTCTTCAATTTTATAGGGAATGCATTCAGACCGGCTACTTGACATGGCTTCTAACATTTCCTATAACATAATATTATATTTAGGACTGTGATTTTAATAATATTTTATTATAACGTGTACACATATGATAATTAAATTCAAACTCATCAGAGTCGAAGATGATTTGTCTAGAAAATTTATGGTCCCTTTTTCCCTTTCGGGCCTGTAAGTACGAGTTGACATGATTAGGTTTTTTACCTTATTTTGGAGTCCCCTTGATCTGCTACACACATTCACCCTCATATCATCATAAGATTTTGTCCAAAGTTTGTGGATATCAACTTTCTTTGACACATTTAGTTTATTTCTCTCCCTATCAGTCAGTTTTCCCTCCCTGGTCTCATTCTTTAAGAAGTTGTTCCATTGGTTAGTGGGCATTTCAACATTTTGGGGAACTCTATATTTTGAACCCAAATTAGTAAAACTCATTGCCCCCTTTGGGAAAAACTTCTTCCTAAGGTTCTTCAAATTGGTTTTCAATTGATCAACTACCCTAGAAAGAACCTTTTCCTTCAAACCGACGGAGAATGAAAAAGTCTTATCAAGTTGCTACCACACGTCATCCTTTATGGTAGGATCAACCTTCTTCCAGTTGTCTATTCCCCCAACACACAGAGTCATTTTTTGAAGAGACAACCAATGGTTTTTAAAAGCTAAAGGTCAGGTTTATTACCGATTAGGTGATTCCCACCAAAGGAGAACCCAATGGGCTTCTTAGGGTTTGATTGGGATTCCTCGGTAGCGAGTGGTGGGATATTGGATTAATAGGGGGTTCTTGAGCTTAATTACTTGGAGATGGAGTGACAAATTGAATTTCTAGCGGAGTAGAGTATTGATAACTTGGGGGAGATGATAATTGAGGTTAGGGTGTAGGGGAGCACCAATTTGGTGGTGTTTCGCTATTTGGTTGACTATTTTAATTTTTATTCAACATTTCCTACAATTAAAAAATTAGCGACACGTGTAAGAAAGTCATGTTTATGACTATATATATGTATATAGACTTTCAACAACTTTTAAAATATGCTCGACGTGTCTTATTTCCATCCAATCAGTATTACTTTATAAAAATTTATGAAATTTTGCATGTGACCAACTCGACGTAAGCGTATCTATGATTGACGTATAAAGACCATGACATGAACTCGGAATCCTTTCTTCTTCAACTTATTTTCAGACTCATTTTTAATATGCATATATCACGAGACGTCACAATCTGGGTGAATGCTTTCTTTACGGAGTTGTATCCACAATGGATGAATATTTTTTTGCCTTTTATAACAGTGTCACCAATGCGAGTGCCCTGTCGTGATTATGTAGGAGAAATATGTTTTCTATTATCTCATCCCAACATTGTGGAAAGTAAAATAAAATACGAATGAACATCTACTCTTGGAAAAGATCAACTCCACGATTTGCTAGGTAATTAAATTATTCAAATTTTCAATTCTCATACTTATAAATAGGAGTTCCCTTTATATAGAATACACAAATGAAAGATGTTTTAATGCGGTCAAATATCACCCTCTCGTACTCTTGTTGAAAGTAATTACTTTCTTTACTCATTTTTTCTACAAAAAATATATAGAAGGGTGTGAATATGAGTCTTAGAGGTAATGGATCTAATTAACCCTAACTAGTTATGGTTTTCCACCCGATCAATCATACATAATAAGTCCAATTTAAGCTCATTTTAATTTAATTAAACCTAAAATTACTATATGCCTACCAATTGTGCAAGCTCTTCCACCAATTTGTGTTCACTCAAATTACAACCATTTAAGGAAGGGGTGAACATGGCCACAATAAGTTAACCAAATGACTCTATTCTAAACATTTTATTTATATATGTGCATGTGTGAGTCTGTGTGTTTGTGTATGGGTGTGTATGTGTATGTGTATGTATGCATTTGTGAGTGAGTGTGTGTGTGTATGTGTGTGTATGTGCACAATCATTAAGATAGGGTAGTCATTAAGATAAATAATTAGTTAAAGTTTTATTATCATATCCAACCATGATCATTCAACAAAAGCCACAACAACCATCAACCCAACAATCCAACATAAGTTTATCCTATACTCCCTCTAAATCGTCTACTTGATTGATTCCGTTAAGGAATAAAGTGCCTTAAATAATTATTCAATTTCTCAATTCCAAGAACATAATTTAACAAGAACATAATTCTAATAACATAATATCTTGGGGTATTCAAACAAAAAATCTTCTCATGGAAACAATTTTACATTTTCATACTTATAATTTCATCAATCAAGTTTTTGGTATTAAGGGTATTACTCATGGAGCTATAGAAATAACTATAACTAACATGAACTTTCTCATATTTTAATTAAACTTATAGTTACATCTCAATTACTCAATATATATTCCAATTATCATAAATCTAAGAAGAAGTTTAAAACCTTAAAAAATTAATTCTACATCAGGGGTTTCATATACAATTTCTAACAATAAATATGGCTAATTTCAATATTAAACATGTGAGAATAATCAGACACGGATATATATATATATATATATATAGAGAGAGAGAGAGAGAGAGAGAGAGAGAGATTAGAAAATTTGTTATATACATTGATAAGGTTTTCTATATTTGAAAATTGATGCTTAACCATGTATATATTATATTTTTAACTAACTTGAGTTTTTATTTATTTATTTTTCATGCATTTCAAGCCTCGACTTAATTTGAGTTTATTATATTTGATGAAATATTTTTAAAAATATTTTGAGCTCCAAACAATTTCGTGTATTTCAGACATTTCAAATTTCGACTCAATTTAAGCTCTAAATAATTTTGTGCAGTTCGATTCCATCACATGCACACACACTGAAAAACACACATACACACATATTGAAACACACACACACACATTCAAACACATGCACATATGCAAACACACATACACACACATTAAAATATATAAACACATTGAAACACACACATGTTCATTAAAACACGCACACGCACATTGAAATGTCTACACACACACACACACACACACACACACAGAGAGAGAGAGAGAGAGAGAGAGAGAGAGATCTACCCCTATATGCCGGTGCGGAGAGAGAGAGATGGGGACCTGGTGGAAGTCGCCAGTGGAGAAAGATGGAGGTCACCAGTGGATAGAGGGAGAGAGATTGAGATCATCAGTGGATAGAGGGAGAGCGGTTTAATAAGAGTTGGAGAGAGAAATATAATTTATGGGTGAATCCATGACGAATTTATAGATTTAAAAAGGTTACGGTTCAAAATCGTGACCCATATTGTGAGCAATGGAACATAGAAACTTGATCGCGGTTCTAGACCGTGATCCTTATGGTGACCAATTAAATATCAACAAATGATCACGATTATGGAATGTGACCAACTAAAGGTGACCATTTTGAATTAGATTTTGGGTCACGGTTAAAAATCGTAACCATAATTCACTAATATTGGTCACAGGTAGGTCACGGTCCAAAACCATGACCATCATGGCAACAATTTTAGCGGGAAATTTAATGCCTAAAAAGTCATAGATTTGTCACGGTCTGTAATTGTGACCACTATTGTCACGGTTCTAAACCGTGACCAATCACATGTCGGTGTCACTCTTTGGTTTGGTCACGTGTTTGGGTATGAGTATTGGTTGTGGGTCACAATTTTAAAACGTGACCACCTGGTCATAGCTCTGGACCGTGAGGAATTAACTGTGACAATCTGTCTATTTTGGTGTAGTGGTAGTGTGTCGGGTGATGGCAATATGGATTTGGTTTCTTAAAAGTATATGGGCTATATTTGGACATCAAAAAAAATATATGGGCTATATGTCTTTAGCCACCCAATATATTGATAAGGACTGGTTGTTAAATAAAAGAATAATATTGTTTAAAATGCTAAAATATCCACATATATTGATAAGGACTGGTTGTTAAATAAAAGAATAATATTGTTTAAAATGCTAAAATATCCACATAGTGGACAAGTAATTAGGAGTGCAATTATGGAAGATTTAACTAATTGGGGTATTTAAGATAATATTTTTTCAATAACATTTATAATGCAATAAATAATGTTGTAGTTACAACTTTTTTACAAAGTAGATTAATATTTCAATTAGAGGGTCATATTTTCCGCATTCGTTATTGTGCACGCATTATAAATTTAATAGTAAAAGATGACTTAAAACTTTTATTTCCATCTATTGATAAGGTTAAAAACATTGTACATAACATTGATAGATCACAATCTAAATATGAATTATTTAAAAATGTTGCCAAATATTAAAAGTTAAAAGAAAATATAAATATTTGCATGCCTCATAGATGGAATTCCACCTATGATCTTCTAAATAAAGGGATTAAATTTAGAAGTATTTTGAATTTATAATATGAAACGGTATCGGATACTACATGTTCATGTGCCCTTGGTAAATTAAAGAGCGTGATTGGGTCATTTGTGAAATTGTAAGGGATTTTTTTACATATTTGTGATAATTCTACAAACTTTTTATGTGGTGTTTATTATCCAACATCTTGATAAACTTTAAAACAATTAAAAAAATATTTGTGCGGCATTTACTCAATTTTTCAAATTGAGATATTTAGGTAGGTTTTAGAAATAATGAGGGAAAATTTCATAAATACTTTTATGAATCCCCTTTACCTTTTGGAATTGCTATTGTTCTTGATCTTTTGCTTAAATTGGAAGATATAAATACTTGGTTAGAGACTATTTCCCATGCAATAACAAGAAAGTGAACAAAGCAAAAAATTACATTTGTAAGGACATATTTTACATAATCCGTTTTACATTAAGTATGGCGTATACCGCTACAACCGTCGAAGGAATTTCAAATTCATATGCTCGACAAGACGTATCCGAATATCAACATTCTTCAAAAACAAACCTCCAAAAGATTGATTTTGGTAATGTTGATGTTTAAGTTCCTTAATGTTTCATTTAAGTGTTGGGATATTTTTTCTAAAATATTTTTATCAACCTAAGGCATTTTATTGAGTCAAAATAATTTTTTTAAGACCTGTAAGTGGAGTTTTAATAAAAAGTATTTTTTCATTTGATTTGTTCAAACGATAAGTGTATGTCGTTAGAACGACAGGCACAAGTAGTTCAAATGACATCATCTAACGACCTGCAATGTCGTTTGAAGGGTCTTTTGATAGATCATTTCTTTAGTGCATCGAACAAAGGCATACTGTTTTGCATTTTTTACCTCATTTTTAAAGTCATTCGAAGTCTCTTCTAGTGACATGAATATTTTTTCAAACGACTTGTTGATGTCATTCGAAGGACCACGCCGACTCAACTTTATATACATACCTGATCTATGTGTCCATTTTTCTTTAGAAGACCTCAGAGTTTTGATACATAAAAACTGAAATCTGTTAGTCTTCTCTTTTAGGGTTTAAAAACGTTATTTTTGATTCACAAATCATCCCAATTACTTTAGTGAATCATTTTGGAACCCAAGACCCTATCGTGTTTTAATTTCTCTGTAGGGAAGATTTCTCTACTATTGACTTGGTGGTTCTCGAGGGAATTGCTTGCTGAAAACTGTGATTACTTGGGAATGTTTGAGGGTGTTTCTTGTTAAAGACATAACTGCAGTTCGTATGGGTTTACTACGGTAAATTCATTGTTGGTTCTAGGTTGCAACCTATGTGAGTTTTCTATGGAGTAATCATTGCAAATTTCATTGTATGTATTTATGTTGCGATTTACTCTCCATAGTGAAATAAAGGTTTTAATCGAAAGGGTTTTTTCCTGAAATTTGTGTATGTTAACGCAAAAATTCTCCATCTACGAGGACTAATCATAAAAGGACACATGTCATCCTACGTGGCAATATTCAGCACCCGAGGAGAGTTGGTCGGCACCCGAGGAGTGTTAGTCGCCACCCAAGGAGAGTTAGTCAGTACCCGAGGAGAATTATTCGGCACCCGAGGAGAGTTGGTCGGCCCCCGAGGAGAGTTAGTCGGCACCCGAGGAGAGTTGATCGGCATAACAACCAGGAAGATCAAAGGATAACTATGCATTTAATGAGCATTAATGTACATTTATACTGCAGATGACAACACATAGCATACCAAGCAATTCAATAATTAGATTCGTTGAATATAGACATAATGTATAAATGTCTACATACAATGAATCTCTTTATCTCCCATCACTATAAATACATGTATTCCCTTAGCCAAAAAGAGATCCAGGAGATCCGACAAGGATGAGAGACACCATACACAAGATCCACACCTTTTTCTCTCTCTACACCACATTGTGCTATTGTAAACCCCTGGGAATAAAATAACAGTGGACGTAGGCTTTTCCTTATAGCCGAACCACTTTAAAAATCTTTGTCTCTCATGTGCTTGATTGGATTGCTTTTATCTATTTATCTGTGATCATAAAAATGGGATTCGGTCTAGTTTTTTGCATCAACAGATTGGCGTCGTCTGTGGGAACGTGTTACAAGCATTGTTCTCCATCAAAAGCTAAGTTTTTATTTTCTATATGTATAATAAATTATATATTATACATACATCTGTTGATTCAATCACGATTTTTATGTTTATATACATAAATTAATTGTCCAATTTTTATTTGCAAAATATTGCATATCATGATTTTAAAATCATAACTGTTAGATTAATTCTTATTTAGAAATCTAAAAAATAGTGGACTTCATAAATCATAACTTTTTGCTTGATTCTCAAGTTTCAATTTTATATCATGGAATAAATATTTTAAATGATTAAATATACCAATATATACGATGATGATAAGATTTGATAATTTTCTTTGTTGATTTTGAAATAATTTGTGAAAGATCTTTGATGACTATTCAAATTCCCATTATATTTTTGTTCAAATCATGATTCTCATATGTTTATATCCATAAACTTAGAGATCAAATCAATTAAATATTGTGCATACAACTTTTAATTCAATCATGATTTTATATTCACAAATTGTTGAATCTAATTTTACAAATCTGGATAAATGTACATTTCATAATCACAAAGTTTGAGAAATTTGTGTACATATTATATTATTTATTCTTTAAGGAGATAAAATAATTTCTCTATATTCATAAATCTCTTTTATATGAGTATATACAAATTTGATTCATTTGGAAATCTTTTAATTTAGTCATAATTTTTATATGCACTAACTGTGTGATTGATTTCAATTTGGGGATCTGGTGAATTTTAGACTGATAAATATTATACAAATCTTTGATCTATTGATCCACTTGAAGATTTTCTGAACAAATATGTTAGGATATGGATAAGCATTAAGAACGATTATGTATTTTTCATTCCGATATTAACATGAATTGAATCAGACCCATTTTCTCTGTCTTCAAGAAAACTATGTTCTCTGCACAAATAATCATATTATGTAATTATGTTGATACGATCAATTTTATCAATATATGAATAATCAATTATATGTTGTACATACATAGATACATCTTTTGATTCAGTCATGCTTTTTATGATTATAAACATAAATTAGTTGTCCAATTTTTCATTTATCAAATCTGCAAAATATTGCAAATCACGATTTTATTAAATTAGTGGATCGGCTTTTATTTTAAATATGAATAAACGAAAATTTCATAATCACAAGTCCGTTAAATATTTTTATGAAGACACGTTTATGTACATCATATTTTTATGAGAACTTGAGATATTTTGATTGTTATCTCTCATATTATTATCTGGAAATTTAAATTGTCCAATATTGAAGCCAATGCACACTATATATTGGTCGGCTGAATAATTATTCTAATCGTAATTTTTATATAATTCGGCCTCAACAGGTGTTCAGGAAAAATTATCTGCCCAATACAATTCTTGGATGCTCGTCAACAGCACATAAAGACCTTAAAAGGTCAATACCGAACAAAAACAACGCAGCTAGACTGCACACAACACAGCAGCAAGACTGCAAATAACAATTCAATTGGCACCATCAGATTCATTTCATACATGCCCCAATCCTGGGCATAGAGCTTCATACTTGACTTAATCGAGTTAAGAGTAGGATTGAAGAAGTTCGAGGCAGTGCCATCTATAGTACATCAGTGCCTAAAATTTCCAACAAATTTTGGAGTAGGAGTTGTGAAAGGTGATCAAAAAGTAGCTCGGGAATGTTACTATTCATCTACCAAGCAAGAGGAGCTGGAGAAGTCGAGGAAAAAGACTACTACTTATCAAGTGGATGAAGGTGCAGAAATTGAAAAATTGGATCCTAGAGATGAGTCGCAACTCGTGAAGGGTCAAGTGGTGGAAACTACTGAAAATATCATTCTGGATGACGAGCACCCTGAACGAACTACTCAAATAGGTTCGTCATTGGATACCTCATTAAAACAGGAATTGATAACTTTCCTAAGAAGCAGAAAGAAAACTTTCGCATAGAGTCATGAAGATATGCCCAGAATAGACCCAAATTTCGTATGTCACGAGATCAACGTGAATAAGGAGATCAAACCAGTGAAGCAGAGAAGAGAGTATTCAGTCCCGAGAAGAATCAAGCTATACAAGAGGAGGTCGAGAAGCTCTAAAAATCTTTTTTTATCGAAGACGTTAAATATCCAGAGTGGTTAGCAAATGTGGTGATGGTAAAAAGAAGAATAACAAGTGGAGGATGTGTGTGGACTTCACCGACCTCAATAAAGCATGCCCAGACGATCACTTTCCACTGCCCCGAATTGATCAACTAGTCGATGCTACCTCGGGACACGAGCTGCTGAGCTTCATGGATGCTTATTCTGGTTACAACCAGATAAAAATGAAACCTGAATACAGGGAGAGTACTTCTTTCACTACCCCTAGGGGAACATATTGTTATAATGTTATGCCTTTTGGTTTGAAAAATGCAGGTGCGACATATCAGCGGCTGATGAACAAGGTCTTTGCTGAACAAATCAGTTGCAATATGGAAGTCTATGTTGACGATATGCTGACAAAGAGCAAGAAATATGTCGATCATCTAGTTGACTTAGGGCAGACCTTTGATCTACTGGATAAATATCAAATGAAGCTGAACCCGACGAAGTGCATATTTGGAGTTTGAGAAGGCATGTTTCTCGGGTACATTGTCAATCAACGAGGCATTGAAGCAAATCCTGAAAAGATCAAAGCCCTATTAGGGCTGCGATCTCCAACGACGAAGAAAAAAGTACAGAGTCTCACAGGACGAGCAGCAGCACTCAACAGATTTGTATCGCAAGCAACTGATAGATGTCTCCCATTCTTCACAACGCTCTGAAAGACTTTTGAGTGGAATGATGAATGTGAAAAGGCCTTTCAAGACTTGAAAAAATACCTGGGAGTACCTCCATTGTTGTCCATGCCGGTGATGGGACAAATTGTACTTGTATCTAGCAGTATCGAAGAATGCAGTTAGCTCGACATTGATCAGAGTGGAGAATTGAGTGCAAAAATCAATTTATTACACGAGTAAGGCCTTCCGAGGAGCAGAATCAGATATTCGAGGCTGGAAAAATTGGCACTGGCGTTGATTGAGGCAAGTAGGAGAATGAGGCCATACTTCTAGGCTCATACCATAATAGTATATACTGATATGCCGTTGAGGCAAGCCCTTCATAAACCAGAAAAATTAGGGAGATTGATGTATTGGGCAAGAGAGCTCGGTGAATCTGATATAGTTTATGAACCCAGATCATCGCTAAAAGGGCAAGCTGTAGCAGATTTTACAGCAGAGTTCACCTATCCTGATACCCCCGAGGAGCAAGACTTACTCGCTGATCAACCTGTGGATGTTACATAATCAATAGACACAAGCTCAGCCCAACTTTGGTTAGTAAAAGGGCGAGTGGATGTTACAGGATCATCAATTTCGAGCTCAGACCAACTGCGGTTGGTAAAAGGGCAAGAAAATATGATCGACGAGGAGCAAGAAATATTAGGGGAGGATGAAAGGAAGAAACAAATATTTCACCGAGGAACTCTGTCAGATCAAAAATTTGAAGACGAGTTACCTATATGGAGGCTATATGTAGATGGCCCATCTTGCACAATAGGCTGTGGGGCAGGGATCGTTTTGAACAGCCCGGACGAGGTCGACATGGAATACGCCCTACGATTCCAATTCAAAGCTTCCAATAATGAGGTTGAGTATGAGGACATGATTGCATGTCTTAATTTGGAAAAAATTATGGACGCGCAGCAGGTTATTGTCTTCAGTGATTCTCAATTAATCGTAAATCAAATGTTGGGAATATATGCAGCCAAAGGAGAATCAATGATTAGGTATCATACAAAGGTGATGGAGTTGGTATCAGAATTTGTTGCTATTCAGCTGGTCAGAATACCAAGAATGGAGAATACGAGAGTAGACGCCTTAGCTCGATTAGCATCAGCTACTCGTACCGAGCTATGAAGAACAATCCCAATTGAAGTTTTAGTTGGTCGGAGTATAGATGAAGATCTGACGATGAATTTTATTACCCTTGATTTAGGACCATCTTGGATGGATCCCATTAGGGCATATATTGACGAGGGAGAATTACCAATTGACAAGCTCGTAGCCAAGAAATTAAAGTTTAAGGCTGCTCGGTATGTATTAATTAACGGTATTCTATATAGACGAGGAATTATGGCAGGTTTGCAAAGATGTGTGCATCCCACCGAGGTGAAAGATTTGATTGAAGAGGTCCATGAAGGGTCTTGTGGAGCCTATGTAGCAGGTCAGACAATTTTACAAAGGATGATGACGCAGGGATACTACTGACCAACGATGAGAGCTGATTGTATAGCCTATGCCAAGAAATGTGACAAGTGCCAGCGCTTTTCCTCCATCCGAAGAACTCCATAAGCATTGTTGACACCCATCACTTCCCCTTGGCCATTTTCCATGTGGGGAGTAGATCTGGTCGGGCCACTGTCAACGACCAGGGGAAGGTTTAAATATCTCATGGTCGTAGTGGATTATTTTACTAAGTGGGTAGAAGCGGAGCCTCTCATTGATATGACGTACGACAAGGTGTACCAATTTATCTGGAAGAATATCATCTGTCGATATGATCTTCCTCATGCCTTCATCACAGACCATGGAACACAATTTGACAACGAGGACTTCGCTTCCTATTGCCATCAGTCCAATATCTTAAAGATCCACTCGGCACCAGGACATCCTCAAAGCAACGGACAGACTAAAGTGACGAACAAAACACTGCTAAATTGATTGAAGAAAAGACTAAGTGACGCAAAAGAAAACTGGATCAACGAGTTACAGTCAGTATTGTGGGCTTATCGTATTACTCCCCGAGCAGCAACTGGAGAATCACCATATATGCTGGCGTTTGGAAGTGAAGCTGTTATACCTGCTCCTTTATTGAAAAAACTTTGGGGAATACTAGTGCTACACACTACTCGGCAGAACTCGACAAATCTCAGACTACTCAGCAAAAATATTCCTAAAAATGCCAACCTCGGTTGGTTAGGAAACAAAATATTCCTAAAAATGCAAACCTGTTTGGCTAGGAAACAAAATATTCCTAAAAATGCAAACCTGTTTGGCTAGGAAACAAAATATTCCTAAAAATGCCAACCTCGGTTGGTTAGGAAACAAAATAATCCTAAAAATGCCAACCTGTTTTGCTAGGAAACAAAATATTCTTAAAAATGCCAACCTGTTTGGCTAGGAAACAAAATATTCCTAAAAATGCCAACCTGTTTGGTTAGGAAATAAAATATTCCTAAAAATGCCAACTTATGTTGGTTAGGAAGTACATATATTCTCGAAAATGCCAACTTATGTTGGTCGGGAGGTAAATATATTCACGGAAATGCCAACTTATGTTGGTCGGGAGGTAAGATTATTCCAGAAAGCGCCAAAGTTGCTCTTAGAGGAAAAATCCACTAACTATGGCTGGTCGGGGATAAAACCCACTAACTGTAGTTGTCGAAAAGGAAAATTTACCGACCTTGGTTGGTCGGAAACATTTTATGAAAACGAGAAAGTGATCGAGCAACATTTTTTATACTCGTAAATTTTTTACTAAGTTGGTCGACAAACAAAACATCATTTTTTATCAAATGGTTACCATAAATTCACACTAGTCGACAATAAGTTGATCGACAAACAACACAATATTGTTATCTTTTTAACAGATACATATGCACAGATGTAAAGTATTTTACAAGATAATAACAATTAAGATTACGAACAAAAATGAAAGTCTTTCATTAAAATCAAAAACAAAATACATCAGGAATGAAATAAAAATTTATTACATCAATATTCCCATTCTATTGGTTTCTTCCCCTCTGATTTTGAAACAGGTTCCTCGCCAGCAGGTGGATCATTTAAAGCAAGAGGCGAATTTATGAAGTTAATATCTTTGAGCATCCTGATATTCATCACGGATGGTCGATCTAGGAGGTGCTCGATAAAGTATTTGTTCATTTGGGGGCTTCTATTACAAATATATTTGTTCATTTGGTGGCACGTTCTTATAACCTCATGCAGTCGAGCACCAAATTCAACTTCACAAACTCACACGGAGGCGTATTCAGAAGTTCAGGAGGTGCATTCAGAAGTTCAGGAGGCATATTCAGGATTTATTATGCATATACTATTGAAGTTCAAAAGTCAAATTTAGCATCTACAGCACTGAGATCTTTACTACTACTATCCCGACCAATATTGAAGAAGAAGTTGTATGAAAATGTTTCGAAGTCCACCAGTAGCTTGGTACTAATCAGATTGAAGAGTTGGGTTCAAAAGCTAGTATGTTACTCGACAAAGTATTCAGAGGATCATAAATTAGAAGAATCAAGCACGTGAAGTTAGCACTCAGTGGCTCAGCACAGGAGGCAGTTGGTCGGCTAGCGAACCAATCAACATACTTGAAGATTATGACAAGCTACAAGATGCATACTATGGCATGGCTGCATCCAAATTCCCAAGGGTGATACATAGCACACGGAGTTCCTTAAAAGAAAGATTAGCAACCGTCGATCAGCCTGCGTCATATGTCGTCCAGGAGATAATGCACTTGATGTTGAACAAATCAAGAAGATAGATCAAGAATTTCACGAGCACCGAGCAACACTACAGAATAAATACTCCATCCTTTCAAGTAAACCATCAAGCATGGAGCATTGGGGGCTTCTGTTAACGCAAAAATTCTCCATCTACGAGGACCAATCAGAAAAGGACACATGTCATCCTACGTGGCAATATTCAGCACCCGAGGAGAGTTGGTCGGCACCCGAGGAGTGTTAGTCGGCACCCGAGGAGAGTTAGTCAGTACCCGAGGAGAATTAGTCGGCACTCGAGGAGAGTTGGTCGGCCCCCGAGGAGAGTTAGTCGGCCCCCGAGGAGAGTTGATCGACATACCAACCAGGAAGATCAAAGGATAACTATGCATTTAATGAGCATTAATGTACATTTATACTGCAGATGACAACACATAGCATACCAAGCAATTCAATAATTAGATTCGTTGAATATAGACATAATGTATAAATGTCTACATACAATGAATCTCTTTATCTCCCATCACTATAAATACATGTATTCCCTTAGCCAAAAAGAGATCCAGGAGATCCGACAAGGATGAGAGACACCATACACAAGATCCACACCTTTTTCTCTCTCTACACCACATTGTGCTATTGTAAACCCCTGGGAATAAAATAACAGTGGACGTAGGCTTTTCCTTATAGCCGAACCACTTTAAAAATCTTTGTCTCTCATGTGCTTGATTGGATTGTTTTTATCTATTTATCTGTGATCATAAAAATGGGATTCGGTCCAGTTTTTGCATCAACACCAGTAATTTATGTTTGTGATGGCATAATTCATTTATCCACATAGATGCATGTATTAGGGTCTAATTAATTTGGATAAAAAATTGGCATCTAATTAAATAAGTAATAAATTGGAAATTTGCAAATCCATCAAATAATCGATATCACCTGCATTCTCAAATTGGTATAAGAGCGAGTTTCTTTAATTTATCGAGTGATCCTTTTTTCAAAAAAAAATTGTGATATTATTTTTTTTAAATATTATTTTTGAAAAAAATTGCAATTTTTTCATTAGATAACTTGTATAATTGGTTGCCAGTTTTTTATGGGACTAATTATGCCTATTGGAAAGCCTGCATGAAATCTGCCTTAAGTGCAATCGATTAGTGTGTTTGGGTTATTTGTGAAAGAGGGTGGACTCCTCCCACTGTCATCGCTAATAATGTCAGAAATCTTAAACTTGTGATAGACTGGACTGAGGTTGAATATAAATAGAGCACATATATTTCTCGTGGGCTAAGTGAAATTTTTTAGAGCCATAACCCTTAACGAATTTTGACTCATCATAATGTGTCCCGCGTTAAAACAAGCATGAGATATTTTACAACTTACCCGTGAAGGCACGAATGCAGTAAAAGAGTCTAAATAGTACTTAATTTGAAACGATTACCATGCTTGAATCTGAGTGTTTTGATGAGTTTTATGCATGTTTGTCTAATATTTTCAACACTGGTTTCAATCTTTTTGAACATATTAATGATGCACGATTGGTTAAAAATATTTTGAGATTATTGCTTAAACGTTTTATCCCGAAAGTAACTATATTGAATTCCTTAGGAAATTTGAGCAATCTTAATTTAGAAGAACTAGTTGGAGACCTCCAGACATATGAAATTGACATGCTTCCTGACACTGTGAAACCTTAAGTTAGAGGGATAACACTTAGAGCCCAGTCTAGAAAATGAGAGGAAGTTTCCAAGAGAGAGAATAAAAAGAAAGTGAAAGTTTGTGAGTCCGAGTCTGAGGACGAGTTTAATTTTGATGGTGTCCATGCTTGCAAAAAAATTTAAAAAGTTACTCAAATATTCTAAACAAAATTCTTCCAATAAAAAGACTTTCAAGAAAAATAAAAAGAAAGAAGAGGCCAAAGAGAGTGGTGATAAAGATAAAGAAGAAGAGGAGAGATGTTTTGAGTGCGAGGGTAAGGGGCATAAAGCTTTTGAGAGTCCCACTTGGATAAAGAGAAAGGGTAAGAAAATTGTTATGCCAGCCACTCTTAGCGATAGTGAGGAAGAGGTGAATAATTCTAGGGATGAGTCATCACATGGTATGTGTGTCACTTTTATAGAAATTCATATGAGCACACCTAGTTTGTCCCACAGAATGAGGATATTTATGTACTTGAGACCCCCGAAGATGAGTTGAGTGTTTGTAGTGAGTGTGATGAAGAGTTTGAAAGTGTGGGTGAAAGTGAGATCCAAAAAGCGTTTAGACATTTATACGCCGAGACCTTAAAGTTAAAGAAGTTGAATAAGGATTATGTCTTAAGGTGTTAGATTTGGAGATAGAGATAGATGTTTTGAGGAGATTTGAGGCGTCGACGAGCCAAATCGAGAAGTTGAAGGTTGATTTAAGTGAGCAGTTGATCGTCGTAGGTCGGGAAAAGAGTGAACTTAAAGCCCGTGCGATCAAACTAAAGAGAGATCTCGAGCGATACTATGAAGTAAAGGTCACTATAAAGGATACATCTAAGAAGGTAGCAAAGATGCTCCTCGGTCCCGCTTTGGGTAATATTGAGAGATTAGGAATAGGTCATGATAGTGCATCTACTTCTTATATTGTACCTAAGCCGGTTCCTGAGTTTGTTATAAATCCTTATGGCTCTCAACCTAACCCACCTAGGCGTTCCATTTGATATAGGAGAGAGTGTTCTAGACATTTTGAGAGAGGTTTTCCTAGGCCCGTGTACGTTTGCACCCATTATAAGAAGAGAGGACACCTTAGGAAATTTTATTTTAAGTTGGGTAGTGTGTCACTTAGAGTTTTTCCATGTGTTCCCACACACGCAACCACACATTATGCTATGAAATATTACATGAGAGAGTTTGTACATATTCGAGAGCAAGTTAAGTTTTTTGTTAAAACTTCACATGATTTTATGGATGTTTTTCATACGATGTCACCACCTTTGGAAAACACCTCTGTGACTAACGATTGAGGTTTAGACTTATTTGCTAGCATAGAATGATTTTCATGATGATATTTTATGCCTATTGCTAGTGTGTATCACTTTTGTATTTTTTTTCTTCCATTTTTTTTTATATATTTTTAAAAAAAATAAAAAACATTTTTGTTCTTGAAAAATTTTGGAAAAATACAAAAAGATTTTCTATTTTTTATAAAATTGAAAAAGGCCAAAAAAAATTATTTTGATAAATTATTTGGAAAAATAAAAAAAGATTTTTGTATTTCGTTTTACACCATTTATGAATGGACATTTAGAATGACCAAGTCACAACATCATTCCATATTCATGTGACTATTTGATAGTGATTTGATACGCATCACCATTCCATTTTGTGCTTTATAATATTTGGAGTCATTAAGATGAAATTTGAGATTACTTTATACATGTTTGACTCATAATTTTCTTTAATGAACACTTGCAGGGATATATTTGATTATTGTTCTTGTCTATAACATGTTGTTCGATATGTTTTTATCTCAATCATGTCTTTAAAACGAACCAAATGGGATAAAACTTGACAATGAAATTAGTGCATGTAAGAACTGTTGTCCGTGAGGATTTGTTTTATATATATATATGTGTGTGTGAAAAACGGGGAAGGGCTACGAAAGGTACTATCATATCATTTGCGATTAATCCACCGTTTAAATCGAACCTAAAAAGTGTGGCATTGTAAAAAGTAGCCAAGGTCCAAAGAGGTTGAAAAGAGATCGAACAAAATTCAGGCAATAAAAAGATAAATATGCCAAAAAGGGGCCATTAGGTTTTAGATCACCTCAATAGAAAAATAAGAGATTTATTATTTATGAGGGTGTTTGGATGAAAATAAAACAACGGATTTGCACATCCTGATAAAGTCTTGAAAAAGGATCACATAGGTTTAGACGTTATTGGTGTGGAAATCATATTTGACTTTGATGTGTCGATTAGATTGATTCGGTGTCATATAGATTCACATTTTTTACACCTAAGGACGATTTTGAGTTCAGTCGTGAGGAGTATCCATATTCATTGTGCGCATATGTTATGTTTGATTGCATTGATCTTCCTATCAAATTTCTTCACGCCCATTCATTCAGTTTTCACGATTTGGTTATCTTAGTATAAATTCATGGTGTGTGATATTTTTGTAAATTTGATTTTGTTGAAAAAATTGAAAAAATCAAAAATAGTTGGTGAATGCCTTTGAGTTTCTTCTTAGATGATCGTATTTGTTTGTGACGATTTGCTTGTCGTAACACTCCATGCTTATTTTTGTTTATTCTTTTTCTTGTCTATTTTGGACAAATAAAAAGGGGGAGAACGAATTATGCATAACGGGGGAGAGATTTACATTACGGGGATATTTGAGATTTATTTGATTTGAATTGATTTATATTTATCTCATTTCAAAATCGATACGTCACTAAGGTATATGTTTCTTGTTTCTTGTGTGTAGGTAAAAATTTTAAGGATCACTATTTTACGCACCCTGATAATGACAAAAAAACTTTTAAGCGTTGAAGATTTGAAGATATCAAAGTTGACGATTTTTGAAGAATATAAAGGCTTACATTTTTAGTACCTTTTCATTTTTGGGTTTCATGGGAGGGTATTAGATTCGTATAGGATTTTTTATTTTGATAATTTAGATGTTTTTATTTTGTACGGGCACAGACATAGGGGGAGATTTGTAAAGACATATTTTACAAGTCCATTTTAGATAAAGTCTATTGTATACTGCTACAACCATCGAAAGAAGTTCAAATTCATATGCTCGACAAGACGGATCCAAATATAATTATGAATTATGGGGGAGTGAGTTACATTATGGGGGAGATTTGAGATTTATTTGATTTGCACTGATTTATGTTTATCTCATTTCAAACTCGATATGTCACGAAGATATTTATTTCTTGTCTCATGTGTGTAGGTACAAATTTTAAGTATCATTATTTTGCACACCCTGATGATGACAAAGAAACATTGAAGCATTGGAGATTTGAAGATGTCAATGTTAAAGATTTTTAAAGCTATTGAAGACTTACATTTTTAATAACTTTTTTGATTTTGGGTTGCATGGGAGGGTATTAGATTTGTACAGGATTTTTTAATTTGATAATTCAAATGTTTTTATTTTGTACCTGCATAGACATAGGAGGATATTTGTAAGGATATATTTTACATAGTTCGTTTTACATTAAGTATGTCTTATACCACTACAACCGTCGAAGGAATTTAAAATTCATATGCTCGACAAGACGGATCCGAATATCAACATTCTTCAACAATAAGCCTCCACAAGATTGATTTGATTAAGGTTGATGTTTAAGTTCCTTAATGTTTCAATTAAGTGTTGGGATACTTTTTCTAAAATGTTTTTATAAACCCGAGGCATTTTATAGAGTCAAATTAATTTTTCTAAGACCTGTAGGCAGAGTTTTAATAAAAAAGTATTTTTTTCATTTCAGTCGTTCAAACGATAAGTGTATGTCATTAGAACGAGAGACACAAGTAGTTTAAATGACATCATCTAATGACTTGTAATGTTGTTTGAAGGATCGTTTGATAGATAATTTCTTTAGTGCGTCGAATAAAGGCATGTTTCTCATTTTTTACCTCTTTTGTAAGGTCGTTTGAAGTCCCTTCTAATGACATGCAATGTCGTTAAAACGACTTGCTGATGTCGTTCGAATGACCCCGCCGACTCAATGTTTTTATTAATACCTGATTTATGAGTCCATTTTGCTTCAGAAGACCTGAGCGTTTTGATATACAAAAATTACAATATGAAGAATTTTTAGTCTTCTATTTTAGGGTTTAAAAACTTTGTTTTTGATTCACAAATCAGCCTAATTACTTTAGTGAATCATTTTGGAACCCAAGACACAAACTTGTTGAAGTTTCTCTTATAGGGAAGATTTTTCTGCTGCTGACTTGGTGGTTCTCGAGGGAACTGCTTGCCGACAATTGCGATCACTTGGGAATGCTTGAGGGTGTTTCTTGCTAAAGAAAGAGGTGCAGTTCTTGTGGGTTTATTGCGATAAATTCATTGTTGGTTATAGGTTGCGACCTATGTAAGTGTTCTGCGGAATATTCATTGTAGATTTCATTGTGTGTACGTAAGTTGCAATTTACTCTTCATAGTGAAATAAAGGTTTTATCCGAAAGTGATCTTTTCCTGAAATCTGTGTATCTAGCAATTTATGTTTATGATGGCATAATTAATTTATTCACACAGATGCCTGTGTTAGGGTTTAATTAATTTGGATCGAAAATTGGCATCTAATTAAATAAGTATTAAATTGAAAATTTGTGAATCCATTAAATAATCGATATCACCTGCATTCTCAAATTGAAGGTGCACTAATAGAATTATTTAAATATTATAAAAAGGAGTTAGTATTTATGCGAAGGTACTCTATATTCACCCCCACCCCAACACAAGCACACTTTCATATAGTTCTGATATTTCTAGACAAAATGTTTCTTTACATGCATTAAAAAGACAAAAAGAGATGTCAACTTCTAGTGTTAGTGGAGGTTCAATAGAATTACAACATTATCTTCAAATACGAATCTATGATGATGAAAATTATAGTAGTTTTGATGTGTTATCATTGGAGATAACATCAAAGAAATATACGGTTCTCTCTAGCATGGCACACGATGTACTAACAACTCCTGTTTAAACCATGGCATCCAAAGCAATTTTTTCAGCAAATTGTCGAGTAATTTCCCATAAAAGGTGTAGAATTGCTACATCTAAAACCTAGGAGATTAGATGTTTGAAGGATTGGGAATTGATAAATTCACGAAAACACAATGATGAAAGAGCAAGCAAACTAGACGATGAATTCTCCCAACTAACAATTAATAGAACTGAATGGATAGTGGAGAGTTCACTTGAAGAAGACAATTAATTACTTAATTATATTTGAAATTTTAGGTAAATAATTCAGAACTGTAAATGATAGATGAATGTGTAGGTGCCAACCTAGGTTGGATATTCTTAATTTGTAGTGATACAAATCTCAATTAATTTAGTTAACATGTAATTTTTATATTCAATCAATAATGAGAGGATTTTATATTTTAATTGTAATGAGACTAGCAAGTTTGCAACTTGATTTTGTTATTTTATTGGAGTTTTTTAATTAATTTAGTCACTTGGTCACTTTTAGTGTACACATACACTATAATTTTATACATATACAAAACTAAGGTGAAATATATATATTTAGGGAAAAAACCCATTTAGCCTGACCCAGCCTAAGGCCTATTATGTACCGAGTACCGGGTAGGGCCCAGACCTTCATATTTACCTTTCGGGTCAGGTCGGGCCAACTCTTTTACACTGATTGCCCTGTTAAGCCTACCCCATTAGACCCCATTGTCTAGTTTTATGCGGGTCAGGTTGGCCCGATCCATTAGAGAAGCTTCCTAACAGTGTATAAACCTATGCCACAATGCACAAATTTGATGATCTATAAACCAATAATATTGAGTAACTCGTCCTTCATTTTTTATCTGGAAGACGAAAATTAGTCACCGAGTTAGAATTACTTTATTGTGTATTTGATATAAAGCAACATTGACATGTTGTTTTCGAGATTGTCACAGTCGTATTAACCTATAATTTACACTTACCATCAAAATGTTATTAAATGTATATACGTGAAGTGCTACGACAATTAGTTGTAAGGTGAGTGTAAATTATATCTATATTTTTATTTTACATAGACTTAGTAATTGGTCATTAAGTCAGTATGCACATTTATATTGGTCATGCTATACTCGATAATCAGTCCCCGACGTAATGTAAATACTATTACCTTCTATTTTCGTTTTGAATTATAGTTTAAAATATGTACATTTAAACTGTTTCCTCACTTGTTTATCAGTCACTAGGTGTGAAAATAATATCGATAATTGTTTAAAAAATATGTACTCAATAACCAGTCACTGATTTTGTGCAAATTATTTCACTAATCATTCAAAGGGAATATCGATAATCGATGACCAATTTTGTGAAAATAAATTATGTAATCATTTAGAGTCACATACTTGATAATAAGACATCAAGTTTTTACAGATAATACATGTAATCATTCATAGATACATACTCAATAATTAGTCACCAAGAGTGTAAATGTTCTCTATAATTGTTCATACACACATACTCAGTAATTAGACCCTAAAAGTGTGTAAATACTTTATGTCATTATTTAATCCACATACTTGGTAATTAATCATCGAGTAATGTCTTTCTTTTTTAAATATATTTCCCAAGTGTGGGTTTCTTTATTTTTTAATTCATCGTATGGCAAACCCAATGCCTCATCACAGAATGTGGTGGATAAAAGTCATTTTTTTATTGTCAAATATATTATTTCTAACTAAGTTCTATTATCTTTCAATTAAATTTATTTCTCAAACACCAAATGAATTCAAAAGCCAATATATGTAATAAACTATATGCAAGAAAGATTTAAATAATGAGGAAGATCTTGAGTTTTCAATAGTGGTTTGCAAAAACTGAAAGCCTCAAATGATTGACGATTTATTAGGTTTGGGAGTCCACTCTAGTTTGTTTCTTTTGGTTTGGTTATGTGGTTCAAAATATTTTAGTATTTTGATATCTCTCTCTTAGTTTGAAGACCCAAAGGCCTAACATACACGATTCAGGATTCGATAAGGGTAAAATGGTCATTTACGCATGCATGTGGACTAAGCACAATTTTTCACATATTTTTCAAAAAAAATCTCACTTAATTAATTGAAAATTGACTAAAATTGGGAATTTTATTCCAAAGATGGTTAAAATAATTTTCCTTCCTTTTTTTAGTATTTTTACCAATTTTATTTAATTTTTTTAAACATTAAATAAATAATTTTTAAATATTGCAAACCATATTTTTTGGATAAATTTCACCAAATCCTTTGAACTATCTCGGGTTTACATGTCACCCTCTCAACTAGTATACCCCGACAAACACACCCCCAAAACTATAACCTCATTTCAAATAAACTCAAAAATTTGGTTCCCACTTTTTTTTCACATTAATGGGCAAAATTACCCATAGACTAGTTTAGAGAATAACTTATAAAACCCAAAATTAAAGCAATCGAATAAAGTAAAAATATATATAATCAAAACTACTAAACAAATATCTTCCTCCTCTTTCATTAATATCTTTTTCTGCATCAGATTTGTAATAGTACATTCTCTATCCTAAGTTTATCTAAAAAGATCCATAGTACCACACTTGTCATTTCCATCAACCATTATAGGAAAAAAATAGAAAGAAAAAAACACCTAAAACCCATTTGAAACCATTACAAAAGTTCTCATTATTCCAAATTTTGTTGGAGAACTTTATTGATACTCATTATACCACCACCACACACCTCAAACTCCACCGTCAATCCAAACTCCAAAACTTCATCATTAGTTGATGTTCGTAAAACCCATTGAAATCCATGAGCACCATCATTTCCCACCAACTATAAAAACCCTAACAATAAGCCCATTCAAAACCTTTATATCACGGTTCATTAATTCCACCACCTTCAATAATCCTTGCTGAAAAGATGGATACTGTCAACAACCCCCTCCCCCCCCCCCCCCCTTTTTTATTAAATTCCTTATATATTGTCAATATATTATCATGAGGAGGGAAGGGGTTTGATTTGGGGTTTGATTTGGGATTGTAAGGTTTTGATTTTGGTTGAAATGGCTTGAAATTTAGTTTTTGGGTTTTATATTGGTTAAAATCATCCATGGAGAGATAAAGAGTGTGACCTAGTTTGTGGAGAGAGAGGGTTTTTACTATTGAGTTTTTTAACTTATTCATTCTTTAATCTGGTCTAGCGGTAATTTTTTCCATTCACATGCAAAAAAGTGGGAACTTGATTTTTTTTTAAATGGGTTGATAGTTTAGGGGGTAAGTTTATTGGGTATTTTAATTGAGGGGGTTACCCATAAACTCGAGATTGTTAAAGGAGTTTGGTGTAATTTACCATATTTTTAATATTCAAAGTGAATTAATTTTGACCATTGATAAGCACTAGATCAGATTTAATTTGAACCGCTGGTTTTGGTTGAAATGGATTATGGTTTTATTGAAACTTATAAACAAAGACACATAATTTGAATTGTTGATATATACACATGGCATGAAAACTCTCTGTTGTATTTCATTTACATGGATTTTGTTTTTTTATCTAAGGATATATTTATAATTGTCGATGATGTTTTAGGTGGATGGTTCAGGTTGTAATTCGAGTGGGTGTTGACCAACCAATCACATGTGCAACCAACATTCCCTATTACTACGAGTTAGCATTATTTCAATGATGCAATCTTAACCATTAGATCATTTTAGGAATTGGTTTTTTTAATCCTAATCATCCAATTTTAACCCTGTTGACCATATTCCAAAGTCGTCTCTTGCCCTTTCTAAATAGGTCTATCTCTCGTTAATTATGATAACTTTAGGCATTATTGAGAGAGGAGAAGAGAGAGAATAAAAAGAAAAATAAAGATATGTAACGAAGAAAGAGAAGAGTGTGAGGTAGGATAGTTACACTAAAGGGAAAATGTGACAACCCGAATATAATTATGATAAATTATATTTAAATCATGCTTATCTAATGTGATATGAATAATGTGATATTAGTATATCTAATGTTAAGTGATTATGTTTATTATAATCCTACTTTCATAAATCATGAAAGGTCGAATTATTTACAAACATAAATTTTGTTGTTTTCGGGGGAAAGGTTCATATTAGAGATAGTTTTGACCTTTATAACATTATAAATGACTTGAGGTGAAAACTAGATAGTTGTAGACATGTGAGTTAGGGTTGTAACACAACAAACGTATCATCAAATGGTTTCCCGAGTAAAGAGTTATACCGAATTTACGAACAAAGGGCAAAGTTTCCCATTCCCTTTAAGTGGTATTTTGTCTTTTATTAAACCAAATGGTTTAATTTGATTGGTTGGCTTGGGAGGCAGCCTTGGCCGACCTTATACCCTTGAAATAGCTTTATCCTTCAGCCAAAATAAGCCATTAAAGGGTTTCACCTTTAGGAAAGAGAATTAGGGAGTTTAGGAAGGAAAAGTGAGGAGAAAAGGTGTAGAAAAATCCGTGAAAATTATGTAAAATTCCCGAAGGTAATCCTAATTGCAAATTTTGTCATTTATCGTATATTATTGATTTATATGATATAAATCATCATAGTTTTACTAAAGTTTCATCCCTTTCTATGTATGTATGGTTAGATGCAAGTTTATGTTAAGTTGAAGGTAGAAACCCTTAAAATTGCTTTGTATTAAAACCCCTTGCATTCAAACTTGCATATCTCTTTGTGTATTTACTGGAATTGACAAATTCCAATTGTATATGAAAGTATACTCATATATTCATATCATATACGAAAATGAGAGTTTATCTTCTTGTGGTTAAGCCGTAATGATGATTTCAAGTTGGTACGTGGTTGCTGTTTGTATATTTGATTTTGGTATGCCCTAAGTTTAGTCGAACTTTTGAGATAGCAAATGAAGTCAAAAAATTATGAAAATTTAATTCTGTGCTATTAAGTATGTGTACTGAAAATGGGTTGAAAATAAGGGAAAGTTATCTGTAGAAAAATTATGAAAATTCTGGGAATTCGAAGGAACAATAGAGGAGCTTGTAGATTGATTTCTTGTGTTGTAGAGAAATGGTCATAACTTGCCCTAGGAAGCTTGAAAAATTACACCGTCACTTATACTTGATATTATATTCATATATGTTTTCATATTAATGAGGTTGGACCCCTGTATTTCTACAATTTAGGAATATAGGATGGTTAAGTATGTAAGACAATAATTTTAGGCCATACTGGGTACCCGTTGAATGAATGTTTGTATTTCGTCCTTACAAAGGGTACTTTAAGTACATGTTTCATGTGTATATACATTGAGGAGTATAATTTCATGTTTACTTGAATTTGGTTATAAATTCCTCATAAGGTATTTCCTACGGTTTAATGTCTGTAACTTTATCAACATGTATATCATTGTTTTGCCTTTACCTATGTTTTATGGAATGTGACTTAATTGGAATTATATTGTTGATGTATAGTCATGGAAGGTTACATAATTATGTTTGGATAATATTTATGATTGAGGATCAGTAGTGATTTAGTTGGATTGATTGGTGTAAGGTCTAATCAACCCAATTGAGCTCCACCAGAAGAAAACGTGAATACATAGTTGTCAATTAAGGTGAGTGTACTCACTGGAAAGAGATATTTGTATCGTGTTGTTTATATGATCAAAATATAATGAATATGAAATTGTTCATTTCGGTTTATCGGAATGGGAGGTTACTCCCCGACCCGAAATGGGGGAAATTTATCTAATAAAGACAGGGGTTACTCCTCGACCAGGAATGGGGGAGAATTGTCTATTTAGACAGGATATGTGAATCATGATTCAAAAAAGTTGGTTATTCATTATGATTGAGCCGGATAAGTTAATTCATAATTATATGGACAAGATATATTGCATGTAAATTTATGCAGTAGTATAGTAGTGATGCATTCACTGGGCTATTTTTCTCATGGTTCCTATGTTCACATTTTTCAGGTAACGCGATGTCGCTGCCAAATCTAGGAAGTCGGGTTGGGTTAGCCAGGAATGGGAGAAACAAACATTTTGTTTAAATGTAAATGATATAATTAAGTTAAATTTTCCTTCAAGTAAGTTTGTACAAATGTGACTACTCTGATGTTGTAAAAGGTTTTTAGATATATGGATTTACAATGATGACTCTGAAATTAAAACTCTTGTTTATGGTTTGGTTTAATTAATCATGGTTTGACTCACTTTGACTTTCAAACTTAATTATAAGTAACTGGGTTGGGGTGTGTCAGTTTTTGGTATCAGAGCCTAGGTTTTTGAGGTTCTGGAGTGAGAAGAGTCTAGATTTGGCAGTGAATGTCAGAAATATATTTTAGTTGATACTAACGATCATGTTAGGAAAGATATATATATATCTGCATGTTGTTATATCTTTGATTCATTTCAGATATAAGAGAATGGAACGCGGGAATGTGAATGTGGAAATAGAAGATGAGGCTTCAAATATGGCAGTAGAAGTGGAGATTGAGCAACCTGCTCATGTAAATGTAGAACCCGAGCAGTAATAATTGACAGACATGCAAAAATTGGCGTGTACTATGACTCTAATGGAAGAGAAACAAGCTAGATTTATGGCTCCTGTGGAAGAACAACAGACCAGGAAACTGGAGGCACAAGCCTTGGCTAGGGCTGAGGAGGTGATACACCGGGAAGAAAGGAGTACTTCACATGAGAAATTTATTAAGATGAACCCACCCTCATTTGAAGGAGCAGTTAATCCAACAGAGGCAGAAGAATGGGTTAAAGAGATTGGACTTATTTTTGGGGTGATGAGAATGCCTGAAAATCAACGAGTGATCTTGGCGACGTACATGCTGAAAGGAGAAGCTAAATATTGGTGGGATGCCACTAAACATTTGTTGATTACTCCAGGAGGTGGTAATGTGATCTGATGGGATTCTTTTGTTAAAGCCTTGTATGATAAGTGTTTTCCTCCGATGTATCGAAAACAAAAGGAGAAAGAATATTTCCCGTTGAATCAGGGAAGCATGACTGTTAGGGAATATGAAGCTAAACTTACAGCCTTATCTCGGTTTGCTTCGAGGTTTATCCGCAATGAGGAAGACACGTGTAGCCAATTTCTTAACGGACTTGAGTTAGTTATTAAATTAAGGTTGTCAGCTTTAGAGACTGTTAATTATTCAGCCTTGGTGAATAAAGCCCTGCTGGTAGAAAATGACGTGAATGCAACAAGAGGGAATAGAGAACGAGGTGTAAAGAGAAGCAGATTCAATCCAAGTTGTGAAAAAGGTAGTAATACAGAATATTCAAGACTTGGAGGGCAAAAATTTCAGCATGGTAGAGGTATGGGAGGTGGTTCACAGAAGGATGAGGCTAGTAGTGGAAGAGGCTCAGTAGCTTCAGCGCAAGGAGATTCGAATGTTTGTTTCTTTTGTTGTACATCGGGCCATATAAAAAGAAATTGCCCAAAGTTACAGAATATAGAATGTTTTAACTGTCATCAGAAGGGCCATATGAGAAAGAATTGTCCTATGCTATCTAGAGCAGTTTCAGTTAGTAGTGTGGGTCCTCATAAAGGATCATCTCTAGGGAATGCAACTAGGGGAAGGGATACAGGACAAGCAAGTGGATCGAAGGCAGTAGGAAGAGTGTTTGCGATGACATTGCAAGATGCCCATGCTACACCTGAAGTGGTTACAGGTAAACTTTTTATTGCAAACAAAGATCTATATGCACTCATTGATCCTGGATCTACGCATTCATTTGTCGCATTACATATTGTTTCATATTTGGGTAGACCATGTTCATTCCTCAATTGTGCCTTATATATTTCTACCCCAATGGAAAGTGTAATTCTAGTTGAGCATGTTTATAAAGATTGTGTCTTACGAATGGGTGAGCGAGATTTCTATGTTGATTTGATACCGTTGGCCATTCAAGATTTTGATATTATATTGGGGATGGATTGTTTATCATCTTATCATGCTTCCATTGATTGTTTTCGAAAAGAAGTTACATTTCATCATCCTGGTGAACCCGAGTTCCAGTTTACAGGGGAAAGGAATGTTGTCCCTAATTGTGTTATCTCAACAATAAAGAGCAGAAAGTTATTGTGTAAGGGTTGTACGGGGTATTTAGCGTATGTGGTTGATGTTAGTAAAGAAGCACTTAAAGTTGAAGATATACCAGTGGTTAGAGAATTTTCTGATGTCTTCCCAGAGGAATTTCCAGGACTGCCACCCGATAGGGAAGTAGAGTTTTCCATTGAATTAATTCTAGGTACTGGTCTGATTTCCCTTGCTCCTTATAGAATGGCACCAACAGAGTTGAAGGAATTGAAAGTGCAATTACAATATCTGATAAGCAAAGGGTTCATTCGGCCTAGTGTTTCGCCATGGGGAGCCCCAGTGTTATTTGTGAAAAAGAAAGATGGGACAATGCGATCGACAGTTGAATAAGGTGACCATTACAAATAAGTTGCCTCTACCTCGTATCGATGACTTGTTTGACCAATTGCAGGGGGCCACAGTATTTTCAAAGATTGATTTTAGATCGGGTTACCACCAATTGAAGGTAAAGGATAGTGATATTTCCAAAATAGCTTTTCGAACTCGATATGGGCACTATGAGTTTTTGGTGATGTCATTTGGATTAACTAATGCTCCAGCAGTTTTTATGGATTTGATAAACCGGGTGTTCCACCCTTTCATTGATTCATTTATGATTGTATTCATAGACGATGTGTTGATTTACTCGCGTAGCATGGAGGAACATGAGAAACATTTGAGACTTGTATTGCAGATTTTGAGAGAGAAGAAATTGTTTGCTAAATTCAGCAAGTGTGAGTTTTGGTTGAGTGAAATTGTGTTTTTAGGGCACGTGGTCTCAGGAAATGGGATCTATGTTGATCCAAAGAAAGTGGAAGCAATTGTTGAATGGGAATGTCCTAAGAATGTGACAGAAATTATGAGTTTCCTAGGATTGGCAGGTTACTATCACAGATTCATTAAGGGATTTTCAGCAATAGCATTACCACTGACAAAATTGACTCGTAAAGAAGTGAAGTTTGTATGGGATGAAGAATGTGAGAGGAGTTTTAAATAATTAAATAATCGGTTGGTTTCAACCCCTATACTTACTATTCCATGTGGGAATGAGTCTTTTGTGATCTATACAGATGCTTCATTTTAGGGGATAGGATGTGTTCTTATGCAGAAGGGGAAGGTAATAACATATGCTTCTAAACAATTAAAGACGCATGAACAAAATTACCCTACACATGATTTGGAGCTAGCAGCCATTGTTTTTGCTTTAAAGTTGTGGACACATTACTTATATGGAGAAACTTCTGAGATATTTATAGATCATTAAAGTTTGAAATACTTGTTTACACAGAAAGAACTGAATTTGAGATAGAGGCATTGGATAGATCTGATTAAAGACTATGACTGTACCATCCATCATCATCCTGGGAAGGCCAATGTAGTAGCAGATGCTTTGAGTCGAAAATCATCAAGGATTCTTGGTTGCATACGGTGTTCCCGTGTTGGAAATATTCTTGACTTGGCATCGATGGGGATTGAATTGAAGTTTTCAAAACGTGGAGGATTATTATCACATGTCACAATGAGACCTTTATTGGCCGAACGCATACGAAATTTGCAGACCAGTGATCCATTCCTTGAGAAGAAGAAACAAGAAGTTCGGATGGTAAAGAGAGTGACTTTGAAATTAAGAATGATGAATCGTTGTGTTATAAAAATAGGATTTGTGTACCGAATGATCCACACTTAAAGAAAGATATATTAGAATAGGCACATAGTTTTATTTACTCTATGCATCCGGGAGGTACCAAAATGTACAGAGATTTGAAAGAATATTACTGGTGGAACAATATGAAACGTGAGATTGCAGAATTTGTAGCTAAATGTTTAGTATGATAGCAAGTGAAAGCAGAGCATCAGAAGCCGGCAGGATTATTGCAGTCTTTGCCTATTCCGAAATGGAAGTGAGAGCATATAACGATGGACTTTGTTACATTATTACCCCAGTCACCAAAGGGGAATGATTCTATTTGGGTGATTGTAGACCGATTGATGAAGTCAACGCATTTTCTCCCAGTTAAGACCACCTACAATGTTGACAAGTATGCATGTATGTACGTTGATGAGATTATCCGTTTACATGGGGCACCAGTGTCAATTGTATCAGATAGAGATCCAACGTTCACTTCTAAGTTTTGGCCTCGTCTCCAGAATGCCATGGGCACAAGTTTGAAGTTCAGCATTGCGTTTCATCCAAAAACTGATGGGCAATCAGAAAGAAGGATTCAAATATTAGAAGACATGTTACGAGCCTGTGTATTTGACTTCAAAGGTAGTTGGGATGATCATTTGCCATTGATGGAATTTTCATATAATAATAGTTATCAGCCGACTATTGGTATGGCTCCTTATAAAGCTTTATATGGGAGGAGATGTAGAACGCCTGTGTGTTGGGATGAAGTGTGTGAAAGGAAAATATTGGGTCCTGAATTAATAGATGTGATGACTAAAAAGATCAAAATTATTCGGGAACGGATAAAGATAGCACAAAGTAGGCAAAAATTTTATGCAAATAAGAGGAAGTATCCATTGGAATTTCAGAAGGGAGATTTTTTATTCCTGCGTATTTCACCGTGGAAAGGCATTATGAGATTTGGTAAAAAGAGGAAACTAAGTCAAAGATACATTGGACCATATGAGGTGTTGGAAAGAATTGGGCCCCTGGCTTATAGATTAGCATTACCTCTAGATTTATCCCGTTTACATGATGTGTTTTATGTATTGATGCTTCATAAGTATTTGGCGGATCCATCTCATCAGTTGAAAACTCAACCAATTGAACTGATGGAAGACTTATCGTACATCAAGGAACCAATGGAAATTATTGATCGTAAGGACCAAGTATTGAGAAATAAAGTTATTCCCTTAGTTAAGGTTATGTGGATGAGCCATGGAGTTAAATAAGCAACTTGGGAAATAGAGGATAGCATGAGGAAACAGTATCCCCATTTGTTTGGTAAGTGACCTTTATATTAAATTTCGAGGACGAAATTTTCTAAGGGGGGAAGTTGTGACAACCCGAATATAATTATGATAAATTATATTTAAATCATGCTTATCTTATGTGATAAGAATAATGTGATATTATTATATCTAATGTTAAGTGATTATGTTTATTATAATCCTACTTTCATAAATCATGAAAGGTCGAATTATTTACAAACACAAATTTTATTGTTTTCGGTGGAAAGGTTCCTGTTAGAGACTAGTTTTGACCTTTATAACATTATAAATGACTTGAGGTGAAAACTAGATAGTTGTAGACATGTGATTTAGGATTGTAACACAACAAACGAATCATCAAATGGAATCCCGAGTAAAGAGCTATACTAAATTTACGAACGAAGGGCAAAGTTGTCCATTCCCTTTAAGTGGTATTTTGTCTTTTATTAAACCAAATGATTTAATTTGATTGGTTGGCTTGGGAGGCAGCCTTGGCCGAACTTATACCCTTGAAATATCTTTATCCTTCAGCCAAAATCAGCCATGAAAGGGATTCACCTTTAGGAAAGAGAATTAGGGAGTTTAGGAAGGAAAAGTGAGGAGAAAAGGTGTAGAAAAATCCGTGGAAATTACGTAAAATTCCCGAAGGTAATCCTAATTGAAAATCTTGTCATTTATCTTATATTACTGATTTATATGATATAAATCATCATAGTTTCACTAAAGTTTCAGCCCTTTATATGTATGTATGATTAGATGCAAGTTTATGTTAAGTTGAATGTAGAAACCCTTAAAATTGCTTTGTATTAAAACCCCTTGCATTCAAACTTGCATATCTCTTTGTGGGCTTACTGGAATTGAGAAATTCCAATTGTATATGAAATTATATGCATATATTCATATCATATACGAAAACGATAATTTATCTCCTTGTGGTTAGGCCATAATGATGATTTCAAGTTGGTACATGGTTGTTGTTTGCATACTCTACTTCGGTATGCCCTAAGTTTAGTCGAGCTTTTGAGATAGCAAATGAAGTTAAAAAATTATGAAACTTTAATTCTGTACTACTAAGTATGTGTAATGAAAATGGGTTGAAAATAAGGGAAAGTTATCTGTATAAATATTATGAAAATTCTGAGAATTCGAAGGAACAATAGAGGAGCTTGTAGGGCAGATTTCTTGTGTTGTAGAGAAATGGTCATAACTTGCCCTAGGAAGCTTGAAAAATTACACCGTCACTTGTACTCGATAGTATATTCATATATATTTTCATATTGATGAGGTTGGACCCCTGTATTTATACAATTTAGGAAAATAGGATGGTTAAGTATGTAAGACAATAATTTCAGGCCATACTAGGTACCCGTTGAATGAATGTTTGTATTTTGTCCTTACAAAGGGTACTTTGAGTACATGTTTCATGTGTATATACATTGAGGAGTATAATTTCAAGTTTACTTGACTTTGGTTATAAATTCCTCATAAGGTATTTCCTACGGTTGAATGTCTGTAACTTTATCAGCATGTATATCATTGTTTTTCCTTTACCTATGTTGTATGGAATGTGACTTAATTGGAATTATATTGTTGATGTATAGTCGTGGAAAGTTACATAATTATGTTTGGATAATATTTATGATTGAGGTTCAGTACTGATTTAGTTGGATTGATAGGTGTAAGGTCTAATCAACCCAGTTCAGCTCCACCAGAAGAAAACATGAATAAATAGTTGTCAACTAAGGTGAGTGTACTCACTGGAAAGAGATATTTGTATCGTGTTGTTGATATGATCAAAATATAATGAATATGAAATTGTTCATTTTGGTTTACCGAAATGGGAGGTTACTCCCCGACCCGGAATGGGGGAGATTTGTCTATTAAAGACAGGGGTTACTCCTCGACCAGGAATGGGGGAGAATTGTCTATTTAGACAGGATATGTGAATCATGATTTGGAAAAGTTGGTCATTCATTATGAATGAGCCGGATAAGTTAATTCATAATTATATGGACATGATATATTGCATGTAAATTTATGCAGTAGTATAGTAATGATGCATTCACTGGGCTATTTTTCTCATGGTTCCTATGTTCACATTTTTCAGGTAACGCGATGTCGCTGCCAAATCTAGGAAGTTGGGTTGGGTTAGCCAAGAATGGGAGAAACAAACATTTTGTTTAAATGTAAATGATGTAATTAAGTTAAATTTTCCTTCAAGTAAGTTTGTACAAGTGTGACTACTCTGATGTTGTAAAAGGTTTTCAGATATATGGATTTACAATGATGACTCTGAAATTAAAACTCTTGTTTATGGTTTGGTTAAATTAATCATGGTTTGACTCACTTTGACTTTCAAACTTAATTATAAGTAACTGGGTTGGGGTGTGTCAGAGAATAAGGAGAAAGTTTGAGGAGAATAATAGAAGGGGTGTTCTAAACACATTCCATCTGCTTGAATCTCCATCTCCAGTAGATTTAGAGATTTAGTCTTAAAGGTATACACATTTCATTTGTATATATTAAGAGAATGATGATATATTTATCAAATTTTACACATGATTACCCCACTCACATTTATAAATATACATGATTTTACACTAAAAAGACTTTTTATACTTGGGATCAGAGGTATTGGGTCCCGCTTTTAAAGATTCATTTGTATCCACTCTCGTGTTTTTATTTTTTTTCAGTTGTTGGTCCTATTATAACAACTGTAGGATACACAGAGAGAAAAAAAGACAATAAGGCAGTTGAGGGAGATTTTGGATAGTTATGGGACTTAATATAATTTAAAAAATACATGGGAGGGGATCCTAAAAACATTGGGCATGGAACTAAATCCAAAAAAATAATTTATACTTTTGCATGTATAGATCTAAGCATATATACATTAGATATAGGTTAAGAGTTTATTTTTGCTGAATCCAGTCGTATTTATCTAAATCTTCAAGTTAAAGTGAATATTGTCTTAATTACTTGATACGACGCAAATATTGCATATTTCACCCGTTAACCTACGCGTTATTAGCCCCCTCGGGTATCTTAATCACTATATTTATGATCGTTAACCAGGAAATCTCGGATTTCTATGTTAACATATTTTTCTTGGGTTAATTGAGCTTTTGTAGGTATTTGGACGCTTAGTATGAAGTTTGGATGCATTCCGGTGAAGTTCCTTACACAATCTCACGCGGAAGGGCATTTTAGTCAGTTCACAATTTGGGAAAATAGCCCAATATCTTCACAAAAGTTGAATCCCTCTGAACAAGCTTCGCATGGCCATGAACGATCCCTAACGAAGAAGTTACGGAAGATTCAAGCAAAAGAGAAAGACATCTCAACCAAAATATGAGAAAGAAGGCAAAAACAGTGGACCAAAAATAGTTGTAGTTAATTATTTCATGCTTAATTAGTTTATTGCTTTGTTAATTAGTTTCATTTATGTCTTTCCCTTAGATAAATAGGGTTGTGGTTGTGTTCCTCCATTTACAGGCTTGGACCTTGAAAGTTAGGTTTTGTGTAAAGTTGCATTTAATTGAAACCTCGCGTATTAAAGTCGTATTATTATGCGTTTTAACTTTCTTTGTCACACAACGTTAGTGTTTATAGTGATATTCCAATTTAATCCGCGTGTGACCATTTTTTGTTAAATGCTTAATCTGGCTACTTTGGATTGAATTCCTTATTGTGTGATGTTTATGGTTAATTGAAAATGCTCGATTAAATTGCTTTCGAGCCAGAATCTTGATTAGTAGTTGTTTCGATCCATGTGGTAGAATGAAATCTCGAGCCTCGCTTTATTTTTGTGTAGAGTAACTTATTCTTTTCTTTTTCCACCATTTCAATCTATTACCTTTTCTTTTATTTATTTTACACTTTTATTCTTGAAGTAGCAAAACAATTACCGATCTAAAATTCAAGCACTCCCTGTGGATTTCTTACGATACCTGACTTACCACTATGCTTGCCTCACAAGTGTAGTAGTAGCTTAGGTTTTTACATCATAATGACGAAACACACAACGATTGTGTCCTCACACAAACACACTTTTACCACTCGATCATTACTTTATAGATTTAAAAGTTTGAATTATAAACTTCGAAAATCATCACAAAGTATTAGTTCTATGTTTATTGATCAGTGATCTGTTGATATCTATTTTGTAAACAATTTCTTAAAACGAATTTGTGATTTCTTAACAATTTGAAAAAAAAATGCACATCAGGATTGTGATATTCTGTAAATCTAGACTCTCTCTAGACTTTTTGTAATATGCTTTAGAATCCTTATAATTCATTTGGGATTAGTTGTAATTTAAGTGTGCGTGGCTAGCCTGATTTAATTCGAGACATATATAAAGAGACTTATGCAACACAAACATACACTTTTAGTCCACTGGGATCTAATGGAGATTCAAGAGTTAAGGAAAGAGAAATAATTTCAGCAAGTAGTGAAGGGGTGCGTCAAAACTGATATGCCAAAAAGAAAGATTCTTGTATATGTAATTCCCTAGTCTACTGTCACTTTACTTCTATAATCAGTAACTTTATCTTTCATTCGTCTTAGTGGAATGTTTCTTTTGTGGTAAAGACACCACACTAGGTTGTTTCCTTTATGGAGGTTTCCTCCGGTATAAATCTTGTTCTTGTGGTTTTTTTATCTCTCTTGCTAATCTATATACATAATTGCATATTTTAGTAGACAATGGCCAAAACAATTTAATCAGGGTGGAATAAATTTGACTTAGGGTATTTTAGATTGTAATATGGTTTAAACACATGGTGTAAAACTTATTCATCCATATTAATAAAGGGGTTGCTCATCAAATGAACATCAGATTTATCACAACCAAATATATTTTGATTTATTAAAAATTAATTTAAATATTTAAAACTATTTGGTAATGGTATTTATTTCAAAAGGAGAACAACTGGAAGAATGAATAGAAAACACAAATATTTTGAGTTTTCAAGGTTTATAGCAATTTTAAATTTTCGTTTGATGAATGCCCAAATAGTGAATGTATTTCTTGGGTGAAAAGGCTTTAGAGAATTTGTAAAGTTGTAAAATAAATTCTTCAATTTTTTAAATAAGGATTTTTAGTTTTTTTGTGGTGTCCTTATTCAAAATTACCTTGTTTTATAGTGTAATGATAGTAAGAAATGGTTGAGGTGCCTTTATCCACCACTAAAATAATTGAAAGATATTGGGTAAAGCATAAATAATTTGAGGAAATTTTTCACCATGGCTTAATTGATATTTTAATGATTTGAATGTATAACATATACATAGTTACACATATGTGACACCCCGCCTAATAAAATCCCAAGTGAAACCAAAATCCACACTTTCCGAATTTGGCGTGCAACTGATGGTCCCGTAACGTCTAAAGAACCATGCATAAATGCTCGGCATGCTCCTCCTTTATGCGAGAGTAAACTAGAATATCGTAGATGAATACGATCACAAACTGGTCCAAAAACTTCCTGAATACCCTATTCATGAGGTCCATAAACACTGCAGGAGCATTAGTGAGCCCAAATGGCATCACTCTGAATTCGTATGACCCATACTGCGACAAGAAGGCGGTCTTAGGTACATCCTCCTCTCAAATGCGCAACTAATGGTAACCTGACCTCAAATCAATTTTTGAGAAGTATGTAGCCCCTCTCAACTGATCAAACAAGTCGTCAATCCTAGGTAACGGATACTTATTACGTATCGTCACCTTGTTCAGCTCTCTATAGTCTACGCACAAATGGAGTAAGCCATCCATTTTCTTCACAAATAACACTGACAAACCCCACGGAGATGTACTCTGTTGAATAAAATCCTATCCCAAGAGCTGCTGAATCTGCTCTCTCAACTCTCACATTTCTGAAGGGGTAATGCGATACGGTGCTCTGGAAATCGGTCTCATCCTCGGTGCTAAGTCGATAACAAACTCAATCTCCCTGCTGGGTGGTAAACCTAGTATCTCCTAGAAGACATCCTTAAAATCCCTCACGACTGGGATTGAGTCCATAGGATCAACCACCTCATGTGAGGTCTCCTCCTCAATGTAATACAAATGAGTGTGCGATCCTCCCTCGGGAAGAGGCATCGCCACTAGGAACATCTCATGTCCTGGAATGACGAACACTATAGTTCTCTCATAGAAATCTACCATTGCCCTATAACCCGCCAACCAATCCATGCCTAGGATGACGTCATAACCCTACATATCTAACACTAAAAGGTCTGTCGCTAGACTCAATCTCCCGATCTTAATGTCAACACCCTTACAGATCGAGTGTATAAGGGACCCACTACCCACTGGTGACTCAACACACGTAAGATGAGTCTCGGTTGTCTCTAAAAGTCCAGCTGTTCGTACAAATATAGTGGCAATAAAATAGTGTGTCTCACCTGTGTCAAACAGATTACTACCCTCATGACCATGTATAGAAAATGTACCCGCGGCTGCCGGCGGTGCCGGAGGTTCCAAATGAAAAGGCACGTCTCGAATGTTGTACACATGCCCATAGTGCATCTGGACCGGCTGGTGCTGGGGCTAACGGAGCCTACTTCCCCGATTGGGCATCCTACTGTTGTTCCCTGTCTCCCTGTGGACAAGTCTTACTCTTGTGGCCCTGCTAGCCACATGTGAAATATTATCCCCAGAACTGCCTCGACCCTTGGCCCTGACGGCTTTGGCCCTGTTGGCCTCCCCTTTGGTTCCTTTGGCCCTGACAGCCTTGGCCTTACTATCCTCCCCCTTGGATACCTTAGCCCTGACAGCCCTAAGGAACCTGCTGTTGGGAACCCTATTGTCCCTGCCTATCATATCAATGTCTACTATACTTAAATCTCTTAGGAGAGTTCCCCTGTCGGGAATCCTGTCCCTGCTGACCCGTTATTTACTACTGTGGTGTGATGATGTCACTACCCCCATTTGCCCTGCTCGGCTGGCTGGGTTCGCCCCTCTTGCTTCCCTTCAAATTAAAATGATGATCCTGACAGTGCACTGGTGCGACATTGATGACGTATGTATAAGTTAATAGTACTAGGTTACAGATCAATTATTGCCTGATCTTCTAGGTCAAACTATCCATAAACTTGGACTTTTTTTGCTCCTCGTTGCTCACCTCGTTGGCACAAAATTAGTCGGGGACTCCTCCTCATAGTCAGCCACTGACCGATCACCCTAAACCATCTCACTAAATTTTTTCCTCATCTCTGACTCTATTGCAGGCTGGAAGTACTTACGGTCAAATCGCACCCAAAACTAAGAAATCATCATCAAGTCCCTCTCCTCTACGGTGGTAACTAACTCCTACCACTGTAAAGTTTCTCCTAACTGACATAAATTATCAAGCATCTGCTTCTGCACCTGGGTACACTCAAGCATGCGTAGATGGAGCTGGATGTTCTTCTTCTAGTTATAAGCCTCTACCACGTTTGTATCGCCCTAAAACTCGGGCGGATGTCCCTTATGAAAGGTCTTCTTGACTCTCTCCCAAGAAGGTGGCCCTGATAGGGCCTGAGCTGTCGGTGCCCCTAGAGGCTATGCCTGGACCTGAGGAAAATAGGCTTACATAGCCCTCATGTCTGTCTCAACTGCCTAAGCCATTATCACTGCCACCTGAGTAGTAGAAAAAATCTCGAGTGGTGGTGGTGGAGGCAGTGCCTATGGCTCCTCACCTCATCTCTAGCCTCAGCCCTCTCTGCTCGCTGTCTCCTCGGTGGCATATGAAAATAGATCGAATTGTATAAGTACACAGTTTACACAAAATCTAATAGAAGAAATACGATATCGTAAACACGTAAGGACAAAAGCAATAGTCCTAATATAGGTCTCTACATCAAAGAACGAAATGCTGAAATCGTAGTAATCCGCTCAGATCCTATGGAGACTAGAACTTGATGCTCTGATACCATCTGTGACACCCTGCCTAATAAAATCCCAGGTGATCAGTCCTAAATTAAATTAAAAAAGGTTTCTCAGTTGGTTCATTCTTAGCATCACTGTCGAAAAACTTTTTAATTACCAATCACCTAAGTGAAATTAGACCGGTGCCAAATTACTCATGCGAAAGTAAAATATAAACATTCACAAAAAACTATGAATCAAACCATGTAGCAATATATAAAGGATAAAATCTTGTCGGGTCAACATTCGGCTAAAAATTCAAAACTGCTAAAATAGAATGCACAACATCTAAAACTGAAATCTAAAATAAATACTATGGACAACATGTCCCAATAGAGAATACTATGATTAAATCCTACTCTAGATTTGAATAGATGAAGCATCTATGCAAAGTCCTTCCAGCCTCCACAAAGCTGCAGCTACGAGTCTCTGGACAAAATCTTCAAGTCTAACGTCCCTGTGGCTGGACACCTAAAAGGTTTCGAAAATATTTTGATAGCAAGAGTTAGTATTCAAAACGTTTTCAATTTTTTTTTGCAAGTGATTATCATACTAAGATGAGTTATTAATTGCACATGTTAAGATTTTGCGTACACTCTTTTGAGTTACCTCACCCGTCATCTATCGTGCATGCCTAACGTCACGTACCCAGCCCACCTAGCTACACTACTAAAGCTAACTGAACTATGGTATTCAACTGACTCATCTATGCTACTAAGTTCTCATTCCTCCCACTTAGTATGTAATAGTAACCATATCTCATGATTTATATACTTAGATAATTGTTCACGCCTTGTTATCTTTCACTATATTATAATTAGGTCTTCCTACTTAATTTGCTTTTAGATGTAATTGTGACATCTCATTGTTTACTAACTCGCACAAGTAGATTATTAATACAGTATATGTTTCACACCCAACATATACTTAAAGAATTCATTTATTACTAATACGTCCTTTTAACACACATCAATGACTCTTGGTTTCGAATGGTCCATCGACACCAAGAGTTTGGTTCAAAATGTCACCTCGACCCCACTTACTATTTCCATATATTAGTTCGGAATCCTACCTCGACCCTAATATACTTTAGGTATTCTCACCACCTAAATATCTATATAATTCAGTAGGTATACAAACGACCTCATAATAGTGTTCGTACGTAATATTTTCTCTTTAATATTCATCGTACTTATTTATTTACGATTTATCTCACTATCATATTTAATTGAGTATTCACACAACACTAAGGGAACTAGTTATTTCAGTAGTTAAGCTATCTCTAACCTACTGATATATCCCTGGGGATTACATTTACTCTTTCTGTAACACAATTCTCGAATTTTTGATATACGACTCGAGCGGTTTATCCTCTTCGGTCCATCACTTCCAATCTTGCACTCTATGATTATAATGGACCTCCACTATACACTTACTGGTACTCTCTAAGTCCCTACATAGGTACAACATCATCCCTAAGGCTTCTCCCAAATCATTGGCAAATGAATAGAACTCAACTAACAAAAGAACCCAAAATCATCCTGGGTCGTTCGATCGACCAGGACCATCGATTGATCGACATTCAAGGGTCGATCGATCGATCGAGCAGGTGCAGGTGCAGTTCGTCTTCCTCGTGAATTTTCTCACCATTCATAACTATCAAACTTACATGATAACACATCAAACTCAAAACAAATTATTTCTAACCATTCCTATATACTCTAGGATGATTTCCATCGATTTAAACATCATAAATCTTCACAAATTTAGTCCATAATAATTCAAATCCTCTAATTATTCAAGAACCCTAAAAATATGTTCTTCCAATATTTTAAATCATAAACCCAGATTTTAATTTGTATTAACAATCATGTTTCCTCTGATTTTCAATCCTCTACAGATATAAACCTAACTACATGTTATTTATACCTAAACATGCAATTAATCAATTCTTTTTCTCCGAGAATATTAATCAAAATCGTTTATACATAAATCCTATGCATGGATATTATAACTCAAAATAATTTGCAAATAACAACTTGCCTTATTCAGAGATGACATAATTTTGTGATTGTTATTGGTGGTGATTGATTACCTTTCTCCTCCAATCTTCCTTCCCAACTAGTTTGTGGTGCAAGAACCCTTTGAATTCTTCACCAATTCTCCCTTAAGCTTGGAGAATAATCTTATTTCTCTAATGTCTTTTCTTTGTGTTATGAGGTTTCTGACCCTAACAACACTTTTAATATGCTGATAAAAGACTCCAAAATTCGTAGGTCTCCTCACCCCTATATGCCAAAAGACTAAAACGCCCCCGCACAGTCCCGGTTTGGCCCAAAAATGTCCCGGGACCCGACTAGTACCCTCGGGTATACAATTTTAACTAATTTGACCCATTTGAAATCATCTGTGACCTCGAAATTATCATTTGAGTCACCCAAAAATATTTTTCCTATCTCATCCTCAATTTAGTCTACACGCGAAACTTGGTTGAGGTATAATCAAGTACGTCCATATCTCTTGCTATGTCGTACAAATTAACTATCAACATTTACTATTCACGCTTAGTAAATTTTAATAATAATATTAATCAATATCTATCTCTCGATTAATATTTAATAATCATAATTACTATTTACGCTTAATAATCATAATTATTATTAAAATCATATTAAATTACTCTACTCACGTAATTTAAATTAAGACATATTTTCTATTTAATTATCCAATTAATTAAATTCTAAATACGTAGAAAATATGGGGTATTACAACATTTTTTCACTTTAGCGATTAAAATTACAAAGTTTAATAATAATTTTTTTGGCCACAAAATACCCAAGAAGTATGCGAATCTAGTGATCGAAAAACTTTTCCAAAATAAAAATTACTAAATTTAATTAAATTAAAAAAATCATAAATCATGGAGTAATCATATATAGGATGATAGAGTAAGGGAGAAAGAGATTAAACCTTACAACTTTTAACTTGCTTTGATGCCTCACGCCTATGTCCACGTCTGAAGGCGATACATTTTTTATGCATGAATACATTCCATTTTCACTTTTCCTTATAGGTGAGACCAACATTGGATAAAACTCGTGGACCTAGCACTAATTAATATAATCTTCATTTGTTGATACGATAAATTGGATAACGATAGTTCATCGATTTACTTATATGCAATCAAAACTTTAAAAAAAAATTATGAACGAAGACCTTGTAGTTAGGGATAATAGAAAGAAGTAGAAAATAACTTGAATGAATGGAAAAGAAAGAAATGGCACACGAGATTTACACGGTTCATCCCATAAATGGGCCTACGATCATGGTGGGATGAATGACATTATCAATTAGGTGAATCGGTACCTACATATCTCATGTCTCAGTCTCTTAAGCTCTATAAGAACTCACAAAGTAGCATAATCCATAAAATATTTAGGATTTATAAGTTATCTGTCATGATTCATAAAAGATTTGGAATGTCTAACTTATGAAAATAAAATGTTTAGAAATATTAAAAAATAAATTTGAAAAGGATGAGAGTTAGGTGTGAAACTCCGCCAAGTCTGCATTGGAAAATTTTCAATGCAGACTTGGCAATGTAAAAAAACTCCAACATTAAGACTACCAAACGAGAAAAATGACCTAGTAACAAAAAATAATGCAAGAAATAGTCATTAAAGGAAAATATTAAAATTAAAAGAAAAATTAAATTGTGCAGATACTATAATAGGAGTTTTAGTAAAGATGAATGTAATTATCCCACCATATAAAAAATATTATTGGCAATAATTACAGATTTTTTTAAATATTTCTAGCCTTAAGACCATTTTTAACAAGGCTACACTATAAAAACCCACTAGATTTTATGAATAAAAAATTATCAAACATGTAGGCATAAGGTAAACTCTTTCAATGGATCTCTGGTAAAAAATAATTTAGATTTACTATAGAGCATATACATGTAACAACCCCCTTTTTCTCACGTAAAAGCTGGCCATGCACGATACGTCAAAGATGGGGATTGTCTATTAATACCATTCTCAGCACAAACGTAATATAAATAATATATTAAAGGCTCATAATTGCGGTTCAATGAACATTTCCATAATAATAAATAAATTCAAACCAACACCAAGTAATTAATAAATCAGACAACAAAGTAAATATCTCATTCCAACATAATGTAAATAAATCACGGGTTTATGCCCTTATAATTGTCTCAAATGAAATAGATAAATATAGCGGAAAAAACACCTATACTAGAGTCAATAAATCTGAAAAGCTGGTAAGCAAAAGAGATCACAAGACTGATATTACAACATTCCCGTTATCCCTGTCTAGGAGCACCTGGGGGTGACATTTAAATTTGGGTCAGAGCCCTAGATGTGCAAGAATTAACTTAATCAATTTAATATGCAATAAATACATTTGATGAAAAATAAATATTTCTCATCGTCACTCACATGCGATTAACATATAACCCCCATCTAAGTGTTATATTACTCGTATCTCGACATAATCCCAAATAATATGCGTGACAAACGTATCAAATTAATAACAGTGGATTTAACGATAATTAAATTCTATAATGAAACCGACTATATTTAATTACCAAATCCCAAGGTATCCCAGTCTTATATCTCATAAAATGGCACAAACATCGTTTATGCATAACATAGTAAGGGTTCATGATTTATGTCTACAACCTTAGATAGTTTAATTAATTTCATTTAAATATGGGTTATATATATGATGCTGAAATCTAGCACCACCAGATAAGTGATGATGATCTCAAACAATAGTAACCATGGCAGCCATTGAGATGTGAGTGTATAAGTATATAGAAGGAGATGAGTAGAAGAGCAGTAAGACAATGATGTATAGTGGTTCAGCAAATTTGGCCTACATCCACTGTGAGTGTGTGATCCACTAAGTATGGGCACTAATGGCCTTGGATACAATGCACATAAGCTCCCTTTCTCTCCCTCTACTGTGTGTACAAGCAGAGTTTTAGCTAGTTTTACAATTCTTGATCCATTGATCCCTTTATAGGGTTGTAGGTGACAAATATATATAGGTCTTGAGGGGTGTAGTATACCCCCCAAGTATGCATGGTGCATGTGAATGATGATTTAGCCAATCTCCTGTTGACACCTGTAGATGCCAAATGATGACATAATATTCCCTCACGTGAGGGGGTGATTCGGCTGTAATGGTCTTCCACGTGTCCTGTGAGCCTCACGCGCACTGTTCCACGCATCTCCCAAACCACGCGCTATGATAACGTCACCCTCGGCCTATGATATGAGGCCGAGAGCAAAGTTCCCTCTGGTAGCGAGTCTGACCCATTTGGGCCTCGTACTATCGGTCCCTCGAAGGGTCATCTGAAGCCTGATGAAGGGTTGGCCCCTCGAAGGGTCGTCTGGAGCATGATGAAGGGTCGGCCCCTTGAAGGGTGGTCTGGAGCCTGATGAAGGAGCCTGATGAAGGGTCGGCCCCTCGAAGGGTCGTCTGGAGCCTGATGGAGGGTGAGACAATCTTGGGCTCGTCTTGTTGGAGGGCGCTCTCGGCCTGGCCGAGGACATATATGGGCATATCAATATATATATATATATATATATATATATATATATATATATATATATATATATATGTGTGTGTGTGTGTGTGTGTGTGTGTGTGTGTGTGTGTGTGTGTGTGTGTGTGTGTGTCCTTTCATATAATCGAGACATAAAGGCATCTACCATTGGTGTCTCGTTCATACTCTATCGGTAAGTTCAGAGGATTCTCTTATCCTAAGCGGACATCACAAACACACATAAGTTAGGGAGGTCCCTACGCAGTATACCAATTCACGGCCCATACCTAGTGGTGATAAAGTCTCACAGCGTTAACACCTACCTCTCGTAGATGGTGCCACTACCTAGTACCTATATGACTTACACATCATCTAGTCGACTTGTGTCGACATGTGCTACGCAATCCGAACGCACGAAACCCCAAACCGATAGGACCGTCCACGAAAATTGGTATGTCCACACAAATACACATAAGTATATATTATTTATCTCATATAATATGTATAAGTCATTACTCTATAATTACCGTAAAATAATTTCACATAATGTCCCCAAATATCCATTCATTAATAATTTACCATCTAGTGAATTATTAATTCCGTTTCCTTTACTGATTATTAAATCATCTAGTTAAATAAGATTTTCCAATTAAATGTAGACACGTTACATTTTTAATAAATTTCCCGTTGTCCCAAACACGGTCCCATCAACTTGTATGGACATCTAAAAATGTCACTAACCAAACCCCGGGCCCAGGTCACTCAGCCCCCAGGGCCGAATCGATTCGGTTCTTAGATGAATCTATTCGTTGCCAAACTGAATTGATTCACTCCCAGGACGAATTGATTCGAAAAGCAGCAGTTGCCCAGATTTACTATTCTCCTTCAACACGCAAATTCTTAATTTCTTCCCCAAGTCTAACCTAAATGTTTATACCATTGTAAAAGAATACTATTGTAATTTTAAGCGGTAGTTTATCATCTTATGGTTATCAATTTCACATATTAACCTCAATTACCCTCTCCAAATTCCTAAAATTTATGTGATCATTCTATAACCTTAAATCCAAATTTCTTACTACCATATTGTCCATGTGTAAATCAAATGATGGGGCATATAATCAGGGAATTAAGGTCATAAATCTTTAGAGTATAATCATACATTAACACCTCTATATGTAAATTTCAAGATTACCGAAATCTATCTCAAGAACCGTAAGGTATCTATCCTAAATTTCAAGAATGTGATACCTTGATTTCTAGGTTACAATTTATGTTATACTTAATCCTCTGCATGCATGAGTTTAATTCTGAACATTGATTCACCAAAATTCAACCGAAAACCCAAAAGTTCTATGAGGTTATTATAATGCATTAAAAAATATATTGGACGTTAAATTGAGCAAGAAAAATCTTGTTGGATACGTAGTTGACGAAACCCCCGTAGAATTCCTTGAATTCTTTGAAATATCCTTGCAATCGTTTCTTCCTCTCCCTTTATCTCTGTGTAGTGGATTGGGTTCTAAGAGAATAACCTCCTGGGAGTTAATTAACTCCTTAATTAAGTGGTAGAACCCCAATTCCTGATTTGGCTTAAAACTCCATATTTTGGACCCCCAAATGGGACCAAATCCATACCCAAACTAGCCCAAAAGTTTTCCAACTTGTATGCCCATAACCTGGGGCCATTTCTAAAGGTTTAAAACACCTATACGAGCCTGTATACTCTCCAAAATACGTCCTAATTATTTTATCCCAACATTTTATATTTTTAATTGTGCCAGACATCATTTATGAGTTTTCTATAACACATGCAGTTGTTATAACCATTAACATACAAAATCAACCACACATAATTATGGCTTAAAAATAAATTACATATTCGCAATTAAAAAATTAAATTTTCCGATTAAGTCCGATTTCCAAAAAAATTTATTTATTCCAAACATATTGCTTTATTATTTATTCTAGAAAATTAAGGGGTATTTCAATAAATAAACGAAATAAGTGCTTAGCCAATGGCCTAAAAATATAATTTGCACAAGTTTTAAAGACTTTCTTTGCTAGAGAATGAAAAATTGCTATCAAAGACATAACAAATATTGAAATTGGTCTCACAAGACAACAAGAACATTGTAGGACAACTTCAATTTACTGGAAAGAATTATTATAGGAACCAGCTAATTAACCTTAATAGCATTTCAATTACTAACTTTATTTATTAGTTTCCAAACGATGCACGTGAGAAAATTAAAAATATACTTTTTAGTGAGGTAATTAGAAAATGATATCAATTCATGGAAAATCAAGAACTCATAAGGGTAATGCTTTCCTAGAATTTGGAAGCTCGGAGAAAAGGTTATTGTAATTTGTAATAGAGTAGTCAGAGTCATCGCCGATCCCAAACTAGTCTTTTATGAAGGTCCAATAACATCGATTTGGATATAGATAATGATTATAAGTTTTGAAACTCTTCATCATCTATAAGGTTGTATATTTTCTATGTTCACTAAGTTTCAGGAGTTCATGTTTAAAAAAATTCATAAACTTCATGCGCTTGGAAAGAAAGTATGTACAATTTTTTAGACTACTGAATCATAATCTATCGAATATCAAGTTAGTTTAACTTCTTATTTATTCATAATTCTGGATCAAGAAAATTATATTTCCTAATGGTCTCAACATGTTTATAACAATCTTGAAGAAATTATGAATGATCGAGTCGAAGCAAGTGTAATATGTTTCTTCATTTTTAGTATGGTAAAAAAATAATTTAAGGAAAAATTTTAACTTTTCATCGCGAAAGGATGACCTTTGCATTTTCCCCTTCTTGGGAGGAGAGTTAATTGTCCCAAATCTACCACGGAACCAGTATATGAATATGTGACTAATGTATAAATTGCTAAATATCTATCAGTAAGAGGGTGTATCTTGCATTGCAACTTCAATATATTGCAAGTAGATAAGGAAAACGGGACATAAGTATACGATACATACTGTGATAAAGCTAATGTGACCTAGGGTTTGTAGAGAAAAACATCACCAAATTTTATATTCACAATTTTTAATTTACTTGCACAAATTTAGAAACCCACAAGTGTTGTGTAAAAATAATTTACCAATTTTAGTCTTGACCTAAGAATGCATATAGGTGAGTATATTCTCGAGTAAACTAAGTAAATTACTATACGATGATGTACGAGGAAAATCCATAAAGGAAAAAACCTCGGATGGCTAAGCCACGGAAGTCTACTATGATATAGGTTTAATTATAAGGACAAATTATACTTACTCACAGACTTGATTCCTTCAATCCTTGATGAAATTCTTCGTCCCTTGTTACCTTCTTCATAGCCACTTCTAGATGCCTTCCAACATCCACACACCGTGGGATATTTCGCACATCTCAGTATCCCAATGATCTTACTTGTCTCATGACCAGTCCAGCCATCGCACAACACCAAACACGATTTTCATTACAGGAAACCCTCACAGTATAAAGAGCAAGTCATTTTGATGCAAAATTATATAGATGTCAAACAAACATATAGATGTATGATTGTTGTATCTCAAGCATGGGTGTAAACTTGAGTTTTGGTTTGGATGAATTTTTCTCAAAACAAACACAAAAAATCGAAGATATTTTTAAACAAGTTTGGGAACTCAAAAATTTTGGAAAAGCCTCTAAAAAATCTACTGCTTCACACTTTTATTTATAGGGAATTATTGAAACAAGATAATGATCAAAAGCATTTTGAAAAATCTCAAATTCTATAAATATTCTCCAGCTCGTTCGAACGTGGTAAATCTCATTCGGATAAATCCATGTATCTTTCTCAAAAACCTTTCAAATGAAGTTTCAAACGAGATTCCATAATAGGCCAAAAGTTTCCAAAAATGATCTCGTTCAAATTTCCTTCGGAGTTTTTCTAATATGGTACATGTACTCGTTCGAATTCCATACCTAATGTCATCCTAACGACATCAACAAAAAATATTTTTCTTCCAAAGAAATTAAAAGGAACAAAATCATTTTAAAAAAATTAAAAACAATTTTATAAACTCTTAACACCCAAAATAAAATCCAGGGATGAAACATAAATATGTAACCGTACCTAATTGAGATTCCTTGGATGATGAAGATGAAACTTGTCTTCAAACATGATGCGTATCGATGTGTCTTTATCTTTGGCCGCTACAATATTCAATAACACATCATGGGCTCAAATGACAAACAACTCAAATCATATCCTATGACTCAAACACGTTATGTCCAAGCACGGAATAAATCTAATACCTACATATTGACTCGATTAGAAAACTTATCCTTATAAATCTCCCCCTTTAGCTATTCTGGGACAAAACTCAAAACAAAAGCTATTGGTCTATCAATCTCACTAAGACTCAATTCCTAACCCCAAGAGGAAAAAAGGTTATAGATACTTAGACAATAAAAACTAGGGGTGGAAATTTCAGACACGGCACGACACGAAATTGATCCGAAATTAACACGACAAGTTGTGTTTGTGTCATGTTCGTGTTAATGTTTTTGGGCACGAAGTCGTGTCGTGTCCGTGTCAAAAATCAATCACGAAATTGACCTAAAAACACGACCCAATTGACACGAAAACAAGACCTAATTAAAACAAAATTCTATGAAATGATTTAAACACGGATACCCAATTGATATCTCATCCATCTCATTGGCACATTGCAATTTAATCCAAACCCATCATATCTACCATTTGTCACCATCTCATCTCATCTCACTTTAAAGAAATGAAGACCTAAATCTCAATCCTCTCATTCCTCTTTATTTCAGCCGCGCAATACAGACCCCTTCTCTATCTCTCTCCATCCATCTTTATTCTTCGGTTGAGTTCTCTAGATCTTCATTCTCTCGATCTCCATATTCGTTCTTCGTTATTCATTCTTCATTCTTCATTATTTATTCTTAGGTAGATTTAAAGAAAGAAATCCGCACATCACTGTCATCTCCCTTCCATCATGCTTCATTCTCCCTTCCATGATATCCATCTCTATGTCTGCTCCCTCCTACCGTATCCATATCCCTTACGATCGAAAAAGGCATCGATGGAAGAAGAGAATACTCCGATCAATTTAACGAAGATCTACGGTATGCTTAACGACTCGAATTAAAAGAAAAAAGTCTCTGGTTGAAAGAAGAAAAGGCTCCGGTTGAAAAAAAAGCTCTGGTTGAAATTGTTGCATACGAAAAAAGAGCGTTTTATTTCTATTTTTTTCATAAGTTAAATAGACCCTTTTATTATTTTATTCTCAGAATTTATGGAGAATTATTTGTTGTATATGAAATTCTTGTTATCTGTTGTGTTGTGATTAATTATTTTATTCTCAGAATTTATTTATGGAGAATTATTTATTTAATTTTTTGAAAGTATTTTATAATGTACTCGTGTCTGTCGTGTTTCTCATGGAAATCGTGTTCCTCATGTTAAATTGGATGAAAATTTATAATTCGTGTTAAACGTGTCATGCCATTTTTTATGCAGGTCGTGTTCGTGGATCACAAAAAAATAAAAAGTCATGTCATGTTCGTGTTTAATATTTTATTATCGTGTCGTGTCTTGTCCAACCAAAACACGACTCAAATACACAAATTACCACCCCTAATAAAAACTTGAGTAGCTTTGCTCTTTTCAGACCTTTTTCGCATCGTTGCTAACCTGTACACTTAAACACATCTTCAAACGCAAAGAGCATATAAAAATATATAAACTTCAACCCTCCCCCTTTGTCTAACTATCTCTACCTAAGAAATTATGTATCCCCCTAAGTTAAATACCTCTCCCCCACCCAAAAACAGTTAGATACTATATCTCCCCTTTTTTGTTCTGAATAGACAGAATATGGTGCACAATAATAAAACATTTCACCCGAATAAAACTAAACATCCCTATATGTGAAGCATGGGTAATCATAAAGGAAAAATAAATATATCATGCGGTGGTGTGTAGAAATCATTCAATGATAAACAATTCGGCAACACAAGCACAAATAATCTAAACTACGAGCAAATGATATCAACTATGATGCAAGAATTCAATTATAAGATACCAAATTGATTATAACATATTCCAATATAAATTAAAGATTAAGCATAAGGTAAGTGGATTAAATGAGAATGTAAAGACTCAAAACAAAAAACATGCTATATATATGACCATACATATACTAATGAAGCACAACTATAGATAGGTATAAACGACCACAAAAGAGACAAACATATAAGTTTTACATAATAATATAGTATCGATGTGTATACATATGGTGATACGAAGTGAAGGGGAACAAACTAGAAGCAAGAGAAAATGACCTAATTACTTAAAAATGTCCATGTAGATCTTCACCGCATTAATTTATCAACATTCGATTTAGCCTTACATGTCAAATAAAGAACTCAAAAGGATAAACAAACACAGTGCACACTCACCTAGAAGTTTTGATGATTCTCAAATCAATAGTATTGAAAACATTAAGTTCAACTAGAACTCATTACGTAAACCCGTTGATCTTCAACTAAACACTCTAAAAACTGTATCATTTTTCTCTCCCTTTTTCTTTTGAATATATCTAATTTTTTAAGCATCGGTGTAAAAAATTGTTCTTGGAAATTTTTCTATTTTTATTACCTCTCAATATTTAAGGTACTTTCCAATGGCGACCTTTCATGCAAAGGATATTGCTCCTATCTTTGACCTTTCTCGTGCATACACAAATTTTCAATAAATCATCAAACTGACGGGCAATGGTTTTTAGATGCACAACTCCCCCATAATAAAAAAATTTATGAATATGACAATATTGTTGGGAAATCGCCTCATTTAGCTCATGTGACATATGAAGTTAAAATCCAAAAGCGCTCGTTCAAGGTGTGTGTGGAGGCATATACAAAGTGAATTCATCATGAAAAATAATTTTAAACAACTTCATGAAAACATGATTAAGAACAATCCAAGCATTGAAAATCCTAATCAACTGTCATAGTCATATGGATACGTGGAAGGAATGGGATTCAAACACAATGATATGCCACATATTATGGGTAAAACTAAATTACACAAAACCAAAAATATTTTTGTATTTTTCTCACTAAGACCCAAACAAATGGAAAATAAAATTACAAAAGATAAACATCATACAACTAGCAAGCATATACATAATGAACAACAAAAGCTAGTGTATGAAAAATATGCAACCGCAATCACTCATCGGATATAACATGGGAAGAATCATGTGATAGCATGCGAAAATCAACCAGTTTGACATTTAGCACCTCCAAAATGAATTTCTTAACCCAAATAGATGAATACCTAATGCAATGGGTTTGGGGAACCATGGGGACACTAGAGTTCAACTTCATAGGGTCTTTTCTAAGATCATAACAAAACACCTAAGAATACCTTTCATATCGTAGTGTGTGCACGTGTATACATGATGAGAAATGAGACCTTTGGGTTGACTTTTCTAACACCCTAGGTTATGGTTGACCCTCTAATATACACGATGTTCTTGGCTTTAAAAGTGGAAGAATTTTAATTATAGAAACCAATACAATTACTACTTGAGTCTCTTAAATTATCTTTTAACTTTAAATCATTAGACTCAAGCAAAAGTTTAAACTCCTCAAACGAGGGGGACTCCTTATTCAAATTTCCAATAATACATAGAAGGTAATATCACTCCCCTCAATGCTAGGAAACATATCCCTAAGAGTATTCTCACATGCCTTCAAAACTTTCATCGATTTATCATTATCTCCAATGTCACATTCTTTAACCCTCGAAGATTTAGAGTCCATTAATTAATTCTCTAAAACATGGACTCTATTATCACTCTCTTTCATGGACAATTTAAAATTTGAAAATCGCATTTCATGTCTTTGAGATTATCAAATAGGATGTCATGTTGAGTTTGAATATTTTAAAAAAATTTCATTATCACCTTTTAAGCACGAATTCTCTTTTTCAAGAAATTTATCCTTTTTTCAAGTTTTAAATTCAACTCAGTTAATCTATCACCGTGGTTATAAATGTCATTAAACTCTGATCAAATATCTAAGTCATCGTCATCGCAAAATACATCGGACAACTTATCATTATGATTATCCATAAAAAGAAATAAAAAATAGATGAGAGAGAGAGAGAGAAACAATCCTAAAACAACACAAAACTATGGATCAACACGAAAAACTAGTGTAACTCGCTCTGATTACAATTTGGGAAAGCTAAAGTGACCTACAGTTTATAGAGAAAAACACCACAAAATTTGATCTTCACAATTATTATTTACTTGCATGAATTTAAAAAAACCACAAGTTTTGTGTGAAACTAATTTACCAATTTTAGTCTTGACCTAAGTATGCATCTAGGTGAGTATAAGCAAGAAAAGTAAATTATAACACGGCAATGTACGAGAAAAAATATAATGGAAAAAATCTTAGATGGCCTAACCACGCAAGTCCACTACGATATATGTCTAGTTACAAGGAAGAATTGGACTTACTCATAGACTCGATGCCTTCAAGCCTTGATGCGCTTCTTCATCCCTTGTTTCCTTCTTTCCAGCCACGGTTGGACGCCATCTAACAACCACACAACATGAGTTCTTTTCCATGTGTTGGTATCCAACCAACCTTACTTATCTCGTGACCAGTCCATCCACCGTACAACACCAAACACGATATCCACCGTTGGAAATGCTCATTAACAAGAGCAAACCACTTTGATACCAAATCGAAGATATCTCAAACAAATATCTATGCATGATTCTTGGATCTCAAACATGGAGGTAAACTAGAGGTCTATACGAAGGGTGGTCTGAACAAAAGCCAAATTTTAATTTTTTAAATTAAATATAAAACTTAAACAGAATTAACTCAAAGTAAAACTTAACACCAAGTTTAAATAGATGTAGTGATAAACGATTTACCAAACTTTCTTTTGTCCTAAAACATGCATCTAGGTGTGAACAAGAATAAAAAAAAGAACAAACCACAACATGTCGATGTACGAGGAAAACCCACGATGAAAAAATACTTCAGACGGTCCAGACACACAAATTTCATTATGTGCAAAATTACAAAGGACGGGACGAAATACTTACACAATCGACTCGATGCCCTCACAAGCCTTGACGCTCTTCGTTGCTCAAACTTCACCACAATGGCATGTAAAAGTACACCAGTGAAGCTGCCACAATAGGTGAGTCCATAAATGCCTCGGTATCCACTGATAAGGCTCAGCAACTGTTTACAGATATGGAACACAAAATCCACCTCTTTTTCACAACAATACAGCACCACGGAGTCCACTATGTGTAAACAAAAAATAAGGTACGAAATCCTTCGCACTAAGAAAATCCCAACAAGATGATGAGAATAAACTTCTTAGTGCCCACAAAAAAGATCTCAAAGCATATATGATAATGAAACTTAGATCTTAAAAACTTGAAATTAAACTAGGGTTTGGGAATTTCCGATTATGTATGGGAAAATAATTTTTGACAAAAGTCTCACTTGAAACAAATGCTAGAGCCCCTTTATATAGAAAACAGGTTTTTGAGAAATATCTTCGAACGAAAATAACGGTTCATTCGAACGAAAACACCGTCTCATTTGAATCAAGACAAATTCCTTCGAACAAATAGCCAATATCGTTAGAACTAGCTTTGAACAACATTTGTTCTACTAACAGGAAAATCTCATTTAATATTCGTTTGAAGTTTGTTTAAACGAACTGCTAATCTCATTCAAATGAAGACTTAAAGTCATTTGAACGACTTAAAATAAAAAATGTTTTTCTTTTAAAAAATTTTAAAAATATCCCCACAGATTTTATAAAAACAAACAACCAAAATCAAATTCCAAGGATCAAAATCTATATGCATTCATACTTGAAAGATCATCAAAAACAATAAGACTAAATGTCACACTAAACACGACACAATAATACAATCTCTAAAGCTTTACCACTACGTCTTTAATCAAACACGTCATAGGCTTGAAAGGTCAAACAATAAAACCTAACCCGTGACTCAAAATGTTTTGTTCAGAATTAAGCTAATACATAAAAATTGACTCAATAAAAAATTTGTCCTTACAAATCTCCCCCTTTAGATATTTCGAGAAAGAACACAAAATAAAAAAAACTCTTGTGAGCCTTAAAGCTCTCTAAAAGACTCAATATTTAAACCTCAAAGGAAAAAGTATAGACTTGACAGACACATACGTTGAGTAGCTTTGCACGCTTGTATATTATGCCTCATGTTACAAACTTGCATACTTAAATACACCTTCAAATGTAAATAGAATATATAACATTATTTTTTGCATCAAAATAAACTCCCCCTATATCTAACAATCCCCACCTAGGTAAGACGTCTACCCCTAAGATAAAGATTTCCTCCTAATACTAAAGTGAAAGATACCATTTCCCCCTTTTTTTTAGAAATAGACAAAGTAAGAATGCATAATAACCATTTATACCCCATAAACCATATGTTCCCTAAAATGTGAGAACATGTGATATCAATAGGAAATATAGAGGAAAGAGTAATATCATACAACGACGTGGAGTGCAACAAACACAACATGGAAACATAGGCACAAATAATCCAAGCAATGATAAATTTATATCAATATTGATGAAAATATAATACCAACTTGAATACATAATAAAGCATGAGATAATAATATAAACAAGCAATAGGAGATACCAATATGATCATATAGCATGCCAATTTGATCAAAAGATAAATCATATGGCAAACATGTTAAATACAAACCTAAAGACTAAAAAATGATACCATATATGTAAATATAAAAATATACCAATGACCCACAGGCACACATACATAGAAATAAACGACCACAAAATGACACAAAACACATAAGCTTTACACTCTAGCATATTATCGATGTGTTTAAACATGTAGGATGGAGTGAAACGACTTGTATTAGAAAAAAATGAATTATGACCCAATCTCTCAAAAATATCCAAGGAATCTATTTGACCGCAAAACTTTATCAAACTAAGATTTAGCCTCAAGTAACTGATAAGGATAACTCAAATAACAAACCAGAAAAATGAACACAAGCCAAAAATTTTGATGATTCTACAAATCAATGGTGTCGTGAAATGTTAAGCATAACTAGGATTCATTGTGCAAATCCGTTGATCTTCTGCTATAACGCCCTTAAAATCTAGGCAGATATCATATAATTTCTCACTCAATTCATCTGAAGATACCATTTTTAAAAATTAAACAAACAAAAATGTTGGACTTTAATTTTTTTTTTTTGCCTCTCATTTTTTAGGCGCTTGCCAATGGTGGCTTTCCCGCAAAGGAGGTTTGCTCCTTTCAGTGACCTTTCTCTTGCACCCTCATATATTTAATAAAAATAGCAAACTTAGGGACAATAGTCCTTACATGCATAAATCCACCACAGTCACAAGATATGTAGATGATAAGATGGAAGATCGTATCACTACGTTCAAATATAACATGTGAAGTTAAATTCAAAAGAGTTCGTGGATGTTTTTATGGAGGCACAAACAAAGTAAATCCATTAAGCAAATAAAAGTCGAACAACTCCATGTAAGTAATATTAATAACAATCTAAGCATTAAAAATCATAATACAATGTCCTAGCCACTTGAAAACATGAAATGAAGTGGATTTAAACATACTAATATGCCACAAAAAATGTGTAAAACTAAACTACACATAAACAAAAAATCATATTTAGTTTTTAAACATTTTAAAATGATACCAATTTAAAACAAAACTCAAAAGGCAAAAAAAATCTTGTATATTTTCCCAATAATACCCAAAAAGAAAAATCAAAATATAAAAAGGATAAGCATCATACAGCTAGCAAGTGATATATCATCAACTACAAAAGATAGTGTATATATAATATGCAAGTAATTATCCATAATATATAGGATGTGAAGAGTCATGTTCAAGCATACGAGAAAATACCACCCTAATATTTAACGCCTCCAAAATGGACTTCCTAACACAAATAAATGAATACCAAATGCATAGGTTTTGGGAATCATGAAGGCACTAGACATCAACTTCCTAGGATCTTTTCTAAGATCATATAAAAAATGCTTAACCTGACCTTTCCCACAATAGTGTGTGCACGTGTAGATGCGATGAGGAAGGGGTCCTTTGGGTTGACCTTTTCTAAAACCCTGGGATGTGGTTGGCCCTCTAAAACAAACGATGGTATTAGATTTAAAAGAAGAAGAATTCGAATTATTAAAGCCAGTACCAATACTAACAACAATGCTAAAGTCTCTTACATTATCTTCAAACCTCAAAATCCTAGACTCAAGTAAAAAAATCAGACTCTTCAAATGTTAGGGACTCCTTATTCAAATTTTCAATTATTCGTAGAAGGTTATATCTCCCCCACCCCACCCCACAATGCAAGATAACTTATCCCTAAGAGTCTTGTTATGTGTTGTCGAATATTTTATTGATTTATCGTTATCCTCAATGGCACGTTCAATTACCGTAGAATTTTTAGAGTCCTCGAATGCTTTCTTTAAAAATCGTACTCTATCCTCACTCTCTTTTTTGAACATTTATAAAGTTTTAAAATCATGATTCTTGTACATGAGCTTCTCACTAAGGATTTTCCTTTAATTTTGAACAGTTCGCAAAAATCAGTTTCAGCATTAAAATAAAAAATTAGTTTTGCAAACTTCAAATTCACAAGAGCTAATTTTTCAGCATGGTTATAAAGCTCATTAAACTCATCTCGGATATTAAAATCATCATCATCGATAACGAATCTGATAAATTATCATTATGGGGATCCATCGAGAGAAAAAAAATAAATAAACAAACAAGAGAGAGAGAGAGAGAGAGAGAGAGAGAGAGAGAGAGAGAGAGAGAGAAACCACCCTAAGCACCATAAAATAAGGATCTACACGATAACTTACTATACCTGCTTTGATACCAATTTGAAGTTGTGGGGGTATATACAGAGGGTTATCTAAACAAAAGCTAATTTTCAATTTTTTAAATTAAATATAAAACTTACAAATTTAACCCAAATTAAAACTTAGAACCAATTTCAAACAGATGTTGTGATAAATGGTTTACCAAATCTTATCTTGTCCTAAAACATGCATCTCGGTGTGAATAAGAATAAAACAAAGAAACAAATCACAACACGCCGATGTACGTGGAAAACTCACAACGAGAAAAATTGCAGACGGCCCAGCCACACAAATTTCATTATATATGGAATTTCAAAGGACACAACGAAAGACTTACACAGCTGACTCGACGCCCTCGCGGGCTTTGATACTCTTTGTTCCTTAACCTTCACCACAGTGATATTCAGGAGTCCACCAGCTAAGCTGCCACAGCCCGAGAGTCCATACATACCTCAGTATCTACCGATAAGGCTCAACATTTGTTTATAGATATGGAATACGAAATCCATCACTTATTCATCGCAATAAAACACCATGGAGTCCACCATGTGTAAATAGCAAACCAAGTACAAAATTCTTTGCACGTAACAATTCTCAACAAGATGAAGAGAATACACTTCTTGGTTTCCATAAATAAGATATCAAAGAATATATGACAATGAAACTTGGATCTAAAAGAGTCTAGGTAAAGCTAGGGTTTGGGAACTTTTAGATATGTATTGGTAAAGTATTTTCACCAAAAGTATCCCTTAAAACAAATTACATAAACTTTCTATATAAAAAACTTATTTTTTGAGGCGACGAGTTTTTCAAGAAATCTTGTTCAAACGAAATCAAGGGTTCGTTCTGAAACACTGTCTTGTTTGAACTAACACACAACTCATTTGAACGAATAATCAATCTCATTCGAACCAGCTTTTAATGACATTTTTTTCGCTAACAGAAATATCTCATTTAATGTTTGTTTGAAGTTCATTTGAATAAACTTCTAGTCTCATTTGAACAAAGACTTAAAGTTGTTCTAAGGACATAAAATTAAAAAAAAAGTTTTAAAAATGGCCCTAAATATTTTGTAAAAACAAACAACCAAAATAAAACTCCAAGGATCAAAATGTAAATGGATTCATACTTGAGAGATCCTCAAAACAGGAAGACTAAATGTGGCACTAAACACGACACTGTAGAATCACTACAGTGGAAATATTGCAACTTCTCAAATAAAATCCAATTTTAATTATTCCCAAATTTTAGTTAAACCCTAAAACATGCATCTAGATTATTTATCAAATAAAATAAAGCATGCAGGATAAAATAAACTATTTCAGGAAAAATCCCCCAAAGTGGCAAAACCTTTTTATTTTCACTATAATTTGTAAAAACGGTTACACGGATTACAATAAAAATAAGAGCGACATAAGAAATACCCGCAGGCATCGATTTCGATGTCTCGACTGGAATCTCCCACAAGAACTCCAGTTGGTCAGCAATGAAGAACAGAAACGACTTCTCCATAAGTTACTCCGTAAGGACTCCCTCCACAAAAGCACACAGCTCTTCGGTTGTATAGTTCTCCCCACAAGTTACTCTAGATGAGTAAACAATCCTCTTGAAGGTTTAAGGGTTCACACAAATATATGGGAATGGATTTGTGAATAAAAAAAGAATAAAACCTTAAGAAAGTGAAGTCTGTTTTCAACGCTGTGAAAACCAAAAACTGGGGCATAAAAAGACTTGGGAAATGTGTAGAATGCACACTGGTATTTATAAGAAAATTGAGGCTGCAGCGTCGCTCGAACGAGATACGCATCTCACTCGAACAAAGGACACGTGTCGTTCAAATGACATCGCGTGAGATGCTTATCTCGCTCGAACGACAGTGTGAACTCATTTGAATGAGCTCGTCGATTGGGGCACTCCACTTCTACACTTAGATAAATTTATTCTTTCGATAAAAAATATTTCAGACTTCAAAAAATATTTTCTAAAATTTCTCAAATATTTATGCAAATATAAACAACTCCAATAAATCATTTTACCAATAATGCGTCGTGGAGTAGTGGGAACGATTGATCAGCATATCGCATTTTGCATGATGCACGTGTGAAGATGGTGGATGCATGGATTAGGATTAAGGCCGTCGTGGATGATCGTGTTAACATGCCAAATGTAGTGGTATCAGACATACAAACTGTGATCTAGGACAAATAGGAAATTCTTAGATTCTACCCTGGAGATTTATAAAATTATGTTCTTACAAATCTCCCCCAATGTCTATGCCGGTACATACATAAAAATCCGAATTATTCCATCAAATGACATACAAGATAATATCCCAATTAAATACTCAAACTGAGAATACTAAATGACATGTCGTCAATCAAACTTCAACATATTCAAAACTTCAGCTCTTCAGAAACTCTCAAAGCTTTTCTCATCAGGGTGTGCAATATAATGATCATCAATCTTTGTACCTACACACATGAGAAAAAGAAAAAACCTTCGTGACGCATCGAGTTTGAAATGATACAAGAGTAAATCATTGTAAGGACACAAGTCTCCGATTGAGTCTTAATGTAGTGTTGGCACAATTCCGGATAAAAACATTTGAGTCATAGGATAGTGTTCAAGTGTATCCATCCAAGCCTATGACGTGTTAGTTGAAGACGTAGTGTGCCTAATTTCTACGTCAACAACATTGGTTCCAATGGTCCTAAGGTATGAATGCATTATATATATATATATATATATATATATATATATATATATATATATATATATATATATATATAGGAGCTTTGGAAATTTATTGGGTGTAATTTACAAATTTTTTATAAATTATTTTAACAAATTTGTTTTACCAGAAATTTTTTTTAGAACTTGTCATAAAGAGTTTTGTTCTTAGAATGAATATTTTATTATTTTCTGATTTTCGGACATGTCGTTCGAACGAACTGGCATCTCGTTCGAACGAGATTGCCAGGTGGTTCGAACGAGACTTCTAACGATTTTCCTTTTTCCCTTCTGGAACCTCGTTAGTAAAGTCGTTCGAACGAAAAGTCATTCGAACGAGATTTGGCGAAAATAGGTATTTCGGCAGTTTTTGACGGTTTTCCCACTTTTTCCACTTCTTTTCCCCACTACTTTTTGACAGATTTACTTAGTGCGGGAACCAAATCTTTTGAACAGACTTTTTCATATACTACAATCTCCAAGAGAGAGTTTGAGAGCAAAAATTTCAAAAAGAAAGATTTCAAGTTTTGAGTGTTTGTTTTTCAAGAAAAATCCAAAAATACTTTGGTTTACAACCAATAGTTTGTTTATTCCAAGTTCCTTAATATATATATCTTTCTCGGAGTGTTTGGAACTGGGTTTATCTCTACCGAGTTGAAGAGTTAGTTTGGGTTTTCTTCTACATCCCAGAAAGAAGAAGTTCATTGTTTTGTTATGGCATTCTGACATGGTGCAAGGCATCATGTGTGGTTGGCGGTTGTTCCTAGTGAATTCTGAGACCGCGGTAGAGCTCCGTGGTTATCCGCTAGGCAGAGGTGTGTACAAGAAGGAGCGTCGGGGTTGGATGGAGTCAAGTCGAGTGTTTTAAGTCTTACTGTCTTGTATTTGTAAAACCGTACATAATGGATTTGAGGCTAGGGTCGTCCAAGGTTTTTTCCCGTTGTGGGTTTTTTCCCGTTGTGGGTTTTTACTCATACATCGCGAAGTAGTGTGACTGATTTACTTTTATCTTTCATAATAACTTATAACGCATGCTTTGGCTAATTCAAGATAAAATTTGGTTTGATTGTCACACTTAATTAAATTGGTGCTAAAATTAATTTGGGTAACATTTAATTAATTTAGTTCAAGTCATTTACTTTAATTTGATAAAATTTGGTTTGGCCTAATTTGCAAAAATGGTTTAATTATTTTTGCTAGGCAAATTTCTAGGACTTGGATTGACTTAACTTGTTTAAGTGAAAAATGTATTCGTTGATTAATTTAATTTCACTTTGAGTTTAATTTGTAATTTTAATTTGTAAAAGAAATTAAAATTAGTTGTTTACTTGTTTAATTGAACCATCTCGCTTCCGCATCATTAAGGAAATTACTTTTTGTGTAAAATCTAAAAATTTGGGTTTCTTATCCTTTACAATTGGTATCAGAACATTGAATTAGAAAAACTCGCGTTTTCAAATTGATATCAAAGCAGCATCGCTAAATTATTGTGTTTAAAATCCTTTAAATATTTTTAACAAAAATGGAATTTTTCCCGTTTTCAAAAATTCTTATTTTCGATTGTTCCAACTATGCGTAATGGAAAGTGCACATGAAACTGGCACTTAGGTCTATCGATGAGAGGTCTTGGTTGTCAGTTGTTAATGAGTGGTCCCCACCCACATTTAGTAGATAATGAGCGTGTTCCCAAACCTACCGATAAATGGGGGGAGAATGAATTTAAACTTGCAAATTTTAATTTCCGTGGTTTAAATGCCTTATTTAGTGCCATCACACCGGATAAATTCTGTCACATTATGACGTGTGAAACTGCTAAAGAAGCTTGGGATATCTTAAAACTCACTTATGAAGGAACTAGTGTCGTAAAAGCTTCTAAACTCCAAAACCTCACCACTCAATTTGAAACCATCAAAATGAATGAAAAAGAACATTTTAATGAATTTTATGTAGGACTTTCCGATATAGTTAATTCATCTTTTAATTTGGGAGAGAAAATACCCGACAACTAAGTAGCAAAGAAAATTTTAAGGTCCCTACCCAATAGATTTATTCCTATGGTGACCGTGTTAAATTCTTTACCCACTTTAGCCTCTACGAAATTAGAAGAGCTCGTAGGTGATTTACAAACCTATCAACTAGACATGTTTCCCTCTAAAACTGAAAAGAAAATAGATAAGGGCGTTGCAAAGCCCGAAAGGAGGAAAAATAAGTAGTAGAGAGTGAAAGTGAGAGTGACTCGGAAGATATGGCTATGTTTGCAAGAAAGTTTCGAAAATTTCTTAAATTTAACAAAGATAAATTTAAAAATGATTTTAAGAAATTTTAAAAATCTAAGCATGACAAAGCCGAGAAGATCCCTTAAACTTTTAATAAAAATTTAAATAGGGACGAGTCAAATAGTGTTATGGTTGTGAAGGGTATGTCCATAGGGCAAAAGAGTGCCCCACTAAACTAATGAGAGAGGGTAAGCAACCAATTTCTTTTAATGCAACCCTTAATGATAGTGATACGGAAGAGGGACCCAATCCCCCCACTAAAACCAACATTGTGTATTTTATGGAAAGTCATGTGAGTGAAAGTGAGCACTCCTCTATTGATGAAATTTTAACACATGACACTTCCAAGGTCAAAGTTTATCATTCCCTAGTTTTTTATGGTAGTGAGAGTGGAGAAGAAAGAGAGAGTGAAATTGAAAATGAGGTTGATGTGAGTGAACTTCAAATTACATTTCAAGAGTTATTTGAAGAATCTATTAAATTAAAAAGAACAAATCTGAAGTTCGGAGCTAGTTTAAGAGAGCGTGTTAAGGTCATTGATGAAAGTACGTTAGTGGAAGACCTTAGAACACGTGAGAGAGATCTTCGTGAGAAGATTGAATATGTTGAAGGCGAGGGAGATAGCCTTAAAGGTTTAATGGAATTCTTGAAAAAGGAGCTTCTCGCGTTTGAATAGCGCAATGTTTTATTAGAGTCTCACATTTTAGATATAGAAAATAAATAGAAGACTCTAGTAAAGTCAAATTTCATTCGGAGTGTTGTTTGGAGAAATTAGATAAAATATTAGGAAAGGTCCAAATTAAAAATGACACTTGTGGCTTAGGCTTCGATGCTTATAATGAATCAACTCATAAAGCCAAAACCAATGTTTTAAGAGAATCATCTAGAAAGCCTTTAGAGATCAATCCTTAGGTTTCACCTTTCGACGCCCTTTTATTTGTTCACATTATGTTCGAAAATGTCATCTTAAGAAATTTTGTTTTAATCTTAAACGAGGTCCTAGAAAATCTCATCGTAAGGCATCCAAGTTAGCCAAGATTCCTACGCCCCGAGATAGTCATTCGTCATTAATTTGGGTTAGGAGATCCGACTTGGTAGCTTTACAAGATAGGAATTTCGATTCCCATTTGCTTTCACATGCTTCCTCACTTGTAGAATCTAAAGGTAAAATCTGTTAGTTTTATTTGCATACTTTAGCTTTTGTAGTTCATGCTAAATTATCAAGCTATTTGTATGTTTCTTAATCATTTTCTAGTCTATGCCCCATGCTTAATCACATGCTAGAATAATGATTTTTGTGTATCTTTTGTATTATACTTCTTTCATTCTAGTTTTCATTAAATGAAAATTACAACAAGATTTTTGATTATCATTTGTGTTTTACCTTTTTAGTAATTTAAGATTAATGAAAAATACAAATGATTTTTGTTTGTCTTTTGAGTACATATTTTTATTTTTGGTTAAAAATTGTCAAAAAACTCAAAAAGATTTTTTTTGTGTATTTTAGTTTGGCACACTCTATGTGGCATACACTTGTGTTAGAATCCCTTCTTTTTCGCTTCCATGTGGCTAGAACTTTTGGTTTAGATTGTCAATACTTATTATGTTCTTTACCATGCTAACATGGAGTAGTTGCACGTGAGATTTGTGTGAGGTGTTCTCCTACCAATCTTGTCATCTACATATTATGTGAACTAGGAGGACTAGTGCATGTTAAAATACATTGCACTTATGATTTGTGTGAGATATAAAAATGATGTATATAAATGTGCACGGGGAAGGGATCCGAAAGGAAATATCATCCTTTGTGAGTAAGCCACCAATTGAAATGGACCTAAAAGAAATACATGGTCCAAAGGACTAAAAGAATAAACTATGGCATTAAAAAGAAAAAAAATTGCCAAGGCCAAGTTTTTATTGATATATTCATTCAAAAATAATATGTACTTATTAAGGGAGAATGGATGGTATATCAATGGTTTGCACAATGTCCATTTATCCTAGTTGTCCTTTCAATGTCATGACTCTATTGGTTTGTACAATCATCAACATTCTAGGCTTCTATGCGTTGTGTATGTTTGTTCATTGAGTTCAATTTATATTTTCACATGATGTTATATTCAAATGTGATGAAGTTTGCAATCAATTGAGAACTCCGTGAACATGTTTTAAGCGATTGGGTCTAAATTTAATTGTTACTAGTTCACACCCCTACACTTCTGTTTTCATATGACACATTTTTGCTATACGAGTGTGAAAAGATTATTTTATTTTGTGTCATGTGTGGTATTTATACCTAGTATATGTGCATGTGCGTTAATGATATTTAATATGTTCTCATATATGAGTTATTATATTTGTCTTTTCCTTGCTTTCTAGTCCATTTATGCTTCTACTTCATGATTGGTATATATCTTGTTACATTCTTTGTTGATATCACATGCTTAATACTTTTTGTATCATATTGATATCATTTTCTTGCATATTAGGTGGTATCCGTTATTATTTGTTGGATTAGTTATGATTTTGTTACCCGTATGCTTTCATGCTCTTATCACTCTAAGCATCATGTTTAAATTAGTTTCTTATCCTTTGTCTTTCCTAAACAAAAAGGGGGAGCATGATAGGGGGAGAAATGGTATCTAATCCTATTGTAATCTTATCTAAGTTTAGGAGATTTAACTTAGAGGGGGAGATCGCTATCTTCTTAGGTTGATCATAGTTGATAAAGGGGAGAATTAATTTAGGGGGAGTATTTAATTTATATGCATTTAATATTCCTGATATTTCCTATGCATTTGATAGTTTGCTTAAGTGTGTAGGAATTCTTCTAAATGGAAACTTTCATCGTCGGCAAAGATATTGATCCTTGGGTTTTTGAGTCAAGCTATGTATTTTTTAATTTGGGTGGGATATGTTTTACGTCTAGTAGATCTTGACGTCCCTTTAGGATTTTTTGTTGGTTTTTGTCCCGAAATAGCCAAAGAGGGATATTTATAAGGACACAAGTCTCCGATTGAGTCTTAATGTAGTGTTGGCTCAATATCGAACAAAAATATTTGAGCCATAGGATAGTGTTCAAATGTATCCATCCAAGCCTATGACGTGTTAGTTGAAGACGTAGCGGCCAAGAGTATAAAGCTTCATCATATGTCGGGTTTAGTGTGTCTCGTTTCTATGTGAACAACATTGGTTCCAATGCTCCTAAGGTATGAATGCATTATATATATATATATATATAGGAGCTTTGGAAATTTATTGGTGTAATTTATAAATTGTTTTAACGACTTTGTTTTACTCAGAAAATATTTTTAGAACTTGTCATAAAGAGTTTTGGTCTTAGAATGAATATTTTATTATTTTCTGATTTTCTGACATGTCGTTTGATACACACTGGAATCTCGTTCAAACGAGATTACCATGTCGTTCGAACGAACTGGCATATCATTTGAACGAGATTACCAGGTGGTTCGAACGAGACTTCTAACGATTTTCCTTTTTCCCTTTTGGAACCTCGTTAGTAAAGTCGTTAGAATGAAAAGTCATTCGAACGACATTTTGTGGGAACAGGTATTTTGGCAGTTTTTGACGGTTTTCCCACTTTTCCACACTACTTTTTGACATATTTACTTAGTGTGGGAATCAACTCTTTTGAACTGACTTTTTCGTATACTACAATGTCCAACAGAGAGTTTGAGAGCAAAACTTTCAAAAAGAAAGATTTCAAGTTTTGAATGATTATTTTTTAAGAAAATCCATAAACACTTTGGTTTACACACAATAGCTTGTTTATGCCAAGTTCCTTAATATATATATCTTGATTGGAGTGTTTGGCACCGGGTTTATCTCTACCGAGTTGAAGAGTTCGTTTGGGTTTTCTTCTACATCCCGTAAAGAAGAGGTTCGTTGTTTTGTTGCCGCATTCTCAAATGGTAAACGGCATCATGTGTGGTAGACAATTGTTCCTAAAGTTCGATTAGTGAATTTCGAGACCGCGGTGGAGCTCCATGGTTATTCGCTAGGCAGAGGTGTGTACAAGAAGGAGCGTCCCGGCTTAGACGGAGTCAAGTCGAGTGTTCTAAGTCTTATTGTCTTGTATTTGTAAAATTGTACTTAGTGGATTTTAGGCTAGGGCCGTCCGAGGTTTTTTTCCGTTGTGAGTTTTTTCTCATACATCGCGACGTAGTGTGACTGATTTACTTTTATCTTGCATAACAACTTAGAATGCGTGCTTTGGCTAATTCAAGATAAAATTTGGTTCGATTGTCAAACTTAATTAAATTGGTGCAAAAGTTATTTTGGGTAACGTTTAATTAATTTAGTTCAAGTCATTTACTTTAATTTGATAAAATTTGGTTTGGCCTAATTTGCAAAAATGGATTAATTATTTTTGCTAGGCAAATTTCTGGGACTTGTATTGACTTAAGTTGTTTAAGTGAAAAATGCATTTGTTCATTAATTTAATTTCACTTTGAGTTTAAGTTGTAATTTTAATTTGTAAAAGAAATTAAAATTAGTTATTTACTTATTTAATTGAACCATCTCCCTTCCGCATCTTTAAGGAAATTACTTTTTGTATAAAATCTAAAAATTTAGGGGTCCTATCCTTTACAATTGGTATGAGAGCATTGATTTAAAAAAACTCGCATTTTCAAATTGGTATCAGAGCGGAATCGCTAAATTTTGGCGTTTAAGATCCTTTAAATATTTTTGAAAAAAATGGAATTTTCCCCGATTTCAAAATTTCCTATTTCTATGGTTCCAACTATATGTATTGGAAACCGTGCATGAAATTTTCCCTTAGGCCTATCGATGAGAGAGTTTGGCTGTCAGTTGTTAATGGGTGGTCCCCACCCACACATTTAGTAGATAATGAGCGTGTTCCCAAACCTACCGAGAAATGGAATGAGAATGAATTTAAACTAGCAATTTTTAATTCCCGTGGTTTAAATGCTTTGTTTAGTGCGGTCACACCGGTTGAATTCCGCCGCATTATGACATGTGAAATCGTTAAAGAAGATTGGGATATCTTACAAATCACTCATGAAGGAAATAGTGTTGTAAAAGCTTCTAAACTCCAAATCCACCACTCAATTTGAAACCATCAAAATGAATGAAAAAGAAACTTTTGATGAATTTTATGCTAGACTTTCCGATATAGTTAATTCATCTTTTAATTTGGGAGAGAAAATACCCGACAACCAAGTAGTAAAGAAAATTTTAAGGTCCCTACCAGATAGATTTATTCCTAAGGTGACCGTGTTAAATTCTTTACCTACTTTAGCCTCTACGAAATTAGAAGAGCTCGTAGGTGATTTACAAACCTATCAACTAGACATGTTTCCCTCTAAAACCAAAAAGAAAATAGATAAGGGTGTTGCTTTGAAAACCCAAAAGGAGGAAAAACAAGTAGTAGAGAGTGAAAGTGAGAGTGACTCGGAAGATATGGCTATGTTCGCTAGAAAGTTTCAAAAAGTTCTTAAATTTAACAAAGATAAATTTAAAAATTATTTTAAGAAATTTTAAAAATCTAAGCATGACAAAGCCAAGAAGATCCCTAAAAATTTTAATGAAAATTTAAATAGGGACGAGTTAAATAGGTGTTATGGTTATGAAGGGTATGGCCATAGGGCAAAAGAGTGACCCTCTAAACTAAGGAGAGAGGGTAAGTAACCAATATTTCTTAATGCAACCCTTAGTGATAGTTATACGGAAGAGGGACCCGATCCCCCCCCCCCCCCCCCCCACTAAGCCCAACATTGTGGATTTTATGGAAAGTCATGTGAGTGAAAGTGAGCACTCATATATTAACTAAATTTTAACACATGACACTTCCAAGGTCAAAGTTTATGATTCCCTAGTTTTTTATGGTAATGAGAGTGGAGAAGAAAGAGAGATTGAAAGAGAAAATGAGGTTGATGTGAGTGAACTTCAAATTGCGTTTCAAGAGTTATTTTAAGAATCTATTAAATTAAAAAGAACAAATCTGAAGTTCGAAGCTAGTTTAAGAGAGCGTGTTATGGTCATTGATGAGAGTGAGTTAGTGGAAGACCTTAGAACACGTGAGAGAGCTCTTCGTTAGGAGATTGAATATGTAGAAGGCGAGAGATATAGCCTTAAAGGTTTAATGGAATCCTTGAAAAATGAGCTTCTTGCGTTTGAAGAGAGCAATGTTTTATTAGAGTCTCACATTTTGGATTTAGAAAATAAACTAAAAGACTCTAGTAAAGTCAAATTTGATTTGGAGTGTCGTTCGGAGAAATTAGATAAAATATTAGGAAAGGTCCAAATTAAAAATGAGACTTGTGGTTTAGGCTTCGATACATATAATGAAACAACTCATAAAGCCAAAACCAATGTTTTAAGAGAATCATCTATGAAAGCCTTTAGAGATCAATCCTTAGGTTCCACCTTTCGACATCCTTTTATTTGTTCACATTGTGGTCGAAAAGGTTATATTAAGAAATTTATTTTTGATCTTAAACGAGGTTCTAGAAAATCCCATCGTAAGGTAACAAAGGTAGCCAAGATTCCTACGCCCCGAGATAGTCATTCGTCATTAATTTGGGTTAGAAGATCCGACTTGGTAGCTTTACAAGATAGGATTTTTTATTCCCATTTGCTTTCACATGCTTCCTCACTTGCAGAATCTAATGGTAAAATGTGTTAGTTTTATTTGCATACTTTAGCTTTTGTAGTTCATGCAAAATTATCATGCTATTTGTATGCTTCATAATTATTTTCTAGTCCATGCTCCATGCTTAATCACATGCTAGAATAATGATTTTTGTGTATCTTTTTTATTATACTTATTTCATTCTAGTTTGCATTAAATTAAAAATACAAAACGATTTTTGGTTATCATTTGGGTTTTACCTTTTTAGTAATTTAAGATTAATGAAAAATACAAATGATTTATCCTTGTCTTTTGTGTACATATTTTTATTTTTCGTTAAAAATTGTCAAAAAACTTAAAAAAGATTTTTTTTTTGTATTTTAATTTGGCACACTCTATGTCGCATACACTTGTGCTATAATCCTTTCTTTTTCGCTTCCATGTGGTTGGAACTTTTGGTTTAGATCGTCAATCCTTATTATGTTCTTTACCATGCTTACAAGGAGTAGTTGGATTTTGTGTTGATATAATTGATTTTATTTTTATATGCCTCTATTCACACATGCACGAGCTCACTTGAAACTATAACTTCATATGTATATTTGAGCTTTGTGAGGGGTTCTCCTACCAATCTTGTCATATACAAGTTATGTGACCTAGGAGGACTAGTGCATGTTAAAATCCGTTGCACGTGAGATTTCTGTGAGATATATAAATGATGTATATAAATGTGTACAGAGAAGGGATCCGAAAGGAAATATCATCCTTTTCCAGTAAGCCACCGTTTGGTATGGACCTAAAAGAAATACGTGGTCCAAAGGCCTAAAAGAATAAAATATGTCATTAAAAAGAAAAATAATTTCTAAAGCCTAGTTTTTATTGATATATTCACTCAAAAATAATATATGCTTATTGAGGGAGATTGGATTGTATATCAACGGCTTACGCAATGTCCATTTATCCTTGTTTTATTTTCAATGTCATGACTCTATTTGTTTGTAGAATCATCAACATTCTAGGATTCTATGCATTGTGTATGTTTGTTCATTGAGTTCAATTTATATTGTCACATGAGGTTATATTCAAATGTGATGAAGTTTGCAATCAATTAAGAACTCCGTGAATATGTTTTAAGTGATTGGGTCTAAATTTAATTGTTACTAGTTGACACCCCTACAATTCCATTTCTATATGACACATTTTTGCCATACGAGTGTGAAAAGATTATTTTATTTTGTTTCATGTGTGATATTTATACCTATTATATGTGCATGTGCGTTAATGATTTTTATTATGTTCTCATATACGAGGTATTCTATTTGTCTTTCCCTTGCTTTCTAGTCCATCTATACTTCTACTTCATGATTGGTATCTATCTTGTTGCATTCTTTATTGATATCACATGCTTAATACTTTATGTATTATATTGGTATCATTTTCTTGCATCTTAGGTGGTATCCGTTATTATTTGTTGAATTAGTTATGATTTTGTTGCCCATATGCTTTCATCCTCTTATCAGTATAAGCATCATGTTTAAATTAGTTTCTTATCCATTGTCTTTCCTAAACAAAAAGGGGGAGCATGATAGGGGGAGAAATGATATCTAATCCTATTGTAATCTTATCTAAGTTTAGGAGATTTAACTTAGAGGGAGATCGCTATCTTCTTAGGTTGATCATAGTTGATAAAGGGGAGAATTAATTTAGGGGGAGTATTTAATTTATATGCATTTAATATTCCTGATATTTCCTATGTGTTTGATAGTTTGCTTAAGTGTGTAGGAATTCTTCTAAGTGGAAACTTTCATCGTCAACAAAGATATTGATCCTTGGGTTTTTGAGTCAAGCTATGTATTTTTTATTTTGGGTGGGATATGTTTTAAGTCTAGTAGAGATTGACGCCCCTTTAGGATTTTTGGTTGGTTTTTGTCCCGGAATAGCCAAAGGGGGATATTTGTAAGGACCCAAGTCTCCGATTGAGTCTTAATGTAGTGTTTGTTCAATTTCGGACAAAAATATTTTAGTCATAGGATAGTGTTCAAGTGTATCCATCCAAGCCTATGACGTGTTAGTTGAAGACGTAGCGGCCAAGGGTATAAAGATTCATCATATGTCGGGTTTAGTGTGCCTCGTTTCTACGTCAACATCATTGGTTCCAATGCTCCTAAGGTATTAACGCATTTTAATAATATATATATAAGAGCTTTGGAAATTTATTGGGTGTAATTTATATTTTTTTTATAAATTGTTTTGACGATTTTGTTTTACTCTGAAAATATTTTCATATCTTGTCATAAAGAGTTTTGGTCTTAGAATGAATATTTTTTTATTTTCTGACACGTCGTTCGATACACACTGGAATCTCGTTCAAATGAGATTACCATGTCGCTCGAAAGAACTGGCATCTCGTTCGAATGAGATTGCTAGGTCGTTCGAATGAGACTTCTGACGATTTTCCTTTTTCCCTTCTGGAACCTCGTTAGTAAAGTCGTTCGAATGAGATTTGGCGAGAACATGTATTTTTGCAGTTTTTGACGATTTTCCCACTTTTCCCACTTTTTTTTTACAGATTTACTTAGTGCGGGAACCTACACTTTTAAACTGCCGTTTTCATATACTACAATCTCCAAGAGAGAGTTTGAGAGCAAAAATTTCAAAAAGAAAGATTTCAAGTTTTGAGTGTTTGTTTTTCAAGAAAAATCCAAAAACATTTTGGTTTACAACCAATAGTTTGTTTATTCCAAGTTCCTTAATATATATATCTTGCTCGGAGTGTTTGGAATCGGGTTTATCTCTACCGAGTTGAAGAGTTCGTTTGGGTTTTCTTCTACATCCCCAGAAGAAGAAGTTCGTTGTTTTGCTGCGGCATTCTCACATGGTGAAAGACATTATGTGTGGTTAACGGTTGTTCCTAAAGTGCGATCAGTGAATCCCGAGACCGTGGTGAAGCTCCATGGTCATTCGCTAGGCAGAGGTGTGTACAAGAAGGAGCGTCGGGGCTTGGACGGAGTCAAGTCGAGTGTTGTAAGTCTTAATGTCTTGTATTTGTAAAACTGTACTTAGTGGATTTGAGGCTAGGGTCCTCCGAGGTTTTTTCCTCTTACATCGCGACGTAGTGTGACTGATTTACTTTTATCTTGCATAATAACTTAGAATGCAGGCTTAGTATAATTCAAGATAAAATTTGGTTTGATTGTCACACTTAATTAAATTGGTGTTAAAATTAATTTGCGTAACGTTTAATTAATTTAGTTCAAGTCATTTACTTTAATTTGATAAAATTTGGTTTGGCCTAATTTGCAAAAATGGATTAATTGTTTTTGTTAGGCAAATTTCTAGGACTTGGATTGACTTAAGTTGTTTAAGTGAAAAATGTATTTGTTGATTAATTTAATTTCACTTTGAGTTTAAGTTGTAATTTTAATTTGTAAAAGAAATTAAAATTAGTTGTTTACTTGTTTAATTGAACCATCTCGCTTCCGCATCTTTAAGGAAATTACTTTTTGTGTAAAATCTAAAAATTTGGGGGTCCTATCCTTTACAATTAGTATCAGAGCATTGATTTGGAAAAACTCGTGTTTTCGGTCATTAATAAATCAAATCTCCCTCATAATGCAAAAACTCCCCCATAACATGATAATTCTTTCTCCCCCTTTTTATGATGTCCCCAAATAGATAGATAAGAAGAAACAATCAAAACATGGAGTGTCATGATAAAAATGCATAGCAAATATGAATAAATCAACGTGCATGCAAAGGTATGTCCCAAAAATATTCACAAACTATTTTTGATTTTTCAAATTTTTCATACAAAAATAAGATACAAAAAATCACACCATAGATTTAAACTAAAAAAACCAAGTCATGGAAATGGAATGTATGGGTGTGAACACATTCGATAGGTAAATAGACTCAATCAATCATATGTGCACGATGCATATGTGTACTCCTATGAACATCAAAAGTATCCTTATGTGTAAAAGTTGTTGAATTTAGATGACATCGTCCTAATCAAATCAACAAATCATAGTCTAAATGATTTCCACACCAATAACGTCCAAAACTATGTAGCGCTTTTTCAAGACTTTTAAGGACGTGCAAGCCCGTTTTAATTCTCCATCCAAACACCCTAATATATATATTCTTTTGGAGGTGTATGAACTAAATTCTCAAACTTTGGAGAATCGGTGCAAAAACCTAATTGGCCCATAATTGGCATGAATTTCTTTTTATTGCCTTTAAATTTTTTCAGGCTATTTTAAACCTCTTTGGACCCCGGATACTAAAATTCCCCAATTTTTTAGGTCCAATTAAAGGAGGCTTAATCACAAAGGATAAATGATAATCTTTCCTAGCCCTTCACCATTTTCAAACAAAGCACACAAAACCTCACAAACATGGTTCAAAGGTGCACACTTTTATTGTCTTCTTTTATCGAGCTTGGTTCATTTTAAGGACAGGAGTGCAGTGAAAACACCCAACCAACATGCGATAAGACAAGAATAATAATCAAACAAATCCATGCATGTGTGCAATAAAGGATATCATGAGTCAAACATGTAGGAAGTACCAACTAATTACATCTCAATGACTCCAGACATTATAAAGCACATGGATGAATTGACCTATTTCTCAAAACACAATCAAATAGTCACATGAATAAATGGAATGAAATTGTGACTCGGTCATCCTAAGGTTTATCCATTAAATGGTTCAAACAAAATACAAAAATCTTTTTGGATTTTCAAAATTTTATCAAAATAAAAGATTTTTTTATTTTTCAAAAATTTTCAAACAGAAAAAAAAATATAACTACAAAATTACACAACTAGCAATAGGCATACAATATCGATATGAACAACATCCAATGCTAGCAAATAGTAATCACACAAAATAATCCCTAATGAAAGCATATGTGATAAATAAGAAATGCAGTGTTATCAATTAAGCATGGATACTAAGAATAATTGCATATAAACTGACCAGAAGTAACCCATCAGTACCAAAAACCTATGCATATGAACACCGGGTACTGAAATCAAAAGGGAAGCAAAAATAGAATTTCTAGACAGGTCACTCAAACGACTTAGATCTATTGATCGAATGATAAGGGCATGTCGCGTGATGCGACTTCGCGCGAGACAGAGATGTCTCTCAAACGACCTATAGATCTCGCTCAAACGAGAAAACCAAAAGTTTCAGAATGCCCAAAAAATCATACAATTTCTCCAAGTGCTAAATGTTTTTGGAAACAGTGCCTGTAAGGGACAAATAGATCCAAAACAGTGCTAAAACAGTAGCAAAACACACAAATGCAACCAATAAATCAATGTACGCAACGTCAAAGTGAGTCACAACACTAGAAAGAATATAACATGATGAATAGCTAGTGTATGACAAACATCCAACACAATCAAAAAAAATATTTCACATGGGGTGAATCAGGTGTAAGCAAATGAGAGTTGTGAACAAAAAGACCATAGGCCTCTACATTCGATTTTCTAACCCAAATAGATTTGTAACGACACGTGGGGGTTTGGTGAATCGAATTTATTCTTTTATTAACCTTCCTAGGTCCTTTCAAAACCTTGTAACTGAAACGCCTAAGATGACCTTGCTTATCGCAATATGTGCAAGTGTAAATCAGGCGGTGTGTGTTACCTAAAGGTGACCCTCTCCTCAAATTTCTCGGTTGCTCTCTCCGAATTTGCCTAGGTGACTCTCTCCCAATGATCCTAGGTAGTTCTCTCACGATGTTCCTAGGGGTCTCTTTCCTAACAAACTTAGGTGCCTATTTCTTAACAATCCTAGGGGGCTCTCTCACACGTGTGGGAATGGGTGCAACATATTTTTCAAAACCAATCCCACCCCTATCCTTTTTTATATCGACGGTTCCTAAAATCTTATGGAGTTTTTCAGACCTAGACTCCAAATCAAATTTCACTTTACTTGAATCTTTCAATTTCACCTCAAGTTCACCTATCCTAGATTCAAGCAAACGCCTAGAGCCCTAAACTCTAAAAGTTCTTTTTTCGTAACTTCCATCACACCTCGAAGACTATCTCTCTCACCCTCAACTTATTCAAGATTATATTTCAAAATTTTCTCATCTGCCCTAAGTTCTTCAACTAAAAAATCATTATTTTTTACGGAACACTCTTTCAATTGAACTTTCAATTTCAAATTTTCTTTCTTCGTTTTCAAAGATTCAGCATAAAGTTCATTGAAAGTAGTTTGCTAGTCATGTTCATCTAAACTTTCATCCTCACTCCCATCACCCTCACTATCATCACTAATCACACAGATGGGAAGCTCTCGCCTAGAAGCATAAAACGCTTCTTATTTTGAAGCACTATCACTAAGGGTAGAAATACGAGATGTCAGTTTATTCAATTTCTTCTTTAAATTTGTGGTACACTCGTCTAACGTGTGACCAACACCCTCACAACAAGGACACCTCTCAGAGTCGTTTTCAATAGAAGATTTAAAACAAGAGTTCGTGTGAACTTTCCAATTAACTTTTTCAAAAAGTTGACATCAAAGATCATCAAAACCACCAGAAGCCATTTTTGTGCAAAATCAGGATCAAAACTCAATAACTTAGTGCAATAGGCTCTGATACCAATTTGTAGAATCGCTACAGCGGAAATATTGTGACTTTTCAAATAAAATCCAATTTTAATTATTCTCAAATTTTAGATAAACCCTAAAATATGCATCTAGATGATTTATCAAATAAAATAAAGGATGCAGGATAAAATTAAAAATTTCAAGAAAAATCCCCCAAAGGGAAAAAACATTTTTATTTTCATTATAATTTGTAAAAATGGTTACACGGATTACAATGAAAATAAGAGCGACATACGAAATACCTTCTGGCATCAGTTTCGATGTCTCGACTGGAATTTCCCACAAGAACTCCAGATGGTTAGCAATGAAGAAGAGAAATGGCTTCTCCATAAGTTACTCCGTAAGGACTCCCTCCACAATAGCACGCAGCTCTCCGATTGTAGAGTTCTCCCCACAAGTTACTCAAGATGAGTAAACAATCCTCTTGAAGGTTTAAGGGTTCACACAAATATATGGGAATGGATTTGTGAAAAAAAAAGTTATAAAACCTTAAAAAAGTGAAGTTTGTTTTCTGGGCTGTGAAAACGCAGAAACTGGTGCATAAAAAGACTTGGGAAAATGTGTAGAATGTACACTGGTATTTATACAAAAATCGAGGCGGCGGCCGCTCTCGAATGAGATAGGCATCTCGCTCGAACGAAGGACACGTGTCGTTCGAATGACATCGCGCGAGATGCTTATCTCGCTCGAACGACAGTGTGAACTCATTTGAACGAGCTCGTCGATAGAGGCTCTTCGGTTCTACACTTAGAAAACTTTTTTCTTTTGATAAAAAATATTTCAGACTTCAAAAAATATTTTCTAAATAATTCCCAAATATTTATGCAAATATAAACAACTCTAATAAATCGTTTTGCCAATAATGCGTCGTGGAGTAGTGGGAACGATTGAGCAGCACGTCGTATGTAGCATGATGCACGTGTAAAGATGGTGGATGCATGGATTTGGATCAAGGCCGTCGTGGATGATAGTGTTGACGTGTCAAATGTAGCGGTAACAGACTTACATACTGTGATCTAGGACAAATACAAAATTCATATATTCTACCCCGTACATTTATAAAATTATGTCCTTATAGACATGATAATACTGTCTCTGAAGCTTTGTCTCTACGCCTTCAATCAAACACATCATAGGCTTGTAAGGTCAACATACAAATCCTAACCTATTATGTCCAACTGGGATTCCTCTGGTGCGAGATCATCCTGAAAGGAGAGAAAAGAAGAAAAATAATCTCGGTGCATGTGGGGATCCGAAAATGGAGGTCCTCTTTTCATCACTTGCGTGATCTTCACGAGCTACCACGGATATAATTCGTTCGTCGTCAAAATAGGAGGAAAAGATATAAAATGGAGTTGCCATCCTATTTTCTCAAAATAGGTAAAAGAATGTAACCATCCCCAAAAGAACGACATCAAAAGACAAACTGATGCATACAAAACTAAATGAATTAAGGACTCAGGGACTAAGTTACAGAATGGGAAGGTGTTAGGCACCCATCCCACCCTTTCGACCTCCCATGGGCTATAATAATATTCTCCTTTTTTTTCTACGATGTGACTCATGTGTATAATATGTTTGATGTGGAAATAGGTGAGAAAAAAAATTATCCTACTCATCTCATGGGAAGGACAGAGAGGAGTCATCCTAAGGAGTATGCGAAATAAAGAGAACAATAGGAAAATATGTTGTTAGTGACCCATTGAATCATAATTCACTATGAGTAAGTTAATGTGCATGTCAAGTGGGAACACTAATTTGTAGGCATAAACATACGCACAATACTAATAAATATGAGATATAGACAAAATTGGGCAATGGACAAAATAGGACTCGAATCCCAATGATGGTTCGGGATGCCTACGTAACCAAAATTGGCATCAAAGCCCACATAGTTCAACATATCACAAGGATGGGGTTTAACCCATAAACCCAACTTTATGACTTATCTTAAGTTGGCTTTAAAGAAAACGTGCTCAAGTGTAAAATAGTAGAAAACGTGAGGAAATCCTACTTTGGGGTATATAGGTGAACCCTCTTTTTGGCTTTTTTTGGTTTTATGAAAATATATTATGTGAATATTAGTAATAGAAAGGATATTAGTTGATGTGAGAGAATTAAGTAAAACAAAAATAAAACAAAATTGGAAAAAAGGCAAATAAACAACACTAACAAAATAAAATTGGACAAAATAGTAGTAGACGTCTTAGAAGATTTTGCTACTGATTTTTGAAGAGGAGTAGACAGATTTTACTGTGCTAGAATGATAGTGGAATAAGGGTGAGGTAAGTGGTAAAAGGTGGTGTGGCCATCCGGTATTCCTCCGGCGCGGGCTGGACCCAAAAGGGATAGATAATGGGGAATATCTCTCGGCATGTATGGGTATTCGAGGATATGAATCCTCTTTTCTCCACTAGTGTGATCCTCACGGGCTGCCATGGATATAAAATGACCATTGTCAAAGGGGACGAAAATGTAGATAGTGGAGTCGTCAACCTATTTTACTCAAAACAGGAAAAAGAATGTAGTCGTCCTCTAAGGAACATCATCAAAGGACAAACTAATGCATACGAAACCAAATGAATCGAGGGTTTGGGGACTAAGTTAAGGAATGGGAAGGTATTAGGCAGCCATTTTGATCTTTCGAATAATAATGTTATCCTTTTTCTCCAAGATGTGACTCAAGTGTACAATGTGTATAATGTCAACCTAAGTTAGAAAAAGGGAATACCCTAGTCACGGCATAGGAAGGACGTAGAGGAATAGTCATCCTAAGAATTATATGAAAGAAAGAGAATAATAGAAAATATCAAGTTGGTGCCCACTAAATCACGAGTCACTATGATAAAGTGAATGTGCATGTCAGGTGGGAACACTAATATATAGGAATGTTCTTATGCGCAATAATACTAAATATGAGATATAAACAAAGTAACGCAATGAGCCAAAATATAACTCAAATCTTGATAATGACTCGGGATGCCTACGTAGACAAAATAGACATGAAAGTCCACATTGTTCGACATACAACAAAAGTAGGGTTTATCCCATAAATCCAAATTTAAGAATCCTCCTTGGTTAGTTTTGAAGAAAGTATGCTCAAGTGTAAAAGTGTAGAAAAAGTGAGGAATCCTACTTTGGGATTTTTAAGTAAACCCTTTTTTTTGTCTTTTTGGTTTTATGACAATATCTTTTGTGAATACTAGTAATAAAAATGGATATAAGTTGATGTGTGTTAATGGAGTAAGGCTAAAATATATTAAAAATGGAAGTAAAGTAAATAAACAACACCAATTAAATTAATTAGAAACGAGTAAGAATAGACCTTTAAGAAGATTTTGCTACTGATTTTTGAAGGAGAGTAGGCTGATTTTATGGTAGTGGGATGATGGAGAATAGGGTAAAGTGAGTGGGAAAAGATGGTATGAAAGTAATCGAAAAAAATGAAAGGAATATTATAAATGTGGATTTTTTGGGAGTTAAGGAACACTAATTTCGAGGCAGGGTATGTTTTGATTGCTAAAAAGGGGGTCCCTTGGGAATGAGGTCATGACCTCTTTAAATAGAGAAAATTAGGGTCCAGGGGAGTGCCGATCGATATAGGCCCTATCCTACCTATAAACATATCCCTGTATTATTGGCGAAGTAAAGTACACCCTTGCCTATAGGCAAGTGGTCAGGGGTGTCTATAGGCAGTTCCAAAAGGACCTTCTGAAAAATATGGGCATAAAATACAAACCATGAGTCCAAATCATGCATAGTCAGGACCATTAGAAAGGATATTCATATCCCGATGAAAATATATGGGCCACTCTTGGCTTTTAGAGTTGACTAAAGTCAAACGGGGCTCAGAAGCGCTCGATGGCCACTGAACGGGAGTTTTCAGAGTAAAAAGGCAAGTATGCGCGAATCGTAAGGCTGATTTGCACAGGGTATGGACCGTTGGAAAGGAGATTCAAATACCTATGAAGTTTTAATGGGATTTCATTAGTTTGGAGAGTTGATTAAAGTGAAACAAGACTCGAGAGAACTCCTTAGTCTCTAGATTAATGCTGTGAGTAAAAATGCAAGTACGCGTGAATCGTATGGTCGATTTGTGCAGGGTATGGACCGTTGGAAAGGGGATACAGAGCCCTGTGAAGGTTCAATGAGATTCACTCGGGTTGGAGAGTTTACCAAAGTCAAAAAGGTCTCAAAATCTCTTGGTGGCCTCTTGTTTAAGGTTTAGAGTAAAAAGGCAAGTACGCGCAAACTGTAAGTCCAATTCGCGCACGGTATCGACCATTATAAAAGGGATTTAGAGACATATGAGAGTGCAATGAGATTTTCTCGGGATAGGGGTTGACTAAATTCAAACGGGGCTTTGGACCTCCCAGTGTCCTTTGGCCTATGGTTCGGAGTAGGACCTAGGGGTGTCAATAGAGCCCTTCGACAGGTGATCTTGGAACTAACGTAGGTCATTAAAATATAGACACCACATGGAAGTCTAAGGGCTTGGGGTAGAGGCTTCTGATCGGGTTTAGGGGAGATAACAGCCAAATGTAGGTAACCAATTCAAAGGGTCGAGGCCGATTCTGCGGACATAAATAGTTAAGAGAAACCGATTCAGAGGTTTGAGGATAATTTCATGAACCTAAATCATCGAGAGTGACCGACTCAGAGGGTAAAGGTTAAATTTATGAACCTAAAGAGTGAAAGTGACTGATTCAGAGGGTCGAGGTCAATTCTACGAACCTATATCAATTATGTGGACCTAAAGAATTGAGGTGACTGGTTCAGGGAGACGAGGATGATTTTGCAGACCTAGGTCACTTTTGTGAACCTACAGTGTGAAATTGACCATTTTAGGGGGGTCAAGGCAATTCTGCAGACCTAGGCCAATTTTGAGAACCTGGGTCAATTTTGCGTACCTATAGAATTAAGGCGACTGATTTAGATGGTTATGGAAGATTTTTCGAAAGGTAGGAATCATATCTCTTAGGTTAACAGCACCCCAAATGATAGGAACCCATCACGAACTAATATCCCAGTATGGGAAAAAAATTTGGTCAATAGTATAATGCTCAAGTAACGTAGTGTGAAAGAATGCACGAGTCTTAATTAGTATTTTATGAAGAGTTTTATGTATGATAATGAGAGAAATACTACTATGAGGGAGATCATAGAATATACAAGTAGCATTGGGTGAGAGTGACAAGAGACTACGTGTAAATGAAGAAAGTATGTGGATATATACAAGTGGGAGAAATATGAAAGTGTGTGCTAGTGAGACTAAGCATGGATATCTACAAGTAGTGTGTGAAACATATAAGCAACATATGGCTATGTACAAGTTAAAATAATGTGAGAGTGTGTGATAGTGAGGCTAAGCATGGATATCGACAAGTGATATGGATTATGTCCAAGTGTGAGTAAATGGGGTAAAACATGGTAACTATACACAAGTGAATAAAACATGAAACATATGATAAAATAGGTAATATAAACATGTAATAAGGAAAGGAGCATAGTGTCGAGAAGGATATAGATATCATGATATGAAAAAGGCATATATACAACATGTAAGTATGATATTAAGAAGAATATACAATTGGAGGTACATATACACATGTAGAAAAATAGAGAAAGGGAGAGAAGGAAATAAAACCCATGTAAAATAGAGTATAGTCCTCTAAAAATAAATAGTCCCCAATGGAGTCGTCACTATAGCCATTCGGTATTGCTCCGGTGTGGGCTCACCCCGAAAGAAGAAAAAATAAGTAAAATTTATCTCGGTGCATGCGGATATTCAAGAATAGAGGTCCTCTTTCCGCCACTCGCACTATCTTCGCGGGGTTCCCACACACTACACCAAATCTTGGGAATGGTCATGCCCTGGGGGTCACGGCCCAAATTTGTGATCATATAAACCTTAGCATGACCATATTCACGACCCAGTGTGGTCATGGATGCTCTTGGAAGTGGTCACGGCCCAAAGTCCTGACCCATAGTGGTCAAAGATTTGGTCTGTAACCAGGGCGTGACTATCTTAGGGCCAAATTTGTGCCAAAATTTCCTCCAAGTTTGGTCATGCTAGGGTCACGATCTTATTCCGCGACAAATTCCAAAACATCACTTCTATAGGTCACAGTTGCAGACCGTGACCATATCAAGGGTTAGGTCACGGCTCAAGTCTGTGACTAGTTTATATCCTACCCATGCCACGAGCTGATTTGGCAAAAAATTTAAGGGGCGTGGTAGTAGGTCATGACCTGGAGCTGTGACCATGTTTTGAAAAATAAAATTCAATAGCCACACTTTTTATTTCCCTCGATCGATTTTAGGAGTAGCTAAAGCCCTAGGCAATTTTCGTGCGATTTCAGCAGCAGCCATTTTGGTTCGATTGTGTTCGATTAGACTTGGATTTGTGTTCGATTTCAATTTCGGCCTAAAGGTAATACAAAACTCTAGTTATTTGTATATATTTTTGTGTATTTTTTTTAATATATGTGTATATATTTTTATTTATAGGTGTGTATATGTGTGTGTGTGTGTGTATGTTTGTACTGTATGTCAATAAACCCTAGACATTGTATTGGGCGTTATTTTTTTTTGACAAAATATTTTTTCAAAACCTAGACATTATATTTTTTTGACAAAAAATAATTAAATGGATTTTCAATAAGTAAAAAAATTACATCTATCGTGTTGTGGGTTATATGCGTGTCATTATATTATATTGGGGGTTATATACTCGAGGTGTAGGGGTATGGTATTAAAGGGCTATCCATCCATGGGTTTTAATTTTTGACTTTTCAATTTTATTAATTCTAGTATACGTATGAGGTAGGATTTAAAACGGATCTTGAGTAAATGGAAAAAAAAGATCAATTATTAAAAATAATAAAAGAAAAGAAAGAATTTTATAATCAAATTATGGAGAACAACTGCAAATAATTTCATCAAAAAATTCATCCGAAAAGTAGGTGAGATGATCATCAAAAAATTTAGAAACATTTACTCATTGGGGTACCGTGGCTAAAGGTGAAAATTGACCCCAATGAGTAAATACGAGAACTAATGTACCCCAATAGGTAAATATGAAGAACTAGTGGACCCCAAAGTGTAAATGTCCTAAAATTTAGTGACTCGTAATGTACATACTTGTCAATTTGGCATTTCACCCACTTCCCAATTGATTTTTTTTTAGGAAATTATTTGCATATGATCCTTCCATTATGGATTCCATCTCCACCAAGTTTGGTTGAAGAATTCACTTTTTTGTATTTGAAATAATTGGTCTATTTTTTTTAAGACTGCATTGGGGGTTATATATGTGTCGTTACTTTTTTACAATAACTCTTATCATCATGTGTTCATGTGACAATTATTTACTTCTCTACTTTAAAAGTGAGTCACATAAACGTGCACACATTAATAACTGTATCATTATTTAATTTATATCATGTATAAAATGAGAAATGACCTTACTATAGTTAGATAGTGTGATTATGGCTATGTCTTTTTATCAAGTAGATGATTGAAGAAGTACGGGATAATTATTGGTTGTTTGTTTTGTTATTGGATACTATGTTAAATTTCTTGGATTAATAATACACATATACTTTTAAACTCTCATAATAAACCATAACAAAACGTGTTACAAACAATTACGGCGGGTTGTTGTTGGGATTTCACATCAAAGATATCAAAAATGCAAGGGGTTAAGATAAGGTTAGTGATGAATCAAAACCTTAATCAAACTAATATACCCTTATACCTCATATGTTTGAATTAATAGTTATTAATTAATTAGAGCCCTTAAGTGTAGGGCTCATATTCACGCCTTCATATAATTTTCTTAGGAAAAATAGGGCACGGTGATAATCATTGGCAACAAGAATGAGGGAGGTTGTAATTAGACGACATACACAACTCTTTTATTAGTGAGCGTCATATAAAGGGTACTCCTATTTATAAGTATCGAAATAAAAATATCGAACCATTTGACTACCTTATAAATCATGGAGTTAATCTCCAGCAAGATTTCCTGTTCGATCGTATTCTATTTTCCCTACCAGAAAACTGGGATGATGTTATAGAAAATATATTTCACACACATAATCCCGACGTACTCCTAACCTTGGTTACGTTGTTGGAGAAGGCGAAAATAAAAATCTACATGTTATGGATGCAACCGCGTATTGAGAGCATTGACATAGACTGTATTGTCTCTCCCCATATGCATGTAAAATTGAATCTTGCTAACAAGTTGAAAAAGATGGGATTCTGAGTTCATGTCATGAATATCTACACGTCAATCATAGATACCCTTCCTCCTAGTTGGCCACGTGAAAAAATGTATAGATTCTTAAAAAATAATACCAAATGGATGGAGATTATACACATTGAACATATTCTAATGTCCTACTCTGAAAAGGTATATATATTATATACCTCTAATACGATAGTATTAGAGGTTTTAGTACCATTTAATGCACTTTAACCTTACAATACGAAAGACTGCCGTTAAAACTCTTTTGTGTTTAGAGTCCACACATAGGATCATTACAATTAACCTCCACGATTCATATTTCTTTCCCTTTCTCTATCTTCCAATCTATAATCGAAGGGATAGAAACGTTCGCCCTTTCATACTCTATTAAAGAACCCCTTCACTTTTTCTTAACCTCATCTTATTTTCTTTGTTTATGAGAATATCTAAAAATGGTAGAAGTCTTACCAAATTAGAAACAACATGTTAACATACTTAACCATCTTGCACCCGACGACCTATCTCTACTTACGACTCTAGTAGCCGGCGAACGAAATCAAATAAAGCATGGTTGTTGTATGATTCAGGAGTAAAATCAAAGTAAGATGGTTCAGTTATTTTGTGTACATATAGTTATTTGTGTGCATACTGTATTGTCTATATCGATTTGTTTTAAGCATGTCTTTTAGGGTCTTAATTTTGTAATTCATACTTTCATGGGGATTTTTTTAGCAATGAAAGCTTGGGGTTTTATTAAACTGAAATGACTTGAACAAGGAGTTTTCTTCTTAGAGGTTAGCTCTTTTTTAGCTCCCCATATTTTATTTGATTTTTCCTTGATTCCAATTATTTGGGTGTTAATTCCATGAAATTTTGAGAAGTATGTGTGTTTGTTGATATCATTTGGCTTCTATGTTCCCAAGCCGTATTTGACTATAATGGATTCACTCACACACACACACACACAAAAGAGAGAGAGAGAGAGAGAGAGAGAGAGAGTTGGAATTAGGGGAAAAACTAGGTCACACTTTGATATAATATACGTCCCAATTCCACTTCGATCTTATGAATTACATGGTCACAACAGCTTTATTTTATTCTATTCTGAAATTTAGTTTTGCTTACATACGCATCTATTTACCATGATAAGCTCTACTGTTCCAACAATTTGTCATCATCCCAAGAGATAACAAATCTGATGACATTTTGATTATATTTGTTGCTGCATAATTTTTATGATAAGTTCCAATTAAATTTTATTACGGCTAAGTATGTCACTAAGTTTTGTGATATGTTAATGTGTTATGTAATAAGAATTGTGCAATTGATACCGGTGGTAGAAATCGGTGGGTAAAATGTCACTACGGCATCCAGTAATGGAATGAAGCCAATGACATTGCCCTATCCTATGCTGATACAACAAATGTCAACTCTGATGCTCAATGACGAAGCCAGTGATATTGAGCTATCCTAGGCTGATACAACGACGAGTGAAACAAAGAAGGAGAGGGTCATCATGCTAATTAACGCAATGTGGATTGAACTGGATCATGGTAAAAGATAGTAAAGTAGGTTAATTATTTATTTAGAAAGTGTAGAATTTTGTATGAAGAGAAAAGAAGTGGAAAAAATTGTGTATTTATAGGGGTGGCACAAGTAAAAGTCACATACATCAAGTTTTATATTCATAGGGCTTTGTATCATGTTTTATGTGATAAAAAATGTATATCTATGTTAGTTTTTGACCTTTTAGCTTTGGGTATTGTTGTATTTTTGTTAGGCAGATCCACTTTGAAAATACTTCTAAACTCTTAGTTCAGGTCCATTTTAAAAATTAAGTACATTCATGTCCAAAGTAGGAATTGATACCATCCACCAGCTCTTCACATTGGACCTATTTTTTGAACTATAATTTGTTAGAACAAAAATACATATAGTTAATACAAAAGAATAATTACTTATTTATTTTATGAGATTTTTAAAATTTATAACTTCAACAATAAAACTTACCATCTAATTGTAAGTTATTTTCCCATTAAATATTTTTAAAATGTAATAAGGTATAGTTCTCACTACATAAAGTTATTTACATTTTTAAACAATGTTCCTTCCATCTTAGAGAAATGTTAATATTATTAGTTTTTTTCTTTTCAAATTTTTGATTTATAAATTAGGTAGAATTCTGTTTTTAGAAGTTTGAGCATGTTTAGTAGAATTTATTACTAGTACATTTTTTACACCTCACCTTATATTATCAGGTTAGAAATTTTGTTCCAGAAGTGAAAATACATTTGATTAAGCTCATTGCATTTGTTAACTCCCAGTGGTGAATGTGTTTATCAAAATATACGAGAAAAATTTCAATGAAGGATATGTTTAATGAGGTATGGAATGTATCCGCACAAAGTCTGGAAGCTATATGGCCGTTGCACTTTTAACACATTTTAGAATTGAACGTTTGCGCATCTCGCAGGTTACATGCTACTATATATAGTCATAATCTTGATTAATTAGTTATAATTTCATATTATTATAATTATTTAGTCACTTATGGTTTTCATTTTTGTAGATAATGTCGAGACGAAATAGCACAATGGTACCAAGTGACAAAGTGACACTACAATGAGGTTCACCATCTCATGCACAACCCAAATTCTCAACACCAATTGCTGAGCAATTCACAACTCCACCAATGGTTCACTCCTCACTAAGTACAACTCCAAGTGCTCCACTGCCCTCATCCAGCACTCATGTTGCTCCAACTCCCCCATCCAATGATCTCAACACCTCTCGCTCAATCCAAAATAATCCCATTAGGTTCTCCTTCTCGGGAATAACTCGACGGGTGATAGGATGATGTGCTGAACTTTGAAGCCCAGTGTTTATCAATGGGAAAAATAAACGTGGACCAGACAAATGGAACCTTATTGATCAAGAGAGCACAAAAAACTGATATCCACAGGCTGGGATCTAAATTATATGAGGATTTGAAGTATGAATGGTGGAGTAGGACAAATGATGGTCCAGATACCGATAAAAAACCAAATTGGGCCAACTTATTAATTCATCCTTGATGGGACAAAGATAATAAATTCCCACCTCACTTGGGTAAGACGTTGGAATCAATAGAGTCCATCAACATTCAGTCCGGTTCGAGCCCTAATAATGACTTAACCCAGATCTTTGGAAAGGACAAAAGAGGGAGGATGAGAGGTGTTGGCTTACATATGCCAAAAATAATTTTTTTAACAAATTGCACCTCTCATGGACGAGCTTTCTTCAGTCAAAGATCGTGTCTCTTCCATTGAGAAATAATAGTTCAATACCGTTGGGGATGTCCAGGAGATTACTCATAACCTGGGATTCTTATCGGATCAAATTGGGCAACTTGTGATCCTTTTTCAGGGTTGTATTCCCTCAATGACTCATTAATATTACCCTTACCCTCCTCCTTAAGGTTTCCCCTATCCTTCCTCTTCAAGTTTCCTTTCCTAAATGCTGCCTCCTTCAACATTCCTCTCACAAATGCCGCCTCATCCAATATTCTCCTCCTAAATTCTGCATCATCCAACATTCCCCACCCAAATGTCGACTCCTCCAACATTACCCTCCCAAAATCTGACTCCTTCAACATTCCCCTTCCCTGTGCTTTCGCTTATCACGAGACTTGGATTAACGTTAACATCTCATGGTGACTATGGCCAACAGTAGTATTTTAGGGACCTGAGCAATACGAGGATTGTTGGGGTGTTCACACTCATATCTATAGTTGTCAAAACTCCATGTACACGCTCGAGCTTTGGAGAGAGGTTAGGCTCAAATAATGGTCGATGAAATATAAAATGGTTGCGGAGATGTACCTGTGCACATTGACAGCGGGAAAGGGATGGAATTGAGAAATTATGCAAACTATTTTATTGCTTGGCCAATTTATCTATTGACCAAGTTCTAATAATATTTTCTTTCATTTCAGTTGTTATAACATTTCTTTTGTTTCAGTTGTAATAATTTTATTTGTTTCAGTTGTAAGAATATTGGTTTTGTTTCAGTTGTTATAAAAAAAATTTGTTTTAGTTGTTAGAATATTGATTTTGTTTCCGTTGTAAAAATATTTTTTCTGGTTCACTTGTAAGAAAATTGTTTTTGTTTCAATTGTAATAATATTTTTAACCTATTACCACAGGACTGAAATTTGAAGATTATTACATGGGTTTCCCATAATACAAAGAGTAGATGGGAGAGACTAACAGAATAACAAATAATCATGTAAAGGGCATTTAAGAATTTGTTAAATACGCTTTCAAACGTCTCAAAAGTGATAAGATTCCATGTTCGTGCACCCGTTGTATGAACGAAAAATATAAGTAATTGGAAGACATTGAGTTTCATTTAATAAAGTGGGGAAATCGTCAAGACTATAAAATGTGGACATACCATGGTGAAAAAATATACCTTATGTTCTAGAAGAATTGTCGGTACCCGAGCGCGTAACGGAACCCCAACGAGTGGAATTGGTTATGATTAACCAATACATCCTCCATTGATCGAATTAATTGTTGATTTTTATGGACTCCATAACCATCAAAACCACTAACCTATGGATACGGATAATGCGCATTATAACCAGCAAATTAACAATTTGATGTTGAACTACCAAGAGATCGGGAATACATATGGCTAAAAGGATGAGGCGAGACCGTTGTATAAAGAGAGCGATGAAGATCACTTAGTATTATTTGCAATGATTGGTTTTTCTAGCAACATCATAATCTAAATTCTTAAGTGAGCTAAAGAAATTGTCCTAAAAGAGAACACGTTAACAAAAAATTATCCTACCATGAAGAAGAGCTTGAAGGGTTTGGGTTTGAAATAAAAATCTATTCATGCATGCATGTATGATTGCATATTGTACCACAATGAGAACAAAGAGAAGGATGAATGTTCTATATGCAGTGAGCCTAGATATGTGGTTTGTGAGAATGGAAAGGACAAACCTATAAAAAATCGCAAGTACTAGCAAGTCCCATAAAATGTTTTGAAGTATTTTCCACCTGGGCCACGGTTATAGTGGTTTTTTATTGTACTATGGATAGCGGAGGCCATGACATGGCACACTCGGTGTGAGGTGGGTGATGCATCATCCGGTTGATTCACCTATTTGGAAATTTCAAATGTACACACCATGAATTTTCAAAGGAATCGCACAACGTTCGTCTTGAAATATCAACCAATGGATTTAACCCTTTCGGTAATTTAAGTACTAGTCATAGTTATTGGTCAGTTCTCGTGGTGCCTTTAAACCTCCCTCCAACACTACGCATGAGAAAAGAGTTCACATTGTTATCTTTGTTGATACCAGGGCCAAAGGCTCCCTGCGATGGTATTGGTATATTTTTAGCACCATTAATCCAAGAGCTTAAAGAGTTATGGGATAAAGGCGTGACGGCGTTCGACTCTCATTAGGGTGAAGAGTTCATACTTAAAGCAATGGTGATGTGGGCGATTCACGAACTTCCTACTTATGGGACCTTGTATGGTTGTAATGTTCATGGTTATTACGGATGTCCCATATGTTGGGAGGAAACTGAAACCTGTTGGCTACAACATATTAGAAAAATGATTTGCATGGGTCATCGCATATTTCTGTCAGCCAACCACCCTTTTAGTAACGGTAAGTTTAACTATTTTCCTCTCGACCACGAGCACAAAAAGCCGCCTGCTCAGCTTTTTGGTCAGTAGATCGAGGAGAAGGTGGTGGCTACGACTGTGGGGAATAGGTACGTAGGCAAACACCCTGAATTTATAAACCTGAAGCGTAAAGATAGGTGGGATCCGAACGACCCTAGTAAAGTGAAGTCGTGGTCCAGGCGATCAATATTTTTTTATCGTATTGGAAAGATCATTGTGTAAGGCATGTAATTAATGTGATGTACACTGAGAAGAATATTGCAGAACATCTGATAGGAACATATCTGGGTGGATCTCATCCCAAAGACAGAGAGAGGGCCGGCCAAGATTACATGATATGAAAATAAAGAAGAAACTATGGTTAAAAAATGATCCTATAGTAGGAAGAATTTCCACCCCTGGGGTTGATTTCACTTTGACTACTAGTGAGAAGAAGATCCTCTTAGACACATTGTTTAACTTAAAGACTCCAACCAGTTATTCTAGTAATTTAAGTAGGGTTATAAGCTACCAAGCAAATGACTTGAAATAGTGCAAGTCTCACGAATGACACGTAATCGTCCAATTAATCCCTATGTTATTTCGGCCTTGCTTTCTGAACATAAAGATCTTTGCCGAGTAATTATGCAAATCAGTTTATATTTTACCCTACTTTGTGCAAAAGTGGTAAGCAGAAGGCACATTAAAGCTGTGAAAGGAACTTTAGCAGAGGTAGTTTATGTATTAGAGAAATATTTTCCTCCATCGTTCTTCGATATTAGCATCCACCTGCTTATTCATTTATGCGATGAATCTTTATTATGTGGTCCCGTTAGGTATCGTTGGATGTATCCTTTTGAGCGCTTGATGAAAACCTTCAAAAATTATGTAAATAATACCCGGTATATATGAAGGTCAATTGTTGAAGAATACGTAACGGTTGAATCATTATTATACTCTAGGGAACATATACTAGAACAAGAGGTGAGGAGATTCAATCCTCGTGGAGAACGAGTGATCGAGGAACCTGATGATTTTGAGGATGATATGTCGTTTTGGAGAGGTGAAACTCATAAATCTACAATACGATCAAGAAGCTCGTTATATCTTCGAATCGCAAGATGAAATCGAAGACTGGAGAGAGTGAGTATCTACTGAATTGTTCTTTTTTGATAATATGTATATTATGTTTTATGATCTAAACTCTGTAATTTACCGGTAGGAGGTACGAGAACGAAATTTCCCAAAATCAAATGAGAAATTGCATGACAACTAATTTTAGGGCATGGGTGTCAAAAGAGGTCATTTTCACATCTTATGTGTGTGGTTAGCTATTCATGTGTGGTAAAAAAATGCTCTAATACAAATTCATTAATAAATGCAGCTTCTAAAAAGAAGTGATGTCACTTACAGACTTCCACGCCTAGGAAAAGGTCTTAGTTTTCGTTCAAAAGAATTTAAGCAATTTTACACCTACGGTTAGGATTTCTTTTCATATCGATATGAGTAAAATCTTTTAACGCAAAGAAGTGGAATATCAATTTCTTTCTTGACCACCTATATCGCTAGCAAAAGCAATAAAATCCAAAGAATACGGTGCTAACCTCTTATGGGATAATCCAGCAAATTATAGAACTTGATTACTTAGATTTTACATAAACCATGTTCTATTGTAATTGGGTAAAGGTGAAAGATACAAAGAATGTTTACAAAGTTAATCCTGACTCCAAACCTATTATGGTAGATTTATTAAAGCTGAAAAGTAAAGATCGCATAGTCGACGAGCGTTTTATTTGTGCCTTTTAGAACCTAAATAAGGCATTCTACTCGAAATGCATAAACGATGGCAATTGGTCTATTGTTGTGCATACACCAAAGGGTATGACTACTCAAGTAGATGCATTAAAGGATCCAACAAAGTTCCAGTCAGCTCTTAATGACAACCCTAATTTAAGGGATCTTTTAATTGATTGAGAGGAAGATTGAGTATCAAAATATTATTTTATAACTTGATTTAGAGGAAGATTGAGTATTAAAACATTATTTTATCCTTATCAATCTTTTTTGTATCCTATTATGATATTGACATTGTATTATCTCTTTACTTTCATGTATGAATGTTTAGTTACTTTTACAAATGTTTAGTATGATTTATGTAAGTTAACTTCCAATAATATGTTATGTTTAGTTACTTTCACAAGACTCTCGGTTTGAGAACAGAGTCATTTGAGTATGTAATTGGATCAAATTGACACAACTCAATTTTCACGTGTTCCTGTACATATACATATTTGATCAGTTTCATTTATGCAGTCTTCATAAAATAAAGTTAAATCAGCTTCATTTTATGAAGATTGTATCAAAGAAACTAATCAACAAATGTACATGTAAAAGAATATGCGGGGTATCCAGGATCAATTTAGTCTAATCACACATTTAGAAGACTCTATTTAATGGACTTCTTGGATCACAGGAATTAGGTACTCTTTGCTTTAACTGAAGTAGTTATGTAATTGATATGCATTATCTTTTGAATCTTTTATATGATAGAAGCAGTACGGGATAATTATTGGTTTTGTTTGGTTTAGCTGTTAGATAATTATTGGTAGTTGTCTTGTTGTTGGATAGTATGTTAGAAGGAGTAGGGGATAATTATTAGTCTGATTGTTGGATAAAATGTTGGGTAATTATTTGTTTTCGTAGCACGTAGGATTCCCAATTTCTCCCCCATCTCTCTCCAATTAATGTCTTGTTCGCAAAACACTTGAGCTTCAAAAAGTTGCAAAAATCTTGAGCTCTAAATTGTTGTGCACGAGGTGTTCGTGCCACTCAAAATGACATTTGGGTGACGCTTGGGGTTCCCACCCCCCGCGGCACACTTGCAAGCCTATCATCAAATTTGGTTATATTTCACACACACTCCATGCTACTCTAGACAAACACTACACTAGATATGAAACTTTCCTAAGTTTCTAACGCCATACCTATGATGGTGAATCCCGAATATGAGGTTGAGTACAAATCCATCGCCGACGATGCCTGGTACACCTCTTGACCGACTGTCGATGATTAATATCGGACCGTGAAGCTCTTAAACTTACCCGACTCTTGAAACAAGAAATTCGGTACCCACCGTTTTTAAACCCCGCAAGCCAATGACAACTTTTGCCAAAGGTTCAGGCATGTATACGTACAAGTACAAGACAAGTACTACTCCAAAATAATCAAAGGCATCACTGATAGGAAACAATTCGTCCATTCGAGTAGACATGTATGATGGAATTTTTTACTAATACTCGTATCGATGGATGGACGAACTATTTCCTATCAGTGATGTACATCTATATGAGTATTCATCAAATAATCCAAGATACACCGATACTCGTATGAAAAAATCGTTTCTTATCAGTGATGGCTTTGATTATTTTTTAGCATTGGCTGTCTTCTACTTGTCCGGATACATGCCTGAACCTTTGACAAAAGTCATCAACGGATTGCAGAGTTTTAAAATAGTGGGGATTCAATTTCTCATCCTAATAGTCAGGGAAGTTCAAGAGATTCATGGTCACATATTGATTATGTCTAATAGGACGGGAGGTGTAGCAGGCATCATCAGCGGTAGATTTTTACTCCACCTCATATTCAGGATTCGCCATCTTGGGTATGAAGTTGAAAACTCGGGAAAGTGTTAAAATTAGTGTAGTCTTCGTCTAGAGTAGCATGGTGTGTTTTTGAAACATAAAAAAAATGAAAAACAAGCACATTTAGGCTTGAAAATATTCCACAAGGGGTGGGCACCCCCAACAACACCCAAATGGAATCGCGAGTGGCATGAACACCTCTTGTGCAACTGTTTAGAGCTCAACGATTTTGCAAATTTTTAGAGGTCAAGAGTTTAACGAAGATGACATTAAATGGAGAGAGACGGAGGTAGAAATTTGAAAGTATACTTGCTACCTCAGATGGCACGGAAATACCGACTTGACATTATGACGATAATTTGAAAATATCTAAACTTATGTTTTAAAACTTCTCGTTGGAGGGCGAAAACCCAAAACACCCCCCAAACGACCCTGTGAGAGGTAAAAACAGCTTCCACGGGACCTATGTAACTAAAAGGAACTGACCACTTGGTCATGGGACTCCTAGTTTGACAATATGACGATAATTTGAAAATATATTGACTTAGGCTAAAAACTATGCCGTTAGAGGCACGAACACCTTGCAAGGGCCCAATGTAACTCGGAGGAACTGATTGTATGGTCATGGACCCTCGGGTTTGAGAATATGATAATAATTTGAAAATATAAAGACTTAGGCTTCAAAACATGCCGTTATAGGGTGAAAAAAGAAAACCAAACGGCCCCGTGAGAGGCATGAACACCTCGCACAGGACCAATGTAACTTTTAGGAACTGTCCGCGTGGTTACGAGACCCCCAGTTTGAAAATATGATGATAATTTAAAAATATCTTTACTTAGGCTTAAAAACATGCCGTTAGAGGACAAAAACCCAAAACACCTCCTGAACCGCCCTGTGAGAGCACGAACACCTCGCACGTGACCAATGTAACTCACGGGAATTTATCGCGTGGTCACGGAACTCACAATTTGAGAATATAATTATAATTTGAAAATATATTGATTGAGGCTTAGAAACATGTCGTTAGAGGGTGAAAAACAAAACACCCCCAAAACGACCCCGTGAGAGGCACGAACACCTCGCATGGGACCAACACAAATTGGAGGAAATGATCGCATAGTCATTGGACAACCGATTTGAGAATACGATAATAATTTGAAAAAATCTTGACTTAGGCTTCAAAACATGCCGTTGGAGGGTGAAAATCCAAAACTCCCCCAAAGCGGCCTTGTAAGAGGCACGAACACCTCGCATGGGACCAATGTAACTATCAAGAACTGACCGCATGATCACAGGACTCTCGATTTGAGAATATTATGATAATTTGAAAATATCAAGACCTAGGATTCAAAACATTTCGTTATAGGGCGAAAACCCAAAACACCATCCAAACTGCCCCGTGAGAGCCACGAACACCTCGAACGGGACAAATGTGACTCGTAAGAACTAATCGCGTGGTCACGGAACCCTCAGTTTGATAATATGATGATAATTTGAAAATATGAAGAGTTAGACTTAAAAACATGCACTTAGAGGGAGAAAACCCAAAACACCCCCCTAACAACCCCATGAGATGCATGAACACCTCGCACGGGACTAATATAACTCGTAACAACTAATCGCGTGGTCATGGGACACCCAATTATAGAATATAATGATAATTTCAAAATATCTTGACTCAGGCTTCAAAATATGATGTTAGAAGGTGAAAACCCAAAGCTTGCCCCCCCCCCCCAAACGGCCCCGTGAGAGGCACGAACACCTCTTACGGGACCAATGTAACTTGCGAGAATTGACTGCGTGGTCATGAAACTCTCAGTTTGAGAATATGAAGATAATTTGAAAATATCTACACTTATGCATAAAAACATGCCATTATAGGGAGAAAACCCAAAACACCTCCCAAAAGGCCCGGTGAAAGGCCAAACATCTCGCTAGGGACCAATGTAACTCGTAGAAACTGACCGCGTGATCACAGGACCCTCGATTTGAAGGTAATTTAAAAATATATATACTTGGGCTTAAAAACATGCTATTAGAGGGAAAACCCCAAAAACAAAACGACCTTTTAAGAGGAGCGAACACCTCGTACGAGACCAATGTAACTCGCAAGAACTGACATGTGGTCACGGGACTCCCGGTTCGAGAATATAATGATAAATTAAACACCCCAAATGGCCCCATGATAGGCACAAACACCTCGTACGAGAATGATGTGACTTGCAGGAACTAACCGCATGGTCAAGGAACTCCCGGTATAAGAATATGAAGATAATATAAAAATATCTAGACTTAGGTTTAAAGGTCCCGTGAGAGTCACGAACACCTCTTATGGGACCAATGAGACTAGCAAGAAGTGATCGCATGCTCACAGGACTCCCGATTTGAGAATATGATGATAATTTGAAAATAACTAGACTTGGGCTAAAAACATGCCGTTAGAGGGCGAAAATCCAAAACACCCCCCAAATGACCTCGTGAGAGGCATGAACACCTCACATGGGACCAATGTAATTTACAAGAACTGACCACGTGGTCATGGGACTCCCGGTTTGAGAATATGACGATAATTTGAAAATATCTTGCCTTAGGCTTCAAAACATGCCAATAGAGGGGAAAACCCCAAAACACCATCCAAACAGCCCGTAAGAGGCACAAACACCTCGCATGGGACTAATGTAACTCACAAGAACTGATCACGTGGTCACGGAACTCTCGGATTAAGAATATGGTGATAATCTAAAAATATTTAGAATTAGGATTTAAATCATGCCGTTATAGGGTGAAAAACCAAAACACCCCCAAAACGGCCTCGTGAAAGGCACGAACACCTCCTATAGGACCAATGTATCAATTTGAAAATATAACGATAATTTGAAAATATCTAGACTTAGGCTTAAAAGAATGTCTTTACAGGAAAAAAACCAAAACATCCCCCCAAACGGACCCTTGGTAAGCACGAACACCTCACACAGGACCAATGTAACTCGCAGGAACTGATCGCGAGGCCGTGGAACTCCCGATTTGGGAATATGACAAGAATTTCAAATCATCTTAACTTAGGCTTCAAAATATGTCTCTAGAGGGTAAAAACCAAAAACACCCCCAAAATGATCCTGTGAGAGGCATGAACACCTCGCACGGGACCAACGTAACTTAGAGGAACTTATCGCGTGGTCACCGGACCACCGATTTGATAATATGATGATAATTTAAAAATATATTGACTTAGGCTTCAAAACATGTCGTTAGAGGGTGGAAACCTAAAACACCCCCCAAACGATCCCGTGAGAGGCATGAATAACTTGTACGGAACTAAACGACCTTGTGAGAGGCACAAACACCTCGTACGGGACCAATGTAACTTAGAGGAACTGATCGCGTGGTCACGGGAATCCCCATTTGATAATATGACAATAATTTGAAATATCTTGAATTAGGCTTCGAAACATTCCATTGGAGGGCAAAACCTAAAACACTAGCCAAACGGCCCGGTGAGAGGCAAGAACACCTCGCACGGGACCAATGTAACTAGCAGGAACTGATCCCTTAGTCACGGGACTCCCGGTTTGAGAATATAAAGATAATTTAAAAATATATAAATTTAGGCTTAAAAATATGAGGTTAGAGGACGAAAACCCAAACCCCCCAAACTACCCCGTGAGAGGCACAAACACCTCGTACGGGACCAATGTAACGAGAAGGAACTGAACGCATGGTCATGGAACTCCCGATTTGAAAATTTGATGATAATTTTAAAATATCTAGACTTAGGCTTAAAAACATGTCGTTAGAGGGGAAAAACCCAAAACATCCCAATTTCTCCCGCCATCTCTCTCAAATTAATGTCTTGTTCGCAAAACTCTTGAGCTCTAAAGATTTGCAAAATTCTTGAGCTTTAAACAGTTATTGTATTTCACACACACCATGCTACTCTAGAAAACACTACACTAGCTTTGATACTTACCCAAGTTTCCATCACCATACCTAAGATGACGAATCCCGAATATGAGGTGGATTACATATCCCCCACCGACGATGCATGGTACACCTCTCGACTGATTATCCGTGATAAACATCTCATCGTGAAGCTCTTAAACTTCTTAGACTCTTGCGATAAGAAATTTAGTGCCCACCATTTCAAAACCCCGCAAGCCATGGACGACTTTTCCCAGAGGTTCAGGCCTATATTTGAACAAGTACATGAAAACCACTACTCCAAAATAATCAAAGGCATCACTAATAGGAAACAATTTGTCCATATGATTATCGATGTATATTTGAATTTTTGGCTGATACTCGTATGGACATATGGACCAGTTATTTCCTATGAGTGATGGTGGCCACTGTATGGACGAATTATTTCCTAGACGGACATGGTGGGAACTGTATGGATTAATTATTTCCTAGATAGACATGGTGGGCACAATATGGATGAATTATTTCCAAGACAGACATTATGGGCATTGTATCGAAATAATTCGTCCATACATCTATACGAGTATCAGTTAAATAATCCAGGATACATCGATACTCCTATGGGAAAATTATTTCAAATTAGTGATGACTTTGATTATTTTGGAGCAGTGGTTGCCTTTTACTTGTCTGGATACAGGCTTGAACCTCTAGCAGAACTTGTCAATGGCTTGCGAAGTTTTGAAATGGTAGGCCCTGAATTTCTCATCATAAGTGTCAAGGAAGTTTAAGAACTTCACGGTTAGATATTGCTCATGGAAAATCGGTCGAGAGGAGTACCACGCATCATTGACGGAAGATTTGTACTCCACCTCATATTCGGGATTCCTCATCTTAGGTATAGCGTTGGAAACTTGGGAAAGTGTCAAATCTTGTGTAGTGTTTGTCTAGAGTAGCATGGTGTGTGTGTGAAATACAAAAAAAAATTAAAAATAGGCCCATTTACACCTCAAAATGTCCCTTGGAGATGGGAACCCCCAGCGGCACCCAAACGGCACTGAGATTGGCTCGAACACCTCTTGCGCAACTATTTAGAGCTCAAGATTTTTGCAACTTTGTAGAGCTCAAGAGTTTTACGAACACGACATTAATTGGAGAGACATGGCAGGAGAAATTGGGAAACCTGGGTGATACATATGATGGCATGAGACTCTTGTTTTGAAAATATGATGATAATTTGAAAATATCTAGACTTAGGCTTAAAAACTTACCATTATTGGGAGAAAACTAAAAACATACCCCAAACGGCCCCGTGAGAGGCACGAACACCTCGCATGGAACCAATGTAAATTGGAGGAACTGATCGCATGGTCACAAGACCCCCAGTTTGAGAATATGACGATAATTTTAAAATATCAAGACTTAGGCTAAAAACATGCTGTTAGAGAACGAAAACCCAAAATACCCCATAAATGACCCCATGAGAGGCACGAACACCTCGTACGGGACCGACATAACTCGCAAGAACTGACTTCATGGTCATGGGACTCCTGATTTAAGAATATGACAATAATTTGAAAATATCTAGATTTAGGTTTAAAAACATGTCGTCATAGGGAGAAAACCCCAAATGGCCCCGTGAGAGGCACGAACACCTCACACAAGACCAATGTAACTCGAAGAAACAAACCGCATAGTTAAGGGACTCCCAATTTGAGATTATGATGATAATTTGAAACAATCTATACATAGGCTTCAAAACATGCCGATAGAGGGAGAAAATCCCAAAACACAAGAAAAATGTCCCCGTAAGAAGCACGAAAACCTCGCAGGGGACCAATGTAACTCTCAAGAACTAACCGCGTGGTCATAAGAGTCTCGATTTGAGAATATAATGATAATTTGAAAATATCTTGACTTGGGATTCAAAACATGTCGTTAGAGGGTGAAAACCCAAAACAACCCCCAAACAGCCCCATAAGAGGCACGAACACCTCGCACGGGACCAATGTAACTCGCAGGAACTGACTCCGTAATCATGGGACTCTTGGTTTGAAAATATCTAGACTTCAGCTTAAAAATAAGTCGTTAGAGGGAAAAACCACAAAAAAGGCCCCATGAGAGGCACGAACACCTCGCACGGGACCAATGTAACTCGAAAAGAACTGACCGTGTGGTCACTGAACCCTCGATTTGAAAATATGATGATAATTTGAAAATATCTTCACTTCATCTTAAAAGCATGTCGTTAGAGGGTGAAAATCAAATAAAACCCCACAAACGATCCTGTGAAAGGCACAAACACCTCGCACAGGACCAATATAACTCGCATTAAAACTAACCGTATGGTCATAGGACTCTCGAATTGAGCATATGATGATAATTTTAAAATATTTAGGCTTAGTCTTCAAAACATATCGTTAGAGGGCGAAAACCCAAAACACCCCCCAAATGACCCCGTGAGAGGCACGGACACCTCGCACGAGGCCAATGTAAGTAGCATGACGAACCTCATGGTAACGGGACTCTCAATTTGAGGAAATGATGATAATTTGAAACCATAAAGACTTAGGCTTCAAACCATGTCATTATAGGGTGAAACCCAAAAACACACACCCCAAACGGTCACCTGAGAGGCACCACCACCTCACATGGAACCAATGTAACTTGTAGGAACTGATCGCATGGTCACAGGACCCTCAATTTCATAATATGATAATAATTTAAAAATATCTAGACTTAGGCTTAAAAACATTTTGTTATAGGTAAAAAATAGAAAACACCTCCCAAGCAGCCCCATGAGAGGCACGAACACCTCGCACGGGACCAATGTAACTCGTAATAATTGACTGGAAGGTCACGGGACTCCCGGTTTGAAAAGAAGATGATAATTTGAAAATATCTTGACTTTGGCTTCAAAACATGATGTTAGATGGCACAAAACACCCCCCAAAAAGTCCTGTGAGAGGTAGAGACACCTTGCACAGGACCAATGTTAATCGCGAGAATAGACCACGTTATCACAGGACTCCAGGTTTGAGAATATGATGATAATTTGAAAATATCTAGACTTAGGCCTAAAAACATGTCGTTAGAGGGTGAAAACCCAAAACACCTCCCAAACGGCCCCATGAGGGGCGCAAGCACCTAGCACGGGACCAATGTAAATAGCAGTAACTGATCACATGGTCACGAGACTCCCAATTTGAGAATATGATGATAATTTGAAAATATATATACTTGGGCTTTAAAACATGTCATTAGAGGGATAAAACCAAGAATACCCTAATTTCTTCCACCATTTTGCTCCAATTAATGTATTGTTTGCAAAATGCTTGAGCGCTAAAAAGTTGGAAAACTCTTGAGCTCTAAACAATTGTGGAAGAGGTATTCGTGCCACTCGTGGTACCGTTTGGGTGCCGCTGGGGGTGTCCATCCCCCGCGAAACATTTTCTAGTCTAAGTGTGCATGTTTTGTTGAATTTTACACACACACCATCATACTCTAGACAATTAGTACACTAGCTTTGACACTTTCTCAAGTTTCCAACCCCATACCTATGTTGGTGAATCCCGAATATGAGGTGGAGTACAAATCCACCGCCAATGGCGCCTGGAAAACATCTCGATCAATTGTCCATGATTAATATCTAATCGTGAAGATCTTAAACTTTCCCGACTCTTACAATGAGAAATACAGTGCCCACCATTTAAAAACCTCACAAGCCGTGGAGGACTTTTGCCAGAGGTTCGGGCCTATATTCGAACTAGTAAGGGACAAGAACTGCTCCAAAATAATCAAAGGAATTAGTGATTGGAAAGAATTTGTCCATGTGAGTATCGATGTATGTTGAATTTTTTTTACTGATACTCGTATGGATGTATGGACGAATTATTTCTTACCGGTGATGGTGGGCACTGTATGGACGAATTGTTTCCAAGATAAACATGGTGGGAACTATATGAATGAACGGATTCCTGGACAGACATGGTGGGTACTGTATGGAAACAATTCATCCATACGTCTATAAAAGTATCCATCAAATAATTTAACATACGTCGATACTCGTATGGAAACATTGTTTCTTACCATTGATTGCTTTGATTATTTTGGAGTAGTGGTCGTCCTATACTTGTCCGGATACAGGCCTGAACCAATAGCAAAAGCTATCAATGGCTTGTGGAGTTTTGAAATGGTGGGGACTGAATTTCTCATCACAACAGTTGGGTAAGTTTAAGAGGTTCACAGTCGGATATCGATCATGAACAATCGGTCGAAAGTAGTACCAGGAGTCTTCGGCGGTAGATTTGTACTCCATCTCATATTAGGGATTCATCATCTTATGTATGGATATGGAAACTTGGGTAAGTATCAAAGCTAGTGTAGTGTTTGTCTAGAGTAGCATGGTGTGTGTGAAATATAACAAAATTTGAAAACATGCACACTTAGGCTTGAAAACGTGTCGAGGGGCACCCCCAGTGGCACCCAAATAGAACCACGAGTGGCACAAATACCTCTGGTAAAATAATTTAGAGATCAATATTTTTGCAAACACGACATTAATTAGAGAAATATGGCGGGAGAAATTGAGAAGCCGATGTGCTAGCTAAGATGGCATGGGACTCTAAGTATGAAAATATGATGATAATTTGAAAATATCCAGACTTAGGCTTAAAAACTTGTTGTTATAGGGAGAAAACCCAAAAGACCCCCCAAACGGCCCCATGAGAGGCACGAACACCTCACGCCGAACTGACATAACTCGAAGGAACTGGCCATGTTATCACGGGACCCTCGGTTTGTGAATATGAGGATAATTTTAATATATCTAGACTTAGGCTTAAAAAAAGGATGTTAGACGGTGAAAACTTATAAAACCCCCCCAATTGGCCCCGTGAGAAGCACAAAAACGTCGCACGAGACCAATGTAACTCGCAGGAATTGACCATGTGGTCACGGGATCCCCGATTTGTGAATATGATGATAATTTGAAAATATCTTCACGTAGGCTTTAAAATATGCCATTAATGGATAAAAACCCAAAATATCCCCCCACACGGCCCCGTGAGAGGCACGAGTACCTCGCACGGGACCAATGTAACATGCAGGAAATGACCCTATGTTCATGGGTCTCCCAGTTTGAGAATATGACGATAATTTCAAAATATCGACACTTGTGCTTAAAAACATGCTGATAAAGAATAAAAACCCAAAGCACCCCCCAAACGGCCCCGTGAGAGGCACATACACCTCGCACGAGACCAATCAGGAACTGGTTGCAGGTTCACGAGACAACCTATTTGTGAATATGATGATAATTTGAAAATATCTAGACTTAGGCTTCAAAGCATATCATTAGAGGGTGAAAATGTAAAACACCCCTAGAACGGTCCCATGAGAGGCACAAACACCTCACACGGGACAGCTGTAACTTGCAGGAAGTAACCGCGTGGTTACAAGACCCCCGGTTTGAGAATATGATGATAATGTGAAAATATCTAGACTTAGGCTTAAAAATATGTCATGGTATAAAATCCAAAACACCTCCCACACAGCCCTGTGAGAGGCACAAATATCTCACACGGGACTAATGTAACCCGCAGGAACTGATCGCGTGGTCATGAGACTCGAGTTTGAGAAAATGATGAAAATTGAAAATATCCAGACTAAGCCTTAAAAGCATGCCGTTAGAGGGTGAAAACTCAAAATAACCCCAAACGACCCTGTGAGAGACTCGAACATCTCGCACGGAACCAATGTAACTCCCAAGAATTGACCACGTGGTCCAGGACCCCCAGTTTGAATATAAGATGATAATTTGAAAATATCTACACTTGGGCTTAAAAACATGCCTTTAGAGAGAAAAGCCCCAAAAAACTCCCTAAATGGCCTCGTGAGAGGTACAAACATCTCACACGGGGCCAATGTAACTAATAAGAACTAACCGTGTGGTCACGGGAACCTCGATTGGAGAATATAATAGTAAGTTGAAAATATCTACACTTAGGCCTAAAGCACGCTGTTAGAGGGCAAAAACCCCAAACACCCTCCAAAAGCCATGTAAGACGCACGAACAACTCGCACGGGACCAATATAATTCGTACTAACTGACCATGAAGTCACAGAACCACCGATTTAAGAACATGATAATAATTTAAAAATATCTAGACTAACACTTAAAAACACCCCCCAAGCAGCCTCGTAAGAGGCACGAACACCTCGCACAAAACTAACATAACTCGCAGGAACTGACTGCATCATTACGGGACCCCCGATTTCAGAATATGATGATAATTTAAAAATATCTAGATTTAGGCTTAAAAACATGTCGTTACAGGGCGAAAACCCAAAACTTGCCCCAAATGGCACCGTGAGAGGCACGAACACCTCGCACAGGACCAATGTAACTAACAGAAACTGACCGCGTGGTCACGAAACTCCCAATTTGAGAATATTATGATAATTTGAAAATAGCTAATCTTTGGCTTGAAAACATGCCATTAGAGGGCGAAACCCCAAAACATCCCAATTTCTCCTGCCTTTTCTCCAATTCTTGTCATGTTCACAAAACCATTAAGCTCTAAAGAGTTTCAAACTCTTGAGCTTTAAACAGTTGTGCACGAGGTGTTCGTGTCACTCGCAGTGCCGTGTGTGTGCCGCAGGTGTGTCTAACCCCACTCACAACATGCCGTTAGAGGACGAAAATCAAAAACAGCCACCAAACGGCACCGTGAGAGGCACGAAAACTTTGTAGGGAGCAAAGTAACTCACAAGAACTGATTGCATGGTCACGGGACACGTGGTTTGAGAATATGACTATAATTTGAAAATATATTAACCTAGGCTTAAAAACATGTCGTTAGATGGCGAAAAACCAACATAGCCCTCAAACTGCCTCGTGAGAGGTACGAACATTTCACACGGGACCATTGTAACTCCTAAAAACTGACCGCGTGGTCACAAAACCCCCATTTTGAGAATATGACCATAATTTGAAAATATCTACACTTAGGCTTAAAAACATGTCGTTAGAGGGTGAAAACCCAAAACAACCCTCAAACCGCCACGTGATAGGCACGATCACCTCACATGGGACCAGTGTAACTCACAGGAACTGACTACGTGATCACGGGACTACATATTTGAGAATATGAGATAATTTGAAAATTTCTACACTTAAGCTTAAAAACATGCTGTTAGAGTGCGAAAACCCAAAACACCCCCCAAACGGCCCCGTGAGAGACACGAACACCTCGCATGGGACCAATGTTACTCGTAGGAACTGACCACATGGTCATGAGCCTCCCATAGGAGAATATGATGATAATTTGAAAATATCAGACTTAGGCTTAATAGTAACCGATCAGAGGGAGAAAACCCAAAACACCACCAATCGGCCCCGTTATAGGCACGAACACTTCGCATGGGACCAATGTAACTCATAGGAACGAATTGCATGATCATGGGACTCCCAATTTGAGAATATGATGATAATATGAAAATACCTACACTTAAGCTTAAAAACATGCTGTTAGAGGAAGAAAACCCCAAACACCCCCTTAACGGCCCCGTGGGAGGCACGAACACCTCTAATGGGACCAACGTAACTTTAAAGAACTAATCGCGTGGTAACGGTACTCCCGATTTAAGAATCTAATGAAAATTTCAAAATATCTATACTTACCCTTAAAAATATGCCGTTATAGGGCAAAACCCCAAAAGGGCTCCGTGAGAGGCACGGGACCAATGTAACTCATAGGAACTGACTGCATGATCACGAGACCCTCGGTGTGACGATTGTTTAAAAATATCTAGACTTAGTCTTAAAATCATGTCGTTAGAGGGAAACTACCAAAATACCCCCAAACAGCCCCAAGAGAGGCACGAACACCTCGCACGGAACCAATGCAACTCGCCAGAACTGATCGCTTGGTCACGGGACTCCTGATTTGAAAATATGATGATAATTTGAAAATATCAACACTTGGACTTAAAAACATGTCATTTGAGAGAGAAAACCCAACCCCCCCCCCCCCCAAATGGCCTTATGAGAGGCATGAACATGTCTCATGAGACCAATATAACTCGCAAGAACTGACTGCATGGTTACGGGAGTCCCGATTTTAGAATATGATGATAATTTGAAAATTTCTCTACTTAGGCTTCAAAACATGCCGTTGGAGGGGAAAAACCCAAAATACACCCCAAAAGTCCCTCTGAGACACACGAACAGCTCTCACATGATCAATGTCACTCGTAGGAACTGATCGTGTAGTCATCGAACCCCCGATTTAAGAATATGATAATAATTTGAAAATATCTAGACATAGGCTTAAAAACAAGCAGTTAGACAGCGAAAACACAAAACACCCTCCCTAACGGTCCCGTGAGAGGCACGAACACATCATACGGGACCAATGTAACTTGCAAAAATTGATCGTGTCGTCACGGGACCCCCGATTTGAGAATATGATGATAATTGAAAAATATCTACACTTGGTCTTAAAAACATGCCATTAGAGGTTGAAAACCCAAAACATCCCCCAAACGGCTTCGTGATAGGCACAAACACCTTACAGGAACCAATGTAACTCGCAGGAACTTATTGCATGGTGACGGGACACTCGATTTGAGAATATGATGATAATTTGAAAATATCTACACTTAAGCTTAAAAATATGCCGTTAGAGGGAGGAAACCCAAAACAGCCCCCAAACAGCCCCGTGAGAGGCACGAACACCCCGCATGGGACCAACATAACTTGCAAGAACTGACAATGTGGTCATGGGACTCCATCTTTGAGAATATGATGATAATTCCAAAATATGTCCACTTAAGCTTAAACACGTGTCGTTAGACAGTGAAAACCCAAAACACCCCTCAAATGGCCCCGTAAGCGGCACGAGCACCTCGTACAGGACCAATGTAACTCGCAGGAAATCACCACGTGTTCACAGGACCCCCAATTTGATAATATGATGATAATTTAAAAATATCTTGACTTGGGCTTAAAAGTAACCGGTCAGAGGGCGAAAACCCAAAACACTTCCCAAGCGGCCCCGTGATAGGCACGAACACCTCGCACGGGACCAATATAACTCGAAGGAACTGATTGCCTGCTCATGGGACTCCCGGTTTGATAATATGATGATAATTTACAAATATCTACACTTAAGCTTAAAAACATGCCGTTAGAGGGCGAAAACCCAAAACACCCTCCAAACGGCCCCGTGAGAGGCACGAACACCTCGCACGGGATCAACGTAGCTCGCAATGACTGATCGCGTGGTCACAGGAGTCCCTATCTGAGAATATGATCATAATTTGAAAATATCTAGACTTAGGCTTAAAAGCATGTCAATAAAGGGGGAAACCCATAACACCCCCCTCAAAAGGCCCCGTGAGAGGCATGAAAACATCGTATGGGAACCATGTAACTCATAGGAACTGACTGCGTGATCCCGGGATCCTCAATTTGATAATAATTTAAAAATATCTAAACTTAGGCTTAAAATCATGTCATTAGAGGGAAAATACCCAAAATACCCCCAAACAGCCCGATATGAGACATGAACTCCTTGCACGGGACAATAAAACTCGTAGGAACTCACCGTGTGGTCACGGGACCCCCGATTTGAAAATATGAAGATAATTTGAAAATATCTACACTTGGGCTTGATAACATGCCGTTCGATGGGAAAAACCTAAAGACCCTCCAAACGGCCTTGTGAGAGGCACAAACATCTCTCACGGGATCAACGTAACTCTAAAGAACTGATCACGTGGTTATGGGACTCCCTATTTGATAATATGATGATAATTTGAAAATATCTTAACTTAGCCATCGAAGCATGCCGTTAGACGGGAAAATTCCAAAACACCCCCCAAAAGGCCCTGTGAGACACACGAACAGCTCGCACGGGACCAGTGTAACTCGTAGGAACTAACCATGTAATCACGGAACTCCCTATGTAAGATTATGACAATAGTTGGAAACTATCTAGACTTAGGCTTAAAAACAAGATGTTAGAGAACCAAAATCCAAAACATCCAACAAACGACCCCGTGAGAGGCACGAACACCTCTTACGGGACCAATATAACTTGCGGGAACTGACCGCGTCATCATGGGACCCCTGATTTGAGAATATGATGATAACTGGAAAACATTTACACTTAGGCTTAAAAACATGCAGTTAGAGGGTGAAAACCCAAAACACACCCCAAACAGCCTCGTGATAGCAACGAACACCTTACACGTGACCAATGTAACTCGCAGGAACTGATTGCGTGGTCACGGGACTCCCGGTTTGATAATATGATGATAATGTGAAAATATCTACACTTAATCATAAAAACATGTCGTTAGAGAGCGAAAACCCAAAACACCCCCCCCCCCAAAACGGCCACGTGAGATGCAAGAACATCTCTCACAGGACAAGCGTAACTCGCAAGAACTGACAGCATGGTCGTGGGACTCTCGATTTAAAAATATCATCGTAATTTTATGATTAAAAACATGCAGTTATTGGGCAAAAACCCAAAACACCCCCCAAATGGCCCTGTGAGAGGCACAAACACCTAGCATGGGACCAATGTAATTCGTAGGATCTGACTGCATGATCACGGGACCCTTGGTATGATAATAATTTAAAAATATCTATACTTAGGCTTAAAAGCATGCCGTTAGAGGGAAAATGCCATAAAATACCCCAAATGGCCCCATGAGAGGCACGAACACATCGCACGACATCAATGTAACTCGCAGGAATTTACCGCGTGGTCACGGGACTCCCAATGTAATAATATAATTATAATTTGAAAATATCTAGACTTTGTATTCAAAACATGTTGTTAGAGGGCGAAAATCCAAAACACCCCCTTAAACGGCCCCGTGAAAGGTACGAACACCTCGCACGAGAACAATGTAACTAGAAGGAATGGGTTGCATGTTCATGGAACTACCGATTTAAGAATGTGAAGATAATTTGAAAATATCTAGACTCAGGTTTCAAAACATGCCGTTATAGGGTGAAATCCCAAAGCAACACCCCCCCTAAAAAAAATGGTCACGTGAGAGGCACCAACACCTCACACGAGACCAATGTAACTTATAGGAATGGATTTCATGGTCACAGGACCCTCGGTTTGATAAAATGGAGATGATATAAAATTATTTAGACTTAGGCTTAAAAACTTGTCGTTAGCGGGCAATAACCCAAAACAACACCCAAACGGCTCCATGAGAGGAATGAAAACCTCGCACATCACCAATGTAACTCGCAGAAACTGACCGCGTGGTCGTGGGACCCCTGATTTGAGAATACGAAAATAACTAAAAAATATGTTGACTTAGACTTCAAAACATTCCGTTAGACGGTAAAAACTCAAAACACGCCCTAAATGGCCCCGTTAGAGGCCCGAACACCTCGCACGGGACCATTGCAACTAGTAGCATCGAATTGCATGGTCACACAACCCACGGTTTGAGAATGTGATGATAACTTGAAAATATCTTGACTTGGGCTTCAAAGCATGCTGCTAGAGGGAAAGAACCCACCAAATGGCCCCATGAGAGGCACTAATACCTCGTACGGGACCAATGTAACTCGCAGGAACTGACCACGTGGTCACGGGACTCCCGATTTGAGAATATGATGAAAATATGAAAATATCTACACATAGGTTTAAAAACTTGCCGTTAAAGGGGAAAAAATCCTAAACACCCCCCAAACGGCCCCGTGAGAGGCACGAACACGTCACACGGGATCAATGTGACTCGCAGGAGCTGACCGCGTGATCACAGGACCCCCGATTTTAGAATATGAAGATAATTTGAAAATATCTACACTAAGGCATAAAAAATGTCGTTAGAGAGCAAAAACCCAAAACAACACCAAACGGCCCCGTGAGAGGCACGAACACCTCACACGAGAGCAGTTTAACTCGCAGGAGATGAATGCGTGGTCATGGGACTCCCGGTTTGAGAATATGACGATAATTTGAAAATATTTAGACTTAGTCTTAAAAACCAAAACACCCCTTAAACTTCCTCGTGAGAGGCACGAACACCTCACATGGGACCAATGTAGTCCATAGGAACTCATCGCGTGGTCACGGGAACCCCAATTTTATAATATGATGATAATTTAAAAATATCTACACTCATGCTTAAAAACATGTCGTCAGAGGTAGAAAACCAAAAACACCCCCTAAACGGCCCATGAGAGGCACGAACACCTCACATGGGACCAATGTATCACGTTGGAGTTGACTGGGTGGTTACGAGACTCCTAGTTTGAGAATATGATGATAGTTTAAAAATATATATACTTAGACACAAAAACAAGCTGTTAGAGGGTGAAAACTCAAAACACCACCAAACGACCTCGTGAGAGGCATGAACACCTCTCTCATGATTAATGTATCTCGCAGTAACTAACCGCGCGATTTTCAAGCCGAAGTGTGCCTATTTTCAAATTTTATTTCATTTCACACACACACACCACGCTACTCTAGAAAAACACTACACTAGCATTGATACTTTCCCATGTTTCCAATGCCATACCTATGATGGTGAATCCCGAATATGACGTGGAGTACAAATCCACCGCCGACGATGCTTGGTACACCTCTCGACTGATTGTCCGTGATCAATATCTGATCGTGAAGATATTAAACTTCCCTGACTCTTGTGATGAGAAATACCATTCCCACCATTTAAAAACCCCGTAACTCGTGGACGACTTTTGCTAGAGGTTGAAGCCTGTATCTGAACAAGTACAGGACAACCACTACTCCAAAATATTCAAAGGCATCACTGATACGAAACAATTCATCCATACGAGTATCGATTTATATTGGAATTTTTTACTGATATTCGTATGGACGTATGGATGAGTTATTTCCTATTAGTGATGGTGGGCACTGTACGGACGAATTATTTCCTAGACAGACATTGTGGGTACTGTGTGGATGAATTGTTTCCTAGGCAGACATGGTGGGCAGTGTATGGAAAAAATTTATCCATACGTCTATATGAGTATCCGTAAAATAATCCAGGATACGCCGATATTCCTTTAGGAAAATTTCTTCTTATTAGTTATGGCTTTAATTATTTTATAGCAGTGGTTGTCATTTACTTGTCCGGATACAGGCTTGAATCTCTAGAAATACTTGTCAACGGCTTGCGGATTTTTGAAATGATGGGCATTGAATTTCTGGTCACAAGAGTCGGGGAAGTTTAAGAGCTTCACAATCAGATATTGATAATGGAAAATCAGTTAAGAGGAGTACCACGCATCATCGTCGATGGACTTATACTCCACCTTATATTCGGGAATTGTTATCTTAGGTATGGCAATGGAAACTTGGGAATGTGTCAAATCTAGTGTAGTGTTTGTCTAAAGCAGCATGGTGTGTGTGAAATACAACAAAATTGAAAATAGGCCAACTTAGGCTTGAAATGTCTCACGGGGGTGGTCACCCCAGCAGAACCCAAATTACATCGCGAGTGGTACGAACACCTCTTGCACAATTGTTTAGAGCTCAAGAGTTTTGTAACTTTATAGACCTCAAGATTTTTGCGAACACAACATTAATTGGAGAGAGATAGCAGGAGAAATTGAGAATCCTACGCGATACCTAACATGGCACAAGATTATCGATTTGAAAATATGATGATAATTGTAAAATATCTAGAGGTAGGCTCAAAACCATGTCATTATAGGGCAAAAACTCAAAACACCCCCCTCTTAAGAGGACTGAACACCTCGCACGGGACCAATGTAACTCGAAGTAACTGATCACGTCATCACAGGACCCCCAATTCGAGAATATGTTGATAATTTGAAAATATCTAGACTTAGGCTTAAAACATGTTGTTAGAGGACGAAAACCCAAAACAACCCCCAAATGACCCTGTGAGAGGCAGGCACACCTCATACAGGACCAACATAACTCGTAAAAGCTAACCGCGTTGTCATGGGACTTTTGATTTTAGAATATCACAATAATTTGAAAATATCTAGACCTAGGCATAAAAACTTGTCATTATAAGCCAAAAACCCCCCAAACACCCACCAAATGGCCATATGAGAGGCACGAACACCTCACACGAGCCCAATGTATCTCGTAGGAACTGACCGGGTGGTCACAGGACCCTCTGTTTAAAAATATGTGATAATTTCAAAATATCTAGACTTACACTTAAAAACATGTCATTAGAGGGGAAAAACCCAAAACACCCCCCAACCAGCCCACTGAGAGGCACGAACACCTCGCACGGAACGAATGTAACTCGCAAGAACAAATCGCATGATCACAGGAGTCCTGATTTGAGAATATGATGATAATTTGAAAATATCTTAACTTAGAATTCCAAACATGCCGTTAGAGGGAGAAAACCCAAAAAAAACCCCAAACGGCCCCTGTGAGAGGCACAAACACCTCTCACGGGACCAACGTAACTTGCAGAAACTGATCGCGCGATCACGACACTCTCGGTTTGAGAATGTCACAATAATTTGAAAATATCTATACTTAAGCTCAAAAATAGGCCATTAGACGGAAACTAAACCCAAAACACCCCCTAAGCGGCCCCGTGAGAGGCACGAACACCCCGCACGGCTCCAATCTAACTCATAGGAACTGACCGCATTGTCATGGGACCCCAGATTTGAGAATATGATAATAATTTGAAAATATCTAGACTTTGGTATAAAAACATGCCGTTAGAGGGAAAAAATAAAAATAAAAACCCAACGGACTAGTGAGAGGAACGAACACCTCGCTGGGGAGCAATGTAACTCTCAAGAACTGACCGCGTGGTCACGGGACTCCCGATTTGAAGATATGATGATAATTTGAAAATTCCTACATTTTGGCTTTAAAACATGTCATTTAAGGGAAAAAAACTCAAAACACCACCCAAACGGCCTCGTGAGAGGCACGGACACCTCACACGGGACCAATGTAACTCGCGGGAACTGATCGCTTGGTCACGGAACCCCCAATTTGAAAATATGACGATAATTTGAAAATATCTATGCTTGGGATTAAAAACATGTCGTTTGATGGCGAAAATCCAAAACACCGCCCAAATGGCCCTATGAGAGGCACGAACACCTCGTACGGGACTAATGTATCTCCCAGGAGTTGACCGCGTGGTCACGGGACTCTCGGTTTGAGAATAAGATGGTAATTTGAAGATATCTAGACTTATGCTAAAAAAACATGTTGTTAGAGGGCGAACACCAAAAAAAATGGCCCCGTGAGAGGCACAAACACCTCGTATAGAACCAATGTAACTCACTCGAACAGAGCGCATGATCACGGGACCCCCGATTTGAGAATAATACGATAATTTGAAAAGATCTAGACTTAGGCTTAAAAATGTGTCGTTAGAGGGTGAAAACCCAAAACACCCGAAATGGCCCCGTGAGAGGCATAAACACCTCGCACGGGACTAATGTCACTCGCTGGAACTGACCGTCGGGTCATGGGACTCTCAGTTTGAGATAATTTTAAAATATCTTGACTTAGGTTTCAAAACATGCCGTTAGAGGGAGAAAACCCAAAACACCTCCCACGGCCCTTTGAGAGGCATGAACACCTCGCACGGGACCAATGTAACTCATAAGAACTGACCGTGTGGTCACGGGACTCTCGATTTGAGAATATCACAATAATTTGAAAATATCTACACTTAAGATTAAAAACATGCGGTTAGAGAAAAATATCTACACTTAAGCCTCGTGAGTGGCATGAACACCTCACACGGGACCATTGTAACTCGCAATAACTGACTGTGTGGTCACGGGATCCCCGATGTCAAAATTTAATGATAATTTGAAAATTACTACACTTAGGCTTAAAACCATGTTGTTAGAGGGTGAAAACTCAAAACACCTGCCAAATGGCCCCATAATAGGCACGAAGAACTTGCACGGGACCAATGAAACTCCCAGGAACTGACTGCGTGGTCACAGGACTCCCAATTTGAGAATATGATGACAATTTGAAAACATCTACACTTAAGCTTAAGAACTTTGTGTTAGCAAGCAAAAACCCAAAATAACTCCCAAACGGTCCCGTGAGAGGCACGAACATCTCGTATGGGACCAATGTAATTCACATGAACTGACCGCGTGATCATGGGGCCCCCGATTTGAGAATACGATGATAATTTGAAAATATTTAGACTTATTCTTGAAAACATGTCTTTGGAGGGCGAAAACCCAAAACACCCCCTCAAATGTCCCTGTGAGAGGCACAAACACCTCACACGGAACCAATATAACTATCAAACATCCCCGTGAGACGCACAAACACCTCGCACGGGACCAAAGCAACTCTTTGAAACTGACTATGTGGTCACGGGATTCTAAAATTGAGAATATGATGATAATTTGCAAATATCTTGACTTAGACTTCAAAACCACCCGTTGGTGGGTGAAAACCCAAAACACCCACCAAACGGCCCTGTGAGTGGCACGACCACCTCGCGTGGGACCAATGTAACTCGAAACAGCATGCTCACGAGACTCCCAAGTTTAGAGTATGATGATAATTTTAAAATATGTAGACTAAGGATTAAAAACATGTCGTTAGAGTATGAAAACCCAAAACATCCCCCAAACGGCCCTGCGAGAGGCACTAACACCTCGTACGGGACCAATGTAACTAGAAAGAATGGACCGCATCATCACGAGACTCCCAGTTTGAGAATATGATGATAATTTGAAAATATCTAGACTTGGGCTTGAAAACATGTTGTTAGAAGGCGATAACCCAAAACATCCCAATTTCTCTCACCAAGTCTCTCCAATTAATGTCATGTTCGCAAAACTATTAACCTCTAAACAGTTTCACATGAGGTGTTCATGCCACTCGCAGTTATGTGTGGGTGTTATAAGGGGTGTCCACACCCCCACACGCCCGGGCACGTTTTTAAGCCTAAGTGTCCCTGTTTTCAAATTTTGTTGCATTTCACACACACACACCATGTTACTCTAGACAAACACAACACTATCTTTGACACTTTCTCAAGTTTCCAAAACCATACCTATTATGGAGAATCCCGAATATGAGGTGGAGTAAAAATCCACCGTCGAAGACGCCTGGTACACCTTTCGACTGATTATTTGTGATCAATATCTAATCATGATGCTCTTAAAGTTCCCCGACTCTTTCAATAAGAAATACAATGCCCACTATTTCAAAACCTTGCAAGCCATGGAAGACTTTTGCCAGAGGTTCAGGCCTGTATCCGAACAAGTACAAGACAACCACTACTCTAAAATATCCAAAGGCATCACTGACAGGAAACATCCGTGCATATGAGAATCAATTTATGTTTGAATTTTTCACAGATACTCCTATAGACAACTCGACGAATTATTTCCTATTAGTGATGGTGGGCTCTGTATGGACGAATTGTTTCCTAGACATACATGGTGGGCACAATATGGATGAAATGTATCCTAGGCAAGCATGGTGGGCATTGTATGGAAATAATTTATCCATACGTCTATACGAGTATTCTTAAAATAATCCAAGATGCGTCGATACTCCTATGGACAAATTGTTTCTTATCAGTGATGGCTTTGATTATTTTAGACTCGTGGTTGTCTTTTACTTTTTCGAATACAGGCTTGAATCTCTGGAAAAACTTGTCAACGGCTTGCGAAGTTTTGAAATTGTGGGCACTGAATTTCTCATCGCAAGAGTCTAGAGCTTCATGGACAGATATTGATCAAGGAAAATTAGTCGAGAGGAGTACCACTTGTCTTCAATGGTGCACTTATACTCCACCTCATATTCGGGATTCGTCATCTTAGTTATGGCAATGAAAACTTGGGAAAGTGTCAAAGCTAGTGTAGTGTTTATATAAAGTAGGATGATGTGTGTCAAATACAATAAAATTTGACAACAGGGCCACTTAGGCTTGAAAATGTCCCACGAGGGTGGTGGGCTACCCCAACGAAAGCCAAATAGCACCGCGAGTGGCACGAACTCATCTTGCACAATTGTTTAGAGCTCAAGAGTTTTGTAACTTTGTAGACCTCAAGAGTATTGAGAATACGACATTGATTGGAGAGAGATGGAGGGAGAAATTGGGAAGCCTACATGATACCTAAGAGGAAAGGGGACTCTCAGTTTGAAAATATGATGATAATTTGAAAATATCTAGACTTAGGCCTAAAAACTTGTCGTTATAGGGCAAAACCCAAACCACACCCCACATCTAGTGAGAGGCACTAACACCTCGCACGAGACCAATGTAACTCAGAGGAACTGATCGCGTGGTCATAGGACCCCCGGATTGTGAATATTACAGTAATTTAAAATATTTAGACTAAGGCATAAAAACATATCGTTAGAGGACAAAAACCCAAAATAAACCCCAAACGACCCCGTGAGAGGCAAGAACACCTCATACAGGACCAACCTAACTCGCAAGAAATGACCACGTGGTCACGAAATCCCCAATTTGAGAATATGACGATAATTTGAAAATATCTAGACTTAGGGTTAACAACATGTTGTTATAAGGAGAAAACACCAAACACCCCACAAATGGCCCTGTGATAGGCACGAATACCTCACACGGGACCAATGTAACTCGTAGGAACTGACCTGGTGGTAACGGAAACTTCGGTTGAAAAATAATATGATAATTTCAAAATATCTAGGCTTAGGCTTAAAAACATGCCATTAGAGGGCGAAACACTCAAAACCCACCCGAAACGGCTCCATGTGAGGCACTAACACCTTGCACAGGACCAATGTAACTCGCAAGGACTGACCGTGTGGTCATAGGAGTCCCGATTTGAGAATGTGACAATAATTTGAAAATATCTCGACTTTGGCTTCAAAACATGCTGTTAGAGGGCGAAAACAAAAAACACCCCCCAAATGGCCCCATGAGAGACACGAACACCTCACACGGGACCAATGTAACTTGGAGGAACAGATCGCATGGACACAGAACTCCCAATTTTATAATATGACGATAATTTAAAAATATCTACACTTAAGCTTAAAAACATGCGTTCAGAGGGGAAAAAACAAAACATCCCCCAACGGCCCCATGAGATGCACGAACACCTCGCATGGGAACAACATAACTTGCAGGAATTGACCCTCATTGTCACGAGACCCCCAGTTTGAGAATATGATGATAATTTCAAAATATCTAGACTTGGGCTTAAAAATATGCCACTAGAGAGCGAAAACAAAAAAAAACACCTCCCGAATGGCCCCGTGAGAGGCACAAACACCTCCCAGGGGAGCAATGAAACTCGCAAGAACTGACTACATGGTCACGGGACTTCTCGTTTGAGAATATGATGATATATTAAAAATATCTAGACTTACACTCCAAAACATGTCATTAGAGGGCAAAAATCTAAAACACCCCCAAACCTGAGAGGCATGAACACTTCTCACAGGACTAATGTAACTCATAGGAGTTTACCACGTGATCACGGGACCCCTGATTTGATAATATGACGATAATTTGAAAATATCTACATTTTGTCTTAAAAACATGCCGTTAGAGGGAGAAAACCCACAATACCCCAAAAACGGTCCAGTGAGAAGCACGAACACCTCGCACGGGACAAATGTAACTCACATGAATTGACCCCCTGGTCACGAGACTCCCAATTTGAGAATATGGTGACAAGTTGAAAATATCTAGACTTAGGGTTGAAAACATGCTGTTAGAGGGTGAAAACCCAAAACACACCCCAAACAACCCCGTAAGAGGCACTGACACCTCGCGCGAGACTAATGTAACTTGCACGAACTGACCTTGTGGTCACGGGATCCCCGATTTGAGAATGTGATGATAATTTGAAAATATCTACACTTAGGCTTAAAAACATGTCGTTAGAGGGCGAAAACCCAAAAAAAAACCCAAACGGCATCGTGAGAGACACGGACACATCGCAATGGACCAATGTAAATCGAAGGAACTGACCGTGTGGTCACGGGACCCTCAATTTGAGAATATCAAGACTTCGGATTAAAAATATGCCGTTAAAGGGAGAAAACCCAAAACACCCCCCAGATGGCCCCGTGAGAGGCACTAACACCTCGCATGGGACTAATGTAACTCACAGGAACTGAGCGGGTGATCATGGGACCCCCGTTTTGAGAATATGATGATAATTTGAAAATATCTAGATTTGGGCTTAAAAACATGCCATTAGTGGATGAAAACAAATAGAACACCCCCCAAACGGCCCCATGAGCGACACAAACACCTCGCAAGGGTGTAATGTAACTCGCAAGAACTGACTGCATGGTCATAGGAATTTCGGTTTGAGAATATGATGGTAAATTTAAAATATCTAGACTTAGGCATAAAAATATGTCCGTAGAGTGCGAAAACTAAAACATCCCCCAAACGGCCCCGTGAAAGGTGCGAATACCTCATAGGGGACTGATGTAAATAGAAAAACCTAACCGTGTGGTCATAGGACTCTCGGTTTGAAAATATGACGATAATTTGAAAATATCTACACTTAGGCTTAAAAAAATGCCATCAGAGGGAAAAAACTTAAAGACCTCCCAAACGGCCTCATGGGAGGCACGAACACCTCGCACGAGACCAATGTAACTCGCAGGAACTGACCACGCGATCATGGGCCCCTTGATTGGAGAATGCGATGATAATTTGAAAATATCTAACACTTAGGCTTGAAAACATGTCGTTAGAGGGAAAAAATAAAACACACCCCACAGACAACCTTATGAGAGGGACGAAAACCTTGCATGGGACCAATGTAACTTGCAGAAACTATTCACATGGTTATAGGACTCCCTATTTGAGAATATGAGGATAATTTGAAAATATTTAGACTTAGGCTTCAAAGCATGTCGTTAGAGGGCGAAAACCCAAGACACCCCCCAAAAGGCCTCGTGAAAGGCACAAACACCTCCCACGGGACAAATGTAACTCGCAGTTATTGACCGCGTGGTCACGGGACCTCGATTTGAGAATATGTCAATAATTTGAAAATATCTACACCTAGGCTTAAAAACATGTCGTTAGAGGGCGAAAACCCAAAACATCCCCAAACGGCCTCTAAAGAGGCACGAACAACTCACACGGGACCAATGCAGTTCGGAGGAACTGACCGTGTGGTCACGTGACCCTCGATTTGAAAATATGATGTTAATTTGAAACTATCTAGACTTAGGCTTCAAAACATGTAGTTAGAGGGAGAAAATCCAAAACAACTCCCAAACGGCCCCGTGAGAGGCATGAGCACCTCGCACGGGACCAATATAACTCATAGGAACTGATCGCGTGGTCACGAGATCCCTGATTTGAGAATATGATGATAATTTAAATATATTTACACTTAGGTTTAAAAAAATATTGTCAGAGGGTTAAAACCTAAAACACTCCCCCAAACGGCCACGTGATAGACACGAACAGCTCGTATGGGAACAACATAACTCGTAGGAAATGACTGCGTGGTCATGAGACTGCCGTCTTGATAATATGAATATAAGTTTAAAATACCTACACTTAAGCTTAAAATCATGTCGTTAGCGGGAAAAAACCCAAAACACCCCACAATCAGCCTTGTGAGAGGCACGAATACCTCGCATGGGACCATTATAACTCGCAGGAACTATTCGCATGGTCACGGAGCTCCCGATTTGAGAATAAGATAATAATTTGAAAATATCTTGACTTAGGCTTCAAATCATGTTGCTAGAGGGAAAAAACCCAAAACAATCTCCAAACGTCCCCGTGATAGGCACGAACACGTTGCACGGGAATGTAACTAGCAGGAACGGATCGCGTGGTCACAAAACTCACAATTTCAGAATATGATGATAATTTGAAAATATCTAGACTTAGGCTTCAAAATATGCCGTTATTGGGAGAAATACCACAACACCCTCCCAAACGGTCCCGTGAGACGTACGAGCACCTCGTACAGGACCAATGTTACTCGTAGGAGCTGACCTCGTGGTCACAAAATACTCGATTTTAGAATATGATGATAATTTGAGAATAGTTAGACTAAGAATTAAAAACATGACGTCAAAGGGAAAAAACCAAAAACACCCCCCCCAAATGGCCCCACGAGAGGCGCGAACACCTAGCACGGGACCAATGAAACTCGCAGGAACTGACTGTGTGTTCACGGGAACCCCAGTTTGAGAATATGATGATAACTCGAAAATATCATGATTTTGGCCTCAAAACATGCCCTTAGATGATGACAACCTAAAACACCACCCAAACATCCCCTCGAGAGGCATGAACACCTCACACGGGACCAATGTAACTAGCAGGAATGGACCGCATGGTCGCGGGACCCCTGGTTTGAGAATATGATGATAAATTTAAAATATCTTGACTTAGACTTCAAAACATGCCATTTGAGGGCAAAAATCAAAAGCACCCCCTAAACGGCCCCGTGAGAGGCACAAACACCTTGCATGGGACCAATATAACTTGTAGAAACTGACCGCATGATCATGGGACTCCCGATTGGAAAATATAATTATAATTTGAAAATATTTATAATTTCACTTAAAAACATCTAATTAGAGGGCAAAAACACAAAACACCCTCCAAACGGCCCCGCGAGAGGCACAAACACCTCGCACGGGACCAATGTAACTGCTAAGAACTGATCAAGTAGTCACAGGACCCCCGATTTCAAAATGTGACAATAATTTAAGTCGTCTACATTTCGACTTAAAACATGTCGTTAGAGGGCGAAAACCAAGAACAGCCTACAAACAGCCCTGTGAGAGGCACGAACACCACGCACGGGGCCAATGTAACCCGTAGGAACTGACCGCGTGGTCAAGGGATGACAATTTGAAAATATCTAGACTTAGGCTTCAAATTGAGGAATACCGATTAGAGATTTTGGTATATACTAAGTGGGGAATCCCACCTTGATTGGAGGTTCTATTTGTAGATAGTAATTAAATTTATATGAAACAATGATAATAAGTTTAGAGATAATGGATCTTAGGATCCAATCCCGAAAGGGGATAACTTTAAAAGGTTCACGAAATAAATTAAACCCTATTATGGATGGAGAATTATAACTGCTAATTGATGTGCATATGGATATAGAAATATCCTTAATGATGATTGATTTAGGAGAAGTCTCACACAATGAGAAATGCTAAATGTAGTGCATTAGGATAAAGAATATCCTTAACATAAATGGATTTGAGAGACAATTCATAAATAGAAGCGGCATGTGAGCTTCAAGCAAGAAATAGTATAGTGTACACTAAGTGGGGAAGATGTGTGAGAATTGACGATTAATATATCAAGAGGGAAATATACTAAACAATGACATTAAATCTAATGTGCCTAAGAGCGTATAGTATATATGAAAACCAATGTGACAGGTATACCTTATATGATGGTGTATCTTTATATGATGTGATGATGTATGTATACCTTATGTGATGGTGTGTGTGTGTGTGTATATATATATATATATATATATATATATATAGTGAAGCATACCCCCTCCTTGATATCATTGGAAAGTTGCGTGCGATGAGGGTGAGCATCCTGGCTCAAAGAGCAGGGTGTGGATATTCTCCAGGTCTTAGTCGTCCATTGTGATTATTATGCGATATTTATATGCATTCTTTTTGGGGGGTGAGAAGTCGAGGGTATGTGTCTTTCTCACTTGCCGATTAGGAGCTATGACCGCTTCCCGGGACGTTGTGTGCGTGATTTGATCACGAGGTGGGTGTCGTTGAACCCCACCAGGTTGCCCCAGTTTGCTATGTGTATGGGTTGTTGGAAGATGATAGCATGTGAGTCTGCGTCCTCGAGTTATAGCTCGGTTGGATGGTTATGATATTGGTGATTGTGATTGTACTTGGGTATTGAGGGCATAATGGACCTCAATGACCAACATTGCTAGGATTAGTGTAACGGGGGCGTTCCTTGTTTGGATTTTGCTTCGGCGAGACGTCCCACGCACGAACCGCAATGTAGTGTTGGAAATTGGGGAGAAGTTAATCCCTAATGCTCATATATATATATATATATATATATATATATATATATATATATATATATCACATATCCCGACGATCGACAGTGCCAGAAGTAGTGTAACGGGGGGTTCCTTGTTTGGATTTCGCCTCAGCGAGATGTCTAATGCATGAAACGCCGTGTGCTGTTGAGAATTGGGAATATTAATTAATTAAAATTTGAGTAATAATTTGGGTTACATGCATCATGCATTGAGGGCATAATGAACCTCGAAGATCAATACTGTTAGAAGTAGTATAATGGGTAGTTCCTTGTTTGGATTTCACTTCGACGAGACGTCCTACGCGCGAAACGCAATGCAGTGTTGAGAACCGGGAGAATTTTTGTCCTTAGCACTTGATGCTAATAACTCACATATATATGATTACATGCCAAATGAGGTCATAACCAGAATATATGAAATTCTAGTAAAAGATAATGTTGATGTATTGTGAAGTTGTTATTATGAGGATGGTTATGTAAACTTTATATGTTCAATAAATGAACAAATATAAAGAGAATGATAACATTAAGAATATAAAATAATGTTGTAAATGGAACTTAGATAAGGGTAGATTGCGAGATAAGTTAGATAATCTTAATCGAATCATCATTTTGGGATCTAGTTAGATTTTATTCCCTAATTTCTATTTGGGCATTCATTTAGAGACCACGTGCATAAGTTTAGTGCACGCTCTAGTTGAGAGGTGAGTTGGATTATTATGGAGAGGATGATTCCTTTAAATTATGTCATAATGCAATTATAATTATTATGCATTTTAATGCACTTGCTATAAAAAAAATTCAATTCGAGCTCTGGCTCATTTATATTTTTTCCCTCCATGTATATATTGTATTACTTTAGGTGTTCCTCCGTAAGGACGCCATTGATGTTCTTCCATACAGTGTATTCGTGGAGCTATGGAAGTAGTGGACTGTTGCGGAATCCTGTTTAGACGATTCCCATCTTTGATGTATCTAGATTAGGATTCAGTTTGTATCTAGAGTTTATACTCAAGTGTTGTAGATTAACACTTTTATGTTTCTTTCCTCATATTTGTATTGTTTGTGCCCCGACAGCTTATTCGGGTATTTCATTGTTTAGATTTTGTTATACATTGTATTGTACTCTTTTATATCGTTGGAGTTTGCATGTATCACTCATCATAGTTAAATGTAGTATTGTTGTAAATGGTTGTATGGTTGGTTTTTAATTGGTGTTAAATAAAAGTTTTAAATTTTTTTGGCACCCTCTCTGAATGATTTCGGGTAGTTAGCCTTATATTATTTAGTATTGTCAGTTGATGTTGAGACTGTGCCATCTGAGATACCTGATTTATTATAGTATAAGGTTGGACACCCGTTATTATTTGGAGTGGGTTGTCACATATGGTATCAAATCATCAAGTTCTAGTGTCTTTAGGATCTATGTGGGTTACTATGATCTTCCGTAGGCATTCTTGATATAGAGCCTTATTGTTAGGACGGTTGCATTCACACGTCCATATTTCTTCTGTGATATGAAAATATTTGAATGGCGTTCTGATACAATTGTTCTTGTTTCAGATGCCACCGAAGGGAGGTCGTTCATCCAGGGAAAATAAAGGGGCTAAAAATGTGCAACCCCAAATGCCTCAAAGGAACATGACTATAGATGAAGTTTCCAATATTGTAGCACAAGCAGTAACTTCTGCCATTTCTACGATGGCGCAGCAATCTGCCATTCAAGCAGTCAAAACCCATTTAGGATTGTCTTTATGGAAAAGAGTGAAGGACGATTTTAGTAAGGGGCATCCTCCCAAGTTTGCAGGGGGAGTTGATGCAATGGCTACAAGTCAATGGAAGAATAGTATGCATAGGCACCTCTGTATGCCTGAGTGTAGTGAGGTGCAGAAGCAATTTTTAGCCACATTTAAGCAATCGGGTGCGTCTCTCCAATGGTGGGAGTCTGTAACCACATCTAAACAGAGAGATACTTTACCTATAATAGAATTTTAGGAACTTTTTTATCGAAGTTATTTTCCTTCCCCGTCGGAATACGAAGATTTTTCAAAGTAATATAACGGTGGAGGAATATGAGGAAGACTTTTCTAGATGGGCGAAATTAGTACCTGATGAGGTAAATACGAAAGAGAAACGTATATCGAAGTTTATTCGCGGGTTAGATTGGAGAATTTGGCAACATTTGTTAGAGAGTCCCAAGCTAATGACTTTCGTCGAGGTAGTGAATGAGGCACTATTAAAGTGTCATGAAGATCGTCTCCGTTCGCAAGAGGGTAAGAACTTTGGAGATTGGAGTTCATCAAGTAGGTTTGGAAAATAGAGTGCCAGTACTGCTAGTTGGTATAAGTCGGACTATAGAGAGGCACAACGACGTTTTGTTCCTCAAGATGGGTCGAGAGGAATTTCGGGTAGATGTTTCTTATTTAAAGAAATAGGTCATAAAAAGAGAGATTGTCCTATAAGAGGTAAAGGACCATGTTTTGATGAAGTCTTGAAAGTGCAACCCCTACAACAGATTTGAGGTCATTTTAGACCGGGGGACTTTGTTTGGGAGCCCATTGATGAGGAAGGGCAATCGGACTAGAGATGGATGATGTAAGTTAATTTTCCCTTATGAATGGGATAATTACTATATGAAGTTTTGGGAATATCGTATGAGAGATATTTTTGAATGGGTAGTGCTATAACCCTATTATGTATGTGATAACCCTAAAGGGGAATTTTGAGCAAGTTAGGCTCTTGTGTTATTATCTTTTGAGAGAATAGATAATTTTGTGATGTGCTCAAAAAGAGCTATAAACCTTGTGGTGAATTTAAGAATTGTGGTTGTGTGATAAGTAGTAATGATAAAGCTACTTCTTTGTATATAGTCATGTTAGACTTATGTAACTCTTGTATTCCAGATATGGATGAGACGTATATATGGCAATATGTTAATATGATGTAAGATGTTATTTCTGAAAAGAGTTCAGAATTTGTGGATTGATGAGACGAAGGAAAATTTTAGCTCATAATTATGCTAATTTTTGTGAGCTATGTGTTGTTATATGTATGATGATTGATAAGACCTTGTGTAGGACATAAGTCACTTTATGTAAAATATCGTATGACATAAACTATTTTCAAAATAAAACTTTTATCGGCCATTGGGCCATTTTAAAATGATTTTTCACCAAAATATTTTCAAACTCTAGTCCAGATTTAACAAACTCTCAATCCCCGACGTGGATACTTAGTAGTGTATTAGGAGGGTTCCATGTTTGGATTTTGCTTTTGCGAGACGTCCTCCGAACGAAAGTGGTGAATGTCAGGAATTGAGAGGAGTTATTTCTTTGGACCATTCAAAATTTTTACACTATTAATATGCTAGTATTATTTATATATCTCGAGAATTGTGGAACTTCAGAGGAAAATGAAGCCTCATTATGATTGGTGCGAGCATAAAGCTCAAATAAAGGGTGTATGGACGCCCTAGTGGTTAATAAATTGATTTTATACAACTTAAAATAAAATAAATTAAAATAAATTCATCGTGGGGAGTTAGATATTTGGAGACAGGATTAGTGAGGATGAGTGGGGTAGGAACTAGTTGAGCTTTGGAGAATTAGGCTTAGCTAAATTTCGAGGAAGAAATTTTTGTAAGTTGGGAAGTTTGTAACAACCCAAGGTTTTGGGACAGCTATTTATTTATTTTGGGAGGAATAAATATTATTTTATTTCAAGAGAAATTGAATTGACAATTGAGGTCAAAATTTGGAGTCGTTAGAAAGTGTTTCGAATGGCGATTCTGAGGGTGTAGTTGTTTCCGGAAGGGTCAACAAAGTCAAAATGACTGTACTTGGAGTCTATTTAGGTTCCGAAATATTTTAAGCTCGTTTGACTCGAATTAAAGTTATCGAGTCATTTAAAGTGTGTATTATCATTTAAAGATGTGTATTTTGGGAGTTAGGGCTTAAAAGCCTACGAGAGATTGATTTCTCCAAAGAGAGAAAGAGAAATAGAAAGAAAGAAAGAGAGAAGAAGAAAGAAGAAGAGAATGAAGGAGAAAAGAGAGAGAAAGTGGAGTTTTTTCGGCATCTACGCGATTTCGAGGATGGATCAGACCCTACAAACCCGAGGCAAGTGATTAAACTTGCTAAATAATTGTTGTGTACATTTATTTCATGATTTGTGGATCAAATTGATGGGTTTTAGGCTTAGTTTATCAAAACCTAATTTTTGGATATAATCTTAGATTTGTTTTGTAGAAATGAATTTGAGGTTATAAATTAGTTTAAAAGTGTTATTGGATGTTATATATTTGATTGGGTTGAAGAAAAATGGAGAGAAAATGATAAATATGAATTTTGGGATTCTTGGCTTACTAAAAAATATCCATTTTCGAGCCTCTAGGTAGGCCGAATCGATTCCGCCCCCTAACCGAATCGATTCAGAAACATGCAGGTGCCCAGGTCTGAGTGACCGAATCAATTCGGACCCAGCCGAATCAATTCGGCCTGAGACAGAGTCCCAGGTCAGATGACCCGAATCGATTCACCTTGGAGGCCGAATCGATTCGGAAATAGGGATTTTGAGGGATGTTTTTCTATGGAAAATTCCATCCCGTTTCGTTCAAAGTTATCGATTGGGAACCTCTATAGGAATCATTGGGAGTATGTTTGGAGACTATTAGAGAGTTTCCCTTGTAAGGAATTATTGGAGTCATATAGACTGAAATTGAGGAATACCGATTAGAGATTTTGGTATATACTAAGTGGGGAAGCCCACCTTGAATTGAGGCTCTATTTGGATATAGTAATTAAATTTATATGAAAGAATGAGAATAAGTTTAGAGATAACGGATCTTAGGCTCTAATCCCGAAAGGGGATAACATTAAAAGGTTCACGAAATAAATTGAACCCTATTATGGATGGAGAATTATAAATGCTAATTGATGTGCATATGGATATAGAAATATCCTTAATGATGATTGATTTGGGAGAAGTCACACACAATGAGAAATGCTAAATGTGGTGCATTATGATAAAGAATATCCTTAACATACATGGATTTGAGAGACAATTCATAAATAGAAGCGACATGTGAGCTTCAAGCGAGAAATAGTATAGTGTACACTAAGTGGGGAAGATGTGTGAGAATTGACGATTAGTATATCAAGAGGGAAATTTACTAAACAATGACATTAATTATATTGCGCCTAAGAGCTTATAGTAAATATGAAAACCAATGTGACAGGTATACCTTATATGATGGTGTATCTTTATATGATGTGATAATGTATGTATACCTTATGTGATGGAATATGTATATATATATATATATATATATATATATATATATATATATAGTGAAGCATACCCCCTCCTTGCTATTATTGGGAAGTTGCGTGCGATGAGGATGAGCATCCTGGCTCAAAGATCAGGGTGTGGATATTCTCCAGGTCATAGTCGTCCATTGTGATTATTATGAGATATTTATATGCATTCTTTTTTGGGGGTGAGAAGTCGAGGGTATGTGTCGTTCTCACTTGCCGGTTAGGAGCTATGATCGCTTCCCGGGACGTTGTGTGCGTGAGTTGATCATGAGGTGGGTGTCGTTGAACCCCACCAGGTGGCCCCAGTTTTCTACGTGTATGGATGCTGGAAAATGATAGCATGTGAGCCTGTGTCCTCGAGTTATAGCTCAGTTGGATGGTTATGATATTGGTGATTGTGCTTGTACTTGGGTATTGAGGGCATAATGGACCTCAACAACCAACATTGCCAGGATTAGTGTAACGGGGGGGTTCCTTGTTTGGATTTCGCTTCGGCGAGACGTCCCACGCACGAACCGCAGTGTAGTGTTGGAAATTGGGGAGAAGTTAGTCCCTAATGATCATATATATATATATATATATATATATCACCTATCCCGACGATCGACAGTGCCAGGAGTAGTGTAACGGGGGGTTCCTTGTTTGGATTTTGCCTCGGCGAGACGTCCCATGCATGAAACGCCATGAGCTGTTGAGAATTGAGAATATTAATTAATTAAAATTTGAGTAATAATTTGGGTTACATGCATCATGCATTGAGGGCATCATGAACCTCGAAGATCAATACTATCAGAAGTAGTGTAATAGGGGGTTCCTTGTTTGGATTTCGCTTCGGCGAGACGTCCCACACGCGAAACGAAGTGCAGTGTTGAGAATTGGGAGAAGTTTTGTCCTTAGCGCTTGATGTTAATAACTCATATATATATATATATATATATATATGATTACATGCCAATTGAGGGCATAACTAGAATATATAAAATTTCAGTAAAAGAGAATGTTGATGTATTGTGATGTTGTTGTTATGAGGATGGTTATGTAAACTTTATATGTTCAATAAATGAACAAATATAAAGAGAATGATGACATTAAGAATATAAAGTAATGTTGTAGATGGAACTTAGATAAGGGTAGATTGCGAGATAAGTTAGATAATCTTAATCGAATCTTCATTTTGGGATCTAGTTAGATTTTATTGCCTAAATTCTATTTGGGCATTCATTTAGAGGCCACATGCATATGTTTAGTGCGCGGTCTAGTTGAGAGGTGAGTTGGATTATTATGGAGAGGACGATTCCATTAAATCATGTCATAATGCATTTATAATTATTATGCATTTTAATGCACCTGCTATAAAATGTTTTCAACTCGGGCTCTGACCCATTTATATTTTTTCCCTCCATGTATATATTGTATTACTTTAGGTGTTCCTTCACAAGGACGCCATTGATGTTCTTCCATCCAATGTATTCGTGGAGCTGTGGCAGTAGCGGACTGTTGCGGCATATTGTTTAGACGATTCCTAACTTTGATATATTTAGATTAGGATTCAGTTTGTATCTCAAGTTTATACTCAAGTGTTGTAGATTAACAATTTTATGTTTCTTTCCTCATATCTGTATTGTCTGTGACCCGACAGCTTATTCGGGTATTTCATTGTTGATATTTTGTTGTACATTGTATTTTACTCTTTTATATCGTTGGAATTTGCATGTATCACTCATCATAGTTAAATGTAGTATTTTTGTAAATGGTTGTATGGTTGGTTTTTAATTGGTGTTAAATAAAAGTTTTAAATTTTTTTGGCACCCTCTTTGAATGATTTCGGGTAGTTAGCCTTATATTATTTAGTATTCTCAGTTGATGTTGAAACTGTTCCATCTGAGATACCTGATTTATTATAGTATAGGGATGGCCACCCGTTATTATTTGGAGCGAGTTGTCACAGATGGTATTAGAGAATCAGGTTCTAGTGTCTTTAGGATTTGTGTGGGTTACTATGATCTTCCGTAAGCGTTCTTGATGTAGAGCCTTATTGTTAGGACGGTTTCATTCACACGTCCATTTTTCTTCTGTGATATGAAAATATTTGAAAGGCATTCTGATACAATTGTTCTTGTTTCAGATGCCACCGAAGGGAGGTCGTTCAGCCAGGGTAAATAAAAGGGATAAAATTGTGCAACCCCAAATGCCTCGAAGGAACATTACTATAGATGAAGTTGCCAATATTGTAGCACAAGCAGTAACTGCTGCCATTTCTACGATGGCGCGGTAATCTGCCATTCAAACAGCCCAAACCCATTTAGGATTGTCTTTATGGGAAAGAGTGAAGGAAGATTTTAGTAAGGGGAATCCTCCCGAGTTTGCAAAGGGAGTTGATGCAATGGCTGCAAGTCAATGGAAGAATAATATGCAGAGGCACCTCCGTATGGTTGAGTGTAGTGAGGTGCAAATCAATTTTTAGCCACCTTTAAGATATCGGGTGCGGCTCTCCAATAGTGGGAGTCTGTCACCACATCTGAACAGAGAGATACTTTACCTATAATAGAATTTTGGGAACTTTTTGATCGAAGTTATTTTCCTTCCCCGACTCGGAATACGAAGATTTTTCAAGGTAATAGAACGGTGGAGGAATATGAGGAAGACTTTTCTAGATGGGCGAAATTAGTACCTGATGAGGTAACAACGGAAGAGAAACATATATCGAACACCTCCCCCCTACAAACGGCCCCGTGACAAGAACGAACACCTCGCACGGGACCAATGTAACTTGTAGGAACTGATTGCGTGGTCATGGGACTCCCAGTTTGAGAATGTGATGATAATTTAAAATATGTACACTTAAGCTTAAAAACATGTCGTTAGAGGGTGAAATCGAAAACATCCCCCAAATGGCCCCATGAGAGGTACGAACACCTCGTACGAGACCAATGTAACTCACAAGAACTTACCGTGTAGTCACGGGACTCTCTTTTTGATAATATGATGATAATTTAAAAATATCTAGACTTAGCCTTAAAAGCATGTCATTTTATGGCCAAAACCCAAACACCCCCAAACGGCCCCGTGAGAGGCATGAACACCGCGCAATAGACCAATGTAATGCGTAGGAACTTTTAGCGTCGTCACGGGACCCTCGGTATGACGATAATTTAAAAATATCAAAACTTGGGCTTAAAAACAGGCCGTTAGAGAGAAAATACCAAAAATACCCCCAAACGGCCTAATGGGAGGGATGAACACCTCGTACGGAACCGATGCAACTCGTAGGTACTGACCGTATGGTCATGAGGCTTCCAGTTTGAGAATATATGATGATAATTTGAAAATATCTTGACTTAGGATTCAAAATATACCGTTAGAGGATGCAAACTCAAAACACCCCCCAAACGGCCTCGTGAGAAGCACGAACACCTCGCATGGGACCAATCTAACTCGAAGGAACTGACGTGTGTTCACGGATCCCACGATTTAAGAATATGATGATACTTTGAAAATATTTAGACTTAGGATATAAACATGTTGTTACAGGGCAAAACCCCAAAATACCCCCCAAATGGCCCCGTGAGAGGCACGAACACCTCGTACAGACCAACGTAACTCGCAGGAACTGACCGCTTGGTCACGAGACCCCCAGTTCCAAAATATGAAGATAATTTGAAAATATGTACACTTTGGCTTAAAAAAATTCCGTTAGAGGGTGAAAACCACAAACACCCCCAAACGGCCCCGTGATCGGCATGAACACCTTGTACGGGACCAATGTAACTTGCGAGAACTGACTCCATGGTCATGGAACTCCCGAGTTGAGCATATGATAATAATTTGAAAATATCTACACTTAAGCATAAAAATATCCCATTAGAGGGCAAAAACCTAAAACACCTCTCAAACGGCCACATGAGAGACACAAACACCTCGCACTGGACCAATGTAACTCGCATGAACTGACCGCGTGGTCACGGGACCACCAGTTATAGAATATGATGATAATTTGAAAATATCTAGACTTACCCTTAAAAGTAATCCGTTAGAGGGCGAAAACCCAAAAAATGGCCAAACGGCCCCGTGAGAGGCACGAATACCTCGCACGTGACAAATGTAACTCGTTGGAAATGACCGTGTGGTCGTGACTCTCTCGGTTTGAGAATTTGAAAATAATTTGACAATATCTACACTTAGTCTTAAAAACATTTCATTACATGTCGAAACCCCCCCCCCCAAATGGCCCCGTGAGAGGCACGAACACGTCGCACCAGACCAATGTTACTCGTAAGAACTGACTGTGGGGTCACAAGACTCCCGATTTTGAAAATATGACGATATTTTTAAAATATCTGGACTTAAGATTAAAAACATATCGTTAGAGGGCAAAAACCCGAACACCCCTCGAACAGTCCCGTGAGAGGCACGAATACCTCGCACAAGACAAATGTAATTTTCAAGAACTGACAATGTGTTCACGAGACTTTCGGTTTGAGAATATCACGATAATTTGAAACTATCTACACTTAATCTTAAAAACATGCGGTTAGAGGGAAAAAAAACCCAAAACACCCCATAAATGGTCCCGTGAGAGGCACGAACACTTGCACATAACCAATGTAATTCGTAGGAACTAATTGTGTGGTCACGGGTTCCAGATTTGAGAATATCTACACTTCCTAAAAACATGTCGTTAGAGGGCGAAAACCCAAAACACCCCCCCCCCCCAAACTGCCCCGTGATAGAAACGAACACCTCACACGGGACCAATGTAACTCATAGAAACTAATTGTGCGATCATGGGACTCCCAGTTTGAGAATATGATAATAATTTAAATATCTACACTTAAGTTTAAAAACATGCCGTTAGAGGGAGAAACCCAAAACACCCGCTAAACGGCCCCATGAGAGGTACGAACACCTCGCACGGGACCAATGTAACTCAAAAAGAACTTACCGCATGGTCACGGGACTCTCGATTTGATAATATGACGATAATTTAAAAATATCTAGACTTAAGCTTAAAAATATGTCGTTATATAGCGAAACCCCAAAACACCCCCAAACGACCCCGTGAGAGGCATGAACATCGTGCAAGAGACCAATGTAACTCGTAGGAACTTATAGCGTCATCATGGGACCCTCGGTATGACGATAAATTAAAAATATCCTTAGGCTTAAAAATAGGCCGTTAGAGATAAAATACCCAAAATAGCCCTAAGTGGTCCAATGAGAGGTACAAACACCTCGTACGGGACCAATGCAACTCATAGGTACAGACTGTGTGGTCATGAGGCTCTCGATTTGAGAATATGATGATAATTTGAAAATATCTTGACTTAGGCTTCAAAATATGTGGTTAGAAGATGAAAACCCAAAACATGACCCAAATGACCTCGTGAGAGGCCCGAACACCTCGTACGGGACCAGTGTAACTCGCAGGAACTGACCGCGTGGTCACGGGACTCCCGGTTTGAGAATATGATGATAATTTAAAAAAATCTAGACTTAGGCTTAAAACATGTGGTTAGAGGGCGAAATCCAAAACACTACCCAAACAAAGGCATGAACACCTCGCACGGGACTAATGTAACTCGTAGGAGCTGATCGAGTGGTCATGAGACCCCCGATTTGATAATATAACAATAATTTGAAAATATCTACACTGGCTTAAAGAAATGCTGTTAGAGGGAAAAAACTCAAAACACCACACAAACAGCCTTGTGAGAAGCCCGAACACCTCGCACGGGACTAATGTAACTCGTAGGAACTGACTGCGTGGTAATGGGACTCCCGATTTGAGATTATGATGATAATTTGAAAATATCTAAACTTAGGCTTCAAAAATGCCCTTATAGGGAGAAAATCCAAAGCACCCCCCAAACGACACCGTGAGAGGCACGAACACCACGCACAGGATCAATATAACTCGGAGAAATTGACCGTATGGTCACTGGCCCCTTGATTTGAGAATATGATGATGATAATTTGAAAATATCTAGACTTGGGCTTAAAACTATATCGTTAGAGGGAAAAAATGCAAAACACCTCCTAAACGGACCAATGAGAGGCACGAACACATCGCACAGGGCTAATGTAACTCTAAGGAATTGACTGCGTCATCACGGCACCCCCGATTTGAGAATATGACGATAACTTAAAACTTCTTGACTTAGGCTTCAAAACATTCCGTATGAGGGTGAAAACCCAAAACACCCCCCAAACGACCCCGTAAGAAGCACGAACACATCGCACAGGACCAATGTAATTAGCAGGAACGGGCTGCGTGGTCAAGGGACCCCCGATTTGAGAATATGACCATAACTTGAAAATATTTTGACTTAGGATTCAAAGCATGTCATTAGAGGGAGAAAACACCAAACACCCCCCAAATGGCCCCGTGAGAGGCATGACACCCCGTACTGAACCAATGTAGCTCGCAGGAACTGGTCGCGTGATCACAAGACTCCCGATTTGAAAATATGACGATAATTTGAAAAAATCTAGACTCAGGCTTAAAAACATGCCATTAGAGGGCGAAAACCTAAAATACCCCCTAAGGGCCCCGTGAGAGGCACGAGCACCTCGCACTAGACCAATGTAACTCGTAGGAACTGACTGCGTGGTCACAGGACCCCCGATTTGAGAATATGACAATAACTTGACAATATCAATCCTTATGCTTAAAAACATATCATTAGAGGACGAAAACCCAAAACACCCCACAAATGGCCTTGTGAGAGGCACGAACGCCTCACACGGGACCCTGACCAATTGAACTCGTAAGAATTGATCGCATGGTCACGAGACTCCCGATTTGAGAATATGACGATAATTTTAAAATATATAGACTTAGGCTTCAAAGCATGAAGTTAGAGGCCAACCCCCCTCCCCCCCCCCCCCCCCCAATGGCCCCCGGAGAGGCACGAGAACCTCGCACGGGACCAATGTAACTCGTAGTAAATGACCGCGTGTTCAGGGGACCCCCAGTTTGGACGATAATTTGAAAATATCTACACTTAGGCTTAAAAACTGTGACACCCCGCCTAATTAAATATCGGGTGACCAGGCCTTTATTAAATTAAAACCTAATTTATAAAATTGTTCATTCTTAGCATCACTATCGAAAACCAAATTAATTACTAATCACCTATTAGTTAATTATGTTGGTGATGAATTTATCTTGCATTAAAGAGACAAATAATAATACACGGAAAACTTAATTACAACATTCACATAATACTACATTCCAAACCATCTTCAGTAAATAAATAGATTAATAAATAAGTTCTTGTCGAATAACCATCGGCTAACAATCCAAACCAAAATAATAAATCCAACTATTAATAATATTTGAATACAAGTCTGGAACTGAAAAACTGAATAAATAAAGTCTCAAATGGGACCAACATTCCCAAACTGAAATACTGGAATAAACTCCTACGCTAGGAATGAAATTATAAATGTGTGTGATCAAAAATCTGCAAACCTCCACAATGTTACAACTATAAGTCCTTGTAAGGAATTATCAAGTCTGGCGTCCCTGTAGCTGGACACCTAAAAGGGTTTTGAATATTTTATAGCAAGGGTTAGAACCCAAAACATGTTAAAAATATTTAGCAAGTATATATCACAATTTAAAATCAGATATTGATTACACATATTAAGTTCATGTACACTCACTTGAGTTTCCTCACCTCTCAACTATTGTGCACGCTTAACGTTTCTACTTAACCCACCTAGCTATTCTATCCAAGCTAACCAGGCTTAAGTATTTATGAATATGAACACGTCTTTATTCTTGTACCTCCCATGCAGTACTTCACCCGTTAGTTAACGTTTCTCATACGTTATTATGGTCAAAATTATCATTTCACTTATATTTTCATTTTTCAATTAATTAAGTTTCACTACTTAATTCAATCTTCAGATATACATTATCTAACTGTCCACAATCACACATAAGTAGAATATTCACATCGGTATATATATATATATATATATATATATATATATATATATATATATATATATATATATATATATACCATTACAGCATCGCTCAAAAGGACCACCATGAAACATGGGCATACTCTGCTATCAGTCCAATTACCTCTCATACTAAATAGGGAAAAATGGTTCAGGTAATCTCCTCAAACCCAAAATCAAATAACAAACAGTGGAGGCGAACATAGTTCTAAGCCTTTGGACTGCGTAAATACCTAACGTACCCAAAAAACATGCCAGACACACTAATACACGACACATAATGAGCCGCCCTAAGTTCTATTTTCTAGGGCACAAATCCACACCTCCCTAGAATCGGCAATGTGGGATCGCCCACTGCGCGGGAACCTCCATGATAGCAGGCAGTGTAGATATGTTAACATATATTATCAATCATATAATATGTATACACACAACCTATATATATTTAGTAAGTATTCACACAACCTAATTATCATCATTTGTACACAGTATATATCACTCGAATACTCACCGTACATTCAATTTACGAATTATTCTCACTATCACATTTAATGGAGTATGATTCTCTAATCTAAGGGCCCTAGTTACCCCTCAATTTATTTCAGTAGCTAAATCTTCCTTACCCTACTGGTCCATACAATTGCTCACTCACACTTTCTCGTAATTTTATTCTCATATTCTTAAATTAATTACATCCCCATTTAAGCCCGAATAATTCTAGCCTTAACTCCCTCCATAAGACTACCACATGCCCTTATCAAGGTCCTACTGTAATCCCATAAGTCCATCATAATAATTTAAAGAGGCCCCAAAGGTCACCCAATCATTTACACAAAGTTTTCAAGGCCTAAATAGGCAAAATAGGCAAAACTGGCAGGGCCGAATCGAGATTTGCACCAGGTCGTCTTCTTTGTTGGTTTTTTATGCATTTTTTACCATTTTCACATGTGTCTTATTTACTTCTTCACCAAATTAGAAACCCACTTTTCCAAACCTTTTCTACATGCATTAGGGTGATTTATAACGTTCTAAACACATTAAATCCTCACGAAATTCAGTCAAAACTCAATAATCATCAAAAACTCTAGTTTCGTGTTCTTCCCACATATTATTAAAAAATCCATATTTAATCCGTGATGATACTCATATATCTTCTGATTTATAATCCTCTACAGATATTGAATCATTCTAAATGAAATACCTACTCATAACATGTATAAAAATCATTTTTTTTCTTCCAAGAACATTCATTTAATTAATATAATTGAAACCCTAATCACATGGGTATTATAACTTCATATTGAATTATAATAAACGAGTTACCTTTGATCAATAGGGTCTAATTATGTGGTTGGGATGATGGATTGATGATCTTCTCTTTCGATCCACACTCCAAACATGATTAGGGTTCAAGAACACACTTCAACCTCTCAACAAACTCTTCAAAACCTCCATGAATTCCCTCATTTGCTTCTCTAATGGACTCTTGTTGTATTTTGAGTTTCTAACCCTAAACTCTCTTATCTAAAATTTGATAAAGGATTTAAAAGTTCGTAGGTCTCCTAACCCTCACTTTCCAAATGATAAAAACACCCCTATACGGTGCCATATTAGCCTAAAAATGCCCCGTGACCAAATCGACACACCCGAGTATACTATTTCAACTATTTTAACCCTTCCAGCGTCTTTTGTGACCTGAAAGTCGTCATCCGAGTCACTCAATATAATCATCCCATCTCTACCTCAAATTAGTCAACACATGACTCTCGGTTGAGATAATTCCAATTACGCCAATATCACTCGTTATTTAGCTTAATAAATTCCATATATTATTTACTATTCACTTAATAAATTAAATTCATAATATTAATCATTATCTCACTCTTGGTTAATATTTAATAAGCACATTATTACTCAATTTAATTAAATTACTTCTCTCACATAATTTAAAATAAAACAAATTAATTATCGAATTAATTAAATTCAAATATTTAGAAACACTGGGTGTTACAAAAACATGTCATTAGAGAGAAAAAACCCAAAACACCCCACAAACGGCCTCAGGAGAGGCGCGAACACCTCGCACGGGACTAATGTAACTCGGAGGAACTGACCGCGTCATCACAGGAATATGACTTTGAAAATATCGAGACTAAGGAGTAAAAATATGTCGTTAGAGGGCGAAAACCCAAAACACCCCCACCCACCCACACACACACACAAACGGCTCCACAAGAGGCACGAACACCTCGCACGGACCAATATAACTCGCAGGAACTAACTGCGTGGTCACAGGACCCTCGATTTGAGAATATGATAATATTTTGAAAATATCTTAAGTTAGGCTTAAAAACATGCCGTTAGAGGGAGAAAACTCAAAATACCCCTCAAACGGCCCCGTATTTGAAATTATCTACACTTAAGCTTAAACACATTCCGTTAGAGGGCGAAAACCCAAAACACCTCTCAAACGGGCCCGGGAGAGGGATGAACACATCATACGGGACCAATGTAACTCGTAGGAACAGCTCACTTGGTCACGCGACCCCTGGTTTGACAATATGATGATAATTTGAAAATATCTATACTTAGACTTAATAACATGTCGTTATAGAGCGAAAAACCAAAACACCTCCTAAACGGCCTCGTGAGAGTCACAAACACCGTACACGGGACCAATGTAACTCGTAGGAACTTATCGCGTGGTCACGGGACCCCCGATTTGAGAATATAATTTTGATTTGAAAATATCCATACTTAGTCTTAAAAACATGTCGTTAGAGGGCAAAAACCTAAACCACCCTCCAAACGGCCCCTTGAGAGGTACAAACACCTCATATGGGACTAATGTAACCTGTAGGTATTGATAGCGTGGTCACGGGACCCCCAATTTAAGAATATGACAATAATTTGAATATATCTAGACATAGGCTTAAAAACATGTCGTTAGAGGACAAAAATCCAAAACACCCCTCCAAACGGCCCCTTGAGAGGCCCGAACACCTCGCACGGGACCAATGTAACTCGAAGGAATCGATCACGTGGTCGCGAGACCCTCGGTTTGTAAATATGATGATAATTTTAAAATATCTTCACTTAGGCTTAAAACATGTCGTTAGAGGGCGTAAATCGAAAACACCCCCCAAACGGTCCTGTGTGAGGCACAAACACCTCGCACAGGACCAATGTAACTCTCATGAAATGATCGCGTGGTCACAGAACCAACGATTTGAGATTATGATGATAATTTGAAAATATCTACACTTGGGCTTAGAAACATGTCGTTAAAGGGAGAAAACTCAAAACACCCTCAAATGGCCCCGTGAGAGGCACGAGCACCTCGCAAGGGACTAATGTAACTCGCAGGAACTGATTGCGTAGTCACAGGACCCCAATTTTGATAATATGATGATAATTTGAAAATATGTGCACTTAGGCCTAAAAACATGTCGTTGGATGGCGAAAACCCTAACACCTCCCTCCCACACACAAACGGCCTCATGAGAGGCACGAACACCTCGCACGGGATCAATGTAACTCGCAAGAACTGATCGTGTGGTCACGGGACCCCTGGTTTGAGAATATGACGATAATTATAAAATATCTGGACTTAGACTAAAAATATGTCATTCAAGGGCAAAAACCCAAAACACCCCCCGAATGGTCCGGTGGGAGGCACGAACATCTCGCATGGGACCAATGTAACTCACAGAAACTGATCGTTTGGTCACGGGACCCCCAGTTTGAGAATATGATAATAATTTTAAAATATCTAGAGCTAGGCTTAAAAAATTGCCGTTAGCGGGTGAAAACCCAAAACAGCTCCCAAACGGCCCCATTAGAGGCACGAATACCTCGCAGGGGAGCAATGTAACTCGCAAAAACTACTCACGTGGTCTAGGAATTCCTGGTTTAAGAATTTGATGATAATTATAACTCGTATATGCAATTTTCAGCTTGAATATGATTTTTTAAAAATTACATGGTTATTGATATCCTCTCTTTTTTCTATCCTATTTTTTGGGGGATAACATTGTATCGTTTGCTTTTATCCACGTGGAACACACGAAAAAGGAAATGGTTTACAGAAAAAAGATTGTATATATAAACTTGTTTACATTCAAGAATCTTTTTTTATGTCTTACAGCTGTGCGGGTTTTTATAATTTTATTGTTTAGTTTTTTGGTCGTGCGGGCTTTTATAATTTTATTGTTTAGTTTTAAGGTCGTACGGCCTTTTTGTAATTTAATTGCTAAATTTTATATCCGTGTGGGCTTTACATTATGCAGGTTTTGGAATTACCAGAAAACAGAGGAAATTATGGCCATTTTTTATTATAGTTAAAAATGGTCATGGACAAAGTCCATGACCATTTTTATTTCGTTTGTCACGCATAAATAGGATCACGAATTTTTGGAATGTCATGGTTTGGGTCATGACCTAAAGTCGTGACCATTTTATTTTTTGTCACATAAAAATAGGGTCACGACCTAGAGACGTGACCATTTTTGGGATGTCATGGTTTAGGTCACAATCTAAAGCCGTGACTAATTTTTTCATCGCTGTAAATGGTCACGGCCCAAAGTCGTGACCAGTAGTGTGTGTGGGTCACGAACAAGGTTCCTGACCATCTATCGTGGCCTTCAGTTCGTGACAGCCCGAATGGTCAGGGATTTGGGTCGTTTCCCACAAAAATGGTCATGCCCCAAATGGTCACGGCCCTTGGACGCAACCCACAGTCCTGGTCAGAGACAAAGTCGATGGCCAATCGCCAGATTTGGTGTAGTGGCGAATATAAGTTGTTCATCGTCAAAATGGGAGGAAAAGATAGAAAATGGAGTCACACACCTTTTTTTCTCAAAACAACAAAAGAATGTAGCCGTACCTAAAAAAATGATATCAAAAGACAAATTGATGCATACGAAACCAAATGAATCGAAGGTCCAGGGACTAACTTACGAAATGAAAATATGTTAAGTACCTATCCCACCTTTTTGATCTCTCATGGGCTATAATAATTTTCTCCTTTTTCCCCAAGATGTGACTCATGTGTATAATATGTTTGATATGGTTATAGGTGAGAAAAAATCATCTTACTCATCTTATGAGAAGAACGGGGAAGAGTCATCCTCAAGAGAATGTGAAAGAAAGAGAATAATAAGAAAATATGAAATTAGTGACCACCGAATCACAATTTACTCTAAGGAGGTGAATGTGCATGTCGGGTGGGAACACTAATTTATAGGCATATACATACGTGAAATACCACTAAATATAAGATATAAACAAAATAGTGAAATGAAAAAAATATGAATCGAATCCCGATGATGGTTTGGGATGCCTACGTAGCTTAAATAGGCATCAAAGTCCACGTAATTCGACATATCACAAGGGTGGGGATTAACCCATAAACCCTAATTTAAGACTCATCTTTAGTTGGTTTTTAAAAAAACGTGCTCAAGTGTAAAAGTATATAAAATGTGTTGAAATCTTACATGGGTTGAGGATGGTAATAGGTGGGATAAAAGTGATGTAATGAAAGTACAGAGAACGTTTAGAAATTGCAATTTTTAGGACGGCGGTGCACTAATTTCAAGGCGGAGAATGTTTTGATTGCTAAAAAAGGATCCTTGAGAATGAGGTCATGACCTCTTTAAATAAGAAAAATCAGGGTAGGGGCATGTCGATCATCATAAGCCATAGCCTTCCTATCAGCATACCCCTAGATTGTTGGCAAAGTAAAGTACACATCTACCTATAGGCAGAGGGTCGGGTGCTTGCAGGAAGTCCAAAAAGGACTTTTTAAGAAAAACGGGCATAAAATTCAAACCATACGTTCGAATCATGCACGGCTAGGACCATTGGAAAGGGAATTTAGATCTCAATGAAAATCTATTGGGCCACTCTCGGGTTCAAAAGTTGACTAAAGTCGAAAGGGGATCAAGAGCACCCGATGGCCTCTAGACGGGGGAAGAGTCAAAAGTCACGTACGCGCGAACTGTAAGGACGATTTGCACATGGTATGTACCATTGGAAAGAGGACTTAGATCCCTATGAGAATGATATGATATGTGCTCAGGTTGGAGGGTTGACCAAAGTCAAAAGGGGCTCAGCAGATCCCCGTGGCCTTTGGGTTAAGGTTTGGAGTAAAAAGGCAAGTAAGTGGGAACTATAAGGACGATTCGTAGATGGTATGGACCATTTGGAAAGGGTATTCAAAGCCTTGTAAGAATACAATTATCTATGCTCAGGTTAGAGGTTTGGTCGAGCGTAAAAAGTAGCATTGCGTCAGAACGCTAATCGTTGTTTTCGTTTTGCCTACTCAATACAAAACCCTAAATTACGACTACACTTGCGATACAAGTATAGCGGTAAGTCGGGTATCGAGAATCCACAAGAAGTGATTGAATTTTATATGATAATTAATTTACTAATTCAAGAATAAAAGTATAAAAGGTGATTGGTGGATTATGGTCAAAAGGGGAAAAGAATTAAGAAGTTAACTCTAAACAATATTAATTAAAACGAGAGTCGGAATCGCGTCCCCGTCATGGGCTGAACAACTAATAGTTAGAATTTTGGTTCAAAAACATTTAACCGGGCATTTTTAATTAATCATAAACATCACGCAAGAAGAAATTTAACACAAAGTTACGAGATAAAAATTTAACCGAAAATGGTCACACACGGATTAAATTCGAAATATCACTATAAACACTAACGTTGTATGACATAGAAAGTTAAATGCATAATAATCCGACTTTAATACACGAGGTTTCAATTAAATGAAATTTTCCCCAAAAACTAACTTTCGGAGTTCAATGACCATTAATGGAGGAAACGCAACCCCAACCCATTATCTAGTCACAATACATAAGTAAAAAAATTAAAACAACTAATTAATGAACGAAAACAAGAATTAAACTACAATAACTAATTAATCAAGCAAAGAAAAGTAAAGGCAAAACAAGAAATTGAGTAAAAAAGTAAGAAAAATAACAATGGAAGCTTATATTAACAAGGAAGAAGATGAATAGTGCCATACAAACCCATTTGGGTGAAAACCCTAGGAGAGATAAAGCTCCACCCAAAATCCCCTATCTAACCTAAAACTAACCTAAAATGATGAAACAATGAGTACCCCAACTTAATACAATGTTTACATACATATACCCCACCAAAAACCAACTTAAAAAATGAAATATGTGGACTTTCAGCCGAATCGATTTGCACAGTCTTAATCGATTCGCAACTGACAGTGCTGAATTCTCAGCTTTGTCCAAGTTTACAGAAAATGCCGTAACTTCTTCGTTATAACTCGGAATTAGGCACAGTCGGAGGCTACGCGAACATAACTGAAAGGGATACAACATACAAGAAGATATTAGGCCAAAAAACTAAATTATGAAATGACTACAATGCCCTTGAATGTGACCATGAGTGTGATTTTGAAGATAAAACCATCCTAAAAATGCCATAACTCCCTCATTAGAAATCGGAATCATGCACCGTCGGCGGCCACGCGAAGAGAAATAAAAGGGATTAAACTTCCGTGCAGAGTTCAGGATCAAAATCAGAATGCTAAAATTACTTAAATCCCCCCAAAGCTGCAATAATCAACGAAATTTTTTTGGAAAGCGTTCGAACTTCATACTAAGCATCCAAATACCTACAAAAGCTCAATTAACCCATGAAAAGCATGTATATATAGAAATTCAAGGTTGTCTGGTTAACTATCATAAGTAGAGGGATTAAGATACCCGAAGGGGGCTAATAACGCGTAGGTTAACAAGTGAAATACGCAATATTTGTGTCGTATCACACCCCCTAACTTACACATTGCTAGTCCCTAACAATGAAATAGGAAACAACAAGAACAGGAGATAGTATAAAATTGGGACAAAAAAAGGATAAGGCCGCTTTTGCGGGAGAAAGATTGCATTTAGCATATGCAATAAGTCGTTAAACCCCTAGGTTACTGTAGTGGACAAGTGTCGTCTCGTGAGTGTTTTCGGGGATGAAACCCACAAACATCATATGGTTTCCTCAAAATATGCCCAACCCAACATGCGATAAACTCAATAATAACGAAAAAAATTTCAAACATGTTATTAGCATATTGAACGAATTCAAGCTAAAGTTCGTTGTTATTAACAGGTTGAATGCACCTCATAGAATTGAATCTTTAAAAGTGAGAGGGGGAGAGCACATGCATAGCATGATTTGGTCAAAACTTAAATAATCCGGATAAAAGACATTAAAGCATGCATATATCCAATCCTCACGGGCATTACACTCATCAAATGAATTCACTCGAAACAGGGAGGTAACACACAAAATATGCGGGCATAAAGAGTAAATATAAATGGAAACAAGGTTGCCCACATGTCACAAATGAAGAATGCTATATAGGAAATAAAAACTTGTAATCTCAATGAAAGACACCGCTCATTAAAGGAGGCGAAATGTATTTTCACAGACTATCAAAACTATTTAAACTTTTAAATTAAATTCACCCTAAGATCACATAGGACTTGTATAGGGTTGTAATGTAGGTTTGGGGTTAAGGTACGAAACGAAGAAAATATGTACAGATTCAAAGTGTTCAGGGATGAAAATTCGGGATAATGAAAAGTTGTGGGAAATTTCAAAATTGGAATATAATTTCCATAACAAGCATTAAATATGACAATGGGAGAGTAATCAAAGCTTATTGAACTATGTACATCATATATACAACCTTCTCTTTCTTTTCTTCTATTATTTTTCTCATTTTTGTTTTGATTTCATTTTCTTTTTGCTTTTTTTTTCTTTTCTTTTTCACTACACTTTCTTCTTTTCTCAATCTTTTCATATGCTTAAATTGCAACCGCACTACACAACGTCGTTCAATCCCAAGTATCATTCCAAACAAAGGTATGGAAAGTAATATGTATGGTTCATAACTCCAATGTGGAGTTGGTTATGTGATTTTGGATAATGAAACGAAAGGCTACTATTTAGGATCAAAGCGGTTGACTAGGGAAACATTACGAGTGAGGTCAAGGCTAATATGGGTGATATAACAAAGATTGCCTATGATCATTTCATAAAGTTTACTCAATTCTAGAGTCAAAACAAACTTTGAAAATCATGCTCAAGTAACACATTTCAAAAATGAACTCAATTAATGAACGATCAAATGAAAGAATAGTGAGATTACTGACGAATTCAACGTTTTCAAAGATGAAAGAATAGTGTATACACTCACAAATGATGGAAGGTACAAAGCTTACTTGGTGTAAGTATATACAATGCAACAAAAGATTACCGAGTTATAAAAATCTTAAACCAAATCAATAGAACAAGAAAGCCCATGTGCTCATGGGATTAAAGTTTATTTTATGAAGTTATTCATAATATCAATGATTTGAGGACTAAATTCGAATAACTTCTAAAATTGAGAACAATCATCGTTGAGTTGTCTATCGAATCGAGAAATTATTGAAATTTATCATCGAACACAAGGAAAAATGCCCAACAAAAGAGAAAAAAGAAACAAAATATTTTTTAAAATTTTCAAATTTTAACAAAAAGGTATACTTAGTAACTAACAAGTAAGCAAATCATTGGACTACACATGAAATGGATAAAATATCCTATACCCCCTATCTTAAATGTTGCATTATCCTCAATCCGCGTTAAGAACACAACCCAAAGAGAGGAAAAGGACGATATTACCCAAAATTATAGCGATCTCCAATAAGCGCAAGTCCAAATGAATCTACAAACAAGTTAGTAACAAGCATAACGAAAACAATAACAAAACGTTTAACTAAATACACTAGACCAAACTAAAAGGAAAGAAAAAAATTAAAGAAAGAAAATTAAAAAGCTAACTATTTACAACCAACTATTTAGGTTTCACACTAACTATACACTAGAAGTCTAAATAGTTGAGGGTCCACCCAAAAAGGAATTTGACTTTGAAAGATCAACGGTGGACCCTCCAAAGCGAACATGCCTCCCAAAAAAGAAGAATTTCGTTTGAACAGCAGAAGGCATGTGTAAGGCGTAAGAAATGAACTATCACCAATTAAAAATTTTAGTGGGGTAATGGGGGTTTGGATAATAAGGGGGAAAGGTACGCTTGGAAACCAAGAAAAGTAAATTCACCTCCCCAAGGATTTTCAGTAGGAATGGGAGGTGGTGCACACAAACATGAAAAATCCATCTCGAAAAAAAAGTTCGGCAAAGAGTTCTCATCGGCAAAAGGTGTAGAAGCTTCTATAATTTCTACTGACTCATAAGAATCAACCGGTAATTGAAATGGTTCAATGACGGAAAGCGTACATGGTAATGAAATAAATTTAATCTCAGTCAACATATCGTCGAAAGGAGATTGAATTTCAGGGGATAAAGATTCACATTCGATGAGAAATGCTTTGAAAATTGAGGTGAAACACAAGTTTCCACCTCCTCATTATTTAGCGCCAAAGAATCCATCTCATCGCAAAGTGTTTTAAGTCTCAATCCATCACCATTAAGTCTTTCCAAACCTTGGAAGTAAAGAAGAAAAATTTCTTCCAAAGTAGGTTTCCTCAGCTCAAGAGTCTTTGACTCCTCATTTGGTTGAAACTCATCTTTAAAATCATCGGAATAAAAATCGTCATTGGATTCGAATAATGAATCCAACTCAAGCTCCCAATAAAGATTTTCATTCCGATAAATGTTTTCAAGTCTTTCATTTTCAAGAAAATCTTGAAAATGAAAAACTTGAAAACTATCCCTAAAGTAAGAATCATTAGAATGGCCGTAATAACTATAATAGAAAGACATGATTACCGAATTGTTTGTAGATGGAGAATCCAATGGAAATGTGCGCAACCGAGAATTCAAGTTTCTTAGCGCTCAAAGTGTGCAAATCCTGCAAAAATGTTAAAATGAAGAATACAAATACAAAAGAAAAAATACTAGGAAATAATAAAATAATTACAATCTAAAACACACTCCCCGGCAACGGCGCCATTTTGATTAGGAGCGAACCGTGCGCCGTGTAACACACAAATCGTTGTTATCGGTTCGGCGACTCAATACAAAAAAAAAACTAAATTACGACTGCACTTAGGATACAAGTATAGCGGTAAGTCGGTTATCAAGAATCCGCAAGGAGTGATTGAATTTCAAATTATAATTAATTTACTAATTCGAGAATAAAAGTATAAAAGGTCATTGGTGGATTATGGTGAAAAAGAAAAAAATTAAGAAGTTAACTTTAAACAATATTAATTAAAACGAGAGTCGGGATCGCGTCCCTGTCATGGGCTCAACAATTAATATTTAGAATTTCGGTTCGAAAATATTTAACCGAGCATTTTTAATTAATCATAAACATCTTTAACTCAAAGTTTGAGATAAAATATGTAACCGAAAATGGTCACACGCGGAATAAATTCAGAATATCCCTATAAACATTAGCGTTCCATGACAAAGAAAGTTAAATGCATAATAATTCAAGTTTAATACGCGAGATTTCAATCAAATCAAATTTTCTTCAAAAACTAACTTTCGGAGCTCAATGCCCATTAATGGCGAAAACCCAACCCCAACCCGTTATCTAGTCACAATACATAAGCAAAACAATTAAAAAAACTAATTAATGAACGAAAACAATAATTAAACTAAAATAACTAATTAATCAAGCAAGAAAAGTAAAGACAAAGCAAGAAATTAAGTAACAAATTAAGAAAAATAACAATGGAATCTTACATTAATAAGGAACAAGATGAATAGTTCCATATAAACCCATTTGGGTGCAAACCCTAGGAGAGATAAACCTCCACCCAAAATCCCCTCTCTAACCTAAAACTAACCTAAAATGATGAAAAATGGGTTCCCCAACTTAATACAATGTTTACATACATATACCCCACCAAAAACCAACTTAAAAAATGAAATTTGTGGACTTTCAGCCGAATCGATTCGCACTGTCCGCATCTATTCCCAACTGAGAGTGCTGAATTCTCAACTTTATCCAACTTTACAGAAAATGCCGTAACTTCTTTGTTAGAACTAGGAATCAGGCACGATCAGAGGCAATGCGAAGATAACTCAGAGGGATACAACGTTTAAGAAGACATTAGGCCAAAAAACTAAATTATAAAATGACTCAAATGCCCTTGAATGTGACCTTGAGTGTGATTTTAAAGATAAAAAGATCCTAAAAATGCCATAATTCCCTCATTATACATCAGAATCATGCACTGTAGGCGGCCACATGAAAAGAAATCAAAGGGATTAAACTTTTGTGAAGAGATAGAGATCAAAATCCGAATTCTAAAATTACTAAAATGCCCCCGAAGCTACAATAATCAATGTAAATTTTTCGAAAAGTGTTTGAACTTCATACTAAGCATCCAAATAGCTACAAAAGCTCAATTAACCCCTGCAAAGCATGTATATATATAAATTCGAGGGTTAACGAGCATAAGTATAGGGATTAAGATACCCGAGGGGGCCAATAATGCCTAAGTTAATGGGTGAAATACGCCACATTAGCATCGTATCAAGGTTTGACCAAAGTCCAATGGGGATTGAGACTGTCGAGCGGCCTCTAGATTAAGGTTTGGAGTATGACTTAGGGTTCAAGGGTGTTAGGGACCTAAGGAGGCATTTGTTGATACTAGGATGGGGTGTATACACCGATGAATCAAATTATTTTGTCCAGAATTAAGCGATTACATACAAATAAACTCAATCAAAAAAATTTCCTGGCACTTTTTCTCAAAATAAATACAAACTTGGAGGGATTTTTAAATGAGTTTGGTGACTCAAAAACCTTGGAAAAGTCTCTCACAAATCTACTGCAGACACCCCATTCTATTACCCCCTAACTCTCCTTAGGTCCCTAGTACCTCCCTTCATCACTACAAACCCAAGTCATACCCCAAGTACTGACCTAGAAGCCATCGGGCACTCCCAGGCTCTGTTTGACCAAAAGGTCAAACTCTTTAGCTTGACCAAGGCTAAATGAATCTTCAAAGGGCACTGAAACCCCTTTCCAATGGTTCTCTTCGTGCGCGATTCTGACTTACCATGCGAACGAACGATCCGTTTGCGTCCGAAACTTGACCTAGAGGCCACCAGGCGCTCCCGGGCTCTGATTGACCTAAGTTAACTCTTAGGATTGACCGAGACTGAATGAATCTTTCGAGGGCACTGAAATCCCTTTCCAATGGTCCACTCCGTGAGCGATTCCGACTTACCATGCGGACGAACGATCCGTTTAACTCCAAGAGGTCATCAAATGCTTCCAGGGCCCAGTTGACCAAAGTCAAATCCCCAACCCGAGTCAAACTCTTTGAAATATTGAATTACATCTCCTAACTTTTCCACTGGTCCTCCCCATGCACGATTCGGACTTGCCATGCGGACGAACGATCCGTTTGCGTCCGAACGATTCCCCGTCCAATGGATCGATAAATGCTTCCGAGCCATATTTGACACAAAGTCAACTCTCGAACCCAGGAGAGGTACAAAGGACTTTCAAAGGTCTCTAAATTACCTTTCCAACGGTCTTCCCCGTGCACGATTCTGACGACCAGTTTTCCCTTGGCAGCTAATTTTTCGAAAAGGCCTGAAACACACTACCAAATGTCAAGTTCCAGACCCTTCCTATCGGCAGGTGTCGATAGGCAGGACCAGGTCTATGACGATCGGCAGAGACCTGGACCTATAAGAGGAGGCCTTCACCTCATTTGCAAAGGGAGCCCAGATCTGATAAAAATCGCTCTCAGCGAATCCCAAAAACCTCTCTCGAGGACAGCGCGATTTCAACATCCAAATCCCTTTCTAACTTCCACTTTTCATCAAACTTGGTGAATTAGACACTCTCCACCATCATCCAAGTGCAAGGGATGCTCTCCAACATTCAAGATCAAGCTCAAGATCTTCAAGAAGGTCCAACTTTCTCAACTTTCTCTTCAAATTCTCTTAAATTCTCAATAAACTTATTTTATTACCTAGCACTTTTATTATCTCATCTCACACATCCTAATATACTTTTTATTTAGTATTATTGCACATCTCTTATTTTCATATAAATAAAACCCAAAAAATAAGAAAAATTGGGTTTTCTCATAAATTCCAAATAGGGATTCTCATATTTTTCTCACACTTTTCTCACGACTAAAACACCTTTCCTACACACACACACACTCACAAATAAGAGATCCCCCATTTGGATTTATGGAATAAACCCCATCCCTCATTTTGTATGCGAACTACGTGGACTTTGATGCCTTTATAGGCTACGTAAGCATCTCGGGATAAAACCCAAGACTCGAGTCCTATTCTCACTTTCTCTCTCATTTTCTATTTTTTCTAAATCAAATTTTCTTATATTCTATATACTTGTTCTTAGTGACGTATCACTCCATATGCGTTATCGTTCCATTATAACGATCAACGTAAGAGTAATCGCGTAAATCTTATTTTCTAATATTATTTTTATACCTTCCTACGAATGACTCACTTTATCTCTTCCATGATACAAGTCGAGGATTCCTATCTCCACTATATATATACACATGCACACATATCACAGGGAAATTAAAAAGGGGAAAATAGAAAACATCCATTAGAGACCGAAAGGGCGGAATGGGTGCCTAACACCTTCCATTTCATAACTTAGCCTCCGAACCCTTCTTTAATCATTTTGGTTTCGTATGAACCAGTATGTCTTTGGATGCCATCCTTCGGGATGGCTTCCCCTTTTTCTTTTATCTGTTTTGAGTAAAATAGACTGGCGACTCTAAATCTCTTGACATTTTTACACCTCATCTCAAACGACATTGGCTGAAGCGCTCCCGAGAGGGATGCGCGGGACCCGATAGATCCTCCTTCATGCGCTCGCCCACGGCGAGGATCGGGGATGGCCATAGTGACAACTCTGCTGGGGATATGTATGTTTTAAGGGCTTGACTTTATTTACATGGATGTTATATTTGTTTATATTTCCCCTATATCTATATGTTCCCCTTTTCCACGTGTATTCCATGCTTTATGATTATGTTCACACACTTATAGAAAATTCTCTATGTACACTTCACACCACGTGCACCTAGGATCACATATGTCCACATCTTGCACGCATCACCTATCCATAATTGGTGTACCTTTGGTACTTGTACTTTGCTCCCTATTTGGCGTAATCAAGAAAAGCATTCTCATTATAAGATACTAATAAGAGAATCATGCATGATTCACACGACATCACCAAAGAGCATTGTTTTTTACCAAATTTTACCCAGTAACTGGAGGGTCACTTCGTGATGGGCGCTGGTCCGACAGGGCGCAGTTAGCCTAAGCGATATGAATCTCACCTTCCATTGGCCAAGTACTTTTGACGTATATCGAATGGTTCCCCCGTATATTACCGCTTAACCGAAGTCATAACGGGAGGTATATCGCAGGGACTTCGTTCACGTACGCCGAGTATATCGAATTCTCTCTCTTACGTACCGTCCCCACAATGTATATAGTGAGGCAATTCACGTCTCAGGTATATCAAATGGCTTATCCACACGTACTGCTCACCTACAGGAGCAAGACGTATATCGTGGAAGTCACGCCAAAGGGGGAACCCATTCTGATTCACCCAACCAACTACATACTCGCATATAGGTGTCAAATATAGGACACGTACTTTAGATTGACGGTTTTAACCCAAAACTCTGCCAAAATTCTGGGTCGGCCTGCCGCCCAAATTTTTGCGCATTTTTAAAATGGGACCCTATCTGTGAGCCTGGTTACAAGTCCAGCCGTAGCTTCGCATATACTAAAAGCCCTACTTTTCTAGGCTCGGATCCTGTTCGGCATTGCATTTAGGAGAATTAAATACAAGTTAGAACGTAATAATCGTAATAATCATGATGAGTTCCGTCTCCAAAAACATTTCTCCCTTCTTTATCAAAAATCCAAAAATAGTTTCTTCCCTTTTTCTCAAAAAAAAAATCCCATTCTATGCCTTCTTAGGTCAACCGCAAGCCCTTGGCTTGGCTCCCTATTGGCTTCGATCTTCAGTCAAATCACCCCAGAGTTTCGTCCGTTCCTCTACTACTTCTTTCCAGTCCGGAACCCATCCATTTTCCATGGAGAATACAGATCAAGTACCAGTCATACATTCAGATCTGACGGTCGTCCTAGCTCAGCTCGTGTCCAAGATTGACAACCTCTAAATTGAGGTCCGAGAGATGCAACGAAACCAGGTTCCTATTCCTCAAGAGCCTGAGGCCCTATTCTCTCGTGCTATGGGTCCTCCCGAGCCTATCTGGGTTCCCAAAGAATATCAGAACACTCCACGTGCCCCTCATGTCAATGGGCCACCGCCTGCCCAGCTTTCGATGCCAAACATTGCCCAGCCTGTGGCTAACCTACCTATGGTCGTTGATCCAAAAGAGGAGGAGTTGAATAAAGTCAAAGAGGACCTCAAGATGCTCACCAAGAAGTTCGACCAAGTCAGAATCTCTGGGAATAACATAGACTACACCCACATGTCTCCTTATCCTAAAGCGAGGTTACCCGAGAAGTTCAAGACGCGAAATATTAAGAAGTTTGGAGGGAGTGGACCCCCGATTGTTCATTTTCGCAGTTATCATCATTACATGACTCTACTAGGGGCTTCTGAAGAAGTGATGGACCAATTGTTTCAGCAAACTTTGAAGGATAGTGCCCTCTGACGATTTTTATCTCTCGAGGAATCCAGAATCCGTAGCTGGGAGGATGTAGCCCGAGAATTCATATCGCAGTATAAATACAACGAAGAGCTTGAGGTCACCCTTCGTGATTTAGAGCTGCTCAAACAGAACCCTGGGGAATCAGTTAGTAACTTCATAACCCGGTGGAGGGAGCGAGCAGCTACCATGACCAATCGGCCATCTGAGGAAGAACATGTCAACATAGTGAAGAAGAACTTCTTGCCCCATGTTTGAGCGATGATGGGAGGATAATACTGTCCCCACTTCCGAGCTCTCAGAGAAATGGGAGTAAAAATCAAGGAAAGCCTTGTTAAAATAAAGGTTGAACCGAAGAAGGTGTCCGGACAGTTCACCCCTTGAAAATATGATAAGCCTTCCAGTGCAACAGTCTCAACCATCAACAACATATCTCAACTAACCACATTATAGGCACCAGAAAGCCGCCCTGTCCCCATCCGAAGGGAATACACTGAGCTCCATGCTCCCCTCTCCAAAGTTTACCAAGCCTTGTTAAGCCGAAACCTCATCAAACCCTTGGATCCCCGTGCATTGCCAAATCCACTCCCAAGAAACTTCAAGGATGATTCTCATTGCGACTTTTACCAAACTGTTGGCCATACCACCGACCAATGCTTTCACCTTCGAAACATAATCCAAGATCTCATTGACCAGGGTACCATCACCCCACCAGCCAAACACTACTCATAATCCACTCCCAAATCATGCTAATGCCATCTTCTTAGAAGAAAACCCAGATTTTGATCCCTCAACTCAATTCACGCCCATATACTCTCCTAAACCTCTTCAAATTTGCCCATATTTCCTCCTACACCCTACTAGCCTCGCTGATCAGGAACTGTCACTCCTAACCAAAGCATGCATCGCTGTCTGTACCCGTTCTGAAAATGGAAATATGGAATTATCAGAGGTGTTAAACCAACTCCTAGAGTTCGGGATGAAATTTCCATCACAGATAGTCATCGATTGCCAAAGGTTCAGTACACTGTTCTTGGAAGCACAGAAATGGGCTCGAGATTCAAAAAAGTGGGTGGTACCAACCGATGAAGTCAGCCTAGATGATGTTATCTTTATTTTACTCTTGCTATTCTCACCTAAATCCATATTTTAGGGCAAGATAAAATTTGGTAAATTATTTACACAACAATTGGTTCAATTGGTGCATGTTTAATTAGGTAATCATTTAAGTAAACTTAAAATTAAAAAATTAAAGAAATATGTTTGTGTGATAATCCTTCATATAACACTTAGAACTTATGTACGTTTTCAAATTGGTATCAGAGAGGGTGACTATAAGTTATTTAAGCATGATTCCTAGAGGTTTATCTATGGAGGTTGAGTCGTTGTCTAAGCCACCACTGTTTTATGGGTCTAATTACGCGTACTGGAAAGCGCGTATGAAATATGCACTTAAATCCGTAGACGAGCGAGTTTGGTTACCAGTAGTAATTGGGTGGACCCCACCCATAACTCTAGCAGTTGAATTTCATGTCCATAAACCCATTGATAGTTAGATCAAGGATGAGTATAAGTTATGTAACTATAAATCCAGTGGTTTGAATGTTTTGTTTTATGAAGTTACACTAAAGGAGTTTCGGTGAATTATGACGTGTGAAATGTTCGAAGAGGCGTGAGACATACTCCAACTTAACCATGAGGGAACTAGTTAAATTAAGGCTTCCAAACTTTAAAATCTCACCACTTAGTTTGAGACCATTATGATGGATGATAGTGAAATTTTTTGTGAGTTCTACACGAGAGTTTCTGATATTTTTACCTCATCTTTTAGCTTGGAAGAGAAAATACCCAAAGCTAAGGTTGAGAAGAAAATCTTAAGGTTGAAAGATTTAATACCAAAGTCATAGTTTTGAATTCTTTAGGAACAGTGGACTCGATGAAACTCGAAGAGATTATTGGTGACCTTCAAACCTATGAGCTAGACATGTTTCCTCAAAACAAGAAAAAGAAAGATAAGGGCATTACTTTGAAAGCCCGGAAGGAGAAAATACAAGTTTTTGAGGATGAGTCGGACATCAATTCCGATGATATATCCATATTTGCTACGAAATTTAGAAAATTTCTCAAGTTTGAAAAATATAACTCGAAAGTTGATGGAAAGAAATTTGAGAAAAACAAATTTAACAAGGCTGTAAAATTCCCTAAGAATTAAAATGAAAATTTTAAAATGGATGAATCGGATAAATATTTTGGGTGTACATGTTATGGACATAGGGAAGTTGAGTGTCCCACTAAGATAAGGAAGGGGGGCAAGAAGTTGAAAGATGATCATTTTCATTACGGTTCTAAGGTTTAATCTGTTATTTCCTACGTGTGTAGTGAAGTGAGAGAGGAAGAACAAAATGATGAAGATGAATAAGAAGAGGGGAAGAGTTAACTCTAGGTTGCCTTTCGTGATTCGTTAAAGTTTAAAAGGTGAAATTGAAGTTGGAAGCTAAGTTGAAAGAACGTACCATAGGTAATGATGATAGTTTTAGGAAAAAACTTACACTCATTGAGGGGGAGAAAGATAACCTTCATGGATTAATGGAGAATTTAAAGAAGGAGTCCCTATTTTTTATGAGTCTTATTGTTTGTTTGAGTCTAAAATTGAGAAATTGGAAAAGAGATTGGGAGACTCGAGTTGTGTCGAGTTTGATTTGAAATTTAGGTCCAAAAAGATAGATAAGATGTTAGGCCTCTTCCTAATAAAAAATGATAATTTTGGAATTGACTTTGCTGATCCAAATGATTCCACTATTTAAGACAAAACCAATGTTTTGATAGGTTCAACCATTGTTAAGGACGTTAGAAAATATCATTCCAAGGGTAACATTTCTCATGTCTACACTTTCGCACATTGCGGTAAGAAAGGTCACATTAGGAAGTTTTCTTATGATCTTTGAAAAGGTCCTAGAAAGTCTAAGTTTAGTATAACCAAGGTTCCCAAAAATCCAAGACCACCATGTTACACCTATTTGGGTTAGAAAATCGGACTTAATGTTAAACTTATTTATTCTCGTATGCTTGCACGTGATTCTTCTCATGCTAAATCTAATAGTTGATTGTGTGTGTATGTTTTCATACAGTAACTTTTATGATTTTTGTTTTATCTTATTTCTAGTTTTATGACATTTGAGTCTTTTGTATTCTGATTTTCTTTTATTGGGTCTTATTGAGAAAAATAAAAAAAATGTTTGTCTTTTGAGTCGTTTTCAAAAATATTTAAAAACATAGAGGGATTTTTTTTGTGTGTGCGTAGTTTGATTTGACATATTTTCTTTGGCATGTCGATGTGTTTGAGTCCATCTGTTCCATGTTTTCCATGTGACTAAGACATTTTATTATGGTTTACAATGCCTAAGATTGTTCTTAATCATGCTTGCTTGGAGTTGTTTGAAATTAATTTACTTTATGGATTTACTATGTATATGCCTTTACAAACACTTTGCACGAGCTCTTTTGGATTTTAACCACCTATGTTACATGTTCTAAGTGAGGTGTTTTCTTATCAATCTTTACATATACATATTTATTTGACTATGGGGGATTTGTGCATGCAAGAACCATTGCTCGAGAGTTTGTTCTCTTCAAAAATATGAGGGTGAATGGAAAGGGGAAACGAAGGGAGTAAATCTCCTTTGCATGAAAGGCCACCATTGGACAGAGCCTAAAAGAAATAAGAGGCAAAAGAAAAGAAAATATTCCAGGTCCATGTTTTCTAAATTATTCTTTAAAATTACTATCTTCAAAAGAAGGAGAGTAAAAATTGAATACATGTTTATTTTTTTAGGGTGCTAACTTTGAAGATCAATGGGTTTGCACAATGAGTTCTAGTTAATTTAAATACTTAACGCTATTGATTTGATAATTATCACAATTTCTAGGCTAGTTTGCATTGTGTATGTTTGTCCTTTATGAGTTCATTATTTGTTACTTAAGGATAAAAACGAAGTTTGATAAGTTAATGTAGTCAAATACAACTCCTTGGACATATTTTAAGTGATTGGGTCATATTCCTTTTGTTTCTAGTTCATGCCCCTTCATGTCGTACCAGATTTTATTTAGACAGATTGATGCCATATGAATGTGGAAAACTTATGTGTTTTATCGTGTTTATACCTATGTATTCTCGCGCATCATTGGTAGATGAGTGGTTATATATATATGGTATGCTTGTTTTGAGTCTTTGCATTCTTATTTAATCTGTCCCCATATGCTTCATATTCAATTTAAATTGGCTTGTTTTATGATCATATTGGTATAATTCCCTGCTCGTTTAAATTGGTAACTTTTGCTTTAATTTTCACATCAAAATTGTTATTATTTGGATTATTTGTGATTGTGTTGCCAAGTTAGCTTATCGTTTCATTTCACATCATCGCATGATGTTCTTATTTCCTTTATGTTCACATGTGTTGGGTTTGGGGGGAGAAGTTATTTATATTGTGCACCTTTATCTTTGTTTATTCCTGAAAAAAGGGGGAGGAATGGTATCTAACTCTTTAACTCAGGGGGATAATTCTTACTTTAGGGAGATACGACTTACCCTAGGCAGGCATTGTTAGACAAAGGGGGAGTTGTTTACATATGCGGATTTATATTTGTTATATATTCTTTTTTCATTTAAAAGGTGTGTTTAAGTGTGCAGGTTTTGCAATGATGAAGCAGAGTTTCCATAAGAGTGAAGCTACTCAAAATTTGTGTCGATCAAGCATTTGTACTTTTCCCTTTTGGAGGTGGTATTGAGTCTTTAGAGAGCTTGACGACCCAGTAGGCTTTTTATTTTTTATTTTTGTCCTGTAATAGCCAAAGGGGGATATTTGTAAGGAAAAAATTCTAATAGAGTCAATTCGTATGTATTCTGTCTTAATTCTAGTTGGACAAAACTGATTTGAGTCATAGGTTAGGCTTGAGTTTTTTATTCTTTAATCCTACAATACGTGGTTGAGCACCGTAATGGCCAAGTTAAAGCATCTACATTATCGTGTCATGTTTCGTGCCGAAGTTTCACTTCAAAGTTCATGGATCTCAAGAGGTATGAATGTGTATTCTTTTTTATCCCTTAATATTCATTTTGATGTTGTTTTTAAAATATTCTTAGAGCATTTTTATAAAAGAAATTAAATAAGAATTTTTCTACCTCAGTCGTTCGAACAAGTTTTCTTCGGTTGATCAAACGAGTTACTTAAAATCGTTTGAAAGAGATAATTCAAACAAGATATTGTATTTATTTCAAACGAGATAATGTATTTCATTCGAACGAGATTCAAATGAGGATTGGACTGTTTTTCTTCGCCTCACGGAAAAATCTAGTTCGAAGGTCATTCGATCTCATTGTTCAAACGATACTACATACATCGTTTAAACGACCCTATCCATTTCGTTCGAACAAGTTATCTCATATTTTATCATGCATTGATTTTTTTTTCTATATAAAGGAGTGTTGGTAACTGTTATTATTAAGAGGTTTTGTAAAAAAATGTCTTCCAACCATAATTCTAAGAGCCTCCAAATCCTAGTTTCACCCAAGAGTTTTTGAGATCTGATTTTTAACTAAATACGTTAGTTTCAGATCTCCAGTTTGGCGCCAAAGTTCATTTGCTCTTCATATTTGTTGAGTATTGTTTACATATGGTAGACTCCGTGTGGGGGGGAGATTTATAGTGGTGGACTCCGTGTTCAACCCGTTAATTATTTGTTAAGCCTAGGTCGGTGAATACTGCGGCGTGTGAGGAGTACACTTTGTGGCAGTGCGTGGACTCCTATATGTAGCTATGAAGAAAGTCTAAGGAACGAATATGCATTAAGGCTTGAAGGAGTCGAGTCGGTTGTGTAAGTCATATTTTTCCTTGTGTAATTCCTATATCATAGTGAATTTACGTGGGTGGACCGTCTAAGATTTTTTCCATTTTGGATTTTCTTCGTACATAGAGGTGTTGTGTGATTGTTACATTTTACTCTTTCTATTGTCACCTAGATGCATGTTTAGGGCAAGATAAAATTTGGTAAATTGTTTATACAACAATATGTTAAATTTGTGCATGCTTAATTGCGAAATGGTTTAAGTAAACTTAGAATTTTAAAAAAAATAAAAATTGGTTTGTATGATAATCCACCATATAGCATTTAGCACATAGTGGTGTTTTCACCATCATCACAAACACCTAATTTATTTTTCTCACAACATTATCAAATTTGGATCTTCTCCTTTATCTTCTTCAAGCTCGCCCCATAGGAGGTTAGTCGATGTTGCAGTTGATATATGTACTACCATCTTTGCACGGGAAATATAGAGAGGATTCAACTAGAGTTTTATGAGAAAGTGGTAGCCTTGGAGGATATGAAAAAATTAATGAAACACCACGAATGAGGGTTTTAATTTCACTTAAGTACTAATAGGAGTATATGATTGCCCTAGGAAATGATAAAATGGAAAAAAAATGTATTACTGCTCATAGTAGTGACACATTATTTTATTTGGTTTTTAGGGAATATGAAGAGTACCCCCATAAATTTTATTAATAGAAAGGAGACTTTCAATCATTATAGAAAATTGAAAATAACCTTTGGGATTTATATAACCCCATTACAAACTTATAGAAATCTTAAACTTAGGAATCAATGATATTTCCATTACCATTAAAACACTTTCCAATGCTTGGAATTCCAAGTCTATCAATATTAAAGAGACCTTTAAGCTGCTTGGGAAGACCATCAAAAGACCACATAAGATCTGAATTACACGTTGAAGATGCTAATTGAGATAGACCATCTGCAACAGAATTCCTTTGGAACCAAACACGAGATATTGAGACTTATTGGGATATAATAAATGATTTGATAAATTGGATACTAACCAAAGCTTTCTATGGAGGTTTATATACTCCTTTGACCATTTTTACTAGAGCTAATGAATTAGATTCCACGCTAAAATTATTGACTCCCAATCAGTTACACAAGTCTAAGCCTTTATACAAAGCTGACACATCTGCCATAAAACTGTTATTATATATGAGAGTAAAAATAAGCTATGAAACATCTATTATGACTTCAAATAAGGCATCCATTATCACTATGCCTCGGCTTACATCTTGAAGATCCATTAAGATTTAATTTAAAACCACACTGGGATGGGCAAATCCACCTATTAGAGATAAATCTAGGCACTCTAATTCTAATATTTAAATGAAACTGTTTAATCAAGTGGCTATGGTAGACGTTAACTGAGTCCTCAAAATGTATTGTTTGAGCTAAAGAGGATACAAAACTTGATATATTTTTTATGATGTGATCAGATCTCATATTTTCACCTTCAAAGAAACATTTATATCTATCTTTCAAAATCTTCCACATGATCACTAAAGGTATGGAGTTGAAAATGAACTGTAGATAGCCTTTTATTTGTCATAAACAATTCTTTTTCATTCTTACAAGTAGTGATAAACTTTGTCACTTCCACTAGCAGTGATGAAGTTTTGGTAACAAAATCAGTTTTTTAGTGCAGTGAGAGAAGCGGGACGTTGCCTCAGGGAAGGCATGAGTTCGTTGGTCATGTGGTCAACCAGAGTTTTTTACCCCATGCATGCTTTGTCCTCGCGACTTACATTGATGACAACTCACCTCAACAAAGCAGAGCATACGTTTCAATGAATATACTTCACTGGTTGCTAGTTATGTCTGAAAGTATATATTTGTTAAATATCTCATAGAAAACCAAGAAGACTTTCTTGGCAGCTAAATATTCTCAGATCTCAAGCTTTTTTATTTCTTTTATGATTTCATCCTCCCCACTTGCCTTTGATTTTCTTGTACACTTGGAATAGCTCACTATACATGAAGAGGATAATATCGTAATATCCATCTTTTCTCAATCTTTAAAGAAGAAAACTTTGAGAAATTTTTATAGAGAAAAAAACACTTGATCAAGGGGAAATTTTTTAAGAGATTTATTTTTTAGTTTAAACTGTCTAAAGAGTTCGTAGTATTTTTTCTTCTTCACATTTATCTTTATATTTTTTAGATGTTTGATTTCAAACATCGCGAGTCCTATAGAAGCTTAAAAACTGTACTTTTAGTCTTGAATAAGTATACTTTTATTCTTATTCTTGAGAGATGTGTATGAATATCTCAAAAATGCATTGTGGGGTTCGAATAAGACAAAAAATTTTAAACACTTTCAAAACCTTTAGGAAAACTCGCATCCTAGGAAGTGGTATCCATGGTGGTTTCTCAAAAAATTCATCTTCTACTTTAAATAGGATCTTTGATTTCATGACACATAAACAAAAGACATTAGACGAGGCTAAAATCGGCCACGATTTTGTAGCATTCTCCAGTCATTGGCATTCTATTCTGTAGAATGTGGTGTGAAAGAGTGGATAGTCACTTAGCACATTATGTGATTATAAGTAATTAGTTTGTATTAGTAAAACTCTGCCATAGTGTATTTTCTGTGACGTTCGACCCGAGATTTTCTCTTATTGTCAGATTTTTCTCGTACGACTTCGTGTTGTGTAATTGTATTACCTTGTTCCACAGTTAAATTAAATCACCTATATTTGAAGATAAAATTCGATATTATATAATTGGTAAACTTTTCAGCACATAGCCCTAGGTGTTGTTATATTTATACATAAAAGGAATTAAAGGAAAATATCGCTTCTATTACAATGATAATTTTAATTCGGTACCTTAGCTCCGTTTAACTTTTGAGGACACTGCACTCTCAAATAGGAAATAAAATATAATTGTGTTGTGCCCAATCTAAGAAAGGTGAAGTTGAGAATAACTACCTCTGTAAACGGCAAGTCTCCTAATGCCAAGCGCTTACGTCGATTACGTTCAGATATTAGTCAAAAAACTATATATACTATTTTTATTTGTGAAGTGTAGAGGGTCTTTAATCATATAAAGTAATAATATAGAGCTAAGACCATTATATATTTCATACCTACTACTAGAAAAATTATTATTGTGAATTTCGTGACAATTTTGTCATAATATGTTTTCCTTTTGGGTATATATAATATAATTATAAATTCAATTACGGCTTATAAGTACAGCTTGTTTTTAAGAAATATAAGTCATAAAGTTGGTTCCAAGCCTATAACCTTTGTTTAATATGAGTTTTAAAACTTTGGGGGCTCAAATTTTTATTTCAGCGAAGTATAGGTGTAAATTTTGAGAAGTTTGGTGTAAATTGAAATAATTTTATAGTTCGAGGTGCAAGTTGAAACAAAATAATATTCAAAGGGTATAAGCGTAATTAAATCCATAAGTATAAATATAGTAGTTTAATGCACTTGAAATATAAACTTGATATGAACACTTAGCAAGCATTAACTTTTTTGCTGAATAATTATATTTGGGCTATTTTGACCCAACCTTTGTCATAATAGTGTATTTAGACTTAACCCCTAATGTCCAAAAATTAGACATAACCCCCCAATATTGGACGGACGTTAAGTTATGATAAAACTCGTAATAACCTGTATTTTTTACTTACCACCTAAAAATATATGGACATTAATGCCCTCTTCCCTTTCATCATTCACATTCTTCCCCAAATCACAAACACTCCCCCCAAACTCTAAAACCATTTTATAAGAATTAAAATTAAATTAAAAAAATTAAACCATCCCCAATTAATTATTTATTCCAATGCTAATTTTAACCATTTGGGTTTCTTCTTCGCTTCCATTAATTTTTTTCGATTTGTTCATGTTGATTCTCTCACTTTTGATTCCTCTATCTTTTTGGTCAATCAATTGGAGATGTCACTTTTGGTGCATGTTGCGTTAATGATCTTGTTGTTGTTGTTCTTAATGAATTTGTTTTGATTCATTATGATCATAATAGTACCTATTGATAACATCGTATTTCCTTTTCTGTATGTTTTTGTTGATATTGAATTGATGTAGATCATCTCGTAAATACCATAAATCTCAGTCTCAACTCACTAATAAACAAAAAACCTTGTGTCTAATGGGAAAAAAACTCCCTTAAAAATGTTTATGATGAATAACCTTTACCTAAAACCATGTTTCTATTATAAATAAACCAATCAACAACCTTGTTTCTAATCACCTTTTCTCTTATGAAATCAAACCTACCAAAGAATTTTTCTCTGATAAAATCAAACCTACCAAAGACCTTTTCTTTGATAAAATCAAACCTACCAAATATCTCTTTTTAAAGGGGAAAAAACACCACCAAAAGCCTTATTTTCATTAGGAAAAAGTCCATGAAATCCATTGTTCTTGTATGTATGATTCAGTTTGGGATGCAATTAACCCACCAAAGCCTGAATTAGAACAGTCAAGATTTAGGGTTTTGGTTCCCCAATCAAAGTCATTATCGAGATGATCACCTTGTTTCTAATAACCTTTTCTCTTATGAAATCAAACCTACCAAACACTTTTTCTCTAATAAAATCAAACCTACCAAAAACCTTTTCTTTGATGAAATCAAACCTACCAAATATATCTTTTCAAATGGGGAAAAACACCACCAAAGGCCTTATTTTCATTAGGAAAAAGTCCATGAAATCCATTGTTCTTGTATGTACGATTTAGTTTGGGATGCAATTAAGGCACCAAAGCCTAAATTATAATAATCAAGATTTAGAGTTTTGGTTCCCCAATCGAAGCCATTATTGAGCTAGCGTGTATCTCGGATGTACCATGCTTACAATATCGATGGCTTCATTTGAGGATCTAGATGAGACCGTTCTTGTTTTTATTACAAATAGAATGTTTCATTTGAAAGCGTTTTTTTATCGCAAACCCAAAAACTTTGGATTTTTTATTCCTTTTCTCCTAAATATATTTTTTACATTTGGCATTGTTGAGTCTATCTCTTCTATTCATAGTTTGTTTTATTTTATATTAGTTCTTTGTAATTTTAAGGTTTTGGAGAGGGAAAAAAGCAAGATAAAGTTTGAAGTCATTTTCAAATTTAATCCTGATGTTTCAAAAGTTACAATGTTAACCATGAATTTTAAAATTTAAGCAATTAAACCTACCATTATAACACCATTAAATCCTTGATGGAAAGAATGGCGTGGTATCCTATAAGGCATCTTATATGTCGATCTCATTAAGGTATCACCTAAGAGTGTGTCATATGAATAATCTTATTTAAAACAAAGAAAACACCTAGAAATTTAACCCTTAAATAATTATAAAAAAAATTAAAAATCATTCCCCGCTCACCCCATATTGCCCATTTTCTGCCCTCCACCTCTTTTCCTCCACCTCCCTCCATCGTACCCATGTATTTATGTCATAATCACATTGACCATACACCTCCTCGCTTTGGTCATTCATGAAAACATAGGCATTAAACATGGGTTCAAAAAAAATGCAGATGACCTAGATAAGATTTAGATATTATTTTATTAAAAACCCATATGATCTAAACTTAACCCCTTGTGCTAAAGATAAAATACAAAATATTGAACATCTAGAACATACAACCATATACCAATCTTCTTTAACAACTTAACCGGTGATAAATTGATTCAACAATTCCATCCAACAATTCCATACCTAAATAGGATTTTAATAGTTTTTTTTGTACTGTGCACTCCACTTTGAAGGATATTTTTTATTCTACCACTACAATTTGAATGTTTATGGTGTTGAAGGATTCATTAAATTTTATATGAACGGATGATTATTATTATATTTACCATGCTTTATTGATGTATGCTATTATTGAAACAACCAACCCAAGGCATGGTTTCTTATTGCTCTTATAAAATGATGACTCGTCTATTGTAACAATGGCTTTACATTTTTGTATTTCTCTCTCTCTCTCTCTCTCTCTCTCTCTCTCTCTCTCTCTCTCTCTCTCTCTCTTTTGTGACACCCCGCCTAATTACCCTCGGGCAATCAGTCCTAAATTAAATTAGAACAGTTTTCTCATTTGGATCATTCTTAGCATCACTGCCTCTTTTTTAATTACTAACCACCTACGTGAGAGAATTAGACTGGTGCCAAGTTTTATCTTTCATTAACTTAAATGAAACTCATGCGGAAAATAAAGCAACAATACAATCTAAATTAGCTGAAATAACCATACACAATTAAATGACTAACCGAATAAACCATCGGCCCAAAATCCAACAAATATAAAGTTAAGACAAGAAATCAATCTCAACAAGTCTGACAAGAAAAATTAAACGGACTGTGAGCGACATGCTCGAAATACTAATAGAAGTCTCTATACTAGAATGAAAGAGTGAGGCGTCTATCAAACTCCCGCAACATCCACATATGCTGCAGCAACGGATTCCTGAAATAGAGTCAAGCTTGGCGTCCCTATGGCTGGACACCTAAAAGGCTTTTAAAAATTTATATAGCAAGGGTTAGTACCCAAAAACATTTGAAAAACATTTAGCAAATGATTAACTTGCAGTAATAAATAAATATGCATGCTCTCCATATTTTAGTTAGTGTCGCACTCCCTTGAGGACATCCTCACCCCTACTCTAATGTGCACTACTAACGCCTTAATTAAATTCACCTAGTTATGCATCTTACGACTAAATAATTTATAAAACCCCTTGCAACCACCCTACTCTAATCGAGTATGCTTTAATTATGATTTTTAAGTTATTATCATCATCAACTTACATTTCCCTTTTTAATCTCATATAACTTCCACATCGGTTATACCTATAATACAACTCATGCTTTGTATTAATTAGCCCGTATATAATTATTTACCTAATTATATACTCTAACATATTACAGTATTCACACCTACTGAAATAACATTTAATAATAGGATTTTCCCCGAGTAAAGTCTCATCGGGTATAAATTCTCTATAGTGCTATCCCACTAGGTATATTCACATAACCTAGTTACCCCAAGTCAGAACCGCTCATTAACTTAGTTAATATATAAATGTTGGAGGCAGTCATATTCCTTCCCTGAAAGTGAGATTCCCCTCACCCATATAACGGACGTTATGACCTGAGATTATACTCACCCTACTCCTCACGCTAGGGGATTCATCCACTAGGCGCAACCTCCCCCTACAGCACTAGAGTATATAATAATATATGTTCACTGATATTAATGTACACATCATATATATATACTATCACACGCCGTGTATATATAAATATAAATTATCCCGGCTATACCGTGCACTAAGTCCGTGATACAAGCCTATTCCATTTTATTTTGAGTTTATTGCCCACCTCTTATTATAAATTAATTTGCGCGTTAATTTCTTTTGGTATTGCCCCAACCAATATATTAGGACTTACTCTCGTGGCCCGAAATAACATCACCCGAGTCTAAATCCCTGACTCTAAATTATTTAGCCTTTACCTAAATAAAATTTACATTTCGGTATCGCACAACCATTATTCCCAGACTTGTCTACTGCATCCGTATTTAATCATTTTGAAACAAACTTTCCAAATTTTAACCTTAGTGTGTCACACCTAATTTCTCCAAATCCCATTTAATTTTAATTATGATGTCACACCAAGCCGCCCTCAAATCCTAATAATTTTCATTCACAATTCATTAGATTTAAACCCATGTATTAATTTCCCAAAATTAAGGCATGGAAGAATTGTTATTAAATTTCCCCATATATTACAAACTGTGCGAATTGTCAAAGTTTCCGGACCATCGATCAATCGATCAGGTCCTCGTCTTCCCCGAGTTGGCTGTTTCAGCCATGGACGCCCACCTCTAAACCCTAGTTTCTTCTACACTGAAAACCAAGATTTCCCATCGACGATAGACATCAAAAACCTTATGGGGAACCTCTATAAAGTCCAACAACATCAGTAAATTCACTTTCTCTACTGTTTTTACAAATTGGGGTAAAATTCCATTCAATATTTAACCCATTTAAACATCAATTTCTTGACGACGAATTCGTCTCCAATTCATCCGGGTTTACACATCTTATCAGATACGAATATACAACTCATATTATATATGATTTTCTAATCAACTTAGCAATCAGATTCATGGTTTACAAAACCCCGTGTTCATACCCCCTTTAAATCCCAAAACGAATTTCCTTTGATTACACACATCACATGAATATGAATTGAAATACACTTTACATGCTACAAAAAGTCAACCACTTGCCTTAGGGTTCGTAGGGTCTAAATTTGGAACCGTGGGTGCTCGAGGTTGAAGATGACTTTTTTTTTGCTCTCCTGTAATCCCCAAATTTGATTGTGGCTGCTGTTAGGGTTCCCTAACCTTCTAAGTATTCTCTCCAAATCAATTCATCCGTTCCATTATTTTTTTTATTTGTTTAATTAACCTTAATCCCGTTTTTTGTCTAATGGTCCAAGCCCAACTGACCCAAATGCCCTCGTGTGGACCCGGCTATGTCTAAAAATGTCCCGTGAACCGTTTACTACCCCCGGGTACACTTTTCCGACTATCTCGGCCCCTCCGGACTCAACCGTACACTCTGAATTGGCATCCGAATTAATTTATAAAAATTCTTATTTCACACCCAAATTAGTCTATACCGACTCCCGGCTGAAATAAGTACACATCCCGTCATTAATACTCAAAATGACGTAAATACATTATTACTATTCACTTAGTAATTAAGTTTCCCTAAATATTAAACATTCACTTCCCGATTAATATTTAAATATAACTTGCCATAATTAATTCAATTAAAATTACGACACACAAGTAATTTTGAATTCCCGAATTAATTAAATATTAAAGGCATGAAAATACGGGGTGTTACATACTCCCCCTACAAAGGAATTTCATCCCCGAAATTAGGTCGTACCTGTGGTGAAAGTTCTGGATATTGTTCCCGCATATCCTCCTCCCTCTCCTAGGTAGATTCGTCAACTTTGTGATGACCCCACTGTACTCTAACTAGTGGAATAATCTTGGATCGTAACTTTCGCTCACTACGATCCAGAATAGACACCGATCTCTCCTCATATGAGATGTTTGGCTGTAAATCAATTTCCTCGAGTGGAATGTGCCAGAAATCCCTCTCGCTCCTGCGATATTTCTTCAGCGATGCCATATGGAACACGTCATATGTCCGTTGAAGGTGCTCCAATAATCCCAGCCTGTAAGCTACTGGCCCCACCCTCTCGATAATAGGGAAAGGTCCCATGTACCTCGTTGCTAACTTACCCTTCTTGTCGAACCTCATCACCCCTTTCATAGGGGACACCCGGACCAATACCTGGTCCCCAACCTCTAACTCCACATGTCTCCGTGAAGAATTAGCGTAACTCTTCTACCTATCCTGAGCTATCTGAATCCTCCCTCAGATCAACTCTATCTTGGCAGACGTCTCCTGAACAATCTCTGGCCCAAATAGTTTGTTGTCCCCCACCTCTAACCAACAAGCGGGTGAACGACAAGGTTCCTATATAGTGCCTCGAATGGTGCCATACCGATCGTGAATTGGTAAGAGTTATTATACGCGAACTCTACCAAAGGAAGATATTTCTCCCAACCTCCCCCAAAGTCCAATATGCACATTCTGAGCATATCTTCCAGCATCTGATTGACTCTCCCAGTCTGTCCGTCAGTCTATGGGTGATAGGCTGTACTCAAACGTAAGTCCGTGCCCATGGCCTCCTGAAAGCTCTGTCAAAAGTGGACCACAAAGATCTTGTCTCTGTCAGACACAATATTAACCGGTACCCCGTGCAACTTAACAATCTCAGCTATAAATAGCTGCGCATATCACATCGTCTCAAAGTCTGTGCGAACCGACAGAAAGTGGGCCACTTTGGTCAACCGATCCACAATGACCCATATGGAATCGTGACCCCTCTGCGATGCAGGTAACCCTACAATGAAGTCTATGGAGATGCTCTCTCGCTTACACACGGGAATCTCCAGTGGCTGTAGCATCCCTGATGGTGTTTGATGGTCAACTTTCACGAGCTGACACGTGGCACATTTTAAAACAAACTCTGTTATGTCCCATTTCATTCCTGCCCACTAATAGTGCCTCCTCATATCCTGGTACATTTTATCCCCACCGGGATGTACTGCGAATCTCGATCCATGGGATTCTGTCATAACAGTGTGCCTCAGCTCCTCATCCTCTGGCACAATTAACCTCCCATTTAGGCGTAAGCCTCCTTCCGAGCTGATCGTATAACCCTCTACTCCCTCAGCTAACAACTGGCTTACCCTGTCCTGACAGACCTGATCCTCTGTCTGAGCCTTCACAACTCGCATAATGATCTCAGGTGTGATGGATAATGCTGACATGCAAGCCCTAGCTACATCATCCTCGTATAGAAGTTCTCTCTACTTTGCTTTCCAGACTTCTGATATTTCCCCAGTCGGTCTCTGGCTCAATGCATCTGCTACCACATTAGCCTTACCAGGATGATACTGAATATCAAATTGGTAGTCCTTTACGAATTCTAGCCATCGCCTCTGCCTTATATTCAGATCCTTCTGTGTGAAGAGATACTGAAGTGATTTGTGATCCGTGAATAACGTGAACTGCTCTCCCAGAAGATAATGTCTCCATATCCTCAAAGCAAAGATGACCGCTGCTAACTCCAGGTCATGAGTAGGGTAATTCCTCTCATGGGGATTTAGTTTTCTAGAAGCATAAGCTATAGCCCTTTCCTCCTTCTGAAGCACACCCCCAAGTCCCTGTAAGGATGCGTCAGTGTAAAATCGATACTCTAATCCTCCCTTCGATAATGCAAGTACGGGTGCAGATGTCAACTTGTCCTTTAGCTCGTCAAAAGCTAACTGACAATGATCATTGCAAGTGAAAGGTACCCCCTTCCGGGTCAAATTCGTCAAAGGGCCCATAATCTTCGAGAATCCTTTGATGAATCGCCTGTAATAATCGGCCAATCTCAGAAAACTGCACACCTCGGTCGGTGTCATGGGCTGACCCCACTCCCTCACTGTCGATACCTTACTTGGATCGACCGCAATACCCCGGACTGACACCACGTGGCCAAGAAACTGAAACTCCCGTAGCCAAAATCCACACTTCCCGAATTTGGCATAGAGATGGTGATTCTGCAATGTCTGTAAAACTATACGCAGATGCTCTTCTTGCTCCTCCTCGGTGCGTGAGTAGATCAGGATGTCATCAATGAACACGATGACAAACTGATCGAGAAACTCCCTGAAAACCCTGTTCATGAGATCCATGAACACTGCTGGCGCATTGGTGAGCCCGAATGGCATCACCCTTAACTCATAAGATCCATACCGCGATAAGAAAGCGGTCTTAGGAACATCCTCCTCTCGGATACGTAGTTGATGATATCCTGACCTCAAGTTGACCTTAGAGAAGTAAGACGCCCCTCTCAACTGGTCAAATAGATCATCAATCCTAGGCAACGGATACTTATTCAGTATCGTCGCCTTGTTCAGCTCTCTATAGTCCACGCATAACCGTAGTGAGCCGTCCCGCTTCTTTACAAACAACACCGGTGCACCCCATGGCGATGTACTCCGTCGGATGAAGACTTGACCCAGAAGTTGTTGAATCTTCTCTCTCAACTCACGTATCTCTAACGGGGCCATACGGTATGGGGCCCGAGCAATCGGCCTCGTCCCCGGTGCTAAATTGATCACAAATTCGATTTCCCTGCTAGGTGGCAACCCTGGTATCTCCTGGATTACATCCTCGAAGTCCCTCACTACCGGGATTGAGTCCAATGAAATCGCCACCTCATGTGAGGTATCCTCCTCGATGTAATGCATGTGTGTGCGTGACCCTCCCTCAGGCAACAGCATTGCTATTAAAAACATCTCCTGCCCTGGAATGGAGAACACGATAGTCCTCTCGTAGAAATCCACCGTCACTCGATAACCTGCCAACCAATCCATACCCAAGACGACATCGTACCCCTCCATATCTAACACCAAGAGGTCCGCTGCTAAACTAAGCCTCCCAATTAAAATGTCCACCCTCCGACAAATCGAGTGGATCGAATCCCCGCTGCCTACTGGTGACTCAACACGCATCCAAAGACTACCCGCCATCTCTAGTAACCCGGCTCGCTTAGCAAAATTATATTTAATGAATGAATCCGATGCTCCCATATCAAAAAGAATACTACCCTCATAACCATGAATGATAAACATACCCTCAACTGCTGGCAATGCTTGTTGTGCTGGAAGATTGGGAACATCCCGGACATTATACACACGCCCGTAGTGAATCTTCCCCTGCTGCGGTGGGGCGGGTGGGGCTGGTGCTGCTGGCGGTATCTGCCCCCATTGCCCCTGTTGGGCCTCCTACTGTTGACCTCTGCCCCTCTGTGGGCACTCTCTCTTAAAGTGTCCTGGCTAGCCACAGACAAAATAGCATTTCTGACCATCTCCCTGTTGTTGGCCCTGACGTGGTTGGCCTTGCTGGCCTCCCCCATTGTTCCCTTGGCCCTGATGGCCCTGAGGAACCTGTTTCTACTGATTCGGGCCCGGCTGCCCCTACCTGAACCCCTGTCCTCCCGATCGGAACCCACCAGGCTTAAACTTCTTAGCCTGATTCCCCTGCTGATTTCCCGTCAGCTGCTGAGTACCACTCGTGTAACCACTAGTAACTTCCTTGCCCTGTTGGCTCGGCTCCCCTGTTCTCTTGCTCCCCTTCGCATGGAAGCGATGATCCTGGCAATGCACAAGTGCAGCATTAACGACATCTGTATAAGTCACCAATGCCGGATTTCCAATCAAATGTTGCCTGATCCGCCAGGCTAAACCATCCATAAACCTCGATTTCTTCCGCTCCTCATCAGTCACCTCATTTGGCACAAAGTTTACTAGACGGGTGAACTCTTCCTCATAGTCTACCACTGATAGGTCACCCTGTACTAAATCACTTAATTTCTTTCTCATCTCAGCCTCTACCACTGGTGGTAAGTATTTGCAATCGAACCGCACCCAGAACTCTGCTATCAACATCAAATCTCGTTCCTCGGTGGTGGTAACTGACTCCCACCACTGTAAGGCTATCCCCGATAGACGAAAGGTAGCAAGCATCTGTTTCTGTACCTCGGTACACTCCAACATGCACAGATGGCACTGAATGTTCTTCTTTCAGTCACAAGTCTCTACTACATCTGTGCTATCCCGAAACTCAGGTGGGTGACCCTTCTGAAAGGTCTCCTTAACTCTCTGCCAAGATGGTGGCCCCACTAGAACCTAAACTGCTGGTGCCACTGGAGGCGGTGCCTGGGGCTATGGAAAGTGAGCTGTCATAGCTCGCATCGCTGTCTCGACTGCCTGGACCACTATCACTGCCACCTGAGTAGTGAAAATCAACTCGGGTGAGGGTGGTGGTGGCGGTGGCGGTACCTGTGGCTCCCGATGAGCCTCCCTGACCTCATCCCTAGACTCAGCCCTCTCTGCTCTCAATCTCCTTGGTGGCATCTGAAATATATTGAATTGTATAAGTACACAATTTACACAAAAATATTCACATCAGAAATACGATATATCACCAGAGGAAAAATGAATCAACTGTCCTAATAATAGGGCTCTATAATAACCGAGTGCTACGCTGAAACGTAAAAAGCCACATGGATCCTAAGGACACTAGAACCTGATGCTCTGATATCATTTCTGACACCCCGCCTAGTTAACCCCGGGTGATCAGTCCAAAATTAAATTAGAACAGGTTTCTCATTTGGATCATTCTTATCATCACTACCTCCTTTTTAATTACTAACCACCTACGTGAGCGAATTAGACTCGTGCCAAGTTTTATCTTTCATTAACTTAAATGAAACTCATGCGGAAAATAAAGCAACAATATAATCTTAATTAACTGAAACAACCATACACAATTAAATGACTAACCGAATAAACCATCGGCCCAAAATCCAACAAATATAAAGTTAAGACAAGAAATCAATCTCAACAAATCTGACAAGAAAAAATAAATGGACTGTGAGCGACATGCTCGAAATACTAATAGAAGTCTCTATACTAGAATGAAAGAGTGAGGCGTCTATCAAACTCCCGCAACATCCACATATGTTGTAGCAACGGATTCCTGAAATAGAGTCAAGCCTGGCGTCCCTGTGGCTAGACACCTAAAAGGTTTTTAAAAATTTATATAGCAAGGGTTAGTACCCAAAAACATTTGAAAAACATTTAGCAAATGATTAACTTGCAGTAATAAATAAATATGCATGCTCTCCATATTTTAGTTAGTGCTGCACTCCCTTGAGGACATCCTCACCCTCCTCTAATGTGCACTACTAACGCCTTAATTAAATTCACCTAGTTCGGCATCTTACGACTAGATAATTTATAAAACCCCTTGCAACCACCCTACTCTAACCGGGTATGCTTTAATTATGATTTTTAAGTTATTATCATCATCAACTTAATTAAATCATTTTCCTTTTTAATTTCATATAACTTCCACGTCGGTTATACCTATAATACAACTCATGCTTTGTATTAATTAGCCCATATATAATTATTTACCTAATTATATACTCAATCATATTACAGTATTCACACCTACTGAAATAACATTTAATAATAGGATTTCCTCCGAGTAAAGTCTCACCGGGTATAAATTCTCTATAGTGCTATCCCACTAGGTATATTCACATAACCTAGTTACCCCAAGTCAGAACCGCTCATTAACTCTGTTAATACATAAATGTTGGAGGCGGTCATATTCCTTCCCTGAAAGTAAGATGCCCCTCACCCATATAACGGACGCTATGACCTGGGATTATACTCACCCTACTCCTCAAGCTAGGGGATTCATCCACTAGGCGCAACCTCCCCCTACAGCACTAGAGTATATAATAATATATGTTCACTGATATTAATGTACACATCATATATATATATACTATCACACGCCGTGTATATATAAATATAAATTATCTCGGCTATACCGTACACTAAGTCCGTGACACAAGCCTATTCCATTTTATTTTGAGTTTATTGCCCAACTCTTATTATAAATTAATTTGCACATTAATTTCTTTTGGTATTGCCCCAGCCAATATATTCGGACTTACTCTCGTGACCCGAAATAACATCACCCGAGTCTAAATCCCCGACTCTAAATTATTTAGCCTTTACCTAAATAAAATTTACATTTCATTATCGCACAACCATTATTCCCGGACTTGTCTACTTCATCCGTATTTCATCATTTTGAAACAAACTTTCCAAAATTTAACCTTAGTGTGTCACACCTAATTTCTCCAAATCCCATTTAATTTTAATTATGATGTCACACCAAGCCGCCCTCAAATCCTAATAATTTTCATTCACAATTAATTAGATTTAAACCCATGCATTCCAAAAATAAGGCATGGAAGAATTTTTATTAAATTTCCCCATATATTACAAACTGGGCGAACTGTCAAAGTTTTCGGACCATCAATCGACCGATGGTCCACCTTCGATCGATCGATCGATCAGGTCCTCGTCTTCCCCGAGTTGGTTGTTTCAGCCATGGACGCCCACCTCCAAATCCTAGTTTCTTTTACACTGAAAACCAAGCTTTTTCATCGACAATAGACATCAAAAACCTTATGGGGAACCTCTATAAAGTCCAACAACATCAGTAAATTCACTTTCTCTACAGTTTTTACAAATTGGGGTAAAATTCCATTAAATCTTTAACCCATTTAAACATCAATTTTTTGACGACGAATTCGTCTCCAATTCATCCGGGTTTACACATCTTATCATATACGAATATACAAATCATATTATATATGATTTTCTAATCAACTTAGCAATCAGATTCATAGTTTACAAAACTCCATGTCCATACCCCCTTTAAATCCTAAAATAAATTTTCTTTGATTACACACATCATATGAATATGAATTGAAATACATTTTACATGATACAACAAGTCAACCACTTGTCTTAGGGTTCGTAGGGTCTGAATTTGGAACCGTGGGTGCTCAAGGTTGAAGACGACTCGTTTTTGCTCTCCTGTGATCCCCAAATTTGACTGTGGCTGCTGTTAGGGTTCCCTAACCTTGGTCTTCTCTCCAAATCAATTCAGTCATTCCCTTATTTCTTTTATTTGTTTAATTAATCTTAATCCCGTTTTTTGTCTAATGGGCCAAGCCCAAGTGACCCAAATGCCCCCGTGTGTACCCGACTATGTCTAAAAATGTCCCGTGTCCCGTTTACTACCCCCGGGTACACTTTTCCGACTATCTCGGCCCATCCGGACTCAACCATACACTCAGAATTGGCATCCGAATTAATTTATAAAAATCCTTATTTCACTCCCAAATTAGTCTATACCGACTCCCGGATGAATTAAGTTCACATCCCGTCATTAATACTCAAAATGACGTAAATTCATTATTACTATTCACTTAGTAATTAAGTTTCCTTAAATATTAACCATTCACTTCCCGATTAATATTTAAATATAACTTTCCATAATTAATTCAATTAAAATTACGACACACAAGTAATTTTGAATTCTCGAATTAATTAAATATTAAATGCCTGATAATACGGGGTGTCGCATCTTTCTATATATATATATACGCAAATCTATATTTTTTACGTATGAGATAGAGGTCTAAACTGCTTCTTATATCTCTTTTAGTGAATGGGAAGAAGGTGGGGTAGTGGTGGGTCAGGGAGGTAGAGTAATGGCAATGAGGAAGGTTGAAGGGTTAGAAATGGGGATGGTTTAGGTATAGGGAGGGTAAAGAGGGGGATTATGGGTTTGTTGATACTTTTTGTATTTTTGTTTAGTTTTTAAAAAATTTACTGGTAAAAGGTATAATTTTTATGTAAATATATTTTGGACCCACATGTCAGTAAACTACATATTAATTTTAAATAAAAGCCACATAGGATGCCACGTCATTCTTTAAGTTAAGTTTTTTAAAAGGGGTTTAATTGCATCAATCTTTAAAATGTAGGGTCAATAATGTAACTTTTGACACATAGGGGTTAAAATTGAAAATAACCCCAAACTTTACTGCCAATGTCGCATTTTCCCTCTATAAATTGGAACTAGGGTTCTGATTTTGGGAAGAAGCTGAAGGGGGAAAGAGATGAGAATATTATCGTCCATAAAATTTTGAGAAAAAGTCAAAATACAAATTATTGAGGCTTTTAATGGAACTTAACACCCGACAAACTTCTAGGAAGTTATGTCGAATGTTTAAAGATTAAGGGCTTATTTGGTTCGAGGTTTGGAAAGGGAATGGGAATCCTTGATCCGGGGAATTCTAAATTATGGTAATCATGAATTCCTTGCCATTGTTTGGTTCCACCAAGAATTCTCTTTTACCGGTATCTAAAATTACTATTCCATGTTTAGTTTTACAAGAATTCAAATGGAATGAATTATTAATTATTTTATAAGAATTCTCTTTTACCATGTTTGGTTCTTCAAGAATTATTTTTTCTTGGGCTATAAGAGTCTTCAGTACTTGTTCACTCAGTTGGAGTTAAACATGTGACACCAAAGATTGTTAGAGTTTGTTAAGGACTATCATTTTTCGACTCAAGATTCATCTAGGGAAGGCGAATGCGGTAGCAGATGCCTTCAGACGCCAATCGACAGTAAGTTTGGCAGCCTTGTGGGTAGAACAGGGAGATGAGTTACCTACTTTGTCAACAGAGCAATGGAGTACTTTGTGTATAATTAACGTGTTAAAGGCATATTTGTCAGTTGTAGTCGTTACACATGATATTGTGTCATGCGTGGTTCAGGCATAGACTTTGGAATACTTTTGTCAAGAGAAAATGAGGGAGTTATTATTCGAGGGATTTCTCTTATTTTTTATTTTCTCAGGGAAGGATTGAGGTTTTAGAGGCGTATGGTTTCGTCGAGAGGTCACGAACTATAGAAGGCAATTTAAGCCAAGGCATATGGTTCGCGATTCATTGTGCATCCTGGTGGTGACAAGTTGTACTATGATATGAGGAATCAGCATTGATATCCCGAGATAAAGAGAGATATATATCCAATTTTGTGTCTAATTGTGGTACCTACCATGTAGCACCAGAGACTAGCAGGGGAGTTGCAGTCGTTGGAGATTCCTATGTGCAAATAGGAGAGCATCTCAATGGATTTTATTATTGGGTTGTTGAGGTACCAAAAGGGAAATAATTATGCTTGGTTAATTATTGAAAAATTAATAAAAATGGATCATTTTCTTCCAGTGCAAATAGACTACACCGCAGAGAAGTACGCATGATTCTTTGTTGCATCGATTGTACAGGCACCGCTCGATATTGTGTCTGGCAGGGGCATCACTTTTGTTTCCTAATTTTTGGGAATATTTTAGGATATGATGGTGGTATAACTAAATTTTATTACCATGTTTCACCCTCAAACAGATGGTCAGCCTTAACGAGTGAACCAAATCATGGAAATTTAAATACGAAGAAAAGGCTCCTAAAACCCAGGAAGGTCATTTAATATTGCCATATACCGAGAAAGAATGTTACATACTCCTCAAAGTTCGAAATATGAAACATTGGGGGCTTCTGTTGATACCAAAATTAGTGTGCTGATGTGGACAAATAATAAGAAGACACGTGTCAATCTACGTGGCACAATAGCAACGAGGAAGATCATTCCCCCGACCAACATACTCACTCCGAGCAACAGGTGTACTCCGAGGAACATCAGTCTTTCGAGGAACACCAACCCCTCCGAGGAACTCTTGTCCTCCGAGGAACTCCAATGCTCCGAGGAACTCTTGGACGACGAGCAACTAAGGCGGTTCGAGCTGCATCTCGACCGCAGCATTAATTACCAGATAATCAACAGTTCAACTATTCATTGAATGCTTATCATCTTGACGCACACGTTTGAAGAGCATTAAATGAATTACCCTTTCATATGTGTATCATTCAATGTAACACCCTTTCATGTACAGCCTAACGGATATAAATACCTTGTATCACCCTCATTCAAGGGGACGGGAATTTCTTGATAGCACTTGTAATCGAGAATTCTCAAACACTCAGCAATAGCATAACAGTGGACGTAGGCCATTCTTATAAGGCTGAACCACTTTAAAAATATTCTATCTTATTTATTCATCTGTGATTGAATTATTAGAGTGATCTAATTTTTTACATCAACAGATTGGCGCCGTCTGTGGGAACGATTGTTATTATCGTTTTTCACCAAAAATTATTCATCATCAATGGCAGATAATCCGGAATCCAGCAATCGAAATGCTGGAAATGCTGGAAATCCTTCAAATCCATCTGCACCTCCAAATCTGGCTGGGATTATGACGAATCTGGCTCAAGGACAAACAGCCATGCAAGAAACAATGAGGCAACTCATACAGACCCTTCATGGCGGTGCACCTGCACGTTCAGGACAGCGAAGTGGTCAGAGGCAAACCTACTTACTTTCATCACGATCCAGGCGTACTGAGTCATATCGTAATGAGGAGTCTGATGATTTCTCTTATCAACCTGGGCGAACTTCGTCAATAAGGGCTACAGATATTGATCAACGTATCACTCTCTCTCCAGAAAGACTCAGTACCTTGGAAAGACCGATTAGAGTGTCTCCTTTCAGTCGATTAGGCCCTAGGAGGAATAGGAGTCCACCTAAGACCGTGTCGAGGAGTTTTCGACAACCATCAGATCTACGGGAAGGATCAGCACAATCACGACCAGTTGCTCGTCAGGATAGATCCCAGGAGGCCACTTCAGAACAATCAATTGCTCGAACTAATAAGCCCGAGGAGGGAAATGATGCGTGGAAAGGTTCTATTCAATGATTGGAGGATAGATTGGGAGAAATGGCTAAGGCGAGGAACCCCCTACAATGAACTTTTGTTCAAGGGACACCTTTCGTAAAGTCCATTGTGGATTTTCCTACCCCGTCAAAGTTTAAAGCACCTGTGGTAACCCCCAAATATGATGGAAAGACAGATCTTGTTCTACACATAGAGCAATATCAAGCTACTGCCGACATCTATGCCGTCCCCGACGAGATGAGATGCAGAGCATTCTCAGGAACTCTTATTGGATCTGCCCAGATATGGTACAACAATCTTCCTCGGGGCAAGATTTTAACTTTCTTTTAATTGGCCGAGTTGTTCATCGGTAATTTCTATTTTGGGGCAAAACCAGTAAAAAGAGTAGCACACTTGTTAAGTGTTAGACAAAAATCTGGTGAGAGTACTAGAGATTACATAACTCGTTTCAATAACGAGAAACTGGAAGTCATAGATTATGAGGAAAAGACAGCAATCACCGCCTTGATGAGTGGGTTGTTGCCTAATAAGTTGTATTACACTTTGGCCAAAGATCCACCTACAACTATGTCAGAGTTGATGGCAAAAGCGGCCAAAATCATGAATGCCGAGGAGGCTATGGCCGTAAAAAAGAATATGAATAAAGAAACCAAGGTGGAAGACGACAAATCCAAGAAGACAGAGCATAAGGGCAGTGGCGGTGACAAGCATTCCAAGAATAATAAATCGTCATGGGAAGTCCTGAAGAAATTCGATAATTATACTCCTTTGAAAATGGGTATTAATCATGTCTTGGAAGAAATAAAGAATAACGAGGAAGTAAAGTGGCCAAAGAAACTGAGGTCAGACCCTGACCTGAGGAACAGGGATAAATATTGCGAGTTCCATAAGGATCACGGCCATATGACCAAAAATTGCATAGCCCTTCAGAACGAGATTGAAACACTCATACGAAGAGGGAAATTAGCAAAGTATGTTGATCGGGGAGGCGAAAGAAGAAATAATGATCGGACTAGAGAAAGGTCTAGATCTCCTCGTCGAGCAGAGGAGAAGAAGAAAAGGGATCATGAAGATGATACAGAGGATGACCCCGATCTTCCTAAGAAACCAAGGCAGCCAGAACGAGAGGTATTTTCAATACGCTTTGGGACATTTAATTGTAATGTCATTACAGGAGGAGATGCAGGAGGAGGAGACCTTACTGCAGAAAGAAAGGCTTACCTTGGAGAGACTCAGGCTTGCTCATACATTCAGCGGATAAATTTGGCTGAAGAGGATCGCCCGAGAAAGGTAAACAAAGAGAAGCTGGTCATTGGCTTTTCAAAAAACGACCTGGCAGGTGTTCTTTACCCTCACGACGACCCTTTGGTGATCAAAATGAGGATGAAAGAAGTAGTGATTTCAAGGGTAGATAATGGTAGTTCGGTAGACATCATATACTATTCATGCTTTGACAGTTTAAATTTGAAATTATCTCAATTGGAACCTTATCACAGACCTCTATTGGGTTTTGCTGGCGAGAAAGTTTTTCCACTTGGGACGATCAAGCTGGATATATTCATTGGAACTTGGCCTGCTTGTCGAACAGAAAAAATACGCTTCTTTGTGATGGATAAGAATGTGCAGTCAGCTTACAACATCATCATGGGAAGAGTTGGTTTGAAGAAGTTCGAAGCAGTCCCATCTACAGTACATCAGTGCTTAAAATTCCCAACAAATTTCGGAGTAGGAGTTGTGAAAGGTGATCAGAAAGTAGCTCGGGAATGCTATTATTCGTCTGTCGAGCAAGAGGAGCTTGAAGAATCAAGGAAAAAGACTACTACCTACCAGGTGGAGGAAGGTACAGAAATTGAAACACTTGATCCCAGAGATGAATCCCAACTTGTAAAAGGACAGGAAGTGGAATTTACAAAAAATGTTATTTTGGACGACGAGCACCCTGAACGAGTAACCCAGATAGGTTCATCATTGGATGTTTCAATAAAACAGGAGTTGATAACTTTTTTGAGAAATAAAAAGACAACTTTTGCATGGAGTCATGAAGACATGCCAGGAATAGATCCAAACTTCTTATGCCATGAACTCAATGCGAATAAGGAGATCAAGCCTGTAAAGCAGAGAAGAAGAGTGGTTAGTCCCGAGAAGAATCAAGCCATACAAGAGGAGGTCGAGAAGCTCCAGAAAACCCAATTCATTGAAGATGTGAAATATCCAAACTGGTTAGCAAATGTGGTAATGGTAAAGAAGAAAAACAATAAATGGAGAATGTGTGTTGATTTCACTGATCTCAACAAGGCCTGCCCAAAGGATCACTTCCCATTGCCCAGAAATGACCAACTAGTGGATGCTACCTCGGGACACGAGCTGCTCAGCTTCATGGATGCTTACTCTGGTTACAACCAGATCAAAATGAAACCTGAAGATAGGGAAAGCACTTCTTTTATTACCCCTAGGGGAACTTATTGTTATAATGTTATGCCTTTTGGTTTGAAAAATGCAGGAGCGACATACCAGTGGCTGATGAACAAGGTTTTTACCGAACAAATCAGTTGCAATATAAAGGTCTATGTCGACGATATGCTGACAAAGAGAAAGAAAGCTGCTGATCATCTAGTTGACTTAGGTCAGACCTTTGATCAACTGGATAAATACCAAATGAAGCTCAACACGACGAAGTGCATATTTGGAGTACGAGAAGGAATGTTCCTCGGGTACATTGTCAACTAACGAGGTATTGAAGCGAATCCAGAAAAGATCAAAGCTCTTTTAGGGTTGCGATCTCCAACAACAAAGAAAGAAGTCAGAGTCTTACAGGACGTGTTGCAGCGCTCAACAGATTTGTATCCCGAGCAACTGATAGATGCCTCCCATTCTTCAAAACACTTCGAAAAACTTTCGAGTGGAATGATGAATGTGAAAAAGCCTTTCAAGACTTGAAAAAATATTTGGGAGCACCTCCATTGTTGTCCAGGCCAGTGATGGGAGAAAATTCGTACTTATACCTGGCAGTATCAGAGAATGCAGTCAGCTCGGCATTGATCAGATTGGAGAATGGAGTCCAGAAGCCAATTTATTACACAAGTAAGGCTTTCGGAGGTGCAGAGATCAGGTACCGAAAGTTGGAAAAACTGGCATTGGCATTAATTGAAGCAAGTAGAAGAATGAGGCCTTATTTCCAGGCCCATACCATCGTCGTATACACCGACATACCATTGAGACAAGCCCTTCATAAGCCAAAAAAATCAGGAAGACTGATGTATTGGGCAATAGAGCTTGGTGAATATGATATTGTATATGAACCCAGATCGTCATTAAAAGGGCAGGCTATAGCAGACTTTATAGCAGAATTTACATATCCTGATACCCCCGAGGAGCAAAAGTTTCTCGCTAACCAACCTGTGGATGTTACAGGATCAACAGACATGAGTCCAGATCAACTCCGGTTGGTAAAAGGGCTTGTGGATGTAGAACGATCATCAAATTCAAACCCAGACCAACTTCGGTTGGTAAAAGGGCGAGAAGAGATGGTCGACGAAGAACAAAAAATACCAGGGGAGGACGAAAGGAAACAGCAGATTTTTCACCGAGGAACTCTGTCAGAAAAGAAGTTTGAAGATGAGTTACCTACATGGAGATTATATGTAGATGGGTCATCTTGCACAACAGGTTGTGGGGAAGGGATTGTTCTGAACACCCCAGATGAGATTGACGTGGAATATGCCTTACGATTCCAATTCAAAGCTTCCAATAATGAGGCTGAGTATGAAGCCTTGATAGCAGGTCTTAATTTAGCAAAGATTATGGAAGCGCAACAAGTGATGGTATTCAGTGATTCTCAATTAATTGTGAATCAGATGATGGGAACGTATGCAGTTAAAGGAGAATTAATGGTCAAGTATCATGCAAAGGCGATGGAGTTGTTGGCAGAATTTGATGCTATTCAGTTGATCAGAATACCAAGAATGGAGAATGCACAAGCAGACGCACTGGCCCGACTAGCATCAGCTACTCGTACCGAGTTACGAAGAACGATACCAATTGAGGTGTTAAAAAGTCGAAGCATAGATGAAGGCCTGACGATGAATGTTATTTCCCTTGATTTAGGACCATCTTGGATGGATCCCATCAGGGCATATGTCGAGGAAGGAGAATTATCGGAAGATAAGATCGCTGCCAAGAAATTGAAATTTAAAGTTGCTTGGTACGTACTAACTAATGGTGTTTTGTATAGACGAGGAATTATGGCAGGTTTGCAAAGATGTGTACATCCCTTCGAGGTGAAAGAATTGATTGAAGAGATCCATGAAGGGTCTTGTGGAGCCCATGTAGCAGGCCGGACACTGTTGCAAAGGGTGATGACGCAGGGATACTACTGGCCAACGATGAGGACTGATTGTATAGCCTATGCTAAGAGATGTGATAAATGCCAACATTTTTCCTCCATCCGACGAACTCCACAAGCATTGTTAACACCCATAACTTCCCCTTGGCCTTTTGTCATATAGGGAATTGATTTGGTTGGACCACTGCCAACAACCCGAGGAAGATTCAAGTACCTCGTCGTCGCAGTGGATTATTTTACTAAGTGGGTAGAAGCTGAGCCTCTGATTGATATGACATAGAGAAGGTGCACCAATTCGTTTGGAAGAATATCATCTGCCGATATGGTATCCCTCATGCCTTCATCACAGACCATGGAACACAGTTTGATAATGAGGAGTTTGCCGCCTATTGTCATCAGTCAAACGTTTTGAAGGTTCATTCAGCACCAGGCCATCCTCAAAGCAATGGGCAGACTGAAGTGACGAATAGAACATTATTAAATGGTTTGAAGAAGAGGCTAAGTGAGGTTAAAGCTAATTGGATTAATGAGCTACAATCAGTATTGTGGGCTTACCGAACAACTCCCCGAGCAGCGACTGGAGAATCACCATATATGCTAGCATTTGGAAGTGAGGATGTAATACCTGCCGAGTTGGGTCTTCCAACACACAGAGTGCTGAATTTCAATTCCCCAGTCAGCGACCTGATGAGGAGATTAGATTTGGACATGCTCGAGGAAGTTAGAGAAGAGGCAGCCATTAGGAATGCTGCTTATCAATAGCGAACAGCCCTATTCTACAACAAGAGGGTGAAAAAATGCGACTTAAAAGAAGGAGATTACGTGCTAAAGAAGGTCATTCAGAAGCACAATAAGTTGGAAGCAAACTGGCATGGACCTTACCGAGTTACCGCAGTTGTCCGACCAGGAACTTACCGAATAGCAACTCTAGAAGGAGAGGAATTTAAGAATGCATGGAATGCTGAACACCTACGTAAGTATTATCAGTGATGTAAAATGTAAAGCAGTTCCATCAATATGAATAAAACGATGATATTTCACAATCTTCTCTCCTTTTATTGAAAGTTTTTCGAGGAATACTAGTGTGCAACACTACGCTGCTCAGCAATAAAAGCCAACACCGATAGTTCAAACCCACGACCAACTCCGGTTGGTAAAAGGGCGAGAACAAACTATACTCCTTTGGTTAGGAGGCGTACACTAGCGTGATCAACTCCGGTTGGTAAAATAACTAGTGGACATGATAGTTCGAGCGTGATCAACTTCGGTTGGTAAAATAGAGAGAACAAACTATACTCCTTTGGTTAGGAGGCGTACACTAGCGTGATCAACTCCGGTTCATAAAATAACTAGTGGGCATGATAGTTCGAGCGTGATCAACTTCGGTTGGTAAAATAGCGAGAACAAACTATACTCCTTTGGATAGGAGGCGTACACTAATGTGATCAACTTCGGTTGGTAAAAGAGTTAGTGGACATGATAGTTCAAACCCATGACCAACTCCGGTTGGTAAAAGGGAAAGAACAACGTTCTTAAAAATGCCAATCTCGGTTGGTTTGAAAACAAAATATGCTCTCAAATGCCAACTTATGTTGGTCGGGAGGTAAGATTATTACAGAAAATATAAAAGTTCCTCGAAGAACAAAATATTCCAAAGTGAACCAAGTATGGTTGGTCGGGGATAAAAACCCACTAACTATAGTTGGTCGACGAGGAGAATTTATCGACCTTGGTTGGTCGAACACATTTTATGAAAAAGACAAAAATTTACCAAGTATGGTTAGTCAGGGATAAACTTTCACTAACTATAATTGGTCGAAGAGCACAATTTAACAACCTTGGTTGGTTGGAAAAATTTTAAACATTTTTATACTCATTACTTTATTATTAAGTGATCGAGCAACATTACTAATACTTGTAACTTTTTTATTACTAAGTTGGTCAATGAACAACACAATATTGTTATCTTTTTAACTTATACATATGCACGGATGTAGAGTATTTTACAAGACAATAGCAATTAAGATTGCGTACAAAAATGAAAGTCTTTCATTAAAATCAAAAACAAAATGCATTGAGAATGAAAATGTATACTAACTATTACATTGATATTCCTACTCTATTGGTTTCTTTCCCTCAGCTTTTGAAATAGGTTCCTCGCCAGCAGGCGGATCATTTAAAGTCTGAGGAGAGTTAATGAAGTTCAAATCCTTCAGCATCCTGACGTTCATCACAGAAGGTCGATCTAGGAGATGATCAGGACGAGATACTTCAAACTGAGAATGCAAACTATAGTCACCAAGGTATTTAGCAAGTAAGCTCCGAGGAATGGCACGAGCTGGGACCCATTCCATTTCCAAATTGAACGGTGGCACAGGCAAATCAAGCAATCCAGGATCATAGTAGTCCCATAAATAGTGTCCCTGCTCGAGTTTCAACACACATAAGGCATTCAGCCAGCCTTGTTTGTAGCCCTCATTATTGGCATTCTGGATACGAGCATCTAAATGGAATAGCACCTCGTTATATCCATCCATCCAAAACTCCCTGGGCTGTTTATGGAATTGGAATGTTAACCTCTCAAGTTTCTCATGAAGATTCTGGATGAAAAGTTTATTAGTCTCCAACTCAGATTCTTTTGTAGAGATTTCTAGTTCCAGGTCTCTAATTTTCTTGGACATTTCAGACAAAGCCCGATCTTTTGCATTCAATTGGTACGCTTGAGTTTCCAATTTTGACAGAGTACGAGCTTCTTCAATACTACGAGGAGTTCTTGATCGACCCCGAGCAGGTGGAGTACTTCGTTCCTCGACAACATCCTGGGAAACTCTTCCTCGCCCATGAGAACCTCTTCCTCTTCCCCGAGTAGAAGTAGAAGTACCAGACCTTCTCAGGATATCCAACTCTTGCCTTAATTTGGCATTCTCAACCTCTAAGAAGGAAAATCCCTCATCGGTCACTGGGATTACCGCTGTTGAAGAAGAGGCTGCAGACTTATATCGTGCTAGCTCTTTCTGCAAATTATTATTCTCTTGCTCCAGTAGTTCAGCAATTTGTCTACAAGCTTCAACTTCTCCTTTTAGGGTCCTCTCCCTGACATCGTACCCAGCAAGGATCTTTTTGTGGCCTGTCTCGGCAGAAAGCTGTTGATACCTCTTTTCATACCCCTCGTGCAAAAGGGCAGTTGATTCATTGTACTGAGTCTAAAGATCTTCTAGAGTATATTGAAGATCCTCGATCATATCATAGTAAGCCACGTTATTGGCCACAGCTCGATCAAGTAAGACCTTCAGGTATTGATAAGCTTCTACTGCCTGCTCTGAAGCACCATGGACAAGGATGTCGGAAACTTCTGATGCACTTAGGTCTGTGTGACCAGCTTTATAATATTCATGGCATTGCTGCATCAACTTTGTGTCATTAGCAGACAGAAGATCCATCCTGGCCAGAAACTAACAGAGAAAGAAAAAGAAGATCAAGACAGAGTGCAGATAGAGAAGAGACAATCATATGGAAGAAAAGAACTCAAATTTTATTAGATCATAAGGCAAAGTTACAAAAATCTGAGATACAAAGTACAAGTAAAAGAAAAACAGAAAGAGAATACCGAACAACTTCACATATTTTCCTTATCTCCCAAGACTTTCTCGGGAGGCTGGGACGAGGAGCTTGGTTGCTCGGTGGAAATAATAAGTTGGTCGGCGGGAGCTGGGACTTGTTCTGGAGGAGCTGGTAGAGATGAAAGCTCCTCGTCAGCAGGCTGGGTAAGGATGAGATCACCCACTACCAGTGAAGATTCTTCTGAGGCAGCTTCGTCCTCTTCTTCATCCTCGATGGCTGGGGGAGGACCAGGGAGATGCTGTTGAAATAACTCGGAGTCCTCGCTCACCTTCAATTCTTGCAAAGCAGCAACCCAGTCATCTCGAAAGTATTTCAAACTTCCATGTTTCACCTGAGTCATCATGGCAGCTACTCCCTTGTTCCACCCTTTGTCCCAACCTGTGTTGAAAGACTTCTTTATTGCCATCTTTCTTTTCATTTTCTCCGAGGAGAGCTTCTCGGATAGAAGGTCCTCGGAAGCTTTCAACTTGGCCTCCAACTCCTCCTTCTGACGATTTACTTCGCGCAGAAGGGTCAGCTCTTCCTCAGCTGATTTCAACTTATCCTCAAGCTCCCCAAATCTTGTGAGCCTCTGGGCATATTTTTTATTCTCTCTCTCCAAATCCTTCACTTTATTGCCCAACTGCACCTTCTCTGCCTCAGACGTAGTCAACTTCTTTTCCCATTCACCCCTATCCTCGTCATATTTTTGACGGGATTCCTTCAGAGATTGGGCTAAACCCTGGAAAGAATCCTCTACTCCGGACGAGGAGCTTGAAGCCTTGAGCTCTTCATCTTTTTTCACTATGGTGTTAAAGCAACTCACCAGCTGAATAAGAAGGTAATGAAAAGTCAGTGCCGAGATACATATATTGACTGAAAGAAAGAAAAAAAACTCAAGATAAGAAGAAACTTACTGAAGCAATGTGACGAGTAGCTAGGGATGTCAGCATATCCCTAGACATGTTTTCCTCGATTCCTTGAACTTCAGGAATAGTCCAAGTCTTTACCGAGCTCATTTCAGAGCTCGGGGAAATAATGGTTGGAACACCAGCTCCACTAGCTTGGAGCTGGGGAATGACTTCAGAAAAACTAACCGAGGAGGATTTCTTCAATCTCCTCGGTGTCTTCTCAACAACCTCAACCAAAGAAGAACTTTTGGTTGGAGAAATAGTGATTACTTCCACAGGCGCATCCTTCTGTACAGGAGCCACTGGGGGCTTCTCGGCGGCCTTCTGAGAAGCAACAGAAGAGGCAGCATCCACTTTCTTTATCCCCTTTATGACATCAGCTTTATTTCTCTTTCCATCCCCAGCAGAGGAGGTCTCTTCAAAGAGAGCAGGAACTCTTCTCTTGCCCATCTTCTGACTCAAAGGAATGTGAGAGTCTGGTGAAGAGTCTTCAGAAGCTAGCAATGGTTCGCTAATGCTAACCACAGGACGAGCAGTAAAAGAGGATGTATAGCTCCTGTACTGCAACAAGTATGAAGCAGACCTGACGTGCTCGTCTGCAACCTTCTGATGCAAATTCCAGATATGTTTCAAATGCTTTATATTAACTTCTAATTCTTTAGGAGTTTTTCTCTTGCTGTCAACTGCAAAAAAAAAACATATTGAAATGTCAATCATGCATTTATTCAAACATGATGAAATCACAATTTCAGAAATAAAATAAAATGAAAATAACCTATCCCATTGCCATATGGAGGGCATTTGGGACCCTCATATACTGCATCTCCAACCAAAGGGGCATGTTGCCAATTTTTATAACTACTCCATGTTCAAAATAATCCCTGTTAACATCAGGGAGGTTGACTACTAGAGCCCTATTCAAAAATCTAGTTTTTAAATAATAAACATTGTCTAAAACAGCCCATCTATAACAGTACATAATCTCAGGAATTCCTATACGAATTCCATGAGTTTGATTTAACCTATACACCCCATTAACTATTCTCCATGTATTGGGGGCTATTTTTGCAGGGACAACATTGAAATACTGACAGAACTCTAAACACAAAGGGTTTGGTGGAAAAGAAAATCCACATTCAGCAATAAAGAGGCTAGGGAACCAATGTCCCTCAGCCAAATCAAAATAACTTGAAGGCTCAGAAAGACTTTCCAAAGTTACCCAAGAAGGAATAGAAAAGTCAGAACGGAATTTCTCAAGAGATTCGATAATATAAACCATGGTGAATAAAAAGAAATGAAGGAGAAGGAAGAAAATCTTACAGGAAAAAGGAGATCTGTTGATAAACAAATGAAGAAAGGGATAAACGCACAGGAGAGAGAAAAGCTATAGAAAACTCGAAAGGAGAAATTGAAAAGGTAGAAGACGATGGGATTGCCTCTGAAGCTTAAATACTTTGTCTTGGGAAACGGCGAAAGAAATGATTACAAGAAAGAAACTATTACGCTACCGGCGGCTAAAAGGACAAAAAGGGCACGAAGATAGAAGTGCTTATAAAAATGCAAAAAAGCGGATTCTGCGAATTTGGAATGAAATTTAAATACGAAGAAAAGGCTCCTAAAACCCAGGAAGGTCATTTAATATTGCCATATACCGAGAAAGAATATTACATACTCCTCAAAGTTCGAAATATGAAACATTGGGGGCTTCTGTTGATACCAAAATTAGTGTGCTGATGTGGACAAATAATAAGAAGACACGTGTCAATCTACGTGGCACAATAGCAACGAGGAAGATCATTCCCCCGACCAACATACTCACTCCGAGCAACAGGTGTACTCCGAGGAACACCAACCCCTCCGAGGAAATCTTGTCCTCCGAGGAACTCCAATGCTCCGAGGAACTCTTGGACGACGAGCAACTAAGGCGGTTTGAGCTGCATCTCGACCGCAGCATTAATTTCCAGATAATCAACAGTTCAACTATTCATTAAATGCTTATCATCTTGACGCACACGTTTGAAGAGCATTAAATGAATTACCCTTTCATATGTGTATCATTCAATGTAACACCCTTTCATGTACAGCCTAAGGGCTATAAATACCTTGTATCACCCTCATTCAAGGGGACGGGAATTTCTTGATAGCACTTGTAATCGAGAATTCCCAAACACTCAACAATAACATAATAGTGGACGTAGGCCATTCTTATAAGGCTGAACCACTTTAAAAATATTTTGTCTTATTTATTCATCTGTGATTGAATTATTAGAGTGATCTAATTTTTTACATCAACAATCACTAACATATCTTCGAATGATCGTGGAGGCAATACGGATGTAGTTTTCGGTTTGTAACAAGATACGCCAAAATACCAAAATGCCTAAGCTATAAAAAATAATAAAATTTTGCTCTTACAGAGGACAAGGGGCAAACCCAGTGCAAGAGGCTCCTTCCACTGAGAGGGAAATTAAAAACAACTAAAATATAAGAGGATACTGCATTATTATTATGGCCAAAATTTAGTTACATTATTACTCACTGTAGACTTTCTAGGTTTAATCCTGTTTGTGGAACTATTGTTTAGGTCTTAGGCCCCCGCAACCGCCACAACCCTGATCTTTAGCATTTGTTCCCTATTCCAGCTTCCAATTTTAGGATGTAGGTGCCAAGCCTGTGTGCTCATATTTATTTATCATATTCCTTTTTATACTTTCATTTCCATTTTTATAGTCAGAGAGTCAGATTATTTTATATAGATTTTTTCACATAGAGTCTTTTATTTATATTCAGAGCTGGATATTATTGACAAAATTATTATTCAAATGATGGAATTTTCTTTATTATCGTTTTGATATTGGTATCAGAGTTGCATTTGTTTTACTTCTTTTATTATTAATAATATATAATTTTATTTTATTGACTCTTGTATTATTTAAATTTTGAACTGGTCAGTCTAGTTTTGGATTTTATAAGGTGTCTTAGTTGGTACCAAAGCATTTCAAGTTCTAGTGTCCTAGGATCTTGAGCGAGTCCATCGCTTTTTTGTATTAAATAATTTGATACGTTCGAGCTAAACTATTTAGAATTTGTATTCTTATCTCATACTATATTGATACGCTTTTATTTATTGTTGATGGTTAATTCATGGAGAGGAGCCGCACGTTGCTACCAAGTCGTAACTGTCGAGCAGAGGCATCACAGCCCTAGCTGCAACCACAGGGGAAGGCATCAACACTTGCCCCTATAGACTTTCCCGCCACCATAGCATAGAGAATGGAAATTATTAAGGCCGCTATGTTCCAGGACTAGACACCACTGCTACCACCCGAGGTTGTACATTCCCCGAATATTACTTCTACTTGGGAGAGAGCTATGAGTTCCTTTAGCAAAGGCAAACCACCGGAGTTTGCAGGATCTACGGACCCCTTTATCAACTTGTAGTGGAGGTGAGATATCAAGAGGCACCTATGTATAGTAGAGTTCTTTGAGATTCAGAAGTAAATACTATCTAGTTTTAAGCTAGTAGGGGATGCACTTAAGTGGTGGGATTCAGTCACCACTAATGATGAGAGGTCGAGGTTAACCATCGACAAAATTTCAGTCAATTTTGAAAAAAAGGATTTCCTACCATCTCTATAGCCATAAGGACAAAGTTTATGAGTCTACTTCATGAGGAATGTACAGTAGCGGAGTATGAGTGGGAGTTCACCCACTTTGCCTCCTTTTTCCCCAACGAGGTTAATACATAGGTAGAGAAGATTGATTTCTTCATAAGGGGCCTCACGTGGAAGATTAAACAATTATTGCATAGAAATCCGACCTTCATTACTTATACTCAAATAGTGTATGCCTCTTTACTCCAATACGAAGACCACCACGACTTTCAGAGAGACAAGGCTCAGAAGAAAAAATATGGGAATGCCCAAGGGATAAAGACTAAGAAAAGGTGATGAGTCTTCCTAAATACAGGGAGGATCACAGTACGAGAGAGGACCACCCCAAGGGGAGAATCCCCTTAAGAGGTTCAGAGGATCAGAGGACCAACGTCGTCGGAACGAATAAGGGCATAATTCACTGGGCTAACGACATTATGGCTAATAGGTCCAATATCATTAGGGCCTATAGGATCAAGGGCAAAGAGGTTAGACCCGACAGGTCCATGATCAGCATGATCGACCCTAAGGCCAAGGCAAATAAGGCCGCCCATTTTGGGGTGCATGTTATACATGTGGAGAGTAACACCACTCACTCATGAAGTAGCCTAGGGGAAACCAAGACGATGAGGGCCAGTTTTAGTAAGGGAAACAACATGTAGTATGACACCCTGTAAATTCCATAAATAGATTGTTCATGTCTAAGGCAACAATAATGGGAGTAAAGAACAATTAGTAACATTCTCTTCATAATGAAATAAATAAATTGTTTGAGTATATGCAATACAAGATAATAAAATGCAAAACTAAATAAAACATCGCCTATACCATTCCCTGACATAAGAATTAAATCTGTGAGAGAAATTAATCAAAAACAATAAATCTAAGCAGTTAAAGTCGAATAGTAAATAAACAATATCACAAGATAAGGATTTACGTGGTTCGGCAATGACCTACATCCATGGGGGGTTTCTCTTTTTTTATTACTTTTTGGTGATTTGATATCAAGAAGTTACAATTACCCTTTTCCCTTGGATGAGGGATACATTTATAGATATGGAGAAAATACAATCTAATTGTACTCATTCATTCTACTGAATGGGTCACTGAATCGATTTGTGTCAATGTTCATCGAGATCCACGCATGTGGGATTTATCATTGGGTTTATTTCTTATTACGGTCTTTACTAGTTATTTATTGAGTTAGTTTCCATCTTGACCTGGACTATTTGGTTAGCTTGGTTTGGATCGCTCGATTTATACCCAATAATTGCCCCTAAAACACTTCAACTTAGATGGGGCAGAGAGGTTTGATAGGTTAGTCGACCTAGATAGTTGGTCGGCCCAGGTGGTTAACCATCATCAAAGATTGCAGCCCACTTGGAAAATTCTTCTAGAAAGAACTGGGAACTAGTCGACTATAGTATGACGGTTGGGTCTTAAAAGGATAGGCCCACAATTTCTTCAATTGATCACGGGACGCTGGTAATGTTTATTTAATGAGCTTCGGGCTTCATTCCAACATGATTAAACATTTGAGACTTTATTCCAAGATTAATCAATATTTCTACCGTCATTTCCATATTTCACTTCATTCAATATAAACACTTGGAGCTTCAGCCTTTCACACTTCGTCTGTAAGTCTTTTTCTCCCCCAACTTTTATTTTTCTTCACCGTTTTTTAGAGTTTCTCTACTCTCTAAGAATTTTTGTCTCTTTGAGTTTCTTTATCTTTTTGAAAAAATGGGGTACTCTATTAACGATAGGACCATAGGGTACTTTAGAAAGACATATTCCATTCCACCATAGGTGATTATTAAATGCGATATTCTAGCAGACTGTAATTGTTTTAAGGGTGGACACTGGATCCACACTTATTCTGTTGTTAAGGGGGGTATAACCTTTCCCCCCAATCAATTATTTTTGGATTTTTCCAAATTTTTCGATGTAGTTCCTGGTCAATGTGCTCCAAACACTTTGAGGATTATAAATGGCATAAGCAAGATCAATGATCTATATGGGACCCAAATAGGGATCTCAAATCTTAGGTGCAATTATTCGCAGTCCTACATGACTGATGGGGTACTCTACTTAAAGGCGAGTAAATTCGATAGAGTTTTTGTTAACAACCTCTCTAATTCAATTAAGGGATATTGCAATCAAGGCTTCATTACCAGGAATTGGCAACACCCGTCTCTTCCTAAGTGTGAAGAATATCGCGAGTTTTTTTGTTCCCTAAAAGAGGAATGAAAATAGGTTAACCCTGTCTTTTTGCTTTGCACTTTTGATTTAATTCATTGAGGCTATTACTCAGTATGATTTTCTAGTGTTTTTATTCAACTCAGTCAAAGAATAAAGATCCTTCTTATTTTGATAAAGATGAACTGATTAAAGTGTATTTTTTTAGGAGGTCACTAATTTTAGGTGGAGAACACCTTAAGTCGTCATCATTCTTGCTTGAATATACTAACTCCACCGACAGCTTCACTGCTCAGCCTGTTCATTCGATTCCTGACTTGACTATTCCTTCGACGATTAAGGGATCTTCCTCTTCATCTTCCCTTAAATCTCTTAATATGAATACTATTATGTACATCGAGGAGGACGTGGTAGATCCTAAGAATAGGATCCTCCTAGTTGATGATGTCGACTTTTGCCACTTCCCTAAAATCTAAAGTTGCTAGGAGGAAGGAAGTTGTAGGACCTTTTTAGCCAATCTCCCTGGAAGATTTCCTTATCCAAGAGAAGAAAAAAGATAAGGTCTTTTCCTCTTATATTTTTGTTGTTCCTCCCAAAAATAGAGATGCCCCAAACTTTGGGAAGGTCCACTAGGTGATGTCGAAAGCCAAAAATCCATCACTGCTCCTGGATTGTTGAGGTAGGCCATGCTCGCGCTTGACCATGAGTAGGTTAACAAGATGACCCCCGATAAGCTTTCTTCATGCATCGCACAAGTGTTATCTTTGGTAATCACAACTTTTTTGAACTTTTCCCTCTTTACTTTGTCTTGGTTGTTGAATTTATATAATCTTATTTTTCCAGTTTGTGGCAGAATTTGTTGTCATTCTGAACAAATGTTCCAACCAGTCCAAGGTCACTAATGAACTAACAAAGGCCTTAAATAAGTTCAATTATTCCCTTGCTATTTCCAATAGGGCATACAAGGTAGAGAAAAAAAATTCGTATTTGCCTTTGTCAAGAGGGCTTCTTCCATGTCATCATCTTTTGTCCAGGTAACTATTGATTCTTGTCTTGTAATATGTCTTGTCATATTTATTTTTTTGAAACATTTCTTGAAGTCTTTCTTATTTTGTGTATTCATAGGTAACCGTACCTCCTAAACATACTTCCCCACTTCCCACCTCCGTCGCGACGGGTGGTTTTTCTGTTAGGCTGTCTGAGGTATTTGAGCTTGTCACTTTTATTATCCTTCTCTATTCATTATTATTTTTATTTATAATTGTATTGTATTTTTCTTCCTTCTGTTTAGGGATCATCCTTGTGCAACCCTTCCTCTGTTGGGGAAACGACCTTGTTGACAGGGATTACTCTTCCGAGTTTGTCACCTTTCGGTAGGATCCCTGTCTCCCAAGTCTTTGTTCCCATGGATAATAGGCCTCACATTATGCTTATACCTTCCCGACCAGTTTTCACTATTGCCTCGAGTGAGCCTGCCACATAGGTTATCAGTTTTTCTAAGGTATTACCCATTCCTATTTAGCTTATATTTTTCCTTATATTCGTCTAGTTCTTTGACCATTTTATGATCATTAGGCCACTAGTTCTGTTGTGGCCCCTCCACAAGTCATCTTTCATACCTCTTCTTTAGAGGGAGTTCATGTATACTTATTTGGAGTCTTTCGTCTATTGACTTATCTTTTCTTTATCATAAGGATTTCATTCTCATTTCTTGGTCCTATCTATTTATGTTTCAGCTAGCCAGCATTACTGCTTCACCGGATGCTCCATCGGTTGCTCCTCTGGTAGCTCCTTCAGCTAGCCAGGAAGCTCCTACTTCCATAATCTCTATCGTTGGCATTGGCATAGCACCTCTCTTGGTACTCACTTTTACTTGACTTTGTTTCTTCTTCAGATACTTTCTTTTACTACTATAGACAACTTGCCAACACTTGTTTTCTTCTATTCGTGGTCAGTGCCAGTGGCACTTCTTTATCCACGGCACCTGTGATATGGGCCAGAGATAAAACACCTCAGCACCACCTGTGAGTCTTCATTTAGCTACCACAGAGGTTACCACATAGGTATTTATTCTTTCCTTTCATAAAAGTATTTGTTTCTATATTCTCCTTTTACTTATATATTTTTCACTTTGTTCTTTGCCCGTAAGCCAGTATAGCTGAAGTCCCCTTGTCTAAGTGGTTCACCTCTAGTTCTTTGGGAATGACCTCAGTGGTATGCAAAATTTCCTTACACCCTTGTTTGTTATACTTGTCATTCTTTTGTTTTCGTATATGCTTGAGTATTTTTTTTTAGCTTCTTCTAATATATCTATAGCTATAGTCCCCTTACCTCCGAGACCTGTACTTGGGTTCTCAGGTTAGTATGGCTCTTGCTCCTATTACTTCAGGATCTTTGGGTGGTGTCTCAGAAGATAACTCCTAGGTAAGTACTTGGTCTGCTTAGACCTTTTGAACTTGCATTTTCTGTGCAAGTGCTTGCTGACACTAACATGTTTCCTTATTTTCAGGTTAGCGTCGCAGTTGTTCCTATGACTATGGAACATCCAAGGGAGGTTGCTGCAAGAGAGGTATTATACTGTCATACCATACTCTCTTTTTTATTTCCCCTTGCTTCTTTATTTTATCTGTGCAAGTAGGCTCATCCTCACTCTCATGCTTTCTTATTTTTCGCTTAGCGAGGCGATCGTCCCTAGTTCTACAGGACATACTGTGAGTGTTATACTACGCACTCCCCAAGTATTAAATGTTATACTGAGTTTATTTTTGTCTATTGGAGTTAGTATTTCTTCATTTCTTTTTCACACAAGAAGTACTAATTATTGCCCATCTTCTGTTATGCCAGTGTTCAAAACCACATGGTGCTTCCTCGATTTGTGGCAGTATACTGACCCCTTTGGGCTATGGGGTAAGATCATGCGACCCTTATTTCAATTTGGGTATGGATGTTCCACCATCTACTTCTTTCTTTCTATGTAACTTAACTCTTTTTTATTTATCCATTTGCATGATCTAGTTAGTGTTGCTGAGGTGATTGGTGAGGCTGATCAGAGCTTTGAGGCCACTAGTGATGTCGGTTCTGGTGAGAATTCCTATATTCCTCTTTCGGAGCTTGAGTCTCAAAACACAGGCTATGATGATATAGACGTATGGGCTCTAGGAGCTTTTATGAGTGCACTAGGGAACTTAGAGCTCCCTTCTAGATTTCGTGAGCATGAGCGGGATGTATTGGAAAGGATCTTGGAGCACCAGCTTGAGACTTTTACTTCTCAGAGTGTGCTCAATATTGACAGCCTGACAGTCTTTAACTTGAAGTCCCTAGACAGCCATCTTCATGACTTATTATCCACTTCCCCTGCTGATATGACCACTTGGATGGATACATTATTCCTCCAAGCTCTCCGTAACGTCCAGCTTTGCTATCACTTCTAACTGGACTAGCTTGACATTTCAGTCCGTCACTTTATCGGTTCTACTTTTAAGAAGATGATGAAGCTACATACTTCTAAATAGTTCACGGTACAGCAGCGTCAGGCTGAGGTAGATCGGATACAGGCTCAGAATCAGTCCCTTCAGTCCAAGGTGGCTAATTTAGAGGCTGGTGATGCTGAGAACGGGGCCAGAATGGCAAGGTTAGAGGAGCAGCTTGTTGAGGAGGCAGGCCCTTCCTACACAGACCTACGCTCCCGGTAGGATTTATTTTTCATTTTGTCTAGTGGGTAGCTTGTCTTATTTTTTAGGCCTCATCTTGTAAACATTTTTTTACATATAAAGAACTGTTGGCTTATCAATGAAATATCTCCATTGGCTTCCATTTTGTTGTTTATTCTTTACTTCTATCTCAATTTCGATATCTGCTTACTATGAACTGCTCTAATTTTCTGTGACCACTTAGTCTATTTAAACTGTCCCGTATATTATAAGGTACTTGCATGTTATATGAGAAAGTGAAACATTTTAGAACTACCCCTTCTAGATAAGGGATACTTTCATATTATTTGCAGAAGTTGATATTTTTAGAGTCACCCCTTCTAACTGATGGGTACTTGCATATTATTTGAGCAAGTTGATTTTTTTAGATTTGCCCCTTATAATGTGGGGTATTTGCATATTATCTGAGCAAGTTAATATTTTAGAGTTGCCCCGTCTAACTGTGGGGGATTTTATTATGCACATTCATTTCTTAAGGAATAACTGGGAGAAATGTGTTAGCATTTCTCCTTCCCACAAACTTTGAATATAATTCATAAATAAAAATAACTATCTCTTTTTTTAGAAACATTGCCCCTAGTCTGCGGGGTTCTTATTTCAAATAGTTTCTTACGAAACATTTTGCCTATGAACAAAATTAGACGGGGGGTATAGCCCCCCTTTCCTTATAATCACTGAGAACTGGTTAAGTAAAGCTTTTCTTTGAGAACAGAGGTTGAAACTTGTTCTTTCGGTTATAAATCTTTCTAAAAATTAAAAAAAAATTACTATTACTTGGAGTATGTCCTCCTACTGGTTTAGTGACAAGGATAAAACCACTTTTTTGTTATTTCTGGAAGGACTTTGCTCAATATACTTGTTGATACCAAATTTAATCTGCTGACGTGGACCCATCACTTGAGGACATGTGCCTTCTAGCGTGGTAATTACAAATACTTATATCGATCAACTTATTGCTACCGAGCTATTCAAGCGCCACGAGCAACTCATACATTTCGAACAGCTCAAGCGTATCAACCAGCTAAAGTCCACCGAGCAACTCATGCATACCGAGTTACTTAGGCGGTCCGAGCAGCTTAGGCGGTCTGAGATACATAGCATACAGAGCACTCAAATCAGGATAATCAAGGAGACGACTGCGCATTAAATGCTCAGTATTATCATACAGATGTACATATCTACTAGATAACAACGCATTGTCCTTTCATTTGTACAGCCTCAAGGCTATAAATACATTGTAACCTCCTCATTAGAGGGAACCAAAATTTTTGGAGAAAACCATTCCTTGAGAATTCCAAGTAAATAGTCAGCAATACAAAAACAGTGAATGTAGGCCATTCTTTTAAGGCTGAACCACTTTAAAAATCTATTGTCTATTATTTCTTTATTTATTTTTATCTGTGACTAGAATAATTAGGTCAAATCTAATTTTTTACATCAACAAATTGACGCCATCTGTGGGAAACGATTGTAATTAGCGTTTTTCACCAAAATAACTCATCATCAATGGCTGATAATCCGAAATCCAGTAATCGAAACACTGGGATTCCCCCGAATCCTTCTGCTCCCCCAAATTTTTCAGATCTGCCTGGTATAATGGATAATTTGTCCCAAGGGCAAACGGCCATGCAAGAAACCATGTGTCAACTCATACAAACCGTGCAGGGCGGAGTGCCAGCCCAATCAGGACAACGAAGCGTTCAGAGAAACACTCGTTTACTCTCTTCGCAAACTAGGCAAACCTTATTCCCAGAGGAATCTCAGTTCGGACGCACTGATTCATATCGTACTGAGAGATCTAATGATCCTTCTTATCAGCCTGGATGGACTTCCTCGGTACGAGCTACAGACACTGAACAAAACATCACTCTATCTCCAGAAAGGACACGTTCTCTTAAAAGATTGAGTAGAGTCTCTCCTTTTGATCGTTTGGGCCTTAGGAGGAATAGAAGTCCCCCTAGGATTATGTCGAGGAACTCTCAACGACCATCTGATTTAAAGGAAGGCTTTGTCCAATCACGACCAGCTGCTCGTCATGAAAGATCCTAAGAGGAAAATTCAACACGAACAGTTGCTCAAACCAATAGGATCGAGAAGGAAATGATGCATGGAAGGACTCAATTCAAAGGTTGGAGGATAGATTAGGGAATATGGCTAAAACTAAGAATCCTCTATAAAGGACTTTTGTTCGAGGAACACCATTCATACAAGAGATTGTGGACTTCCCCACACCGTTAAAATTCAAAGCCCCCGTAGTAACACCAAAATACGATAGAAAAACAGATCATGTTCTCCATATAGAACAATACCAAGCAGCTGCTGATATCTATGCTGTTCCAGACGAGATGCGATGCAGGGCATTTTCAGGAACTCTTACCAGATCTGCTCAAATGTGGTACAATAATCTTCCTTGGGGGGAAATTATGACCTTCTTTCAGCTAGCAAAACTCTTTATTGGAAATTTCTATTTTGGAGCAAAGCCAGTAAAACGAGTAGCACATTTGCTAAGTGTTAGACAAAAGACAGGCAAAAGCACTAGGGAATATATTACTCGTTTCAATGACGAGAAACTGGAAGTAATTGATTATGAAGAGAAAACTGTAATTACTGCTTTGATGAGTGGACTGTTACCCAGTAAATTGTACTACACTTTAGCCAAAGATCCGCCCAAGACTATGGCAGAATTGATGGCAAAAGAAGCCAAAATCATGAATGCCGAGGAAGCCATGGTTGCGAAGAAGAACACAAACACTAAGGAGATCAAGGTGGAAGATGGAAAAACTGAAAATAAGGATCAAAAGAACAATGGTGGTAACAGGCAATCAAAGGGTAAGCAAGCATTGGAACAGATGAAGAAATACAGAAATTATACTCCCTTGAAGGTGGATATAAATCACATTCTGGAAGAGATCAAAAGCAGCGAGGAGCTAGCCTGGCCAGTAAAAATGAAGGCAGATCCTGATAAGAGAGACAAGTCCAAATATTACGAATTCCATAAAGATCACGGTCATACGACTAAGCGTTGCATAGCTCTTCAGAATAAAATTGAAGCGCTCATTAGACGAGGAAAATTGACCAAGTATGTTGATCGTCAAAGCAGTGGTCGAACCAGCGAACGAGGAAGGCAAAGGTCTAAATCTCCTCTTCGGACAAAAGATGACAAGAAAATAGATCATCAAGATGATCCAAAAGATGACCTCGATCTACCCAAAAGACCAAGACAGCCAGAACGTGAGGTATTTTCAATCCACTTTGGATCATTTGAGTGTAATGTCATTACAGGTAGTGATACAGGAGGAGGAGTTCTTACCGCAGAAAGGAAAGCCTACCTTAATGAGGCTCAAGCTTGATCATACATACAGTGAATAAATTTGGCTAAAGATGATCGTTCGAGGAGGGTGAACAAGGACAAACTGGTCATCGGTTTCTCTAAGAACGACCTGGTAGGTGTGCTATATCCTCGTGATGACCCATTGGTGATAAAAATGAGAATGAAAGAAATAATGATTTCACGAGTATTAGTGGATAATGGTAGCTCGGCAGATATCATGTTCTACCCATGTTTTGATAGTTTTAATCTAAAGCTATCCCAGTTGGAACCATATAATAGACCCCTCCTTGGTTTTACTGGCGAGAAAGTTTTTCCACTTGGGACGATCAAATTGGATATGTTCATCGGTACATGGCCTGCTTGTCGAACAGAAAGAGTACGCTTTTTCGTGATGGATAAAAATGTCCAATCAGCTTACAATATCATCATGGGAAGGGTAGGTTTGAAAAAGTTTGAAGCAGTACCATCTACTGTACATCAATGTTTAAAATTCCCAACCAACTTTAGAGTAGGAGTGGTGAAGGGTGACCAAAAAGTAGCTCGAGAATGCTACTATTCATCTGCCGAACAAGAAGAGCGTGAAGAATCCAGGAAGAAGACTACTACTTATCAGGTAGATGAGATAGAAGATGCGAATATTGAGACTTTAGACCCAAGAGATGAGTCTCAGCTCGTTAAGGGACAGGTCATGGAGGCTACTGAAAATATCATTCTGGACGACGAGCATCCAGAACGAACAACTCAAATCGGTGCGTCACTAGATGTGTCGATAAAGTAAGAGCTGATAGCATTTCTAAGACGCAGAAAGCAGACTTTTGCATGGATTCACGAAGATATGCCAGGGATAGACCCAAATTTCTTGTGTCATGAGCTCAATGTGAATAAGGAAATCAAGCCAGTGAAGCAACGATGAAGGGTATTCAGTCCCGAGAAGAACCAAGCCATACAAGAAGATGTAGAGAAACTACAAAAAGCCTCTGTTATTGAAGATGTCAAATATCCTGATTGGCTAGAAAATGTGGTAATGGTGAAGAATAAAAACAACAAGTGGAGGATGTGTGTGGATTTCACTGATCTTAATAAAGCCTGCCCAAAGGATCATTTTCCTTTACCTCAAATCGATCAGTTGGTGGATGCTACCTCGGGATACGAATTGTTGAGTTTCATGGATGCTTATTCTGGTTACAACCAGATCAAAATAAAACCTGAAGACATGGAGAGTACCTCTTTTATCACCCCAAGGGGAACTTATTGCTATAATGTTATTCCTTTCGGTCTTAAAATGCAGGTGTGACGTATCAGAGGATGATGAATAAGGTGTTTGCAGAATAGATAGGTCATGATATGGAGGTGTATGTTGACGATATGATGACAAAGAGCAAGAAAGTTGCTGATCATCTAATTGACCTAGGTCAGACCTTTGATCAACTAGAGAAATATCAAATGAAGTTAAATCCCACTAAGTTCATATTCAGAGTACGAGAAGGAATGTTCCTCCCATTTGAGTGGAATAATGAATGTGAGGAGGCCTTTCAAGAACTGAAGAAGTGCCTAGGAACACCTCCCTTGCTATCTAGACCAGTGATGGGAGAGAGATTATACTTATATCTGGAAGTTTCAGAGAACGCAGTTAGCTCGACGTTAATAAGAATGGAAGGTGGAGTGAAGAAACCAGTCTACTACACTAGCAAAGCTTTTCGAGGAGCAAAAATCAGATATCCAAGGTTGGAGAAGTTGGCATTAGCGCTAATTGAAGCTAGCAGAAGAATGAGACCATACTTCCAAGCCCATACTAAAGTTGTGTACACTGATATGCCATTAAAGCAAGCTCTGCATAAACCGGAGAAATCGGGAAGATTGATGTACTGGGCAGTGGAGCTCGGTGAATATGACATAATCTATGAGCCTAGGTAGTCACTCAAAGGGCAAGCAGTAGCAGACTTTATCGCAGAGTTTACTCAAGAAAACAACTTCGAAGAACAGGATTTGAAAACTGATCAACCTGTGGATGTTACAGGATCATCAAATGCAAGCCTCGACCAACTTATGTCAGTACGAAAGGGCAAGAAATGTTGGTCGAGCAAGAAAAGATGACTGGCGAGTAGCGAGAAGTACTGAAAGAGGAAAAGAGGAAGTAACAGATATTGCATCGAGGAACTCTCTCTGATCAAAATTTCAATAATAAGTTACCCATATGGAATTTGTATGTGGATGACTCTTCGTGCACTGCAGGCAGTGGAGCAGGGATTATTTTGAAAAGTCCAGATGAGATTGATGTGGAGTATTCTCTGCGCTTTCAATTTAAAGCTTATAATAATGAGACCGAATATGAAGCAATGATTGTAGGTTTAAGTCTAGCCAAAACTATGAAGGCAGAGCATATTGTTGTATTCAACGATTCGCAGTTAATCGTAAATCAGATTCTTGGAATATATGCAGCAAAGGGAGAGTTAATGATCAAGTACCATGAAAAAGCAATAAAGTTGGTATCAAGTTTTATTGCTATTCAGCTGGTTAGAATACGGAGATTGGAGAATGCAAGAGCAGATGCCCTAGCCCGATTAGCATCAGCCACCCTCACCGAGCTACGAAGAACAATCCCAATAGAGATTCTAGCTGGTCGGAGCATAGATGAAGATCTAATGATAAATTTCATTGCTCTTGACTTAGGACCATCCTGGATGGATCCAATCAGAGCCTATATTGAAGATGGGACTTTACCAACCGATAAACTCGCAGCCAAGAAACTAAAGTTTAAAGCTGCTCGTTATGTGTTGACCAATGGCATTTTGTACAGGCAAGGAGTGATAGCAGGGCTACAAAGATGCGCCAATCCCTCTGAAGTAAAAGATTTAATCGATGAGGTTCATGAAGGGTCTTATGGAGCCCATATAGCTGGTCGGACGCTCTTACGAAGAATAACCACACAGGGGTACTACTGGTTGACGATGAGAGTTGATTGCGCATCCTATGCTAAGAAGTGCGACAAATGCCAACACTTCTCGTCCATCCGAAGAACTCCTCAGACTTTGCTAACACCCGTAACGTCCCCTTGGCCATTTTCCATATGGGGAAAAGACTTGGTCGAGCCACTCCCAATGACCAAGGGAAGATTCAAGTACCTCGTAGTCGCTGTGGATTACTTTACCAAATGGGTGGAAGCTGAACCCCTTATTGATATGACATACGATAAAATCTATCAATTCATTTGGAAAAACATTATTTACAGATATGGTGTCCCATATGCATTCATTACTGACCATAGAACCCAGTTTGATAACGAGGAGTTCGCTGCATACTTTCATCAATCCAATATTCTGAAAACTCATTCAGCACCAGGTCACCCACAAAGCAATGGACAAACTGAGGTGACAAATAGAACGCTATTAAATAAATTGAAGAAATGACCAGATAGTGCAAAAGCAAATTGGATTAATGAACTACACTCTGTATTGTGGGCTTATCGCACCACACCGCGAACAGCAACTGGAGAGTCTCTATACATGCTGGCATTTGGGAGTGAGGCTGTGATACCTGCTGAATTGGGTCTACCCACGCATAGGGTACTTAATTTCAACTCCCCTATCAGCGATTTGATGAGAATATTAGACCTGGATATGCTCGAGGAAGTCAGGGAAGAAGCAGCAATCAGGAGTGCAACTTATCAACAACGAACAACTTTGTTCTATAATAAAAGAGTGAAGAAGTGTGATCTGAAAGAAGGGGATTATGTGCTGAAAAAAGTGATCCAAAAGCATAATAAGCTGGAAGCAAACTGGCACGGACCCTATAGAGTAACAGAAATTGTTCGTCCAGGGACGTACAGGATTGAAACCTTGGAAGGAGAAGAATTCAAGAATGCATGGAATGCAAAGCATCTATGAAAGTATTATCAGTAATTGAAATCTCTATGTAATACAATTAATTCAATATGAATAAAGTGATATTTCCCCCATTTCTCTTTATTCCTTAATTTTTTTTCAGAATATTCATGCTACACACTATACAATTCAATTACCACCAACTCCGGTTAGTCGGGAAGCAAATTACCACCAACCCATGTTGGTCGAGAAAAAAACACGACCAACTTCGATTGATCGGCAATTCAATTACCACCAACTCCGGTTGGTTGGGAAGTAAATTACCACCAACCCAGGTTGGTCGGGAAACAAACACGACCAACTCCGGTTGATCGGCAATTCAATTACCACCAACTCCGGTTGATTAGCAATCCAATTACCACCAACTCCGATTGGTTGGGAAGCAAATTACCACCAACCCAGGTTGGTAGGGAATTAAACACGACCAACTTCGATTGATCAGCAATTCAATTACCACTAACCCAGGTTGGTCGGGAAATAAACACGACCAACTTCGGTTGATCGGCAATTCAATTACCACCAACTCCGGTTGGTCGGGAAGCAAATTACCACCAACTCAGGTTGGTCGGGAAATAATTACCACCGACTCAAGTTGGTCGGCATTCAATTACCACCAACTCCGATTGGTCGGCAATTTAAAAACCAAACAAGACATTTTTGTCTTTCTACAGATATACATACATGTTCATCAGTAAATAAAAGAGATATTCTATAAAATATTTCCAAACCAATGACAATTAAATTGCAAAGAAAACTAAAAATTTCTTCATTAAAACCAGAACAAATTACATATGATATAGATTACAGATCGTATGTGATATCAATTGAACAAATTCTACTCTATGGGTTTCTTTCCCTCTGCCTTTGATATAGGGTCTACCCAGCTGAAGGATCATCAAGACTATAAGGGGAATTTATGAAGTTCAGATCTTGCAGCATTCTGATGTTCATTATAGATGGACGATCAAGCAGGTGTTCTGGGCGAGATATTTCAAAATCTGAATGAAGACTATAATCATCAAGATACTTGGAGATCAGAACGCGAGGAATGGCCCGGGTTGGAATTAAACTAAGGCCAAGATTGAAAGGAGGCACGGGTAAATCAAGTACTCCAGGATTATATTAATCCCACAGGAATTGACCTCTGTCCAATTTTAAAACACAAAGAGCATTCAACCAGCCCTGTTTATACCCTTCGTTGTTCAACTGTTCTAAACGAGCATCAAGATGACAAAGTGCTTCGTTATACCCAGCCATCCAAAACTCTCTGGGCTGCTTATGGAATTGATAAGTTAGTCTCTCAAGTTGTTCATTAAGTTTCTTAACCAGAATTTCTTTACTCTCCAGAGCAGAATTCTGATTAGAAATTTTATCGAAAAGGTTCAGAATTTCTTTAGACATATCTGCCAGGGCTCGATTCTTCGCCACCAACTGAAATGTATGGTTCTCCAAAGCTGCTTGAGTGCTTGCTTCTTCAATAGAAACCCGACCAGCCCTTGCTCGTCCCCGAGAAGAAGATCTTGCTCATCCACGAGTAGAGGTGGAAGGTCCAGCTCTTTTCAAAGTTTCTAACTCATCTCGCAAGTTGGCATTTTCTACCTCCAAGAAAGAAAAACCTTCATCATTAACAGGGACCAAGGCCCCGAGGAAGATGCGGCAGACTAGAATTATTTAATCTCTTCTTGCAAAACAATGTTTTCCTGCTCCAACAGCTTAGTGATCTGCATATGCTCTTCAACCTCAATCTTCAAATTCTCTCTTTCTTTTCATAAGTAGAGATGAACTTATCATAACCTTTTTCAGCGCTCAATTGCTGAAATTTCTTTTCATAACCTTGATGCAGAAGGGGGAGGATTCTTTGTACTGATGCTGGAGTTCCTCAACCGTTCCTTGTAGGTCCTCAATCATCTCATAATAAGCCACATTATTGGTAACAGCTCGATCGAGCAAGCACTTCAGATATTGGTAAGCTTCGACTGCTCGTTCAGAAGTATCTGGACCAAAGATGTCAATGATTTGAGCATCGTTTAAGTCTGCATGACCAGATTTAAAATATTTATTGCATTTCTTCATCAACTCTGTGTCATGAGCTGATAGGAGCTCCATCCTAGCTAAAAACTAGCAAAGAAAAATAAAGAGAATAAATAAGGATGCATATAGAACAAGTAAAAGAGAAATTCAAGGTGAATAACCAAAGTTTGAATTTTTTATTTCATCAAAGAAGAAAATGCAAAGTCTGAGGTTACATTCAAAAATAATAAAACAAACACTCGAACAACTCTACACCTTCTCCTTGATCCCTACGACTTCCTCAAAAAGTTTAGAGGAAATGACTGGTTGCTCGGAGGATGAAGGTAGCTGCTCGACAGAAGTGCTGGTGGGTTGGAGTTGCTCGGAGAAAGTTTGAACAACTAGAGCAGAAGGAACCTGATCTCAAGTTATCATCGAACAATCATCTAAGGCAGCTTCATCCTCTTCTTCTTCTACAGGAGAGGGAGGAGGGCCATGAGTGTGTTGCTGGAATAACTCAGAATTCTCAGTAATTTTTAGCTTTTCCAAGGCTGCAACCCATCCGTCCCTAAAATATTTAAGGCTAGCATACTCCATTTGTGAAGACATGGCAGCCAGGCCTTTATTCCAGCCTTTATCCCAACCAGCACTAAAAGACTTTTTGACTGCCTTCTTTCTCTTTGCCTTTTCCGAGGAGATCCTTTCCCTAAGGAGCTCTTCGGCAGCCTTCAATTTCTCCTCCACCTCCTGTTTCTGGAGATCAACATCATGAAGTCTAATAATTTCCTCTTTAGCATTTTTGAGCTTATTCTCAAGCTCTTTAGTATTCTTGAGCTTATCCTAAAGCTCTTTATTGTTCTTCTCAAACTCTTTCAATTTCTCCTCCAAATCCTTAGAGGCATCCACAGCTCTATCTCTCTCTTGTTCAACGGACTTAATCTGCTTCTCCCAAGCAAGTTCATTTTCCTCATACTTCTGATGAGAGTCTTTCAAAGATTGGATTAATCCAGTAAAAGCCTTTTCTACTTCATCCGAGGAACTGGAGGCCCTGATGGTGTCATCCCTTTTTACAATGCTGTTGTAACACGTTACTAGCTGAGAAAAGAAATAACTCTAAGTCAATGTACGAACATAGTATTAAAAAGTAAAAGGCTCAGATCAATGATACTTACTGAGGAAATGTGTTGAGCAGCTAGATCAGTAACTCTCTCACGAGTGAGAGTATTTTCAATGTCATGGACCTCTGGGATAGTCCAAGATTTTACAAAGTCCACAGCGGAGCTCAGGGGAATGAAGGTTGAAACACCACCTTCAACAGTTGATGGTTGAGAGACTACTTCAGCAAGTCTCTTAGAAGAATTTTTCTTTAACCTCCTTGGAGGAACAGGAACATTCTCAACTAAGGACGTTGTCTTAGCTGGTGATATGACAATAACCTCACTAGGAGGAGTAATAGCAACAATCTTGCTTGGAGCCACAAGGGGCTTCTCAACAACTTTCTCGGTAGCAGCAGCAGGAGGTGCATCAATAATTTTTGTCCCTTCTTCTGGGATATTTTGTTAGCTTTTCTTTGCCTCCACATTGGTAGAGGCATATTTATCAAAGAAGGCAGGAGCTCTTCTTCTCTTCATTAGATTACAGATGGGAGCAATGACTCAGAAGAAGAACCTTCCAAATTAGTTTCAGAAGCTGGTACTTGGTCAAGATTCACTACCACTGGACAAGGACGAGCAGTGAAGGAGGAAGTATAACTCTTGTACTGCAATAAATAAGAAGCAGATCTAATGTGTTCCTCGGCCACAGATTGGTGCAAATCCCAGATAAGTTTCAAATGTTTCAAATTAACGTCCGCTTCTTTTGGAGGCTTTCTCTTACTGTCAACTGTAACAAATAAAAATAAATGTCAGTGATGCATTTTATCAAGCACCAAGAAAATAGTATGTCAAAAAATAAAAACAACATATTCCATTGCCATAAGGGGGACACCGGGGACCCTGATATACACCATATCCATTTAATGGAGCATGTTGCCAATTTTTCATAACAACACCATGATCAAAGTAATCCCTATTGGCATTTGGAAGATTGACAACTAAAGCCCTATTCAAAAACCTAGTTTTTAAATAGAATGTGGAATCACTGACAATCCATCTATAGCAGTACATAATCTTAGAAATCCCTAAACGGGTTCCATGGAGTTGGTTCAATCTATGAACACAATTAACTATCCTCCAGGTATTTGGAGCTATTTTTGCAGGGACAACGTCAAAATATTGACAGAACTCCAAACATAGGAGATTTTGAGGAAAAGAAAAGCCACATTCGGCCGCAAAGAGACTAGGGAACCATTGTCCCTCAGCCAAAGAAAAATAGTCAGACGGTTTAGAAAGTTCTTCCAGAATAATCCATGAAGGGATTGAAAAATCAGACCAAAATTTATCCAATGACTCAACAAGATAAACCATGATGAACAAAGTAAATAGAAGAAAGGGAAGAAAATCTTACAGGAAAAGAGTGAATCAGTTGACAACGAACAATGGAAGAAACGAGCGCGCAAGATAGAGAAGAAATAAAGAGTTCAAAGATACAAATTTGAAAAGTGAAAGACGATAGGATTTTCGCCGCGCTTAAATACTTTACCTCGGGAATAGAGAAAGCAATAATTACAAGGAAGGACGTTTACGTATCTGGCAGCTAAAAAGAAGAAAAAGGGCACAAAAATTGAAGCGATTATGGAAATTCAAAATACTTTTAAAGCCTGATACTATGCACTCAAAAAAGGAGTTATATACAACGAAAGTTTGCCTAAAATCCATAAAAACCAAAAATCTAAGCAGTTGAATGTTCCATACTTTTCTTCAACATCAAACTACGAAACATTGGGGGCTTCTGTTGATACCAAATTTAATCTGCTGACGTGGACCCATCACTTGAGGACATGTGCCTTCTAGCGTGGTAATTACAAATACTTATATCGATCAACTTATTGCCACCGAGCTATTCAAGCGCCACGAGCAACTCAAACATTTTGAACAGCTCAAGCGTATCAACCAGCTAAAATCCACCGAGCAACTCATGCATGCCGAGTTACTTAGGCGGTCCGAGCAGCTTAGGCGGTCTGAGATACATAGCGTACAGAGCACTCAAATCAGGATAATCAAGGAGACGACAGCGCATTAAATGCTCATTATTATCATACAGATGTACATGTCTACTAGATAACAACGCATTGTCCTTTCATTTGTACAGCCTCAAGGCTATAAATACATTGTAACCTCCTCATTAGAGGGGACCGAAATTTTTGGAGAAAACCATTCCTTGAGAATTCCAAGCAAATAGTCAACAATACAAAAACAATGAATGTAGGCCATTCTTTTAAGGCTGAACCACTTTAAAAATATATTGTCTATTATTTCTTTATTTATTTTTATCTGTGATTAAAATAATTAGGTCAAATCTAATTTTTTACATCAACAATACTTTTCTCTTAGGATGGATCCCCCCCCCCCTCCAGTGTAATGAGAAAAGTTATTTTTTACTTGGACTTTCTTCTAGCATAGTAGAGAGTATTTCTAAGACAATCTGGCAAATATAGCTTATACAACAGGTAAGTAAACAAGATAAGAATCATCATGCAATGATCAAAAAAAGGTTTACTATCATTTCTTTTCACACTGTATATTGTTTACAAGACTATGCTATTTTATCATTTTTTACAAAAAAAAAAAATCTTTTTTGGTATTAGAACAAGCCACTCAAATTCTTCAAAAAGAAATAAACTTTAACAAACTAGGCATAATACCTCTTCAGCCACTTGCAATTGATGGATTGGAGACAGTCAATCTTCGGCTCTGAGATCTAGTAGTATCCTAATTTTTCTACCCCCTTATCACAAAAGGTCCTTCCCAATTGGGCTTGAACTTTGACGCTGACATACTGAGGAGGTGATGAGTGGATGCTCGCAGGACCAAGTCGCCCACCTGAAACTATCTGGGCTTGACTAGGTTCTTGTAAGCTCTGGACAACTGTTGGGTATTGAATTTGAAGTTCTCTTTTACCTTATCTATGTGCTCGTCTAGTGCCTCCAACTGTACATATTGTGGGTTAAGGATGAGTCTGTTGCTTAGAGCAAACCTAGCTTAGGATATCTCCACTTCCATCGATAGGATAGTTTCGATCCCATACATAAGTGAGAATGGGGTAAACCCGATCGATTTTCTCTTTGAAGTACAATAAGCTTGTAGTACCACGGGTAGATTCTCAACCCATGCTCCCGACATGTTCTCCAACATCTTTTTCAGGATATTGATCAAGGTATTATTTGTGGCCTCTGCTTGGCTATTGCCCTTAGGGTAGGAGATGGTTGAGCTATTGTGCCCAATCTTATACTTATCTATGAGAAGTGTCATTTCCTTGCATACGAATTGTTTCCCATTGTTTGTTAGAATCACCTTAGGTATACCAAATCTGCATATGATATACTCTTTAATAAACTGGGTTACCACTTGGGCAATCAATCTCCTGAGGAGGATAGCTTAGGCCCATTTTCTATACAATTTTGTGGCGACAATAATGAAAGCTTTACCATGAGAGGCTGAGTTGATCTTTCCTACCAGGTCAAACGCCCATGTGTGGAAGGGGTAAGGAGCTGCTAGGATTTGTAAGCTAACAGAAGGGACATGTACCATGTTGCCATGTACTTGTCAAGCTCTACACTTCTTCACATAACCAATGGAATCAGCCTTCATGGTTGTCTAATTATACCCCAGAGTCATTAGCTGGACATACAGTTTGGCACATCCTATGTGGGAGGGCTCATGGGACTCCTTCAACACTCTTCCCACATCCTCTATAGCTACAAATTTTAGTGTTTTCTCATTATATCCCTTCCTATATATCTCCCCGTATATTAGGTAGAAATGGTAAACTCTCTTCTGTAGATAAATCTCATCTGCTCTTTCTGTAGACCACTCACCATCTTTCAAATAAGCTATGTAGGGTTGCCTCAAATATTCAAAGGCCTCTACAAAATTAGCTTTCATTGGCTGGTCAAATTAAGTTTGGCACTTTAAACAGCCCTACTGTAGACGAGCAGCTTTAGTGCTCATATTTGGACAATAGTACCCCCGTGCTCAGCCGGTGATATAGAAGGATATAACACCCCGCCTAATTAAATATCGGGTGGCCAGTCCCGTACCAAATTAAAACAGAATATACAGTTGGCTCATCCTTAGCATCACTGTCGAAAACATTTACAACTAACCCAATACCCAATTAAGCTGGTGTTAAAAACTTTCCAAATTTTAATTTCAACAAAAACCATTTTTAGTTTACGAATAACACAACACATATTATTCTACAACACTAATAACCGAACAGATAACACAAAAGAATTTAAACGCAATTAGAATGAACATTCCCAAATAATTTCTCAATACAGTAATCCCAACAATATTAAATGTATTAAAATGACACTAGTACAAGAGTATATGACTCAGATAGAAAAGAGATAACTTAATTCCTTTGGGCGACATACCCTAACTAAAAGAACACTGTGAATCAAAAGAAGATAGGCGTCTAAGAAATACTCCATAGCTCCATATCTCATCATAATCCTCTAAGGTTGGTGTCCATGTTGCTGGACACTCGATATAGAAGGTACAATAGAAAAGGGAATATGCAAGGAAACGGGTCAGAGCCCGATGTAAAAATTATTTTGAAAACAGCAAGTATTTAACAAGAGCAATAAAGCATTTATTATGTACATGTTAGTATCCAACTCTCACTTGATATTCTCAACTCTCATCTAGAGTGCACACTTAACGTTTCCTATTAACCTTCTAGTCAATGGTTCCTCTTCACTAATTTTCATGATATGATTTCCATCCCATATCATAACCCCATATGTCCCATACCATACGTAGTACAATCATTCTTACACGTTTCCCATTCACATGAATCGTTTCTCATTAATATGAATTAAGATTTTCAAATCTATAAGAATAACTATTCATTAACTTAGTTCAATTCTTTTTCTCAATTCACCGTTATCTACAATTATCACACAGTAGACGATTTAACCGCTATATACACATTCATTCAATTCATTATATATATATATATATATATATATATATATATATATATATATATATATATATATATATATATATAATACAGCACCCCAAGTCACAGCTGTGGTGCAATGCATTACTCTGCTATCATGTCCCAATATCGCTGGTCACCGAATAGGGGACTAAAGGTTCGATAAGGATTCCTCGAACCACAAACATCAACACATAAATTGGAGGCAAACATAGTTCTCATACCCACGGGCCATGCACATACCTATGTTTCCATAGTCAGTGGACTTATCAACTCCCCGATAAGTCTTTCATAGACCTATGTTCTTGAACGACAAATCAAAGATCCCATGGATTCATCTGGATATGACTGCCCTCACGCGCAAACCTCCCACCGATAACAAGTAAGCTAGGTATGTCATACACATAAATTATCAATAAATAAAATAGGCATTATCATCTACCTATAATATGATATCAACAAGGTACTCACACTACCCTTCGATAATTTCCATACGTAGCATTATATCTCTTTAAATACTACGTATTAAAATATTCTGACTTTACTTCTTTAATTGTATGCTCCCCGAGTCTCACTCATTACTCAAGGTTCAAATAGGTTTTTACTCAATGTATTTACTCAGTAAGAAATCAATAATATCCTACTGGACCATATCATCTTATCTCTTGAATTACTACAATTTAAACTCTCCCTTAATTAGGTTTAAAACCGATTATTTTCAATCTCTTATAAACACATCTTCTATCAACTAGAATTGAATACCATTATCCCATGGCTCATGGTCTATAGTGTTTCATTCACACGATATGACTTATCAAAAAAATCAACATCCTCGCATCCTAACATCTCTCCACTCCCGACGTCGTTAAGGTTCATGCGCGGAGCCTCTCGCAAAGCGAAATCCAAACAAGGAACCTCCAATACACTACTACTTAACTTTATCGGTCGTGGAGGTCCGTCAACTTCAAATACGAAACCGGAATAACCTCATCCCCTCTTTCAACCAAATGTGGTCCGAACTCCCATCTCTATCCAGGAGCCATACCACTAAGCAGTTGTACTACACTCAGTCCTTGTGCAATCAATAATGAGCTTAAAATCAGTCCTTGATGCTCAAATTGTAACCCTAAGGCTACCCAAGTATTATATTAAATCTCCCCTACTGGACCTATCCTTAATCCTCATGAATACCAATTAGAATCCAACACATGAATCTAGCAACCAAAATTTCTTTCAATTTAATTATCGCCATTCTAATCAATTAAATCCCAATCAAATTAATTCGAATCTTATCTAGGGCCTACTGATATTTTCTAAGTCCCATAATATCCAATTAATAATCACCAAAGATCTACAAAAGGTTTGGGATAAGAATCAACATTAAAAAGAAACAACTTTAGGAATTCTAGGGAGGTCGATCAATCGAAGGCAGGGGGTCGATCGATCGATCGCCCAGATACCAGCCCAGTTTTCTGCATTTCTTCTACTACGGGTTTCATCATTTTTTATCATTCAAACCTTCATATTAACAACCAATATTCCATATAATCCTTACTACATGATATAGTAACATATGTGAACGATTTCTAATGCTCTAAACATCCTTGAATCATCAAGAGTTTGAATTAAAAGCATATGTTTATCCTCTTTTTCCAGAAAATTATATACATGATATCTTCAAGAACACATCAATGATTCTCATAATTTCTTCCACAAATTTATGATTATTTCGTAGATTACTATCTACCTACATCATGAGTTTATTCCCATATATTTTCAGTTTCCAGAAATCCATTAACAACTCTATCTTTTCATCTTCCAAACACGTAACATCTCAGTTTTTATAACTATTCAAACATGGACAATATACAAACTTAGATTGCAATTATCAAATACTTGCCTCTAATGAAGATCTGATCCTTTGGAGTTGAATAACACAGGTGGTTCTCCCTTTCTCCGGCCAACTTTCGATGGTGGTTGGTGGTGGTGACCTTTGGTCTTTGGTTCTTCTCCTTTACAAGTAAGCTTTTCTCTTCCCAAGCAACCTTTCACTCTCTCTAAGAAGATAAACTTTAAATATTGTGTAAACGAGATGAATGAACCCACGTACAACTAATCTCCAAATACTTATAATAAGACAAAATCCGAAATCACTATTCATCCCCCTTGTGAAAATAAGCAAAATGCCCTTTTGGGTTGTCTTTTCATTTCCAAATGACCCGAGACTCAAAATTAACATCCAAATAGACTTTTCTGAATATTTCAACCCTTTCGAATGCAATGACGCAGTCGAAATGACTATAAGGTTGATGTAAAAATAAGTTGCTTATTTAATCTCACAATTTAGTCCCGACACGTCCCATACCACGTCCGACTAAAAATTCAAATTACTGAATTAATAACTCACAGCAATATCAATAACATCACATTCATATATTACCTAAATATCTTTAAGTAATATTCAGAATCATACATTTTAATATCCACAATTTGGATAAAACCCAAATGAATTAATTGATAATAAAATCCAATTAATCCACTAATTTAAAATATAACCCATTTTAAAAGTCATTAAAATTACGGGTGTTGATGTAAAAAATTAGATTGCTTCTAATTATTTAATCACAGATAAATATAAATGAGACAAAGAATTTTAAAGTGGTTCAGACTTATAAGAATGGCCTACGTCCACTGTTTCTATTATTGCCAAGTGTTTTGGAGTTCTCGATATGTAATTCTATCAAGAAAATCCGGTCCCTTAGAATGAGGGTGATACAATGTATTTATAGCCTTTAGGCTGTACATGTGAAAGGGTAAACAATTAATGCCCTTTAAGAATATACGTAAGCATTCAATGAATAGTTGAACTGTTGATTATCTGGCAATCAATGATGTGACCGAGATGCAGCTCGGACCGCCTTAGTTGCTCGTCGTTCAGGAGTTCCTCGAAGTGTTGGAGTCCTCGGAGTGTTGGAGTTCCTCGGAGTGAGTAAGACTTAGTCGGGGAAATAAACCTCCTCGTTGCTATTTTGCCACGTAGATCGACACGTGTCTTCTTCTGATTCCTCTATATCAGCATATTAATTTTGGTATCAACAGAAGCCCCCAATGTTTCATATTTCGAAATTTGAGGAGTATGGAACATTCTTTCTCGGTATATGGCAATATTAAATGACTTTCCTGGTTTTTAGGAGCATTTTCTCCGTATTCGAACGCCCTTCCAAATTCGCAGAATCCGCCTTTTTGAATTTTTATAAACGCTTCGATCTTCGTGCACTTTTTGTCCTTTTAGCCGCCGGTAGCGTAATAGTTTATTTTTGTAATCATTTCTTTCGCCGTTTCCCAAGGAAAAGTATTTAAGCTTCATAGGCAATCCCATCATCTTCTACCTTTTCCAATTTCTGCTTTCGAGTTTTCTGTAGTCTTTCTCTCTCTTGTGCGTTCATCCTTTTCTTCGTTCGTTGTCAACAGATCTCCCTTTTTCCTATAAGATCTTCTTCCTTATTCTTCATTTCTTTTATTCGCCATGGTTTATGTTATTGAATGTCTTGAGAAATTCCGCTCTGATTTTTCTATTCCATCTTGGGTAACTCTGGAGAATCTTTCTGAGCCTTTAGATTATTTTCGTTTGGCTGAGGGACACTGGTTCCCCAGCCTCTTTATTGCTGAATGTAGATTTTCTTTTCCACCAAACCCTTTGTGCTTGGAGTTCTATCATTATTTCGATGTTGTTCCTGCAAAAATAGACCCCAACACATGGAGAATAGTTAATGGGGTGTATAGGTTAAATCAAACTCACGGAACCCGTATAGGAATTCCTGAGATTATGTATTGTTATAGATGGGCTGTTCTAGATAATATTTTTTATTTAAAAACTAGATTTTTGAATAGGGCTTTAGTAGTCAACCTCCCTGATGCCAATAGGGATTATTTTGAACATGGGGTAGTTATCAAAAACTAGCAACATGCCCCTTTGATTGGAGATGAAGTATATCAAGGTCCTAGATGCCCTCCATATGGCAATGGGATAGGTTATTTTCATTTTATTTTATTTTTGAAATTACGATTTCATTATGTTTGATAAAATGTATAACTGATATTTCACTATGTATTTTTTTGCAGTTGACAGTAAGAGAAAGACTCCAAAAGAATCAGAAGTGAATATTAAGCATTTGAAACTTATCTGGAGTTTGCATCAGAAAGTTCCAGACGAGCACATCAGGTCTGCTTCATATTTGTTGCAGTATAGGAGTTATACAACCTCTTTCACTGCTCGTCATGTGGTCAGCACTAGTGCTCCATTGTCAGTTCCTGAGGACTCTTCTCCAGAATCTCACATTCCTCTAAGTCAGAAAATGGGCAAAAGAAGAGTTCCTGCTCTCTTTGAGGAGACTACCTCTGCTGGAGATGGGAAAAGAAACAAAACTGATGTCCCAAAGGGGACAAAGAAAGTAGATGTTGCCCCTTCTGTTTCTCCTCAGAAGGCTGCCGAGAAGCCCCCAGCGGCTCCGAGCAAGAAAGATGCACCTGTGGAAGTGATCACCATCTCTCCAACCAAAAGATCTTCTTTGGTTGAGACTGTTGAAATGCCACCAAGGAGACTGAAGAAATCCTCCTCGGTCAATTTGGCTGAAAACATTCCCCAGCTGCAAGTTAGTGGAGCTGGTGTCCCAACTATTATTCCCCCGAGCTCTGCGATGAGCTCGGTAAAGACTTAGATTATTCCTGAGGTCCAAGGAATTGAGGAGAATATGTCTAGGGATATGCTTACATCCCTGGCTACTCATCACATTGCTTCAGTAAGTTTCTCTTATTCTGAATTTTCTTTCTTTCCATCAATACATGTATCTCTGTGATGACTTATCATTATCTTCTTTTTTTAGCTGGTGAGTTATTTTAACACCATTGTGAAGAAGGATGAAGCAATCAAGGCTTCTAGTTCCTCGTCTGGAGTGGAGGATGCTTTGTTGGGGTTAACCAAATCTTTGAAGGATTCCCGTCAAAAGTATGACGAGAATAAGGCTGAATGGGAGAAAAAGTTGGCTGCAGTTGAGGCAGAAAAGGTGAAATTGGAAAATAAAGTGAAAGATTTGGAGGGAGAGAAAAAAAAGTATGACGAGAAACTCAAGAGCTTTGGGGAGCTTGAAGATAAGATGAAAATGGCAGAAGAAGACCTGTCCCTTCTACGAGAAGTGAACCGCCAGAAGGAAGAGGTGGAAGCTAAGTTGAAGGCCACCGAGGATCTTCTATCCGAGAAGCTCTCCTCGGAGAAAATGAAAAGAAAAGTGGTGGTAAAAAAATCCTTCCATACTGGTTGGGACAAAGGATGGGACAGGGGGTAGCAGCAATGATGGCTCAGGTGCAGTATGGGAGTTTGAAATACTTTCGAGATGGTTGGGTGGCTGCCCTGCAAGAATCGAAGGTTAATGAGGATTCAGAGTAGTTTCAATAGCATCTCCCTGGTCCTCCCTCAAATATTGAAGATGAAGAGGAGGAAGAAGCTTCCTTCGAAGAATCTTCAATGGCAGTGGGTGATCCAATCCTTACTCAGCCTGCCGACGAGGAGCTTTCATCTCTGCATGCTCCTCCTGAACAAGTTCCAATTTTAGCTGACCAACTCATTGTTCCCACCGAGCAACCGAGCTCCTCGTCCCAGCCTCCCGAGAAAGCCTTGGGAGACAAGGAAAAGGTGTGAAGTTGTTCGGTATTCTCTTTCTATTTTTATTTTTTTTCAAGTGTAACCAAGATCTTTATAACTATGCACTATGATCTAATAAAATTTGAGTTCTTTTCTTACATATGATTGTCTCTTTATAACTGTACTCTGTCTCGATTTTCTTTTTTATGATTACTTTATCTTTCTCTGCTAGTTTCTGGCCAGGATGGATCTGCTATCTGCTAATGATACAAAGCTGATGCAGGAATGTCATGAATATTATAAGGCTGGTCACACAGAATTGAGTGCATCAGAAGTTGCTGACATACTTGGTTATGATGCTTCAGAGCAGGCAATCGAAGCTTATCAGTATCTGAAAGGCTTACTTGACCGAGCTGTGGCCAATAATGTGGCTTATTACGAAATGATTGAAGACTTGCAAGGTACTCTCGATGAACTTCAGCAGAAGTATAAAGAGTCTTCAACTCTTTTGCACGAAGGATATGAGAAGAAACTCAAACAACTTAATGCTGAAAAAGGTTACGACAAGATGCTTGCTGGCTATGAAGTGAGAGAGAGAACATTGAAAGCAGATGTCGAAGGGCACAGGCAAATCGATGAGCTATTGGAACAGGAAAACAAAAATCTGCAAAAAGAACTAGCTCAGCTGAGGTCTGGTGCTTCATCTTCCACTGCCTTGGTACCGGTCACCGATGAAGGATTCTCATTTTTAGAAGTGGAAAATGCCATGTTGCGAGAAGAGTTAGAGGCTTTGAGAAGAGCTGGGCCTTCTACGGCTATTCGGGGACGAGGAAGAGGTTCTCGTGGATGAGGAAGAGTTACTCAGAATGTTATCGAGGAGCAAAGTACTCAACCTGCTCGGGGACGATCAAGAGTTCTTCGTCGTACTGTTGAAGAAGCTCGTACTCAATCAGCGTTGGAAAACCAAGCATTCCAATTAATGGCTAAAAATCAAGCTTTGTCTGACATGTCAAAGCAAATTAGAGAACTGGAAAAACAACTCTCTTCAAACAAATCAATGTTGGAGACTAATGAACTTTTCATCCAGAGTCTTCACGAGAAGCTTGAAAGGTTGACATTTCAATTTCACAAACAGCCCGGGGAGTTTTGGATGGCTGGATACAACGAAGCACTATTCCATTTAGATGATCGTATCCAGAATGCCAATAATGAGGGCTACAAGCAAGGTTGGCTGAATGCCTTGGGTGTGCTGAAGCTCGAACAAGGACACTACCTGTGGGACTATTATGATCCTGGGGTACTTGACTTGCCTGTGCCACCATATAATTTGGACATGGAATGGATCCCAGCTCGTGCCATTCCTCGGAGCTTAATTGCAAAATACCTCGGTGACTACAATCTTCATTCTCAGATCGAGGTATCTCGTCCCGAGCATCTACTGGACACACCTTCAATAATGAACGTCAGAATGCTTCGAGATCCTAACTTCATTCATTCTCCCCTTTGCTTGGAAGATCCTCCTGCTGGCGAGGAGCCTATTTCAAAAGCAGAAGGGAAAAGACCAGTAGAATAGGAAATTCTGATGTAATAATTAGTACACAATTTAATATTAATGTAATAAATTTGTGTAATTCATTTTGAATTTAATGAAAGAGTTTCATTTTTGTTCGCAAATTTGTATTGCTATTCTCTTGTACTTGTCAAACACTTTATATTTGTGCTTGCATAACAATATTGTGTGGTTCATCGACCAACTTAGTAAAAAAATTACAAGTATTAGTAATGTTGCTCGATCACTTAATAATAAAGTAATGAGTATAAAAATGTTTAAAATTTTTCCAACTAACCAAGGTTGTTAAATTGTGCTTGTCGACCAACTACAGTTAATGGGTTTTTATCCCCGACTAACCATACTTGGTAAATTTTTGTCTTTTTCATAAAATGTGTCCGACCAACCAAGGTCGATAAATTCTCCTCATCGACCAACTACAGTTAGTGGGTTTTTATCCCCGACCAACCATACTTGGTACAGTTTGGAATATTTTTTTCCTCGTCGACCAATTACGTTGATACAGTTTGGAATATTTTTTCCTCGTCGACCAACTACGTTGATACAGTTTGGAATATTTTTTCCTCGTCGACCAACTACAGTTAGTGGGTTTTTATCCCCGACCAACCATACTTGGTTCAGTTTGGAAAATTTTGTTCTACGAGGAACTTTTGTATTTTCTGGAATAATCTTACTTCCCTACCAACATAAGTTGGCATTTGAGAGCATATCTTGTTTCCTAACCAACCGAGATTGGCATTTTTAGGAGTATTGTTCTCGCCCTTTTACCAACCGGAATTGGTCTGAGTTCGAACTATCATATCCACTTGCCCTTTTACCAAAATTGGTCTGAGCCAGTGTCAGCCTCCTAACCAAAAGAGTAGGGTTTCCTAACCAATCGGAGCTGGTATTTTTAGGAATGTTGTGTTCTCACTCTTTTACCAACCGGAGTTGGTCTGAGTTCGAACTATCATGTCCAACCACTCTTTTACCAACCGGAGTTGGTCTAAGCTAGTGTACGCCTCCTAACCAAAGGAGTATGTTTGTTCTCACCCTTTTACCAATCGGAGTTGGTCTGAGCTTGAACTATCATAGTTTGTAATGTGTAACTCGAGTATTCCCAGAAAAACTTTCAATAAAAGGAGAGAAGATGGCTAAATATCATCGTTTTATTCATATTGATGGAACTGCTTTACATTTTACATCACTGATAATACTTGCGTAGGTGTTCAGCATTCCATGCATTCTTAAATTCCTCTCCTTCTAGAGTTGCTATTTGTTAAGTGCCTGGTCGAAAAACTTCTGTAACTCGGTAAGGTCCATGCCAGTTTGCTTCCAACTTATTGTGCTTCTGAATGACCCTCTTTAGCACGTAATCTCCTTCTTTTAAGTCGCATTTTTTCACCCTTTTGTTGTAGAACAGGGTTGTTCGTTGTTGGTAAGCAGCATTCCCAATGGCTGCCTCTTCTCTAACCTCCTCGAGCATGTCCAAATCTAATCTCCTCATTAAGTCGCTGACTGGGGAATTGAAATTCAGCACTCTGTGTGTTGGAAGACCCAATTCGGCAGGTATTACGGCCTCACTTCCTAACGCCAGCATATATGGTGATTCTCCAGTTGCAGCTCGGGGAGTTGTTCGGTAAGCCCACAATACTGACTGTAGATCATTAATCCAATTAGCTTTAGCCTCACTTAGCCTCTTCTTCAAACCATTTAGTAATGTTCTGTTCGTCACTTCAGTCTGTCCATTGCTTTGAGGATGACCTGGTGCTGAATGAACCTTCAAAATGTTTGACTGATGACAATAGGCGGCAAACTCCTCGTTATCAAATTGTGTTCCATGGTCTGTGATGAAGGCATGAGGGAGACCATATCGGCAGATGATGTTCTTCCAAATGAACTGGTACACCTTCTCGTATGTCATATCAATAAGGGGCTCAGCTTCTACCCACTTAGTAAAATAATCCACTGCGACGATGAGGTACTTGAACCTTCCTCGGGTCGTTGGCAGTGGCCCAACCAAATCAATTCCCCACATGATAAATGGCCAAGGGGAAGTTATGGGTGTCAACAATGCTTACGTAGTTCGTCGGATGGAGTAAAAACGTTGGCATTTATCACATCTCTTAGCATAGGCTATACAATTAGCCCTCATCGTTGGCCAGTAGTATCCCTGCGTCATCACCCTTTGCAAAAGTGTTCGACCTGCTACATGGGCTCCACAGGACCCTTCATGGATCTCTTCAATCAATTCTTTCACCTCGGAGGGATGTACACATCTTTGCAGACCTGCCATAATTCCTCGTTTATACAAAACATCATTAGTTAGTACATACCGAGCAGCTTTAAACTTCAATTTCTTGGCAACGAGCTTATCCTCCGGTAACTCTCCCTCCTCAATATATGCCCTGATGGGATCCATCCAAGATGGTCCTAAATCAAGGGTAATAATATTCATCGTCAGGTCTTCATCTATGCTCCGACTTTCTAATACTTCAATTGGTATCGTTCTTCGCAGCTCGGTATGAGTAGCTGATGCTAGTCGGGCCAGTGCATCTGCTCGTACATTCTCCATTCTTGGTATTCTGATCAACTGAATGGCATCAAATTCTGCCAACAACTCCATCACCTTTGCATGATACTTGACCATTAATTCTCCTTTAACTGCATATGTTCCCATCATCTGATTTACAATTAATTGAGAATCACTGAATACCATCACTTGTTGCGCTTCCATAATCTTTGCTAAATTAAGACCTGCTATCATGGCCTCATACTCAGCCTCATTATTAGAGGCTTTGAATTGGAATCGCAAGGCATATTCCATTTCAATCTCGTCTAGGGTGTTCAAAACAATCCCTGCTCCACAACCTGTTGTGCAAGATGACCCATCTACATATAATCTCCATATGGGTAACCCGTCTTCGAATTTCTTATCTGACAGAGTTCCTCGGTACAATATTTGTTATTTCCTTTCATCCTCCCCTGGTATTTCTCGTTCTTCGTCGACCATCTTCTCGCCCTTTTACCAACCGGAGTTGGTCTGAGCTCGAATTTGATGATCCTTCTACATCCACAAGCCCTTTTACCAACCGGAGTTGGTCTGAGCTTATGTTTGTTGATTCTTTAACATCCACACGCCCTTTTACCAACCGGAGTTGGTCTGAGCTTGTGTTTGTTGATCCTGTAACATCCACAGGTTGATCAGCGAGCAACTTTTGCTCCTCGGGGGTATCAGGATAAGTAAATTCTGCTATAAAATCTGCTACAGCCTGCCCTTTCAGTGATGATCTGGGTTCATACACAATATCATATTCACCGAGCTCTATTGCCCAGTACATCAGTCTCCCTGATTTTTTTGGCTTATAAAGGGCTTGTCTCAATGGCATGTCGATATACACGACGACGGTATGGGCCTGGAAATATGGCCTCATTCTTCTACTTGCCTCAATTAATGCCAATACCAATTTTTCCAGCTTTGGGTACCTGATCTCTGCACCTCGGAAAGCCTTACTTGTGTAATAAATTGGCTTCTGGACTCCATTATCCACTCTGATCAATGCCGAGCTGACTGCATTCTCTGATACTGCCAGGTACAAGTACAACTTTTCTCCCATTACTGGCCTGGACAACCGTGGAGGTGCTCCTAAATATTTCTTCAAGTCTTGAAAGGCTTTTTCACATTCGTCATTCCACTCGAAAGTTTTCCGAAGTGTTTTGAAGAATGGGAGGCATCTATCAGTTGCTCGGGATACAAATCTGTTGAGCGCTGCAACTCGTCCTGTAAGACTCTGCACTTCTTTCTTCGTCGTTGGAGGTCGCAACCCTAAAAGAGCTTTGATCTTTTCTGGATTTGTCTCAATACCTCGTTGGTTGACAATGTATCCGAGGAACATTCCTTCTCGTACTCCAAATGTGCACTTCGTCGGGTTGAGCTTCATTTGGTAATTATCCAGTTGATCAAAGGTCTGACCTAAGTCAACTAGATGATCAGCAGCTTTCTTGATCTTTGTCAGCATATCATCGACATAGACTTCCATATTGAAACTGATTTGTTCGGCAAAAACCTTATTCATCAGCCGCTGGTATGTTGCTCCTGCATTTTTCAAACCAAAAGGCATAACATTATAATAATAAGTTCCCCTAGGGGTAATAAAAGAAGTACTTTCCTTGTCTTCAGGTTTCATTTTGATGTGATTGTAGCCAGAGTAAGCATCCATGAAGCTGAGCAGCTCGTGTCCCGAGGTAGCATCCACTAGTTGATCAATTCTGGGCAATGGAAAGTGATCCTTTGGGCATGCCTTGTTGAGATCGGTGAAATCAACACACATTCTCCATTTATTATTTTTCTTCTTTACCATCACCACATTTGCTAACCAGTCTGGATATTTCACATCTTCAATGAATTGGGCTTTCTGGAGCTTCTCGACCTCCTCTTGTATAGCTTGATTCTTCTCTGAACTAATTACTCTTCTTCTCTGCTTTACAGGTTTGATCTCCTTATTCACATTGAGCTCATGACATAAGAAGTTTGGATCTATTCCTGGCATGTCTTCATGACTCCATGCAAAAGTTTTCTTTCTGTTTCTCAAGAAAGTTATCAACTCCTGTTTTATTGAAGCATCCAACGACGAACCTATCTGAGTTGTTCGTTCAGGGTGTTCATCGTTCAGAATAACATTTTCTGTAGATTCCATCACCTATCCTTTTACAAGTTGGGATTCATCTCTAGGATCCAGTGTTTCAATTTCTGTACCTTCATCCACCTGGTAGGTAGTAGTCTTTTTCCTTGACTCTTCAAACTCCTCTTGCTCGGCAGATAAATAATAGCATTCCCGAGCTACTTTTTTATCTCCTTTCACAACTCCTACTCCAAAATTTGTTGGGAATTTTAAGCACTGATGTACTGTAGATAGAACTGCTTCGAACTTCTCCAAACCAACTCTTCCCATGATGATGTTGTAAGCTGATTGCACATTCTTATCCATCACAAAGAAGCGTATTCTTTCTGTTCGACAAGCAGGCCAAGTTCCAATGAACATATCCAACTTGATCGTCCCAAGTGGAAAAACTGTCTTGCCAGCAAAACCCAGGAGAGGTCTGTGATAAGGCTCCAATTGAGATAACTTTAAATTTAAACTGTCAAAGCATGAGTAGAACATGATGTCTGCCGAACTACCATTATCTACCAGAACCCTTGAAATCATTACTTCTTTCATCCTCATTTTGATCACCAAAGGGTCGTCATGAGGGTAAAGAACACCTGCAAGGTCATTTTTTGAAAAACCAATGACTAGCTTCTCTTTGTTTATCTTTCTCGGGCGATCCTCCTCGGTCAAATTTATCCGTTGAATGTATGAACAAGCCTGAGCCTCACCGAGGTAAGCTTTTCTTTCTGCAGTAAGATCTCCTCCTCCTACATCTCCGCCTGTAATAACATTATAATCAAATGTTCCAAAATTTATTGAAAATACCTCGCGTTCTGGTTGCCTTGGCCTTTTGGGAAGATCGGGGTCATCCTCTGTATCATATTCATGATCTCTTTTCCTATTTTCTTCTACCCGACGAGGAGATCTAGATCTCTCTCTTTCTCGATCTTCATTTCCTTTTTCATTTCTACGATCAACATACTTTCACAACTTTCCCCGTCTAATGAGTGTTTCAATCTCGTTCTGGAGGGCAATGCAATTTTTAGTCATATGACCATGATCCTTATGAAAGCAATATTTATCTCTATTTCTTTTGTCAGGGTCTGACCTCAGTTTCTTTGGCCACCTTACTTCCTCGTTATTCTTGATTTCTTCCAAGACATGATTAATACCCATTTTTAAAGGAGTATAATTATCGAATTTCTTCAGGACTTCCCATGACGACTTATTATTTTTGGAATGCTTATCACTGCCATTGCCCTTATGTTCTTTCTTCTTAGATTTGTCGACTTCCACCTTGGTTTCTTTATCCATATTCTTCTTCGAAGCCATAGCTTCCTCGGCATTCATGATTTTGGCCGCTTTTGCCATCAACTCTGACATAGATGTAGGTGGATCTTTCGCCAAAGTGTAATACAACTTGTTAGGCAACAAACCACTCATCAAGGCAGTGATTGCTGTCTTTTCTTCATAATCTATGACTTCCAGCTTCTCGTTATTGAAACGAGTTATGTAATCTCTAGTACTCTCACCAGATTTTTGTCTAACACTTAACAAGTGTGCTACTCGTTTTACTGGCTTTGCTCCAAAATAGAAATTGCCGATGAACAACTCGGCCAGTTGAAAGAAAGTTGAAATCTTACCCCGAGGAAGATTGTTGTACCATATCTGGGCAGATCCAGTAAGAGTTCCTGAGAATTCTCTGCATCTCATCTCGTCGGGGACAGCATAGATGTAGGCAGCAGCTTGATATTGCTCTATGTGAAGAATAGGATCTGTCTTTCCATCGTATTTGGGGGTCACCACAGGGGCTTTAAACTTTGATGGTGTAGAAAAATCCATAATGGCCTGGACAAAAGGTGTCCTTTGAACAAAAGTTCGTTGTAGGGGATTCTTCGCCTTAGCCATTTCTCCCAATCTATCCTCCAACCGCTGAATGGACCCTTTCCACGCATCATTTCCTTCCTCGGGCTTATTAGTTCGAGCAATTGATGTTCTGAAGTGGCCTCCTGAGATCTATCTTGACGAGCAACTGGTCGTGATTGTGCCGATCCTTCTCTTAGATCTGATGGTTGTCGGAAACTCCTCGACATGGTCTTAGGTGGACGCCTATTCCTCCTAGGGCCTAATCGACTGAAAGGAGACACCCTGCTCAGTCTTTCCAAGGCACTGGGTCTCTCTGGAGAGAGAGTGATATGTTGATCAGTATCTGTAGCCCGTATTGACGAAGTTCGCCCAGGTTGATAAGAGAAATCATCAGATTCCTCATTACGATATGACTCAGTACGCCTGGATCGTGAAGAAAATAAATAAGTTTGCCTCTGACCACTTCGCTGTCCCGAATGTGCAGGTGCACCGCCCTGAAGGGTTTGTATGAGTTGCCGCATTGTTTCTTGCATGACGGTTTGTCCTTGGGCCAGATTCGTCATAATTCCTGCCAGATCTGGAGGTGCAGAGGGATTTGGAAGATTTCCAGCATTTCCAGCATTTCGATTGCTGGATTCCGAATTATCTGCCATTGATGATGAATGATTTTTGGTGAAAAACGATAACAACAGTCGTTTCCCACAGACGGCGCCAATCTGTTGATGTAAAAAATTAGATTGCTTCTAATTATTTAATCACAGATAAATATAAATGAGACAAAGAATTTTAAAGTGGTTCAGCCTTATAAGAATGGCCTACGTCCACTGTTTCTGTTATTGCCAAGTGTTTTGGAGTTCTCGATATGTAATTCTATCAAGAAAATTCGGTCCCTTAGAATGAGGGTGATACAATGTATTATAGACCTTAGGCTGTACATGTGAAAGGGTAAACAATTAATGCCCTTTAAGAATATACATACGCATTCAATGAATAGTTGAACTATTGATTATCTGGCAATCAATGTTGTGGCCGAGATGCATCTCGGACCGCCTTAGTTGCTCGGAGTGTTGGAGTCCTCGGAGTGTTGGAGTTCCTCGGAGTGAGTAAGACTTGGTTGGGGAAATAAACCTCCTCGTTGCTATTGTGCCACGTAGATCGACACATGTCTTCTTCTGATTCGTCTATATCAGCATATTAATTTTGGTATCAATAACGGGGTATTACATACTTCCCCCCTTATAACAGAATTTCGTCCCGAAATTCAGAAAAATAAATCATACTGGTAAGGTCAACTCTGAGTATAAATATCACATCGCAAATAATCTATGTCGTACCGCCCATATAGTACATTATCAAAAATCCCCATTGATGTTATACGCCAAGTCTCACCATATAGTTCCAACTGAATCAAATTTAAACTTTACGCAATCTTCCCTATACCATCATCGTGACAAAGTTTGGGAAAAATGATCCTCACTTATTAAACAAATAAATCCTGAAGTCACAATTACTTATTGTTTCACAATTATGAGAACTACTACAATCCAACCGTCCAGGGTGCCCATACACCCTATCGTACAACTTTCATTATAATATTTATCGCAAAGGTTATAAACTCATATCCTAAATACCTAACTTATTTCGACTCCCAACGGTTATTAGTTTCATGCGTGGGGTGTCTCGCAAGCGAAATCCAAACAAGGAACCCCTCTAATACACTACTACTTAACTTTGTCGGTCGTGGAGGTCCGTCAACTTCAAATACGCAACCGAAATAACCTCGTCCCCTCTTTCAACCAAATGTGGTCTGAACTCCCATCTCTATCCAGGAACCATACCACTAAGCGCTTGTACTACACTCAGTCCTTGCGCAATCAATAATGAGCTTAAACTCAGTCCTTGATGCTTAAATTGTAACCCTAAGGCTACCCAGGTGTTATATTAAATCTCCCCTACTGGACCTATCCTTAATCCTCATGAATACCAATTAGAATCCAACACATGAATCTAGCAACCAAAATTTCTTTCAATTTAATTATCGCCATTCTAATCAATTAAATCCCAATCAAATTAATTTGAATCTTATCTAGGGCCTACTGATCTTTTTTAAGTCCCATAATATCCAATTAATAATCACCAAAGATCTACAAAAGGTTTGGGATAAGAATAAACATTAAAAAGAAATAACTTTAGGAATTCTGGGGAGGTCGATCAATCGAAGGCAGGGGGTCAATCGATTGATCGCCCAGATACCAGCCCAGTTTTCTGCATTTCTTCTACTACGGGTTTCATTATTTTTTATCATTCAAACCTTCATATTAACAACCCATATTCCATATAATCCTTACTACATGATATAGTAACATATGTGAACGATTTCTAATGCTCTAAACATCCTAGAATCATCAAGAGTTTGAATTAAAAGCATATGTTTATCCTCTTTTTCCAGAAAATTATATACATGATATCTTTAAGAACACAACAATGATTTTCATAATTTCTTCCACGGATTTATGATTATTTCGTGGATTACTATCTACTTACAACATGAGTTTAATTCCCATATATTTTCAGTTTCCAGAAATCCATTAACAACTCTATCTTTTCATCTTCCAAACATGTAAAATCTCAGTTTTTATAACTATTCCAACATGGACAATATACAAACTTAGATTGCAATTATCAAACACTTGCCTCTAATGAAGATCTGATCCTTTGGAGTTGAATAACACATGTGGTTCTCCCTTTCTCCGACCAACTTCCGGTGGTGGTTGGTGGTGGTGACCTTTGATCTTTGGTTCTTCTCCTTTCCAAGTAAGCTTTTCTCTTCCCAAGCAACCTTTCACTCTCTCTAAGAAGATGACCTTTCAATATTGTGTAGAAGAGATGAATAAACCCACGTAAAACTAATCTCCAAATACTTATAATAAGACAAAATCCAAAATTACTATTCATCCCCTTGTAAAAATATCAAAAATGCCCTTTTGGGTTGTCTTTTCATTTTTAAATGACCCGAGACTCAAAATTAACATCCAAATAGAATTTTCTGACTATTTCAACCCTTTCGGATGCAACGACTCAATCAAAATGACTATAAGGTTGATGTAAAAATAAGTTTCTTATTTAATCTCATAATTTTGTCCTGACACGTCCCATACCACGTCCGACTAAAAATTTAAATTACTGAATTAATAACTCACAGCAATATCAATAACATCACATTCATATATTACCTAAATATCTTTAAGTAATATTCAGGATCATACATTTTAATATCCACAATTCAGATAAAACCCAAATGAATTAATTGATAATAAAATCCAATTAATCCACTAATTTAAAATATAACCCATTTTAAAAGTCATTAAAATTACGGGGTATTACAAAGGATATCAGTGTCCCCGTAATGCTTCTCATGCATTGTTTCCAACCTCTCTCTTACTTCCTCTTCTCCTACACACCTTGATAAGAATCCATCAGGTCTCTTATAATAAAGTGTTCCCTGCAGCAAGTGGTAGTTAGCCAGTTCTAGCATCTTCATCGTTCCTTCTCTTATTTCTAGCTGCTTCACAACCAGGTACCTCCAGTCCTCTAGCTCATCACTTTGTAATAGGGACCTCACTGTGGTAAGCACCATTTTCCGTTGTACTGTGATAGTTGCCTTCGTCTCATCCATGTCTAATTTCTGGGCTATTGTAACTAGCGCGTCATGATGTCTATTAATCGTTTGTGCATGCCTCTTAATGGTCACTTTCAGGAAGTTCCCCAAAAACTTTTGTATGATGGATCTGTAGGGTGCCAAGTCATCATGCTTTAGAGAGAACTCCCCATTAACCTACATCACCACAAAGCTAGAGCCCCTTTGTATGCATAATACTATGATGCCTCTTCGAAGAGCTTCCAATATTCCCAAAAAGAGGGCCTCGTGCTCAGCCTCATTATTCAAGCATTTGAAGTCTAATTTGAAGGAGAGAGTGATATTCTCCTTACTATTTAAGAGGATAATGCCCGCACCTCTTGTTCCTTGGGAGCTAGAGCCATAAATCTCCATCACCCACTCTTCCATCTCTTCTACCATGCACACTTGGAAATTTTCTCCATGTAACTCTTCACCGGGAGGCTCAAAATTCCCACTTGGGAAGTGGGCCAACAGATCATCTACCGCTTGACTTTTGATGTCTTTGGGCACTATACACTTTAGATCATACTCTGAAAAAATTAAAAACCACCTTTTCGCTCATCCTACCAGGACTGTCAGTGCCAGGAGGTACTTGATAGGGTCACACTTAGTGACTATATGTACTGTGAAGGCTAGTAGGTAGTGTCTCAACTTTTGAGGCACAAAGACTAGGGTAAGTTAGTGTCTCTCCATATTGGTATATCTGGATTTTGTACCCTAAATCACCATTGACAAGTAATACTGGCTTCTCTACTCCTTTCTTCTCATGAGCCAGCAATACTCTATAGACCTTTCTATTGAAGTGAGGTAGAGCAGTAGTGATACCTTAGCCTCCAATGGGATCATCATAGGAGAAGCTAAAATTTCTTTAATCTTCTCAAAGGTTTTCTTCTATTCCTCCCCCCATATCTACTTAGATTTTTCTTTCAACAAAGGTGTAAATGGGTGGGTCACCTCCGCTAGTGGATCTACGAACCTTCTTAGCTAAGACACATTTCTTAAGAAGCTCTTAAGTTGCCTCTGACTCTTTGGAGGTAGAATCATCATGATAGCCTTCTTCTTTTCTCTATCAACCTGCACTCCCTGCCTATTCATTACAAACCCCAAAAACTTCCTGGTTATGACCCTGAAGGCAAACTTCAAGGGGTTCATTCGCATTTTATACCTACGACATCTCTCAAACACTCTTTGAAGGTACCGTATATGCTCGTTTTCTCTTTTGGACTTCACTACCAGATCATCCACATAGAATTCCAGTATATCATGAAATAAATCATGGAAGATTGCCATCATGGTCCGTTGATAGGTGGCCTTAGCGCTCTTTAATCCAAATGGCATGACTGTATAGTGAAAGTTTCCTAGTGGTATGAGGAAGGCAGTTTTCTCTGCATCCGTCGGGTCCATCTTAATCTGATTATAGCCGACATACCCACCCATAAAACTATACATCTCATGGCCCGCGGTAGCATTAACTAAGCTTTCTATACTGGGAAAGGGAAACTCATCCTTGGGAAATGCCCGATTTAAGTCACAAAAGTCCACATGAATTCGGATTTGAATCTTATCCTTCTTCGCCACAGGTACATTGCTGAAGAGCCACACAGGATGCTCGATAGGTTTAATGAACCCCATCGCCAATAATTTCTCTACTTCTGCTTTTATCTTTAGGTCGAGCTCAACTTTATACGTATGGGTTGCTCGTCTGAATGGAAGAGCATTGGAAAGAATATTTAATTTGTGGGAGCTCACCTCCGGTTCTATCCCTGGAATCTCTATATATTTCCATACAAATACATCAATGAACTCTTTGAGCAGGATGATGAGCTCTCTTTGGATTCAGACTCTTGGAAATTAGAATGGGACTACTTTCACCCCCTTCTACTCCCAAGTTGATTTCCTCTAGCTCTTTCAACTACTTCTTGGGTCCATCTTACATGCACTCCAAAGCCTCTTTTGGTTCCTCAATATGTTCGATGATGTGGGACTCATCTACCACAAAGCATTCTAGTGTCGGGTCGGCGCTCTTATCCCAAAACGCCGCCTGCGCGGACCATTATAATTAGTATATGACTTTCTCATTAGGTAGGACCACCTTCTTGCAAGTTCGAGGATGTTTGACTACCTCCTCTTTCCTTTTGTTATGTGGGGAATCACCCTCTCCCCCCAAGAGATCGTGGACGGATTTCTTTGACTAGGCACTTCCTCCAACCACTTACTTTTCCTTTAACTTTCTTGTAGAACTCTTCCTTTCTTCATCCAACTCTATGTAAAATGACACATCCACCAGGTGGGCCTCCTTAACATAGAATGGTTTATGTGTCACTTTGATTATGATCTTTGTTCCTCGAATGTTGGCTTTTGCACATTGGTGGTACGTGGAGGGTATTATGTTATGGGTATGCATCCACACCCTTTCGATGAGCAACTGGTCGTTGGTGTTGGCACTAATGATGTGGAATTTGATGTGGGAAGTGAAATTCCCTAACTTAATACCCATGTTCACATATACTATGGATTGCATGTCGGCACTGTCGAATCCTGAAATTACCAACGGCACAAGTACTATCTTCTCTTGATCGATCCCCGTCTCATATAATGTACTGATTGGCATAATATTAATGGACTACCTCCATCTATTAATGCTATAGGAAAGGATATTTCATTAATCATAGTTGTCATGTATAGTGAGCAGATGTGGAAGTATGGCACCTGCCTATTTGCCTCAGAGAAGACCACTTTAGAGGTGTATCTTTTTATCAACCTCCAAATTGGTCCCTGCCAATTTAGTGAGGGGTCTTCATGCTGCTAGATCGCTTCCAAAACCTTCCTTGTGATAACTACCCTAGTGTCATATTTTACTCCTATTTGGTAAAAAAAATAATTGAACTTAGGACTCCTCACTATAGCTTCACACTCAGAGTATAAGTCCACCTCATGCATTTGGGCATTACATATATACTCTGCCTTGGATGTCCCTCCCTCATCCAGAGCAAGAATGTCATCCACCTTGCCTTCTGGGGGGTTCACTTGCTCAACCCCTTCACATCTAGCCTCTTCCTGTTCAGGATTAAAGAACCACTCCTCGCACCTCCTCTCTTTCTCAATTCCCTGCTCACTATCCAGTGCTAAACCTTCTAGCTCGTCACATATTTTTTCACTACCTTTCTATTCCATTAGATATCGAGCTGCTTCTTCATCATATTCTACTACCATATTGGCAGTACCAAAGTGACGTGCTGGGAGTGGGTTCTCGTTAACATCCACTGGAGGTATTTTTACCGTACTATTGGTCACCTTCTTGCCAATGATCCTCCTTAGGTATTAGTAGTCCTTAGTGAAGTGTTGCACCCTCTGATGTAACTCATAATACTTGGGATTATCTTTGTCGACTACTTTTGGGATTTCCCCATTCAAATGAAGGGGACCCGTTACCCGCTCTCGTAACAATGTACGATAACAGTCCATTGCTTATGTTACGATACAAGGTAACGATGGTGGGTCATCTTCTCCAAATTTTCTCTTGTTACCTGGGTTGTTAATAGATTTGGGGCCTCCCTTCTTGCCCTTTGAACCTCCATCTATATAATTGACTACTTTCCTCCTCCAGACTTGAAATCTTCCAGAAGTTAGTGGAACTTGTGTCCTCCAACTTGAGGACCTAGGCTTGATTATCATGGCTATATTATTGGAAGCCTTGGTAGACTCTCTAAACGTTCCATCTCTGGTCTCACTAACCATATGGAGCTTATATTCCTCCAAGATACCCTCAACACATATTTGTAGCAGCTTTGATTTTACTACATCCTCATGGAGATACAGTGCCCTCTCGTGAAAATGCTTGATAGATTGCATTAACTCCTCACCAGGATTCTACACCTCCTACGCCAGGTGTTTCAACGTGAACTCACCATCTACTACAACGAACTATTTGAGTAACTACATGCGCATTGCTTCCCACGTGGGGATGTTATTGGGTGCCAAGTGGGAGTATAATGTATAGGCCTTCCCTGTAAAGGTTTTAGAGAACTCCCACAGCCTCAAATTTTTATCATTCCCATGCATTCTTAGGTACTCGACAAATCTCTTCATGCGCTCTCTTGGATTCTCCCCCATTTCGAACTTTATAAATTTAGGTGGAATGTACCCCTCTGGGTATGGCTTCCCATTCACACCTTGTGGGTAGGGCTTCTGCAGCTTCTCGTATAGATGAGAATCTTCCCTCTGAGAGGAGGAAATCATCTTCCTCACTTCCTCCATGGTAACAGCTTTGGGGGGAGATTCCTCCAAACCTATGCCCTTTGTTGCTGGTGAACTTCCACAACCTACTATGGCACCACCTTTCGGGGTGGAGCCACGTCTACTAACACTGATGTTGCAGCAGTAGCCCCTATAGAGGGGGTTGGTGTTGGTGTTACACAACTCTGGCTCAAGCAGGACAAATCCAATTATTTTGTTTCAGAAACTCCAAAAACATACCCATGAGATTCAGTCCTTTCATTGGAGTGTTGATGCACTAATCTGCCCTACCTAAGGGGCAGGCGCTCTAGCTACGGTCACCACCACCTCTTCTTGGATGCTTTGATCACTTTGAACTTCATTTCCATATGGAGCGTCTTCAAAAATATATTCTTAGAAATGTTAAAATCTTCTTTGTCCATGAAACTGAGGATACCTCCCCAGAGGAATCGTCATATGTAGGAGGGTAGTGTGACTGGGGTCTGGTGAGATGCTAAAATGGGTGAGGCATGAACTACTCTAATGGACTATGCCTTCAAGGTCTTCATATGTTTCAAGAACAGCTCCTCGTAATTCCTTCCTTTTCTGGTGAAAATGGAGTCTACACTAGAACCAGTGCATGTAAGAAGTTGATCTTCACAGATAATAATGACAACTTTCCTCAAGAGAATCCCCTGATAATGATGGTTGTCAGTGTGGGAGTGAAGAAAAAGGAACTTAGCATTTTGATAGAGATTATGGAGAGAATACTAGGTGACCTGGTATGATTTTGACAAAGTAAAGGTATGGCTTGAGTTTCTGATCTAATTTTGACCTCACTAATGGTCCTATTTATAAGTGAACTTGGGGCTGGTTTGGGCCTTTGGGGCACTTAAATCAATAGGGAAAACTTAAAGGGACAAGGTCTGCAATGTACCTTTTGTCCCTATTAGGTCCGTATCTGCTTGTCCCCTCTGACAGGCGACACCTGGTATGAACCAAATTCAAAAGGCAAATATGTCTCCTAATGGAGACAAGATATCTGATTTGGTAAATATCTTTTGAAATGGTAAATTGTTGTACAAACTTTGTATCTTTGAGAGTGGTCTCGAGGACCACCTCCTCTAAAACCATTAAATTTGAAAAAAGGGCTTTGAGGGCCTCCTCCTCTAAAATAATTTTTTTATAAAAAGTTCATTTCTTGTGAGCAACCTCTTGGTTGCTCACTTCTATTATGACTGGGTGTGCACTGTGTAAGGGTTGGGTGAGCCCTATAGTCTTTTTATTATTATTGTCTCAATCTTAAAGTGTTAGGTGTTTGAGCTTACTCAACAAACCTTGTTCCTCATCCACCAAGTCAAAACTCTGGGAGATCCCATCTGGCCTATTTGAGCCCTGCTTTCTCAACTAGGCTACCTGTACAAAAAAGTGAAATATTATTACTTTAATATTTTTTGGGTAACAAACCTTGGAGAGAAGGTCACTCTAGGTTCACCTCCTCGTCCTGTATCATTTTTGTGGTAAGTCACTTGGAAGTAGAGTGATCACTTATGGGTAAACTTCTTCACCCTTCTTCCATTTGTGATATGTTAAATAGAGCAAAGGGAGTTTCTCTCAATGAGTCCCCTTGTCTTAGCCTTTTTTTGTGGCCTCAATTCGTTTGGAGGGGTTGCTCGTGGCTACCCTCCTCGAACTTACCTTTTTATATGGCTTGAGCTTTAAGGACGAGGAGAACCTCATGGTGGGCCTCCTCATCTTAACTTCATTTCTCGTGATTTTGATATTTAGGGACGAGGGACTCCTCGTGGTGGGCCTCCTCATCCTAACTATATTTATGTGGTCATTGATCTTTAGGGACGAGGGGCTCCTCGTAGTGGGACTCCTCGTCCTAATCTTCATTTATGTGATCTTTGGGCTTTGGGGATGAGGGGATCCTCATGGTGGGCCTCCTCGTCCTGTTAAGTGTTATCTTTGTCAAAGTATTCTTTAGAGGGGGTTGCTCGTAATGGGCTCCCTCTTACCATATGGGTCTACTCTCCTATTTATTTAGGCAAATGGGTGACCACCCCTCTATAGACTCCAAAGTTGCTAAGGCATCAACATGGCTATTATGCCCCTAGGGGAATTATTGAATGTGGACTTTTTCGAATTTGACTATTAAGGGTGTGCCAATATTCATTCATCTTTAGCATTAAAATCTCATGTCACTTGGTCGGATACCAGGTTTGAATCGCAGTATATATCAAGGTGTCTTGCTCCTACAGAGAAATTTTTGCACAATCTGGTGATAATAGCTTCGTACTCGGCATCGTTGTTAGAAGCTTCAAAGCCAAGTCTGATACCTTGCTCAATCATGGTATTCTATGGGGAAGTAATCATAATTCCTACTCATGTCCCCTTTGAGTTGGATGCAACATCCATATAAAGGGTCCACCTTCTAGATTGTCGATCTCGCTGCTTATTAACTAATCGGTTATATTTCGGTCACTGAGCTCCCCTTCCCCTATGATTAAGTGATGAACTTTGCCAACACCTGACCCTTAATCGCCATTCTTGGTTAATAATGCATATCAAATCTCTCAAGTTCAACCAACCATTTGGACATCCGTCCACATAGGTCGACTTTTTGAGGAATGACTTTGAGGGGGAAGAAAGTGAAGACTATGATTGAATGAGCTTTAAAATAGTGCATTAACTTGCGCGATACGACAACCAAAGTGTAGGTTAATTTTTCAAGTGGTGGGTAGTGTTTCTTGACATCCAGGAGCACTTTGTTGACTTAGTGAATGAGGGTGTGACGTCCTTCTTTTTTTCATATTAAGGTTGAACTGACTTCATGGTTGGAAACCCCTAGGTATAGATAAAAAGGGCCTTTTAGATTTGGAATAGATATTAGGGGAGGTTTACTCAGATATGATTTGATTTTTTTAAGGGCCTTTGAGCATTCCTCACTTTAGGCGAGGCCTTTTTTTCGGCAATAGCTGAAAGAATTGTTTGCATCGTTTGGAAGACTGAGATGAAATGGTTCCAATATTCCTGTTAACTTTTGTATCTCACGCAACATCTTTGAGGCTGAATGCTATTGATCGCCACTATCTGATTGGGGTTGGCCTCAATACCCCTTTTGTTGTCTAATTACCCTAAAAACTTTTCAAACTAAACCCTAGAGGAGAATTTGTCCGCGTTGAGATTTATTTGGTAGTGCATGAGGATCTCAAAGGTATTCGCTAAGTCCTCCAGATGGTCGACTTTGAGATTGTTCTTAACGAGCATATTATCAATGTACACCTCTATTGTGTCCCCCAACTGTTACTTAAACACCCTCATGACCAGTTGTATGTACGTAACTCCTGCATTTTTAAAGACAAAGGGTATGACCTTGTAACAACATAAGCCAACGTTAGTTATGAATGAACTTTTGTCTTGGTCGGGTACAAATAAAGGTATATGGTGATACCCTAAGTATGCGTCCAGAAAACTCAGTCGCTAATGACTGATTGTAGCGTTGACCAACTGATCGATCATTGGTAGAGGAAAGTTGGCTTTGGGATGGGCTTTGTCGAGATTTATGAAGTCTATGCATACTCTCTAGTTCTCATTACTCTTTTTAGCACCAGCGGGTTTGAGAGCCATTTTGATAAGATCTTGCCTCCAAAAGGTTCCCTACCTCTGTTCCCACTACATTTGCTTTCTCTGGGCCAGTTCGGTGAGCCTTCTGCGTTATCGACGGATGGGTCGGATATACGTGAAGTTCATGTCACATAACTTTGGGTCAATCCCAGGCATATCATATGGCTCCCCGACAAATACATCTTGATTCGCCTTTAATAGAAAAATCAACTCGCTCGAATAATGCGGTGCCGATCAAGAATTTCCTTTTTGATTGCGATGCGTCAAAGAATACCACTTTTAACTTCTTTATGACCCTATTTGCGGGGTTCACCTGATCAAGCGTGAAAAGTAGCATCGGGTCAAAATCCTAATCATTGAATTCGTTTCATCGCGTTAATACAAAAATCTAAATTACGATTGCACTTGCAATACAAGTATAGCGGTAAGTCGGGTATCGAGAATCCACGGGGAGTGATTGAATTTTAGATTCTTATTACTTTAGAACTTCAAAAATAAAAGTGTAAAAGGTGATAGGGTGTTATAAAGAAAATAAAGAAAAAGAGAAGTTACACTATGCAAAACTAAAGTGAGGATCGGGATTGCATTTTCACCACACGGGTCGAACTACCAATAATTAGAATTCAAGTTCGAAAGATATTTAACTGAGCATTTAATTAAGCATAAAAATCACGTAAGAACAAATTTGACCCAAAGTTGCTTGATAAAACATTAAATCAAAAATGGTCACATGCCGATTAAATTCGAATTGTCACTTTAAATACTAACATTGCGTGACAAAGAAAGTTAAACGCATCATAATCTGCTTTTGATACGCGAGGTTTCAATTAAACGCAATTTTACCCAAAAAATAATTTTCGGAGCTCGAGACCCGTTAATGGCGGAACAAAACCCCGACCCTATTTATCCAAGGGCAAGACATAAATAAAACTAATTTAACACTAAGAAAGCAATAAATAAATGAAATACAAGTTAATCTAGGCAAGGAAATTAAATGACAACAATGGAAATAAAGCATAAACAACAAATATATTAAGGAAGAAGATGAGCTTACAAAGTGGGCAAAAACCCAAAGGAAATGGGAGTGGGGCCAAAGCTCCCTTACAAACCCTAAAACTATTACATAATGGTAGATATTTCTCAAAATGAGAGAAAGTTGTATTTATACAAACCTCAAAAATGGCATAATTGTAATAAAATGAAATCTGAAAACAGGGGACTGAATCGATTCGGACTTGTCCGAATTTATTCAAAAATAGGGGAAATGAAAAAACTAGAATTTGTGGCAAAACGAATCAATTCGCACCTTAGCGAATCGATTCGCACCCTACAGGTCTGGTTGCGGCAGCTTTGTCCAACTTTATGGAAAATATTGTAACTTCTTTGTTATAACTCAGAATGAGGCACATTCAGAAGGTAAGTGAAGATAACTCAGGGGCTACAACATCCAAAAAGACATTAGGCCAAAAAGGAAAATAATAAAATGATAAAAATGCCCTTGAATGTGCCTTTGAGTGTGCTTTTGAAGTCAAAACCATCCTAAAAATGCCATAACTCCTTCCTTATACATCGGAATCATGCACCTTCGATGGCCACGTAAAGATAAATCAAAGGGATTAAACTTCCATGAGGACTTTTGGGATTAAAACTCGAATGCTGAAATTACTAAAATGCCCTCGAAGGTGCAATATTTAATAAAACTTTTCCGAAAAGCTATCGGACTTCACACTAAGCACCGAAATACCTAAAAAAGCTTAATTATACCTCATATAGCATGTTAGCATATAAAACAAAGGTTTTCTGGTTAACGAGCATAAATTAAGGAGTTAAGGTACGCAAGGGGGCTAAAGTGCATAAGTATAAGGGGTGAAAAATACAATGTTCGTGTTGAATCATCACCCTAACTTCTTCCGCCCGTGGTCTTCCATACATTAGTTGCTACAAGATGGTGTGTGTCCATATTTAGACACTTTATAAATGATCTCTTTTGATTTTTTCTTCTTTTATTTAGGCCTGATGGTAGTGATAAAATATTACCGAGCAATAGTCTGATTGCCCCTGATCTCCATTATTCTGCAATTTGTGGTGCACTTGAGTTTCTGGTGGTAAGTGGAGGGAATAACCTGCATCGCGTGCAGTTATCCCTCCCAAAAATGGCATGGTAAGGTGAATCGATGTCTACCCCCAATGTTTCTAGCCCTAACTAGTAGGACCACCTTCCCTAAAGGCATAATTATCTTTTCGGTGAAGCCTACTAAAAGGATGGTCATTTGTTTCAAGTATTCCATCTTGAGGTTGAGCTTGTTCAACAACTCTAAGCACATGACTTCAGAAGAGCTTCATTAATCTACTAGTAGGTTATCCACGTCTCAGTTTGTAATCCTAATAGTGATTTATAGTCCATCATAGTGTGGGGTCCTAAACCCGATAAAGTCATCTTCCATGAAGACTAGGTGTTTATTGTAGTCTATATCATTCGGGTGTCTGTGGTTGCATGTTGAACTTTTAGTGGGGTCAATTTTGAATGCCTCTATCACTAAAGTGACCTTTTTTATATCCATTTGGATTGTGTTACCTTAAATCTACTTGGAACTTGAGGCACCATGGATGATAATGCACTCGTGTCCCAACTCATCTTCTAGGAGATTGTCTGGATCTTGGTCATCATTGGGAGCGAGCTGGTCATCTTTATTCTATATGTACTCATTCAGGTGTCCATCATGGGCTTTCATTTGATGTTTTAGGGCCTTACAGTTCTATATTTTATGCTCGTTCTCTTTATGATAGACGCGTTTGAGTGAGTTGTCCCTCTTACTCCGATCGCCTCCTATCTTCTTTGGCCATTTGAAAAATTATCGGTCTTTGATCTTACCCGAGATCTTATAGATTGATTACTTAAACACTATATTTATCACATGAAAAGAGTTGAATGGGTTTGCATTGTCCCCATTCTTAGGACCTTTATTCTTCTTCTTTCCCCCTTCTTAGGGGCACTTTTTTTATCATTCCCTTTGGTCGCCTTCAGGCGACCATTGTCACCTCGGGTGAGGGGGACACATCTTCTACCTTGGCATACTTCTCTATGTATGAGATATAATCGTTAATGGTGTCATCCCACTTCTTAGTGAGGGACTGGTGCAATACGGAATTATAGGGAAAAACTATCTTGAACGATGATTTTCTCTGAGCAATCTTAAATTTCATTATAGGTTTCCCAATACCGTATGGCATAATCCCACAAAGTCTCTTAGGGATTATTACTCACGGTGAGGAGAGAATGCATTCTCTTTGGGTGAGAACTGCTTGTACTGGAGCGAGTTGTAAAGACTTTGGCAAGTGACTTAACATATTTGATCGACTTGTGTGGCAACCTTTCAAGCCACGTTTGCACGACATCCCCCAAGCTGGAGGGGACTATGTGGCATAGAAGGCCGTCTTTAAGGTTCCATAGGGTCATGGTTTGCCTGTACTGGCGCACGTGATTAAAGGGGTTGGTATTATCATTATACACTTTGAACTTTAGGGTTACAAACTTCTTCGGGGGTTCTTTCTCCTCAATTGCCTTTGAAAAAGGGGATTGCATCTGAGTGATGAGGTCCCTCCTGAATAATTATTTGGTGAAACTATCCCTACGATTATATGGGTGTTGATCCATCTCCCTTTCGTATCAGACTCCAGATATCATGTCTATGATGTCCTTCCTCTTGGTTCCACCTTACTGGATGACTCTCATGCTCAGAATACTCCTGGTTATGATGTGAACTCCTTCCTCGACTGCGAGTTTTGCTCACTTGATGGCTAGTTATCTGACCATGATTCTTATGTTTATCTCTGCGGAGGTCTCGCTCTGTTCTTTCTAGGTGTTTTTTAAACGTGCATTTTTCTCCATTTGGAGGCGTATTACCTCTTCTCAGAGTTAGGCATCCAACCATCTGCGATATCTGAGTGGACCTGGGTTACTCGTTGCTCTGCTTAGAGTGCTACTCCTATGGGTGATAACATAGGTGAGGGGAACCCTGGCTCCTATTTAGGTGGATCTCATACCCAATTCTGTGTGGTGATAGTCCACCTTGTTGATTTCCCGAAACAGTTGCACTGTGAGGGTGAGACATTGCTAGTTCTTTGGCCTTAACTGATTTAGGGAAAAAAATCAATTCCCACAGATGACACCAATTGTGAGAGAAATTAATCACAAATGATAAATCTAAGCAATTAAGGCCAAACGGTAAATAAATAATCTTACAAAACAAGGATTTACGTGATTAGGCAATAGCCTACGTTCACGGGTGTTTCTCTCTTTTTATTTATTTTCTCTGATTTGATATTAAGTTACATGTGCCCTTTTCCCTGGGGTGAGTGCTACATTTACAGATATGGAGAAGATACAACCATGTTGGACACCTTTAATCTACTGATTGGGCCACTGCTCGATTTATGCCAATCTCCACTGATATCCATTCATGTGTGATTTATCTTCGGGGTTATCTCTTATAACAATCTTTACATGTTACTTATTGGGCTGACCATCATCTGGACCTAGACTATTTAAGCCACTTGGTTTGGGCCTCTTAGTTTATACCCTAAAAAATCCAAATCTGGAATGTAAAATGTATCACCATAATACAAACACAACTCTAAATGAATCCTCCAATTATAATAATGTATCTCATACAAATATTTTACTCAAGAAATCTGAAATAATACATCTAATTAAATGCTTGAACTAGGAATAACTGCATGAGTGTAAAGAAGCAAGTGCTAAGAAAGATGAAATGAATCGAAACGGGTGCTGGAGAAATATTCTCACTAATAACTCAAGTCTATGGCAGTCACTATGACTAAGACCTCTAGAAAAATAGTTTAATAACGAGGATTAAACCTATAAATTCTACATTGAGTAAGTACGTAACTAAATTTGGGAATTAAAGATCGATTCACACAATTTGTTATAGGCAAGTTTAATTTGATTAAAAATATAATTAAGTTTGTTTTATAGTAGTAGTAGTTCATTGGAATTTGAACTAAAATCCATGTAATATAATTTTTATCATATCAAAATCTAGATTTCGAAATTAGATTAATTACTTGTTTAAGCTTTAATCATATGCTGATGAACTAATGTAGTTTATATGTTGCATCCCTTGATTGAATTACGAAATCATGTAATCTGATTGTAATAACATTAGATTAGAATCATAGTAATGATAATGTGTAAAAGCTTTCATCTTTAATTGAGTATTGAATCAAATCTCCAACGAATTTGATAAATTATGCTTAAACTATGAACTTAGGGTTTAAAAATTAGAATTTGTAATGAGATTATGAATTATAGTTATAATTGCCTAAAACTTATTAATACAGGTGGCTAATGTTGTTAAACATGTTATACTTAAAGGGAAATGTGTATTGGGTTATTTAAAGGCTTTAAACTTAGGATTTGAGTCGTTAATGTTCGTTTCTTCATGTTGAGGAATAAGGTATCTACATGGATCTCATTCCAACGAGATTGGAGTTTGGTTCGAATCGGATAGGGGATCTCATTCGAAAGACTTATGGATTTTTGTTAAAACGAATTAGGATTTTTGTTCCAACGACTTTGCTATATTTTGGAAGTTAATTCTTAATTAGTTGGAGATAATTAAATAGATATTTAAGAGATTGTTTTAGTAATCCATGAGTAGGATTGATTATTGTGTATTTGGTTTGCGCGTAATTATACCGAGGGTGTGTGTGTTCTTGATGGGGATGTATGAGGAAGGATTTTATTGGGGTGCATACGATGTTGACCATGTTGGTTACCCAGTGATTGTGACGGGTTTACCTTGGTCTCTTAAACACACACACAGATGTTCTCTTTCTTTTCCCTCCCCCACATTATCTCTTTCTCTCACACACACATACGCACACAAACATAAACATAAACACACACACACACACACACACTCCCTCTCCCTCACATACACATACCCACTCCATCTCTCTCTCTCTCTATCTCTCTCTCTCTCCCTCTCTCTCTCTCTCTATTTTTTAAATACACACATGCACTCTATTTCTCTCTTGTGCACACTCTTTCTCTATTTCACACACACAAACAAATACACTCTCACAATCTCTCTCTCTCTCCTACACACACATACACACACACACACACATATACAAACACACAATCTTTCGCTCTTATACACATGCACAGACAAGCATAAAAACACTCATGCGCACTCTACCTCTTTCCTACCAACTTAAATTTATGTTTTGAGTATGCGTATGCGTGGGATAGAGAGTGTATGTGTGAGACGGAGTGTGTGCATGAGTGAGTGTATCTGTGTGAGTGAGAAAGATAAAGCATGTGTGTGTGAATGCGTGCATGCATGTGTGTGCGAGAGAAAAAGTGGTGGTTTGAGTGTGTGCATGTGTGTGCGCGATATAAAGAGTGCATTTGGGTGTGTGTCCGTGTGTTCACGTACGAATGTGTGCATGAGTGTGAAAGAGATTTTGTGTGCGTGCGTGTATGCGCATTTGTGTGTGTGTGTGTGTGTGTGTGTGAATGAGTATATGTATGTGTGTGACTATATGCGTGTGTATATGTGTGAGTGTGTGAATATATGTGTGTGTGAGAGAGAGAGAGAGAGAGAGAGTGCCTGTGTGTGCGAGAGAAAAAATGTGTCTGAGAGAGTGTGAGCATGTATGGGTGTGCAAGAGAAAGAGTGTGTATGAATGAGTGTGAGAATTTGTGTACATGTATGCACATTTGTGTTTGTGCATAAGTATATATGTGCATGTGAATGTGTGTATGATTGTGTGAGTGAAAGAGTGACTGAGTATGTGTGTGATAAAGAAAGGGTGTGTGCGTGCGTGTGTTTCTATGTCTCTATGAGAGTGAGTGTGTGTGAGAGTGATTGTGTGTGGAGTGTAAGAGTGTGCGTGTGTGTGTGAGTGAAAGATAGAGTGTATAAAAAGAGAGAGGTTGTGTGTGTGAGAAATATCGTGTATCTATGTATGTGTATTAGAGAGAGGGGGAGAGAAAGAGAGAGAGCTTGTGTGTTTGTGTGGGTGTGGGGGTGTGGGTGTGTGTGTGTGTGAGAGAGAGAGAGAGAGAATGTGGGTGTGTGTGTGTGTGAGAGAGAGAATGTGTGTGTGTGTGTGCATGAGAGAAATTATATTTTTGTCTCACCACAAAAGTGAGTTAGAATTTCCGGGAATATATAATTTCCCCATTTTAGATGGAAAAGGGAATTCTAATTTTGTGAAATTTATAAATTCCATATGTGCAAAATGTCTTTTCAAAACTCTCTTTGTAATTTCTAGAACATTATAATTAGTTTTATTCATATTTGTTAGAATATGTGTTATTTAATTCATCTTATTGATACATTTATTTATATTTTTTTTATCAGTTAGAATGTATTAGTTAATAAGTTGTTATTTGTTTAACAATTTTTGTATGCACAAAGACATAGTAATTTTTTTGTTCTTAGTTAATGCTAGAGGTACAATAATTGCATTACTTATTCTCTTACAATAACATGGCAGGTCAAGACCGTGACACCCCGCCTAATTAAATACCGGGCGATCACTCCTTTATTAAATTAAAATCAAGGTGAACAGTTGGTTCATTCTTAGCATCACTGTCGTTAAAATAATTTTCCAATTTAAACACCCTAAATAATTAAGCTAAGTGTCAAAACCATTTTAAACCTTATTTCCATTCTATTAAATCCAATTATAAAACCTTTAACCATTTACATTTTTAAGAGTCACACATTAATAATGAGAATAGTAATGAACATTCCAGAATTGAACCATCAATAAATAATCCCAACATTTAAAACACTAAAGGAAAACATCCTGATAGTAATAAATCCCGAAATAAAGATGCTGGAAGTAAAAAGAATTACAGTCTCTGACAATACCAACTAAATAATATAAAGAGGGCGACACATGCCACTGCTGGATAAAACCGAACTAGGAGTAGAGTCAATAATGAGGTCGTCTAATCAATGGCCTGCAACTCCCACAAAAGCTACAGCGCGTTCCATCCCAAGAATTCCAAGTAAGACGCCCCTGTGGCTGAGCACCTGTAATACATATATATATACACAAGAGAGAAAAGGTGACAACAAACGGGTCAGAGCCCGAATGTGAAGCAGTTTGAAAAATAGTTTAGCAAGTATTTAAAATGCTACCCGCTAATGCAACAGTGATATTAGTATGCGACCCTCTCTTGAGAATTCTCAACTCTCATCTAGTGTGCACATCTATCGTACTATGGAACACCATCTCTCTCTCTAACTTATTCTCCATAAGTTTTAACACGAGGAATTAAGGTTATGCTATTCACATTTAGAAAATCTAACTCTTCAAGATTTCTTACGTTATTTAGAATAATTCCGTATTATTATAACGTTTTCGAATGCTTATAATGAAGCCGATTAAATTTCACTTTCCTTATCTACTATTTTAATCAGTAGAAGGTTCTCATATAGTTACACGTATATATATATTTATTTCTCGTATAATATATATATATACCAACAGCACCCCACATAAAATCTATGGTGCTAGACTTTCATATATAAGTATATATATACCAATCACTCATAAATTATATATATACTAACGGCACCCCACATAAAATCTATGGTGCTGGCATACTCTGCTATCAAGTCCCCGTATCACACAAACTAAGGGAAATACTAGTTCGGAATCACTCTCGAACTGTATTAACACAAACACAAACAACATTGAGGCGAAGCATAGATTCCAAGTCTCTAAGAGGTCAGTTGATACCCTCACGTCTCTTAGGACCGTTTGAACTATCGATTCGATGGCCTGTACCAAGGATATCTATCTCCTAGGGTACGAATCAATATCCCCCATAAGGCAACACAGGATAAGATCGTCCCAGCGCGGTAACCTCAGGGATATCAAGTAGCGCGGGTACGATTTTTACACAGAAATAATATATATGCACAATCACACCGTCATATATAAATATGTATTCACATCCAAATTATTAAATTAGGTACTCTCACGACCCAAAATTATCATTATCCGTTATTACACGTTTTACTCAAGTATATCGTATAACGGCCTCATTCTTCTTTATTCTCATTGTTAACTCACTTCTCGTCTCTCGAAGTATTTCCTTTATCTAAGTGCGATTTCAGTAGGCCCTCTCTTGCCTTACAATCCAACTTAATAGATGTTTCGATTATTTAATTACCACACGTATGATTTCTTAAGTTGGAAAGTCTCCCCGTTTACCCTTTTCTTCCACACATTAAAGTTCAACTTTATGGGATTTCTCTTGACCCTACTGGTCCTCTTTATATTACATTATATTCTAGCAACCCTAACCAAGGTTTACTACGCATAAAATCGGATTAAGCTAACACGAGCAAAAATTTAGTTTTCCCAGGAGGGTCGATCGATCGATGAAAGGGGTCGATCGATCGATGCTCTGTGTTCGATCGATCGATCAAGTAGTTATGCAGATTCTGCAGCCAACCCAATTACGGGATTCTCACCCCAAACTCCTCCAAATCATCATGTTACAGTCCCAAACTCCCAATCAATTATACTATAAGTGTTGTATACCCATTTAAATAATTTCATACGTAACACATGCGAATTTTCCTCAAGAATCATGGGTTAAAAGGGGGAAAATTCTACATAATTCTTATGAACCCTAATCTTCATTTTAACTTAATCTCTTTCATTATTTTTCCAGATTTTCTATCTCTAATATCATGGAATTTCGTGGCTCATCCTCTATATGAGAAATGGGTTTCCAGAAATATGATCTCTAACATTATAACATGCAATTTGTGTCACCAATTTATGTTTTTCTTCAAGAATACTAATCTAATAAACCTAAGACTAATATAAAAGGATGCATTAACTTGATAAAAGAAAGATAGATACTTGCCTGGAAAAATCTCAGTTCTGATTTGCGGACGATTTTTATGTGGTTGTGTTCCCCGTCGCGCGATCTACGCGTTGGTGGTGACGGTGGTGCAATCGGAGGTGTTCTTGGCCTAGAACTCCTTGGAGAGCTTCTCCCCTTCCTCTCCAATGGCCGTCATTAGCATTAGGTTGTGTTAACCCTAAAAGATGACATTTTCCATCTGATATAACCCTATAAAATTCGTGGGATTAATTACCCATTTTTGCGAAATGTCCAAAACGCCCTCCCGGGGTACTAATTAGGCCTAAAAACGCCTCGAGACCCAAACTAAACCCCTGGGTACACATTTATGACTATCTCGACCCTTCCGGACGCATTGGCGCACTCAAAATGACCATACGAACAACCTATAAAATATTCACTTTTATTAATCAACTTTTAGTCCCGACACGACACAAGCGCGTCCCGACTTAAATTTCCACAATTGTCATTTTATTCACACATGACAATTTTATAAAAATAAATCTCATATATTACTATACTCATCCAGTAATATTCAACAAATAACAAATTTCCAATAATTACTAACTCTAGTCACGCTAGTAAATATTTAAAACAACATTCCGGATTAAAATTAAATTAATTTATCTCAATTAAATTTAATAAATCCCATAATTTAAAAGCTATAAAAATACGGGGTATTACATACTTCCCCCCTAATAACAGAATTTCGTCCCGAAATTCGGAAAATAAGGCCTACTAGGTAGCACAATTCTGGATATCCTTTTCCGTACACAAACTAACTACACATTACGGCGCTCAATCACTATAGCCCTTTCTTCACAGTAACATTGTTTTTTCATTCTCTTTAGAGACACTTCACATTGTGCTCCCAACCGACAACATTCGCATAGGTCACGCCTATACATTATAAATTCCATTATATCACTATCATTACGAGGCCGCACCTTGCTACATGACAAACTACTCGTATATATTCATACACATAAATCCCATTCTGAGAAGATCATACTAACATTTGACCACTCCTGACTGCCTAAAACAGTCGTGGAATTCTACCATAGATATCGGATATTTTCTCGACTAATCAAAAATTATGATTATCTACTCTCCTCTAAACATACGGAAGGAGAATAGTCGAGGTTCTTCCATAACAAAACCTTAATAAGTACCTCGTACGCGACAAACAGGTACGAGTGCTTCTACAGAGCATACTTGAAGTCATCGTACCAAGATTCCAAAATTTCCTTCACGTGGCTCCACTAATCTTTAATCACCATGCGCTTATTCCCTGTCTAAGGGTGATACATCCTACTGGAAACGAAATCTTATCTACGTTGGTTCCTGAAATCCCATATCAAAGGTGGGATTCACCAATCTCATCCTGATTCAGAAATTTATACTGCGCCGGACCATGCACTGGCGCGATTCTTACTTTCAAAGGAAGTCTGGGGCATACTAGTTAATATTGTAAGCCAGACCAAAGGAATATCAATCACTTCCTTCTCGGCGACTTAATTCACATGTTCGGGATAAACCCTTGATCTTGTTTTGAGGATGGCAACCCATCCAAGAACTTTACCGACTTTACCAACCTCTTCCAATTTCAGGAATTTTCGATAAACACCAAAATTTTTTGGTTGATTCTCCTCTTTCAACCAAACCTTACCATGGTCAGTACATGTAGAGACTACTCGCTAAACATCGATTCTTCCCTTGAAATGTCTCACAATAAGTGACACGTAATACTCCCCTTCCTTCCTTGGAGTATGCCGAAAGTTCTGACCCGTGCTCTTCTCTTCACGAAGCGCAATTCTGAATCTCTTATACTATACTAACATCATTACGCTTTATATGCGCAAGTCGCTCTCACATTTGACTAATAACAACTCCTCTCCGGGTGTGCCTCATAACAATTAAATTCTACTCTATTCAAGGAATACTAATTCTTAAATGGCTTCCCACAGCCTTCCATTCAAGTTAGGGCGTGCTATTCTAATTGCACACTTATGTATGGATTATCGCCCCTCATGTGACGTTTAATCCACTCTATCACTTCCACTTCGTTATACTAGTCCCACAAACATATATTTCACACGTCTATTACCACGTCCCTTGAATTCAGACTATTTTAACTGTAGTTAACCAAGATGCCCACATTTTTGCAACATTCCGACCGCCCTGGGAGAGCGAACGACTTGCTACTCATCTGTAGGACTAACTAAATTCAACGGAATAGAAGGAATAGGGCATTCAAATTCCATGACAATAAAAGAGGAATAATAATTCTCAACCTTCCTTAGATAAGTATAAAAATTTTCCCAAATAGGTACGACAACCAAAATAAATCACTAACGCTCTATTCATCAAAATAATTACAGGTCATCTCTTTTGTATAATATAAAGTTCTTTCCATATAATCTAAGCTAAAAATCATTCCAACTCTTTATTCACCTTGTGTTTTGAACACGATTACGACATTTGGGTACTCTCAATCACCTTAGGAATCAAAATTCTTAAATTCTCCTAATCATCGTTCCACCCCTCAACTCGTGGGGATAACTTTCAATGCTCTTTTACCACAAAAATACAGCTCCAATGACCTTAAAACAAAATTCAACTTCCAACTTACATACATAATTACTTGATCCTATTTCGACCAGGGTACCGAACTCATGGAATAGTGACCAAACGTCTCCCTATTTTCAACCTTACGCTAAGTTTCATGCGTGGGATGTCTCACAAAGCGAAATCCAAACAAGGAACCCCCCCCCCCGATATACTACTACCTAGCATCATCGGTTATCGAAATCCGTTAGGTCCTCCGTCCGTGGCATGTACCCCTTTATTCTGTCTCTTGACAGAAAAGTTATGATTTCTCCCGTAATTATGCTTAACAAAGAACGTTTCACCAATTTCACTATCGTATTGGTTTATGGTAATTTCATTCTATAAACCTCGGATACATATGATCGGAATTCTCAAAATTCCCTTCCCTGATAATAGGGGTATAACTATTAACTCCCACATCTCTAAAGGATAAATATAACAATGCACTCTTCCTATCACTAAGTCCGGAGTGCCAAACATAATACTGCGTCAAATCTTTTCGCTCAACGGTAAGTCCCGATACATACCGAATCATACTGACAAAGTCTATACATACATTAGCATTGAATATCTCGAGCCCACTATCTCTTCCGAAGTCTCTTGGATAGATAATATAAGTGCAAGTCCAACCTTCTTACAGGTAAAACCTCGCCAAAATAAACATAAAACATGTTGCACTAATGCAACCACTCTGATAGCCTTGTAATAAATGCCCACTATCGTACTAACCATTTCTATAACATTTTAACAAAGATAATATCATACTCGTGTATCGCATCAGTACAACGAGTAACATCAATAAAGTATAAAACACTGTTAATATACTCATTCATCCTCCGCGAATAGCACTAAAGAAATATCCCGCTACACTAGGGAAAAATATTCACATTTTAATAACGTTTATAATGATATGCATTAAGCTCGTCTCACATGCTAATCTAGCAATGAACAAAATATGGTGACTCGCTCATGTCACATAAACACGTCGCATCCTCAGAGGATACAACTTACACTTCCATCCTGGCAATCTTCTTGACTGCGCAAATGGTTTTCGGACGTAACACGTCTGCCCAAACCAAAACAAAGTTATTTTTAATCGTCGTCCTTTACTAGGCACCGTATTCTTGTCCTTTTTTCTCACTTTGGAACATATTATCGCGAGCAATTTCACTCCGCACCAAAATACCTCAACACATAATCCACTTATCACCTGTCCTACTAACCAGGTTAGGATTGTCCTTCTCTTGGACTTTAGTAGACTCGATCCCTGTTAGCCATCCCGGTTGTTCCCTTAGCTTTTTAGGCCATAAAGATCATATTACTATCTATAATAGTACTTACTGATTTTACCATCACTTGGTAAGAATTTAACTATCTGAAGCATTTAAATGGTTTTCCTGATGTGTATCCACATCCTTTTGTGGTGCTATACCACCAGCGTTGTATTCAGTCTTATTCTCCACTAAATTCTTCGATTCCTTTAACTTCCCCCACAAAGAAGCGTTATCATCTATTTTGACAAAATATGACAATGTCAACCTCTGAATCGTTCGTCCATCCGAATTACCTGTTTGAGTGTTATCAACTATTACTACGTGTCGATCTCCCACTCGGAGTTGTTTCCCCACTTGTATCTACATCTTCCGATACAAAATTCGCTAACGGTTAAGATTCATATCCACAATTGGACTTCTGTCATGCCCTCCTGCGATGAGTTCAGAACCACGTTTGCTTCTCATCCTGAACAGTTGAGGAAGGAACATACGGTCAACACTATACCTAAGGTTCTCCTATAGGCATAGCATTCCACTTCTAAAATTGGTGGTTGACTCCAACCATTATAATTTCATCCTGAAAGCCAAGAAATTTTCTCCAAATTTTCACTTTTAGTTTGCCACACTCCGTCCTATATTTACGCCTTTGGATACTTTACCTCCTTTGGTAAACACATACAATTTTCGCTTTTCTAAAATTTCCCACTGATAGTCTCTACACGTTTTTGTAATACGTTGGGTAAGTTTACACTCGCACCTCATTTGACTATAACAGCATTTGAAAATCATTGCTGCACCTTAGTCGCCTTTCTAGTCGTGGCTTCTCGTGCCAAAATGGAGGTGACCTCGACTACGGTCATCATCCTCGGATATATTTCATAATCTCAATTGAGCCCTGTCTCCGGATGTACGTTTAACGGTCCTCTTCTGACATCCGTCATCGCTCGGCACATGCACACATCTGAACGAAATTAGAATTCACTAGTGTATACACATTATAGCAGGAGAATGAAATCTCGTCAAAGGAATCGACAATCCTAAACATAGGGATCTATAACAAACAAAGCAACGCTGAAAGCATAATAAGCCGTACAGATCCTAAGGACACTAGAACCTGATGCTCTGATACCACCTGTGACACCCCGCCTAATTAAATATCGGGCGATCACTCCTTTATTAAATTAAAATCAAGGTGAACAGTTGGTTCATTCTTAGCATCACTGTCGTTAAAATAATTTTCCAATTTAAACACCCTAAATAATTAAGCTAAGTGTCAAAACCATTTTAAACCTTATTTCCATTCTATTAAATCCAATTATAAAACCTTTAACCAATTACATTTTTAAGAGTCACACATTAATAATGAAAATAGTAATGAACATTCCAGAATTGAACCATCAATAAATAATCCCAACATTTAAAACACTAAAGGAAAACATCCTGACAGTAATAAATCCCGAAATAAAGATGCTGGAAGTAAAAAGAATTACAGTCTCTGACAATACCAACTAAATAATAGAAAGAGGGCGACACATGCCACTGCTGGATAAAACCGAACTAGGAGTAGAGTCAATAATGAGGTCGTCTAATCAATGGCCTGCAACTCCCATAAAAGCTACAGCGCGTTCCATCCCAAGAATTCCAAGTAAGACGCCCCTGTGGCTGGGCACTTGTAATACATACATATATATATATATATATATATATATATATATATATATATATATATATATATATATATATATATATATATACACACAAGAGAGAAAAGGTGACAACAAACGGGTCAGAGCCCGAATGTGAAGCAGCTTGAAAAATAGTTTAGCAAGTATTTAAAATGCTACCGGCTAATGGAACAATCATATTAGTATGCAACCCTCCCTTGAGAATTCTCACCTCGCATCTAGTGTGCACATCTATCGTACTATGGAACCCCATCTCTCTCTCTAACTTATTCTCCATAAGTTTTAACACGTGGAATTAAGGTTATGCTATTCACATTTAGAAAATCTAACTCTTCAAGATTTCTTACGTTATTTAGAATAATTCTGTATTATTATAACGTTTCCGAATGCTTATAATGAAGCCGATTAAATTTCACTTTCCTTATCTACTATTTTACTCAGTAGAAGGTTCTCATATAGTTACACGTATATATATATATATATATATATATATATTTCTCGTATAATATATATATATACCAACAGCACCCCACATAAAATCTATGGTGCTAGACTTCCATATGTAAGTATATATATACCAATCACTCATAAATTATATATATACTAACGGCACCCCACATAAAATCTATGGTGTTGGCATACTCTGCTATTAAGTCCCCGTATCACACAAACTAAGGGAAATACTAGTTCGGAATCACTCTCGAACTGTATTAACACAAACACAAACAACATTGAGGCGAAGCATAGATTCCAAGTCTCTAAGAGGTCAGTACATACCCTCACGTCTCTTAGGACCGTCTGAATTATCGATTCGATAGCCTGTACCAAGGATATCTATCTCCTAGGGTACGAATCAATATCCCCCATAAGGCAACACAGGATAAGATCGTCCCAGCGCGGTAACCTAAGGGATAGCAAGTAGCGCAGGTACGATTTTTACACTGAAATAATATATATGCACAATCACACCGTCATATATAAATATGTATTCACATCCAAATTATTAAATTAGGTACTCTCACGACCCAAAATTATCATTATCCGTTATTACACGTTTTACTCAAGTATATCGTATAACGGCCTCATTCTTCTTTATTCTCATTGTTAACTCACTTCTCGTCTCTCGAAGTATTTCCTTTATCTAAGTGCGATTTCAGTAGGCCCTCTCTTGCCTTCTAATCCAACTTAATAGATGTTTCGATTATTTAATTACCACACGTATGATTTCTTAAGTTAGAAAGTCTCCCCGTTTACCCTTTTCTTCCACACATTAAAGTTCCACTTTATGGGATTTCTCTTGACCCTACTGGTCCTCTTTATATTCCATTATATTCTAGCAACCCTAACCAAGGTTTACTACGCATAAAATCGGATTAAGCTAACACGAGAAAAAATTTAGTTTTCCCAGGAGGGTCGATCGATCGATGAAAGGGGTCGATCGATCAAACCTTCGATCGATCGATGCTCTGTGTTCGATCGATCGATCAAGCAGTTATGCAGATTCTGCAACCAACCCAATTACGGGATTCTCACCCCAAACTCCTCCAAATCATCATGTTACAGTCCCAAACTCCCAATCAATTATACTATAAGTGTTGTATACCCATTTAAACAATTTCCTACGTAACACATGCGAATTTTCCTCAAGAATCATGGGTTAAAAAAGGGAAAATTCTACATAATTCTTATGAACCCTAATATTTCTTTTAACTTAATCTCTTTCATTATTTTTCCATATTTTCTATCTCTAATATCATGGAATTTCGTGGCTCATCCTCTATATGAGAAATGGGTTTCCAGAAATATGATCTATAACATTATAACATGCAATTTGTGTCACCAATTTATGTTTTTCTTCAAGAATACTAATCTAATCAACCTAAGACTAATATAAAAGGATGCATTAACTTGATAAAAGAAAGATAGATACTTGCCTGGAAAAATCTCAGTTCTGATTTGCGGACGATTTTTATGTGGTTGTGTTCCCCGTCGCGCGATCTACGCGTTGGTGGTGACGGCGGTGCAATCGGAGGTGTTCTTGGCCTAGAACTCCTTGGAGAGCTTCTCCCCTTCCTCTCCAATGGCCGTCATTAGCATTAGGTTGTGTTAACCCTAAAATATGACATTTTCCATCTGATATAACCCTATAAAATTCGTGGGATTAATTACCCATTTTTGCGAAATGTCCAAAACGCCCTCCCGGGGTACTAATTAGGCCTAAAAACGCCTCGAGACCCAAACTAAACCCCCGGGTACACTTTTCTGACTATCTCGACCCTTCCGGACGCATGGCGCACTCAAAACGACCATACGAATAACCTATAAATATTCACTTTTATTAATCCACTTTTAGTCCCGACACGACACTGGCGCGTCCCGACTTAAATTTCCACAATTGTCATTTTATTCACACATGACAATTTTATAAAAATAAACCTCATATATTACTATACTCATCCAGTAATATTCAACAAATAACAAATTTCCAATAATTACTAACTCTCGTCACGCTAGTAAATATTTAAAACAACATTCCGGATTAAAATTAAATTAATTTATCTTAATTAAATTTAATAAATCCTATAATTTAAAAGCTATAAAATACGGGGTATTACAAAGACATAGAAATCAATACTACAAATTTCTACCTATAACTCTATTTAGAATTTTTCCATAACATGGACAAATATTTTTGGACCGATATATTATCTAGAGATACTCTATTGACACATAAGATGGAAATAAATACTTTTTGAAATAACACAATTAAAGACACTTTGTTTTAACTTTTATGTTAATATAAAAAATGTCAAATCATATAAAATATTTTTAAAAAACAACTTTAAACATAAGGTCATCTCCAATGGCACTTGTTTTCAAAAGTCTTTCTATCTTAGGGATCAAAGTTTTTTTAGAAAATTTTTATTTTGAAACTTTTTAAAATTGATAAAAAAGTTTATAAAAAGTATATTCAATTGCTTATGTTTAAAATTATTTTTATTACATGTGTTAATAGTAGAACATCTCTAGATAATATGTGGGCCTATTCTATTCGTCCACATAGTATATAAATTTTCATTAAAAAATTTGTATGTAAAAATTCTCACTTGAAATTTATATACCCCGAGGATGCATGTCATATAAGGATAGAGATAAAAAAATCTCATCAAATAATTTTTTTTTTAATTTTTTACTTATCTCGTTTTCACTTTTTTAGTACTTTTAGCCCATGTTCTTTTATTATGTATATTTGATTATTACATTACATTGAATGAGTCGGTTAATGTGTATCTATCAAAGTATAATTATAAATGAAATTAAATTAAATTATAAAAAAAATTCTCTAGATACCAAACTTTTACAGAGGTTTTGTATAAGATATCGTAGAGGTAGATGTCGATGGCAATTGTGGGTTTATATGCATTGCTACTTGTCAAAGGTTGGGGAGCCAAAGCGATGGATGGGAAAATGTGAGAACGGATTTGATGGATGAAGTTCTGGAAAATAATGATTTCTATGTACATTGCTTTTGTAGTTGGTTTTCGAAAATTGTTCTAAATATGTTAGACGGTTATATAAGGCCAAATGGTCCAAAGTCTTGATGATCATGCAAAAATGTGGTTACCTTTTGGCTGATATTTACAATTGTGTGTGTGTCCTCATATCAAAGAGACATTATCTCACATTTTTACTGATGAAATATGAACGAACTATGGGTCCAATGTTCGTGCAGATTGCTCATATATTCAAGAATCACTTTGTCTATCTGAAGTTAAAACATGGTTGTTCGTTGCCACCGGGTTTATGTCCCTAACATAGTTGTTCCTTGCTCGAAGCCAAACCTTGGATTGAAAAATTTTCAGATCAAGTATCAGAGTTTTAAAAAAGGTGCCCATAGGATGTAGTGACCAATGATCAACCTATAGACATTAACTAGTTAAGGATATGTTGAATTTTTCCTACACATGTTTGAAAATGTCTAGGTAGTTTCTAAGGGATGTCTTGTAATTTTTGTACACATATAAGTCAAGTTGTATTTTTTGTACACATGTAAGTGACCTTGTAATGTAATGTAATGTATTACCAATATTACATATGTAATGGATTTCACTATTATTTCCAATCAATTGTTTGTGTTGTTGGATGTTATTATATTAAGGTTGGATGTATTTATACTATTGGATGTGATCAATATGTAATAAATTTGGATAATGTATTAGAGTAGGATATTAAAGTTAGATGTATTAAAGTTGGATGTTAGTTTAGTGTGGCTTCATCGGCATGTGATTACCGAATTATAATGAAACTCCTCGCTATGTATATCACGAACCAAACCCCTTGGAAGCCCAAATCCCATTGATAGGGATAATTATACCATACTAGCATAGGATGTATTTGGTTCGGCATAATCATCACGAGTTAGGAACAATATTTCGATATGATCACCCCGAACCTAATACATCCTTTCCTTGTTAGGGATAATCATCCCTATCAGTGAGATTCGGGCTTCCAAGGTAACTATTTGGTTCGCGATATACATAGCAAAGAGTTTCATTATGATTCATTAGAAACATGCCAAATGAAGCTAATAAAGGAGTGAACTTTTAAACATACTATATATTTAAGCATGCTTTGGTAATGAAGAGTCTCATTATGATTTTCTATACATACTCTTGATTTAAGAGTGAACTTTTAAAAAGAAAAAAAAATAAACACTAAATCTTTTATAAAAGAAAATAATCAACTTCCCCAAATTAATATGTAATATTGCTTTGACAGATTAATATGTTATCAATGTTATTGGTCTGGTCACTCTCCTCTCCTTCTAAGAGGACACTGCAATAACATGGACATTAACATTCCAATAACATAGATATTAACATTCCAATAACAATGTTATGGACATTAACATTCCATTAACATTCCAATAACATAGACATTAACATTCCAAAAACATTGATAACATAGTGAGTCCATATATAACATTTTCAAACAAACTTTATTACAATTTACAACTTTGATAACGTAATACAAAATTCACTTTCTTTTTCTTTTTCTTTTTCCTCCCTCAACCATCTTTGCCGTCCATTTTCCTTTTTTATTGTCTTGTCCATACTTTTTAGTCTTTTTCTTAGTTAGATCCTCAATGATAGTCAAGCGATCCACCCCAATTGCCACTTCTATTATTTGGTATACTTATTTATTTCCCCAAGCAATGTATTGGCATATATAGCAATGTCATCATCCATATTCTTCTTCAGTAACACCACCACTTTATGTACTTCGTCCGCATAGTGAAAATCATTTGCGTAAGTATGAGAATTTGTTAAAGTAAGAAAATTATTACACACTTAATACTTATCAAAGACGTTTTTATTAGTTTGGACTATCGATAAGCAGGGTTCTGGAAAATCAGGTGGGACTTGCTCATGAACCACTCCATGTAGTTCACGTTAAATTCGCAAGGGCATGCTACAGGTACCGACCGCGACTTCTCCACTAACAGGTGGTCTTGCCAGTTTTCCTGGTTCCAGTTTTACATGTCAAACTTTATTTTGTATCGGATAGTCTTATTTTCCCTCTCTTCCCTTAACCGTGTCATTGGATTGCCAGGAATGATTTGAATTCAGCCGAATTATCGCAAACATCTTTTCGGGTAGTGTGGCTCTACAACATAAAAGCATATGATTATTCCACTATAAAAATATACATCAGGGGAATGGATATGCGTCACTAGCATCCTTATAAGGATCCCAAAATACCTACACACAAACCAATAATTATAGTACGAATATTTCAAAAGTTAAGTATAGAGAAAATGTAACTCACTTACATTCCCTCCCGGCATATCACCGAGCTGCTTTTGGTAGTTTATGAGATTTTGAAAGGCATTTTTCTAAAAGGTGGATTAAATTTCCAACGCATAATTCGGGTCATCGTGTTGTTAAACTCCATGTTGTAACAGCCCCCTAACCGAGAAAAGTGATCATAAATCCACGACTGTAAACCATCAAAAATGAAATTAGTGACAGACATGAAATTAAAAAATTCATTTAGTAGTTACTTGGGGTAGTGAGAGACACCCTTTAATCTGCTTTACACCGGATTGCGATGCAAGGTCGAGCTTCCAATACAGGCGTGCAAGAATACCCATGACCCATGACAAATCACCCACCATTTTCAAGGCTTTCAAAACTTGGAGGTAAAACATGAAAATTTTATTTTTAGTCTTATCGGGAAAAACAGTGCATCCGATAATGTATCGTATATAAGCCCCGGCACAATGGTCTTTGACGTCAGAGGGGCATTCACGTCTTTATCTCATGCCTTTAAAATTTTTGATGATCCAATTCAATCGGATAGTACAAGACTCGCTGCACTCTAGCTACGCATCGGCCCTACTATGCCCAAGCCTTTAAGTATCAAGTCAATCGCATGGGGATTTCAATCTCCTCGTCCTCTTGAATAGCGATGTATGGGCTAAATAAAGGGCCACTGACTAAAGGTGTTTGCAAGATTTGAGCTATGTCATCGAGAGTGACAATCATCTCCCCAAACGACATGTGAAAGTTGTTGGTCTCAGGATGGCACTACTCAACAAAAGTCGAATCTAGCGCGTAGTCAATGTACCTATGGCTGTATTTGATCAAATCGTAGAGCTTTGCCATTGCTACCCTCCTCTGCACCTCCTCACTAAGATCCTTAAATCATCATCCATGTATCTTAGTCTTGTGATTGATACATAGAAAAGACACTCGCTCAACCTACAATACAAATATAATGTATATCAATACTAATCATAAGATTAAAAAGTAAATGTTTGGAGTATTTAGATCGGGAAATGTGATTACCATTGAACTGGTCCATACACCATAAGCAACATGGTCCTTGAAATGCTTCAAAAGGCTTAGATCATTAGGAACCCTATAAGCCGCGAATGATGATCCATCTTCAGCAGCCTTATTTTTACTATATTGGGCAGTCATCTTTTATAGAGTGTGATGGGTTAACTGATGGCCCAGGGGCCAGGAGCATCAAAATTTCCCTTAACCCGATCCTCCTCATTGACCTCATTAGGAGCATCATTATTGCCCTCACCCTGATCCTTCTTAAAATGGCCCTCTAACGGAGCCTTAGAATGACCCTCAGAGGGAGCCTCAGCATCCCCCTATGAAGTAGCCCCAATTGTGATCTCAACATGCCCCTCTATAGTTCCCTCCACATGCCCCTCTCATTAGAATCAACATCCCCATCAACAGGATACTCCTGATGGCCTCGTGTAGGAGATATAACATGAATCTTTTCCCTATGCTTCCTCTTAGAAGCAGTAGCCGGCCTCCTCTTAGAACGGGAGTGGCATATAATTTTATCCATAGATGACATACATTGAAACAAATATCACATTTTAAAAAACTATTCTTACATACAACACATGTGAATAACTAAATTACAAAGAGATAGCACATGAAAATTGGTTGTATTTGCTATATTTACAAACGTACATGACATGGAGCATATCTAAATGTAAAAGTGAATATATGACATAGATAAACTTATGTACATAACAATGTGTATAAGTGAATAAACTAAATTACAAATATAAATGACATTAGTATGACACCCTGCTTATTAAAATAACGGGTGGCCAACCCTTTACTAAAATAAAACAGGAATCATTGGCTCATTCTTAGAATCAATGTCGAAACCAATTAATTACTAACCACCTATTACTAAATTAAGTCGTGTGTCAATTCTAATCTTTATCAACATGACACGACAACATTATAATTTTACCATAATTTATTCTGACAATAATAAAAATCCACAATCACACGTTAAGTCTGAAACAGAAATCCATTACATTCAAACGTAATCGAATAAACCATCGATATAACATTCATATAATAAATCCCTATAATGAAATAAAATAAAATAAATCTGACTGACATGGGAAACATGCTCGAAAATTAAAATAATCATATCTAGAATATGAGAATATAAGCGATTACATCAAATCCTACAACAACCCACAATTGTCGCAGCTCCGATGTCTAGAAGAATAATCACGCTTAGCGTCCTTGTGGCTGGACCCCTAAAAGATTTTGAAAATATTTTTTGACATCGATTAGAGACCAAATCCATTTGAAAATATTTTGCAAGTAATTAAAATGCATAAATAAATGTATATCCATTCACTCATATTTAAATTGGTACCGCGCTCTCTCATGAGACACTACTCACCTCTTATCTAAAGTTCGTACCTAATGTATGAATTTTAATCACCTAGTTATGCTACCCGCCTAACTAGTTCCCAAGTATCCTTAAATTTTATATGCTATCCCATCCTGCGTAATTTATTTATTTAGCCTTCTCATTTGCTAATCATTATAAATCTCAATTATAATTTATTTCTTAAATTCTATACGTTATCCCATCCTGCGTAATTTATTTATTTAGCTTTCACATTCGTTAATCATTATAAATCTCAATTATAATTTACTGAACCATTTCAAATAACTTTCACTAGTTATTAATTTTCACATTTTAATTCAATATGCCCGTCTATATTTTTTTGCACACACATATATACGCATTTTATTATCACAGCATGCATTCATATATATCACTCACTATATATGTTCAATCACCATCCCTAATAACAATAATTTACCTGATGCGGGTTTTTAATGCTATAATAATCCAGGAAATACTCACATCGTCATGGTCATCGCATCGGGATCTCACACCGAACTATGATAGAAAACAAACAACAACGTTAGAGGGGGTCATAGGTTCCTCGATGGTGAGTAATAACCATACCCATAATTACTCAACTCGAACTCAACCATAACAGGAACGTGCATGGCGACTATGACTTGTGACTAATATGTATCCTGCATTCGCTAGCCAAGGAAGATCACTCACTTGCGCAACCTCCGATGATATCCCTCAGAGGGGTATGTCATTATATCCACATAATTATATCTTCACATTGATATAACACACACACACACACATGTATATATATGTATGTATGTATATGTATATGTATACACATACATACAATTTTATGCATATTACAAATGGCACAAAATGCATTATCACTCAATGATCCATCATATACTCAATTAATTAGTTATTCACTTAATTAGCTTATTTTCAAATATAATTTCTGGACATGCAACTACATCACTTGGCTTGTATTTCAATTCTTAAATGTTCATCACAATTCATTAATAAATCCCCGAGTATGATTCACCTCAAGTACTCTAAATTTCACCCCGAAAAAATCTCAATTTTAGACCTGTTTTAAAAAATACAGCAAATTTGATCTAAAAATAATCTGAATCACCAATTCGGCTTTAGATATGAATTCTACACGAAAAATTGAGTCGGGTATGTGCTTGAGTTTTTTTTCAATTATCTTCCGAAAAGCACTAAAAAAGAAGACCTAAACTCTATGAAACTGATTTTTCTCCATTTAATTTCAACCACCTCAATATCAATTCATATCACAATCAATATTATACACTAGCCAATCCGTATAGAGTATAAGGGGATATTTCTAAGATGATTTTAACATCTAGTAATTATTTTAATTCAAAAGATTAATCATCAATTTATAGGATTAACAACTAAAGTCAAGAATTGCATCATTCTAATAATTATATCAGATAATCATTTTCATATACCCTTTCTTCCTATCAATATCAATTTTTTAGAATTCTCAATCCATATTAATTCTTTAAAATCCATAATTTATATCATTTCTCAAATACAAATCATTTCCCAAAATATAAATCATTTTCCAAAACCCCATAGTTTATATATGTGAAACCATCCCAAAAATATCATTTCCCAACTATAATATGACTAAAATTGAATACACAAATTAAGTAGCAAGTTAATTAATTGCCTTAAGGTTTGTAGAGTCTGATTTTTTATGAAGACGTTGCTAATCCTCCAAGAATATCCTTCCAGTTCTTTAATCCTAGAATGTTATTGAAAAATTCTTCAATTTCTCCCTTAGAATCTTGAATTTTCTTTCCCAATTCTCCATTTTCTCTCTAACTCTTTGTACAACTCTCCTAAACTTTGATTTTGTGAAATGACTCTTCCCTTTAATTTTATAAGTGTAATCCCACTTTTGGCTATTCACATGCCACTAAGAAATCCAAAGGTCATCTAAATTAGTCCTCATTAATCTAAAAAGCCCCAAGACCATAACACAACCCCCATGTACTTAATTTTGACTATTTTGATCGATTTCGGATCAACCGTGCTCTCGAAATTGTTACCCGAGTCACTTATCAATATTTTTCCATCCCAGACTATTATAATTTAATCACACAGTCCCGGTTGAGATAATATTAAATTCTGTCGCGTTTACTCACTTACGACTTAATTCAATCTTATTTATTATAACAAATTAGTAAAAACATAAGCACATAAATATTAATTCATTTCACTCGAAATTAATATTTATTTAATTTTCCCATTATTTCTTGATTGAATTAAATTATGTGACTTTCGCATAATTTAAATGTCCAGTTAAATATATATAAAACTACGAGGTATTACATACTTCCCCTTGAAAAGTAATTTTGTCCCCGAAATTCGAGTAATCCTGGTACCAAAAACTTGGGATCCTTACCCGCATGACATACGAACGTACTCATAATCAACTCGTGATAACATTTTGATGGCTCCACTATTCATCCACTAGTGGTATCATCCTGTCTAAAGGCCTACTTGCTATGGCCCACTATTAACGACGAGTCTATTCAAATCTTTTCATATTGTTATACTCTATCATTCGTAAGATTTCACCTATACAATGACATGCTAACAATGCTCCAATAAGATGAGCCTATACTCTGCTTGCTTTATCATCTCAATGTTGGAAAAGGCCCCATTTTTCTAGGTGGCAACTTCCCTTCTTACCTAAATCACATAACTTCCTTCTCGGGAGACACCCACAACAATTTCTGACCACTCATGACAGTCTTTAACTCATCGATTCATGATGACGTAACTCTTACGACATTCCTGAACTATACGAAAATAACTTCGATTATCTCAATCCCTATCGATCGACTCTAAATCACGTCCGACCTGCGAAACTGAATATTTCCCCACCCAACCACAGGGTGGGAGACAAAGCCTCCCTCCTCAAGCCTTAAAAGTCATATTTGTAGCTGGTACAATTCATTACACGCATCTCTACCAATGGTAATTACTCCTCCCAATTACCTTAAAGTCTATAATATTCATCTCTCTCATCCTTCAATATCCTAGTCACTTTTTACATTTACTCCTCGGTCTACGAGTAACATGTCTCATTCAAAATGCAATTCGTCCCCACTGCTTCGTAATACTCCCAATCGGAGGTGGGACTTAAGGATCTCATCCTGAGTCACAATAATTGTTGGGCAACTTCTTGTGTCGATTAATTTCCTCTTTCAAATGAAATGTTGGGTACGTTACCTGATAATCTAACTCACACAAATTAGCAATAATTATTCCACCTCGATTAACCAATCCCACAAACCCAAATGGAATCTTTACCTATTCACGATATTGGTAACCCAATAATAAACTTCACCAGTCTGCCTATCCATTCCATCACTGGAATCATCAATTATTGAAAAATTTTGTTGGATCACCTCAGACCAATCAGTTCCTATCTATGAGTGGTACACTTTGAGATAACTTCATTATTTCTCACATCCCACCAATCCACACACTCAATATCCCACTCTCCTTTATGGGGTACTCTAAAAATCATGACCCGTGCTTCTTCATATTTTGGGTCCTTTTCGCATGGTAAAAATCGCATCTTATTTATGTGAAAGCCACCTTTAGCATTCGATATAGTAAGACTTTAATCGACTCTTCAAACTGTTGGATCCTTCCTTGGCTAGATCGATCCCTCGCCTGTGTCTCTACAGTCTTTCAAACAATCTTAGGGTGATAGCTCGCCTTGTTATATACATGTATCTAGACTCTGTCCTTCCTCAATCTGAAGTTTATCCCATCTTGCCCTTCCAATTCTGCTTCTACTGCCCCATAAGCATACAATTCAACACATTTATTAATTGTCTTTGTCTCTAACAATAATGAAAATCAAAATAACAGGGTACCCATACATCTTATAACTCGTGCATATCTACACAAACATTATGGACGTAACATATTTATCAGAAGTTCGATCCCATATGCCCGACCTGGCTATATCGTAAGGGGATTCATTATCATTCCATTAATCGCGATTTAATTATGCTCAAGAATATCCCACCCATCCAATGGTGGTGTAAAAATTTCCAAGTGTTTCTTACTCAACATTACCTGGCCCCACTAGCATTATATCGTATAATAGCTCTCAACTCAAATTTTTTTCTACACGCATATAATAATCACCATTAAAACTCGATAATACAGCATTCAATTATGTCTCCAAAATTTCGACATTAATAAGGTTCATGTATGGAATGTCTCGCAATTGAAATTTAACCAAGGAATCTTACCAATAACCTATCACTTGGCACTATTGGTTATTGAGGTCCTTCAACCTAAAGCACAATAATCCGAACACTAAAAAATCTCATCCTCATATGTATAAGTCTAATCCTCCACTCCTCCATTTCTAAAGGAGTCATATAACAATGCGCTCGCACTATCACTAAGTCTCCAGCGCTAAATCAATAACAATTTAAATATCTCCGCTCGTCCTTAAACCTGATATCCCCTAAATCACAAAAGTATATTCCTTACACATCGGGATCGAATATAATGAGGGAACTATATTCTCTGAAGTCTCCATTTCAATATATATACACGACTCGACCCTCTTTCAAGTAAATTGTTGTAAAAAAAACACATTCTTCCCCAGAAAAGCTAGCAGATAGACTTACTATAACAGTCCACCATCACTCGCCATCGTTAATCAGTCCATACCAAGGATAACATCATACTCATGTAACATTTCTCTAAAATAATCAAAAGTCTAAAAACATATCCTCCCAATATTCACACCTGCATCCCTACAGATGGAACTAAAGATAATACCGCTACTCAACGGTAAATAAACACACTCAAAAGTGATACTAACGATATATCTGTTAAGCTTATTTCACACGCAATTTAGTGCTAACCTAAATACTGCCATGTACTCGTATCAGGTCGAACATATCCCATCTTCCCATGGAAAAATTTTATATTTTCAATTGCCAATGTCTCTGGCTGTTTAAATAGTTCTTGTACATAATACTCGTTGGTCGTCCTTTTCTATTCAGCTTTCGAAACTCAACCAAACTCTTATATGACTCACTTTTATTATACATAATAACAAAAGAGCGTACATTACAATATGAATCAATAGTCCTAAGCATTGGGCTCTACATCAAAGAATGTTGCGGTAGTGTAAGAGGGTAGTGAGACCGGGGTTTATGAAGAACTAGAAAGGGTGAAGCGTGACCTGCTCCAATGGACGCTGCCTTCAGGGTTCTCAAGCACTTATAAAAAAGTCTCTGGTAAATCCTTCCCTACATAGTAAAAATGTAACTCAAACTATAGTCTACTCCCTGCAAGAAAATGATCTTCACTATAATAATAGTGACTTTACCCAAGAGAAACTCTTGAAAGTGATGGTCGTCAGGTGGAGTGAAGGAACAAAGCACTTGGCACTTAGAGAGAAAGAGCAAGGAGAGAAAACTTAGTAGTCTGGAGTGATTTTGACAGAGTAACGGTATGACTTGAATTATGATTGTGACTTGACCTTGCCCAGGGGTCATATTTATATTTGGGCACTGGGGCTGAGTTGGCACTTTTTAGGCACCAAAACTTAGGGGGTTGGTGAGGGACAAGGTCTGCAATGTACCTTTTGTCCCAACCTGTGCGCAGTCGCCTATCTCCTTTGACAGGTGTCACCGGGTGCAAACCAAAGTCAAAAAGTAAATGTGTCTGTGCTTGAAGACAAAATATCTGATTTGGTGAATATCATTTTAAAATGGTAACTTATTGTACAAACTTTGCAAACTTGAAGTGGGGCCTCTAGGACCACCTCCTATAAAATATTTGTAAACTTGAAGAGGGAGGTCTCGAGGACCACCTCCTCTAAAATCATTTTTCAAACTGCTCATTTATTGTGAGTAACCCTTTGGTTACTCACTTCAAATGTGATTAAGTGTAAACTGTGTGAGGACTGGTGACTATTAGGGTATGTTTACTAGTGTTCTCTCAATATTAAAGTGTTAAGTGGTTGAGCTTTCTCAACAAACCTTGTTCCTCAGCCACCAAGCCAAAACTCCTAGGAGATCCCATATTGCCTAGTTGAGCCCTGCTCGCTCAACTAGAATACATGTACAAGAAAGTAACATGTCAGTACTTTGATATTTACGTGAGCAACAAATCTTGGGGAAGAGGTCACTCCAAGTGAATCTCCTCACCCACTGGTTCTATTATGTGGGGAATTCTAATTTCTGGGGACGAAGAGCCCTTTGTAGTGGGCTTCCTCATTAAAATGTGTTTTCTAAGTTATTTGGGACGAGGGCCCCTTTTTAATGAGCCTCCTTGCCCAAATTCCAAATTGTGAATTCAGGATACTTTGGGGCGAGGAGCCCTTTTCGGTGGGCTTCCTCACCCAAGCTTAACTTGTGAGTTTGGGGGCATTCGGGACGAGGAGCCCTTTCTGGGGCCCTCCTCACTCAAGCTCAATTTTATTGTGGTTCTTTAGGAACTTGGAGAGAGGAGCCCTTTCTGGGGCCCTCCTCGCCCAAACTCTAATTCTGTGAATTTTAAGACATTTGGGCGAGAAGCCCTTTATGAGGCCCTCCTCGCCCATTGATCATTTTCTGTGATTTTTTAGGAACTTGGGGCGAGGAGATCTACGGAGGCCCTCCTTGCCCAAACTCTATTTTTTGGAGGTTTGAGGGTCTTAGGGCGAGGAGCCCTTTCTGGGGTCCTCCTCGCCCATTTTTTATTTCTGTGAGCTTTGAGGATCTTGGGGCGAGGAGCCCTTTCTCGGGCCCTCCTCAACCATTTTTCATTTCTGTGAGCTTTGAGGATCTTGGGGCGAGGAGGTCTTCCTACACAGACCTACGCTCCCGGTAGGATTTATTTTTCATTTTGTCTAGTGGGTAGCTTGTCTTATTTTTTAGGCCTCATCTTGTAAACATTTTTTTACATGTAAAGAACTCCTGGCTTATCAATGAAATATCTCCATTGGCTTCCATTTTGTTGTTTATTCTTTACTTCTATCTCAATTTCGATATCTGCTTACTAGAACTGCTCTAATTTTCTGTGACCACTTAGTCTATTTAAACTGTCCCGTGTATTATAGGGTACTTGCATGTTATATGAGAAAGTGAAACATTTTAGAACTACCCCTTCTAGATAAGGGATACTTTCATATTATTTTCAAAAGTTGATATTTTTAGAGTCACCCCTTCTAACTGATGGGTACTTGCATATTATTTGAGCAAGTTGATTTTTTTAGAGTTGCCCCTTATAATGTGGGGTATTTGCATATTATCTGAGCAAGTTAATATTTTAGAGTTGCCCCGTCTAACTGTGGGGGATTTTATTATGCACATTCATTTCTTAAGGAATAACTGGGAGAAATGTGTTAGCATTTCTCCTTCCCACAAACTTTGAATATAATTCATAAATAAAAATAACTATCTCTTTTTTTAGAAATATTGCCCCTAGTCTGCGGGGTTCTTATTTCAAACAGTTTCTTAGGAAACATTTTGCCTATGAACAAAATTAGACGGGGGGTATAGCCCCCCTTTCCTTATAATCACTGAGAACTGGTTAAGTAAAGCTTTTCTTTGAGAACAGAGGTTGAAACTTGTTCTTTCGGTTATAAATATTTCTGAAAATAAAAAAAAAATACTATTACTTGGAGTATGTCCTCCTACTGGTTTAGTGACAAGGATAAAACCATTTTTTTGTTATTTCTGGAAGGACTTTGCTCAATATACTTGTTGATACCAAATTTAATCTGCTGACGTGGACCCATCACTTGAGGACATGTGCCTTCTAGCGTGGTAATTACAAATACTTATATCGATCAACTTATTGCTACCGAGCTATTCAAGCGCCACGAGCAACTCATACATTTCGAACAGCTCAAGCGTATCAACCAGCTAAAGTCCACCGAGCAACTCATGCATACCGAGTTACTTAGGCGGTCCGAGCAGCTTAGGAGGTCTGAGATACATAGCATACAGAGCACTCAAATCAGGATAATCAAGGAGACGACTGCGCATTAAATGCTCATTATTATCATACAGATGTACATGTCTACTAGATAACAACGCATTGTCCTTTCATTTGTACAGCCTCAAGGCTATAAATACATTGTAACCTCCTCATTAGAGGGGACCGAAATTTTTGGAGAAAACCATTCCTTGAGAATTCCAAGCAAATAGTCAGCAATACAAAAACAGTGAATGTTGGCCATTCTTTTAAGGCTGAACCACTTTAAAAATCTATTGTCTATTATTTCTTTATTTATTTTTATCTGTGACTAGAATAATTAGGTCAAATCTAATTTTTTACATCAACAGATTGACGTCGTCTGTGGGAAACGATTGTAATTAGCGTTTTTCACCAAAATAACTCATCATCAATGGCTGATAATCCGAAATCCAGTAATCGAAACACTGGGATTCCCCCGAATCCTTCTGCTCCCCCAAATTTTTCAGATCTGGCTGGTATAATGGTTAATTTGTCCCAAGGGCAAACGGCCATGCAAGAAACCATGCGTCAACTCATACAAACCATGCCGGGCGGAGTGCCAGCCCAATCAGGACAACGAAGCGTTCAGAGAAACACTCGTTTACTCTCTTCGCAAACTAGGCGAACCTTTTTCCCAGAGGAATCTCAGTTCGGACGCACCGATTCATATCGTACTGAGAGATCTAATGATCCTTCTTATCAGACTGGATGGACTTCCTCGGTACGAGCTACAGACACTGAACAAAACATCACTCTATCTCCAGAAAGGACACGTTCTCTTAAAAGATTGAGTAGAGTCTCTCCTTTTGATCGTTTGGGTCTTAGGAGGAATAGAAGTCCCCCTAGGATTATGTCGAGGAACTCTCAACGACCATCTGATTTAAAGGAAGGCTTTGCCCAATCACGACCAGCTGCTCGTCATGAAAGATCCTAAGAGGCAAATTCAACACGAACAGTTGCTCAAACCAATAGGATCGAGAAGGAAATGATGCATGGAAGGACTCAATTCAAAGGTTGGAGGATAGATTAGGGGATATGGCTAAAACCAAGAATCCTCTATAAAGGAATTTTGTTCGAGGAACACCATTCATACAAGAGATTGTGGACTTTCCCACACCGTTAAAATTCAAAGCCCCCGTAGTAACACCAAAATACGATAGAAAAATAGATCATGTTCTCCATATAGAATAATACCAAGCAGCTGCTGATATCTATGATGTTCCAGACGAGATGCGATGCAGGGCATTTTCAGGAACTCTTACCAGATCTGCTCAGATGTGGTACAATAACCTTCCTCGGGGGGAAATTACGACCTTCTTTCAGCTAGCAAAACTCTTTATTGGAAATTTCTATTTTGGAGCAAAGCCAGTTAAACGAGTAGCACATTTGCTAAGTGTTAGACAAAAGACAGGCGAAAGCACTAGGGAATATATTACTCGTTTCAATGACGAGAAACTGGAAGTAATTGATTATGAGGAGAAAACTGTAATTACTGCTTTGATGAGTGGACTGTTACCCAATAAATTGTACTACACTTTAGCCAAAGATCCGCCCAAGACTATGGCAGAATTGATGGCAAAATCAGCCAAAATCATGAATGCCGAGGAAGCCATGGTTGCGAAGAAGAACACAAACACTAAGGAGATCAAGGTGGAAGATGGAAAAACCGAAAATAAGGATCAAAAGAACAATGGTGGTAACAGGCAATCAAAGGGTAAGCAGGCATTGGAATAGATGAAGAAATACAGAAATTATACTCCCTTGAAGGTGGATATAAATCACATTCTGGAAGAGATCAAGAGCAGCGAGGAGCTAGCCTGGCCAGTAAAAATGAAGGCAGATCCTGATAAGAGAGACAAGTCCAAATATTACGAATTCCATAAAGATCACGGTCGTACGACTAAGCGTTGCATAGCTCTTCAGAATGAAATTGAAGCACTCATTAGACGAGGAAAATTGACCAAGTATGTTGATCGTCAAAGCAGTGGTCGAACCAGCGAACGAGGAAGGCAAAGGTCTAAATCTCCTCTTCGAACAAAAGATGACAAGAAAATAAATCATCAAGATGATCCAAAAGATGACCCCGATCTCCCCAAAAGAATAAGACAGCCAGAACGTGAGGTATTTTCAATCCACTTTGGATCATTTGAGTGTAATGTCATTACAGGTAGTGATACAGGAGGAGGAGTTCTTACCGCAGAAAGGAAAGCCTACCTTAATGAGGCTCAAGCTTGCTCATACATACAGTGAATAAATTTGGCTAAAGATGATCGTCCGAGGAGGGTGAATAAGGACAAACTGGTCATCGGTTTCTCTAAGAACGACCTCGTAGGTGTGCTATATCCTCGTGATGACCCATTGGTGATAAAAATGAGAATGAAAGAAATAATGATTTCACGAGTATTAGTGGATAATGGTAGCTCGGCAGATATCATGTTCTACCCATGTTTTGATAGTTTTAATCTAAAGTTATCCCAGTTGGAACCATATCATAGACCCCTCATTGGTTTTACTGGCGAGAAAGTTTTTCCACTTGGGACGATCAAGTTGGATATGTTCATCGGTACATGGCCTGCTTGTCGAACAGAAAGAGTACGCTTTTTCGTGATGGATAAAAATGTCCAATCAGCTTACAATATCATCATGGGAAGGGTAGGTTTGAAAAAGTTCGAAGCAGTACCATCTACTGTACATCAATGTTTAAAATTCCCAACCAACATTGGAGTAGGAGTGGTGAAGGGTGACCAAAAAGTAGCTCGAGAATGCTAATATTCATCTACCGAACAAGAAGAGCGTGAAGAATCCAGGAAGAAGACTACTACTTATCAGGTAGATGAGATAGAAGATGCGAATATTGAGACTTTAGACCCAAGAGATGAGTCTCAGCTCGTTAAGGGCCAGGTCATGGAGGCTACTGAAAATATCATTCTGAACGACGAGCATCCAGAACGAACAACTCAAATCGGTGCGTCACTAGATGTGTCGATAAAGCAAGAGCTGATAGCATTTCTAAGACGCAGAAAGCAGACTTTTGCATGGATTCACGAAGATATGCCAGGGATAGACCCAAATTTCTTGTGTCATGAGCTCAATGTGAATAAGGAAATCAAGCTAGTGAAGCAACGATGAAGGGTATTCAGTCCCGAGAAGAACCAAGCCATACAAGAAGAAGTAGAGAAACTACTAAAAGTCTATGTTATTGAAGATGTCAAATATCCTGATTGGCTAGAAAATGTGGTAATCGTGAAGAAGAAAAACAACAAGTGGAGGATGTGTGTGGATTTCACTGATCTTAATAAAGCCTGCCCAAAGGATTATTTTCCTTTACCTCGAATCGATCAGTTGGTGGATGCTACCTCGGGATACGAATTGTTGAGTTTCATGGATGCTTATTCTGGTTACAACCAGATCAAAATAAAATCTGAAGACATGGAGAGTACCTCTTTTATCACCCCAAGGGGAACTTATTGTTATAATGTCATTCCTTTCGGTCATAAAAATGCAAGTGTGACGTATCAGAGGATGATGAATAAGGTGTTTGCAGAATAGATAGGTCATGATATGGAGGTGTATGTTGACGATATGATGACAAAGAGCAAGAAAGCTGTTGATCATCTAATTGACCTAGGTCAGACCTTTGATCAACTAGAGAAATATCTAGTGAAGTTAAATCCCACTAAGTTCATATTCAGAGTACGAGAAGGAATGTTCCTCCCATTTGAGTGGAATAATGAATGTGAGGAGGCCTTTCAAGAACTGAAGAAGTGCATAGGAACACCTCCCTTGCTATCTAGACCAGTGATGGGAGAGAGATTATACTTATATCTGGAAGTTTTAGAGAACGCAGTTAGCTCGGCGTTAGTAAGAATGGAAGGTGGAGTGCAGAAACCAGTCTACTTCACTAGCAAAGCTTTCCGAGGAGCAGAAATCAGATATCCAAGGTTGGAGAAGTTAGCATTAGAGCTAATTGAAGCTAGCAGAAGAATGAGACCAAACTTCCAAGCCCATACTATAGTTGTGTACACTGATATGCCATTAAAGCAAGCTCTGCATAAACCGGAGAAATCGGGAAGATTGATGTACTGGGCAGTGGAGCTCGGTGAATATGACATAATCTAAGAGCCTAGGTAGTCACTCAAAGGGCAAGCAGTAACAGACTTTATCGCAAAGTTTACTCAAGAAAACGACTTCGAAGAAGAGGTTTTGAAAACTGATCAACCTGTGGATGTTACAGGATCATCAAATGCAAACCTCGACCAACTTATGTCAGTACGCAAGGGCAAGAAATGTCGGTCGGGCAAGAAAAGATGACTGACGAGTAGCGAGAAGTACTGAAAGAGTAAAAGAGGAAGTACCAGATATTGCACCGAGGAACTCTCTCTGATCAAAATTTCAAAAATAAGTTACCCATATGGAATTTGTATGTGGATGACTCTTCGTGCACTGCAGGCAGTGGAGCAGGGATTATTTTGAAAAGTCCAGATGAGATTGATGTGGAGTATTCTCTGCGCTTTCAATTAAAAGCTTCTAATAATGAGACCGAATATGAAGCAATGATTGTAGGTTTAAGTCTATCCAGAACTATGAAGGCAGAGCATATTGTTGTATTCAACGATTCGCAGTTAATCGTAAATCAGATTCTTGGAATATATGCAGTAAAGGGAGAGTTAATGATCAATTACCATGAAAAAGCAATGAAGTTGGTATCAAGTTTTATTGCTATTCAGCTGGTTAGAATACGGAGATTGGAGAATGCAAGAGCAGATGCCCTAGCCCGATTAGCATCAGCCACCCTCACCGAGCTACGAAGAACAATCCCAATAGAGATTCTAGCTGATCGGAGCATAGATGAAGATCTAATGATAAATTCCATTGCTCTTGACTTAGGACCATCCTGGATGGATCCAATCAGAGCCTATATTGAAGATGGGACTTTACCAACCGATAAACTAGCAGCCAAGAAACTAAAGTTTAAAGCTGCTCGTTATGTGTTGACCAATGGCATTTTGTACAGGCAAGGAGTGATAGCAGGGCTACAAAGATGCGTCAATCCCTCTGAAGTAAAATATTTAATCGAAGAGGTTCATGAAGGGTCTTATGGAGCCCATGTAGCTGGTCGGACGCTCTTACAAAGAATAACCACACAGGGGTACTACTGGTTGACAATGAGAGTTGATTGCGCATCCTATGCTAAGAAGTGCGACAAATGCCAACACTTCTCGTCCATCCGAAGAACTCCTCAGGCATTGCTACCACCCGTAACGTCCCCTTAGCCATTTTCCATATGGGGAATAGACTTGGTCGGGCCACTCCCAATGACCAAGGGAAGATTCAAGTACCTCGTAGTCGCTGTGGATTACTTTACCAAATGGGTGGAAGTTGAACCCCTTATTGATATGACATACGACAAAGTCTATCAATTCATTTGGAAAAACATTATTTGCAGATATGATCTCCCATATGCATTCATTACTGACCATAGAACCCAGTTTGACAACGAGGAGTTCGCTTCATACTTTCATCAATCCAATATTCTGAAAACTCATTCTACACCAGGTCACCCACAAAGCAATGGACAAACTGAGGTGACAAATAGAACGATACTAAATGGATTGAAGAAATGACCAGATAGTGCAAAAGCAAATTGGATTAATGAACTACACTCTGTATTGTGGGCTTATCGCACCACACCGCGAACAGCAACTGGAGAGTCTCTATACATGCTGGCATTTGGGAGTGAGGCTGTGATACCTGCTGAATTGGGTCTACCCACGCATAGGGTACTTAATTTCAACTCCTCTATCAGCGATTTGATGAGAATATTAGACCTGGATATGCTCGAGGAAGTCAGGGAAGAAGCAGCAATCAGGAGTGCAACTTATCAACAACGAACAACTTTGTTCTATAATAAAAGAGTGAAGAAGTGTGATCAGAAAGAAGGGGATTATGTGCTGAAAAAAGTGATCCAAAAGCATAATAAGCTGGAAGCAAACTGCCACGGACCCTATAGAGTAACAGAAATTATTCGTCCAGGGACGTACAGGATTGAAACCTTTGAAGGAGAAGAATTCAAGAATGCATGGAATGCAAAGCATCTATGAAAGTATTATCAGTAATTGAAATCTCTATGTAATACAATTAATTCAATATGAATAAAGTGATATTTCCCCCATTTCTCTTTATTCGTTAATTTTTTTTCAGAATATTCATGCTACACACTATACAATTCAATTACCACGAACTCCGGTTAGTCGGGAAGCAAATTACCACCAACCCATGTTGGTCGAGAAACAAACACGACCAACTCCGATTGATCGGCAATTCAATTACCACCAACTCCGGTTGGCTGGGAAGTAAATTACCACCAACCCAGGTTGGTCGGGAAACAAACACGACCAACTCCGGTTGATCGGCAATTCAATTACCACCAACTCCGGTTGATTAGCAATCCAATTACCACCAACTCCGGTTGGTCGGGAAGCAAATTACCACCAACTCCGATTGGTTGGGAAGCAAATTACCACCAACCCAGGTTGGTAGGGAATTAAACACGACCAACTCCGATTGATCGGCAATTCAATTACCACTAACCCAGGTTGGTCGGGAAATAAACACGACCAACTTCGGTTGATCGACAATTCAATTACCACCAACTCCGGTTGGTCGGGAAGCAAATTACCACCAACTCAGGTTGGTCGGGAAATAATTACCACCGACTCAAGTTGGTCGGCATTCAATTACCACCAACTCCGGTTGGTCGGCAATTTAAAAACCAAAGAAGACATTTTTGTCTTTCTACAGATATACATACATGTTCATCAGTAAATAAAAGAGATATTCTATAAAATATTTCCAAACCAATGACAATTAAATTGCAAAGAAAACTAAAAATTTCTTCATTAAAACCAGAACAAATTACATATGATATAAATTACAGATCGTATGTGATATCAATTGAACAAATTCTACTCTATGGGTTTCTTTCCCTCTGCCTTTGATACAGGGTCTACCCAGCTGAAGGATCATCAAGACTATAAGGGGAATTTATGAAGTTCAGATCTTGTAGCATTGTGATGTTCATTATAGATAGACGATCAACCAGGTGTTCTGGGCGAGATATTTCAAAATCTGAATGAAGACTATAATCATCAAGATACTTGGAGATCAGAACGCGAGGAATGGCCCGGGCTGGAATCAAACTAAGGCCAAGATTGAAAGGAGGCACGGGTAAATCAAGTACTCCAGGATTATATTAATCCCACAAGAAATGACCTCTCTCCAATTTTAAAACACAAAGAGCATTCAACCAGCCCTGTTTATACCCTTCGTTATTCAACTGTTCTAAACGAGCATCAAGATGACAAAGTGCTTCGTTATACCCAGCCATCCAAAACTCTCTGGGCTGCTTATGGAATTGATAAGTTAGTCTCTCAAGTTGTTCATTAAGTTTCTTAACCAGAATTTCTTTACTCTCCAGAGCAGAATTCTGATTAGAAATTTTATCGAAAAGGTTCAGAATTTCTTTAGACATATCTGCCAGGGCTCGATTCTTTGCCACCAACTGAAATGTATGGTTCTCCAAAGCTGCTTGAGTGCTTGCTTCTTCAATAGAAACCCGACCAGCCCTTGCTCGTCCCCGAGAAGAAGATCTTGCTCATCCACGAGTAGAGGTGGAAGGTCCAGCTCTTTTCAAAGTTTCTAACTCATCTCGCAAGTTGGAATTTTCTACCTCCAAGAAAGAAAAACCTTCATCATTAACAGGGACCAAGGCCCCGAGGAAGATGCGGCAGACTAGAATTATTTAATCTCTTCTTGCAAAACAATGTTTTCCTGCTCCAACAGCTTAGCGATCTGTTTATGCTCTTCAACCTCAATCTTCAAATTCTCTCTTTCTTTTCATAAGTAGAGATGAACTTATCATAACCTTTTTCAGCGCTCAATTGCTGAAATTTCTTTTCATAACCTTGATGCAGAAGGGGGAGGATTCTTTGTAGTGATGCTGGAGTTCCTCAATCGTTCCTTGTAGGTCCTTAATCATCTCATAATAAGCCACATTATTGGTAACAGCTCGATCAAGCAAACACTTCAGATATTGGTAAGCTTCGACTGCTCGTTCAGAAGTATCTGGACCAAGGATGTCAATGATTTGAGCATCGTTTAAGTCTGCATGACCAGATTTAAAATATTTATTGCATTTCTTCATCAACTCTGTGTCATGAGCTGATAGGAGCTCCATCCTAGCCAAAAACTAGCAAAGAAAAATAAAGAGAATAAATAAGGATGTATATAAAACAAGTAAAAGAGAAATTCAAGGTGAATAACCAAAGTTTGAATTTTTTATTTCATCAAAGAAGAAAATGCAAAGTCTGAGGTTACATTCAAAAATAATAAAACAAACACCCGAACAACTCTACACCTTCTCCTTGTTCCCTACGACTTCCTCAAAAAGTTTAGAGGAAATGACTGGTTGCTCGAAGGATGAAGGTAGCTGCTCGACAGAAGTGCTGGTGGGTTGGAGTTGCTGGGAGAAAGTTTTAACAACTAGAGCAGAAGGAACCTGATCTCCAGTTATCATCGAACAATCATCTAAGGAAGCTTCGTCCTCTTCTTCTTCTACAGGAGAGGGAGGAGGGCCATTAGTGTGTTGCTGGAATAACTCAGAATTCTCAGTAATTTTTAGCTTTTGCAAGGCTGCAACCCATCCGTCCCTAAAATATTTAAGGCTAGCATACTCCATTTGTGAAGACATGGCAGCCAGGCCTTTATTACAGCCTTTATCCCAACCAGCGCTAAAAGACTTTTTGACTGCCTTCTTCCTCTTTGCCTTTTCCGAGGAGATCCTTTCCCTAAGGAGCTCTTCGGCAGCCTTCAATTTCTCCTCCACCTCCTGTTTCTGGCGATCAACATCATGAAGTCTAATAATTTCCTCTTCAGCATTTTTGAGCTTATTCTCAAGGTCTTTAGTATTCTTGAGCTTATCCTAAAGATCTTTATTGTTCTTCTCAAACTCTTTCAATTTCTCCTCCAAATCCTTGGAGGTATCCACAGCTCTATCTCTCTCTTGTTCAACGGACTTAATCTGCTTCTCCCAAGCAAGTTTATTTTCCTCATACTTCTGATGAGAGTCTTTCAAAGATTGGATTAATCCAGTAAAAGCCTTTTCTACTCCATCCGAGGAACTGGAGGCCCTGATGGCGTCATCCCTTTTTACAATGCTGTTGTAACACGTTACTAGCTGAGAAAAGAAATAACTCTAAGTCAATGTACGAACATAGTATTAAAAAGTAAAAGGCTCAGATCAATAATACTTACTGAGGCAATGTGTTGAGCAGCTAGATCAGTAACTCTCTCACGAGTGAGAGTATTTTCAATGTCATGGACCTCTGGGATAATCCAAGATTTTACTAAGTCCACAGCGGAGCTCAGGGGAATGAAGGTTGAAACACCACCTTCAACAGTTGATGGTTGAGAGACTACTTCAGCAAGTCTCTCAGAAGAATTTTTTATTAACCTCCTTGGAGGAACAGGAACATTCTCAACTAAGGACGTTGTCTTAGCTGGTGATATGACAATAACCTCACTAGGAGGAGTAATAGCAACAATCTTGCTTGGAGCCATAGGGGGCTTCTCAACAACTTTCTCGGTAGCAGCAGCAGGAGGTGCATCAATAATTTTCGTCCCTTCTTCTGGGACATTTTGTTAGCTTTTCTTTGCCTCCACATTTGTAGAGGCAGATTTATCAAAGAAGGCAGGAGCTCTTCTTCTCTTCATTAGATTACTGATGGGAGCAATGACTCAGAAGAAGAACCTTCCAAATTAGTTTCAGAAGCTGGTACTTGGTCAAGATTCACTACCACTGGACAAGGACGAGCAGTAAAGGAGGAAGTATAACTCTTGTACTGCAATAAATAAGAAGCAGATCTAATGTGTTCCTCGGCCACAGATTGGTGCAAATCCCAGATAAGTTTCAAATGCTTCAAATTAACGTCCGCTTCTTTTGGAGGCTTTCTCTTACTATCAACTGTAACAAATAAAAATAAATGTCAGTGATGCATTTTATCAAGCACCAAGAAAACAGTATGTCAAAAAATAAAAACAACATATTCCATTGCCATAAGGGGGACACCGGGGACCCTGATATACATCATATCCATTTAATGGAGCATGTTGCCAATTTTTCATAACAACACCATGATCAAAGTAATCCCTATTGGCATTTGGAAGATTGACAATTAAAGCCCTATTCAAAAACCTAGTTTTTAAATAGAATGTGGAATCACTGACAACCCATCTATAGCAGTACATAATCTTAGAAATCCCTAAACGGGTTCCATGGAGTTGGTTCAATCTATGAACACAATTAACTATCCTCCAGGTATTTGGAGCTATTTTTGCAGGGACAACGTCAAAATATTGACAGAACTCCAAACATAGGAGATTTGGAGGAAAAGAAAAGCCGCATTCGGCCACAAAGAGACTAGGGAACCATTGTCCCTCAGCCAAAGAAAAATAGTCAGAGGGTTTTGAAAGTTCTTCCAGAATAATCCACGGAGGGATTGAAAAATTAGACCAAAATTTATCCAATGACTCAACAAGATAAACCATGATGAACAAAGTAAATAGAAGAAAGGGAAGAAAATCTTACAGGAAAAGAGTGAATCAGTTGACAACGAACAATGGAAGAAACGAGCGCACAAGATAGAGAAGAAATAAAGAGTTCAAAGATACAGATTTGAAAAGTGAAAGACGATAGGATTTTCGCCGCGCTTAAATACTTTACCTCGGGAATAGAGAAAGTAATAATTAAAAGGAAGGACGTTTGCGTATCTGGTAGCTAAAAAGAAGAAAAAGGGCACAAAAATTGAAGCGATTATGGAAATTCAAAATACTTTTAAAGCCTGATACTATGCACTCAAAAGAGGAGTTATATACAACGAAAGTTTGCCTAAAATCCATAAAAACTGAAAATCTAAGCAGTTGAATGTTCCATACTTTTCTTCAACATCAAACTACGAAACATTGGGGGCTTCTGTTGATACCAAATTTAATCTGCTGACGTGGACCCATCACTTGAGGACATGTGCCTTCTTGCGTGGTAATTACAAATACTTATATCGATCAACTTATTGCCACCGAGCTATTCAAGCGCCACGAGCAACTCATACATTTCGAACAGCTCAAGCGTATCAACCAGCTAAAGTCCACCGAGTAACTCATGCATGCCGATTTACTTAGGCGGTCCGAGCAGCTTAGGCGGTCTGAGATACATAGCGTACAGAGCACTCAAATCAGGATAATCAAGGAGACGACTGCGCATTAAATGCTCATTATTATCATACAGATGTACATGTCTACTAGATAACAACGCATTGTCCTTTCATTCGTACAGTCTCAAGGCTATAAATACATTGTAACCTCCTCATTAGAGGGGATCGAAATTTTTGGAGAAAACCATTCCTTGAGAATTCCAAGCAAATAGTCAGCAATACAAAAACAATGAATGTAGGCCATTCTTTTAAGGCTGAACCACTTTAAAAATCTATTGTCTATTATTTCTTCATTTATTTTTATCTGTGATTAGAATAATTAGGTCAAATCTAATTTTTTACATCAACAATACTTTTCTCTTAGGATGGATCCCCCCCCCCCCCTCCAGTGTAATGAGAAAAGTTATTTTTTACTTGGTCTTTCTTCTAGCATAGTAGAGAGTATTTCTAAGACAATCTGGCAAATATAGCTTATACAACAGGTAAGTAAACAAGATAAGAATCATCATGCAATGATCAAAAAAAGGTTTACTATCATTTCTTTTCACACTGTATATTGTTTACAAGACTATGCTATTTTATCATTTTTTACAAAAAAAAATCTTTTTTGGTATTAGAATGAGCCACTCAAATTCTTCAAAAAGAAATAAACTTTAACAAACTAGGCATAATACCTCTTCAGCCACTTGCAATTGATGGATTGGAGACAGTCAATCTTCGGCTCTGAGATCTAGTAGTATCCTAATTTTTCTACCCCCTTATCACAAAAGGTCCTTCCCAATTGGGCTTGAACTTTGACGCTGATATACTGAGGAGGTGATGAGTGGATGCTCGCAGGACCAAGTCGCCCACCTGAAACTATCTGGGCTTGACTAGGTTCTTGTAAGCTCTGGACAACTGTTGGGTATTGAATTTGAAGTTCTCTTTTACCTTATCTATGTGCTCGTCTAGTGCCTCCAACTGTACATATTGTGGGTTAAGGATGAGTCTGTTGCTTAGAGCAAACCTAGCTTAGGATATCTCCACTTCCATTGATAGGATAGTTTCGATCCCATACATAAGTGAGAATGGGGTAAACCCGATCGATTTTCTCTTTGAAGTACGATAAGCCCGTAGTACCACGGGTAGATTCTCAACCCATGCTCCCGACATGTTCTCCAACATCTTTTTCAGGATATTGATCAAGGTATTATTTGTGGCCTCTGCTTGGCTATTGCCCTTAGGGTAGGAGATGGTTGAGCTATTGTGCCCAATCTTATACTTATCTATGAGAAGTGTCATTTCCTTGCATACGAATTGTTTCCCATTGTTTGTTAGAATCACCTTAGGTATACCAAATCTGCATATGATATACTCTTTAATAAACTGGGTTACCACTTGGGCAATCAATCTCCTGAGGAGGATAGCTTAGGCCCATTTTCTATACAATTTTGTGGCGACAATAATGAAAGCTTTACCATGAGAGGGTGAGTTAATCTTTCCTTCCAGGTCAAACGCCCATGTGTGGAAGGGGTAAGGAGCTGCTAGGATTTGTAAGCTAACAGAAGGGACATGTACCATGTTGCCATGTACTTGTCAAGCTCTACACTTCTTCACATAACCAATGGAATCAGCCTTCATGGTTGTCTAATTATACCCCAGAGTCATTAGCTGGACATACAGTTTGGCACATCCTATGTGGAAGGGCTCATGGGACTCCTTCAACACTCTTCCCACATCCTCTATAGCTACAAATTTTAGTGTTTTCTCATTGTATCCCTTCCTATATATCTCCCCGTATATTAGGTAGAAATGGTAAACTCTCTTCTGTAGATAAATCTCATCTGCTCTTTCTGTAGATCACTCACCATCTTTCAAATAAGCTATGTAGGGTTGCCTCAAATATTCAAAAGCCTCTACAAAATTAGCTTTCGTTGGCTGGTCAAATTAAGTTTGGCACTTTAAACAGCCCTACTGTAGACGAGCAGCTTTTGTGCTCATATTTGGACAATAGTACCTCCCTGCTCAGCCGGTGATATAGAAGGATATAACACCCCGCCTAATTAAATATCGGGTGGCCAGTCCCGTACCAAATTAAAACAGAATATACAGTTGGCTCATCCTTAGCATCACTGTCGAAAACATTTACAACTCACCCAATACCCAATTAAGCTGGTGTTAAAAACTTTCCAAATTTTAATTTCAACAAAAACCATTTTTAGTTTACGAATAACACAACACATATTATTCTACAACACTAATAACCAAACATATAACACAAAAGAATTTAAACGCAATTGGAATGAACATTCCCAAATAATTTCTCAATACAGTAATCCCAACAATATTAAATGTATTAAAATGACACTAGTACAAGAGTATATGACTCAGATAGAAAAGAGATAACTTAATTCCTTTGGGCGACATACCCTAACTAAAAGAACACTGTGAATCAAAAGAAGATAGGCGTCTAAGAAATACTCCATAGCTCCATATCTCGCCATAATCCTCTAAGGTTGGCATCCCTGTTGCTGGACACCTGATATAGAAGGTACAATAGAAAAGGGAATATGCAAGGAAACGGGTCAGAGCCCGATGTAAAAATGATTTTGAAAACAGCAAGTATTTAACAAGAGCAATAATGCATTTATTATGTACATGTTAGTATCCAACTCTCACTTTATATTCTCACCTCTCATCTAGAGTGCACACTTAACGTTTCCTATTAACCTTCTACTCAATGGTTCCTCTTCACTACTTTTCATGATATGATTTCCATCCCATATCATAACCCCGTATGTCCCATACCATACGTAGTACAATCATTCTTACACATTTCCCATTCACATGAATCGTTTCTCATTAATATGAATTAAGATTTTCAAATCTATAAGAATAACTATTCATTAACTTAGTTCAATTCTTTTTCTCAATTCATCGTTATCTACAATTATCACACAGTAGATGATTTAACCGCTATATACACATTCATACAATTCATTATATATATGTACATATATAATATAGCACCCCAAGTCACAGCTGCGATGCAATGCATTACTCTGCTATCATGTCCCAATATCGCTGGTCACCGAATAGGGGACTAAAGGTTCGATAAGGATTCCTCGAACCACAAACATCAACACATAAATTGGAGGCAAACATAGTTCTCATACCCACGGGCCATGCACATACCTACGTTCCCATAGTCAGTGGACTTATCAACTCCCCGATAAGTCTTTCATAGACCTATGTTCTTGAACGACAAATCAAAGATCCCATGGATTCATCTGGATATGACTGCCCTCACGCGTAAACCTTCCACCGATAGCAAGTAAGCTAGGTATGTCATACACATAAATTATCAATCAATAAAATAGGCATTATCATCTACCTATAATATGATATCAATAAGGTACTCACACTACCCTTCGATAATTTCCATACGTAGCATTATATCTCTTTAAATACTATGTATTAAAATATTCTGACTTTACTTCTTTAATTGTATGCTCCCCGAGTCTCACTCATTACTCAAGGTTCAAATAGGTTTTTACTCAATGTATTTGCTCGGTAAGAAATCACTAATATCCTACTGGACCATATCATCTTATCTCTTGAATTACTACGAATTAAACTCTCCCTTAATTAGGTTTAAAACCGATTGTTTTCAATCTCTTATAAACACATCTTCTATCAACTAGAATTGAATACCATTATCCCATGGCTCATGGTCTATAGTGTTTCATTCACACGATATGACTTATCAAAAAAATTAACATCCTCGCATCTTATAACATATCTCCACTCCCGACGTCGTTAAGGTTCATGCGCGGAGCCTCTCGCAAAGCGAAATCCAAACAAGGAACCTCCAATACACTACTACTTAAATTTATCGGTCGTGGAGGTCCGTCAACTTCAAATACGAAACCGGAATAACCTCATCCCCTATTTCAACCAAATGTGGTCCGAACTCCCATCTCTATCCAGGAGCCATACCACTAAGCAGTTGTACTACACTCAGTCCTTGTGCAATCAATAATGAGCTTAAACTCAGTCCTTGATGCTCAAATTGTAACCCTAAGGCTACCCAAGTATTATATTAAATCTCCCCTACTGGACCTATCCTTAATCCTCATGAATACCAATTAGAATCCAACACATGAATTTAGCAACCAAAATTTCTTTCAATTTAATTATCGCCATTCTAATCAATTAAATCCCAATCAAATTAATTCGAATCTTATGTAGGGCCTACTGATTTTTTCTAAGTCCCATAATATCCAATTAATAATCACCAAAGATCTACAAAAGGTTTGGGATAAGAATCAACATTAAAAAGAAACAACTTTAGGAATTCTGGGGAGGTCGATCAATCGAAGGCAGGGGGTCGATCGATCGATCGCCTAGATACCAACCCAGTTTTCTGCATTTCTTCTACTACGGGTTTCATTATTTTTTATCATTCAAACCTTCATATTAACAACCCATATTTCATATAATCCTTACTACATGATATAGTAACATATGTGAACGATTTCTAATGCTCTAAACATCCTAGAATCATCAAGAGTTTGAATTAAAAGCATATGTTTATCCTCTTTTTCCAGAAAATTATATACATGATATCTTCAGGAACACAACAATGATTTTCATAATTTCTTCCACGGATTTATGATTATTTCGTGGATTACTATCTACTTACAACATGAGTTTAATTCCCATATATTTTCAGTTTCCAGAAATCCATTAACAACTCTATCTTTTCATCTTCCAAACATGTAAAATCTCAGTTTTTATAACTATTCCAACATGAACAATATACAAACTTAGATTGCAATTATCAAACACTTGCCTCTAATGAAGATCTGATCCTTTGGAGTTGAATAACACAGGTGGTTCTCCCTTTCTCCGGCCAACATTCGATGGTGGTTGGTGGTGGTGACCTTTGGTCTTTGGTTCTTCTCCTTTACAAGTAAGCTTTTCTCTTCCCAAGCAACCTTTCACTCTCTCTAAGAAGATAAACTTTAAATATTGTGTAGAAGAGATGAATGAACCCACGTACAACTAATCTCCAAATACTTATAATAAGACAAAATCCGAAATCACTATTCATCCCCCTTGTGAAAATAAGCAAAATGCCCTTTTGGGTTGTCTTTTCATTTCCAAATGACCCGAGACTCAAAATTAACATCCAAATAGACTTTTCTGACTATTTCAACCCTTTCGAATGCAACGACGCAGTCGAAATGACTATAAGGTTGATGTAAAAATAAGTTGCTTATTTAATCTCACAATTTAGTCCCGACACGTCCCATACCACGTCCGACTAAAAATTCAAATTACTGAATTAATAACTCACAGCAATATCAATAACATCACATTCATATATTACCTAAATATCTTTAAGTAATATTCAGAATCATACATTTTAATATCCACAATTTGGATAAAACCCAAATGAATTAATTTATAATAAAATCATCCACTAATTTAAAATATAACCCATTTTAAAAGTCATTAAAATTACGGGTGTTGATGTAAAAAATTAGATTGCTTCTAATTATTTAATCACAGATAAATATAAATGAGACAAAGAATTTTAAAGTGGTTCAGACTTATAAGAATGGCCTACGTCCACTGTTTCTGTTATTGCCAAGTGTTTTGGAGTTCTCGATATGTAATTTTATCAAGAAAATCCGGTCCCTTAGAATGAGGGTGATACAATGTATTTATAGCCCTTAGGCTGTACATGTGAAAGGGTAAACAATTAATGCCCTTTAAGAATATACGTAAGCATTCAATGAATAGTTGAACTGTTGATTATCTGGCAATCAATGCTGTGGCCGAGATGCAGCTCGGACCGCCTTAGTTGCTCATCGTTCAGGAGTTCCTCGAAGTGTTGGAGTCCTCGGAGTGTTGGAGTTCCTCGGAGTGAGTAAGACTTGGTCGGGGAAATAAACCTCCTCGTTGCTATTTTGCCACGTAGATCGACACGTGTCTTCTTCTGATTCCTCTATATCAGCATATTAATTTTGGTATCAACAGAAGCCCCCAATGTTTCATATTTCGAAATTTGAGGAGTATGGAACATTCTTTCTCGGTATATGGCAATATTAAATGACTTTCCTGGTTTTTAGGAGCATTTTCTCCGTATTCAAACGCCCTTCCAAATTCGCAGAATCCGCCTTTTTGAATTTTTATAAGCGCTTCGATCTTCGTGCACTTTTTGTCCTTTTAGCCGCCGGTAGCGTAATAGTTTCTTTTTGTAATCATTTCTTTCGCCGTTTCCCAAGGCAAAGTATTTAAGCTTCATAGGCAATCCCATCATCTTCTACCTTTTCCAATTTCTGCTTTCGAGTTTTCTGTAGTCTTTCTCTCTCTTGTGCATTCATCCTTTTCTTCGTTCGTTGTCAACAGATCTCCCTTTTTCCTGTAAGATCTTCTTCCTTATTCTTCATTTCTTTTATTCGCCATGGTTTATGTTATTGAATGTCTTGAGAAATTCCGCTCTGATTTTTCTATTCCATCTTGGGTAACTCTGGAGAATCTTTCTGAGCCTTTAGATTATTTTTTACGTTTGGCTGAGAGACACTGGTTCCCCAGCCTCTTTATTGCTGAATGTGGATTTTCTTTTCCACCAAACCCTTTGTGCTTGGAGTTCTGTCATTATTTCGATGTTGTTCCTGCAAAAATAGCCCCCATCACATGGAGAATAGTTAATGGGGTGTATAGGTTAAATCAAACTCACAAAACCCGTATAGGAATTCCTGAGATTATGTATTGTTATAGATGGGCTGTTCTAGATAATATTTTTTATTTAAAAACTAGATTTTTTAATAGGGCTTTAGTAGTCAACCTCCCTGACGCCAATAGGGATTATTTTGAACATGGGGTAGCTATCAAAAACTAGCAACATGCCCCTTTGATTGGAGATGAAGTATATCAAGGTCCCAGATGCCCTCCATATGGCAATGGGATAGGTTATTTTCATTTTATTTTATTTTTGAAATTACGATTTCATTATGTTTGATAAAATGTATGACTGATATTTCACTATGTATTTTTTTGCAGTTGACAGTAAGAGAAAGACTCCAAAAGAATCAGAAGTGAATATTAAGCATTTGAAACTTATCTGGAGTTTGCATCAGAAAGTTCCAGACGAGCACATCAGGTCTGCTTCATATTTGTTGCAGTATAGGAGTTATACAACCTCTTTCACTGCTCATCATGTGGTCAGCACTAGTGCTCCATTGTCAGTTCCTGAGGACTCTTCTCCAGAATCTCACATTCCTCTAAGTCAGAAAATGGGCAAAAGAAGAGTTCCTTCTCTCTTTGAGGAGACTACCTCTGCTGGAGATGGGAAAAGAAACAAAATTGATGTCCCAAAGGGGACAAAGAAAGTAGATGCTGCCCCTTCTGTTGCTCCTCGGAAGGCTGCCGAGAAGCCCCCAGCGGCTCCGTGCAAGAAAGATGCACCGGTGGAAGTGATCACCATCTCTCCAACCAAAAGCTCTTCTTTGGTTGAGACAGTTGAAATGCCACCGAGGAGACTGAAGAAATCCTCCTCGGTCAATTTGGCTGAAAACATTCCCCAGCTGCAAGTTAGTGGAGCTGGTGTCCCAACTATTATTCCCCCGAGCTCTGCGATGAGCTCGGTAAAGACTTAGATTATTCCTAAGGTCCAAGGAATTGAGGAGAATATGTCTAGGGATATGCTTACATCCCTGGCTACTCGTCACATTGCTTCAGTAAGTTTCTCTTATTCTGAATTTTCTTTCTTTCCATCAATACATGTATCTTTGTGATGACTTATCATTATCTTCTTTTTTTAGCTGGTGAGTTATTTTAACACCATTGTGAAGAAGGATGAATCAATCAAGGCTTTTAGTTCCTCGTCTGGAGTGGAGGATGCTTTGTTGGGGTTAACCAAATCTTTGAAGGATTCTCGTCAAAAGTATGACGAGGATAAGGCTGAATGGGAGAAGAAGTTGGCTGCATTTGAGGCAGAAAAGGTGAAATTGGAAAATAAAGTGAAGAATTTGGAGGGAGAGAAAAAAAAGTATGACGAGAAACTCAAGAGCTTTGGGGAGCTTGAAGATAAGATGAAAATGGCAGACCGCCAGAAGGAAGAGGTGGAAGCTAAGTTGAAGGCCACCGAGGATCTTCTATCCGAGAAGCTCTCCTCGGAGAAAATGAAAAGAAAAGTGGTGGTAAAAAAATCCTTCCGTACTGGTTGGGAAAAAGGATGGGACAGGGAGTAGCAGCAATGATGGCTCAGGTGCAGTATGGGAGTTTGAAATACTTTCGAGATGGTTGGGTGGCTGCCCTGCAAGAATTGAAGGTTAATGAGGATTCAGAGCAGTTTTAACAGCATCTCCCTGGTCCTCCCTCAAATATTGAAGATGAAGAGGAGGACGAAGCTGCCTTCGAAGAATCTTCAATGGCAGTGGGTGATCCAATCCTTACTCAGCCTGCCGACGAGGAGCTTTCATCTCTGCATGATCCTCCTGAACAAGTTCCAATTTTAGCTGACCAACTCATTGTTCCCACCGAGAAACCGAGCTCCTCGTCCCAGGGTCCCGAGAAAGTCTTGGGAGACAAGGAAAAGGTGTGAAGTTGTTCGGTATTCTCTTTCTATTTTTATTTTTTTCAAGTGTAACCAAGATCTTTATAACTCTGCACTATGATCTAATAAAATTTGAGTTCTTTTCTTCCATATGATTGTCTCTTTTCTATCTGTACTCTGTCTCGATTTTCTTTTTGATGATTACTTTTTCTTTCTCTGCTAGTTTCTGGCCAGGATGGATCTGCTATCTACTAATGATACAAAGCTGATGCAGCAATGTCATGAATATTATAAGGCTGGTCACACAGAATTGAGTGCATCAGAAGTTGCTGACATCCTTGGTTATGATGCTTCAGAGCAGGCAATCGAAGCTTATCAGTATCTGAAAGGCTTACTTGACCGAGCTGTGGCCAATAATGTGGCTTATTACGAAATGATTGAAGACTTTCAAGGTACTCTCGATGAACTTCAGCGGCAGTATAAAGAGTCTTCAACTCTTTTGCATGAAGGATATGAGAAGAAACTCAAACAACTTAATGCTGAAAAAGGCTACAACAAGATGCTTGTTGGCTATGAAGTGAGAGAGATAACATTGAAAGCAGATGTCGAAGGGCACAGGCAAATCGATGAGCTATTGGAACAGGAAAATAACAATCTGCAAAAAGAACTAGCTCAGCTGAGGTCTGCTGCTTCATCTTCCACTGCCTTGGTACCGGTCACCGATGAAGGATTCTCATTTTTAGAAGTGGAAAATGCCATGTTGCGAGAAGAGTTAGAGGCTTTGAGAAGAGCTGGGCCTTCTACGGCTATTTGGGGACGAGGAAGAGGTTCTTGTGGATGAGGAAGAGTTGCTCAGAATGTTATCGAGGAGCAAAGTACTCAACCTGCTCGGGGACGATCAAGAGTTCTTCGTCGTACTGTTGAAGAAGCTCGTACTCAATCAGCGTTGGAAAACCAAGCATTCCAATTAATGGCTAAAAATCAAGCTTTGTCTGACATGTCAAAGCAAATTAGAGAACTGGAAAAACAACTCTCTTCAAACAAATCAATGTTGGAGACTAATGAACTTTTCATCCAGAGTCTTCACGAGAAGCTTGCAAGGTTGACATTTCAATTTCACAAACAGCCCGGGGAGTTTTAGATGGCTGGATACAACGAAGCACTATTCCATTTAGATGATCGTATCCAGAATGCCAATAATGAGGGCTACAAGCAAGGTTGGCTGAATGCCTTGGGTGTGCTGAAGCTCGAACAAGGACACTACCTGTGGGACTATTATGATCCTGGGGCACTTGACTTGCCTGTGCCACCATATAATTTGGACATGGAATGGATCCCATCTCGTGCCATTCCTCGGAGCTTAATTTCAAAATACCTCGGTGACTACAATCTTCATTCTCAGATCGAGGTATCTCGTCCCGAGCATCTACTGGACACACCTTCAATAATGAACGTCAGAATGCTTCGAGATCCTAACTTCATTCATTCTCCCCTTTGCCTGGAAGATCCTCCTGCTGGCGAGGAGCCTATTTCAAAAGCAGAAGGGAAAAGACCAGTAGAATAGGAAATTCTGATGTAATAATTAGTACACAATTTAATATTAATGTAATAAATTTGTGTAATTCATTTTGAATTTAATGAAAGAGTTTCATTTTTTTTGCTATTCTCTTGTACTTGTCAAACACTTTATATTTGTGCTTGCATAACAATATTGTGTGGTTCATCGACCAACTTAGTAAAAAAATTACAAGTATTAGTAATGTTGCTCGATCACTTAATAATAAAGTAATGAGTATAAAAATGTTTAAAATTTTTCCAACCAACCAAGGTTGTTAAATTGTGCTTGTCGACCAACTACAGTTAATGGGTTTTTATCCCCGACTAACCATACTTGGTAAATTTTTGTCTTTTTCATAAAATGTGTCCGACCAACCAAGGTCGATAAATTCTCCTCGTCGACCAACTACAGTTAGTGGGTTTTTATCCCCGACCAACCATACTTGGTACAGTTTGGAATATTTTTTTCCTCGTCGACCAATTACGTTGATACAGTTTGGAATATTTTTTCCTCGTCGACCAACTACGTTGATACAGTTTGGAATATTTTTTCCTCGTCGACCAACTACAGTTAGTGGGTTTTTATCCCCGACCAACCATACTTGGTTCAGTTTGGAAAATTTTGTTCTACGAGGAACTTTTGTATTTTCTGGAATAATCTTACCTCCCTACCAACATAAGTTGGCATTTGAGAGCATATCTTGTTTCCTAACCAACCGAGATTGGCATTTTTAGGAGTATTGTTCTCGCCCTTTTACCAACCGGAATTGGTCTGAGTTCGAACTATCATATCCACTTGCCCTTTTACCAAAATTGGTCTGAGCCAGTGTCAGCCTCCTAACCAAAAGAGTAGGGTTTCCTAACCAATCGGAGCTGGTATTTTCAGGAATGTTGTGTTCTCACTCTTTTACCAACCGGAGTTGGTCTGAGTTCGAACTATCATGTCCAACCACTCTTTTACCAACCGGAGTTGGTCTAAGCTAGTGTACGCCTTCTAACCAAAGGAGTATGTTTGTTCTCGCCCTTTTACCAACCGGAGTTGGTCTGAGCTTGAACTATCATAGTTTGTAGTGTGTAACTCGAGTATTCCCAGAAAAACTTTCAATAAAAGGAGAGAAGATGGCGAAATATCATCGTTTTATTCATATTGATGGAACTGCTTTACATTTTACATCAATGATAATACTTGCGTAGGTGTTCAGCATTCCATGCATTCTTAAATTCCTCTCCTTCTAGAGTTGCTATTCGGTAAGTGCCTGGTCGAACAACTTCTGTAACTCGGTAAGGTCCATGCCAGTTTGCTTCCAACTTATTGTGCTTCTGAATGACCCTCTTTAGCACGTAATCTCCTTCTTTTAAGTCGCATTTTTTCACCCTTTTATTGTAGAACAGGGTTGTTCGTTGTTGGTAAGCAGCATTCCCAATGGCTGCCTCTTCTCTAACCTCCTCGAGCATGTCCAAATCTAATCTCCTCATTAAGTCGCTGACTGGGGAATTGAAATTCAGCACTCTGTGTGTTGGAAGATCCAATTCGGCAGGTATTACGGCCTCACTTCCTAACGCCAGCATATATGATGATTCTCCAGTTGCTGCTCGGGGAGTTGTTCGGTAAGCCCACAATACTGACTGTAGATCATTAATCCAATTAGCTTTAGCCTCACTTAGCCTCTTCTTCAAACCATTTAGTAATGTTCTGTTCGTCACTTCAGTCTGTCCAATGCTTTGAGGATGGCCTGGTGCTGAATGAACCTTCAAAATGTTTGACTGATGACAATAGGCGGCAAACTCCTCGTTATCAAATTGTGTTCCATGGTCTGTGATGAAGGCATGAGGGAGACCATATCGGCAGATGATGTTCTTCCAAATGAACTGGTACACCTTCTCGTATGTCATATCAATAAGGGGCTCAGCTTCTACCCACTTAGTAAAATAATCCACTGCGACGATGAGGTACTTGAACCTTCCTCGGGTCGTTGGCAGTGGCCCAACCAAATCAATTCCCCACATGATAAATGGCCAAGGGGAAGTTATAGGTTTCAACAATGCTTGCGTAGTTCGTCGGATGGAGTAAAAACGTTGGCATTTATCACATCTCTTAGCATAGGCTATACAATTAGCCCTCATCGTTGGCCAGTAGTATCCCTGCGTCATCACCCTTTGCAAAAGTGTTCGACCTGCTACATGGGCTCCACAGGACCCTTCATGGATCTCTTCAATCAATTCTTTCACCTCGGAGGGATGTACACATCTTTGCAGACCTGCCATAATTCCTCGTCTATACAAAACACCATTAGTTAGTACATACCGAGCAGCTTTAAACTTCAATTTCTTGGCAACGAGCTTATCCTCCGGTAATTCTCCCTCCTCAATATATGTCCTGATGGGATCCATCCAAGATGGTCCTAAATCAAGGGTAATAATATTCATCATCAGGTCTTCATCTATGCTCCAACTTTCTAATACTTCAATTGGTATCGTTCTTCGCAGCTCGGTACGAGTAGCTGATGCTAGTCGGGCCAGTGCGTCTGCTCGTACATTCTCCATTCTTGGTATTCTGATCAACTGAATGGCATCAAATTCTACCAACAACTCCATCACCTTTGCATGATACTTGACCATTAATTCTCCTTTAACTGCATATGTTCCCATCATCTGATTTACAATTAATTGAGAATCACTGAATACCATCACTTGTTGGGCTTCCATAATCTTTGCTAAATTAAGACCTGCTATCATGGCCTCATACTCAGCCTCATTATTAGAGGCTTTGAATTGGAATCGCAAGGCATATTCCATTTCAATCTCGTCTGGGGTGTTCAAAACAATCCCTGCTCCACAACCTGTTGTTCGAGATGACCCATCTACATATTATCTCCATATGGGTAACCCGTCTTCGAATTTCTTACCTGACAGAGTTACTCGGTACAATATTTGTTGTTTCCTTTCATCCTCCCCTGGTATTTCTCGTTCTTCGTCGACCATCTCTTCTCGCCCTTTTACCAACCGGAGTTGGTCTGAGCTCGAATTTGATGATCCTTCTACATCCACAAGCCCTTTTACCAACCGGAGTTGGTCTAAGCTTATGTCTGTTGATTCTTTAACATCCACACGTCCTTTTACCAACCGGAGTTGGTTTGAGCTTGTGTTTCTTGATCCTGTAACATCCACAGGTTGATCAGCGAGCAAATTTTGCTCCTCGGGAGTATCAGGATAAGTAAATTCTGCTATAAAATCTGCTACAGCCTGCCCTTTCAGTGATGATCTGGGTTCCTACACAATATCATATTCATCGAGCTCTATTGCCCAGTACATCAGTCTCCCTGATTTTTTGGCTTATAAAGGGCTTGTCTCAATGGCATGTTGGTATACACGACGACGGTATGGGCCTGGAAATATGGCCTCATTCTTCTACTTGCCTCAATTAATGCCAATGCCAATTTTTCCAGCTTTGGGTACCTGATCTCTGCACCTCGGAAAGCCTTACTTGTGTAATAAATTGGCTTCTGGACTCCATTATCCACTCTGATCAATGCCGAGCTGACTGCATTCTCTGATACTGCCAGGTACAAGTACAACTTTTCTCCCATTACTGGCCTGGACAACAGTGGAGGTGCTCCCAAATATTTCTTCAAGTCTTGAAAGGCTTTTTCACATTCATCATTCCACTCGAAAGTTTTCCGAAGTGTTTTGAAGAATGGGAGGCATCTATCAGTTGCTCGGGATATAAATCTGTTGAGCGCTGCAACTCGTCCTGTAAGACTCTGCACTTCTTTCTTCGTCGTTGGAGATCGCAACCCTAAAAGAGCTTTGATCTCTTCTGGATTTGCCTCAATACCTCGCTGGTTGACGATGTATCCGAGGAACATTCCTTCTCGTACTCCAAATGTGCACTTCGTCGGGTTGAGCTTCATTTGGTAATTATCCAGTTGATCAAAGGTCTGACCTAAGTCAACTAGATGATCAGCAGCTTTCTTGCTCTTTGTCAGCATATCATCGACATAGACTTCCATATTGAAACTGATTTGTTCGGCAAAAACCTTATTCATCAGCCGCTGGTATGTTGCTCCTGCATTTTTCAAACCAAAAGGCATAACATTATAATAATAAGTTCCCCTAGGGGTAATAAAAGAAGTACTTTCCTTGTCTTCAGGTTTCATTTTGATGTGATTATAGCCAGAGTAAGCATCCATGAAGCTGAGCAGCTCGTGTCCCGAGGTAGCATCCACTAGTTGATCAATTCTGGGCAATGGAAAGTGATCCTTTGGGCATGCCTTGTTGAGATCGGTGAAATCAACACACATTCTCCATTTATTATTTTTCTTCTTTACCATCACCACATTTGCTAACCAGTCTGGATATTTCACATCTTCAATGAATTGGGCTTTTTGGAGCTTCTCGACCTCCTCTTGTATAGCTTGATTCTTCTCCGAACTAATTACTCTTCTTCTCTGCTTTACAGGTTTGATCTCCTTATTCACATTGAGCTCATGACATAAGAAGTTTGGATCTATTCCTGGCATGTCTTCATGACTCCATGCAAAAGTTTTCTTTCTGTTTCTCAAGAAAGTTATCAACTCTTGTTTTATTGAAGCATCCAACGACTAACCTATCTGAGTTGTTCGTTCAGGGTGTTCATCGTCCAGAATAACATTTTCTGTAGATTCCATCACCTATCCTTTTACAAGTTGGGATTCATCTCTAGGATCCAGAGTTTCAATGTTTGTACCTTCATCCACCTGGTAGGTAGTAGTCTTTTTCCTTGACTCTTCAAGCTCCTCTTGCTCGGCAGATGAATAATAGCATTCCCGAGCTACTTTTTTATCTCCTTTCACAACTCCTACTCCAAAATTTGTTGGGAATTTTAAGCACTGATGTACTGTAGATAGAACTGCTTCGAACTTCTTCAAACCAACTCTTCCCATGATGATGTTGTAAGCTGATTGCACATTCTTATCCATCACAAAGAAGCGTATTATTTCTGTTCGACAAGCAGGCCAAGTTCCAATGAATATATCCAACTTGATCGTCCCAAGTGGAAAAACTGTCTTGCCAGCAAAACCCAGGAGAGGTCTGTGATAAGGCTCCAATTGAGATAACTTTAAATTTAAACTGTCAAAGCATGAGTAGAACATGATGTCTGCCGAACTACCATTATCTACCAGAACCCTTGAAATCATTACTTCTTTCATCCTCATTTTGATCACCAAAGGGTCGTCATGAGGGTAAAGAACACCTGCAAGGTCATTTTTTGAAAAACCAATGACTAGCTTCTCTTTGTTTATCTTTCTCGGGCGATCCTCCTCGACCAAATTTATCCGTTGAATGTATGAGCAAGCCTGAGCCTCACCGAGGTAAGCTTTTCTTTCTGCAGTAAGATCTCCTCCTCCTGCATCTCCGCCTGTAATAACATTATAATCAAATGTTCCAAAATTTATTGAAAATACCTCGCGTTCTGGTTGCCTTGGCCTTTTGGGAAGATCGGGGTCATCCTCTGTATCATCTTCATGATCTCTTTTCCTGTTTTCTTCTACCCGACGAGGAGATCTAGATCTCTCCCTTGCTTGATCTTCATTTCCTTTTTCATTTCTACGATCAACATACTTTCACAACTTTCCCCGTCTAATGAGTGTTTCAATCTCGTTCTGGAGGGCTATGCAATTTTTAGTCATATGACCATGATCCTTATGAAACTCGCAATATTTATCTCTATTTATTTTGCCAGGGTCTGACCTCAGTTTCTTTGGCCACCTTACTTCCTCGTTATTCTTGATTTCTTCCAAGACATGATTAATACCCATTTTCAAAGGAGTATAATTATCGAATTTCTTCAGGACTTCCCATGACGACTTATTATTTTTGGAATGCTTATCACTGCCATTTCCCTTATGTTCTTTCTTCTTAGATTTGTCGACTTCCACCTTGGTTTCTTTATCCATATTCTTCTTCGCAGCCATAGCTTCCTCGGCATTCATGATTTTGGCCGCTTTTGCCATCAACTCTGACATAGTTGTAGGTGGATCTTTCGCCAAAGTGTAATACAACTTGTTAGGAAACAAACCACTCATCAAGGCAGTGATTGTTGTCTTTTCTTCATAATCTATGACTTCCATCTTCTCGTTATTGAAACGAGTTATGTAATCTCTAGTACTCTCACCAGATTTTTTTCTAACACTTAACAAGTGTGCTACTCGTTTTACTGGCTTTGCTCCAAAATAGAAATTGCCGATGAACAACTCGGCCAGTTGAAAGAAAGTTGAAATCTTACCCCGAGGAAGATTGTTGTACCATATCTGGGCAGATCCAGTAAGAGTTCCTGAGAATTCTCTGCATCTCATCTCGTCGGGGATAGCATAGATGTCGGCAGCAGCTTGATATTGCTCTATGTGAAGAACAGGATCTGTCTTTCCATCGTATTTGGGGGTCACCACAGGGGCTTTAAACTTTGATGGTGCAGAAAAATCCATAATGGCCTGGACAAAAGGTGTCCCTTGAACAAAATTTCGTTGTAGGGGATTCTTCGCCTTAGCCATTTCTCCCAATCTATCCTCCAACCGCTGAATGGACCCTTTCCACGCATCATTTCCTTCCTCGGGCTTATTAGTTCGAGCAATTGATGTTCTGAAGTGGCCTCCTAAGATCTATCTTGACGAGCAACTGGTCGTGATTGTGCCGATCCTTCTCTTAGATCTGATGGTTGTCGGAAACTCCTCGACATGGTCTTAGGTGGACGCCTATTCCTCCTAGGGCCTAATCGACCGAAAGGAGACACCCTGCTCAGTCTTTCCAAGGCATTGGGTCTCTTTGGAGAGAGAGTGATATGTTGATCAGTATCTGTAGCCCGTATTGACGAAGTTCGCCCAGGTTGATAAGAGAAATCATCAGATTCCTCATTACGATATGACTCAGTACGCCTGGATCGTGAAGAAAATAAATAAGTTTGCCTCTGACCACTTCGTTGTCCCGAATGTGCAGGTGCACCGCCATGAAGGGTTTGTATGAGTTGTCGCATTATTTCTTGCATGACGGTTTGTCCTTGGGCCAGATTCGTCATAATTCCTGCCAGATCTGGAGGTGCAGAGGGATTTGGAAGATTTCCAGCATTTCCAGCGTTTCGATTGCTGGATTCCGGATTATCTGCCATTGATGATGAATGATTTTTGGTGAAAAACGATAACAACAGTCATTTCCCACAGACGGCGCCAATCTGTTGATGTAAAAAATTAGATTGCTTCTAATTATTTAATCACAGATAAATATAAATGAGACAAAGAATTTTAAAGTGGTTCAGCCTTATAAGAATGGCCTACGTCCACTGCTTCTGTTATTGCCAAGTGTTTTGGAGTTCTCGATATGTAATTCTATCAAGAAAATTCGGTCCCTTAGAATGAGGGTGATACAATGTATTTATAGCCCTTAGGCTGTACATGTGAAAGGGTAAACAATTAATGCCCTTTAAGAATATAAGTAAGCATTCAATGAATAGTTGAACTGTTGATTATCTGGCAATCAATGATGTGGCCAAGATGCAGCTCGGACCGCCTTAGTTGCTCGGAGTGCTGGAGTCCTCGGAGTGTTGGAGTTCCTTGGAGTGTTGGAGTTCCTCGGAGTGTTGGAGTTCCTCGGAGTGAGTAAGACTTGGTTGGGGAAATAAACCTCCTCGTTGCTATTGTGCCACGTAGATCGACACATGTCTTCTTCTGATTCGTCTATACCAGCATATTAATTTTGGTATCAGTAACGGGGTATTACATACTTCCCCCCTTATAACAGAATTTCGTCCCGAAATTCAAAAAAATAAATCATACTGGTAAGGTCAACTCTGAGTATAAATCTCACATCGCAAATAATCTATGTCGTACCGCCCATATAGTACATTATCAAAAATCCCCATTGATGTTATACGCCAAGTCTCACCATATATTTCCAACTGAATCAAATTTAAACTTTACGCAATCTTCCCTATACCATCATCGTGACAAAGTTTGGGAAAAATGATCCTCACTTATTAAACAAATAAATCCTGAAGTCACAATTACTTATTGTTTCACAATTATGAGAACTACAACAATCCAACCGTCCAGGGTGCCCATTAACCCTATCGTACAACTTTCATTATAATATTTAGCGCAAAGGTTATAAACTCATATCCTAAATACCTAACTTATTTCGACTCCCAACGGTTATTAGTTTCATGCGTGGGGTGTCTCGCAAGCGAAATCCAAACAAGGAACCCCTCCAATACACTACTACTTAACTTTGTCGGTCGTGGAGGTCCGTCAACTTCAAATACGCAACCGAAATAACCTCATCCCCTCTTTCAACCAAATGTGGTCTGAACTCCCATCTCTATCCAGGAACCATACCACTAAGCGCTTGTACTACACTCAGTCCTTGCGCAATCAATAATGAGCTTAAACTCAGTCCTTGATGCTCAAATTGTAACCTTAAGGCTACCCAGGTGTTATATTAAATCTCCCCTACTGGACCTATCCTTAATCCTCATGAATACCAATTAGAATCCAACACATGAATCTAGCAACCAAAATTTCTTTTAATTTAATTATCGCCATTCTAATCAATTAAATCCCAATCAAATTAATTTGAATCTTATCTAGGGCCTACTGATCTTTTCTAAGTCCTATAATATCCAATTAATAATCACCAAAGATCTACAAAAGGTTTGGGATAAGAATAAACATTAAAAATAAATAACTTTAGGAATTCTGGGGAGGTCGATCAATCGAAGGCAAGGGGTCAATCGATCGATCGCCTAGATACCAGCCCAGTTTTCTGCATTTCTTCTACTACGGGTTTCATTATTTTTTATCATTCAAACCTTCATATTAACAACCCATATTTCATATAATCCTTACTACATGATACAGTAACATATGTGAACGATTTCTAATGCTCTAAACATCCTAGAATCATCAAGAGTTTGAATTAAAAGCATATGTTTATCCTCTTTTTCCAGAAAATTATATACATGATATCTTCAGGAACACAACAATGATTTTCATAATTTCTTCCACGGATTTATGATTATTTCGTGGATTACTATCTACTTACAACATGAGTTTAATTCCCATATATTTTCAGTTTCCAGAAATCCATTAACAACTCTATCTTTTCATCTTCCAAACATGTAAAATCTCAGTTTTTATAACTATTCCAACATGGACAATATACAAACTTAGATTGCAATTATCAAACACTTGCCTCTAATGAAGATCTGATCCTTTGGAGTTGAATAACACATGTGGTTCTCCCTTTCTCCAGCCAACTTTCGGTGGTGGTTGGTGGTGGTGACCTTTGATCTTTGGTTCTTCTCCTTTCCAAGTAAGTTTTTCTCTTCCCAAACAACCTTTCACTCTCTCTAAGAAGATGACCTTTCAATATTGTGTAGAAGAGATGAATAAACCCACGTACAACTAATCTCCAAATACTTATAATAAGACAAAATCCAAAATTACTATTCATCCCCTTGTAAAAATATCCAAAATGCCCTTTTGGGTTGTCTTTTCATTTTTAAATGACCCGAGACTCAAAATTAACATCCAAATAGACTTTTCTGACTATTTCAACCCTTTCGGATGCAACGACTCAATCAAAATGACTATAAGGTTGATGTAAAAATAAGTTTCTTATTTAATCTCATAATTTAGTCCCGACACGTCCCATACCACGTCCGACTAAAAATTTAAATTACTGAATTAATAACTCACAGCAATATCAATAACATCACATTCATATATTACCTAAATATCTTTAAGTAATATTCAGGATCATACATTTTAATATCCACAATTCGGATAAAACCCAGATGAATTAATTTATAATAAAATCCAATTAATCCACTAATTTAAAATATAACCCATTTTAATAGTCATTAAAATTACGGGGTATTACAAAGGATATCAGTGTCCCCGTAATGCTTCTCATGCATTGTTTCCAACCTCTCTCTTACTTCCTCTTCTCCTACACACCTTGATAAGAATCCATCAGGTCTCTTATAATAAAGTGTTCCCTGCAGCAAGTGGTAGTTAGCCAGTTCTAGCATCTTCATCGTTCCTTCTCTTATTTCTAGCTGCTTCACAACCATGTACCTCCAGTCCTCTAGCTCATCACTTTGTAACAGGGACCTCACTGTGGTAAGCACCATTTTCCGTTGTACTGTGATAGTTGCCTTCGTCTCATCCATGTCTAATTTCTGGGCTATTGTAACTAGCGCGTCATGATGTCTATTAATCGTTTGTGCATGCCTCTTAATGGTCACTTTCAGGAAGTGACCCAAAAACTTTTGTATGATGGATCTGTAGGGTGCCAAGTCATCATGCTTGAGAGAGAACTCCCCATTAACCTATATCACCACAAAGCTAGAGTCCCTTTGTATGCATAATACTATGATGCCTCTTCGAAGAGCTTCAAATATTCCCAAAAAGAGGGCCTCGTGCTCAGCCTCATTATTCAAGCATTTGAAGTCTAATTTGAAGGAGAGAGTGATATTCTCCTTACTATTTAAGAGGATAATGCCCGCACCTCTTGTTACTTGGGAGCTAGAGCCATAAATCTCCATCACCCACTCTTCCATCTCTTCTACCATGCACACTTGGAAATTTTCTCCATGTAACTCTTCACCGGGAGGCTCAAAATTCCCACTTGGGAAGTGGGCCAACAGATCATCTACCGCTTGACTTTTGATGTCTTTGGGCACTATACACTTTAGATCATACTCTGAAAAAATTAAAAACCACCTTTTCGCTCATCCTACCAGGACTGTCAGTGCCAGGAGGTACTTGATAGGGTCACACTTAGTGACTATATGTACTGTGAAGGCTAGTAGGTAGTGTCTCAACTTTTGAGGCACAAATACTAGGGTAAGTTAGTGTCTCTCCATATTGGTATATCTGGATTTTGTACCCTAAATCACCATTGACAAGTAATACTGGCTTCTCTACTCCTTTCTTCTCGTGAGCCAGCAATACTCTATAGACCTTTCTATTGAAGTGAGGTAGAGCAGTAGTGATACCTTAGCCTCCAATGGGATCATCATCGGAGAAGCTAAAATTTCTTTAATCTTCTCAAAGGTTTTCTTCTATTCCTCCCCCCATATCTACTTAGATTTTTCTTTCAACAAAGGTGTAAATGGGTGGGTCACCTCCGCTAGTGGATCTACGAACCTTCTTAGCTAAGATACATTTCTTAAGAAGCTCTTAAGTTGCCTCTGACTCTTTGGAGGTAGAATCATCATGATAGCCTTCTTCTTATCTCTATCAACCTGCACTCCCTGCCTATTCATTACAAACCCCAAAAACTTCCTGGTTATGACCCTGAAGGCACACTTCAAGGGGTTCATTCGCATTTTATACCTACAACATCTCTCAAACACTCTTTGAAGGTATCGTATATGCTCGTTTTCTCTTTTGGACTTCACTACCAGATCATCCACATAGAATTCCAGTATATCATGAAATAAATCATGGAAGATTGCCATCATGGTCCGTTGATAGGTGGCCCTAGCGCTCTTCAATCCAAATGGCATGACTGTATAGTGAAAGTTTCCTAGTGGTGTGAGGAAGGCAGTTTTCTCTGCATTCGTCGGGTCCATCTTAATCTGATTATAGCCAACATACCCACCCATAAAACTATACATCTCATGGCCCGCGGTAGCATTAACTAAGCTTTCTATACTGGGAAAGGGAAACTCATCCTTGGGAAATGCCCGATTTAAGTCACAAAAGTCCACATGAATTCGGATTTGAATCTTATCCTTCTTCGCCACAGGTACATTGCTGAAGAGCCACACAGGATGCTCGATAGGTTTAATGAACCCCATCGCCAACAGTTTCTCTACTTCTGCTTTTATCTTTAGGTCGAGCTCAACTTTATACGTATGGGTTGCTCGTCTGAATGGAAGAGCATTGGAAAGAATATTTAATTTGTGGGAGCTCACCTCCGGTTCTATCCCTGGAATCTCTATAGATTTCCATACAAATACATCAATGAACTCTTTGAGCAGGATGATGAGCTCTCTTTGGATTCAGACTCTTGGAAATTAGAATGGGACTACATTCACCCCCTTCTACTCCCAAAATGATTTCCTCTAGATCTTTCAACTGCTTCTTGGGTCCATCTTACATGCACTCCAAAGCCTCTTTTGGTTCCTCAATATGTTCGATGATGTGGGACTCATCTACCACAAAGCATTCTAGTGTCGGGTCGGCGCTCTTATCCCAAAACGCCGCCTGCGCAGACCATTATAATTAGTATATGACTTTCTCATTAGGTAGGACCACCTTCTTGCAAGTTCGAGGATGTTTGACTACCTCCTCTTTCCTTTTGTTATGTGGGGAATCACCCTCCCCCCCCCCCCAAGAGATCGTGGACGGATTTCTTTGACTAGGCACTTCCTCCAACCACTTACTTTTCCTTTAACTTTCTTGTAGAACTCTTCCTTTCTTCGTCCAACTCTATGTAAAATGACACATCCACCAGGTGGGCCTCCTTAACATAGAATGGTTTATGTGTCGCTTTGATTATGATCTTTGTTCCTCGAATGTTGGCTTTTGCACATTGGTGGTACGTGGAGGGTACTATGTTATGGGTATGCATCCACACCCTTTCGATGAGCAACTGGTCGTTGGTGTTGGCACTAATAATGTGGAATTTGATGTGGGAAGTGAAATTCCCTAACTTAATACCCATGTTCACATATACTATGGATTGCATGTCGGCACTGTCGAATCCTGAAATTACCAACGGCACAAGTACTATCTTCTCTTGATCGATCCCCGTCTCATATAATGTACTGATTGGCATAATATTAATGGACTACCTCCATCTATTAATGCTATAGGAAAGTATATTTCATTAATCATAGTTGTCATGTATAGTGAGCAGTTGTGGAAGTATGGCACCTGCTTATTTGCCTCAGAGAAGACCACTTTAGAGGTGTATCTTTTTATCAACCTCCAAATTGGTCCCTGCCAATTTAGTGAGGGGTCTTCATGCTGCTAGATCGCTTCCAAAACCTTCCTTGTGATAACTACCCTAGTGTCATATTTTACTCCTATCTGGTAAAAAAAAATAATTGAACTTAGGACTCCTCACTATAGCTTCACACTCAGAGTATAAGTCCACCTCATGCATTTGGGCATTACAAATATACTCTACCTTGGATGTCCCTCCCTCATCCAGAGCAAGAATGTCATCCACCTTGCCTTCTGGGGGGTTCACTTGCTCAACCCCTTCACATCTAGCCTCTTCCTGTTCAGGATTAAAGAACCACTCCTCGCACCTCCTCTCTTTCTCAATTCCCTGCTCACTATCCAGTGCTAAACCTTCTAGCTCGTCACATATTTTTTCACTACCTTTCTATTCCATTAGATATCGAGCTGCTTCTTCATCATATTCTACTACCATATTGGCAGTACCAAAGTGACGTGCTGGGAGTGGGTTCTCGTTAACATCCACTGGAGGTATTTTTACCGTACTATTGGTCACCTTCTTGCCAATGATCCTCCTTAGGTATTAGTAGTCCTTAGTGAAGTGTTGCACCCTCTGATGTAACTCATAATACTTGGGATTATCTTTGTCGACTACTTTTGGGATTTCCCCATTCAAATGAAGGGGACCCGTTACCCGCTCTCGTAACAATGTACGATAACAGTCCATTGCTTATGTTACGATACAAGGTAACGATGGTGGGTCATCTTCTCCAAACTTTCTCTTGTTACCTGGGTTGTTAATAGATTTGGGGCCTCGCTTCTTGCCCTTTGAACCTCCATCTATATAATTGACTACTTTCCTCCTCCAGACTTGAAATCTTCCAGAAGTTAGTGGAACTTGTGTCCTCCAACTTGAGGACCTAGGCTTGATTATCATGGCTATATTATTGGAAGCCCTGGTAGACTCTCTAAACGTTCCATCTCTGGTCTCACTAACCATATGGAGCTTATATTCCTCCAAGATACCCTCAACACATATTTGTAGCAGCTTTGATTTTACTACATCCTCATGGAGATACAGTGCCCTCTCGTGAAAATGCTTGATAGATTGCATTAACTCCTCACCAGGATTCTACACCTCCTACGCCGGGTGTTTCAACGTGAACTCACCATCTACTACAACGAACTATTTGAGTAACTACATGCGCATTGCTTCCCACGTGGGGATGTTATTGGGTGCCAAGTGGGAGTACCATGTATAGGCCTTCCCTGTAAAGGTTTTAGAGAACTCCCACAGCCTCAGATTTTTATCATTTCCATGAATTCCTAGGTACTCGACAAATCTCTTCATGCGCTCTCTTGGATTCTCCCCCTTTTCGAACTTTATAAATTTAGGTGGAATGTACCCCTCTGGGTATGGCTTCCCATTCACACCTTGTGGGTAGGGCTTCTGCAGCTTCTCGTATAGATGAGAATCTTCCCTCTGAGAGGAGGAAATCATCTTCCTCACTTCCTCCATGGTAACAGCTTTGGGGGGAGATTCCTCCAAACCTATGCCCTTTGTTGCTGGTGAACTTCCACAACCTACTATGGCACCACCTTTCGTGGTGGAGCCACGTCTATTAACACCGATGTTGCAGCAGTAGCCCCTATAGAGGGGGTTGGTGTTGGTGTTACACAACTCTGGATCAAGCAGGACAAATCCAATTATTTTGTTTCAGAAACTCCAAAAACATACCCATGAGATTCAGTCCTTTCATTGGAGTGTTGATGCACTAATCTGCCCTACCTAAGGGGCAGACGCTCTAGCTACGGTCACCACCACCTCTTCTTGGATGCTTTGATCACTTTGAACTTCATTTCCATATGGAGCGTCTTCAAAAATATATTCTTAGAAACGTTAAAATCTTCTTTGTCCATGAAACTGAGGATACCTCCCCAGAGGAATCGTCATATGTAGGAGGGTAGTGTGACTGGGGTCTGGTGAGATGCTAAAATGGGTGAGGCATGAACCACTCTAATGGACTATGCCTTCAAGGTCTTCATATGTTTCAAGAACAACTCCTCGTAATTCCTTCCTTTTCTGGTGAAAATGGAGTCTACACTAGAACCAGTGCATGTAAGAAGTTGATCTTCACAGATAATAATGACAACTTTCCTCAAGAGAATCCCCTGATAATGATGGTTGTCAGTGTGGGAGTGAAGAAAAAGGAACTTAGCATTTTGATAGAGATTATGGAGAGAATACTAGGTGACCTGGTATGATTTTGACAAAGTAACGGTATGGCTTGAGTTTCTGATCTAATTTTGACCTCACTAATGGTCCTATTTATAAGTGAACTTGGGGCTGGTTTGGGCCTTTGGGGCACTTAAATCAATAGGGAAAACTTAAAGGGACAAGGTCTGCAATGTACCTTTTGTCCCTATTAGGTCCGTATCCGCTTGTCCCCTCTGACAGGCGACACCTGGTATGAACCAAATTCAAAAAGCAAATATGTCTCCTAATGGAGACAAGATATCTGATTTGGTAAATATCTTTTGAAATGGTAAATTGTTGTACAAACTTTGTATCTTTGAGAGTGTTCTCGAGGACCACCTCCTCTAAAACCATTAAACTTGAAAAAAGGGCTTTGAGGGCCTCCTCCTCTAAAATAATTTTTTTATAAAAAGTTCATTTCTTGTGAGCAACCTCTTGGTTGCTCACTTCTATTATGACTGGGTGTGCACTGTGTAAGGTTTGGGTGAGCCCTATAGTCTTTTTATTATTATTGTCTCAATCTTAAAGTGTTAGGTGTTTGAGCTTACTCAACAAACCTTGTTCCTCATCCACCAAGTCAAAACTCTGGGAGATCCCATCTGGCCTATTTGAGCCCTGCTTTCTCAACTAGGCTACCTGTACAAAAAAGTGAAATATTATTACTTTAATATTTTTTGGGTAACAAACCTTGGAGAGGAGGTCACTCTAGGTTCACCTCCTCGTCCTGTATCATTTTTGTGGTAAGTCACTTGGAAGTAGAGTGATCACTTATGGGTAAACTTCTTCACCCTTCTTCCATTTGTGATATGTTAAATAGAGCAAAGGGAGTTTCTCTCAATGAGTCCCCTTGTCTTAGCCTTTTTTTGTGGCCTCAATTCGTTTGGAGGGGTTGCTCGTGGCTACCCTCCTCTAACTTACCTTTTTATATGGCTTGAGCTTTAAGGACGAGGAGAACCTCATGGTGGGCCTCCTCATCTTAACTTCATTTCCCGTGATTTTGATATTTAGGGACGAGGGACTCCTTGTGGTGGGCCTCCTCATCCTAACTATATTTATGTGGTCATTGATCTTTAGGGACGAGGGGCTCCTCGTGGTGGGACTCCTCGTCATAATCTTTATTTATGTGATCTTTGGGCTTTGGGGATGAGGGGATCCTCGTGGTGGGCCTCCTCGTCCTGTTAAGTGTTATCTTTGTCAAAGTATTCTTTAGAGGGGGTTGCTCGTAATGGGATCCCTCTCACCATATGGGTCTACTCTCCTATTTATTTAGGCAAATGGGTGACCACCCCTCTATAGACTCCAAAGTTGCTAAGGCATCAACATGGCTATTATGCCCCAAGGGGAATTATTGAATGTGGACTTTTTCGAATTTGACTATTAAGGGTGTGCCAATATTCATTCATCTTTAGCATTAAAATCTCATGTCACTTGGTCGGATACCAGGTTTGAATCGCAGTATATATCAAGGTGTCTTGCTCCTACAGAGAAATTTTTGCACAATCTGGTGATAATAGCTTCGTACTCGGCATCGTTGTTAGAAGCTTCAAAGCCAAGTCTGATACCATGCTCAATCATGGTATTCTATGGGGAAGTAATCATAATTCCTACTCATGTCCCCTTTGAGTTGGATGCAACATCCATATAAAGGGTCCACCTTCTAGATTGTCGATCTCGCTGCTTATTAACTAATCGGTTATATTTCGGTCACTGAGCTCCCCTTCCCTTATGATTAAGTGATGAACTTTGCCAACACCTGACCCTTAATCGCCATTCTTGGTTAATAATGCATATCAAATCTCTCAAGTTCAACCAACCATTTGGACATCCGTCCACATAGGTCGACTTTTTGAGGAATGAATTTGAGGGGGAAGAAAGTGATGACTATGATTGAATGAGCTTTAAAATAGTGCATTAACTTGCGCGATACGACAACCAAAGTGTAGGTTAATTTTTCAAGTGGTGGGTAGTGTTTCTTGACATCCAGGAGCACTTTGTTGACTTAGTGAATGAGGGTGTGACGTCCTTCTTTTTTGCATATTAAGGTTGAACTGACTTCATGGTTGGAAACCCCTAGGTATAGATAAAAAGGGCCTTTTAGATTTGGAATAGATATTAGGGGAGGTTTACTCAGATATGATTTGATTTTTTTAAGGGCCTTTGAGCATTCCTCACTTTAGGCGAGGCCTTTTTTTCGGCAATAGCTGAAAGAATTGTTTGCATCGTTTGGAAGACTGAGATGAAATGGTTCCAATATTCCTGTTAACTTTTGTATCTCACGCAACATCTTTGAGGCTGAATGCTATTGATCGCCACTATCTGATTGGGGTTGGCCCCAATACCCCTTTTGTTGTCTAATTACCCTAAAAACTTTTCAAACTAAACCCTAGAGGAGAATTTGGCCGCGTTGAGATTTATTCGGTAGTGCATGAGGATCTGAAAGGTATTCGCTAAGTCCCCTAGATAGTCGACTTTGAGATTGTTCTTAACCAGCATATTATCAATGTACACCTCTATTGTGTCCCCCAACTGTTACTTAAACACCCTTATGACCAGTTGTATGTACGTAACTCCTGCATTTTTAAAGACAAAGGGTATGACCTTGTAACAACATAAGCCAACGTTGGTTATGAATGAACTTTTGTCTTGGTCGGGTACAAATAAAGGTATATGGTGATACCCTAAGTATGCGTCCAGAAAACTCAGTCGCTAATGACTGATTGTAGCGTTGACAAACTGATCGATCATTGGTAGAGGAAATTTGGCTTTGGGATGGGCTTTGTCGAGATTTATGAAGTCTATGCATACTCTCCAGTTCTCATTACTCTTTTTTAGCACCAGCGGGTTTGAGAGCCATTTTGATAAGATCTTGCCTCCAAAAGGTTCCCTACCTCTGTTCCCACTACATTTGCTTTCTCTGGGCCAGTTCGGTGAGCCTTCTGCGTTATCGACGGATGGGTGGGATCTACGTGAAGTTCTTGTCACATAACTTTGGGTCAATCCCAGGCATATCATATGGCTCCCCGACAAATACATCTTGATTCGCCTTTAATAGAAAAATCAACTCGTTCGAATAATGCGGTGCCGATCAAGAATTTCCTTTTTGATTGAGATGCGTCAAAGAATACCACTTTTAACTTCTCTATGACCCTATCTGCGGGGTTCACCTGATCAAGCGTGAAAAGTAGCATCGGGTCAAAATCCTAATCATTGAATTCGTTTCATCGCGTTAATACAAAAATCTAAATTACGATTGCACTTGCAATACAAGTATAGCGGTAAGTCGGGTATCGAGAATCCACGGGGAGTGATTGAATTTTAGATTCTTATTAGTGTAAAAGGTGATAGGGTGTTATAAAGAAAATAAAGAAAAAGAGAAGTTACACTATGCAAAACTAAAGCGAGGATCGGGATTGCATTCTCACCACACGGGTCGAACTACCAATAATTAGAATTCAAGCTCGAAAGATATTTAACTGAGCATTTTAATTAAGCATAAAAATCACGTAAGAACAAATTTAACCCAAAGTTGCTTGATAAAACATTAAATCAAAAATGGTCACATGCCGATTAAATTCGAATTGTCACTTTAAATACTAACATTGCGTGACAAAGAAAGTTAAACGCATCATAATCTGCTTTTGATACGCGAGGTTTCAATTAAACGCAATTTTACCCAAAAAATAACTTTCGGAGCTCGAGACCCGTTAATGGCGGAACACAACCCCGACCCTATTTATCCAAGGGCAAGACATAAATAAAACTAATTTAACACTAAGAAAGCAATAAATAAATGAAATACAAGTTAATCTAAGCAAGGAAATTAAATGACAACAATGGAAATAAAGCATAAACAACAAATATATTAAGGAAGAAGATGACCTTACAAAGTGGGCAAAAACCCAAAGGAAATGGGAGTGGGGCCAAAGCTCCCTTACAAACCCTAAAACTATTACATAATGGTAGATATTTCTCAAAATGAGAGAAAGTTGTATTTATACAAACCTCAAAAATGGCATAATTGTAATAAAATGAAATCCGAAAACAGGGGACCGAATCGATTCGGACTTGTCCGAATTTATTCAAAAATAGGGGAAATGAAAAAACTAGAATTTGTGGCAAAACGAATCGATTCGCACCTTAGCGAATCGATTCGCACCCTACAGGTCTGGTTGCGGCAGCTTTGTCCAACTTTATGGAAAATATTGTAACTTCTTTGTTATAACTCATAATGAGGCACATTCAGAAGGTAAGTGAAGATAACTCAGGGGCTACAACAACCAAAAAGACATTAGGCCAAAAAGGAAAATAATAAAATGACAAAAATGCCCTTGAATGTGCCCTTGAGTGTGCTTTTGAAGTCAAAACCATCCTAAAAATGCCATAACTCCTTCCTTATACATCGGAATCATGCACCTTCGATGGCCACGTAAAGATAAATCAAAGGGATTAAACTTCCATGAGGACTTTTGGGATTAAAACCCGAATGCTGAAATTACTAAAATGCCCTCGAAGGTGCAATATTTAACGAAACTTTTCCGAAAAGCTATCGGACTTCACACTAAGCACCGAAATACCTAAAAAGGCTTAATTATACCTCATATAGCATGTTAACATATAAAACAAAGGTTTTCTTGTTAACGAGCATAAATTAAGGAGTTAAGGTACGCAAGGGGGCTAAAGTGCATAAGTATAAGGGGTGAAAAATACAATGTTCGTGTTGAATCATCACCCTAACTTCTTCCGCCCGTGGTCTTCCATACATTAGTTGCTACAAGATGGTGTGTGTCCATATTTAGACACTTTATCAATGATCTCTTTTGATTTTTTCTTCTTTTATTTAGGCCTGATGGTAGTGATCAAATATTACCGAGCAATAGTCTGATTGCCCCTGATCTCCATTATTCTGCAATCTGTGGTGCACTTGAGTTTCTGGTGGTAAGTGGAGGGAATAACCTGCATCGCGTGCAGTTATCCCTCCCAAAAATGGCATGGTAGGGTGAATCGATGTCTACCCCCAATGTTTCTAGCCCTAACTAGTAGGACCACCTTCCCTAAAGGCATAATTATCTTTTCAGTGAAGCCTACTAAAAGGATGGTCATTTGTTTCAAGTATTCCATCTTGAGGTTGAGCTTGTTCAACAACTCTAAGCACATGACTTCAGAAGAGCTTCATTAATCGACTAGTAGGTTATCCACGTCTCAGTTTGTAATCCTAATAGTGATTTATAGTCCATCATAGTGTGGGGTCCTAAACCCGATAAAGTCATCTTCCATGAAGACTAGGTGTTTATTGTAGTCTATATCATTCGGGTGTCTGTGGTTGCATGTCGAACTTTTAGTGGGGTCAATTTTGAATGCCTCTATCACTAAAGTGACCTTTTTTATGTCCATTCGGATTGTGTTACCTTAAATCTACTTGGAACTTGAGGCACCATGGATGATAATGCACCCGTGTCCCAACTCATCTTCTAGGAGATTGTCTGGATTCTGGTCATCATTGGGAGCGAGCTGGTCATCTTTCTTCTATATGTACTCATTCAGGTGTCCATCATGGGCTTTCATTTGATGTTTTAGGGCCTTACAGTTCTATATTTTATGCTCGTTCTCTTTATGATAGACGCGTTTGAGTGAGTTGTCCCTCTTACTCCGATCGCCTCCTATCTTCTTTGGCCATTTGAAAAATTATCGGTCTTTGATCTTACCCGAGATCTTATAGATTGATTACTTAAACACTATATTTATCACATGAAAAGATTTGAATGGGTTTGCATTGTCCCCGTTCTTAGGACCTTCATTCTTCTTCTTTCCCCCTTCTTAGGGGCACTTTTTTTATCATTCCCTTTGGTCGCCTTCAGGCGACCATTGTCACCTCGGGCGAGGGGGCCACATCTTCTACCTTGGCATACTTCTCTATGTATGAGATATAATCGTTAATGGTGTCATCCCACTTCTTAGTGAGGGACTGGTGCAATACGGAATTGTAGGGAAAAACTATCTTGAACGATGACTTTCTCTGAGCAATCTTAAATTTCATTATAGGTTTCCCAATACCGTATGGCATAATCCGACAAAGTCTCTTAGGGATTATTACTCACGGTGAGGAGAGAACGCATTCTCTTTGGGTGAGAACTGCTTGTACTGGAGCGAGTTGTAAAGACTTTGGCAAGTGACTTAACATATTTGATCGACTTGTGTGGCAACCTTTCAATCCACGTTTGCACGACATCCCCCAAGCTGGAGGGTACTATATGGCACAGAAGGGAGTCTTTATGGTTCCATAGGGTCATGGCTTGCCTGTACTGGCGCACGTGATTAAAGGGGTTGGTATTCTCATTATACACTTTGAACTTTAGGGTTACAAACTTCTTCGGGGGTTCTTGCTCCTCAATTGCCTTTGAAAAAGGGGATTGCATCTGAGTGATGAGGTCCCTCCTGAATAATTATTTGGTGAAACTATCCCTACGATTATATGGGTGTTGATCCATCTCCCTTTCGTATCAGACTCCAGATACCATGTCTATGATGTCCTTCCTCTTGGTTCCACCTTACTGGATGACTCTCATGCTCAGAATACTCCTGGTTATGATGTGAACTCCTTCCTCGACTGCGAGTTTTGCTCACTTGATGGCTAGTTATCTGACCATGATTCTTATGTTTATCTCTGCGGAGGTCTCGCTCTGTTCTTTCTAGGTGTTTTTTAAACGTGCATTTTTCTCCATTTGGAGGCGTATTACCTCTTCTCAGAGTTAGGCATCCAACCATCTGCGATATCTGAGTGGACATGGGTTACTCGTTGCTCTGCTTAGAGTGCTACTCCTATGGGTGATAACATAGGTGAGGGGAACCATGGCTCCTATTTAGGTGGATCTCATACCCAATTCTGTGTGGTGGTAGTCCACCTTGTTGATTTCTCGAAACAGTTACACTGTGAGGGTGAGACATTGCTAGTTCTTTGGCCTTAACTGATTTAGGGAAAAAAATCAATTCCCACAGATGACACCAATTGTGAGAGAAATTAATCACAAATGATAAATCTAAGCAATTAAGGCCAAACGGTAAATAAATAATCTCACAAGACAAGGATTTACGTGATTAGGCAATAGCCTACGTTCATGGGGGTTTCTCTCTTTTTATTTATTTTCTCTGATTTGATATTAAGTTACATGTGCCCTTTTCCCTGGGGTGAGTGCTACACTTACAGATATGGAGAAGATACAACCATGTTGGACACCTTTAATCTTCTGATTGGGCCACTGCTCGATTTATGCCAATCTCCACTGATATCCATTCATGTGTGATTTATCTTTGGGGTTATCTCTTATAACAATCTTTACATGTTACTTATTGGGCTGACCATCATCTGGACCTAGACTATTTAAGCCACTTGGTTTGGGCCTCTTAGTTTATACCCTAAAAAATCCAAATCTGGAATGTAAAATGTATCTCCATAATACAAACACAACTCTAAATGAATCCTCCAATTATAATAATGTATCTCATACAAATATTTTACTCAAGAAATCTGAAATAATACATCTAATTAAATGCTTGAACTAGGAATAACTGCATGAGTGTAAAGAAGCAAGTGCTAAGAAAGATGAAATGAATCGAAACGGGTGCTGGAGAAATATTCTCACTAATAACTCAAGTCTTTGGCAGTCACTACGGCTAAGACCTCTAGAAAAATAGTTTAATAATGAGTATTAAACCTATAAATTCTACATTGAGTAAGTACGTAACTAAATTTGGGAATTAAAGATCGATTCACACAATTTGTTATAGGAAAGTTTAATTTGATTAAAAATATAATTAAGTTTGTTTTATAGTAGTAGTAGTTCATTGGAATTTGAACTAAAATCCATGTAATATAATTTTTATCATATCAAAATCTAGATTTCGAAATTAGATTAATTACTTGTTTAAGCTTTAATCATATGTTGATGAACTAATGTAGTTTATATGTTGAATCCCTTGATTGAATTACGAAATCATGTAATCTGATTGTAATAACATTAGATTAGAATCATAGTAATGATAATGTGTAAAAGCTCTCATCTTTAATTGAGTATTGAATCAAATCTCCAATGAATTTGATAAATTATGCTTAAACTATGAACTTAGGGTTTAAAAATTAGAATTTGTAATGAGATTATGAATTATAGTTATAATTGCCTAAAACTTATTAATACAGGTGGCTAATGTTGTTAAACATGTTATACTTAAAGGGAAATGTGTATTGGGTTATTTAAAGGCTTTAAACTTAGGATTTGAGTCGTTAATGTTCGTTTCTTCATGTTGAGGAATAAGGTATCTACATGGATCTCATTCCAACGAGATTGGAGTTTGGTTCGAATGGGATAGGGGATCTCATTCGAAAGACTTATGGATTTTTGTTAAAACGAATTAGGATTTTTGTTCCAACGACTTTGCTATATTTTGGAAGTTAATTCTTAATTAGTTGTAGATAATTAAAAAGATATTTAAGAGATTGTTTTAGTAATCCATGAGTAGGATTGATTATTGTGTATTTGGTTTGCGTGTAATTATACCGAGGGTGTGTGTGTTCTTGATGGGGATGTATGAGGAAGGATTTTATTGGGGTGCATACGATGTTGACCATGTTGGTTACCCAGTGATTGTGACGGGTTTACCTTGGTCTCTTAAACACACACACAGATGTTCTCTTTCTTTTCCCTCCCCCACATTATCTCTTTCTCTCACACACACATACGCACACAAACACAAACATAAACACACACACACACACACACACACACACACACTCCCTCTCCCTCACATACACATACCCACACTCCATCTCTCTCTCTATATATATCTCTCTCTCTCCCCCTCTCTCTCTCTCTCTATTTTTTAAATACACACATGCACTCTATTTCTCTCTTGTGCACACTCTTTCTCTATTTCACACACACAAACAAATACACTCTCACAATCTCTCTCTCTCTCTCTCCTACACACACATACACACACACACACACACACATATACAAACACACAATCTTTCACTCTTATACACATGCACAGACAAGCATAAAAACACTCATGCGCACTCTACCTCTTTCCTACCAACTTAAATTTATGTTTTGAGTATGCGTATGCGTGGGATAGAGAGTGTATGTGTGAGACGGAGTGTGTGCATGAGTGAGTGTATCTATGTGAGTGAGAAAGATAAAGCATGTGTGTGTGAATGCGTGCATGCATGTGTGTGCGAGGGAAAAAGTGCTGGTTTGAGTGTGTGCATGTGTGTGCACGATATAAAGAGTGCATTTGGGTGTGTGTCCGTGTGTTCACGTACGAATGTGTGCATAAGTGTGAAAGAGATTTTGTGTGCGTGCATGTATGCGCATTTGTGTGTGTGTGTGTGTGTGTGTGTGTGAATGAGTATATGTATGTGTGTGACTATATGCGTGTGTATATGTGTGAGTGTGTGAATATATGTGTGTGCAAGAGAGAGAGAGAGAGAGAGAGAGAGAGAGAGAGTGCCTATGTGTGCGAGAGAAAAAATGTGTCTGAGAGAGTGTGAGCATGTATGGGTGTGCAAGAGAAAGAGTGTGTATGAATGAGTGTGAGAATTTGTGTACATGTATGCACATTTGTGTTTGTGCATAAGTATATATGTGAATGTGAATGTGTGTATGATTGTGTGAGTGAAAGAGTGACTGAGTATGTGTGTGATAAAAAAAGGGTGTGTGCGTGCATGTGTTTCTATGTCTCTATGAGAGTGAGTGTGTGTGAGAGTGATTGTGTGTGGAGTGTAAGAGTGTGCGTGTGCGTGTGAGTGAAAGATAGAGTGTATAAAAAGAGAGAGGTTGTGTGTGTGAGAAATATCGTGTATCTATGTATGTGTATTAGAGAGAGGGGGAGAGAAAGAGAGAGAGCTTGTGTGTTTGTGTGGGTGTGGGGGTGTGGGTGTGTGTGTGTGTGTGAGAGAGAGAGAGAGAGAAAATGTGTGTGTGTGTGTGTGATAGAGAGAGAATGTGTGTGTGTGTGCATGAGAGAAATTATATTTTTGTCTCACCACAAAAGTGAGTTAGAATTTCCGGGAATATATAATTTCCCCATTTTAGATGGAAAAGGGAATTCTAATTTTGTGAAATTTATAAATTCCATATGTGTAAAATGTCTTTTCAAAACTCTCTTTGTAATTTCTAGAACATTATAATTAGTTTTATTCATATTTGTTAGAATATGTGTTATTTAATTCATCTTATTGATACATTTATTTATATTTTTTTTATCAGTTAGAATGTATTAGTTAATAAGTTGTTATTTGTTTAACAGCTTTTTTATGCACAAAGACATAGTAATTTTTTTGTTCTTAGTTAATTCTAGAGGTACAATAATTGCATTACTTATTCTCTTACAATAACATGGCGGGTCAAGACCGTGACACCCCGCCTAATTAAATACCGGGCGATCACTCCTTTATTAAATTAAAATCAAGGTGAACAGTTGGTTCATTCTTAGCATCACTGTCGTTAAAATACTTTTCCAATTTAAACACGCTAAATAATTAAGCTAAGTGTCAAAACCTTTTTAAACCTTATTTCCATTCTATTAAATCCAATTATAAAACCTTTAACCATTTACATTTTTAAGAGTCACACATTAATAATGAGAATAGTAATGAACATTCCAGAATTGAACCATCAATAAATAATCCCAACATTTAAAACACTAAAGGAAAACATCCTGGCAGTAATAAATCCCGAAATAAAGATGCTGGAAGTAAAAAGAATTACAGTCTCTGACAATACCAACTAAATAATAGAAAGAGGGCGACACATGCCACTGCTGGATAAAACCGAACTAGGAGTAGAGTCAATAATGAGGTCGTCTAATCAATGGCCTGCAACTCCCACAAAAGCTACAGCGCGTTCCATCCCAAGAATTCCAAGTAAGACGCCCCTGTGGCTAAGCACTTGTAATACATATATATATATATACACAAGAGAGAAAAGGTGACAACAAACGGGTCAGAGCCCGAATGTGAAGCAGTTTGAAAAATAGTTTAGCAAGTATTTAAAATGCTACCCGCTAATGCAACAGTGATATTAGTATGCGACCCTCTCTTGAGAATTCTCAACTCTCATCTAGTGTGCACATTTATCGTACTATGGAACCCCATCTCTCTCTCTAACTTATTCTCCATAAGTTTTAACACGTGGAATTAAGGTTATGCTATTCACATTTAGAAAATCTAACTCTTCAAGATTTCTTACGTTATTTAGAATAATTTCGTATTATTATAACGTTTTCGAATGCTTATAATGAAGCCGATTAAATTTCACTTTCCTTATCTACTATTTTACTCAGTAGAAGGTTCTCATATAGTTACACGTATATATATATTTATTTCTCGTATAATATATATATATATATATACCAACAGCACCCCACATAAAATCTATGGTGCTAGACTTCCATATATAAGTATATATATACCAATCACTCATAAATTATATATATACTAACGGCACCCCACATAAAATCTATGGTGCTGGCATACTCTGCTATCAAGTCCCCGTATCACACAAACTAAGGGAAATACTAGTTCGGAATCACTCTCGAACTGTATTAACACAAACACAAACAACATTGAGGCGAAGCATAGATTTCAAGTCTCTAAGAGGTCAGTACATACCCTCACGTCTCTTAGGACCGTCTGAACTATCGATTCGATAGCCTGTACCAAGGATATCTATCTCCTAGGGTACGAATCAATCTCCCATAAGGCAACACATGATAAGATCGTCCCAGCGCGGTAACCTCAGGGATAGCAAGTAGCGCGGGTACAATTTTTACACAGAAATAATATATATGCACAATCACACCGTCATATATAAATATGTATTCACATGCAAATTATTAAATTAGGTACTCTCACGACCCAAAATTATCATTATCCGTTATTACACGTTTTACTCAAGTATATCGTATAACGGCCTCATTCTTCTTTATTCTCATTGTTAACTCACTTCTCGTCTCTCGAAGTATTTCCTTTATCTAAGTGCGATTTCAGTAGGCCCTCTCTTGCCTTCTAATCCAACTTAATAGATGTTTCGATTATTTAATTACCACATGTATGATTTCTTAAGTTAGAAAGTCTCCCCGTTTACCCTTTTCTTCCACACATTAAAGTTCCACTTTATGGGATTTCTCTTGACCCTACTGGTCCTCTTTATATTCCATTATATTCTAGCAACCCTAACCAAGGTTTACAACGCATAAAATCGGATTAAGCTAACACGAGCAAAAATTTAGTTTTCCCAGGAGGGTCGATCGATCGATGAAAGGGGTCGATCGATCAAACCTTCGATCGATCGATGCTCTGTGTTCGATCGATCGATCAAGCAGTTATGCAGATTCTGCAGCCAACCCAATTAGGGGATTCTCACCCCAAACTCCTCCAAATCATCATGTTACAGTCCCAAACTCCCAATCAATTATACTATAAGTGTTGTATACCCATTTAAACAATTTCCTACGTAACACATGCGAATTTTCCTCAAGAATCATGGGTTAAAAAGGGGAAAATTCTACATAATTCTTATGAACCCTAATCTTTCTTTTAACTTAATCTCTTTCATTCTTTTTCCAGATTTTCTATCTCTAATATCATGGAATTTCGTGGCTCATCCTCTATATGAGAAATGGATTTCCAGAAATATGATCTCTAACATTATAACATGCAATTTGTGTCACCAATTTATGTTTTTCTTCAAGAATACTAATCTAATCAACCTAAGACTAATATAAAAGGATGCATTAACTTGATAAAATCAAGATAGATACTTGCCTGGAAAAATCTCAGTTCTGATTTGCGGACGATTTTTATGTGGTTGTGTTCCCCGTCGCGCGATCTACGCGTTGGTGGTGACGGCGGTGCAATCGGAGGTGTTCTTTGCCTAGAACTCCTTGGAGAGCTTCTCCCCTTCCTCTCCAATGGCCGTCATTAGCATTAGGTTGTGTTAACCCTAAAATATGACATTTTCCATCTGATATAACCCTATAAAATTCGTGGGATTAATTACTCATTTTTGCGAAAATGTCCAAAACGCCCTCCCGGGGTACTAATTAGGCCTAAAAACGCCTCGAGACCCAAACTAAACTCCCGGGTACACTTTTCTGACTATCTCGACCCTTCCGGACGCGTTGGCGCACTCAAAACGACCATACGAATAACCTATAAAATATTCACTTTTATTAATCCACTTTTAGTCCCGACACGACACAGGCGCGTCCCGACTTAAATTTCCACAATTGTCATTTTATTCACACATGACAATTTTATAAAAATAAACCTCATATATTACTATACTCATCCAGTAATATTCAACAAATAACAAATTTCCAATAATTACTAAATCTCGTCACGCTAGTAAATATTTAAAACAACATTCCGGATTAAAATTAAATTAATTTATCTAAATTAAATTTAATAAATCCTATAATTTAAAAGCTATAAAAATACGGGGTATTACAAAGACATAGAAATCAATACTACAAATTTCTACCTATAACTCTATTTAGAATTTTTCCATAACATGGACAAATATTTTTGGACTGATATATTGTCTAGAGATACTCTATTGACACATAAGATGGAAATAAATACTTTTTGAAATAACACAATTAAAGACACTTTGTTTTAACTTTTATGTTAATATAAAAAATGTCAAATCATATAAAATATTTTTAAAAAACAACTTTAAACATAAGGTCATCTCCAATGGCACTTGTTTTCAAAAGTCTTTCTATCTTAGGGATCAAAGTTTTTTTAGAAAATTTTTATTTTGAAACTTTTTAAAATTGATAAAAAAGTTTATAAAAAGTATATTCAATTGCTTATGTTTAAAATTATTTTTATTACATGTGTTAATAGTAGAACATCTCTAGATAATATGTGGGCCTATTCTATTTGTCCACATAGTATATAAATTTTCATTAAAAAATTTGTATGTAAAAATTCTCACTTGAAATTTATATACCCCGCGGATGCATGTCATATAAGGATAGAGATAAAAAAATCTCATCAAATAATTTTTTTTTTAATTTTTTACTTATCTCGTTTTCACTTTTTTAGTACTTTTAGCCCATGTTCAAAGACATACTTTTATTATGTATATTTGATTATTACATTACATTGAATGAGTCGGTTAATGTGTATCTATCAAAGTATAATTATAAATGAAATTAAATTATAAAAAAAAATCTCTAGATACCAAACTTTTACAGAGGTTTTGTAGAAGATATCGTAGAGGTAGATGTCGATGGCAATTGTGGGTTTATATGCATTGCTACTTGTCAAAGGTTGGGGAGCCAAAGCGATGGATGGGAAAATGTGAGAACGGATTTGATGGATGAAGTTCTGGAAAATAATGATTTCTATGTACATTGCTTTTGTAGTTGGTTTTCGAAAATTGTTCTAAATATGTTAGACGGTTATATAAGGCCAAATGGTCCAAAGTCTTGATGATCATGCAAAAATGTGGTTACCTTTTGGCTGATATTTACAAATGTGTGTGTGTCCTCATATCAAAGAGACATTATCTCACATTTTTACTGATGAAATATGAACGAACTATGGGTCCAATGTTCGTGCAGATTGCTCATATATTCAAGAATCACTTTTGTCATTCTGAAGTTGAAACATGGTTGTTCGTTGCCACCGGGTTTATGTCCCTAACATAGTTGTTCCTTGCTCGAAGCCAAACCTTGGATTGAAAAATTTTCAGATCAATTATCAGAGTTTTAAAAAAGGTGCCCATAGGATGTAGTGACCAATGATCAACCTATAGACATTAAATAGTTAAGGATATGTTGAATTTTTCCTACACATGTTAGAAAATGTGTAGGTAGTTTCTAAGGGATGTCTTGTAATTTTTGTACACATATAAGTCAAGTTGTATTTTTTGTACACATGTAAGTGACCTTGTAATGTAATGTAATGTATTACCAATATTACATATGTAATGGATTTCACTATTATTTCCAATCAATTGTTTGTGTTGTTGGATGTTATTATATTAAGGTTGGATGTATTTATGCTACTGGATGTGATCAATATGTAATAAATTTGGATGATGTATTAGAGTAGGATATTAAAGTTGGATGTTAGTTTAGTGTGGCTTCATCGGCATGTGATTACCGAATTATAATGAAACTCCTCGCTATGTATATCACGAACCAAACCCCTTGGAAGCCCAAATCCCATTGATAGGGATAATTATACCATACTAGCATAGGATGTATTTGGTTCAGCATAATCATCACGAGTTAGGAACAATATTTCGATATGATCACCCCGAACCTAATACATCCTTTCCTTGTTAGGGATAATCATCCCTATCAGTGAGATTTGGGCTTCCAAGGTAACTATTTGGTTCGCGATATACATAGCAAAGAGTTTCATTATGATTCATTATAAACATGCCAAATGAAGCTAATAGAGGAGTGAACTTTTAAACATACTATATATTTAAGCATGCTTTGGTAATGAAGAGTCTCATTATGATTTTCTATACATACTCTTGATTTAAGAGTGAACTTTTAAAAAGAAAAAAAAATAAACACTAAATCTTTTATAAAAGAAAATAATCAACTTCCCCAAATTAATATGTAATATTGCTTTGACAGATTAATATGTTATCAATGTTATTGGTCTGGTCACTCTCCTCTCCTTCTAAGAGGACACTGCAATAACATGGACATTAACATTCCAATAACATAGATATTAACATTCCAATAACAATGTTATGGACATTAACATTCCATTAACATTCCAATAACATAGACATTAACATTCCAAAAACATTGATAACATAGTGAGTCCATATATAACATTTTCAAACAAACTTTATTACAATTTACAACTTTGATAACATAATACAAAATTCACTTTCTTTTTCTTTTTCTTTTTCTTTTTCCTCCCTCAACCATCTTTGCCGTCCATTTTCCTTTTTTATTGTCTTGTCCATACTTTTTAGTCTTTTTCTTAGTTAGATCCTCAATGATAGTCAGGCGATCCACCCCAATTGCCACTTCTATTATTTGGTATACTTCTTTATTTCCCCAAGCAATGTATTGGCATATATAGCAATGTCATCATCCATATTCTTCTTCAGTAACACCACCACTTTATGTACTTCGTCCGCATAGTGAAAATCATTTGCGTAAGTATGAGAATTTGTTAAAGTAAGAAAATTATTACACACTTAATACTTATCAAAGACGTTTTTATTAGTTTGGACTATCGATAAGCAGGGTTCTGGAAAATCAGGTGGGACTTGCTCATGAACCACTCCATGTAGTTCACGTTAAATTCGCAAGGGCATGCTACAGGTACCGACCACGACTTCTCCACTAACAGGTGGTCTTGCCAGTTTTCCTGGTACCAGTTTTACATGTCAAACTTTATTTTGTATCGGATAGTCTTATTTTCCCTCTCTTCCCTTAACCGTGTCATTGGATTGCCAGGAATGATTTGAATTTAGCCGAATTATCGCAAACATCTTTTCGGGTAGTGTGGCTCTGCAACATAAAAGCATATGATTATTCCACTATAAAAATATACATCAGGGGAATGGATATGCGTCACTAGCATCCTTATAAGGATCCCAAAATACCTACACACAAACCAATAATTATAGTACGAATATTTCAAAAGTTAAGTATAGAGAGAATGTAAATCACTTACATTCCCTCCCAACATATCACCGAGCTGCTTTTGGTAGTTTATGAGATTTTGAAAGGCATTTTTCTAAAAGGTGGATTAAATTTCCAACGCATAATTCGGGTCATCGTGTTGTTAAACTCCATGTTGTAACAGCCCCCTAACCGAGAAAAGTGATCATAAATCCACGACTGCAAACCATCAAAAATTAAATTAGTGACAGACATGAAATTAAAAAATTCATTTAGTAGTTACTTGGGGTAGTGAGAGACACCCTCTAATCTGCTTAACACCGGATTGCGATGCAAGGTCGAGCTTCCAATACAGGCGTGCAAGAATACCCATGACCCATGACAAATCACCCACCATTTTCAAGGCTTTCAAAACTTGGAGGTAAAACATGAAAATTTTATTTTTGGTCTTATCGGGAAAAACAGTGCATCCGATAATGTATCGTATATAAGCCCCGGCACAATGGTCTTTGACGTCAGAGGGGCATTCACGTCTTTATCTCATGCCTTTAAAATTTTTGATGATCCAATTCAATCGGATAGTACAAGACTCACTGCACTCTAGCTACGCATCGGCCCTACTATGCCCAAGCCCTTAAGTATCAAGTCAATCGCATGGGGATTTCAATCTCCTCGTCCTCTTGAATAGCGATTTATGGGCTAAATAAAGGGCCACTGACTAAAGGTGTTTGCAATATTTGAGCTATGTCATCGAGAGTGACAATCATCTCCCCAAACGACATGTGAAAGTTGTTGGTCTCAGGATGGCACTACTCAACAAAAGTCGAATCTAGCGCGTAGTCAATGTACCTATGGTTGTATTTGATCAAATCGTAGAGCTTTGCCGTTGCTACCCTCCTTTGCAGCTCCTCACTAAGATCCTTAAATCACCATCCATGTATCTTAGTCTTGTGATTGATACATAGAAAAGACACTCGCTCAACCTCCAATACAAATATAATGTATATCAATACTAATCATAAGATTAAAAAGTAAATGTTTGGAGTATTTAGATCGGGAAATGTGATTACCATTGAACTGGTCCATACACCATAAGCAACATGGTCCTTGAAATGCTTTAAAAGGCTTAGATCATTAGGGCCCCTATAAGTCGCGAATGATGATCCATCTTCAGCAGCCATATTTTTACTATATTGGGCAGTCATCTTTTATAGAGTGTGATGGGTTAACTGATGGCCCAGGGGCCAGGAGCATCAAAATTTCCCTTAACCCGATCCTCCTCATTGACCTCATTAGGAGCATCATTATTGCCCTCACCCTGATCCTTCTTAAAATGGCCCTCTAACGGAGCCTTATAATGACCCTCAAAGGGAGCCTCAGCATCCCCCTCTGAAGTAGCCCCAATTGTGATCTCAACATGCCCCTCTATAGTTCCCTCCACATGCCCCTCTCATTAGAATCAACATCCCCATCAACAGGATACTCCTGATGGCCTCGTGTAGCAGATATAACATGAATCTTTTCCCTATGCTTCCTCTTAGAAGCAGTAGCCGGCCTCCTCTTAGAACGGGAGTGGCATATAATTTTATCCATATATTACATACATTGAAACAAATAGCACATTTTAAAAAACTATTCTTACATACAACACATGTGAATAACTAAATTACAAAGAGATAGCACATGAAAATTGGCTGTATTTGCTATATTTACAAACATACATGACATGGAGCATATCTAAATGTAAAAGTGTATATATGACATAGATAAACTTATGTACATAACAATGTGTATAAGTAAATAAACTAAATTACAAATATAAATGACATTTGTATGACACCCCGCTTATTAAAATAACGGGTGGCCAACCCTTTACTAAAATAAAACACGAATCATTGGCTCATTCTTATAATCAATGTCGAAACCAATTAATTACTAACCACCTATTATTAAATTAAGTCGTGTGTCAATTCTAATCTTTATCAACATGACACGACAACATTATAATTTTACCATAATTTATTCTGACAATAATAAAAATCCACAATCACACGTTAAGTCTGAAACAGAAATCCATTACATTCAAACGTAATCGAATAAACCATCTATATAACATTCATATAATAAATCCCTATAATGAAATAAAATAAAATAAATCTGACTGACATGGGCAACATGCTCGAATATGAAAATAATCATATCTAGAATATGAGAATATAAGCGATTACATCAAATCCTACAACAACCCACAATTGTCGCAGCTCCGATGTCTAGAAGAATAATCACGCTTAGCGTCCTTGTGGCTGGACCCCTAAAAGATTTTGAAAATATTTTTTGACATCGATTAGAGCCCAAATCCATTTGAAAATATTTTGCAAGTAATTAAAATGCATATATAAATGTATATCCATTCACTCATATTTAAATTGGTACCGCGCTCTCTCATGAGACACTACTCACCTCTTATCTAAAGTTCGTACCTAATGTATGAATTTTAATCACCTAGTTATGCTACCCGCCTAACTAGTTCCCAAGTATCCTTAAATTTTATATGCTATCCCATCCTGCGTAATTTATTTATTTAGCCTTCTCATTTGCTAATCATTATAAATCTCAATTATAATTTATTTCTTAAATTCTATACGTTATCCCATCCTGCGTAATTTATTTATTTAGCTTTCACATTCGTTAATCATTATAAATCTCAATTATAATTTACTGAACCATTTCTAATAACTTTCACTAGTTATTAATTTTCACATTTTAATTCGATATGCCCGTCTATATTTTTTTGCACACACATATATACGCATTTTATTATCACAGCATGCATTCATATATATCACTCACTATATATGTTCAATCACCATCCCTAATAACAATAATTTACCTGATGCGGGTTTTTAATGCTATAATAATCCAGGAAATACTCATATCGTCATGGTCATCGCGTCGGGATCTCACACCGAACTATGATGGAAAACAAACAACAACGTTAGAGGGGGTCATAGGTTCCTCGATGGTGAGTAATAACCATACCCATAATTACTCAACTCGAACTCAACCTTAACAGGAACGTGCATGGCGACTATGACTTGTGACTAATATGTATCCTGCATTCGCTAGCCAAGGAAGATCACTCACTTGCGCAACCTCCGATGATATCCCTCAGAGGTGTATGTCATTATATCCACATAATTATATCTTCACATTGATATAACACACACACACACATGTATATATATGTATGTATGTATATGTATACACATACATACAATTTTATGCATATCACAAATGGCACAAAATGCATTATCACTCAATGCTCCATCATATACTCAATTAATTAGTTATTCACTTAATTAGCTTATTTTCAAATATAATTTCTGGACACGCAACTACATCACTTGGCTTGTATTTCAATTCTTAAATGTTCATCACAATTCATTAATAAATCCCCGAGTATGATTCACCTCAAGTACTCTAAATTTCACCCCGAAAAAATCTCAATTTTAGACATGTTTTAAAAAATACAGCAAATTTGATCTAAAAATAATCTGAATCACCAATTCGGCTTTAGATATGAATTCTACACGAAAAATTGAGTCGGGTATGTGCTTGAGTTTTTTTTCAATTATCTTCCGAAAAGCACTAAAAAAGAAGACCTAAACTCTATGAAACTGATTTTTCTCCATTTAATTTCAACCACCTCAATATCAATTCATATCACAATCAATATTATACACTAGCCAATCCGTATAGAGTATAAGGGGATATTTCTAAGATGATTTTAACATCTAGTAATTATTTTAATTCAAAAGATTAATCATCAATTTATAGGATTAACAACTAAAGTCAAGAATTGCATCATTCTAATAATTATATCAGATAATCATTTTCATATACCCTTTCTTCCTATCAATATCAATTTTTTAGAATTCTCAATCCATATTAATTCTTTAAAATCCATAATTTATATCATTTCTCAAATACAAATCATTTCCCAAAATATAAATCATTTTCCAAAACCCCATAGTTTATATATGTGAAACCATCCCAAAAATATCATTTCCCAACTATAATATGACTAAAATTGAATACACAAATTAAGTAGCAAGTTAATTAATTGCCTTAAGGTTTGTAGAGTCTAATTTTTTATGAAGACGTTGCTAATCCTCCAAGAATATCCTTCCAGTTCTTTAATCCTAGAATGTTATTGAAAAATTCTTCAATTTCTCCCTTAGAATCTTGAATTTTCCTTCCTAATTCTCCATTTTCTCTCTAACTCTTTGTACAACTCTCCTAAACTTTGATTTTGTGAAATGACTCTTCCCTTTAATTTTATAAGTGTAATCCCACTTTTGGCTATTCACATGCCACTAAGAAATCCAAAGATCATCTAAATTAGTCCTGATTAATCTAAAAAGCCCCAAGACCATAACACAACCCCCATGTACTTAATTTTGACTATTTTGATCGATTTCGGATCAACCGTGCTCTCGAAATTGTTACCCGAGTCACTTATCAATATTTTTCCATCCCAGACTATTATAATTTAATCACACAGTCCCGATTGAGATAATATTAAATTCTGTCGCGTTTACTCACTTACGACTTAATTCAATCTTATTTATTATAACAAATTAGTAAAAACATAAGCACATAAATATTAATTCATTTCACTCGAAATTAATATTTATTTAATTTTCCCATTATTTCTTGATTGAATTAAATTATGTGACTTTCGCATAATTTAAATGTCCAGTTAAATATATATAAAACTACGAGGTATTACATACTTCCCCTTGAAAAGTAATTTTGTCCCCGAAATTCGAGTAATCCTGGTACCAAAAACTTGGGATCCTTACCCGCATGACATACGAACGTACTCATAATCAACTCGTGATAACATTTTGATGGCTCCACTATTCATCCACTAGTGGTATCATCCTGTCTAAAGGCCTACTTGCTATGGCCCACTATTAACGACGAGTCTATTAAAATCTTTTCATATTGTTATACTCTATCATTCGTAAGATTTCACCTATACAATGACATGCTAACAATGCTCCAATAAGATGAGCCTATACTCTGCTTGCTTTATCATCTCAATGTTGGAAAAGGCCCCATTTTTCTAGGTGGCAACTTCCCTTCTTTCCTAAATCACATAACTTCCTTCTCGGGAGACACCCACAACAATTTCTGACCACTCATGACAGTCTTTAACTCATCGATTCATGATGACGTAACTCTTACGACGTTCCTGAACTATACGAAAATAACTTCGATTATCTCAATCCCTATCGATCGACTCTAAATCACGTCCGACCTGCGAAACTGAATATTTCCCCACCCAACCACAGGGTGGGAGACAAAGCCTCCCTCCTCAAGCCTTAAAAGTCATATTTGTAGCTGGTACAATTCATTACACGCAGCTCTACCAATGGTAATTACTCCTCCCAATTACCTTAAAGTCTATAATATTCATCTCTCTCATCCTTCAATATCCTAGTCACTTTTTACATTTACTCCTCGGTCTACGAGTAACATGTCTCATTCAAAATGCAATTCGTCCCCACTGCTTCGTAATACTCCCAATCGGAGGTGGGACTTAAGGATCTCATCCTGAGTCACAATAATTGTTGGGCAACTTCTTGTGTCGATTAATTTCCTCTTTCAAATGAAATGTTGGGTACGTTACCTGATAATCTAACTCACACAAATTAGCAATAATTATTCCACCTCGATTAACCAATCCCACAAACCCAAATGGAATCTTTACCTATTCACGATATTGGTAACCCAATAATAAACTTCACTAGTCTGCCTATCCATTCCATCACTGGAATCATCAATTATTGAAAAATTTTGTTGGATCACCTCAGACCAATCAGTTCCTATCTATGAGTGGTACACTTTGAGATAACTTCATTATTTCTCACATCCCACCAATCCACACACTCAATATCCCACTCTCCTTTATGGGGTACTCTAAAAATCATGACCCGTGCTTCTTCATATTTTAGGTCCTTTTCGCATGGTAAAAATCGCATCTTATTTATGTGCAAGCCACCTTTAGCATTCGATATAGTAAGACTTTAATCGACTCTTCAAACTATTGGATCCTTCCTTGGCTAGAGCGATCCCTCGCCTGTGTCTCTACAGTCTTTCAACCAATCTTGGGGTGATAGCTCGCCTTGTTATATACATGTATCTAGACTCTGTCCTTCCTCAATCTGAAGTTTATCCCATCTTGCCCTTCCAATTCTGCTTCTACTGCCCCATAAGCATACAGTTCAACACATTTATTAATTGTCTTTGTCTCGAACAATAATGAAAATCAAAATAACAGGGTACCCATACATCTTATAACTCGTGCATATCTACACAAACATTATGGACGTAACATATTTATCAGAAGTTCGATCCCGTATGCCTGACCTGGCTATATCGTAAGGGGATTCATTATCATTCCATTAATCGCGATTTAATTATGCTCAAGAATGTCCCACCCATCCAATGGTGGTGTAAAAATTTCCAAGTGTTTCTTACACAACATTACCTGGCCCCACTAGCATTATATCATATAATAACTCTCAACTCAATTTTTTTTCTACACGCATATAATGATCACCATTAAAACTCGATAATATAGCATTCAATTATGTCTCCAAAATTTCGACATTAATAAGGTTCATGTATGGAATGTCTCGCAATTGAAATTTAACCAAGGAATCTTACCAATACCCTATCACTTGGCACTATTGGTTATTGAGGTCCTTCAACCTAAAGCACAATAATCGGAACACTAAAAAATCTCATCCTCATATGTATAAGTCTAATCCTCCACTCCTCCATTTCTAAAGGAGTCATATAACAATGCGCTCGCACTATCACTAAGTCTCCAGCGCTAAATCAATAACAATTTAAATATCTCCGCTCGTCCTTAAACCTGATATCCCCTAAATCACAAAAGTATAATCCTTACACATTGGGATCGAATATAATGAGGGAACTATACTCTCTGAAGTCTCCATTTCAATATATATACACGACTCGACCCTCTTTCAAGTAAATTGTTGTAAAAAAAACACATTCTTCCCTAGAAAAGCTAGCAGATAGACTTACTATAACAGTCCACCATCACTCGCCATCGTTAATCAGTCCATACCAAGGATAACATCATACTCATGTAACATTTCTCTAAAATAATCAAAAGTCTAAAAACAGATCCTCCCAATATTCACACCTGCATCCCTACAGATGGAACTAAAGAGAATACCGCTACTCAACGGTAAATAAACACACTCAAAAGTGATACTAACGATATATCTGTTAAGATTATTTCACACGCAATTTAGTGCTAACCTAAATACTGCCATATACTCGTATCAGGTCGAACATATCCCATCTTCCCATGGAAAATTTTTATATTTTCAATTGCCAATGTCTCTGGCTGTTTAAATAGTTCTTGTACATAATACTCGTTAGTCGTCCTTTTCTATTCAGCTTTCGAAACTCAACCAAACTCTTATATGACTCACTTCTATTATACATAATAACAAAAGAGCATACATTACAATATGAATCAATAGTCCTAAGCATTGGGCTCTACATCAAAGAATGTTGCGGTAGTGTAAGAGGGTAGTGAGACCGGGGTTTATGAAGAACTAGAAAGGGTGAAGCGTGACCTGCTCCAATGGACGCTGCCTTCAGGGTTCTCAAGCACTTATAAAAAATTCTCTGGTAAAACCTTCCCTATATAGTAAAAATGTAACTCAAACTATAGTCTACTCCCTGCAAGAAAATGATCTTCACTATAATAATAGTGACTTTACCCAAGAGAAACTCTTGAAAGTGATGGTCGTCAGGTGGAGTGAAGGAACAAAGCACTTGGCACTTAGAGAGAAAGAGCAAGGAGAGAAAACTTAGTAGTCTGGAGTGATTTTGACAGAGTAACGGTATGACTTGAGTTATGATTGTGACTTGACCTTGCCCAGGGGTCATATTTATATTTGGGCACTGGGGCTGAGTTGGCACTTTTTAGGCGCCAAAACTTAGGGGGTTGGTGAGGGACAAGGTCTGCAATGTACCTTTTGTCCCTACCTGTGCGCAGTCGCCTATCTCCTTTGACAGGTGTCACCGGGTGCAAACCAAAGTCAAAAAGTAAATGTGTCTGCGCTTGAAGACAAAATATCTGATTTGGTGAATATCATATTAAAATGGTAACTTATTGTACAAACTTTGCAAACTTGAAGTGGGGCCTCTAGGACCACCTCCTATAAAATATTTGTAAACTTGAAGAGGGAGGTCTCGAGGACCACCTCCTCTAAAATCATTTTTCAAACTGCTCATTTATTGTGCGTAACCCTTTGGTTACTCACTTCAAATGTGATTAAGTGTAAACTGTGTGAGGACTGGTGACTATTAGGGTATGTTTACTAGTGTTCTCTCAATATTAAAGTGTTAAGTGGTTGAGCTTTCTCAACAAACCTTGTTCCTCAGCCACCAAGCCAAAACTCCTAGGAGATCCCATATTGCCTAGTTGAGCCCTGCTCGCTCAACTAGAATACCTGTACAAGAAAGTAACATGTCAGTACTTTGATATTTACGTGAGCAACAAATCTTGGGGAAGAGGTCACTCCAAGTGAATCTCCTCACCCACTGGTTCTATTATGTGGGGAATTATAATTTCTGGGGACGAAGAGCCCTTTGTAGTGGGCTTCCTCATTAAAATGTGTTTTCTAAGTTATTTGGGACGAGGGCCCCTTTTTAATGAGCCTCCTTGCCCAAATTCCAAATTGTGAATTCAGGATACTTTGGGGCGAGGAGCCCTTTTCGGTGGGCTTCCTCACCCAAGCTTAACTTGTGAGTTTGGGGGCATTCGGGACGAGGAGCCCTTTCTGGGGCCCTCCTCACTCAAGCTCAATTTTATTGTGGTTCTTTAGGAACTTGGAGAGAGGAGCCCTTTCTGGGGCCCTCCTCGCCCAAACTCTAATTCTGTGAATTTTAAGACATTTGGGCGAGAAGCCCTTTATGAGGCCCTCCTCGCCCATTGATCATTTTCTGTGATTTTTTAGGAACTTGGGGCGAGGAGATCTACGGAGGCCCTCCTTGCCCAAACTCTATTTTTTGGAGGTTTGAGGGTCTTAGGGCGAGGAGCCCTTTCTGGGGTCCTCCTCGCCCATTTTTTATTTTTGTGAGCATTGAGGATCTTGGGGCGAGGAGCCCTTTCTCGGGCCCTCCTCAACCATTTTTCATTTCTGTTAGCTTTGAGGATCTTGGGGCGAGGAGGTCTTTTTGGGGCCTCCTCGCCCATTTTTCATTTCTGTGAGCTTTGAGGATCTTGGGGCGAGGATCCCTTTCTGGGGCCCTCCTCGCCCAAGCTCTTGAGCTATCAAGTGTGTACCCCTCTACATGAGTCCCTCGTACAAAAATCTATGTGTTGGTCATAACAAAGGTTTTTGTACGCAATGATTCATTACTGTCTTGAAATTTGAAACATCACTATTGCATTAATTAGGTCTATCACTTCATCCTACTTTTAGGGTCTTAAGGCAGCACGTGCCACTTGGGGAACACACATCTCGTCATTGGGAAATATTCAGTCCCCTTTTTTATTGGCAGTCTGGGCATGTCATAATAGGTATAAAAGGGGCTTTTAACTCTTCTTATTTTTTTACCTTGTCATTTGTTAACAAACTCAAGTTCTTTAGAGAGATAAAGAGAAAAAGACGTTAAAATCCTTCATAGCCATTTTCGTGTTTTTCTTGCCTTTACTTATTCAAATGGCTTCTTCATCTTCTCAAAACCCCACCTCCACCGTCGTCACTGCTACTAGTGAGGTATTAGTGGGTGCAATGACCATTTCTATCACTATTTACACCGTCTTGGCCACCGAAAGAACCATCATAACATCGAAGGTTCTATACACTGTTCAACTTTCGTCTGTTGAGGTTCCCCTTTTGAGGGTCTTCTCGTCTGCTGTTACGTTTATGACAGGGGTGTTTTCCCCTATGGCTATTTCTGTGAGTAAGAAATCCTCATCTAGGGCTTCCTCGCCCAGGAGAACTTTCGCTATTGGCTCTTCCTCGCCCATTGGGGCTTCTGCTGCTATTGGGGCTTCCTCGCCCATGGAGGTTTCTGCGAGGAGGGTTCCTCTTCTGCTAGAGTCCCATCCACCTCCTCGTCCAGGGTATTCCTCTCCCCTGGGTCATCCTCGCTTGCTGCCACCATTGGGGCTTCCTCTTTCATGGCCCTCCTTGCCACTGGGACCACTTCCTTTTCCTCGCCTCTTATTTATTCCAAATCTCAAAGGGAATATCTTATCGCTCGTCAAAAGAGAGATTTTGGGCTATATCATCTGGCACCCTATTTTGGCAAAGAGGACACCTTTATGACTTCTATAACAAATTTTGAGCACGAGTTCGTGGCCAAGATCAACGAGCGACCCAAGGTGGGTCTAGGTGAGTCTTCTGATCTTCCTATCATTTTTCCTGATTCAATTCTTAGAGTACGAGTAGACAGGGGTGATTTTCCCCATTCTAATATTTAGGTCAAATCATATGGGGAATCCACAGAAGAGTGGGGTCTATGGGTGGATCATGTCTTGTCCACTCTCGTACATAGAGCCATTATTGAGGAACTTGGTTTTCTGATCACTAATAGCATCCTTTAGGCTTGCTCCATTACTAAACAGGAGCGAGCTTTTACTTTGTTGACATCTCGTTGGAGCGTGGATTCTCACACCTTTTTTACTGGTTGGGGTGAGCTTACTATTGCTTGCGAAGATATTTGCGAGTTGCTCGCGTTACCCTACTTAGGCAGTCACATCCTTACTGATGGCTTTGAGGATGAAGTTAAGGAGAAGATGGTGGATGATCTCTACTCCACTTTGGGTGAGTGCTCAAAGTATGTAGCTATCAATTTTACTAGGACCACTAAGCACTCCTTCACTAAATAGCAGAGATATTGGTTCAAGGATTTCGAGCAGCTGCCTAAGGGGGAGATCTCGAGTAAGGCCTTGAAGAGTCAAGAGGGCCTAAAAATTAACTCCCCGTCACACTTGGCAGCATTTTTTGCCACCTTTCTGAGTAGGTTTCTTCTCCCTGGGAGGCCAAATGACTCTCCTCGTGAACTCTTGTTCAAGCTTACTGTGAGGCTTTCTCGAGAGAGGGTATTCCCCCTTACAACTTTGACTTTGGGCTCTTTATATACTTGGCTGGACAGGGTCCATGTTGATGGTGAGCATTTTTGCAGTCGCTATGATGCCATTAACTTTGCCAACACTTTCATCATTTTGTCCTTTTTATTTGAGAGATTTCCCAACTTTGATCCAGAGGTAAGAGCTTTTCATAATGGAGTTGCTCGTGCTGTAAAGTGGCATAAGAAGACCCCTAAAATTCCTCTGGGTATCTAATAGATAATATTGATGAGTTTTCTTTTAGGCCCTCCTGCAAGACAGTCAGAGGTATTCATTCTTGGCATTCTTTCTTAGCGACTGGTGGTACTTTCTACTCCCTGGGAACGCAGAGTCTATTTCTACTTACCCTCATATCTCTGTGGTCATTATGCTTCTACCTTGTACTTTTCCCTCTTTTACATAGTTGGTCCAAAGTGTGCAGTTATACCATTTCAAGAGACTGAGGAGGCAGTTTGGTTACGACCAGGGAGTTCATACCCCCATTTATCCTTCGAGCACCTCCCTTTCAGAACTATACTTTGTGGCTTTTGCTAATTTCACCTTTGAGGGGGTAGTTAGTAGGGCTGGTCACTTGGCAACTTATCCGTGCCTTCCCGAGATTATCTACTTTCTTTCACTCACTCCTAGTTCACTCTTTGGTAGAAATAGGTTCTATTAATCCAAAACTGTGCGAGGGATGTCCTTCATGAGACCATTTACACAAAAATCCCCAATAATGATAGATACTTAGGTAAGAGGACCCAAAAGTCTATGTGGCACCAGAGTACCATCCCCAAGACTCCTCTCGACCAGCTCACTCTTATCTTAGTAAAGCCTCTGCTTGATGAATTAATTTATTCCAAACAACCTGAGCCCTAACCAACCAGATCAAATCCTAAGGGCAAGTTAAAAGTTATTACTACATCGAAGAGAAAGCATCCTGATGTGGATGCTTCCAATTTCATTCCAGCTACTTTTGCTTCTTCTACTACGACCACGATGGCCCTTGTTTCTCTCCCTCGCCAGTAAGGACTAGGGCGACCAGGAAGAAGAAGAAGAAGAAGAAGAAGACCAGTGTTTAGACCTCTACCCCTTCTCCTGCACCAAACCAAGGGTCTGACACTAATGACCTTGGGGTAGAGAAGATATACAGAGCAGTCTGAGAGCAGGGCTATGAGGCCCTTGGGTTATCTACTAAGGGAGTTGTTGTTACTTCTAGTCCCATTTATGAAGGTACTGTAACTCATTCCCTTTTACTTTGCAAAGCTAATTTTCATTGGGTTTCACTTACTGGTTCCCCTTCTCTATTATTTGAAGAGGAACTAGTCGATTATATAATCCCTCCCTCCTATAATGATGATGGTTCTTCTTCGAATGAGGCGAGAGTCACTGACCCTTATGATGATTAGCACATTAATACTTTTTATTTGTTACCCGTTTCAGAGGAGTTTTCTGGCGAGGGCACCTTGATAGGATCCCTTTCTGCTTCTAGCCCTACTACTGGACATCTACCGTATGGGAAGACCTCCCGATCTACTACTGTAAGCCTTTTCTTTAACTTTTTTATTACTATTTTACTATCTATTTTCATATACATAACTCGGATATAAATTATCTTTATCTTTGCGACCTTTCCAGGGTATCTCTGTCATAACGCATGATCCAACGCTTTCACCTCCTACCCGAGGGCCCTTTGCCAAGGCTAGCAGTTCTGTGCTGGTATCATCTTTGGGCCTGTCAAAAGAGGTTTATCGCTTCCCTCTACCCATTTGCTATTGCATTTACTTTATTATATTTTTTTAATAGTCTCTTTGTTCTCTTGTTCTTTTCTATACAGCTGTCTACTGTGTTTTCGATATTAGCAAGGACTTCTTCGATATCTTCGTCTTCAGTACAGGTAAACATTAGCTCCCCCGAACCCTTTATATTTTTTTTTTGCCACATTCTTACAGTGTATCATTTTTTGAGGTCTTCTATCCTTGTGCATGCAGGTAACTATTTATGTCAGTCATCTTTACTCACCTCCCCCTTCTTCTGTGGTGAGAGGTTCTCCTTTCTGGCTGCCTGAGGTACTTTTAACTTATCTTCTTCATTGCATTTCTCTGTTTTGTCATATTCTCTACACCCATAACTATATCATCTTTGTGTATGCTTTTAGCATAGGGACCTTTCTTTCAACGACCCTTCTTCTATTGAGGGGGCAACACCATCCTCAAGAGGCACTGCTCCTAGTATATTGCCTTCAGGGAGAATTCCTTTCTCCCAGGTTTTCATGTCTATAGACCCCAGGCTTCACGTCCTTCACATACCTTATAGGCCCATTTTTACCATTTCATCTAGCGAACCTGTCATACAGGGTAGCTCCACCTCTCAGATATTGCTTATTCTGGTTAGGTATCATTTCTTACTTTGCTTTGCGTTTGATTATCTGACCATTTTGTTATGACTTATGTCATCTCATCTACTGCTGCTATCCCGACGGTTGTCTTCCTTCCTTCCTCTTTGGCGGGGTTTCAAGTACGCCTGCCTGGGATTCTTTTGTCTTTTCGGTCCATATCTCCATGCCATTGAGATTCCATTTTCATACTCTATTTTTATGTTCTTTTAATGTTAGTTGGTTGGCACTACCTCTTCTCTGCCCGCACATTCGATTCCCTTTCTAGTAGCCCCTGCTCTGGGGGAGCTCCTAAGGTAGCACCTACTTCAGCCAGACTAGCTAAAGTCCCATTGTCTGAGTGGCTTATCCCTAGCTCCATAAGACCAGTCTTAGCGGTATGTTCAACCTTTGAAAACTCTACTTGCTATCTTGATTACACCTATGTGGATGCAATATTTTCTTTTTAGCATATCTGTGGATGTGGTCTCTTTACTTGCGGGACTTATATTTGAATTTCCAGATGCGTAGTCCGCCAGTTCTTGTGTTTGAGGATGTATTGGTCACCCACCAACTGGTTCCACTCCCGCTCCAATAGTTAAACAATCTCTGGTAAGTGTCCCAGTGGGGCACTCGCAGGTAAACACTTCATATTTCCTATGTGAATACTTTGTTGGCATTTACATATTTCCCTATTTTCAGGTTAGCACAACGATTGTCCCTTTGGATGTGGGACAACCAGGGGGGATTACTATGAGTCAGGTATTATACTGGCATACCTTACAATATCTTTATTCCCCTTTTTCTTCTTTCTTCTACTATGCAAGTAAGCTCACCTTCACATTCCTGTTTCCTTGTATTCAAGTCAGTGATATGGTCATCCCTAATTCTGTGGGACCTATTGTGAGTGTTATACTGCGTACTCCCCGGGTATTGAACTGTCATACCTGAATTCTTTCTGTCTGTTCAAGCAGGCACCTTTCTCTTCTTTTTATTTTTAGGAAAACAAGATATTAACATTTACCTTTTTTCTATTAGGCTGGTACTTAAGGCTATATGCTGCCCCCTCACTTTAGTGACAACATATTGACCCCCTAGGATTTGGGGTAGGCCTTCAATGATCTTTGTTTCGATTCAAATGTGAATGACCCCCTCTTATTTCTTTTCTTCTCTACAACTTATCCCTTATTACTTTCCATTCTGCAGGATCCAGTTGATGAGCCCACTAGGGAGGTTGACCAGAGTTCCAAAGCGACTGGTGATGCTGGCTCCAACAAGGATTCCTCTGTTCCTCTCTTAGAGCTCGAGTCTCATAACACTGGTTATGATGACATAGAGTCGAAGGCTCCTGGTGCTTTTATGAGTGTTATGTGGCGTTCAAAGTTGCCCTCTCGATTATGTGCTCGGGAACAGGAGGTGTTGGAGTTTCTTTTGGAGCACCATCCTGAGACATTCACCTCCCAAAACATCCTCAACATTAACAATCTTATAGTCTTCAATTTGAAGGCCTTAGCTAGCCATCTTCATGAGTTCCTATCTACCCCTCCCACTGATGTGACTGCTAGGAGGGTCTCGCTGTTTCTCCAGACTCTTTATTATCTTTAGCGTTTCTATCATTTCCAGCTAAATTGGCTTGAAGTTTTAATTCATTTTCTCGGCACCAACTTTAGTAAGAAGATGAAGCTTCATACTTCCCGGAAGACTAGGGAGCAGTATCGTGAGGCTGATGTTGCTCAGATTCAGTTTCTATAGGCTAAGCTGGCCAAGCTGGGAGGCGGGTTCTGCTGAGGATGAGGCTCGGATAGCTAGGTTAGAAGAGCAACTCGTTGAGGAGGTTGGTCCCTCTTACCAAACTTTTGCTCCTGCCAGAATGTATTTTTCATGTTATCTAGTGAATAGACAGTTTGGTTGTTTAGACTTCTTTTTGTGTACTTTTTCACATGTAAAGGACTTCGCCATTATTAATGAAAAGTATTTTTGCTGATTTCTATCATTTTGCTCATTTGCCTCTATCTCAACCTTGATATCTTCTAACTATGGCTTGTGCTAACATATCCTCTAGCTATGTGGTATTTACTTTTTCCACATAAGAAAGTAAAATATTTAGAACTGTTCCCTTTAACTGTAGGGTACTTGCATTTTATCCAAGCAAGCAATATTTTTATAACTGTCCCCTCTGAGTGTGGGATACTTGCATTATATATGTGCAAGTAAACATTTTTAGAACTGCCCCCTCTGATTGTGGGGTACTTGCATTTTATTTGGGCAAGTAAATATTTTTAGAATTGTCCCCTCTAATTGTGGGGTACTTAAATTTTATCTGGGCGAGTAAACATTTTTAGAACTGTCCCCTCTAACTGTGGGGTACTTGCATTTTATTCGGGCAAGTAACATTTTTCGAACTGTCCCCTCAAATTATGGGGTACTTGCATTTTATCTGGGCAAGTAAATATTTTTAGAACTGTCCCCTCTAACTGTGGGGTATTTGAATTTTATCTCGTCAAGTAACATTTTTAGAACCGTCCCCTCTAACTGGGGGTACTTTCATTTTATCTGGGCAAGTGACATTTTTAGAACTGTCCCCTCTAACCGCGGGGTACTTGCATTTTATCTAGGCAAGTGAACATTTTTAGAACTGTCCCCTCTAACTGTGGGGTACTTGCATTTTATCTGGGCAATTAAAATATTTTAGAACTATCCCTTCTAGCTGTGGGGTACTTGCATTTCATCTGGGCAAGTTATCGTTTCTTAGGGAATAAGCTGGGAGATAAAGGGTTAGCTATTCTCCTTCCTTTAAATAACCCCCCCCCCCCCCCTTTTTTGAGAAATTATAGCTGGGGAATGTAAGTCCCCTTTTCTATATTCTTTATATGAGACGGTGAAATAAGGCTTTTTCTTTGAGAACAGAAGCTAAGGCTTGCTCTAAAAAAAGAAAGATTTCCTATGTATTTTTATTATCGTGACTTGGAGGACATCCTCCTGCTGGTCTGGTGACAAAATTAAAATCATTTATCTAATATGCTTGGAGAGACTTTGCTCAGTATACTTTTCTATTGGGATGGATGTAACCCCCCAAGTGTAGTGAGTAAATTACCCTCTATCTGGGACTCTCCTCTAATCTAGCAGAGAGAGTTAAAAATGTATATGCATATATATTATGGTTTATTTATCTTATGCCATTAGCAAAAAATGAGAATCATCATGCAATGTTAAAAAAAGAGTTTCCATTAATTTATATTCATTGCCTATATTATTTATAAGACTGTATTGCTCTTATCATTTTACAAAAAAAGAACTTGTCTAGTACTAGAACAAGCTGTTCAAACCTTTCAATAGAAATGAAAGATTTTCCTTTAACAATATTAGGCATAATACCTCTTCAGTCATTTGCAGTTGATGGACTGGAGGCAATCACTCCCTGGCTTTGAAATCTGGCAATAACCCGACTTGCCTACCCCTTTGACGACAAAGGGAGCTTCCCAGTTGGGTTTGAATTTTGATGCTAACATGGTGCGGAGATGGTGAGTGGATGCTCGTAATACTAAGTCTCCCACCTGGGACTCCCTAGGCTTGACCAAGTTTTCGTAGGCTCTGGATAGTTGCTGGGTGTAGACTTTGAAGTCCTCATTCGCCTTGTCTTTATGCTTATCCAACGCCTCTAACTGCACATGTCGTGGGTCAAGGATGAGCCCATTGCCGAGAGCAACTCTAGCTGAGGGTACTGCCAACTCCACTGGTAGGACAACTCCGGTCCCATATACTAGGGAGAACGAGGTGAACCCTATCGATTTTCTTTTTAAAGTATGATAAGCCCATAGCACCATGGGCAATTTCTCATCCCATGCCCCCAGCATGTCCTCTAGCATTTTCTTCAAGATATTTATCAGGGTCTTATTGGTAGCTTTCGCTTAGCCATTATTCTTAGGTTAGGAGATGGTTGAACTGTTGTGCATAATTTTGTACTTATTTGTGAGGAGGGCCATCTCCTTATATACGAATTGCTTCCCATTATCTGTTAGAATAACCTTAGGTATACCCAACCTGCATATGATATACTCTTTTATAAACTGGGTTACCACTTAGGTATGTCACCCTTCTTAGAGGGATGACTTCTGCCCATTTGGTGTACAATTCAATAGCCACAATGATAAAAGATTTACCATGAGAGGCTGGGCTGATCTTTCCAACTAAGTCAAATACCCACGTGTGGAAGGGATAAAGAGCTGCGAGGCTTTTCAAGCTAACGAAAGGGGCATATATCATGTTATCATGTACTTGATAGGCTTTGCATTTCTTCACATATCTAATGGAGTCAGCCTCCATGGTTGGCTAATAGTACCCTAGCGTCATCAGGTGATCATACAGTTTGGCACCCCCTTATGAGAGGGCCATGAGTTTCTTTTAGCACCTTCTCTATGTCTCCTTTAGCTATGCACATCAAGGCCTTCTCATTGTACCCTTTTCTATAAATATCTCTTTCCACCAAGTTAAAGCGGGCTATCCTTTTGAGCAGATAAATTTCATTCGCCCTGTCTGCGGGCAGGTCTTCATCTTTAAGATATGCTATATATTGCTGTCTCCAATCTTCGAAGGCTTCCACAAAGTTGGCTTCCCCTGGCTGATTAAAATTGGTTGGGCATTTTAGGCAGCTCTATTACAGGTGGGCAACTTCTGTGCTCGTGGTGGGCTAATAGTACCCACCCCACTACAACCATTGATAGAGAGGAATATCAGTGTCTCTACAGTGCTTTTGGTGCATTTATGCCAACCTTTCCTTAGCTTCTTGCTCTTCGACACACCTTGCTAGAAACCCTATGAGACCCTTAAAATATAGTGTTCCCTACAGCATGTGATAGTTATCTAACTCCAACATCTTCATCGTCCCTTTTATAATTTCGAGCTGCTTCACCACTACGTGCCTCCAGTCTTCTGGATCCTTGCTTGGGAACAAAGATGTTACTGTAGTGGGCATTATTCTTCGTCGTACTATGATTGTTGCTTTCGACTCATCCATGTCTATCTTCTTTGCTATCGTGGCTAGTTCATCGGGATTCCTATTCATTGTTCTTGCATGTCTCTCCACAATTACTTCCAAGAATTATCCCAGTAATCTCTAAATGATGTACCTATAGGGTGTTAAATTGGCATGCTTGAGGGAAAACTCCCCATTGACCTGTTTTACTACCAAGTTCGATTTCCCTCGTATGCACAACACCCTGACCCCTCTTCTGAGTGCCTCCAACATCCCTAAAATGAGGGCCTCATACTCAGCCTCATGTTTTGAGCATTTAAAATCTAACTTGAAGGAGAGAGTGATATTCTCCTTCCTATTTGACAATATAATACCAGCACCCCCTATTCCTTAAGCTCTAGAGCCATCAAACTCCATCGACCATTTTTCCATTTTTTCCACCATGCATGCTTGAAAGTTCTCTCCAGGTAGCTCCCCACTATGTGGCTCAAAATTTCCATTTGAAAAATGAGCAAACATATCTGCTACTACTTGGCTTTTAATGGCTTAGGGCCCTACACATTTCAAATCATACACTGATAAGATAAAAAACCGCCTTGCTGCTCGTCCCATAGGTACTGTCCGTACGAGGAGGTACTTGATGGGGTCACACTTAGTGACTATATGAATTGTGAAAGCTAGCAAATAGTGTCTCAACTTCTCGGCAACAAAAATTAAGGCTAGACAATGCCTCTCTACGTTAGTGTATCTAGACTCTGTACTTGATATCACCCTTGAGAGGTAGTACATTGACTTTTCCACTCCTTCATTTTCTTGGGCCAGCAATGCTCCTATGGACCTCTCTCTTGAAGTAAGGTGGTTAGTAATTAATTGGTACTTGATTTTCTCAAAGTCATTCTTCTGCTCGTCTCCCCAAATCCATATCGATTTGTCTTTCAAAAGGGGTGTGAACGGGTGAGTCACCTATGCGAGCGCGGGTATGAACCTCCTCAGGTAGGATACCTTTCTTAGGAAGATATTGAGTCGTCTCTGAGTTTTAGGGGGTGGCATCATCATTATGGATTTTATTTTTTCTACGTCTACTAGCAACCCCTACCTGTTCACCACGAACCCTAGAAACTTTCCAGCGGTGACCCCAAAGGCACACTTGGAAGGGTTCATTCGCATCTTATACCTTCGGCACCTCTCGAACACCCTCCTGAAGTCTTATATGTGTTTGCTTTCTTTTTTGGATTTCACCACTAGGTCATCGACATAAAAACTCTAATATGTCATAAAATAGGTCATGAAAAATTGCCATCATAGTTCTCTGGTATGTGGCCCTAGCATTCTTCAGTCCAAATGGCATGACCGTATAGTGAAATTTTCTTAGGTGTGTGCGGAAGGCAGTCTTCTCCGCGTCTTCCGGATCCATCTTAATCTGGGTGTAGCCAACATACCCATCCATGAAATGATACATCTCATGTCCTTCGATATCGTCGACTAAGCTATCTATGCTCGACATAGGAAATTCATTTTTTGGGGCATGCCCTGTTCAAGTCGCGAAAATCTACGTAAATCCTGATTTGGCTCTTGTCTTTTTTTGCCACTGGCTCTATGCTAGAAAGCCATACAAATTGGCTTAATGAATCCTGCCGCCAATAACTTTTCCACCTCAGCTTTTATCTTTAAGTCGAGATTTGCCTTGTAAGTGCGAGTGGCTTGTCTCACTGGAATGGCATTGGAAAAAATGTTCAATCTATGGGAGCTCACCCCTGGGTCTATTCCAAGCATCTCTGTATACTTCTAAGAGAAGACATCAATGAACTCCTTGAGCAAACCAGTGAGTTCTTTTTTTTTTTGGTCTTGGACTCTTGGAGATCATGTCGAACATATCATATCTTCTCTTAGAAGTATACAGAGATGCTTGGAATAGATATGATATGTACATATCATATTTAAATGGTTTTTGTACATAATACTCATTAGTCGTCCTTTTCTATTCAGCTTTCGAAACTCAATCGAGCTCGTATAAGATTCACTTATATTATACATAATAATAAAAGAGCGTACATCACAATATGAATCAATAGTCTTAAGCATAGGGCTCTACATCAAAGAACGCTGCGGTAGAAAACGTAATAAGTCCGCACACATCCTAAGCACTCTAGAACCTGATGCTCTGATACCATATGTGACACCCCGCTTATTAGAATAACGGGTGGCCCATCCTCTACTAAAATAAAACATGAATCTCATCGGCTCATTCTTAGCATCATTGTACCAATTAATTATTAACCACCTATTATTAAATTAAGTCGTGTATCGATTTTAATATTTATTAATATTACACAACAACATTACAACTAAAGCATAATTTATTCTGACAATAATAAAAATCCACAATCACACATTAAGTCTGAAACATAAATTCATTACATGCAAACATAACCGAATAAACCATCGGCATAACATTCATACAATAAATCCCTATAATGAAATAAAATAAAAGAAATCTAACTTACATGGGCAACATGCCTGAATATGAAAAGAATCCTATCTAGAATGTGAGAATAGAAGCGACTACATCAAATCCTGCAACGTCCCACAATTATCGCAGCTCTGATGCCTGAAAGAACAATCACGCTTGGCGTTCCTGTGAGTGGACACCTAAAAGGTTTTGAAAATATATTTTGACACGGGTCGGAGACTAAATACATTTGAAAATATTTTGTAAGTAATTAAAATGCATAAATAAATGTATATCCATTTATCCATATTTAAATTGATACCACTCTCTCTCATGCGACAATGCTCACCTCTCATCTAAAGTGCGCACCTAACGTATGCATTTTAATCATCGAATTATGCTACCCACTTAACTAGTTCTCAAGTATCCTTAAATTTTATACGTTATACCATCCTACGTAATTTATTTATTTAGCTTTCACATTCACTGATCACTATAATTCTCAATTATAATTTATGGAACCATTTACAATAACTTTCACCAATTATTAATTTTCACAATTTAATTCAATATGCTCGTATATATTTTTCTGCACACACACACACACACACACACACACACACATATATATATATATATATATATATATATATATATATATATATATATATATATATATATATATATATATATATATATTATTATCACATCATGCGTACATATATATATATCACTCACTATATATGTATAATTTCCATCCCTAAAACAATAGTTTACCGGATGCGAGACTCTAATGCTATCATAATCCAAGGAATACTCACATTCCCTGACTATCACGTCGGGATCTTATACCGAACTACGATAGAAAACAAACAACGACGTTGGGGGGGGGGGGGTCATAGGTTCCTCAATAGTGAGTAATAACCATACCTATAATTACCTCACCTCGAACTCAACCTTAACAGGCACGTGCATGGCGACTATGACCAGTGACTAGTACTTATCCTGCACTACCTAGCTAGGGAAGATCAATCATTCGCGCAACCTCCGATGATAGCCCTTTGAGGGATGTGTATATATATATACACACACACACACACACACATAATTGTCACACATGTATATATTCAACGACAATTTATTTAATTATGCCTATCACAAATGGAATAAAATGTATTATCATTCAATGCTCCATCATATACTCAATAATTAATTATTCACTTAATTAATGAATTTATTTTCAAATATAATTTTTGGACATGCAACCACATCACTCAGCTTGTATTTTAATTCTCGAATTTTCATTACAATTAATTAATAAATCTCCGAGTATGATTCACATCAAATACTCTAAATTCACCCCGAAAAAATCTCAATTTTAGACATGTTTTAAAAAATGCGGAAAATCTAATCTAACAATTATCCAAACCACCAATTCGACTTTAGATTTGAATTCTACACGAAAAATTTAGTCATGTATATGTTTTGAGTTTTTTCAAATATCTTTCGAAAGCACTCAAAAAGAAGACCTAAACTCCACAAAACCGTTTTTTCTCCATTTAATTTCAGCCACCTCATTCCCAGTTCATATCACAGCCAATATTATACACTAGCCAATCCGTATAGCGTATAAGGGGATATTTCTAAGATGATTCGAACATCTAGTAATCAATTTAATTAAAAAGATCAATCATCAATTCATGGGATTAATAACTAAAGTCAAGAATTGCATCATTCTAATAATCATATCACATAATCATTTTCATATCCCCTTTCTTCCTATCAATATCAATTATAAAAATCTTAGAATTCTCAATCCATGTTAATTCTTTAAAATCCATAATTTATATAATTTCTCAAATACAAATCATTTCCCAAAATATAAATCATTTTCCAAAATCGCATAGTTTATATATGTGAAACCATCCCAAAAATATCATTTCCCAACTATAATATGACTAAAATTAAATACACAAATTAAGTAGCGAGTTAATTACTTGCCTTAAGGTTTGTAGAGTCTGGATTTTTATGAAGACGTTGTTAATCCTCCAAGAATCTCCTTCCACTTCTTCAATCCTAGAGTGTTCTTGAAAAATTCTTCAATTCCTCCCTTGGATTCTTTAATTTTTTTTCCCAATTCTCTTCATTTTCTTTGTAACTCTTTGTATAACTCTGCTAAACTTTGATTTTGTGAAGTGACTATTTCCTAAACCCAAACCTATAATTTTATAAGTTTAATCCCATTTTTGGTTGTTCACATGCCACTAAGAAGTCCAAAGGTCATCTAAATTAGTCCCGATTAATCTAAAAAGCCCCAGAGACCCGAACACAACCCTCAAGTACTCAATTTTAACTATTTTGACCCATTTCGAATCAACCGTGCACTCGAAATCGTCACCTGAGTCACTTATCAATATTTTTCCATCTCAACCTATTATAATTTAATCACACATGCTCCGGTTGAGATAGTATTAAATTCTACCGCGTTTACTCACAATTTCACAATTTATTTATTGTAACACATTAGTAAATACATAAGCACATAAATATGAATTCATTTCACTTTAAATTAATATTTATTTAATTTTTCCATCATTTCTTGATTGAATTAAATTATGTTTCACTCGCATAATTTAAATGTTCAATTAAATATACATAAAACTATGGGATATTACAATTTGAATAATATACTAACATGCAAACCCCGCGATGCGGGGTCATTTTTTTAACAAAATTGTTAAAATATACACTAAAACTATGAAAAAAATTATTCATAAAATCGGGGAAAAAAATTATTCAGTGAAAAATAAATTCATACGTAAAGAAATTTGTCGAACATAACCCTAATTGATAAATGAGGTAAAAACATAACGAATTAAAGCAACAACTCCAAAATTCTAAAAAAAAGGACCTTGAGCAGCGCCCATTTATTTCTCAACTTTAGCCTGTATTTCACGGAGAGTTGTCGCTTCCTCCTCCATTTCCTTCAATTGTTTCTTCACTGACAGTGGTTAACTACAACTAAAACATAAGTTACTGAATAAAGTTACTCAAAATAGAAAGGTATATAAAAATACTATACAAGAACATATAAATACTATAAAAGACAAAGATAAAAAATAAAAAAATAAAAATTGGAGTTAACTTTGGAATTTATAAGAAAATTCCAAATAGTACTAAAAATAAAAATCTTGTGAGATGTGTTTGATGTTGAAATCCAACAACGAAAACATATATCATAAGTCTTAGGTAAATTATAACTTTTTAACTATTCGAATACATAAATATATATATAAGGAGAAAATTACACTTATGACCATATTTGAACATGCAATGGAGATAGTAATATATGTCCTTAAAAATAGATGCAGGTGAATTAACTATAGCAACTAAAATGATACCTGAAGACACAAAGGGCAGGCCATACCAAAGGCATATTAAGTAGTTTAAAATGGCATATACATAGGGCAATCCTGAAAACTGTTATGTTGACTTTCTCTGATAATTCTTCTGAATGTTGGTCTGAAAGAGGCTAAAGTGAAATGACATAATTAAAAATTAATGATTAATGTAGAGCGTACTTGTTTTCCTTTACTTCTTGGAAAAAAATTGACTACTTACATTGGTGATGCAAATGACACGAAGGTAAAGAGGTTTATTATAATTGGCAAAAGCAAAAAAAAAGATTATTTATAATTTTCAGATCATGCACAACATAGAAAAAACACACAAAGGAAATGTAAAAATCAATGCTAGAGAAGATATGTAATATATTCGAAGTAACCACATCTTTCTACCTACAAACATGCACACAATAATAGAGATTAATCATTAACAAAAATTACAAAAAAAATATTTGTGTGCGGTATAACATGTATTGTTACAGGTTATGCACATTCATTTGGAAGCCATAAGTAACTCAATATATAAAATAAACAAGTACCGAGGAATTTTGTCAAATAGGTAGTGTTGACAAACTATAAAAAATGATATAAGGATTCTGAAATAGTTTGCAATATCTTTGCAAGTACATTGAGAACTCTTATATTCAATTTATCAAATTCAATTTGCCAACTAAAGAAACATAACATTATTTAATCATTATTAATTGTTAGCCAATCAGAACAATTTAAATTTATATTATGGAAAAATCACTAAATAATATTTTGTCTAGATACATACATATAATGATATATCATTTAAATTAAATATATAAAAAGAAAAATTTCAAGATAAATATAGGCAATAGGTGATTTACCCCTGAGGTAGCCATGAATCTTCAAAGTTCGGATAGTCTAAATCTGAAATAAAAACATCGAAATATGATAAATACAGTTCAAATAATAAAAACCTCTATTCAAAAATCCGACATATGTCCGATGGAATTAGTGATCGAATGGGTGCCATTGCAGGTTCTTGAGGGAGAAATGTAGTAGTCACTTAATGGATTAGACAACGAGAGGGATAGGGTATTTAGAATTAAGTTCTCCCAATTGCATCAGTGGGAAATTGAGAGTCTTAGAATGCCATGAAATTTTTAGAAATCAAATAGAAAAATATGAATGTGAAAATTCGATTTTTTAGAAATAAAATGTAATACAAAATCGTATATAATCTAAAATCTATTTGAAATATTATTAAAGAAAAAATGACTTAAAGTTGAAAACTAAAGAAATAAACTCAAAACCCACAGAAGATTTAGAAATCGTGGAATCTTAAAATTAAAATAACATGGAGAGTGAAAAATAATTGAAAGGGAGGATATGCGTACATGTAATATTTGAGGGGAATGGATCTAAGAACAACATGCATTGTCATAGTTGAGCTGATATGGTGATATGCCATGGTGTCTCTGACTCATGAAGAAGGGGTAAGAGATGCCATAGATCGTGAAGGTAAAGAGTTGTATTACAGAGAGCGAGTTTTGAAATGGGACCTGAGTGAGAAGCCATTGAGGGATTTAGAAGGTGTGGGAGATCGATTTAAAGACCTGTATGTGTGTGTGTGTGTGTGAGAGAAAGAGAGAGAGAGCCGAAAATCAAAGGGAGAAAAATTTGAAAAATCTAATACCTTCCTTTTTGAAATGGGTGGAAAACTCTACATATCCCAATTAAAAAGCTAGAATAGAAAAATGGGTGGAAAACCCTAAGTATCCCAATTAAAAAGTCAGAATAGAAATTAGTTCATTAATAAGGATGCCACGTGTCACTGTAAGGTTTGTCGTAAAGATTTAAGGCTACAATTTTATATATATACATAGATATGAACTAGCAATTAATATACATGAACAAGATTATTTTTTATTCATTCGGGGCAAGAGCAATGATATAAAACACCTGATTCAGCATAAATATAACGAGAATGGGGTTACATCTCGTGATATTTTCCCCAAATGAATGTATTTCATTATCCCTACTTTGATTCGACATAAATGTGATGAGGAAGTGATCAAATCTCATGATATTTCCCCCGAACGGTTGTAGTTCATTAAGCGATGTTTGATTTGGCATAAATGTGACGAGAGAGGGATTAAAGTCGAGGTAAAAGACATGAATGACGCTAGGTTCAATTGAGAACTTAATTCGTCAGAAACGTGACGAGTTTGGAATCTTATTTCATCTGATTTACACCGAACAAAATCCTAGGTCGTTTAGATTCCTTTCAAAACAAATTCAATCAATTTGATTCAAAACGATTCTAATTTCAGATGTCTTATTAGAATCATTTTCTAAGCATACGATTAGATATAGTAGTATTCAGAATAATAATTGTTGGTTTCAAAATAAAAAAAATAAGAGATCATACAGTTTGGATTTTTTGGTTCGAAAGAGGCTTCAAGAATAACTTCAGTTGGAGTTCAGTGGTCTCAAGCATACGTTTGTGTATTTGTTTCAGTAAAGCTACCATATATATAGGTTCAAAAATATTTGTTTGTTTCGGTTGATTTTTTATTGTTCAATGAACGTATTCAATGTTGAAATCATAAAGGTGGGATTCCAATAGTTAGTTTGTTCAATGTACTAACTTGAATGAGATTAATCTCTAGTTAAAGTTGAAAGGTTTTGAAGTTGAGAGGTTTGAATGTGTAGAGAGGAGGAAAAGTAAATAATTTTTTTTTATATTTATATATGAAATGATTCTTAATGTGACCTCTTGGCCCAGTGGTATAAGGCTGCCACTGGGACAGTCTTGGGGGTGGATTATGTTTGGTCCCCAGTTTGATCCCTGGCACTGTCAAAATAATGCTTGGCTAGCGAAAGCCAGGAACCGCGAATGGGGATTAGTCGAGCTCCGCGTAAGCTGGCCCGAACTCCTCATGGTATGCTAGCAAAAGATATTTTGATGTAAAAATAAAATTAAGGTGGTATTTTGTAATAAAAATAGACTTGTGTTTTTTAGAGTTATATTAGGGGCACACTCCTCATACAAAAGTTGAGTTAAAAAAAGCGATCTTAATTAAACCCACAAATTCTATTTATATACCCCATTACAAGTTTTAAAACTTTCTTTAGTTGATCAGTGTCAAATGACAAAACTATCACTGTTACTACCCCCCGTTAAGAAAGATTATACTTACAATATTAAAAGAGAAACCCATCTATCTTTGATAAACCGTACAAGGACACCGTTCTAAACCTAATCTATTCAAGTTTATATCTTCCGACGAATAGTTTTTCTCCAATCTGCAATTGTACAATCACCATCGTTGTTTTTTCCTTATTGAAGGGTCATATGGAGGGATTAACGAAGATGATGTCAATGGTGTCGACATCGTTAAGGCCATTTTGATCATTTTTAATTAGCAAATAACATATGTGTTTGGTAGTTAATTAGTCAATCAAGTAGAAAGATCATTATTCTTGATTTTAATAAGTATTAATTGTTAGTGTTAAATCTGGTTCAGAATCTTGGAAATTGTGGTTGTAGATGATCTTTTGAATTAACAGTTTGTTTGGATAAGGTGGTTTGGTTCAGAATCTTGTAAAATTGTGATTGTAGATGATCTTTTGAATTAAGAGTTTGTTTTGTGACTCCAGTACACAGAGATAAATGATTGTAATGATCTTTTGAGTCAAGAGTTTGTTTGGATAATGTGATTGTAGATGATTCAATATTTTTTTCTCGATATTCAAAATTTCATGAAAACCCCGATTAGATTAGATGGGTCAAAAGCATTCCAACCCATTAGTTCGGGTCATTAAGAGCGGGGGGACTATTAAGAGAATTGGTGGGTGTGAATAAAAATAGCCTTAGATGTTGTTTGTTTTTACATCTTAAGTCTGAATCTGAACCATTCAGAATCAAGAGGTACCAAATAGTGTTTGATTTTTTAAATGATTTAGAGGCTAACAACTATTTTTGTCTTTAAATGATTAAGAGGTAATGAAACTTTGAAGTTTGAATTCGAAATCTGAATCAATATAAATACACCTATTTTTGAGATTCAGATTTTTAATTTCAAGTTTCAAATTCAGACCGTAGATTCTCATAAAAAAACAAACACCTCCTTAAAAAAACAAAAAAACAAAGAATAACAAAGATTTGTTGTTTGTTACCAATCAAAACACCCAACATTTTTGGCACCTCCACCGTGGGGGAAAATGAACACTAGTGTCCTCCCCTGCAACTCTTTAATAGCGCTCAAGTTTCCGTTAAAATTTGGCGCTAGTACTTGTAGTTGGGTTCCCCATCTTCTGATTCTCAGGACAAGGAGAAGAAGAATCTGTGTGGGCAATTCTGAAGAATCTTCAAATGAACAGCAACTCAATCTCTCCGTTCTTCGATTCACTCTAGGTATACAGGGATTGGACGAATCATACTTGCCCAGATGGATTGGATACGCGTTTGGTTCGCTGCTCCTACTCAACCATTTCCTTACTTCCAATTCAACCACCACACCTGCTCAGCTCGTAACCTATGTTTTACCCCTCCTTGCGTTTCGTATTTATTTCATACACTTCTCTCTATTTTCAACAATTACACTAACCTCCCCTCATATATATGGATTCTATTATGGAAGGATTTGAAGAGGTGTGTGTGTATATCTATATCTATATCTCTCTATATATACATTGAAGCTTTTAAAGTGCTTAAAAATAGCGAAAGTTTAACCCAATTTTTGAGTTGATTATTTTATATGGGTTCATTGAAATGTTTAAATATCACATAAAAAAAAACTATCTCAAGTACACTTCTTTTAATATTTAAAAAAAATGATGTGCAAACTTAGTGTGCATATGAGTTTGTTTTTCTTTCTCTCTATATAGGTAGACTTTCTTACATCACACTCTATACATCAGACCTAGTTTTAGACTTTAAGAAACCCTTTTTCCAATTTTTTTATTTTTATATTGAAATTAATCTTTCAATCAACATATGTTCAAAAACTTAGGTCAAAATATATTTTCTAGCTATTTTTAAAAAATTCTGCTGGCGTAGACCCTTATTAGGTATTTTTAGCAGTTTTTTTTGTTGGGTTTTTAAAAAATAACTTGAAATTGTATCTTGTCCTAATTTTTTGAACACGTGTTGATTGGAAAGTTAATTCATGGGTAAAATAAAAAAAAAAGAAGGTTTTTTTGGACCTAAAACTAGGTGTGATGTATGAATGACGTAGGAAATATGATGTATAGGAGCTTTGCTCTCTCTCTCTCTCTCTCTCTCTATATATATATATATATATATATATATATATATATATATTGTTGTGTCCGATACCCAATTTATTGGGGCAACCTCCAATCAACAACAAACTCGGATATAATCAAGATAAAATGGGAATAATATACAAGCACATAAAGATGTAAAACAAGAGAGATAACAACAAGTCACCAACTTGGTTACATCCGCGGAGAGATCCGATTAAACTATATTTGAAGATATTTGAAGAAATTACTAGTACGATAAATCACATACCTTCTACCCTTCTACCAAAATTCCGGATAGTTATTATACACCAACTCTCTACCCGAGTGAATTCAAGTTCTAAGCTTTGAACCTTCTCAGTCACTTGCATGCCTTCGAGTGTTTCCCATGTACTCAACCCGGTGTATCTCGCTCCTTATCTAATGCGGTGAAAAATCCCCCACACAATACATATTGAGCACACCTACCATACATGAAACACTCACACTCACACTACACCTTTCTTCCACCTTTATGCAATGCCAATGGGTGAGAGGAAAACCTCTACCTCTCACCACAGACCTTCACTTTTGGAAGAAGTCTCTCTCTTTCTCTAGCTCTCAAATGAGCAGCCAAAGCCTAAAAGATTTAACCCTCATAAGGATCCTTTTATAGGTGAAACACATTTGTTGTGAAACCCCCCAAATACCCCAATTTGAAAACCTTTATTTGGCAGATCTCGACCGCTCACTGATGCAAACCTCCACCTTCTTTGGTTGCGCCTTCCAAAGTGAAACTCGTCAATAAACCCTGGAAGGAACCGCGTCCAACAAGCCCCTTCGCTGCAGCGAACCTGCTGCTACCATGTGGATTTTGAGTCAAAATCCGCACACACACACACACACACATAAATCGAACACTATATGGAAACTGTACAATTCAATAATAAAGAGTATACATCTAAATCAAAGGGACTTTACGATTCTCCCACAAACTAAACGCAGGACAAACAACTAGTAAGCATCGAAAGTGTCACGGAGAGGAAAAGGAGCCAAGGATGGTGAAAAGTCGAGGAAAAAATCCAGAGTGCTTTTGAGATAGAGCAGAATGCGCTTCACGGCGACAAGATGAGGACTGTACATCGTGCAGGCATAAACTGAGCAGCGTAGGCAATGTCTCATGATGAATCAGAAATTGGGAACGTGGAGTTTGCAAATATGATTGGGACGTCTGGGATCAACAAAGCCGGAGGCATTCATAAAACGGTTTCATGAAGACAGCCATGCAAAAAAGCATTGCTAGCATCCAATGATGGTGAGACCATCCGGAAGCTACTGCTATGCTTTAGACCATACAGATAGTAATAGGTTTGATTGGATAAAGGTCTCGTCATAGACAAGGCCATGCTGTTGGTGAAAGACCTTAGCTGCTGTGTGTCGCTTGATAGAGCTATCCGCACAACGCTTGATAGACCTTAGCCGATGTGTGACCAACTATATGCTAATAGTGACTAGGGAGGAGGAGGAACTAGGGTCCTTGTTTGATTTTCAAACAAGGCAGTGATTCATGAGTCGTGGCAGCTCACCATTACGGGTTAGGAACAATCTGAGAATAATAAGCGGGTTCCTCAATGAGCAGCAAGGGCACGAGTTAAAGGATAACACAGAGCACTATCAAAGTGAACTAGAGATCACTATATCACATTACAGAGACGTGTCACCATGGCATGATATGCGGCTGATCAAAAGGAAAATCAAAAGAATCACCAAGGGTAACTGACACATAAACATTTCGGGTTTCTGTCGATGGAATAGTAAATCTGCTGTTGGGCATATGAAAATTGAACACATCAAAACACGCAAGGCAAACTGATTGAGGCACCGATATCTGTTGTGGTTTGAGCTTTATCCCATGGAAGCACATCAGTATTGTTGGCAATAACTTGTTAGAAGCATAAGCTCTTAAATGAGGATATTAGACACACCCCTAAACACGAAGTTTAGTGGTGGGATGGGGTGTGACCAAATAGTCAAGAGAAAGGAGAGGTCCATTGAAGAAGAGGAGTGAGAATATGATTAATGAGTTAAACCTAAATGAGGATATTTTTTCTTCTCTTTTCTTGAAAAATAATAAGGTATGAAGATAAGACTAGTACAAGAGAATGGGGTACTGGACTGAAAAAGAAAAAAAATTAAGGCTTGCAAAGTCACGTCACAAGAATATAGGATAAAGAAGCCACTAGCTTTGTGAACAAGTGAGGTGCAGAGATCGTATTGTCAAATATGGTTTGGAAAGTCAGGCGAAAAGAAATAAAAGGAATAGGGGCGGCTCGCGAGTTTTAATGATATAGGGTATAGTAACGACAAGAGAATATGTGTGTGTGCATACACACGCACACTAGAAAAAGCGGGGAACAGAGGAGCAACGTCTCCCGACTTGCAACGATGGCCGAAATAAAAGATTCTGTTGAGGGAAATAGAGGAAAGGAGCAACGTCTAGGGTCGCGAGACCTCCTCTGGATACCACGTTAGATTTACAGCAACAAAAGAAAAATCAATAAGCCACGACTCATGAGTGGGACTTTATGGGTTACTGACCTCGTGAAGTATGTATTAATGGAGGAGATACGGATAAAGCTATAGCTAGTAGCTAGTAGCAAAATTCCGCACGGAAATGGCTCTTTTACAGGGAATCAGTCCTACAAGGCTGCAGTTTAGTTCCAAAAGTAGATTAGGAATCTTACTTACGAGTTTTATCATGTTTCTATGACATGTAATTATAATTAGAGCCCCCCCATCTTCGATCATCAATAGGAGCTGGTAGACAATCGTGTAACCTGAATACTTGATTCCCAACTATCATTTCTAGCACCCATCCATATTAATTTTAATCTCTCTCTCTCTCTCTCTCTCTCTCTCTCTCTCTCTCGTGGACGTAGACGCGTCCGACCTTGATGAGCCAAGAGTATGTACACATTTAAATAATGAGGCTTTATAGCTATAATGATTTCACTTAGCATTTAAATTTTGTAGCAGTAATCTTTCTCTTTTTATGAATTTATTTTTCTGAAAACTTTTACATAGAAAATTATTGACTATAATGCAAAATAATTGTCACAATCGATAATAAATGGTTTTGTAATTTTAAAATTCTGAACATAGGGTTACAGGGTAGGTCGTTGTAACATTTTTTTTTTTGGTGAAAGGTCGTTGTAACATTTCAAAACACTAAGAAGGTCTTTGTAACAAACTTAAAATGTAGGAGATTTCAATGCATTATCTTCACTCTTACATTAGTGTTGAGTTTAACTCTTTTGGGTAATTTGGTTGGATTTAATTTGATTTTTTTTTGTTGTTTAGAGAACAGAGGCTTTGGGTCTTTCTTTAGCTGGATTCTCTGTCATTCTTCCCTTCCTTGGAAAATTTCTAAAGGTAAGATCTTTCATCATCTGTTTGGATCTGAAAACAAGTAGGAGAACATACAGTCTTTTTGAAGCTTATGTTCACGTGTTTAAATATCTAACATTCAATAAAGGGGGAAAGGGAGACAGTATCTCAGCTAAGCCAAATAATTGGTCTGGGCTCATTTGAATGGAGATTTTGTATTCTCAGTTCCCAAGTACTGAAATTCTTCAACCTAATGTACAGTGATACGATTCTCCATTCTAGAACGGAGGAAGCACCAGTCTCAGGTCTAAATGCGTAGCCATTTTCTAGAGCTGTCTGTAACATGGGTCTTTTCCTTTGCTAAAGGACTTCAATTGGTTGGATCTCATTATATTTTTGTTTTTATGAGTGCATAAAAAACATTTTTTCTATTTTTGACTTGGCTACCCTGGGCTATTGATTGCTGTAATCATAAAGAGTATGGGTGATGTATAGAATTGCCTGCAAGGAGAAGTTGAGTCCAAATATTTCATGCAAATGATTCATTATTCTGCTGTCTCAATATATTGTTTTGGAATTTTAATTTGGATTCAGGAGTAACTTGTGGAGGTTGTTTCAATTCTGTGTCCCATATGAATAACTTATAGAGTTGGGAAGTAAAACTTATAGTTTGAAGATATATCACTGAGCTTCAGTACACTTGGTATGATTACTCACCCCATAAGGGTGGGCTATGTTCAAATCCAGGGCAATTTCACACCATTTTTGGGGTGATGCAAATGGGGAGGGCTACGCCCAATTGTCTAATTGACGTAAATGACGTCAATGGGAGAAAGAAAAGATAATTTTCTCTCAAACTCTCTCTAATCAAATCTCATAAAATGGAAGAATGCCTCAAATGAAGCTACATAGGGGGTATTTATAGGAAAGAGGTTGCTTGGCCTCTAAGCTAAGAATTTAATTACATTTATGTCCCTAAGAGCCAAATAACCTTCCTTCCTCTAAATACTAAACAAAAGGGAAAATACAATGAGTACTAAAAATAAAAGGAAGACTAAAAAATAACAAAAATACAATAAAACCTTAGAAATACTAAAAATAACCCCAATTCTTCATTCACATTATTCTCTCCGCCTTCGAAAAAGTTCGTCCTTGAACTTTAAAGTTGAGGTCGAATGCAAAAAATTCCCAAAATTGCGGAAGAGGCAAAACTTGAGGGGTCAAAACGTAATTTGTTGAAAATTTGGGGAAGATTCTTCAAGTATTTCATCAATATTCATCTTCTTCCTCTTGCCACCTGTGCCAATCAGCAAAAATATGTACCACCGGGGTAAAAAACCAAGGTTTTGGTGTGAAACCCTAGTTCTTGCACTTGTTGGTGGGTTTCACCTAGGACAAAAGATTGATGGGGTAGTATGAAAGGGGAATGGATCAAAATGGGTTGAAATTGGAGTGACTTTGTGGGAGAGGGGCTCTTGGTATTTTTGGAGGGTGGGGGTGGGATGATGTAACACCCCGTATTTTTGAGGATTTAGAATTTAATTAATTCAGTGATATAGGAATTAATTTATCTGGAGGATTTAATTAAATTAGTGAATTAACGATTTAATTAATTTGGGTTATTTTTTTTTTTAAATTTACATGTGTCGTAAATTGAGGTCGAGGTTAGAGATTTTAGTCAAGTGACTCGGATGGTGATTCTGAGTGCATAGTTGATTCTGAATTGGTCGAGATAGTCGGAAAAGAGTACCCGGGGGTAGTAATTGGGCCTCGGGGCATTTTTAGGCATAACTGGGCTCACACGTGGATGTTTGGGCTTATTAATTTGGCCCATAAGCTTAAAAACGGGATTAATGAAATAAAACCTAATTGAGGGAATTGGGGCAGTCATAATTCAAGGAGAGAAACTCTAGAGCTGCAAAGGAAAACAACGGAAGAAATTGAGGATCTTTTGGGAGCCAAACTAAAGGAAGAGGAGTGTGTTCTTCGTCGAACATTCGTCTACAACAAAGGAAATCAGACTCTACGAAATTATCCAGGCAAGTAGTTAAACTTGCTTTCATTTAAATTGCGGTATTGCGATTCATATCATGGTGGGTGTAAACCATATTAATTTTGAGAGGAGTTATTATAGCAAAATTTATTTTTGGAAGGGTATCACATGTTAAATCTGGGTTTTGGGGATTTAAGTATTAAGGGTGAAATTGATGTGAGAATAATATCGTATGAGGCTAGAATATGATTTAGAATTGAAAACCTGTAGAAATTGTTGTTAAATTCGGATTATTGAATCGAATTGAGAATTGTGATTTAAGGGATATTGAGAAAAATCCAATTTATGAACCCTAGAATTTTAATGAAAATCACTGAGGATTTATGTCATATATCAGTGTTTGAACATGTTTATAGATGAAATAAATATGGGAGATAAAGTAATCGAGGTCTGGATTGAAGTTGGAAAGCTTCGAAGTTTAAAAATGGTGGAAAAAGCAGTCGGGGAAGATGACTGATATCTGGTCGATCGATCGATCGACCCCTTCAGTTATTGTAAAACATGAGATTGTAGATCTTTTCGTCACGGTCGCGTGGGTGCCGATCTTGTATTTTTCTGATTTTTTTTGGATTTGATATGATTTTTCTACGATAGGGTGCGTGAGACCGACATCTTTAGGAAGAAATAAATTCGGGTTATTTGGAGATGTCCGTAGATGAGTGAAGGACTTTGGAAAAATATAAAGGAACATTTTTTTATCCTTGTATTAGATAGGGATGAATCCGGGGTATGGAGTATTTATAATGAACGACACTCGATAATATTTGTCAAAAATATACGAACGTATTTGAATGGGCATTTTGGATGAATTTAGCATACGGGCTGGTATCTTAAGGTAGAATTTAATTGATAGAAATTAAATGGAACCTAAGACTTAGAGTCTTATGGGATGAGTATTAAGGACTATTAAATTTAATAAGAATGTCAAACTTATTAACCAAATTTGGTGAAATGAATTCTAAAAGGTTAAAATACGGACCAATAAAGGGAGTCCGGACATTTTGGTTGAGTGATACCACTTGGATAAAATTAATTAAGGTGATAGTAATTAAATTAAGGATCGGGGTTTTGACTCTGATATTTCTCAGGCTAGTACTACGGGAGTTGGGCACAGATTAGCCGGTTTAATTTATTATAGAGATATATAATAAATTATCGAATAATGAATTTAACGAGAGGTGTTAACCTTAATAGTGGATTTTTGTGTAACAAATTCTAAAGGGTGAAGATACGGACCATATGAGTGAGTCGGAGTATTGTAGTTGGGTGACACTACTTTAATAAATTAATTAATGTGAAATTGATTAGAGTAATCGGTGTAATTTGAAATGTATGACTTAGATCAGTAGGATATGAGCGAATTACCTACTGAAATATTTTAAAGGATAATTGCTACACTTCGAGTAGTGGGGGATACTCGAAAGGATACGATGAGAAGTATAATCGAAATTGAATAATACGTAGAATATTAGAGAGGTATATATACTACGTATGGGATATATATTATAGGTCGTGTGTGTACCTATACTGATGATATAAATATATATGTTGTGTTTATACCTACTTCATGCTTTCTTATGTGTATGACATACTTACGCTGCTTGCTATCACGGGAGGTTTACGCGTCGGGACAGTCATATCCCGATGAGCTTTCGGGGGGATTTTTGACATGTGCCTCAGAACATAGAACTTAGGTACTAGCTATCTGCGAGAACGATATCGCTGACGGTCATATGGGTGCGTAGGTATGTGCGTATCCCATAGGCTTGGAACTACGTTCGCCTCCAATAGGTGTGATTTGTATGTATGGTTCGAGAGAGATATTGAACCAATAGTCCTTTATACAGTGCATGATGTATCGGGACTTGATAGCAGATTATGCATGCACCGCAGGTCTCAGCCTAGGGGTGCTGTATTGTATATATATAATTTGTGCAATAAATAGATATACTTGTGATTTATTCTACTACGTGTGTTTGGTAAATGATGTACCATAGTATACTTGCACCGCAACTCAGCTTAGGGGTGCCCTGTTAGTATATATATAACAGTCTGATATATGTATACGTGTGATTTTATTCTACTGTGTGGGTTTAGTAGAAGAGAAAGATAGTGACATTAAAAATAACTATATTATGGGGAGAAATAAACATAGATTGAGAAACTTATAATGGGATAAAAGACATGGAAATTCGGTAACATATTGTATGGGTAATACGGGTTGGGTACAATGAGTTAGTATGTAGAAGGAGACTTGTTATGGCTAGTTAGGTGGGCTAGCTTAACTAGGAAAGGTAGAAGGCAAGCGTTAAGTGTGCACATTAGATGAGGGGTGAGTTATGTCTCAAGAGAGTGCGATACTAGCTTAAATATGAAAAGTGTGCATGCATATTTAATTATTGCAATTTAACTGCTTGCTAAATATTTTCAAAATGTTTTACTTGGACCCTGACCCGTGTCAAAATCTTTTCCAAAACATTTTAGGTGTCAAGCCCCAGGGATGCCCAGTTTGAGAATTCTATCCAGGGATGCGTAGTTGCAGCTCATGTGGAAGTTGCAGGACTTTGCTATAGACGTTTCTCTCATTTATTGCTAGTCTAGGATCTTTACTTTAGTACTCATTTTGGGCATGTCACCCTCACATTTAATATTCGGTTATTTATTGGACTTTGTGTATCCAGGTTATGGTTTCAATTACTGTTGTATTTTACTGTTGAACCAATAGTTGATTCGGTTATCTTTATTTATGTTATTCATCTGTGTTAGATTCAGTCATCAATTTGTGTGGATGGTTTAATTGTTATTTGATTTTCACATGTTGTCAATTAAAGAAAGATAAAATTTGGCACCCGTCTAATAATAATTAAACCATTTACACAAATTGACAACATGTGTGGATGGTTAGTAACTTTAATTGACAACATGTGTGGATGGTTAGTAACATTAATTGACAACGTATGTTAGATTCAACTATCTTTCTTTAATTGACAACATGTGTGGATGGTTAGTAACTTTAAAAAGTTTTCGACAGTGATGCTGAGAATGAGCCATATGAGATCAATGTTTTATTTTGATCACAGGTTGGCCACCCGGTATTTTAGTAGGCGGGGGTGTCACAGTTGACTTAGGGTTTCAAAGAGTGGGGGATGTGGTTGAGGGTTTCCAAACACGAGAGGAGAAATCGGGAGACTAGGGTTTGTGCGGGTGGGTTCACATTCTTGTAATTTTGGAATTGGTTGGGGTTGAATCTTGAAATTTTGGTGATTTTCTTGGTTTGTGGGTTGTTTTTGAATATCGGCTGCATCGGTTATGATTCGGGGCAGATTTGTACCAGATTTTGAGCAGATTTGTTGCAGGCCAGGGGCAAGGCCGTTGATAGGACCTCCTGGCGAGGTCGCGGCAGTGAAGGGGGTGCCGAACGGAGGTCGATGGCCTTAGGAAGGGTCGCTGGACGTCGGAAGGGCAGTCGACCTATGTTCTGTGATGTTTTGGAGCTGGTCGGTATGCATCTGGGCGGAATTGCTGCTTCGGGTAGTGGTTTGGGATAGTCTGGCCAGTGGGCAGTGGTGGCGGGGCCTGGTCACTTGTGGGTAGAAGGGTGGAAATGGTTGCTGAAGCGTGGTTAGATGGATTTGGGGGGCTAGGGTTTTGGTTTCTTGAATTAGGGTTAGGGTTAATGGGGGCGGGTGGTTTGAGGTATCTTTGGTGGTGGTGGTGCGAGGTGGTTGCCGGTGGAGGAAGTCGCGCATTCATCTTTTCCATTTGGGCCTTCATTTGATTGATGGCTTTCAAGATTTGCTCGAGAGAATTTGGCGCGGAGGTGCTCATCCTTTCTTGAACCCATGTGACGTTGTTTACGAGTTTTTGTTTTTTTACAACAACAACAACAACGGGTGGAGCGAATAGGCTCTGAGACCAATTGACGTAAATGAGTCAATGGAAGCAAGAAAAGATAATTCTCTCTCAAACTCTCTCTAATCAAATCTCATAAAATGGAAGAATGCCTCAAATGAAGCTACACAGGGGGTATTTATAGGAAAGAGGTTGCTTGGCCTCTAAGCTAAGAATCTAATTACATTTATGCCCCTAAGAGTCAAATAACCTTCCTTCCTCTAAATACTAAACAAAAGGGAAAATACAATGAATACTAAAAATAAAAGGAAGACTAAAAAATAACAAAAATACAATAAAACCCTAGAAATACTAAAAATAACCTCTAATTCTTCATTCACATCAGTAATTCATCTGCATTATCTAATAAAAAGTAGCTTTAGTTGGGAATTATTCCATTTAAAAAATTAAGCTAAGAGATAAACCCTGATTAAAGTTATGATTCTTAGGCTATTACAAACTCTCAAAATTCCTGTTCAACATTTCTAAGAGCTGGTTCTTGGGAAATTTTGCAGGGTGCCAATTTAGTGGATCAAGCAGCTATTCCTGAAGGCGCTGAGCAAATTTTTGTAATGTCGGAAAATATTTCAGATTCTACAAAGGAGGATTTGGCTTGGGGAACATACATATTATTGCGAAATACGAACACCATATCTGTGGTATGTGTGAGTCTAATTGTTATTTATTGGGAAAAAAGAACACATATAGGATGATCTAACACATATGTAATGCTGTATTTAGTGTTAAAATAATTAGTCTTTTGCACACACTGAATTCTAACAAAGTTGTGAACTTTGCTTTCTTTTTTGAGTTATTCTTGATACACTTTTTTTGTTTTAATTTTAATTTTTAAATTTTGTTTTCTAGCTTATATCAATTCAAGATGCATTATGTATACGTGGCTATTGGAACACACCCGAAGAAGTATCCAAAGTTAATGCACTTTATTGGTTTGAGAAGCAGATTCAACGCATTGGTCTCTTTAATTTGAAAGAGAGCCTTTATTTTCCTCAAAGTGCAGGTAAAGTCTAGCTTGGCCCTCTTTTGCATTGTTACTAAAAGAAATAATCTAAACATTTGGTCTTTCTGTTGTATTTGTTTCATGTATTTTGGATGAACCGATCCATTGGATTTAGTTTGCTTGTTGTGTTTATTTTTTAAAACTTGATTCGCAAATTTTTCTGCTACAATGTGACCTGCAACTATAATATGTGTAGAAATTGGACTCAACACTCTGATTTTAAATAACATCTTACAATTCAAAGGGTTATTTTGTGCAATTGTTATTGCATTATTATCTCAGATAGTTAACGCCCGGCCCTTTCCTCTCGAGTCTCTATCGTCACGTGACTGGCCCTCACCAGTTCATGCTAATGAAAATTGTAGTACAGCTGATCTGTAGTTTGTGCTCTTTCCGCATTGTAATCATTAAATCTTGCAATCAATATCACTTGTTGGTCAAGGAGAAGTATTCTAATTCTTCATGCGGGGACTTTGTCGAAAAGTTTAAATTATTATGACCAATTTTATTCGACATATAAGAATTTTTGATGACTTACCTAATTGGGAGCCCAATAATTATATTTATACATGGACCAAATGATAAAAGACTACACTACTAAAGCCCAAAGTATGGAGGGCAAAATATAAAAGAAAAAAATACAATAAATGCTAAAATATCACGAAATCTGACACTCCACCTCAAGCTTGAGGGAAGATATCAATCAAACCCAACTTGATAATGTTGGATGAGAGAAAAGAGGGTCAGATTGATTTGGTGAAGAAATTTTCCGTTTGATCCGTAGAGGAGAGAAATGAAGGACGAATGATGCCTAACCTCACTTTTTATTGGATAAAGTGAATATCCACCTCCACGTGCTTCGTCCTCTCATGAAGAGCACGGAATCAGATGGCCGACTTATTATCACAAAATAACTTCGATACTCTGCCAGAATTGAGCCATCGCACGATACTCTGTTTCGCTTAAAGAGCGTGAAACAATCGTCCGCTTTTTCCTCTACCATGAGATAAGGTGAGAACCATCGACCGTACAAAATCTTGAGGTGGAACTCCTATCATTCTTTATACCCAACAACGTCTACATCAGTGCAACACTAAAGGCCCGTCTGACTCTGGAGGAATAAGACAAGCCAAGTCGAATATGACTCGATGTATCTCAAAATGTAGTAAATAATATTTAAGTGAACGGTGTGTGGGGCAGATCATACTTGCAATAAATATTAAATCCAGCCTCGTGGTGGTCAATTAAATGAGACGACCAATCAATCTTTAGTAAACCGAAGGATCAGGAATCCAATCACCTCTGAGAGCTTTACGTTGGGGTCCCTAAGATTAGAAGCTGAACGACAACCTTACATACCAATATCCTAAAGAAGATCCAATGTATACTTATGTTGGGATAAAGAGATCTCGTATTGAGAACGAGCCACCTCAATCGCAAGAAAATAATGAAGATGACCAAAGTTCTTTACATTTAACACCTTGCCAATATCCGCTTTACTTGGACGATCTCATCAACATCATTAATTTCATCTACGTATACCAACAAAATTATGGATCCACCATCGGGCTGGTGACGAATAACGCATTTATGATCGGAATGACACTGAGAAAAACCCATAGGTAGAACCACCACTAAATCAACTGAACTAAGTCTGTGGTGATTGCTTAAGGCCATAAAGAGACTTTCTGAGACGACAAAGTTTTTTAGTATACTCTCTCAATAGAAGTGAGCTGAACCATCGGGAAAATATAGCACTAAAATCCTTTATGGGAATCTGGATATATCCTTTAGCCACTAATCCCATCTTGTAAGAGCCATCAACCAAATACTCCACGCTGAAGAGCATGAATTTTTTCTGAGAATATGGATATATCCTTTAACCACCAATCCTGTCTTATAAGAGCCATAGACCAAATACTTCACACTGAAGACCTATTGGCATCTAACCGTTTTCTCCCTAAGAGGGAGAGATTCAAGCTCCCATGCACTGTTACGCTCAAACGCATTCATTTAAACTTTTATGGCAGTTATCCACTGAGAGGGTTTGAGGGTATAAAATTGATGAATGAAAATGGATTCAAGTTGCTCGATATGGACCTGGAAAATTATCATAGGAGATATTTTAAAAAATAGGATAAGTAGTAGCGCTAGCAAAACCATATCGGGAAGGAGATATACTTAGATTCCGACTCCTCATGTGGCTCATATGGGCAATCATCCATCAAATGGCCCATCTCTTAACAAATCAAACAATCTCGGGTTGCAACCGGGACAAATGGAGTCACCTTGGGGTTGAGAGACTTAAAAGGTGAGGAGTCGGTCTACCATTCCTCATATGAGGGTGCTCGTCCATCATCATAGAGAGAATCGTGGCGGGGTTGTGTATTGTCCTCCCATTGAACCAACTTGCTATGCGATTGATTTGCTACGATGGGTTGGTGCAACCACTTATGAACGCGACGGTGGCAAATGTGCGTGATGTCTCGTGGGCCAATTGGAACCGACATATCGGACCGGTCATCCCACACAGATTCGGGGCAAGGCGTGTGTGACGAGAAACTCGGGCTTGTCGGATTGAGTCATATAAAAACTGAGTCAGGAATATCGAAAAAAATTTCCGGTGGGGTATAGGCTTAGTAGAGTCAGATTCGAGCTAGTTTCGGATGAAGGGGAGGGCTTGGGAAGGTTGCAAAAAATGAACTCTAGTCTCGGTTGAAAATCTGGATGCCCAGTAGAGCGAGCAGGGGCGGTGGGCTGGTAGGATTGCATAAGGTGGGTATGGCTGATGACGGGAAGGGGGTGGAGGGGTGGGACTTTTGTGGGTCTGGACATGCAAGGTCGCCGACTTTCGGTGAGATCCGAGTCGGGTCAGTAAAGGAGAGATCTGATGAGGGTGCAGAGTAGGGTTTTCAGAATGAATATGGGGCGAGGGTTTCGGATCGGGGGAAGGCCGTGAGAGTCGGCTGGCAAGGATTGGTTAGAGGAGAGGCGGATCTGATGATTTTGGTTCGGAGCGGAGGCAAGAGGGTCGGGGGTAGTTTTAGCGCAGGCTTTCGGCCAGTGGAAGATGCTGGGTGGACAGTTCGGGTTGGGTGGGTTTGGTTGGGGTCAAAAAGGTCACGAGAGGGGCGAATCTGGAATCTGGGTTGAAGGTGGCTGAAGGTGACGGGTTTGGTTGGGGGCGATTAGGCTGTCCCGATCGGCTGACGGGTTGGGCTGGTGGTTCGGCGGCGGCGGCAGTCCTGAGAGGGGGTTGGGACTGACAGGTTGGGGAGTGGTGGTAGCTGAGGCAAAAGAAATTTTGTGGCTAGGGTTAGGATTTTATTGGCTTTGGATGAGGATATCAACCCTTCCAATAAGGGTGGGCATGGCTTCTTCCAATCGAGCGGTACGTTTCTCAGCTTGGGTGAGCTTCTTTGGCACCATTGAGTTGCTGTCTTTTTATGATTTTTGTGTTTTTTGACAACAACAACCTGGTGGAGCGACTAGGCTCTGATACTGACGTAATATGAAAGCTGTCAAAGGCACAAAAGTTACACACTCGAGAGAAAGTAGTACTCAAAGGTAGAATGATCATTAATGAGGGGAAGGGCGTATTTATAGGGGAGGGGGGAAGGATCTAGAATGATGTCATCTCCACTAAAAGGGAAATAGGCGGAGGTCCAACCCCTTTACAATATAACCCATAATTACTATTCTAGATCCAATTTATTAACCCTATAATACAACTAAAATGTTACAAAAATAGCAAACAACTAATAAAAGGAAAAATAAAATAAAAAATGTAAAAAAATACTAAAATAAACCATAATTTCCATTAGTTAAAGTCAAAATTAAAAGGTGATAAAGGAGAGGGTTACCTAAGTACGGAGAAGGTGGTGGAGGCAGTTACTGGCGACAGAAGCACCACTTGCAAGGCAGGCTCTGATGGTGCAGGAGGAGGAACCTCATCTCTTAAAGGGATAGATCGGGCAAGTGGTGAAGCCTCGTCTGCGAAAGATGTGGAGGCAGAATCTTGTAAAGTTTTCACCCTCATAGAAAGGGACATCCACATGAAAAGTGATATTAAGAGAGTAATACATGTGTTTGGATACTGTGTCATAACACTAATACCCCCTAAAGATATTGAGGAGTCTCCTATAAAAATGCACCGAATAACTCTGTCATTGAGTTTGTTCCAAGATGGACTACGGTCATGAACAAAATAGGTATACCTAGTTGAGGGAGGATATGGAATATGGAGCTATCGGGTTTAAGTCATGCGCCTTACCCCTCAAAATCCGACTTAGGGTGCGATTTATGATATAAGTGACAATGAGAACAACAAGATGCCAATAGAATTTAGGCAACTTCACCACTCATCAAGCACCAAACCACCTTTATTAGATTGCGATTTGTACGTTTTGCCACCCCATTTTGTTTCGGGGTATATGGGCAACTGAGTTTATGCAAGATCCCATTCTTATTGAGTTGAGATTGAAATTCATTAAAAATGTATTCATGCCCATTATAAAATCGGATGTTACAAACCACCGTCTTAAATTGAGTTTTAATCATTTGAAGAAATTGGATGAACAAGGGGAGGACTTTAGTTTTTTTTTTGAGGAGAAATACCCAATGCACCATGTATAATCATCAACAAGTGCCACATAATAATAATTACAAGAAAAGCAGTAATCGGGGATGGCGCCCACACTTCACATGGAACTCTTATTGCCCTTCAATCTTTAGATAGAGAAGAAAATAACAAACATTGTGATGTAAACTACACGTCACAATGGCCAAGAAAATAAACCAAACACTATTTTTATAGAGAGAATCAAGAGATTTCTTATATTCAAAATGAAGAGTATCCTCAAATGAGGAATACAAAGGTGTATTTAAAGGGGAGGAGTAGTTTAGGCTCTAAGCTAATATTCTAATTACAAAAATGCCCTTAATAGTCTTTTGCTACTTATACCTCTAAATACTAAAATAAAAGAAATTACAATGACATAATAAAGTAGAAGAAAATACCAAAAATAAAATAAAATGCAATAAAGCCCTAAAAAGGACCCATTTCCATCACTCTCCCCCAATTAAGACCAAGCTCGTCCTCACGCGTTCAAAAAAATTGGGAACTCGTGAGGAAATTCCAAAAAAAATGTGCCAAAAATTTATGGGGGCCAAAATTAATTTTTTGAAAGTTGAGGAGTGTCCAACCCACAAATTTTCTTCTAATTTCTTTTTCTTCACTCTTTCTTCACCCCAAATCAGCCCTAGAAGCCTCCTCTCGGGTAAAAAATCACTGTTTTGGTGCATCTAGAAGGATTTGGGCCTGGATATGTGGTTTTCGAGCAAAAATAGGGCAGAACCCTAGGACTTCGGGACTGTTTTGGGGTTGGGGATGGGCGACCTCTTGAGATGGTCGGCAGCTAGGGCCGAGTCGGGTTTTGGTTTGTTTGGGTTCGGGTGTTTTTTTTTTGTTGGGTTGACTAGGGTTCGGGTCGAGGGGCCCAGGGTGGGTGTTGGGGTGGTCGACGAGTAGGGTTTTGGTGTCGGGCTAGAGGATGGGGGTAGGCCGCCAGGGGGTTAGGGTGGAGGGGGGTAGACTAGGGTTAGGGTTTTGAATGGGTAGGCTAGAGTATTGGATTTTGGAGGAGATGAGTTGGAAGAGGAGATTAAAATTTTGGATTATTTGTTTTTGTTGTTATACCATATCTTCCATTCTTTGGTTGAGTTCTTGAATGCCCTTTTTCAACTCTTGATTAATCTCTTTTTGATGTTCTTTTGATTTTCTTGGAGCCATCGAAAGTAGTTTACAATTTTGATAACTACACACTAATACACCAATCAGGGAACGACACCTCGTTCTGATACCAATTTGACGTAAACTACACGTCAATGGCCAAGAAAATAAACCAAACACTATTTCTAGAGAGAGAATCAAGAGATTTCTTATATTCAAAATGAGAGTGTCCTCAAATGAGGAATACAAGGGGGTATTTAAAGGGGAGTAGATTAGGCTCTAAGCTAATATTCTAATCACAAAAATGCCCTTAATAGCCTTTTGCTACTTCTACCTCTAAATACTAAAATAAAAGAAAATACAATGACATAATGAGTAAAAGAAAATACCAAAAATAAAATAAAATGCAATAAAGCCCTAAAAAGGACCCATTTTCATCACATTGGTACCGAAAATTGACATGCACTAAATGGGCATGCTGCAAAGACAGGGTCCTAAGGGAAATATCATAGGAAAGGGATCAAGATAGAAGCATTAAGACTACATCAATCCATGAGGGAGGAGAACTGTAGCTAGAGTAGGGGCCATTGAAGGACAAGTGGCATCAACAACAATAGCCGAACGAGATGAACCAGAGGGTTAGGTCTGGGTGAATTCTGCTTCAACTATGGGTGGAGTTTGAAACATCGAGTCGTGTGTTGTGGCACCGCAGTGATGACAAACAATCTTCTCGTCATCAGAATGTGATCCTTCACTCGCAGCAAAAGCTATATGATCAGTCGAGATGGCAAAAGCAGCTGTGGGCTGAATAAAGAGAAGGTGGCACTCCACATCATCACAGTAGTAAATGCTTCTCTTAGGGAAGGGCATTGAAGATGTGTATATATTCGAGTCTCGGTAGAATCAAACTCAAACCCTAAACCCATTAAAATTCGATAGGTGTGCTGTCGATTAAGTCTTTTCACTAAGAACAACACTGCCGCGGGTGGGAAATCACTGAGGGGATTATATTGAGCCAGCTCCCCCCATTACAACTGTAGGTAGCCAAAATACTCATGAATTTATGGTTCAGGGATTCTTGAGATGCACAGACGATCTCTTAATATAACTAAAAATGCGATCATGTTATGAGCGTCGTTCAACGAAGTTCCTTTCACTGCTCGCGAACTGAATCAACAGTTTGGGTGAATTTTTCTTTGGAGGTTTGTGACCTCCTTTCGCCGAGGTTACGCTTTAGCGAAGCCAGTCTTCGCTTAAGCGACACACTCGATCAGGCTGTTGCTAAGCAACTAGGAGCTAATCTTTATGGCCGAAATTGCAAGATTGCCTTGGTTTTTGTGCCAAATCCCCTTTTAGTAGTAGTATAAATTGATGATTAGATTTTATAACTTATACCCTTTCTCTCACATCATTACATCATTATGGAAGGTTTGAAGGGACCTTCCATCACTTCTTGTTGGGTTATTTATTGAATTGTTTTTTTTTTATCTCTATAACCCTTGAATGCTTTCATTTGCAAACATCTTTTCTCTTTATGGCAACAAGAGAGTGAAGTTGATGCAAACACCACCAATTGGATCCAAAGAAGAAAGAAAAATAAAACCACAAATCTGAAAATTGTATTAATAAGCCAAAGAATAATGAGATATCTATTGCATCATCACTTATTTTATACTAGTAGTAATCCTACTTTAACTAAGAAAACATTAGAAGACTAAGATACCCTTCACTTACTTTGATATTTACTAAAGAGGACCAAACCTCTTTTATTACATTTAATACTAACAATTAACAAAACTAAACTATAAACCCTATTCTACATCATTCTCCCCTCCTATGAAAGAATTAATCGTTGAACTCAAGGGTTGGAGATGCGAGAAATTCCCAAAATGTGCACAACTGAGAGGACGGGAAAATTTTGGGGTCCTGAAAAATAATTTTGTCAAAAATTTGGAAAAGGTCCCAAAATTGTTTCCTCAAAACTAACACTGCTACTGACTTTTTTTGTGCAATGAGCTCTTGATTAATAGGCCCATGATAAGTTGGAATAAAGGGGTTTATTAAAATAAGCCCGAAATGTTAAAACAGGCCCAAAGACCAGTTGTTACCCTTGGCTGTCCAACAAAGCATTTTGGGTTTGCAAGAAACCTCGATAGAGACATGCTCTCTGCAATCTCGTCAAAGTTCATGGCAACCGGGGTAAAAAATTATTCTTGGTTCGCGAAACCCTAGATCCAGCTGTTTGCCATCGCCATGCTGTTTGGTCTTCATTACAGGTCGCCAGTCATGAAGGGGGGGCTTCCGGAGTTAAATTGGCACTCCAATAAGTCATTCGACCTCCTCTTTTGTTCAATTTCATCTTGACTAATTAGGTCTGCAATTTGGCAGATTCCCCCCCCCCCCCCCCCCCCCCCCCTCCCTCCTTTTCTTTTTGTTCTTTATTGTAGCTTGAGGGCCATTTTTCATTTTGAGGGGTTTGGGCTACAGAAGGATCTGAATAGATTCTTGAAGGTTTCTTTGGGTTGAGCTTAGGGCTTGTGATGTTCTCAAGGGTTTTGGAAAATTGGCAAAAAGGTATGGATATAATTGGGGTAATTCTTGAGCATTGAAATTGGGGGTCAAGATTGGGTTTAGGGTTTGTAATGGAGGGGCCATTGGTGGAGAATGAGTAAAACCCTCCAATTTTGTCAAATTAGGGTTTGTTGGTTATTCATTTGGACCATAGCTCTTTCTAGGGCTACCAATCGATTTTCAGAATTGATGTTCAGATTTCTCTTCTTTCTCTTCTTGGAGCTCACCTCACTCTCATACCAATTTGATGCAAACACCACCAATTGGATCCAAAGAAAGAAGAGAGAAAAACACAAGCACAAATTAAAAAATTGTGTTAACAAGCCAAAGAACAATGAGATATCTATTACCATTATCTATTTATACTAGTAGTAATCCTACTCTAACTAGAAAAGTATTAAAAGACTAAGATACGCTTCACTTACTCAAATATTTACTAAAGAGGACTAAACCCCTTTTATTACATTGAATACTGACAATTAACAAAACTAAACTATAAACCCTATTCTACATCAGAAGTTTTGTGTTGAACTTTGTTCATATTTTTCAAAACCTTTTAAAAGCTTCTTTAACACTTTAGAGAAAGAGAGAGCCCTAAGTTTTATTCTTGCTCTTCTTTCTCTTTCTTCTCTTCTTTGCATTTAATCATCTCTTGTCTCAGAGGTTGATCAATAACAAAGAAGAAGAAGAATCATTCCCCGATTAGTGGCTGAGGCTCTCCAAAATCCTAAATGGGTGGAGGCAATGAAAGTGGAAATGGATTGCTTTGAACTGACATGGTACATGGGAGCTTTTTTCTTTACTTTCCAAGGAGAAGACCGTTGAATGTAAATGGGTATTCAATGTGAAACATTTAGCTAATGGCTCTGTTAATCGCTACAAGGCACAGTTGGTGGCTAACTGGAAAGGATTTTGGTGCTACATTTGCCCCAGTGGCCAAGCTTACCTCCGTACGATTATTGATCGCTCTTGCGGCTTCTCACTCTCGGCCTCTACGTCAGTTGGATGTCAAGAATGCCTTCCTACATGGGAATCTCTCTCCGAGACCATCTATACAGACCCTCTCCGAGTTCGCGGGCTGAGTCGAAAGGCTTTTTACGACCTTAGACATTCACTTCTTGCATGGTTCAGCAGATTCGATGAGGTTGTTATATCCATGGGGTTTACACGGTGGCATTCCGATCGTACGTGCCTTATTTGTTGTCAACCCGATGGTAGATGCATCATTTTGTTGGTTTATGTTGATGATATTATTATTACTGGTGATGATGTCGTTACAATTGCACGAGTGAAGATGGATATAGGGAAGGTGTTTGATGTGAAGGACTTAGGTCCTCTCCGTTATTTTCTTGGGATTGAGGTGGTACGGTCTATACATGGGATCTCTTTATACCAACGTAAATACACTTTGGATCTTTTTCAAGATACAGGGATGCTAGGTTGTTGTTCAACTTCTACCCCTATGGACCCTAACCTAAAGCTTTCGGCCGAGACGGGTGATTTGATTCTTATCCTTCAATTTATCAGAGATTGGTTGGTCGTTTTATTTACTTGACTAACACAAGGACGAATTTGGCATTTGCTATGAGTATGGTTAGCCGGTTCATGCATGCTCCACGCACTGTTGTCTACCACATTTTGAGATATCTCAAGTCATGTCTAGAACTTGGGTTGTTTTATGTCTCAAAGAGTCAGACACTCATGTTTTACTGATGCAGACCATGCGGGGTCGAAAATAGGTAGACGTTCCACTTCGGGCTTTTGTACATTCTATGGTTCTCACCTCATCTTATGGAAGAACAAAAAGCAGACAATGGTTTCACGTTCTTCAGTAGAGGCCGAGTACCGTGCGATAGCTGAGGGCTCATGTGAGCTTTTATGGCTTCGGTCAATTTCGGAGGAGTTGAGTTTTATGGAAAAGGAATCATCGAAGTTATTTTGTGAATAAATCTCCTATCATGCTTTCGTCAGATTCTGTGATTCATGAGAGGACAAAGCATATAGAGGTCGATATTTACTTTCTTCGGGGGAAAGTAAAGGTTGGCATCATCTGTCCCATATTTGTTCCATCCTCAGAACAGACTTCAGATTTCTTCACTAAGTCAGTTGGTCCTTCCCTTCTTCGGTCTTACATTGGCAAACTGTGCTTGGTTGACATATTTGCTCCAGCTTGAGGGGGAGTGTTGGATGTCACATTTTTAGTATTTTTTTTATTGTTTGACCCATTTTGTAGTGGGCTTTAGTTGTTTTAGTTTGTTATTCCTTTTGTATTATTTCTAAATACATCTAAACTATAGTATAAACACAATTTATTGGGCTCCTTATTGGGTAAACCATTCATCATCATCATTATCATCGTCCTTGTCTTAATCTCATCACATGGGGTTGGTTACATGGATTATCCTTTTCTATTCTAATCTATTATGAACAATATTATCATTCAAATTTAATTCTTTAAGATCTATCCTTATAATTTCTTCCCAAGATAGCTTAGAACGACCATTTGTCATTTACCTTCTATTTGCAGTAGTCTTCCTCTTGTTCTAGGTGCATCTAATGGTCTGCGCAAATCTGTACCATCTAGGTCTACTTTCTCGTAATTTATCACTAATGGGCGCTACTCCTAACTTATCTCTCATATACTGGTTTTTAATCTTGTTCTTTCCAATAATTCCTATCACCTATTGGAGCATCCTCATCTCACTAACATGGATATTTTGCTTATGTTTTTTCTTTAAAGTTCAATACTTTGCTCCATAGAGGATTGCTGGTCTAACAACCGTTCTATAAAATTTTTCTTTTAATTTATTAGTTATCCTCTTACCGCATAACACCCCAATCGCATATCCCCATTTCATCCCAGTTGCTATTCTACTCGTAACATCCTCATCATATCCCCATTACTCTGTATCACTGAACCTAAATAATGAAAATTATTAGTTTGGTTTATCATTTTTTCTTCAATCTTTAATATTATGCTATCAGACGACTCATTATTAAATTTATATTCCATATATTCAGTTTTATTTCTACTGATTTTCAGTCCCTTAGACTCTTAATGCATTTCTCCAAGTATCTACTCTCATCGCTAAGGCTTCTTTTGAAGTGTCTACTAAAACTATATTATCCGCAAACAACATATACCATGGGACATTTACTTGGGTAAGCCATTACATTATAAAAATCTTCTGGTTTTCTGAAATTTCAGAATAATATGTACTTTTGATTTTTAGGGAAAAGAAGTTTGAGGTTGATTAGGTGTTGGTCTTGTATGATTTGGGGGATTGCATGGAGGTTGTTTTGGGACTAAGTACAGTTACACCTGAACAGTTTTGGAAGAGAAGAAAGAAGCATCATTAACAAGTCTCACCCCGAATTCTTAAGATGTACCCCATGGTTAGGATGCATGACAAATTACGAAATCTTTAAAGGGTCTATTGAATTCACAAAGTTCAATTAAATTGAAAGATCACACAAGTGCTTTTAGTCAGATAATCTCTTCTACCTGTTTAAGGATTTGGGATTCGAGAATATGGAACTTAAAAACAAGAGTAAATTACTCATTTCGCTCCTAAACTATCACGATTGTTCCATAATAGCCCATGAACTACCAAAAGTGTCAATTTAGCCCTCATACAGTGGGAATATATTTAACAAGGCTCTTCCGTTAAATTTAACAGCTAAATCTAACGGAAGTTTAAGGAGTAAAGTTGTAAAAAAAGCCAGAGTATTTCTCTCTCTCTTTCTCTTCACTCTTCACCCAAAAAAACCCACTCCCGCCACTCCCCCCCACCCCCACCCCCACCCCGAAACCCCTCCTCTCCCCCTCCACTGCCAGCCCCCACTTTCCTTCTCCTGCCAAAACAGATAGCAACGATAAACCAACAAATCCAAACAACCTTCCATAGCCACCACGATCTGCACAACTATACCACCCAATTTGCGCAACTCTACCCGTTGAGGAGCTAGGCCAGACAAGACTTGGAGACTTTTTTTCCTTTGAACATTAACACACAAATATGGAAAAAAAAAACAGAGCCAACACCCCCAAGGTTGGGTTTCCCGGCATGTATGGGTTTGCTGATGTGTATGCGGGAGTGACAGAGAGTTTGCCTAGTGGAGTTTTGGTTGTGGTGGTGTGTGGGGGTGATTCGCTTGGCCGGAGAGGGAGGGGGGGAGAGCGTGGAAAGGGAAGTGTGTGTGCGTGTGTTTGGGGGTTTCGTTGAAAAAGGAAAGGAAATGACTTTGGGGAGGAAATGTTTTTTTTTTCCCTTTTCTTCTCATTTGTTTTTCAAAAATTATAGTTACATTATAATTTTACCCTCAAATATTAATAGTAGAGTCCTTTTTCTTCTTTAAAAATTATTTTCCGTTGGACTTAACTGTGTAAACTAACAGACGGGTCGTGTTAAATCATTTTGGTTAGTTTGAGGGCTAAATTGACACTTTTTGTAGTTCAGGGGCCGTTTTGAAACAATCATGATAGTTTCGGGCCAAATGAGTATTTTACTCTAAAAACAGTGGCTTGCTACAATGTTCTAGACCTAGTCGAGACTACTTATTAAGACCAAAAGACAATCCTTTTTTTTTATGAAGAACTGTAAACCACCACTCCTGCCTACATCTACCAAATGATAAGATTAGTATAATACCCTTGGCTCTTAAATACATTCCAATATATTGTACGTGTATATATATATATTATTGATATCAGTAGATTAACCTAACATTAACACATAATAAGACTCAAATTAGATCAGTTCCTAATTACATGTGGTCCTAGCTCCTAAGCGAGTTTCATACAGTTTGTCTTTCTCCTGTTTCATACTCCGAATACTTAATAATTGTACAACTACTTTTCTGTTTTCCTAATTTTTGAAATTGTTTTCACTATTATTGGATGGAGTTGGATGCACCTCTGCTTGCTGCACAAACAAAACAAGTCCCATAATTATCCTTAGCAGGGGCTAGGCTAAACCGTACCTTTATTGAGGGGCTTGCCCCCAGTAACTTTGAAAAACAATATTTTGTTAGTATTGAAAATTATTAGATTTTTTCTGTCATTGTAAGTATATATTAACTGATATGGAGCAGAGGGCCAGCCTACACTTGAACCCACTCCTCTCAAAGATACAACCAGACCTGAATAAATTACCAAGTATCCCAATGTACACCACCGCTCGTGACAATTGGGGCATAGATAGTCAAACTGATACCTCAGGAGGCAGATCAAGTGAACACCATCGAGAGGCCAAAGCCTTGTAGTTTTGTTGCACTTTTTAATAGGGGTGTAACCCCAATGGAATAGCTTAGTGGCATAAGGTCTAGAGTTCAAAGCCTCTTGAGGGCACCTCCAATAGTGTGTTCTGATATCGGATTGGGGGGTATAAAACATAGCCTTGGGATTAGTCAGGTGCTCAAAAAGGCTTCGATACCCAAGATATACAAAAAGAGGGATCTTGGCGTTAGTATCATTATTAGCTCAAGTTTGGTAAGACTATAGTGTCCTGTAAAAACTCTCTTTCTCGAGCTTTGAGAGTTCGTCACTTGGACGTAGAGAGTGGGGGTTCACCATGCTAAAGCGGGTAACCACCTCAAAATGAGAGGAAGGGCATCGTTTTTAACACTCATCTTCAATCACCTCGTCCACCAACCTTAAATGTGATGGTACTCTCTGGAAAGATACCTCATTTGTGTCATGTCAGCTCCAACATTGCAACTTGAGTCCTTAGAGCCAATCACTTATCATTACAGGCACTCCTTATCCACATTAGATGTGATGGTACTCTCTGGAAAGATACCTCATTTGTGTCATGTCAGCTCCAACATTGCAACTTGAGTCCTTAGTTAATATGCTAATCGCTTATCATTACAGGCACTCCTTATCCACGTTAGATCCATGCTATTGTAGCTACATTGGGGCGTTCCCGAAAATCGACTAAACATATCACCCCCCCCCCCCCCCCCCCCCTGTATAAATTACACTCCATTTGTAGGTGTTACGAACTTCACTTACCTAGTACCTTAAAACGAATCCATAGTGAACCACCATTGTAAACTCCATTAAGGACCATCCAAAGATTGCAAAAGGAATTAATACGGGAAAACATAAATTTGTGTTTAATTCCTTCATTTCTAGTTCCTGGGAAAGATGTCAACGGATGTGCTTCAACAGTTGTGCAGCCCCTCAACTGTTAAATACAAATTTCCCATTTCATTATTAAAGGATAGGGTACAACTACACAGACCCAGTTTTGTACCCGCCTAATAGGACAAGGCTGATAAGGGGTTGTACTTTATGCCCTGGCGGGACCCTCGACAACAAGGTATAGCATTTTAATGCACTGGGAATGGAAAAAAGGTACAAAACTGGGGCTGTGTAGCTTTATCCTAAAGGATATGTATACATATTGGCGGCATCAGATTATATCTACCCCGGGATAAGTGGAAAACAATCTTCAAGAAATATGAAAGGTTGTACGAGTGGCAAGTCATATCATTCGAGTTATCCAACAAGCTTATCACTTTTAGGCCGTTGATGAATTAGGTACGAAAACCATTTATTGGTTGATTTGTAGTTGTTTATTCCGACGATATTCTGGTTTATAGTAAAACAGAAGCAAAACACCTTTTGCACGTGTGAGAGGTACTAACAGCTTTACAGGAAAGCAAGCTGCACATAACTTGAAAAAGTGTAGTTTTGTCACCCCAAGCTTGTGCTTGTGGTTGTGGTTATTGGCGATGGTATTCAGGTGGACAAAGAGAAGGTGAGCCATTCAGGAATGGCCACACTGAAGAACGCGGAAGAAGTTCGTGTTTTCCATGGCCTAGATACATTCTACTGAAGGTTCATAATAGGTAGTATTGTAGCATCCATATTGCAGAATGAATGGAGAAAGGGAAGTTTCAATAGGGAAAGAGAGCTGATGAGAGTTTTACGTTGGTCAAAGAGAAACTTTCAACGACACCCGTCCTAGTCCTTCCGGGTTTTGAGAAGAAGTTCCAGGTGGAGTGTGATGCCTCAGTTGTGGGATAGAAGCACTTTTGTCTTACATACGTAGACTAGTGGCGTTTGAGAAGCTAAGTGAAGTGTGCATAAAGTGACTGAAGATATGGAGTTTTATTATGTCGTATTGCAAGCTTTGCATACATGGGAGCATTATTTTATCCATCGAGAGTTTGTGTTTACCAATTATCAGACGTAAAATCCATAAACACTAGAAAATGTAATAGTAGGGTTTGACTGCTTGAAGGAGTTATACGAGGCTGAAGAAGATAGTCAACCCTTCAAAGAGTTGCATATGCGTGAAGAATTTATTTTCAGTGGCAACCAGTTGTGCGTTTTTCAGAACCCTTAGCTGGTTGTGTGTGAATTGCATAAAGGAGAATTATGGGATTGCTTTGGGAGAAACAATACGCGAGAAGCGATATTACCAGCTACAGCTCAGATGTGACGTGGAGAACAATGTACGGCAGTGCCCGGTCTGACAAACTAGCAAGGTCAAATCTCAGAATACTGACCTATAAACACAAATTCCCATTCTGGATGCCCCATCGGAAGATCCATGAATGAATTTTGTTCCAGAATTGCCAAAACATAGTGATGAGCGTATTTAGTGTAGTAGTGGTCGATAAATTTTCAAAGACGGCCTATTTTATTACTTGCAAGAAGACAAATGAAGTAGATGGCCAATCTATGCTTTAAGAAATTGATTCGGTTGCATGGTGTCCCATAGTCTTCCACTTTGGATCGTGACAAGAAGTTATTGTCTCCTTTTTAGAAGACTTTTTGGAAGAGAATTGACACCTCTTAATTTGAGTAGCTCAAGCCACCTGTGTCCGTGACGGCCAAACTGAGGTGGTTAAACACATGGCAATCTGATCTGGTGTATTTCAGTGGCGAAGCCAAAACAGTGTGAGCTTGCCCTCAGCCAGGCAAAATTTGCCTACTACTGCATGATTAACTTGTCCACAGGCATGTCACCGTTTGCAATTTCATATTGCTGTCCTCCAAAAGTCGCCTTAGATTTAATCTCTCTCCCAGGTTGACTGGGAAGAGTTTAGCTGCAGGAGTCATGACTGAACACATTAAGACCATTCAGGAGGATGTCACGAAGCATCTATAGGAGGCCTATGCTATGTACAAGGCTCAAGTTGATAAGAGACGAAGGAAGTATGATTTTGAGAAAGGGTACCTTGTGATGGTGTATCTGAGGAAAAAGTGGTTTCCAATGGGCATGTATAACGAACAAGGCCAAGAAATATGGGCTCTATCAGATTGTGCAAAAAATTAATGCCAATGCCTTTGTGGTTAATTTACTTGCTGACGCTGCCATTTCTTCTAGTTTTAATGTGGTTGACATACCCAAGTACTATCCACTAGTTTTAGAACAGTAGGCCCAATTCCTTTTGAGGCAGAGGAAATTGCTTTGGATGAGTTGACAAATTAGTAAATGGTTACATCGCATCACCACAAAGATGGGGAGTCGAATGGCTCACAGTAACTACGAGAAAATCAGTTGGCCCAACTTTTCTCTGTAGGCGCTAAATTCTCTTCTAGGCGCCATCTTTTGTCTCTAGGCGTGCTAACTTTTCTGTACCAAGTATCAAGTCTTCTCTACTTGACACTAACATTTTTTAGGTGGCACTAGCTTCTGTCAGTGAGTTTGAGTGTTTGACGACCCCAAGCGGGATTTTAGACTAATTTAAAGATCTCCTATTTTCCTTGTGCCGTCTTTAGTTATTTACTTTGATTAGGTGTCTTGCTTATCAAAGTTTGTTTTAAGTCGGGTTTGTCCCTTTTTAAAGGATACTTATATGTAAAACGAAAACAGTTTGATTTCTTTATATAAATTGTTTCTTTATCTATATTGAGTGTGTTCCTTGTTGATTCAAGCATTAGGTCTTATTCTTATTAGTTTCTGCTATGTTACATAGTAGGCATGGTTCGTATCATAGACACTGGTAAATTACTCTATATATTAATGTGGGGTAAAATAATCAAGGTTACACATATAATTAAATCGTAGACATGGATGATATCCTGACACCTAATTAATGGCAGACTTGAATCTGAGTAAAGTTGTAGGCATGAATAATGTATAAAGCACGGGTAGTATCATAGATATGAAGCACGAGGAGATCGATCCATGCGCCCTTGCGGGACATATGGGTGCGGACATGTAGACATCATAGCAAAGTTACAACCGTGTCATCGTCATGGGCATGTTGCAGGCTCGAGGCAATGCACACGAGTAAAAAAAAAATGAAGTACCATTGATTGAAAATAATGGATCTATATGGCAGAAAATATTTTGTACAGAGCTTGATTAATTGGATCCTAATACTTTCTTAAGTTAATTTTTGAGGTCCTTGCATAATGCAATATTCACTGCGAAGATCTATGGTCGTGGTTCAACACCAACTATGACATAGGTTTCAAGGTGGGGAATATAAACATGTATCCTGATATCCCTCGGATAACCGATTTTCTGGAAAGGATGTACATGTTCATACTCGTAAGGATGTGTAATGCATCTTCTACCCAAGCGCTTGCTGGTGATGAAATTGAATCATTTAATTCTGCTTGTGTAAGTGCTAGAATATGATTCCATTCTGACATCAAACATTATCTCCAAAATTTGCATTGGTTTCTTGAAGTTTCTTGAAAATTATATTAAATGTTTGTTTGATCAATATTTCAGATTCAGAACTTTGGGAGATGCTACCCAAGGGGACTCGTTCTCTCCTAATACAACCGGTTCTACAAGAGGAGAAGAATGTGGGGTTTGTTGTATTGGCTTCTAGCATCAGTTATGCATACAGTGATAAAGACAGAGCCTGGATAGGAGCCATTGGTAACAAATTTAGTGGTAATATTTGTACAAATTTATAAGTGGTTTTTTTATGCATCCAGAATGTTCCTTAATGTGTTCTTTTAGACAAGGCTGGTCCACTTCTTTTAAGCCTTGTTTGGTTGTGCAAATTGTCTAATTATGTAATTGGTTAAATGTGAATTTGTGGATTGTAATTTAATGAATTTGAAATGAGTTTAAATTCAATTTTACATGATGTTTGGTAATCTTAAATTGATGTTGAGATTTAATCATAAAAAGCTAAAAAAATAGAGATTGAGAGAGAGAGAGAGAGAGAGAGAGAGCTTACGAATAAGGATGGAAATTTGGGATGGACTTTCTGTTAAATGCTCTTATTTCAAATGGACGCATTAAACGTTTTTTGTGAAATGCTCCAATTTCAAATATTATATAGGAGCGAAAACGGACCAATTATTGAATCATAACATTAGTGAAACGAAACACTATTAATGGGCCAATTTGTATATGGGCAAATTTATAATTTTGGGACAACCAAACGGGGCCTTAATGTTTGGTTTGATGCCCATGTAAGTTTGTTGGATCATGTACATGCCCTTTAGAAATGGTGAATTTTATTTTTCTTTAGGAAGCCTTTTTCCAATTGGGTGTTACCTGACCATCACCGCCGCCGTTGTCGCCATAACCCATAACCTATAACCAATAAACCGCCAACTCTCTCTCTCTAAGCTTGTGTATGATTTGGTTCACTGAGCATTAGCAAAGAGACACCTTCTTAAAAGATCAATTTCTTCTGCCATTCTCTAGTCTTTTTTCGATTGGAGCATCAACAATGCTTCTAAAGCATTAGATTTCTCCCCCCCCCCCCCTCTCAAACCACCACAAAACAACTGCTAAACGATTACGAAAATCCGTTGTTTTTTAACTAACTAACATTATAAACAAGTTCCAATAAGTTTTTCGACCTAAACCATAAACAAAATGAATTAAAAGCCCTATACTACACTCAAAATCACCATCGAAGTAGTCCTGAAAGTGATGACAATATCCGATGATTTATCGTCGAGTTAACATTGCAACATTTGATATGAAGTGAATATTTAGTGATTTATCATCGAATGTTGCAATGTGAACTCGGTGATGGGCGATGATCGTATATTGTGACCGTTCTGGTACTTTGGCAACAAATTGTCGGGATTTTAATTTCATTTTATGTTTGTTTTAGGTAAAAAATCTTATCGAAAGTTGTTCATAAAGTTTGTTATATGAGAAACAACAATTTTAGGGTTCTTGAAAATATTTTAGCAAGAGAAATGGTAGTGGTTTTGTATTATAAATGAACGTGGCCGCAGAAGTGTTGGTTTTGTTGGGTAGTCACGAACTAGGTGGGTGGTGCCGTGAGGAGACGTGGCGATGAGTGGTGGCGGCTATAATTTATAAGTTATGGTTAAGGTTTATTAGAAGTTAGAGAGAGAAGTCTAGCGAAGGAGAGAGCTATAATGAAAATTTTACGTTTAAATAGTTTTGACCATGTGGGTGCCTTTATGCAATGGGTGGGGTAATTTTGGCCAACCTATGTAGTGTTAATGACGTGTGGGGGACAAAAATGTAAGGTGCCTTTAACAATTAATTCTTTTATTTGAAGACTACATATAAACTTCAATTGCTATGTAGGAGGGAGAGAAGAAGGCTATCTTCAACACATTGCTATAAATATCTTGTAATACCCTGACTTTTGATGAAATGATTAAAACCATAACTACGCATGGTCGTTGGCCAATCTTAAAAAGTTTACGTAAGAAATGTACATGCACAAGTTCACACGGGTTTTAAGTAAGAGTTAGAGTGCGAACGAGGATTTGCATGTCGCATGCATGGTGTTGCATGGGGATTATTCGATGGAATGGCGAAATAAGTTGTAATTAGTATTGACAAATTAAGTGAATGATGGAGATTTTATTTGTTGGAGCGTGACTGCGTAAAATAGGTAAGTTTACGTTATATACGGTTTGATTGGAGTACTTAAGGAGTTGGGCATAAATAAGAGGTGTAAGGTTGGGTTGATTACACAAATTAATGTGAGACACACATTAAAGGAAGTGGTGCAAATACATTGGTGGGATAAATTTTATGTAGACACTTAAACTTAGGTGAATATTATTTGTGGGTGTTTTGTACAAATAAGTATTGAATGGAGGCAACTACATGAGTAGCAAGTAAAGGTTTGGTGGGTGAGGTTAATTATAGGGTATAATTTATAATTATGCAAAGTTATGTGCGCATTAATAATAATGTAGAGGGCACAACTAGGTAATACTAAGCCTTGTAAAATGGGTTTTCAAGGATGAATCCGCCCATAAACCCCCAATACAAGCTGTTCCAGTTCATCAAATATTTTTTTGCGGGTCAGAAATGGGGTTTATATTTCAGCAGCTTAGTTTGCTCGGGGGTCATTTATGAGTCAAAAATGGATTTTCATGAACTATATATCGATCTCTCGGATTCAGACTACTATTGATCAAGGGAAGCATAGATTTTGAGTTCTATTACTCGTTCAGATTTTTTTTATTTGCAAATTACTTAGATTAACCCAGCCCACAAGCAAGGAAATCTCTAGACATCTCCTGGATCGATTACATTTTTAGTTGAAGAAGCAAGGCTGAAGAAGGGGGAAAAAGAAGTGGAATATTGGATTAATCCAAACTGACCCGTTACAAACCTGACCAAATTCGACTAGCTCCCATGTTCCACTCATTTTTGAACCGCCCATGATCTATTTTCAATCCATCCACATTCGTCCATATTTGTCCATTTGCCGAGTCTAGCTGATACCATGGATTTAAGAAATAAATTTGATGAAGAGAAGCATAGATTTTGAGTTCTATTACTTGTTCAAATTTTTTTTTATTTGCAAATTACTTTGATTAACCCAGCCCACAAGCAAGGAAATCTCTGGACATCTCTTGGATCGATTACATCTGTAGTTGAAGAAGCAAAGGCTGAAGAAGGGGGAAAAAGAAGTGGAATATTGGATTAATCCAAACTAACCCGTTACAAACTCGACTAAGTCCCCTGTTCCACTCATTTTTGAACAACCCATGATCTATTTTCAATCCGTCCATATTTGTCCATTTGTCTGGTTTAGCTGATACCGTGGATTTAAGAAATAAGTTTGATGATTTAAAAGGGTTGAATACATGCGCGACTTCAGATCTTTCTTAGCGGTAAAAGTAAATAACGTATGGAGGAACATGTGCCATTAGCTTTTGATGGATAGAGTGTAAAATGGCTCAAAGGTTGTATAAAATGGGTAAAAAATAGTAGGCGTTCATGTTCCCAAATCCATGCTTTGGACAATACCCAAAGGCATTTGACAAATCTAGAATGAACCGCATTGCAGGCCAAAGGAGAAATGATCGTGAGTGCCCTGTGCAAAACTTGGCCTTGATGGGTGAATATCAATCTTTGAATTGTTACTTGGCATATTATTTAAAGGGGATTTTGGGGAAAGATTTAAGCCAGTCCAAAAATGTATAAAAATAGAATAATTCACGCAGTTTTATAAATTTAGTCAATGTACTAAAAAAAGATCATTAAAATGACCAATATACCATTTCACAACTCATACAAAAAGAAAAAATCCATTAAAAGTCTATAACTTCAAATCTATAAATTCAAAATTCACAAAATTTATATATTTGAAATTTAATTGTAGAGATCTATCAAACAACACCCATATTTGATATTTTTTGATAAAAAAATCAAAACGGATAAATTGATTATTTCACTAAGATCTCCTTTTTTACAGCGAAAACTCAATTTTTTCCTGCGAAAAACCTTATTCTCCATCTATGACAATGGTGTCGCTGGCGCAAACCAGAAAAAGAAAAGAAATAGATGAAGAAAGAGAAACGAGGGAGAGAAAAACAATCCGCCGATGATTTTGACGGTCTTCGGCAAAGATTACGACGGTCTCCGATGAGGATTCTGACGATTCCGACAGACTATTGTGACACCTGTCTATTTTAATCACGGGTGATAAGTCCTTTATCAAAATAACCAAGAATCTCATATGGTTCATTCTTCGCATCACCAAAAACTTTTTAATTACTAATCGCCTATGTTAAATTAAGCCGATGCCAAATTTTATCTTTCATTTAATTATCCACATGGAACTAAAATAAATTAACCAAACCATCAGCACAATAATAGTCTGAATAATTACACGATAGATTTATAAATCAATAAGAATGAATAAACCTTCGGTTCCCAAAACAAATCCAAATACAAGTCTGAAATAGTAAAACTGAATTTTAGTAAAGTCTGATAAATAAACTGAAGAAATAAATAATCTGAAGGGGAAACACGTACAAATGAAATACTGAAGAAACTCCTGTCTAGAAGTGAATAAACTGAAGTGTCTGAAGCAACTCCTGCAAGCCTGCACAGGTGCTGCAGCTACGTATCCCTGGATAGAATCATCAAGCTTGGCGTCTCTGTAGCTGGACACCTGAAAGGTTTTGAAAATATTTTGACATGGGTTAGAACCCAAGAAAAACAGTTTGAAAATATTTTACGAGTGTTTAAATCACAGTTTAAAATAGTTATTACATGCCCATGTTAGTTCTACGTACACTCCCTTGAAATTTTCACCTCTCAACTAATGTGCATACCTAACGTACTCTATCTAGCTATACTACCCATTCCAACTAGATTATATATCTAAATAACCTCAACATGTCTATCTCTCTCGTACTACTCATACGACATGCTACCATAATATCAATAATATATTACTCGCATATTATTATTGAGTCATTTATTTAAGTTTCTCCACTTATTTTACTTTTAGATATACACACTCTACCAGTTCTACTATCACACATAAGTAGATATATTGCACTTGTATATATTTAACACATATAAAATATATACAACTATAGCATCTCCGGAATGGCTCCTCGTGATGCTGGAATACTCTGGTATCAAGTTCATGTACCTCTCGTTCCAAATCAAGGACTATTGGTTCGACATGTCTCCTCGAACCCAAAATCAATCAACACATACTGGAGGCGAACATAGTTCTAAGCCTTTGGGATGCGCACTTACCTAACGTACCCAAACGACACGCTGCTCCCACTAATACACGACACATAGTGAGCCGCCCTAAGCTCCATTTTCTGGGGCACACATCCAGAGCTCAGTGGAATCGTCAAGGTGGGATTGCTCTCTGCGCGAAAACCTACGGATAACAGGCAGCGTTGATATGTTCACACACAAAATCAAATCACAACCATAGGTATTCAGACAACCTATATATGCATATTATTCAGTAGGTATACACACAACCCATCATATAAGTCTGTACGTAGTATATATCTCTCGCATACTCAATGTACAAACAATTACAATTATAACCCATGATTATATATTCTCGAGTATCACTCACTACCTGAAGGGACCTAGTTACCCTTTATTAAATATCAGTAGCTAGTCCATTCACACCCTACTGGTCAAAAGCATAAGTTCACTTATCTCTCCGTGATCCGTTCCATTCTCGCGCATTTGATTAATTTCCATATTATGCCCAATGGGTTCTAGCCTTATTTTTACACCACAACTCTTCATGCAACATACCCACACTCCAATACGATTTATCCCAACATAAAATAAGAGTATGTAGGCACTTTCTAACATAATTAACACATTAAATCCATACAATCTTACATAAGAATGGATTAAAACCCAGATTTATACCAAACCCCTAGTTTATGTGTTCTTCATTCCAAATCAACCATTTACCCGATTTCTCCCATAATTATTGTCATATATAAACTCATTCCGTGTCCTCTACATATGTGGATTCATTCTACATGCAGTCCTACCCCAAATCATGAATTTTATTCATCAAATCTCAAGAATATCATCAATTATTATCAAATTCAGAACCATACACTACATGGGCATTATAACTCATAAAAAACATGCAAGATAAACACTTTCCTTATCAAGTAGGTCTGAATTCGTTTTGTTTTGTGTGATGAAGGTTCCTCCCTCGCTTCCGATCATGATTTTGGTAATAATTGTGGATGAATTAAGATGTTGCACCTCCAAACTCTCTTTTCTTCCTCTCCAATGACCTCTCATCTCTTCTCCTTTGATTCTTAGGGTTTGAGATGTGTTATCCAGCTGCCCCAAATGACTAACCTTAGGTTTTAAATCCCAATTCTCGAAATTAGGCTAACAGGCCAAGCCCAAGTGACCCGAACACTCCCGTATGGGCTTGGTTATGACTAAAAAGGTCCCGAAACCCAATTACAACCCCCGGGTACACTAATCCTACTATCTCAACCCGTTCAGAATCAACCATGACCTCAAAATTTTCACCCAAGTCACTTTACAAAAAAATTCCTTTCCCGACCCCAATTAGTCTACACGCAACTCCTTGTTGAGATATAATGCTGCCAGTCACTATCACTTGCTAAGGCATAAAACAATCGTTTACTATTTACTTAGTAATCTTATTCCACAAATATTAACCATTATCTCACTCGACTAATATTTTTATTCCACACATAATAATTAATTAAATTAAATTACAGCACATGTGTAATTTAAAAATACTCGAATTAATTAAATAATAAATGCTCAGAAATACGAGGTGTTACAACTATTCAGGTGAAGATTCCGATGGGTGGGGTAGGGTGAGGGTGGGGTTATTTTTTTATTTTTAAAAAGAGAGTAAGTGAGTTTTAAATGAGTTAGAGTAAGGGTATACATATATTTTTAACTAAAACAAAAAACAATTTACCTGTTTTGTATACTCCTATCTCCAAAGGGACCACACAAATAAATGTTATTATACCATAGAAACTATATTTATAAATATAAAAACCAGTATCCTGTAAATCCAAATATATTGTGGAACATGACCTTGGGCAAAATTGTCTATTATTTAAACAAAGAACCCTCTTCTACTCTCTCAATAGGTCCGACCAAACCAAAGAAAAGAAGAAAAACTCTCCCGTGAAAAATACTCTCAAAACTTACTGTTTTGGGGACTAAATACACATATAAAACCCCAAATTCCACTTTTCTTTTCAAGATAAATCATTGTTCCCACATTTAAACACTACATAAAGTTTATGCTCAATACCTATATTATTTTTGGAGTTGCGGTGTGCACTTTAAATTAAGTTGAAGGGTGTATTTTATGGCGTTAGAAGGGGGTATTTGAGAGTTTTCTTTGGAGCTTTCATGGAGTATTTCTTGGAGCTTATTATTATACGCATTAATGGATCATTTCTACACTAGAAGTGGTGTTTAATTAAGGCATTATGTTTTGAATTTATATTACGCATGCTATAAGTATATGTTGGATCTGAGTCACCCAACTCTATAATTTCTAGTCCAACCACTATGGTCTTGGATTTGAATCAACCTTCCTTTGACAATCTAGAATCTAAGTATCAAGAGTAAACTCCTCTTGCCTAAGACATCCAAATTATTTTGCTCCTCATCAGAGACAATGACCATTTATAATGGTTGTCAAGGTAGAGAAACAAAAGAAGATTGTGACATTTCATCACGATTATGGCCACATCACCGACACTTGTATGGATTTAAAAAAATGAGTTAAAGAGGTTGGTTCAACAAGCCTACTTAGAGGAATATGTTGCGAAGGAATATGGCACAGAGATGTAGATCAATCGTGGCAATTTTCGATGGAACATCTTTAAAAGGACCATGACAGAGGACAATGCAATATAGGATTGAGGGGTCACCCCTCCAAATATAGTTTAAAATCGAAGTGTAATTAAACAATTTCAATGAAATTAGTTCTTTCAGGAAAATTTGTGCACATTATCATAAATCTCGAATTCGCCAACTTCTTCTAACTAATTAGAAAGTCATGTGCATGAGGGCCACGAAGACACCCACCCATATTGGTTGGTACACAATCTAATATGGGCACAAAGGGTCACAATGCTCCCTCTTAAGGCCTCGAAGTTCCTCATCACACCAATAGATGCTCGAGCCCAAAAGGCCATATATAAAAGCGTAAGGTTAAGACATAATATGAGGATATATATATATATATATATATATATATATATATATATATAGAGAGAGAGAGAGAGAGAGAGAGACTCCTATTAAAGTCAAAATGTCAAACTCTAACAATGAGATCATCTTTAACCCACAAGTAGACTTGGCCAAATGCCTTGTGTTAGTTGTACTCTCCAAGGATGATCCCCCTTAAGAAAAATTAAAACTTGGGAAGGAGAGAGCTTGTAATAAGGTTTAGAAAAATTCTCAAAGATGCCTTGCACGTAGCTCCCTATTGATATAAAATGGGATGAAATGAAAGGTGAAAGAAAAATAAGAAGCAAGTCTTGAGGGAGTAAAGAGCCAACGTTAGATGGTTCTGTGCTAAGTGCGATCGATAAAAAGTGCCAACAAACATGCTCATTGTTCCAAAGAAATGTATATCGGCTAATGGTACTACTTACCCTAATTCATTAAAGAAGAAGATTTCTATTACGAATGGCACATGCCTAAGTGATCTTGCTTCACTTCTCTTCATTACAAAGTAATGGCCCCTCCCTCCTCAATTGAGAACTTCTCTTTCTTGCTTTGTGAGCTACTCCTTGGCTTGAGTCAGTCGGTTCAGTCTACTAATAATAAGGTTTTCCAAGTTGTCTGGTTCGGTCCCACGTTCTTAAGGATAGTGCACCTTAAGCCTCTTTCAAGACCAGTGCGACCCATCTCTATGAGAGGATGAAAATCCAAAGAACCTCTGCAAACACCATAAAAATGGACTTTAAGGAGACTGTGACCATGTAAAGAGTTGGCCAAAATATGGATATTGCAAAAAATGTAGAGGTAAGTAAAGACAACGATCCTAGGATGAAAAAAATGTTTTTGCATTTACAACATCAGGTCCATAAACATTTGAAGTGAAGACATTATAAAAGTGTATTGGTGTTATTTGTCGTGTTCTTAGTCAAAGGTTAAGGCCATGGGCTTTGGGGGCTAGGATACATTATAAATTGGTCAAAATGGAGATACTATTTTTTTTAATAATTATTATTCATATTCTTTTGTATCTTAGTATTTCTTCTTTCTCACACTTTCTATTTATGGAAACGAGTCTCGAGCAAGGCCAATAATCTAATGCTTCATAGTAACCTAACTACATAGGTTGCATCATGTCTTTCATAATTTAACGTGTTCAAAATATTTTTCACTTTTTTATAGACTAAAATCATTCCTCGTATTGGGATTTTTTCATAGAGTAGTTTGCCAAATTATTTCATTTAATCTCATTAGACAATTTACTAAAAGTTCTACTATGACTATCTTAAATATCATATATTAGACAAGAACTATTATTTTTTTCGAATAAAGAACACAAATATCAAGATAACACTGTTTGCATATATATCAAATTCAAAGAAGTTACATTGATATAATACAAATCACGTCTTACCATGTTTGTATTACACATGAACTTCAAAAGTGTTATGAAGTTAAGCTACATAAATAAACTCCAACGATAATCTTGTTGAATAATTCGCCAAAATAAACATTTTATAAAAAGGTACGTGAAATTGTCATGCATTGGATGTAATGACCTGCCTTTATGTTAATTTTATGGGTATTGGATATTACAAAGTCACGTACATTTTATGATTTCTTTGGTAAATTTATTTGGAGTAATTGAGTGATGAATTGAATTAGTTTGGGGAATTAAGTTATAATACTTAAATTGGGTTGAAATTTATTAATTGAGCAAGACATTAAGATTTAATTAAAAAAGAAGAAGAATGAGGACCGTTATAACGGGTTCCTCAACCTCTATGGTGGTCTAATAATCGTTATAGTGGGAAGAACAAACTGTTATGGTGGCCTTGGACGTTGCGACTCAACTAATGCTTTAAATTTTGGTTAAACCGATAAGATTTCTAAACGTGTTCGGATACCATAATCTTTCGATTGTTATATATATATATACATACATACATATATATATACATACATACATATATATATATATATATATATATATATAACTAAGGGAGTCGATTTTCTACACAGATGTCCATCCGACCAAACAGTGAGTGAAGAGAAAATACATTTTTCTCCCAAGCTCCATTTACTAGTATTTTGAGAAGAAAATAAGTAAAAAATAAGTGAGTTTGTGGGTGTATGAGGGGATATTATTAGTGGATATTGAAGTGGAAATGCAAAGGAAATATATATCGGAGTGCATTTTCAAGCTAGGAAGCTTAGCTGATTCTACATTTGGAGGTGGGGGTTGTCGTCTTCATTAACCATTTTGTGATGTTTTGGCCTTTGATAGGTAGTTAGAGGTGTTGAGTTGTTTTCAAATTTAAACATGATTAATAACACAATTATGTGGTATTTATGTGTATGAGTTATATGCAGAGATTTATGTGCGTTAGTTTTGTGCATTTGTTTACTTGAATGTTAATTTATGTAAAAAACAATAAGAATATAATGTAAGGGTTATGACTAAAAATAATATTTTGAAAATATTATATAGCCTTAAACTTTGGAAAAATTATTATTTGGCATTAAGGTTATTATACATTGGGGTTTTACCCATTAACATTTTGAAAAGGGTTTTTTACCACAAACTTTCATGAAATTATCGTTTATACACTAAACTTGTCAAACATGTGTTATTTTGACCCAAGACATGTATTTTAGGAAAATGTTGCAAATCAATCCCTGAACTTTTAAATATTTCGAAATAGCTCATAGATTATGAAATATTACAAAAAACCCTTAGACTTTGAATAATTGAAAAACAACCCCTGGATTTAGGATAATTATGGAACATTTCCTGAACTTTTAAATGTTGCGAAACAACTATGATTTTTTAATATTACAAAACTATCCCCAAACTAGTGATATTAGAAATTAGCCTTTGATATTTAAATGTCACTAGACTTTGACTTTAGTGAAAAATTACAAAGCAACACCAACCCTTTAAAAATTGTGAAACATACCCTAAGGGTTGTGTTAAATGTTTTCAACACCAAAAAGTATAAAACATAAAATGCATGTTTAAATACACAATGAGCGTGTAAATTGTAAATCACATGTGATGTATTTTGCATCATCACCCGGGTTAAAAAATTTTAAGTGTAAAATTGATGTTAATTGGTAATTATACAAGTAATAAATATGACAGTAAGTTGAATATTTCATTAAAAAATGGTGGTTGGACCACAATGAATGAATTTAATGAATGTGAAAGAGTATTCACAAAGGAGTTACTAGTGTTGACACCCGATTTCGCTTCCTAAATAATCAAAAGAGTAGAGCACAATCTGTTTAATATCCTAATCTCAAATAGAGCCTAAAACTTTGTTACACTAAGGATAGCCCAAACAACACCCCCCAAAGCCTTTGATTTCCCCAAAAGAAATGATCTAAATGACCTTGAAATAGACCCAAATTAGAAAACACGTGCCCATGGCCGATCGGTTCTAGTACACAGTGCGCCATGATCGATCGGTCCTGTTAGAGGACCTATCGGTAATGAGCTTAGACAGTTTGCCTATGGAAATGGCCTTCACCTACCTTTCCGAGACACAATAACTCCGCCTCTTAAATGCTATCTTTTCTTCCATAAATCTTTTCTCTAAAAAAACTCTCATTTTTATCTCTTAAATCTATTCTAAACTAAAATCTAGAATCATAACACGAAGTCCTAACTTGATTCTTCTCACTCGAACCCAAAAGAGGCCAAATGACTTATTTTTGTCTATTTCTTTTTCTTTTTTCTTTCAGAAGGTACTTTACTTTAAAGTAACCTAAGATCTACACGAAAAAGATTGATTTCAAGTCGGAACGCTGTCGAAACGAAAAAGTTCACGTGTAACATTATAAGTACGTTTTGTTTTACTCTTTTATTTTTAAGTCTTAACTTAAAAATGGTGGTGTTGTGCTGCAACACCGCCCTAACTCTTCATCTTCTTACGTGACTTTTCTCTAAAGGTCATGTTGAACTACGTTGACTTTGATTCAGCCTACGGTGTATACGTAGGCGTATTAGAGGTGTCTGATCTATAAAACTCAAGTCACATTTAGTAATTTTCACATTTATTCTCATAAACCAAACAAAAAGCTTCAAAACCATGAAATACTCTCATATAGGTGTAAGGATCATTAAATCTGGGGAATTCACGTGTTATTTTATTCTTAGTGTTAGAAGTCTCAACATTCTTTCATCATCAAAGGGACTTTATGAGTTAATATATCTCATTCAAGTTCTTTAATGAGCACAAATCATTTACATTCCCAGATTTGATCTTGTTTCACTCTAAAAACACCTTAAAAGGTCAAAGAAAGTATAAATATATTACATTAAGCCTCTGTAAAAGGTAGAAATCCTCTTATCTTCACATCAACCACGTGGATTTTGAATCTCTCAATGTGAGTACGTAAGCTCTCTTGGACTATCGTCCGAGTGAACAAGTCTGATATTTTATATATTTATCCTTTGTCTATATTACATACATGCACAATATATTTACATATTAACTATTTTCATTTTATTATTTATTTTTACACCATAACATGATAATATAAATATTTTATTATTTCTTTTTACACCAATTGGCAACTTAGCTCCCAGACCTTTGACTCTCTAGTTAAACACATAGATCACTTGCCATCACTAGTTATCTACTGATAATACCCCTTCTTTGGTTTGTTTTGTGTAAAATAGACTCACGACTCCTTTTCTATATAAAAGAGAACGAGGCGATGACCATGCGTCACCGCCAATGAACCTTGTCTCCACATTTGTGTCCCAAAATGATGCGCACGCTCGCGGAGGGTACGAGGAGACACGACACCTTGGGCTCGTGTTCTCAAGATCAAGATTAAACTTAAGAGGTCCCCAGAGGCCTAGGGTGCGTCTTCGGCTTAGACCCCAAATGACTAGCCAACAAAGCAATTGACCGCGACATTTATAGCAGATGGTGTACGCCCATGAACATATATGGAATTTGATGAAATCCAGAAAAAATGATAATTGATTAATAAATAATTGCTACGCTGGGTTTAAATAACATAGTCCTCAATCATGGATACTTTTGAAATTAAATGGAATTAGTGAACTCCAGGATATGTATTAAAATGAGGAACTTAGTACTAGTTAATTAAATAAATAAAAAGATGACAACTAGGTGTGTGATTCCCATGGGGAGGGGGGCATAATTCCATAATTGACACGAGTATGTGTGGATAATATGATCTGTCTCTTAAAGGATAAATTGATAATAACTGGGTGTTAAAGTGACCCCATGATGGGGCATAATACCATTTTTAACATGTGTGTATATAATTTCATATAAAAGGGTAATAGTTGGATGTTTGAGTAATCCCATGTCGGTGCACAGTCTCAAACTTGACATATGTGTGTAAGGGTAATTCTTTTAAACATCGCGTGCATGTGTTGAAATGTTATTTTTATGAAACATTCGGTGTGTGCCATTTTAAGGTATAAATTGGGCAAAAGGAATTTATATGATTTAAAGACAGTCCAAGAAGGTATTTTTCCCTAAATTAGCCATGTGAGTTAATCGATGAAAGGATTACTATTTGAATAAAATGACAACTTTGAATGGACAAAGGTTAATGGTACTCAACCTAACTAAAAATAGTGTTTTGAAGTAAAACATGACTAATACATAAATGAGATATTAGTTGCATTTAGATTTGGGCTAGAATTATACTGTATATTGTATTATATTCTTTCTTCCCGCCGTTCCTTTCTGTATTGCATTTTAATTGGGAACCTATAATGGGCATTGACTCACATTGTTCCCTTTGTAATGATAGGTTAGTTGATATTCCGTCCTTTTAGAGCATTTTACAAGTATGTTTTCCCTTATTATTACGCTAGTGGATCTGATTACTTGAACACAACAGATCGCCTAACGAGGTATACACTTATTATTATGTCTAAATATCTTCAAGATGAATTGCATGCTGACTTGGTATTTATAATTAACTAAAATGAATTAAAAACCTTATTTATGTTGTTTCATATCACTTCACACCTAATGCGGTTTGAGCAGACCAGGTTGACCCATGGTAATCCAAAAATTCAGGTCAGGGCGTTATAACATCGTCTCAGAGTTTTAGGTTCAAGTTCCTTTCGGTAGTGACATTTAGTCATTAAATTGGGATTTGATCTTTCGACCTTTAATGTTCGACTTTAAGGCTTGACTTTGTAAACAAAGTTTGGAGCTTCGGATTATAAACGCATGCGACTGTTACATCAAGATTGGGAATTATGATATCCTTGTAGGATTTCTTCTGCCAGAAATGACGAACTAGGACTTAAAGTTTTTGCATAATCTATTATGAGCATCCTCTCATGGGACAATAAGTAACCTAGTAGAGTCTTAACCTCGAAAGCCTTATATGGCCGCTGAACAAATTGATTGGATTCTTTAAAATCGTGTAATGTCTCGTGATAATTAGTAGTAATACATCCACGACAAGTTTGTAGTGTTTCACCTTGGGAATCGAAATATGTTCATCGAGAAAGTGCAATAAGTGGTGACCTCATTGTTGGAAACTGTATGACGTTCTATTTAGATACATATCTGTTGCATAAAGGCACCATAAAAGTCACAGAAAACTCAACAACATGATTGTACGTTATCGTAAATTCTCGTTGTATTAATATCTTGACAAAAATAATGCCTATAAAACCCTAACCAAACAAGTGCGACAACAAAAATGTAAGTTCATTTAAATGACATGGAAAATGCAAGTGTAAATGAGCAATAAAGATTGTATCTAACAACCCACGAATGTCATTGGTCACTACTCAGGAAGGGTTCAAATACCTAGTGTGTGAGTAATGTCTCGGCACCCTAGAGGCACGCAAAGGGTATTAGACCGAGTAATCCTGCATTGCAATGAGTATTTTAAGAACATTCCTCAGTAAGCACATCATTCGTCTGATCGTTAAGTCTCAAAGTGGACACAAGGTAAACCGACCAGTTACAAATGGTTTCAACATGCGCAATCGTCAAAATTAGGTTCATCATTTTCTTTGGTGTAGACAAGACACCAAAAGATCCGCTACATTTTGTCATTTTTGCTTACACCTAAAACCTATGGAAGATGGCACCGTTTTTGAAAGGAAAGTCCCATGAGATCAAGTCAAGCACTGGTTTTAAGCATGCGTTTAAATGCACTGCACTGCAGGGAGTTCAACATTTAATGACAATGTCTTCATCGCATTTGTAAGGAAACAGTTACAATAACTTCGGGATCAAAATGGGTCGACTGTGGTGACGGCTATACAATAACTTCGTACCACATATTCAGGCAAGATTTTGTGGTGGCCATAGCCTCTCAACAACCAACTTCATTAATTTAAGTTGATAATGGCATTCACGGATCATTAGCAAACTTAGAGGTTGAGTAACCTCCTTATCACCTTTATCAGCAGTACTTATACAAGAATTCATATTGTGGGCGGTAATTAGTATAGCCCTCGCGAGATCACCAGTAACTCCTACATTCGAGATTCACCCTGTTAGCTGACAGTAACTTGGACGTCGTGCATTGATTTTCACGTCCCAACAATAACATCTCTATATAGTGAAATGATCGACAAAAGGGAAATCGCTTGCAAGCGCACTGGATCTCTTGATTTATCGACAAAATGACAGTAGTGGTAGTAGCACCTTTAAATATCTCAAGTTTGGTTTAAGCATGCGATTAACTTGAATCGTTTGGTGGCATAACTTCAGTTGTGGTTTTACACACCTCAATCCAATTTCAATGACAAGGGTGGATTTGACTATTCACTTGCTTCACGCAATAATCGGTGTTTAAATAATATAGCGTCAAATTTCAATAATATTCTAACTATATGGTTTTTCCAAAGGAATAGACACCACTTGGTGCAATTGGCATATAGCTTGTTGGAAGAGATTGTTTATATATTTAGGGGAGGGAGCAAAATATATGAAAAAAGAGTGGAGAACTATTTGGTGAAAGGAACTATTTTATTAGAACTCACTAAATTTTGCTTGATACAAAATGTGGAGACAACACCCCTATTTATACTATCCTCCAACTCAAATGAATGGTGGAGATTAAATTTACATCAAGGGTCAAGATTGAATCTCTAGAACCTTCCACATCTATCTACCATTTCTTACACTCTCCACAATACACAAGATGGATCTAGAATGTTCTTGGCAAAATATCACTCTTAATGGGTCTAACTTTATAGAGGCCCAATACTAACTAATTAGACAACCCAAACATTTAACCCAAAAATACAAACTAATAAAGCCCAATTATTTTAATTTCAAAAACAAGTTTAATTTTCAACACCCCCTCTTAAACTTGGTTTTGCAACTCCAAGTAGTCTTCGTAGCTTGTGGAACACTTCATGCTTGAGTGGTTTGGTAAAGATGTCGGCAACTTGATCATGAAACTTTACGTACTTCAGTTGTACCTCCTTCTTTTCCACACATTCACGAAGGTAGTGATACCTTGTGTCGATGTGCTTGCTTCTGTCATGGAAAACTGGATTCTTTGCTAATGCAATCGCCGATTTGTTGTCGACGCATATCTCAATCGTATCTTCAGGTATGTTAAGCTCTTTCAATAAATTCTTCAACCAAATTGCATGACATACACAATTTGTTGTGGCGACGTATTCAGCTTCACAAGTGGAAAGGGTGACAATAGGTTGCTTCTTTGAACTCCATGTGAATGCAACATCTCCCATGTAGAACACGAACCCACTTGTGCTTTTTCGGTCATCTAAGTCTCCTCCCCAATCACTATCACTGTAGCCAACAAGCTTGAAACTGTTAGAGACTAAATACAATAATCCATAGTCAATCGTTCCTTTAACATAGCGAAGGATCCTTCTTGCAGCCTTCAAGTGTGTTATTGTTGGAGTTTCCATATAACGACTGATAAGTCCAACTCCAAAGAGGATATCGGGCCTTGTGCATGTTAAGTATCGCAAGCTTCCAACGAGGCTCTTAAAACATGTTGGATCCACTATTTCTCCTTCTTCATGCTTTGACAACTTGGTTCCACATTCCACGGGAGTGCTTACGGGCTGACATTCATTCATCTTGAATTTCTTGAGAACTTCTTTTGCATAGCTTTCTTGAGAAAGAAATATTCCTTCTTTCTCTTGCTTTACTTCTATGCCAAGATAGTAGGACATGAGCCCAATATCGGTCATCTCGAATTCTCTTGTCATCACTTTCTTAAACTCCTCGATCATCTTTGCATCATTTCCTGTGAAGATTAAATCATCCACATATAAGCAAACAATTAACATATCTTTATTTCCATTCACCTTTGTGTATAGGGCATGCTCATAAGGGCATTTTTTGAAACCATTTTTATGAAGATATTGATCAATTCTACTATTCCATGCCCTTGGTGCTTGTTTTAGGCCGTATAATGCCTTGTTCAATTTTAACACCTTATCTTCGTTGCCTTTCACAACATACCCCATGGGTTGCTCTACATATACTTCTTCTTCAAGATGGCCATTTAAGAAAGCAGACTTCACATCCATTTGATGGATTTTCCATCTATTTTGAGCTGCTAAAGAGACAATTAATCTTATAGTTTCAAGACGAGCAACTGGAGCAAATACCTCTTCATAGTCAATTCCATACCGTTGCTTAAATCCTTTGGCGACTAATCTTGCTTTGTACCGCTCCACTTCTCCTTTAGCATTCTTCTTGGCTTTATACACCCATTTGACTCCAATAGCTTTGTGCCCTTTGGGAAGACTTGTCAACTCCCATGTGTCATTCTTCTCAATTGCTTTTATCTCATCATCCATTGCATCCTTCCATCTCTTGCTTTGTATGGCCTCTTCAAAACCTATAGGTTCACAATCGGCAAAAAGACAAAACAGAGTTATATCATTTTGATTTTCAGTTACCTCGTATATTTCATCCAAGCTTCTGAAACGTGGGGCTCTTTCATGTGAACTTTGACTTGATGATGATGATGATGATGATGGATCTCCATGAGTGGATGATGGTGGTGATGGAGGTGGCGTAACAGGCTCTTCAAACTCTCCATTGCTGCTATCTTCATCTTCTTCTTCAAACAAAGGAAGAAAGTCATAGTTTTCCTCCTGGGCATCCCACTTCCACGAGCCTTCTTCATCAAACTTGACGTCTCTACTCGTGATGACTTTTCCACTGATTGGATTGTACAACTTGTAACCTTTGGAGCGTGAATCGTAGCCAACAAATACGTATTTTTCACTCTTGTCATCAAGCTTTGTCCGCTTTTGATCTGGCACATGAGCATATGCAATGCTCCCAAATACTCTCAAATGAGAAATTCCGGGTTTTCTCCCGCTCCATGCTTCTTGTGGAGTTTTATTCCACACACTTCTAGTGGGGCTTCTATTTGACAGATAAACGGCACAATCCACAGCTTCGGCCCAAAATTCTTTTGGCATTCTTTTACTTTTTAACATGCTTCGAGTCATATTTAAAATGGATCTATTTTTTCTTTCAGCAACTCCATTTTGTTGAGGTGAGTATGCAACCGTTAAAGGACGGCGTATCCCATTTTCTTCACAAAACTTTTCAAACTCTTTAGAGGTGAATTCGCCTCCTCTATCGGATCGCATAGATTTTATTTCATAACCACTTTCTTTTTCCACAAGTGCTTTAAATTTCTTAAAAGAACAAAATACTTCTGATTTTTCTTTTAAGAAATAGACCCATGTCTTTCTACTAAAATCATCAATGAAAAGTAGAAAGTATCTATTTTTGCCAAAAGAACAAGGAGTAATAGGGCCACACACATCGGTGTGAATGAGTTCTAGGGGCTTCTTTGCTCTTGTAATTGACTCTTTTGGAAAACTCAATCTAGAATGTTTTCCAAGTAAGCATCCTTCACATAATTGATCCGGATGATTAATGGGAGGCAACCCATTAACCATTCCTTTGTTATGCAATAATTTTAAGCCACCAAAATTTAGATGCCCAAACCTTAAGTGCCAAAGCCAAGACATGTCTTTAAAGCAAACATTTAAACACATTGCACCTTCACTTTGAATGTTTAGCAAAAACATTCTATTTCTTGCCATAGGTACTTTAGCAATTAAATTCATTCTTTGGTCTCTTAAAGAAAGACTATGATCTTTCATGTGGATATCATAACCTTTCTCTAAGAGTTGCCCCAGACTCAAGATATTTGTTTTCATGTTTGGCACATAGTAGACATTTGAAATAAATTGGTGCTTCCCATTTTTCATACGAATCAAAATTTTACCTTTTCCTTTCACCGGCACTTTTGATTCATCTCCAAAAGTAACATTGCCCTTCACCGATTCATCAAGTTCCACAAACATGTCCTTTTTTCCACACATATGGTTGCTTGCTCCCGTGTCAAGATACCACATCTTGCTTTCTCCATTATGTTCTCCTTTGTATGCTAATAACAATGTCGAATCCTTGTGCTTTTCCCTTTCAACATAGTTAGCCTTCTCCTCCACAATATTCGAATTACTTCTGCATTCCGAAGCATAATGGCCGAATTTTTGACAATTATAACACTTAATTTGAGATTTTTCGTACCTTGGTCTCGTGTTGCCTTCTCTTCCACGTCCTCTTGCTGGATATGAGTTTTGCCTTTCATTGTTGAAATACTTCACACCGCCTTTTCCTCGAAATTGACATGTGCCTCTTCCTCTTTGGCTCCGTTCGTTGTTGTATTCTCTTCCTTCTTTTAGAGTAAGCTTTGTTTGAAGAGCTTGCTCTAAAGTCTCCTGACTTTTCTTGTTAAGTCTCTCTTCATGGGCTTTTAAGGAACCCATGAGTTCATCAATTCCCATAGAATCTGTATCTTTAGATTCTTCAATTGCTACAACAACATAGTCAAACTTGGAACTTAAAGAGCGGAGGATTTTTTCTACCACCCGTGTGTCACTCATATTTTCACCATTAGTTTTTAATTGATTGACAATAGCCAAAACTCTAGCAAAATAATCTGAAAGTAACTCGGAATCTTTCATATGCAAAGACTCGAACTCACCTCTAAGTGTTTGGAGACGAACCTTCTTTACCTTCTCAATCCCCTTATGAGAATTTTGTAGAGTCTCCCATGCTTCTTTGGCGGTTGTGGCAAACGCAATTTTCTCAAACGTACCTTCATCCAATGCTTGGTGAATGAGAGTGAGGGCCTTTTGATCTGTCCTCCTTGCTTCTTTTAATCTATCCTTTTGAGCTTGAGATAGAGTGGCTTCATCTTGAGGCTCATTGTAGCCTTTTTCAACGATCTCCCAAACATCTTTAGAAGCGAGTAACACCTTCATCTTGATACTCCAATGGTTGTAGTTGTCTTTGGTGAGTTGGGGAATTTGGAAAGGAACCATACCATTAGCCATTTTAGAACCTTGGCTCTGATACCACTTTGTTGGAAGAGATTGTTTATATATTTAGGGGAGGGAGCAAAATATATGAAAAAAGAGTGGAGAACTATTTGGTGAAAGGAACTATTTTATTAGAACTCACTAAATTTTGCTTGATACAAAATGTGGAGACAACACCCCTATTTATACTATCCTCCAACTCAAATGAATGGTGGAGATTAAATTTACATCAAGGGTCAAGATTGAATCTCTAGAACCTTCCACATCTATCTACCATTTCTTACACTCTCCACAATACACAAGATGGATCTAGAATGTTCTTGGCAAAATATCACTCTTAATGGGTCTAACTTTATAGAGGCCCAATACTAACTAATTAGACAACCCAAACATTTAACCCAAAAATACAAACTAATAAAGCCCAATTATTTTAATTTCAAAAACAAGTTTAATTTTCAACATAGCTCAAGTAAGGGAGAGTAGTTTCAGAATTGCAAATCATATCACAATCAATGTAAGGTCAACGGTTTCCGTCAGGCTTTGTTTTTAAAACTTCAATTCGAGACGCATTACGTTTGCAAAAATAAGGAAGGATTTCGCGTTATGACATCCAAGGAAGGTTAGTAACGTCTCAACATTCACTCAAGGCACATAGCATGTTTCGTCTAAGACGAACAAGTAAATGAACATTGCCTTTAAGGAGGGAATCTTTGCATTATGTTAGTTTTGGTGATAGATCTTTGTTGCATGAGGTTTATGACATCGTCATTTGGCTTTTCGTAGTGGATCAATATCCTAATCTTGGGTTTATGACCAGACTAAAGGCTTCCTCTATTATTTGTAGGTAATCTCAGTTGCAGCTTAAATATCATTAAACACAGTGGCGGATCCAGGATTTTTTGTCAGGAGGGGTGAAAGTTTCGAGTGGTGTCGGGGGTTCGGGGGCGGGAGCCCCCGAGGCAAATTTTTTTTGGGTTAATTCAAGTTTTATACAAATTTTTTATCAAAAGACAGTGTAGACAAGATTTCAGGAGGGGCGTCCCTTAAAAATTGCACCCCTAAAAAAAAATTACACATTTTATACCCCAAAATTTTTTTTTTTTTAGATCTCAGGGGGGGCCACCGCCCCGCCTGGCACCCCCCCCAGATCCGCCCCTGATTAAACATATATGGTCTTGTAATGAGTAAGAGTAGATTTCGTAACCTATCCGCATGTAGTCCCTCGAGTTTTGGGAATGAATATTCAAACTTTTTGTTGCATCCGAGTTGTATTTCGATTGTTCCCCATGGTTGGGGGTTGTTATTCGGTTGTTCTTCGATTATAATGACAATTTTGGCTCAGTGTGGATGCGGGATAGGATGGGCATGACTGATGCATCACAATAACTGAGGCCTTTATTCAAGAAATCATTGCATAGGACTTCATGAACATCCTAGTGTGCTTTGGTTGTATGGATAATAGTAGTTTGCATTGCATGTGATTGCTTGTTTGGTTTGGACTTAGTAGTCCATTACGTGTAGTCCGGTAAGATTATTTTGCTAGGCTTAAGAGTAGAGCATCATGTATGACTAATATCTCGTAAATTCCATAACTCATCTATTTTGTTTGGAGAATTTAAAAAGTGGGGGATCGGATATGAAAACTAAATCAACGGATTCAGTTCTGGCATTATTTGACCTCTTGTCGTGAGGAACCATCGCGTATGGCATCATTGTGTATTGTCGTGTGTTTACATGGTTATGTGTATCTCTTTCTTGCATGGATTGTAAGTCGCAAAACCTAGAGTAAAGATTGGGAACATGTGAGAGACTAGTATAGGCTTGATAGTCTCATGGTAATTTAATTGGTTGGGAATGAAAAGGATGTTGAGTTGTGTAAATGCCTTAAGTATAAAAAAATTAGAGAACCTTTGTTGACCAGTGGACTACGTCCTAAGAATGTGATTAGAAGTGGATCGTATGCCAATGTGTTAATTGGCGATCCTCAGGTACAGGAGTATAGATGACTTAAGTGTCCATCCATGTTGTTTTGTGGTCTCTAGGTATTGAAATAGAATTGGGTTATACGATTATACAGATTTTAACGTTTCCTAGGAGTGGAACTAGAGGAGGGTAATGCATTATACTCCGAGTAAGAAAATAAGAGACTATATGAATATTCATGATTATGTACAACGAGATGATGATTTTTGATGTTAATATCCGAGAGATGAAAAGTACTAGACTTTATAATAATTGTGTGGACATCATTGTTGATAGGTGTTTTTGACTTTTGTGATATAATGGAGACTATTGGTTTAATCAATGGTCGTTGGTAAAAAAATATCCGAGGATGAAATTTACTAAAGAGGGAGGAATGTAATGACCCGATTTTTTTATTAATTTAATGGTTATTGAATATTACAAAGTCAAGTACATTTTATGATTTCTTTGGTAAATTTATATAGAGTAATTGACTGATGAATTGGACTAGTATGAGGAAACAAATGAAAATACATAACTTGGGTTGAAATTCATTAGGTGAGATGAAATTTAGGATTTAGTTAAAAAAAGAAGAAGAATGAGGGTCATTATAGTGGATCCTAAACCGCTATGGCGACCAGATAATCACTATAGTGGGACGAACGTACCGTCATGGCGGCTTCAGACGTTGCAGTAGGAAATGTTTTAAAATTTTGATTGAACCAACAAGATTTTGAAACGTGTTCAGATACCAGAATCTTCCAATTATTTTATATATGTATACTTGAGGCAGCGTTATAAAAGGCGCGCCTAAGCTCCACCTAGTCATAAGACTTGGGAGAAACACCTCGCCTTAAGCCTTTTATGTCTTATTCTTGGTAAAAGCGCAATTTTTTTAAAAAACAAAAACACTTTAGTGAAACGATATCGCCTTTTAAAGACTTTTTTTAAAAAATTGGACCAATATCTTATTCAAAACATTTAAAAGATAAATGGAATTCCAAACCTATTTGCCTCTCATCCAAAAAAAACAAACTAACATTACAGACCGACTTTCGACCAAAAGTCTACGTTTCATTTGAATGTTGAAAGGTAAAAATACATTTCGTATATTGAATGATTTTGTATTGATTATTAATTATCGATTATTGAATGATTATTAATATTGATTATTGAATTATGAAAGATACATTTTGTATATTGCCTATTAAATATTGAAAAAAATATTTTGTATATTGCCTATTAAATATTGAGAAATACATTTTATATATTGATTGTGGAGCATGCATATGAGAAATATGGCTACCAAACATACATATATGTTTTCAAAATTCAAGGTACGTATTATTTTATTATATTACTAGCTTTAGAATAATTAAAATAATAAAAAAGGGAAAACATCTTTATATGCCTAGGCTCTTAAGGTTTGAGGCTTGACCTCTACGCCTCGACCATGCCTCACGCCTTTTAGAACATTGACCCGAGGAAATGATCTTTTTACATATGAGTTCTTCTCTGACCAAACAATGAGTGGAGAGAAAACACATTTTTCTCCAAAGCTCCCTCTACTAGTATTTTGAAAGGAAAACAAGCCCAAAATAAGTGAGTTTGAGGGTATATAAGGGATTATTTTTGGTGGAGATTGAAGTGAAAATTCAAAGAAAAAATATATTGGAGTGTATTTTCAATCTAGGATGCTTGGTAGCCCATTGAAGCCACTTTTGGAGGTGGGACCTGTCTTCTTCACCAACCATTTCTTGATGTTTTAGTTTCCAAAAGGTAAGGTTGTTGAGTTATTTTCTGATTTAAACACGATTAAGATCATGTTTATGTGATATTATATGTATATGAGTTATATGCATATATTTATGGGTCTTGGTAAGTTTTACGTATTTGGTTATTTAAATTTTAATTTTTGTGAAAATAAGAATATAGTGTAAGGGCCATGGATCAAAATAATATTTCGAAAATATTATATAACTCTTGTTATAAAATATATTTTTAATGGATATCCATTGGTATTCCACAATTATTGAAGTGTCCGTTGAGATGCTTTATTTGGTACTATAAATAGGGTCATACCCCGTGAGCATTGACATATCAATGAAATGAAGAAACTCTCTCCCTCTAAATTCTCACTGACCCCCTTTATTTTACAACACGTTATCAACACGAGTGCTTCAATATATTTTTCATCGTCGACTTCCATCACTACCAACCTTACTTTATTTATTCCACCAATGTTTTTCATCCTAGATCAGATTTACTTGGGCTAAGATTTTAGGAATTTTGATGTTTTTATTCTTTCTTTAGTTCCAAGCCTCAAAATGGTGGTTTATACAATTGTCATCCGGATTTTGATATTTCAACTATCATTGTAAGTTTCACAGCCAAAAAAGGCACTTACAATTCTTCATATTTCAAATTATTTTTATATTAACCCCATAATTTTAGTTATTCATAAAATTTTACACATTCAAATTTTGAGTATTTAATTGTGAAATTATCATTTAAATTATGCGACCAGAAGTTTCCTATTTTTTATTAGGACCCGAAGTTCCTAATTATCATTCAAATTTGGGACCTAAAATTCCCAATACTATTTGAAATTTGTAGTCTCAAACTCCCAATATCTATTTTTGGGGACTTGAAGTTTCCACTATATATCTATAATTTGGGACATGAAGTTTTGAAATAGTTATTTTCATTTGGGACCCTAAGATCCCATGTAATTTTTTTCATTTGGGACCAGAAGTTCTCCAATCATTTTATATTGGGACTAAAAGTTCTCAGTCATGGTTCAAATTTCCCTAAAATCAAACCTCAAGTTTTGATTATTTCTATAATAATGCTAGAGATACTTAAAGTCCCATAATAACTATTTATAATTTGGATTTAAAGCTCCAATAACTTGGTAATCAAATATGAAGTTTTGGTTATTTATATAATAAGGGTAAGGATAATAAATGTTCGATAATGAGTATTTATATTTTGGACCTGAAGTTCCAAACAATTTTACCCCTTATCAAATTTGAAGTTTGGATATAATTGGGCAGGGCCTTTAAAGTCCCTAAATATTTAATGTTGGGATATGAAATTTCCCTAATTATTTATAATATGAAGTTCCCCAATAATTATTCATATTTAAAAAATGCATTTTCCCCATTTTTGGACCTAAAGTTTTAAAATTATTTTTTTGCCTAAAGTAACAGTTACAATCAAACCTAAAATTTTGATTGTCTAATTGGAAGACCAAGAGTCCCATAATTATATTTGTCATATGAATATCCATTATCATTATTGTGATAAAAAGCTCACAATTATTATTTATAATTAGGATACAATGTTTTCTAATTAATTTTAAAAATACGAGTTCCCATGGCATTTCAAAATATTTGAACCTGAGATTTCAATAAAAATATACCATAAATCAAAACTTTTCATTTTAATTATTCATAGAGTATGAATTTTGAAAGCTATCAAATAATTATTTATAATTTGGACTTGAAGCTTTAAATATCTCATTTTTTTGGGATTAGTTTGAAAATAAATAGAGCATTTAACCATGACTTTTGAACTTCTTAGCTTTTTAATTTCTTTATTAAATGAAATGTCCTTTTAATTACTCTATCAATGGTTAAAGGTTCTGTTAAGTAGCCTATTAATAATTTTAGAATTAAATCTTTGTCTTCTGACCTTTCGACTCATTTGAGTATTAAATTATATTTTTAATGATATTTAATTTTAACTACCCTTCACATTTCAATTATTTACTACACATTAAAATCTTGAGAATGTGTAGAGAATGCAAAACATCAGGTCCTCATTTTTAAAAGGTAGAGAATTTAATGTCCTTTGACATTAACAATATTGAGAACTTAAAGTTCTCATTACTTTTCTAAAAAAAATTATTGGTCGTAATTAATTTAGTAGCCATCCTTATATATTAGAAACCCAAAGTTGCTTATATTCGAGCTTGAAGTCTCTAACATATAATACAAATATTGTATTTTTATTCATTAGGTATGAGCCTCAAGTTCTCCCGATTAAAATTTTCTTTCTTTAAATATACATCGAGATTTGATATTCGTATAATTAAGGTTTTTTGTGCTTAAAGCATTTTGATTAAATTATGATTTATGATCATACAAAGCTATCAAAATGCATGATTTTCTGACATATATATCTTTGGATTATTTTTTATAAACGATATATACCTCAAATATGAAATTCTTTTGAGATCATTAAGCATCCAAAGATTCATTTTTACCAAACATAAAGTTTTTATTATCTATTCCATTATTTAAATATCTGATAATTATTTGATGCAAGATTTATAAAATACTTCCATTTTTTAAAGTTTGGTTACCAAACACTTGACCGCGACATAAATTATTTTATTGTTGTGCATTTATATATTTGAACTCGCATACAATTCATTATCTATATTGAATGTTGTAATTGATAATCGTGAACTATATAATGACGTTTGTCTAGATGATAATGAACAACTCACATTATTTTAAAAAATCAGAAGTTTTTCAAATTTGGTAGGTAATATAGTAATGGTTTCAACAATAGTTGAACCTAAGGCTCCACAAGAGCCTATGTGATATTGTCGTGTGGTACCTATAGACACCCCATCCTAGGACCCTCCTAGACACCTCTTTAGGTCCCTAGAACTCACTTATCCATCGCAAACCCTATGTCAAACTAAGACTACCGATCTAAAGACCATTGGGCCCCCGTTTGACTCCCATCAACTTTCTCTTCAGAGAAAAAAATCAATGAATCTTCGAAGGGCTTTGAATCCAATTTTTAACATTCCGTATTTTGCGTGAATCGGCCTTACAGTTCGGACGAACGATCCATTTTACTATTAAAAACTGATCTAGAGGCCACCAGACGCTTTTGATCCCTATTTTGACCCCGATAAACTTCCTCGCCTGAGTGGAAGCTCAATGGATCTTTGAAGGGCTTTGAATCCCCTTTCCAACGGTCTATCTCGTGCGCGAATAAGGCTTATGGTTCGGACAAACGATTCGTTTTTCCCTGAAAATTGATCCGGAGGCCACCGAGCGGTCTCGGGCTCCGTTTGACTCTTGTCAACTCTTCATCTCGAAAGGGACATAATGAATTTCGAAGGTATCTAAATTACCTTTTCAATGGTCCTCTCCGTGTGCGAACCAGCCTAACGGTACGGACGAACAACCCATTTTAAAACTGAGGGTCACCGAACGCTTTCGGGACCCATTTGGACAAGGTTGACACTCTAAAACGAACGAGAATGAGTGAATCTTTCAAGTGCTATGAATACCCTTTCCAACGGTCCATACCGTGCGTGGATCGACCTTACAATTTAGATGAACGATCCATTTTTCTCCGGCAATTTTCTTTCTAGTGACCAACGGGCACTTCCAGGCCTCGTTGGACCTCGGTCAACTCCTAAAATCGGGAGTGGCTCAATGGATACTTAAAGGTCTCTGAATACCCTTTCCAATGGTCTACCCCGTGCTTGATTATGACTTATCTTTCGCATTTTACGGCCATTATTTCGAAAAACCTGCCTCAGACTACCGAATAGCAATCCCAGGATCCTGCCTATCGGCCGTGTGCCTAGGGTTCTATGCTGATAGGAAGGTCTAGGACCATTCCGATCGTCACCCCCTTAGACCTATAAATAGATGCCATGACCTCATTTTGAAAAACACCCCTGAATATCACTCACAGCAATTTAGAGAGATTTCCCTCGATTTGAGAGCCGTTCTTTCCTAAAAATCCCATTTCTCCCATTCCTTCCATAATTTTCATACTCTTTTAAGTAAATGCCCACCCACCTTCTCAAACCACCATCACTTCACCTTGAGGTCAATGCATCTATAAGGAATGTCTACTTCAAGTCATCATAAGGAGGCCCATCTATTCCTCTTTGTCTTTAAATTCTCTTAATTTTGTGTTAGTTGCTTCTTTTTCTCTTTAGTATCTTATTTCATTACATCACACATCTTAATTGTAAGTTTTATTATTAGTATTCGCACATACTTTATTTTCATAGAAAAACCCAAAAATAAGAAAAGATGGTTCACTTGTAAATTCCAAACGGGGATTTCTCATCACATTTTCTCACACTAAAACATCTTTTTCTACACACACACACACACACACACACACACATAATAAGGTCCTCAGTTGGGATTTATGGGTTAAACCCCACCTCATATCATTTTCAAACTATGTAGACTTTGATGCCCCCGGGCTATGTTGGCGTCTTGGGTGAATCCCTCAACTCGAATCCTCCCACCTACATTTGTTATTCTATTCTCATATATTCATGATATATACATCTTATATGCTTGTTTTATTGTGTCTTGTCCTCTATACGCAATCGTTCCTTCATAATGATTTGTGAATCGACAAACAATTACATCATATATTTTTATTACTATTTTGGGAGCACTTATAAGGATGACCTCGCTCTCCCTTTATCCATGACGCGAGTCGAGTGACTCCATCCCCCATTTATATTACGCACATAAGCACACACATCACGAAGTTCTATAGTAGAATATTAATTACATATGCCCATGAGAGACTAAAAGGGCGGTATGGTTGCCTAACACCTTTCTATTCCGTAACTTAGTCCTCGAACCCTTAAACTACTTAGTTTTGCAAGCATCATTAATATCATTGATGCCGTTCTCTCGAGGCGACAACATTTTTTTTACTTGTTTTGTGGAAAATAAGCTATCGACTCTATCTCTGTATATCACCCACACCGACGATGGCTGAGTGACCCTATAAAGGATGCAATCCATTGTGCACGTTGAAAAAGGAGGGGGAGGGGGGAAGAAGGAGTGATCCACCTCTGTAGACCCCGACACCCAGACCTCGGGATGGCTATAGTGGCGACTCCGCTAGGGATTTCTATAACATGACTAGACTCTATTTTTGCATGGGCATTATTCTTTCGTGCATGTGTGCGTATGAACCTACTTATATGTTCCCTTTTCCCCTCTCTTTACCTTTTGGTATATATCTCACTCATGTATATATCACTTTCCACTCACTTGTATACTTTACACACATGCATATACTCTCCATGTACATTTCACACACTTACACTTAGCTTCACTTTACATTCACATACTTCACACATTACTTAAAATATCCATGCTTAGGCTTCACTAGCACACAATAACACTTTCTACACTTATATATATGCTCACATGTTACACACCACTTGTAGTTGATCCCTATATAAGTTCACTACTACACACACTCACTTGTATATACTCCGACGTCACATACTCATATGTATCCGTGCGTAGTATATTTTCCATACTAGATATACTTGTACATTCTCCCCATTTAGTGTATTATTCCATTTTCTCGTCGTACAAATAAAAAATGATAAAACATACTCTCTCTCTCTCCATAATATGTTAATTAAGACTCATGCATTTTCGGACACTAAATCACCAAGAGCATGGCTATTAACCAAAATTTTATCCCGTACTGGGGGGTTACTTTATGATGGGAGATGGACCTGCGAGTCACAGTTAGACTAAGCTATATGACTCTCACATTTCATTGGCCTTGTAGTTTCTACGTATATCGAACGGTTCCCCCCGAATCGTACCGCTTGATCGAACTCACGAAGGGAGGAATATAGCAGGGAACTAGTTCACGTACATCGAGTATATCAAATTTTCTCTCACAGATACTGTCCCCACAAGGTATATAGTGAGGCAATTCATGTACACTCAGGTATATCAAATGGCTTATCCACACGTACCGATGAATGATTACCTTTATAGGCAAGAGGTATATCATGGAGGTTATGCGAAAGGGGGGAACCCTTCCACTAACCCAACAATTTCATAAACCTTATATATATGTCAAATATAGGACACTCATATTTAGTTTGTCGATTACCATGCGAAACTATGCTGAAATTTCGGGTCAGTTTATAACTCGAATTTTCGTGCGATTTCGTCCTCTTTTTCAAAATAGGACCCCATCCATGAGCCTGGAAACAAGTCCAACTGTGATTTACATATTATTTTTCAAATCCTATTTTCCCGGGCTCGAGTCTTGTCTAACATTTATTTTTCATGCATTTAGGCTAACCTAATATAAGTGTGAACCTAATGATAACATTAATAGTTATCTTGTTGAGATTTCTCTTCTTTTTTCTCCTTTTCCAAAAAATACCAAAAACATTTTTCTCCTCCCTTCAAAATACCCAAAATTTTCTCCCTCCCTCTTGCGAAAATAAATTTGAACCATTTATACCCGACATTGGCCTGGCTCCCTATTTGGTTCGGTCTTCCGTCAAGCCGTCCAGAAGCTTCGTCGATTCCTCGTTACCTCATTCGAGTTTGGGATTTACCTTTACGATCTCTACATGAATAACGTTGACCAAGAACCGAATGTGTATCCCGATATGATGACCGTCTTAGCCTAGCTCAGTGCCAAGATTGACAATTTTCAAACCAAGGTCCATGAGATACAGCATCACCGGGCCTAGATTCCTAAAGAACCCAAAGTTATCTTTCCTCATCCCATGGGTCCACTTTCCCGAGCATGTGTGGGTCCCAAAAGAGTATCAGAATGCTTCATGCACCTCACCTACTAATGAGCCACCACTAGCTCTGCTCCCTATCCCAAAACGTTCCCAACGAGGGGATAACCTATAAGTACCCATAGATCCTAAGGTGGAGGAACTGAGCAAGGTCAAGGAAGACCTCAAATTATTGTCGAAGAAGTTTGACCAAGTCAAGATATCTGGGAACAACATGGACTGCACCCATATGTCTCCTTATCCCAAAGCCATACAGCCAAATAAGTTCAAGATGCCAGACATCGAGAAATTCGGGGGAAACGGACCCTTAATTGTTCGCCTTCGAAGCTATCACCTAACTATGACTCTCCTTGGTTCATCTGAAGAGATAATGGCCCATATATTCTAGTAGAACTTGAAAGCGAACGCCATTCATTAGTTTCTGTCCCTCAAAGAATCCATAATTCATAGTTAGGAGGATGTCTCCCGAGAATTCATGTCACAGTACAAGTATAATGAGGAGCTAGAGGTTACGCGCCGAGATCTGGAAACAGTTAGTAGCTTCATAGGACGATGGAGAGAGAAATATGCTACCATGACCAACAGACCCTCCGAGGAAGAACAAGTCAATATCATGAATAAGAACTTCTTACCGCATAACCGAGCATCCATGGGAGGATAGTACTACACATACTTCCGAGAAACTGGTGTAGAAATCGAGGAAGGCGTTTCCAAAGTCGAATCTGAGCCAAAGAAAGTGACCGAACACTTTCCTTCCCGAAAGTATGAGAAGCCTGCCATCGCTACAGTCTTAACCATTAATAACATTTCCCAACCTGCTACCTCTTGGACACTAGAAAGTCACCCCAAGCCTACCAAAAAAGAATACACTGAGCTCCATACTTCCCTGTCAAAAGTTTTCCAGTCCCTACTGAGCCAAAATCTCATCAAACCCTTGGAACCCCGTCCATTACCAAAAATTCTCCCCTAAAATTTAAAAGCCGATGCTCGTTGTGATTTTCACCAGTCTGCCGACCATATTAATGACCAGTGCTTCCATCTTTGGAATGTTATCCAAGGTTTAATTGATCTAGGTATCATTGCCCCACCAGCCAATCCTAAATCCAACACCACTCACAACCCACTTCCAACTCACACAAATTCAATCTTTCTAGAGAATGACCTAGAATTTGATCCATCTACTCAGATTGTGCCCAGTAAAGCACCCATTATACCTATAATTTCTCTTCAGCTGCTTAAAGTTAGCCCATATTTTCTCTTACACCCTACCTGCTTCGCCAACTAAGATCTGTCACTCTTCACAAGATCTTATATTACTATCCGTACTCGGTCTAAAGGGAAAGATATGGAGTTACCTATTGTATTGAACCAACTTTTGGAGTTTGGGCTGAAATTTCCCGCAGAGATGACCATCGACTGTCACAAATGCAGTGGCTTATTTATGGAAGCCCATAAATGGCCTCGGGAGTCAGATGATTGGGTGCTACTCATTGATGAAATCAGTCTAGATGATGTAGTGTAGATTATGGCTGATGCGCTTTGGCAGACAAATGAAATTTATAGTATTGATGAACTACTCACCACTTTGAAGCTTTAGAGACGGTTGGTCCCTTCAATCCTGCACTTACTCGTTGAGTGGGAAGATTTGTATGATGAATCCATCGAGGTTATTAAACGCATTGATTTATCTTCGCAAGAAGATATAGCCTCCATCGGATGGGGAGGCGACTTTAATTGCTTAGATGACGAGCACAGGAAGACATCAGTATAATAGCCAGTTTATGAGGAATGGTATCCTTTGAAGATCTATTGAAGGGAATCAATAAGGTATACATTCAACCAGAAATAGATGAAGACACGACATTCTTGTTCTTCCACACCTCAGTAAATCATATAACCAGATCAGGGAGACATTACAAAGATTCGGCCCCTCATGTGATCGTGATAGATAAGGGAAAAGGAGTTTCCGAAGAACTTCCCATGCTAGAGATGACCATCGAAGAAAATAAAGTGCTTTACCAGCTCAGGTAAACCCAAGACAACATCACCTTATGGGGGATTTTCATGTCCTCCCAATTGCACCGGAATGCTCTGATAAGATTCCTCACCAGGCCTATAGTCTCCCCTTCCACTTAGGGGTATGCACGAACCTGAATGGACCGAGCCTACTTTTGTAGGTTTTTTAAAATTCGGTCTTAATTCGGTCTAAAAATGTAAAGGACCATATTATTCGGTTCGGTCTTGATCTTGACTCGTAAAAAATGGGTTTAGACCGGACCGGACCGCATTTATTTTTTATGTATATATTTTAACCTACCCACTAACACACTTCTCCACACATAACTACACGCTCACCCTAACCTAATCTCTTATTTTTTCTCACTCTAAACTTCTTCCCTTATCCTCATCAAACCACTGCCGTCCCCGTCTTCCCTTCACCTCGTTTCTCTCCTCCGGTAGAGGCAATCCAAGGTTGTTAATTTTGTCTCTACGGTTCATTGCTGATTTCATCTCTGTTGGTTGCTGATTTAAATCCAAGGTTTAACTCTTACTTTTACCTAGTTTGTGAGATTCTGTAAATATATTTGTCAACTCTTACTTTTACCTACTTTCATTGCTAATTTCATATGGCCTCAATTTATGCTGGAATTAGTGGTACCATAGTGCACATACGTGCTTGGTACCATATGTTGTTAGTGTAGTTTTGATTCCCATTTGGGTATATAATATGTTGTTGTTTGAGTATATAAAAGTTGTTGCGGTAGTTTTCAATTTATGCCAGAATTAGTGGTACCTCACCCTCCTGTTTGAGTATATAAAAGTTGTTTGTGTTTGGGATTTTGAATATATGTGTTTTTAACAATTTTGCGCTACTATTTTTGTTTGTGAAATGAAACTAACAGTTACTCTATTTTTTCCTCATTTGAGTTATTTTGACTGTGTGTATGCAGAGAGAGATGAGGAGTTTACAGCTACTTTGTTTTTTCTTACTGTTTTTATTGTTATTTTTTTGGTTTCTGTATGTTCTTTATATAGATTTACATTTTTTTTAAAAGTTGTGTTTTTTCAAGAGAAAAATGTTGTTTGAAAAAAAAATGTGTTGTGTTTAAATAAAAAAAATTGTGTTGTTTTATTTGGACATGGACCAAATAGGACCGAGACCGAACATGAACCGCTTGTGAACCGAATAGGACTGAGATCGATTATTCTGGTCCGATCTCGGTCCATAAAAATACCTCAAAATCGAACTGGATCGGATTGCGAACACCCCTACTTCCACTACTTCTGAAGAAACCGTGAACATGGTTGGGTCCTTGAATTTTTCTTTACTCCTCTACTTTTTCGAAGCAGAGATACCAAAGATCTTCCATGACCACAATTATGACCTCAATATCTCCGCTAAAGTGTTAGGAAAGACAGTCCTACTCTCCCTTGTTGACAATGCATTTGCCATCAACATTTTCCCTCTCAGAACCTTCAATTTCTTGGGTTTGAAAGTTGGTCATCTCACTCCCACTTCTACCGCTGTGCGTGCTTAAGACAATACCCGCCGAGAGGTAATGGGGTCCATAAAACTCACAATAAGGGCTGGCCCAATCAATCATGTCACTGAGTTCCAAGTTATTGACATACTGCATGTTTCAACCTTCTTCTTGGACGCACATATCTCCACATTATCAGAGGGGTTCATATTCTCTTCATCAGAACTTAAAATTCTTCACCAATGGCAAGGTTATCACCATCGTAGGGGATGATGTGAGTACTAGTAATTCGGTATTAGAGTTCCAACATGGGATGAATGACATGATTCTCTATGGCTTCAGAGTCAACCCACTTCCCCTTCTAGCAGGAGATATTTTGAAGGATCGAACATGCACTATATGCCTAAAATGGGGCTAGGGCGACGCCAACAAGGTATCCTTGAGCATGTAGTCCTGAAAGAGGCCTTTCCCCCATGTGGCCTAGACTACCAACCCTCACCAAAATAACTCAAAGCCCTCCGATGGCCACGATCGTAAAGAAGCTTGAAAGATGAAAAGACTGTTTCGAGAGACTCTTTGAATGGAAGGTTTATCAAGGAAGGTGATGATTTCCCTTTCTGCGGCTTCCCCGAACCATGGTATGACCACGTTGATAAGAAGATGAAACCGGGGCTGGAAATATTCTTTCAAGACAGTAACCCTTGGACCGCCGATTGGCAGCATGAAGTTCAACCTCTCACCGAGAAAGCCGTGACAGTTATCGAGGATGCTGAGGAAAATAATTTTGATGACTCATTCAACCTGCGGATACTGGGGCTGAGTCTCTGCATGATCCATGCAAATATCACGTCATCGGACCTATCTACTCAGATCCGAGGTGCTGACATGCCTCTCCTCAACTAGAATGTTGTTCCTGTACAATCTACCCAGATTCAATCCGACCCTGTTATCTATCTTATCCAAATCTCTTCACCCGATGTTGTTATTCCCTTTTTTAATGTCATTGTAATACAGACCTCTTTTGACGACGTTCTCAATGTTGTTTTTCTTGAGAATGAAATAAACGAAGATTTTGAGTATCTTGTTGTGCCTTACAATAATTGTCTTGATTCTAGTCAAACTCTTGATGATGATAATTTTACAAATGAATAGTTCTTAACTGATCATAATAAGGAGAATAATAAACAACATAACCACGTTCAAATTAATGATGATACTAATATCGATTCTAGTAGTCATCAGCGCGAGATTAAGATAGGATCCACCCTTAACGAGCAAGAGCGCAATTAGAAGAGCTACTGAAGGAATTTGTGGACGTCTTTGTATGGTCCTATAATGACATGCCCGTGATTGACCTAGAAATAGACCATCATGAGATCCCAACATTACCAAAATGGGAACCAGTTAAACAGAAGCTATGAAAGCTCCGTACCGAATGGTAGCTCAAAGTCAAAGAGGAAGTGGTCAAGAAACTAAATGTAGGTTTTATTCGCATAATTGAATATCCTACATAGCTCAACAACATCGTCCCTGTGCCGAAGTCAGTAAGGAATGTCCACATGTGCGTCGACTCTTGGGATCTGAACAAAGCATCCTCGAAGGATGATTTCCCATTACCCAACATCGACATGATCGTGGACAACACGACTATCCATTCCCTCAAGTCATTTATCGATGAATTTTTTGGATACAATCAAATCAAGATGCACCCTGACCATTAGGAGAAAATCGCCTTCATCAACCCATGGGGGACATAATGTTACACTGTCATGCCATTCGGACTTAAGAACTCCAGGTTTACCTACTAGAGGTCTACCACAACCATCCTACATGACCTTATTTACAAAGAAGCCGAAGTCTATGTGGACAATATGATCATCAAATCTAAGACCCGGGAAGGACATATTCCCACCGTCCAGAAGTTTTTCGAGCAACTACGACAATACTAGAAATGTGTTTTCGGCATCACAAAAGGAAAACTCTTAGGATTTATGGTCAGCGAGAAAGGAGTCGAAGCAGACCCTGCTAAACTAAAAGCCATACCTGGGATGCCACCACCACGGACGAAGAAGGAAATCTAAGGATTTATGGGAAAATTACAGTACATCAGTCGGTTCATTAGCTAGCTGGCTTATATCTGCGAACCCATTTTCAAGCTTCTCCGAAAAGACTCTACCAAAGTATGGAATGAGGCCTGCCAAGAAGCCTTTGACTGAATCAAGCGATACCTTACCCGACCTCCGGTGCTTATGCCTCCGCAACCAGGTCTCCCCTACTCTTGTACTTAACCGTGATAGATACTGCAACATGGGCTTTACTAGCCAACTACATTGGAGAATCTCGAAAGGAAAAAGCCATTTACTATGGCCACCAGAAATTAGCCAGGTACGAAGTTAACTACACTGCTTTAGAGAAAGCATATATTTCCCTAGTCTGAGTCACGCATAAGTTACGATATTGCATGCTTGTCTTCCATATCAGACTTGTATTTCGTATGGATCCCATTAAATACTTGCTAGAAAAGTCTGCTTTATCTAGCAGAATGGCCCGATGGTTGATGTTTCTGGCCGAGTTTGATATAGTGTACGTCACACAAAAAGCTATGAAAGGGAGAGCCATCTCCGATTACCTTGATGACTACCCCATGAAAGAATTCGATGTTTGGGAATATAAATTCCCAGCTGAAGATATTTTTGCACCTGTCAAAAGGACCTTCGATTACAAATTCTCTTTAATGGAGCTGCCAAGAAGAAAGGATACGATATTGGGATACTCCTGATTTCCCCTGATGACTCTTACGACCTAATGACCATCAAGTTAGATTTTCCCTACACCTATGACCGAGTATGAGGCATGCACTATAGGCCTCAAGATCGGCCTCTAGGAATGAATCTGGCACCCAATTGTCTACGAAAACTTTGTCCTTATTATCGACCAAATCTTCAGGAAATGGAAATTCAAAGATGAAAAACTCTTACCCTTCCATGCCCACCTAGAAGAGATGGACTCCTAGTTCGAAGATGTCACCTTTCACTACCTACCTTATGCAAAGAATAACCTGGATGACTCCCTTGCTACCCTATCCTCCATGGTCGACATGCCTAAGGGAATAACATGGCCCCTTTCCTGGTTCAGAAATAAGCTAACCCTACCTATTGCTTCCACAATGAACTCATTACCGATGTGGATTATGATATGGACGGGTTATGGTATTATGACATTTGGAACCTCCTCAAACATGGTAGGTATCCCCAAGATTCTGATAAAAAAGACGATGAGACCCATCACAAACTGGCGACCCAATATATCATTTGTGACAAAGTATTGTTCAAGAGAAACTTCGATGGAACCCACTTTCACTGCATTGCAGGGGCTGATGCAGAAGATCCACAATAGGGAATGCAGGCTCCACATGAACGGTTACATGCTTGCAAAAAAGATCACCCGTCAAGGGTACTATTGGACCACCATGGTTCAAGATTTCACTGCCTATGTCCGTAGATGCCTCAAATGCCAATAATTTGTCAATCTCGAACACTTACCTCCCCGAAAGCTGTATAACATGACATCTCCTTGGTTCTTCTCCACCTGAAGCATTGGCATCATAGGATAAGTTACTCCTAAGGCTTCAAATGGTCACAAATGTATCCTGGTCTCCATTGGTTACTTCACCAAATGGGTCAAAGCCGAGTCATACACGATGCTAAATGCTAAGAAAGTGGCCAAGTTTATAAAAAATAACATCACCTGTTGATACCGAGTTCCCCACGAGTTAGTGTCAGATAATGGGCTCCATTTCGAAGATGAGGCTATAGAACCAGTCGATGAATACGGGATTCAAAGACATAAATATTTACCCTACCGACCCCTTACTAATGGGGCGAGTCGAATCTGCCAAAAAAAGCCTTGAAGCCGCCAAAAAAAGCTTTAAGACCATAATAAGCAAGATGATTGAAAGTTGCAGAGATTGGGTCAACTGGATCCCTTACACACTGTGACACCCTGCCTAATAGAATACCGGGTGATCAATCCTATACCAAATTAAAGTATGAATCTCATATGGTTCATTCTCAGCATCGCTGTCGAAAACCAATATATTATTAACAACCTATTAGGCCTGGCATCAAAATGTTAATTAACTAAACTTTTTAACCAAACCAACCATAAGGAAAATAATCACAACAGTTTATATCCACAGAACTGAAATTAAATAAGATAATTGAACTCTCGGTACAACATAATACAACCAAATCAAAGTGCCGTAACCTAAAACGCGATAAATGAATACAGTTGGGCCATCAACCCGAATGTTTCTACAATACTTCCTATCTAGATCACAAGGATAGAGGCATCTAAAATAATTTTGCAAGCATCCACAGTTACTGCAACAACGTCTGACTCGAAAGAACGATTATCCAGGCATCCCTGTGACTAGACACCCAATATATATACATATATAGCAAGAGAGAGGGAAAATAGAGAAACGGGTCAAAGCTCGGGTTTTGAAAATATTTAGCAAGTGCATCAAATGCTATATTTTTAAAATATATAATCTCTCATATTTGAACTAGTATCGCACTCCCATGAGATACACCTCACCCCTCCTCTAATAGTGCACACCTATCGTATACATTTAAACAACCTATTCAAGCTACCCTACCTAAATAATCTCTTTCACCCATCTTCTGAATTCTCATAACTATCACTTAACCAGCGTGATATAATATAAGTTATACCGTGAGCTAACACATAAGATTTAATTGATATAATCATCGCTTATATATATATATATATATATATATATATATATATATATATATATAAGGAGTAAGGGTGTTTTCACTGTTCATAGAAAGATAAGATAATTAAGGGTCAAAATTGAACGTGAGAGTTTGAATCTAATGGTTTAATATGGATCCACGTGGCAGAGTCTATCAGTCTCTTGAGCCTCTCAATTTGCAGTCTACCTTGAGCTTCTCAATTTGTCACCCACCCACTATTGGACAGTTGAACTAAAAAAGGACGACCATCAGTGGAAGTAAAAGCAATCCCTTCACTCTCTCTCTCTCTCTCTCTCTCTCTCTCTCTCAACTCTCCTCAGCTCCCCTCACTAACCTTAGCAGATTAGTTGATGAAAATCTTGGTGGGTAGGATAGAGAACTTGGTTTGGTTCTGTAAACCTCAGCAAATCTGAACACGAAGAATAGGAACTTGGGGGTCTGAATTTGTTAATTTATTTGATGTTTTAAACCTTTTGATATATGGGTGTTGTTTCTTTACGGGTTTTCTTCGGGTATTAACCATATTTGTTTAAGGATTTGCAGGTCGTTAGTTCTCCTACTCTTTCTTCTGACTATAATTTTGCTAATTTGATTGAGTTGAGAGTTTTGTTTTTCCATTCTCTATCTTTTATTTATAGGTTTCAAAGAATAGAGGCCTACTGTTATTTACATTTTCTTTCAATCATTAACACAAGGTGTTCTTATTTTGTTTTTGTTTTTTTCACTTCTTTTAGCAGGAACGCTAATATCTCAGATTCTCAGAATATCTTTCCTTCTCACTCACCTTGGTTTGGGTTGATATGTGTTTAAATGTTTCTTGCTATCCCCCGTACAGGTCAGTATTATGCCCCATGAACGATACTAAATTTACAAATTGATGCAACCCCAGTCTAGATATCCTTTCTCTCCTTTGCAGGTACTCTCTATCTTCTTATCTCCATCTCTTCATGACCCTTTTCTACAAATTTGTAGGAATCTAAACACATAAAAGGTCAGTTGTGATTGCTCAGTTCCTTTTCTCAGATGCAAAGATAATGGTGTTTCACGCGATTTTGGTATTTGTTTTAGCTACTCTACTTTTCATCTGTCTACTTAAGTTTCTTTGGGTTTTGCAGGTTTAAGTTAGGCTGTTGGGTGTTGTTGCAGGTTCAAGTAAGAAGATTGAAAGTTTGTTAGGTGGGTGTTTCCTATCTATATCTCTCTACTCTATTTTCCATTTCATTCGTTTATTTAGTTTTAAAGGTATGGTGGTGCTTTTCAGGTGTTGGAGATTTTTTTTTGTGGTCGTGGTGGTGTTTGGACACCTCACTAAAGGCTGAGGATTCATTCCATGGTCTGATTGAATTTTCTACCAACTCTATGAAGTTTTCCAAAACTTTTTTTTGTGGAACTCCTTTATTAGTTCAAAAACTAATTTCATTTGTGATATGGAAATATAATTATTTTCAAAGTTGAATCCTTATGTTTGAGGTACTCATAGGCTCAAACCTCAGCTCAACGCTATTTTAGTTCGGTGCCATGATGTTACTTTTGCCAATTTTACTTTCTATAAATTTTATGGATATCATCTTTTAGTTTTTTACATCGTTTCCTATTTTTCACTAGAGGTCACCAGGTGGTGAGTAGCGGGGCTGCTAATTCTATATGGTTGGAGGACTTAGAAGCTGTAATGGGTTTTATAAAAAATATTTTGAAGATAACATACAAAAGAAACCTTTATTGTGAACCCATACAAATATTGGAAAGAGAGTTGTTACACTTTCTAATTTGAGAAAATTGTACTCATAAATAACATATTATGTAAAACTAAATAGATTGTGTAAAATCCACTGTTTGTATATCTGTGTATTTTAGCCTATTTTTTTTGTTTCTTGAGTGTTTGCTAATCTATTCACATTTTTTTTTTCATTTTTGTTACTTCTCCCCACCTTTTTAGTAATATTTTTATTTTAACTTATGTGAATTTTACAAATTTACCATTTTTTTGTGATATATGAAAACCTTTTCAGTTTTACATCTTGGGAAGTACATAACCCAACTTGATTGAAAAATATAATTAAACAGTTATATTAGTTATGAAGTTGTATTTTTCAAAATTGGCTTGCTTTTTTTATGTTCATAGTACACTATATTTATATTCATATTATTTATCTACATAATTTTTTTAATATTTGTATAACATGCCAACATCCATTTATAAGTTTATTTGTGATTTCTATTTTGATCTCAGTGAGGAAGGAATCTGTAAAGGAATAGATAAAGTAAAGGACATTGTGAAGTTCTCTTCTGAAAGTGGATATTTGGAGCTAAAGTAAAGGACAACTTATTATAATTGCCACTTGGATTTGTTGATTTTAATTTAAAAAAAATGATTGTGTGAACCAATGGAGGTGATTGTTTTGCAAACTTAGGTGAAGATGAGGAAGTATATAGCGATATTTACAGGAGATACGGTAAAATAACATGAAACGGAGGGATAAATGAAAATGGGAATGCGTGTCAAATGTTCTTTCACGCTCTCTTTAAGATATAAATAAAATTTGTACTTGATTTAATCCTTCAAATTCATGGATATTGGTAGAAAAAAATAAAAAATAAGTGTTTTGTTATTTTTTAAAGCAATTGTGGACATTAAATAAAATAAATGTTTTTACAAGGATATGGCTTATCTCTATTTCGGTATCATGTATATGATTTCGTTGTGTGTCATTTAATTAATCAATAAATACTAATAAGTACTATCACAAATATTTTTTTTTCTAATAGGTCATTTCAATTTTTTTTGCTAATTAGTCGTAATTATACATGTAATAAATATTTAATGTATGTTGATAAATATGATAAATTGGAGGTTTTTTTACATGGGACATGTTGGAGCAGAAAAAGATGGTAGAATGTCTTGACCTACATACTTAGTAAACAAAACTAATTGATATTTTTTTTCAAATTGACTTTCCATAAGCACATCAAGCGGAAAGTTGGACTGTTTGTTAATTGTTAAGCAGGGTGCATACTCCTATTAACAACTGAGACTTTTTCCAAAATTTCTAAAATGTTTACATAGTGTTGAGTTATTCGATATTTGTGTTATATGATAGTTAGCAATTACTACGAGATTGATGATGGATTAAGAATGATGAATAATTATATAATCTGCTGATGGATTAAAATAACATATGAAAATTTGCCTAATTTTTTAAAATAGGGTTTTTGGCTTTAGTCCCATCTACAAAGAGGTATTTAGGCTCCACTCTCATGTGTTTTTAGGCCAAAACCATCTATAACTTCCCTGTAACCACCCATCCATCTTTTTATAGAGAATGACATTTGTCCCATATAGGAACAACAACTAAAAAAATAAAAACATGAGAGTGGTGACAATTAAATCATTATAAATCGAACTAAATACTTAAGATCCCTTTTTAAAATTGTTAATAATTATTTGTTGTAAGAAAACATTTTGACTTAAGAGGTTCGTACTACGGTGTATGGATGCACATAAACAGGGTGTATGTATGCACATAAACACGGTGCATGTATGTATGTAAAAAAATTCATTTTTTTCCTTTTTTTAAACTAATTTGTACCATGGATTATTTCAAAAATTATTTATCTATTGTGAACTAAATATGACCTTGAAGCGGCATGACTATCATTGAAATTATTTATACTCGATTAAATATTTTTGAAACAAATATCCGTCCTTTCGAAAAATTGACCACGATTGATATTTTGGAAAATTTTACTATAATACAAAACTTTTATGACTTGGGCACACGATTCAAACCCGGGAGAATATTCGTTGCGCCTGCAGGCATGCGCACGACTTTGAAAATTATGAGCATTTTTATTAAAATTATACATTGTTTTGTTGGGGAACGATTTTTTTTCGTTTTGCAATTACGTACTATAAAATATTTTGCTGTTTTACTATTACGTACTTTCAAAATTGTCGTCTGCCTTCAGGCACGGGAATACCCTAATGTGTTCATATTTCAAAACTTTCAATAGTTTAAAATACCAATTTAACTTTAGTATATAAAGTCCCGTATATATAATTCTCACTTTAATATACGAATCACAGTTTAAATCCAGATGAAAATCTCTCGGAAGGAGAATACAATCTTATTCATTGTACACTTTACACAAGTCTAAATTATATGACTTCACATCTTTATATACTATACATAACAAGTATATTTATACCTATATCCCAACCATAAGTATAATAACCATACCATCGAGCTATAACTCGAGGATGCAGTCTCAAAGTGCTATCATCATCCGGGTATACACAACTTAACACATGTACCAAGTCTGACTCACTCAAGATAATGGTAAAAATACTAAATAGTGGAGGCGGTCATATTCCCTCCTGAAAGTAGAATCATCAATGCACCCATATGCGGGATGATATGACTTAGGAACTGTACTCTTCCTGCTCCTCAAGCCAGGGGATTCACCCACATCGCGCAACCTCCCTGGATAGAACTAGAGATATATGTATACATAAATATATCATTCACATACCGGTATATTTGTAACCAAATCATATATATACTGTAACAACACCCGTATATGTGATATATATCACTTCTCAATATGCCCTGGCTATAATTGCCAAACTCTCATAGCGATAGCCAAAATCCCGAATGTTCCCATTCGTAATAGTATATAAGTAGTCACACACTTAAAATACTAAACCTATAAGTATTCTCTTACTTAAGATTTAACTCACACCTTAATCACTTTTAAGGATTTTATATAAACCCGAATATACACGCAACTTATTTTACTCCCATAGGTATCACATCACATATAATAATAGTCGTCAATAAAGAAATACCAGATAGTAGCTTAATCCTCTCTAGCCCATATCCTAAATTCCATCCTACTCGCATCCTAGGATTCACTCAATTGTAATCGGCCCATATTTATTCTCTACGCATAAATATATAATCACACTTGCCTAAGACTTCTTTCAAATGTTACTCATCCTAAACATTCACTAAGTCCATTCCCCGGATTGTACACTCAACTAATTCGAGGTTCTCTCTTTCAACCCAAGGTTTAATCACCCTCAATTCCATTATCTAGGAGTCCTAATATCACATCTATAATCCCCTACAATAATCTCCAATTTATAAGTTAACTCCCCCAAAACTTAAGGAAGAAGAATTTTCAATTCCTGACGTTGGAAATTGATTTGCCCCAGCTGCAGATCAATTCGACTAAGCGAATTGATTCGGTCTAAATATGCATTGGTTCAAACAGGATCAGTACTCAGGTGTTTAGAGGCGAATCAATTCGCCCCAAATGCGAATCTATTAGACCTGAGACAGTCCTACAGGTCTTCCTAAGAGGATCGATTCACCCCAAATGAGAATCGATTCGCCCCAATAGGGGTTGATAGTTCGAGCGATTTCTTCATCTCCAAAATCCCAATAATTCATCCCAACCTCCATTTTTATGGTTTCTAATCCCAACCAACAACAATATAATCATCCAATCACTGATTTATAACGAAAACATCAAATATTTTATGGGATAGAACAATTTCTCTTGGATTTAAACCCTAAAACCAATTAAAATGTCATTTCTCATTTCATCCCATTTCTAACCATATATACACACTATTAATATGGGTTTAACACTAGAATTCATAAAGAGTTAACAACACATAAATTTATGAACTCAAAATCAAATTTTCCAAATTTATTTCAAGGGTTTCAACCCAAAAATTATATAGTTTACCAACTACAATATGACATACACACACTCAATTGAATAGAGCAAGTAAACACTTGCCTCGTGGATAAAATCCGGCGACCTCGAGTCGAATCTTGCGGAGTTTGAGCTGAAATCCCCTTTCTCTTCCGCCTTTTCCTTCTTCCTTTAGTTCCTTCTTCTTTTCTCTCTTTTCTTTCTTCTCTTTCTCTCGTGCCTTATAAGAGAGAAAAGGAGTTTATCTCCTTATTAAACCCAAAAATGACTCGTTTACTCAATTGCAAGTCCCTACTAGTCCAAAAGTCCCCCGAACCCAAATGCTACTCCCGGGGTACTCTATTCTGACTAACTAGGTCATTCCAAAACCAATCGTGGACTTGAAATCTCCATTTGATTCACTCAACTAAAATTCACTAATCAGAGCCAAGACTTCTCAACACGCGTTTTCTCCAACGTGCAATATTTTTCGTCGCTTTACCCAACTACGACATGACATAAAAAATATTTCAACTCATTTACTTAGTCCCAAAAGTATATGTAACACACAACGGTAATAATCTAACACTCATTAATTCCAAAATTACTATTCATAGTAATTCCTCTAATTATCAAATTACACCCACTTATGTAATTTAAATATCCATAAAAGTAAGGGATATTACACGCACTCTGGGGCTACCACACTTCAATCAGAACACCTACCGAGGATACCCCTTATTCTCTATTATACAACACGAAAGTAGTCCTATCTGTTGAGATGGAAATAGACAAAAACGAATGGCACCAAAGCTATTTTGTTTAATTATCTCTCTTGGATGAAAAGAGATCGAAGGATCTATATCATATATAGGGGTACAATCGCCAGATAGCACGACCATTCAACAATAAAGTCAAGGACTGTGGTGTACAGGAAGGAGATGTAAGGACAAATTTCCAAGTAGTATCAATTTGTATGTATTGGCATTATTCCGGATAAAAACCAATTTTAGTCATAGATAGATATTGTGCTTGTCACGATTACCACATAGTCTATGATGTTGCTTTGAAGATCTAGCGGCCAAGATTTAAGATAGATCATGACGTGTTTATTGGTGCAAGTTTCATGTCTTCATATCATATTGCAATCCGAGATACTCTTGGGTATGAACGCATAATGTTTACGGAACTCAAAAAATATGTTTTAAGGATGTTATTTTATTCAAAAATAATTTTAAATGTTTTAACTTCATTTATTCTAAGACAAATATATTTTAGAGTCATGTAGATCTTTCCTTTGTGTTTAGAAGGATCAACTGATATCAACATGTTGTTCTAACAACATGCATATCTCATTAGAATGAGATGTGTAAGTCGTTCTAACGACAAGACAATATCGTTCTAATGATGCGCTGACTTAATGTTTTGATTTAGGATGACTTTTGCTCAGAATTTCGAGGTGTGTAGAACCAAAATTATAGAACATAATCCTTTCATTTTTCTACACTTATTTACAAAGGCTTTTCAAGTTAAAAACATCCTTTGTGTCCGATCTTTCATATACATATGCTATAGAGATCTTGGTTTAGCACCATCTAGAGTTTGTTAATATATGTTGGGCATAAGTTATTTTGTCGAGTTTTGCGGTGAAGAAACGATGGACTCTGGTTTCTGAATCGTAAGAAGTTTCCAAAGCTGTATCGGTGGATATTGAGACTTACGTTGACTAGTGTGTTGTGGACCTGACATATGTGGACCCCTACGTTTCACTGTGGAGGAGTAGTTGAAGCATAGAAGAACGTTAAGGCTTGTGGTGTATCTAGTCGTTAAGTATCTACTGTCTGTCCTTTGTAAAACCATATCATAGTGATTGTCTGGCTTGGGCCATTAGAGGTTTTTTTCCTTAGTGGTTTCCTCGTACATTGACGTTGTGTGTTTTGTGGACTTTGCTTTATTTTACATGCTTAATCACACTAGATGCATATTTAGGATTAACAAGATAAAATCGAGTTAAGTAAAATTGGTTCACAAAATTGGTGCATATTAAAATTGAAAAGGTTTTTGGAAAAATTGTTTTCACCAAAAGCACACATAAAAAGAGCACCTACAGGATAACTTTCCATCAAATATTTCATCGAACCCATCTGGAATGCCAGAGGGAAATTCAAATCGAATTGGATCGGCCCTTACCTCATGAAGAGGATTCTCTCAGGATGTGCCACTATGATCACAGACCTCAATGGAGAAGAGATGGCACGTCCAGTCAACCCAGACCGTCTCAAGAAGTTTTACCCTTAGTCTGAAATCTCGGTGCGCTATGAATCTTCTCACCCCCTTCTATTATAAAAGAACATCTATTCATTTCCCCCCACTTAAAACTACATGAGATCCGATCCTCTAAAAAATGTTTCTTTTCAAATGAAACTCATGAAAATTTTTAAAATCCCAGAGGTACGTAGACAACCCATACGCTATACATGGGTCCGATCCCCTTCTTTTTAACAAACTTTTATTCTTTTCTAACCTTATAGAATAGAGGTTCATGTTATCATTTACATGAAAAAAAGGATTATGCATGGCTTAACGATTTGTGTAAAAAATTCAAATGTAAAACTCATCAAGAGGCGCAACAAAATATGTTCAAAATTAACTTTTATTTTTTACCAGGTTAATAGCATTATTACACGAAGTGTCAGCGAAGGGAGTCAAACCAATCGCCCCTCTCCGCTGATTAAACTGTTTCTAATCAAACTTGATAAAACCAAAAAATATAAAATCACCCCCAAAATCCCAAATACAAAGAACTTCCCAATTACCATAGCTTCACAAAAGTCACCAAAAACTTCACAAGATTCACTGCCTTCAACTTTTGAATGGCCCTTCTTCATCATTACCAGCCTCGGGAGCTCCTCAAGTTTCCCACTCTTTATTTGTACACTGTATGCATTCCATGGAGTGGTACTCCCTGACAAATCTATGCAGAACCACAACACCCTCTTCTATGATGTCGAAAGCCATGAACCATCTCCAATTGGTCTCTTCTTCCAGAACCTTCTCTACTACCCGCTTCCATATCCATTTTAGGTAGTGCCTAGGTACATGGCCGGCCCCTCCCACAGACTGTGATGGACGAATAGATGACCGACGACGTTACCATAAAGTGACCAGTATCATCCTCAGCGACTCAATCAAATCCTCCACCGGGAAGAAATTTTTTATAGGAGGAGGCACGATCTGTTCTCACCCAACTTGGCACAGGAGCCACCATGGGAAATAAAAGGAAGTCTGTCGAAGGCCCACCAGCCGCACGTACCGGTAATCTCCAATCTTCAAGATAGGGAGTAAGTCCCTCCACTATGGAATTGACCAGTAAAGGCACTGGACTCCATATTCTACGAAACAATTTACCCAACTCTCCACAGATGCTCTGAAGCTAAAGAAAGGTCGGATAAAGAAATTATGCACAACCGTCAAAGGGTACTTAGGGGGTGATGCCATACGGAACCTCTCCCCAAGCTACATAAACAATATTACGGGGATTCTCTTCAAAAAGTCAAAATGACCCTCCTTCTAAGCATTCAGGCCGTTCAGGTACTCAGCCAACACCACCGCTGCAGGGTTATGGTGGTAATACATCTAAGCTCTTACTACAGCAACCTGGGGATCCATAGTCAAGTCCCCCATCACCAATAATAGCCTCGCAGTAAGGATTAAGGCAACAACCCCAGTCAAGCCGACATCCTCAAAACTGCTCAGACGTATAGAATACATAACCACATGGAGAGAAATGTCCCCTCTAGTAACCAATGGTTTAGACATCGAAGGAGATATGTGAAGCAACTCAGACAAGAAAATCGAAGGAGAACGAAAGAAATCAGGCATATCCACCGCCACACTAGGGTTGACCCCCAACATGGCTGAGAACTCCTCATTAGTGGGATAGATTTCGTTTAGGCCTAAAAAAAAATGTGACTTTTGGGCTACCCGAACTGTACCGCTGCTGTCAATAGGTTCCGGTCTATAGCACATTTGTTCCACATGAAAACTCGACGTAGGTTGAAAGCATCATAATCCACATTATACAAGCCCATATTCTCCAGACCGTCGAGATACAAAGCAAATCCTTCATTCATGGGAAGAGCCATTTGAAAAAGAGGAATTCGTATTAAAAAAGAAGAATATGGGTATGGGTGGAGAAAATCCCATCCCACACACTCTCTTTTATACTTGAAAACTTTGGATAAAGACAGGGGCCTTAGAAACTCAAGCAGAATCCAACCCCATTAGAGTACTCTGAAGTGCGATAAAAGCCTAGGGATGATTTTACTTAACCTCTATGACAATAGGCAGGTCATGGGGTATGCCGATCGACAACCCCACTATTTTAGAAAATTCCATCTTTTCTCTTTGATCAAAATCAATTTCAGAAAAATCCTACATTTGAAAATTACCCCCGGGTTATTTAATTATTTTTTTCTCTCAAGAAAATCATTTTCTCTTAAAAATAAATCTGTACTCAAAAATCCTTTTTTCCTGAGTTAGTAAATTTTACTCTTTCATAGTAACAACTTTTATGCCTAACATTTTCAATTCCATACACATCTCCATCTTTGCATAAAATAAACAATCTTATCAAAGAATTAAAAGTTCATATAGGATAAGCCACTAAATTAAGAAAAAATAAAAATAAAAATGCATATTTTTATATATTGCTTCACTGAGTTACATTTTTGTAGATAAGAAAAACGAAAAAACAACGGGACTCAGACCCAACCTACAATATTTCTCTCACTCTCTCTAACCCTCAACCCCCATGGCGTACGCTCTTTACCCAACAGTGGGAAGTGTATACTCCACTCCGAGAACCCGAGCCCTCATCAGAAGTGGCAGGCGGTACAAATCATGAAGAAGACAAGCTCTTAATATACTCCGATATGGAGGACATCCAATCCTTAATATCCCTCAGCCAAGTAGTCGATACTTGAACATACCAAGTAGTAAAAGGAAAAATAATTAGTCAAGAAACCAAGGAAATTAAACATAATAAGAACAAATAGAAAATGATATACCTCAGGCCGAAGGGAATCTTTGGTAAACCCTTTCAATCTAGACACGGACACATGAGGACGATGTGACACTCTAAGTGACTCCTCATTGTGCAATCGAAATGTGTAAAAAGAGGGAGTAACCTCAATAATCGGAACATCCTTTTCCTCCGTCGACATGTACTAGGTAGGCATAGCTCAATAATTGGAACCTTAATAATAAGATTTTGTAAGTCTAGGTAGTCATAGCTCACCATTATATTTATGTAAAGCAAGTAAGGATCCTCGATCATCGCCGCCGTCTGGGCATGATCCGACATCTCCCTCACCATCCTTATGTACATTAGGGGACACTTCCTCATCCACGATATGCCTAACCACCCACTCTCCTAGGTACCAGATTTACCCGAACTCATGCGTGATCAACTGTCGCATCTGCGCATGTAGACTCGTCACCCTCATATCATGTGGAGTCACCCCCAGGGGTAGAAGGCCACATGCAATACCAATAGAGAATTAATATTTATTCAATAATGAAAAGACCAAAAGAATCAGAGAAGTTAGAAAGATAACCTGATCACTCGTCAGGGCGTTCAGAGCCCGCCACACGTCCGCTATGGACAAGGCCTGATTCGACCTCTGATTAGACTTCCACCATCGAAACATCCTATAGAAGTCCCCCAAGATATCATTATTCAGGGATATCAACCCTGCATTACGCTCGATCACCTCGTAGAACCACGTCTGCAAAAGACAAGAATGAGAAAAAGGGGTACCAAAGAAGAATGCAAGGAAATGCATGAAAAGGAAAATAAACTCAAGATTACCTCCAAAAGATACGTGGCCCCTATAAAAGTCTATAAGCACCACAAACTGAATGCATCCAAAGAAAAATAAAGGGATGCCAAGGTCAGGCTCCCCCAATCATACATATAGATCTCAGAAATTATCCACAAAAAAACAAGATCCAGAGATGGTGTCGCCACTAGAATCCACCAAATAAAAGTAAAATAAATAAACGAACAATTTGAATCACCCGCCTCCCGTCAGCTACATCCACTGTCCTCCACAAAAGAGTCTCCTTCAAAGTCGAAATACGGATTGAATTCCTAGAAACGATCCTACCCGCATCACCCAACGCTGCCTGCACTGCCTCCAGCGTCACCCTCAGCGTGTGGTCCACCACTACCTGAAACCACTCATGATCTAGCCATGTCTATTTATGAAGATCTACGGGAGTCACTGGTATCTCCCCAAATCCAAGTTAGAAGATGTGGGTAGTGTCCCACCACCTCTCTTATAGAGCACTCAAAACTGCAGTAGAGCATCGCGTCTCATCCAAAGCCTCCGCCAAGCGACCAAAACCCTCATTGGATACCATCCAGCGTACCGCACCAACGAGCTTCTCCCAAACCTCCTTCAACCTCGTCGTCCCCCGAGATTGAATAGCTGAAGGAGCAATGCCAGTCTGTAAAAGAAAAAAAAAGAAGAATCCATCACTAACATAAAGAAGAAAAGAAAAATGAAATGGAATACCAAAAGTCACTGCACTTACATAGCCACTAGGGCTCCCCTAGATGAATGGTGGTGTGCCAGCTCACATAGAAGGTTACGCTCATCAGCCACAGGCTCTAACATATCAAAGAAATTCTCATTGCCCAAGGTAAGAGGCAACCTAGATTGCCACTTCAGGCCATCCAAGTTATCAACAGCCAACCACGCATTGTCGTACACCTCACTTGAACTTTCCATTTGAAGTCTCAAAGTAATAAGGACTTAGGAACAATTTTTAGAGAGAGAAAGAAAGAGATTCAAACAATCAAAGGTGGGAAACATGGGGAGGATTCACTCCCTTTTATAGAAGTCTAAGGGGCTTGCCGATAGGTAGCCCCCCTGACCATGTCGGTGTAACACCCCGCGCCTCCGAACAGAGGCATGCAACGTGTTACTCTGATAAAAAACTAAACTAAATACTCAACAATTAGTAAAGAGCATCTATTTTCCACAATTTAAATATAAAAATCCAAAAATCTTACACTTCCAAAATAATTACAACAATGTTTCTCTCAAAATACCCAATTCTCCAACTGATTATACCACCAATTTATACATAAAAAATAATCTTCCAATCCATGATCTAAAATAAAACTCCAAATAAGCCTTAGCGTCCCAATCTACGCTAATCTGCCACTAAAAGAAAGTACGGGGAAGTACACAATATGACAGGAATAGATGCTCAAAAATAAATAATGCGCTGAATAAATCGCAACAATATGAATCTGCATATGCGAGTTAAATGTAATACTCAAGCATTGAACCAATATTAATTTCTCAACAACACATCAATGGGTCACCAGGTCTCACCTCACGTCCCTTAGGATTTTTCCATCAATATATCGAATTTTGTACTATTAGTGGGTGCCCATTCTCCGTGCCATATTAAAATCTCATGACATGATGCCCAAATCAACAATTTAATATCTTAATGAATCGACATAATAGATTCCAACAATTATTTTAGAATTTTCAAATGAATATCACAATTCAACATGAGTTCAATTAACACATGAATAAACGAAATACTCTCGAGAGAATTTAGGACCATATTGTGTAAGTCACGTACCTCAAAATCATCATATGAATCATCACATAAATTTCAGCCTCAAAATCTGATCACACCACGACGTTCCTCTCGTAAAAATAATCAAATCACGTTTTAGCCCCAACATAAAATAACCCCAAATAGACCTCCAAATTTATGGTTGAATGATGAAGGAAAAAGGGCTAGGGTTTGTAGGTGAAAGGAAATAATTTTGGAGAGGTCTTCTGCTTGAAAAGTTGATGAAAAAGTGATTTTTAAAAGCCAAGTCACGAATTTGTTGTGATATATAAAGGATTAAGAGTTTGATTAAGAAAAGAGTTCTAATCAGTTACAAACACTAAAATAAGCATTTCGGACGATCGAACCGTTAGAATTACTTGAAATTTTGGAGCGTAGTAGCTGAAGACGAGAGGAAGCTGCACAATAAATTTGAGCTTGATTTGACGGATGGATATTTTTTATAATTTTTTTTCTAAAGAGTTTTTATGTTTTGAGGACTCTTCTAAACGGCCCAAGTCTTATATATACTCATATTAGGAGTCTTGTAATCTAGCTTTCCGAATTCCGAATATAAAAACCAACATATTTAATTATTAAAAATAATTAAATCCAAAATTTTATTTTTCTCCAATTTTTGAATAATTTTAAAATTCGAGTTGTTACAACTGGTCGGTAGGCGTTTCCCAAGGAAGCCTAGGAGTGCATGCCATTTCCGATTGAAACCCCCCAGGACTACCTATCGGCACCCCCTCCAAATTTTGTATAGAAAATGCCAAAAAATTCCACAAAAATCCTAAAAATTGCCTAGGAAATCCCAAAAATCCACAAAAAATTTAGTTACTCCATTTTTCTCAAGAAAATCATTTTTGAAGCACCAAGCCCCTTATAAAATTTCAAAATACGCATCCGGATTAATTCTACACCCTTATCTCCAGCATAAATCCCCAATCGGGTTCATCTTACAAACATATCCTCAACATGTTCCACAAGTAGAACCAACGATGCGTTCACATCCAAGTCAGACTAAACATCCCCCATTGGAGTCTTAAGACAACATAATTCCTAACTGGGTATCTTAAAGATAAATCCTTCCCCACCGAAGTCCCAAAGTAAAAAAAAAAATAGCAAGACCACAGGTGCATCCACACCATTAAGATAATTTAAAATTCCCCAGGAGAACAACTTCTTGCATCACCACCTAAGGTCCTCAGAATTGACCTTGGCCCTGAGAATTGGTCGCTACAACTTTAGGTCCTCAGAATTGAACTCGGCTCGTAGAATCAGTCGTCATAACTTTAGGTCCTCAGAATTGACCTCAACCCTCAGAATTAGTCGTCACAACTTTCGGTCCTCCGAATTGACCTTGGGCCTCAGAATTGGCCATTACAACTTTAGGTCCTTTGAGTTGACCTCGACTCGCAAAATCGATTGTCACAACATTAGATCATCAGAATTGACCTCGGCCCGCAGAATCAGTCGTCACAACTTTAGGTCCTCAGAATTGACCTCGACCCGTAGAATCGATCGTCACGACTTTAGGTCCTCAGAATTGACCTCGGCCCTCAGACTTGGTCGCTGCAACTTTAGGTCCTCAAAATTGACCTCGGCCCGTAGAAATGGTCACTATAACTTTTGGTCCGCAGAATCGACCTCGACCCTCAAAATTGGTCATCCCCAGCATAACTTTGAAAATTAACCTCGACTCCCCGAATTGGTATCTCTAGCCCCTTAGAAACAATCTTAGCACATCTTTAACCTACTAAATCGATCATCTTTGTCTCTTTAAGTCCTCAGAATTGACCTCAATCGTTTGAATCGGTCAACTTCATCCTTTAGATCCTCAGAATCGATCTAAAAACATAGATGTGGTGTCTATCATTCGACGACCAAGGGGCTCTCTGTAGACACCCCATCCTATCACCCTCCTAGGCACCTCCTTAGTCCCTTAACACTCACCTATCCATCGCAAACCCTAGGTTATACTCCGAGTACCGATTTAGAGGCCACTAGGCTCTCTCGGGCCCCATTTGACTCCGATCAACTTTCTTGTCAAAGAAAAAGCTCAATAAGTCTTTGAAGGTCTTTGAATACCCTTTCCAATGGTTTGATCCTTGTATGAATCGTCCTTACGATTTCTATTTTACTATTAAAAATTGATCTAGAGTCCACCTGATGCTCTAGGGCCCCATTTTGACCCCAATCAACTTCCTCGCCCGAGCGAAAACTCAATGGATCTTCGAATATCTCTGAATCCTCTTTTTATTAGTCTGTCCTGTGTGCGAATTGGACTTACGATTCGAACGAACAATCCATTTTACTCTTAAGCGTCATTGGGCGTTTCTAAGCCCTGTTTGATAAAGATCGACACTTCAAATCGAACGTGACTGAATGAATCTTCGAAGGGCTCTGAATACCATTTCCAATGGTCCATCCCGTTTGCAAATTGGCCTTACGGTTCGGATGAACGATCTATTTTCCTTCGGGATTTTTTTATCTAAGTGTCCAATGGGCGCTTCTGGGCCCCGTTTGACCTCGATCAACTCCTGAACCTGGGAGTGGCTCAATGGATTCTTAAAGGGATCTAAATACTCTTTCCAACGGTCTGTCCCGTGCGCGATTCTGACTTACAATATTTATGTTATGACCATTTTTATGAAAAACCTGCCTCCGATTGTCGAAAGGTAACCCCAGGACCCTGCCTATCAGCAGTGTGTCTAGGGTTCTATGACAATAGGCAAGTCTTGGACGATGCCGATTGGCAACCCCTTAGCCCTATAAATAGAGGCCATGACCTCACTTTGAAAATCATCCCTGAACATCCCTCTCAGCAATTTAGAGAGAATTCCCTCGAATTTAGAGTTGTTTTTTCCTAAAAATCTCACATCCCCATGCCTTCCATCATTTTCATACTCTTTTGAGTAAATTCCCACCACCTCTATAAACCACCATCACTTCACTTTGAGGTCAACGCATCTATATGGAAGATCTACTTCAAGTCATCATAAGGAGGTCCATTTCTTCACCTTTGTCTTTAAATTCTCTTAATTTTGTGTTAGTTACTTCATTTTCTCTTTAGTATCTTCTTTCATTACATCACACATCTTATTTTTAAGTTTTATTATTAGTGTTCACGCATACTTTATTTTCATAAAAAATCCCAATACAAGAAAATAGGGTTTACTCGTAAATTTAAAATGGGGATTTCTCATCACATTTTCTCACACTAAAATACCCTTTTTACGCACAAATATATAATAAAGTCCCTCGTTGGATTTATAGTTTAAACCCCACCTCATATCATTTTCAAAGTATGTAGACTTTGATGCCCCCGGGCTATGTTGGCGTCTTGGGTGAATCCATTGACTCCAATCCTCCCACCTACATTTGTTATTCTATTATCATATATTAATGATATATACATATTATATGCTTATTTTCTTGTGTCTTATTCGATATACGCAATCGTTCCTTCATAATCATTTGTGAATCGACAAACACTTACATCATATGTTTTTATTACTATTTTGGGAGCACTCCTAAGGATGACCTCGCTCCGCCTTTATCCATGAGGCGGAGTGACTCCATCCTCCATTTATATTATGAACATAAGCACACACATCACGAAGTTCTACAGGAGAAGATTAACACATGCCCATGAGAGACCAAAAGGGTGAGATGGGTGCCTAACACCTTCCCATTCCGTAACATAGTCACCAAACCCTTGACCTACTTGGTTTCGCTTGAATCAATATTGTCCTTGATGTCTCTCTCTCGAGGAAACAACATCCTAACACCCCTTATCGATGACGACCAAGCGCCCTTATAGAGGATGCAATCCCGTGCGCACATCGAAAAAGGATCCACCTCCGGAGACCCAGACACCCCGACCTTGGGATGGCCACAATACCCTCCCATTAATATGTGATGAGTTATATGAAACTCATGAAGAATTTTTTTTAGTTTTATGGTCATAAGAATTCACGGTACCTGTATTAAAATAAATAATGAAAAGTAATTTTGCATTATTTCTAGTGGTTGGAATACAAAAGATCACACTAGCAAACAATCATTTCATTATTCACGGGGTTATACTATACAACATTTATCGTTGTAGAATTTCACTTTGTCATGAGACTACAACCCCATAGTTCAATTAGGTGATATTATAGAATAACCATTTTGATTATCTCATTTGTTTTTTGTAAGCTTTAAAAATTACAAATGATATCATGTGATTTTTTTCACAAAATATTTATGATTTTATTTGATATTTATATTTACTATTGTTATCACAAGGGCATATATGTGGTGCTTATAATTCACTCTCTATTTAACCATTTACAAATATATTAATTTTCGTATATGTGCAATTTTATTTTGATGAGACACTATTCACGTCGTTAAGGCAATGATAGAACGTACCTGAAGTACATCAAAGGGGGGTATCCGATTACATAAGTGCAATTATATGGAACTCTGAATTCATTCACAAAAGATAAAAAAATTATTCTTTTCAAAACTCTGACTCGTATCATCAAAGGGGGGCATCTGATTACATAAGTGCTCCATCGGGAAAATTGCAATTTTTCACAAAACAGATTTAAAAAAAAATCATTATCACACAATTTTGCAGAAAACAAGGATCACTCGATAACTTAGAGAAACCCGCTCTGATAACAATTTTAAAGAGTAGTGCCTTGCGTGATACCGATTCAAACAAATTCGTAAATTCTCTATACAAACTTATTTAATTAGGGTCAATTTTAAACCACATAAAACTGGCCCCTAAACATGCAACTACATGTGTGTGTGTGTGTGTGTGTGTCAAACCATCACACATTAAATAGCTAACTCACAGATTTCAGAAAAAAAAAACCTTTCAGGTAAAATCTTTATTTCACTATAATACTTACAATTACAATTAAATCTGCAATGAGTTAACCACAGAAAACCCACATAAATCGCAACCTAGAGTCAGCCAAAACCGCAATTCCAATTCAGCCCAGGAACGCCCACGAACACTCCCTATTGACACGCTATCGTCTTCAGCCCAGTATTCCCCTCAAGAGCACCTAGATCAGTAGTAGAGATCCTCTATACAAGAGAAACTTGACACAAGATATGTTCTTGGGTTCCAAAATAATTCACACAAACTATTGGGATGATTTTTGAATTGAAAACAAATGATTAAAACCTAAAAGTGAGAAGACAAAGTATTCTTCCAAAGAAGTTTCGCCTATTGAAAATTCTCAAGTCTTCTAATAAAAAAAATAAAGTTGAAAAAACCAATTTAAAGAAAATCTAAGGCAGTACGTCGCTCGAACGAGATAATAGTATCATTTGAATGGATACACGTGTCGTTCAAACGACATCGCATGACATAAGGATGTCTCTCGAACGAGTGCTCCTGTCGTTTGAACGAAAAATAAAAAATAATATTTTTTGTTTCGTCAGAAAATAGTTCGCCTCAACACTTAAAAAAATATTTTTAACGAAAAACTCCGCTCCAACACTTAGAATTTTTTTCATAAAAGTAATCCTAATACTCTAAGTGATCCATAAAGGACTTAAACACAACCTTACCAAAGTTAAACTTGCGTAGGCTTGAATGTTGAAAAACATTGATATTTGGATTTGTCTTGACACTTGAATGATCTTGAATAATTTTTCGACGGTTGTAGTGGTATACGACATACTCAATTGATAACGGACAATAAAAATAATGTCCTTACAGCGAAGGACGATACGTTTTAGAAGAATGGATAGAATTATCATGGAATATTTCTATTTTATCTCATCTAATCCCCCATATCGCTCAATTCGAAAATCAAGTGAAAAAGGATATTGGACCATCAAATGTCACATGGACTAATTGCAAATGTGCTTGCTAAAATTATTGTCCCACACGGATATAATAAATTTGGCAACAAATAATTTATTACACGCCAGAGGCTTGGCAAACCTATATCTCCCAACTACTTGACTCCCCACAAGTGGAGGCTAAGTAAAATTATGCCCAAATAATACTCTTGAAGAGGTTATACATAACGCTCTAGAAGAGGTTATGAACAAAAGATCCACTTTCTCTTAAACTCCAGAAGAGGTTATTGTCTATGAAAAGTCCCAAGTCCCTAAAGTGACTATATATCCCCTGAAGCTGGCAAAGGTACCTAGTATTAAATGAGAGCTCTATATTTTATACATATACAAGAGAAAAGTGGGGTAGCCAAAAATGATCATCTATGATACAATTATGTTGTAGCTATACAAATAGCAGGACAATGATGATACAAATTCACATATTATAAATGAATGTCGAGAAAGAATATATTGGCAAAAAATAAAAATGCTATGATGGCATAAGTCGAATCTCTTAATATACATGGTGTATTTGGACCAATAGTAAAACCCCCATAAGATATTAACCCTGAAGATTATTGATGGATATAAATAAGAAAGCAAAGTGATAAACTCGCTAAAAAGTGCATGACCTATGGCATAAGGTTTCTTGAAGAAATTGAATTTTCATTATATACGAACATACTATCCAGTCATGGCCGTAAATACTTTCAAATATCTGACTAGATTAGAAGTTTTTTGAAATATATTATATGAGACTCGTGAATATTATAAATGTTTATATATACGAGACTTAGACAAAGAATACATATAATTTTTTTAGAAAATTTTCTTTGCCATAAGCAAATATGAGGATTACGTACTTAAACTCACTAAGACGCTTATTGTAAAACAGGCAATCCAAAATGATATAGGTACAATTGTCTTATCAAATAGTTGTCTAAGGAAAGGTATACAAACAATCATATCTGTAAACGTGTCATTATACAAATATCCTTAAACGGATGTGTTCCTGAGGAGCTTAATTGAAATGTAAAAAGCCCAATTATAAGGAATTCAAAAATGAATTACCTTGGGGGTACTAAGTTATTGTCTTGGCCTGCAGATTGAAAATAAAATTGGATATTACTTTGGTCACAACATGGTCACAGATTTGGACTGTGACCGTTATCGGTATATGGCATAATGTTATGAGTCGAGGATAATGTAGGATGGGGGGATTTGTCCTTCCTATTCATCTTTCTCATCATCCACCAAAGGTAAATGTCGCCTCTAATGTGACTCTTAAAGTTGCTTAAGTTTTTGGGTGAGATGAATTTGGAGGGTTTCTAATTGGGCAACCAGTTTGTTAATGGCCTTTGTGGATTTACGTCTATTCATAGTTGTGGTTGTTGATTATGATGAATGACACCGAAATTAGTTTGATAAAATTTAACACCTTGAATTTGTAAAGAATGAAACTAAGCAAGCACACAACACAAATGATTTGCATGGTTCAAATTAATTTAGGGATATGTTAATGAGGAATGATGATGATGTTTAAAAGCTAAAATGCGATGAGTAGAATTAAAAAAAAGTCCCTATAACTATTTTAAATTGACGAATACTTTTAGGCTGCGTTTGTTTGTCGGGAAAGGAAAGGAAAAGTGAAGGAAAATAATTTTCTGCACTTTTTATTGAGTTTGATTAGCAGGAAAGTTGTGAAAAAATGATCCTAAAATTTTTTTGCAGGAAAAACTTTTCCACAAAACACATCCTACCAAAGACCTAGGATTTTGCAGAAAAGTTCAAGGAAAATTGGTATATTACCACGCAGATTGTTATTACTATTATTTTTACTTTTATTATTATTATTATTATTATTATTATTATTATTGTTGTTGTTGTTGTTGTTGTTGTTGTTGCTGCTGCTGCTGCTGTTGTTGTTGTTGTTGTTACAACTAGTACTAAAATATTTACCAATAAATATTCACAACAAAGTTCAAGGAAAGTTGGTATATTACCGTGTAGATTATTATTACTATTATTATTATTATTATTATTATTATTATTATTATTATTATTATTATTATTATTATTATTATTATTATTATTATTATTATTATTATTATTATTATTATTATTATTATTATTATTATTATTATTATTATTATTATTATTATTATTATTATTATTATTATTATTATTATTATTATTTTTGTTGTTGTTACAACTAGTACTAAATTATTTATCAATAAATATTCACAATAATACCCAATATATGGATATCTTTACAAATTCAATGTTCAATTTTTTTATTCATATTTACTAATGTTTGAGTAAATGGATGCTTATTATATAAAGAATAATGCTTTGGTACCGGGTGAAAGCAACCGGTTAAGCCAACCGACTGAGGTGGCTAGTTTGCAGGTATGAGGAGGATTTTCTTTTGTGAGTTATTATGTGCCAATTGTTTGACCTTTTTTTTCCTTGAAAAATTGTTTTTAAAACTATATTCTAAAAATGTTTTTTTTTGTTAAAACTAATTTTTAAGAAGATTTTTTTAGTGTAAAAATTACTTTTTTAGAAATTATTTTTTTAATAACTATTTTGTGGTAGATTTGTTTTGGTTAAAAAATAATTTTTATATATCAATTTGTTAACAATTGAGACATTTTTTTAATATATAAGTTTGGAAAAAAAATTTGGTGCCTCTTAAACATCAAAACGTTGATATCTTAAGTCAGCGATTGGTTATTATCGTGGGCGCGAATCGGCATCATTTAATGGATGTGGGTTCGTGCCAGTGACAGTAACAAATCAATTTAAAAAAATATTATTTTTGCTAAAATATGTACGTTAAATACATGCTATATATAAATATATGTAAAAAAAATATACGTTAAAATATACACCAACGATCGGTTATAGTCGCTGGCGCAAATCCACATCATTTAATGGATGCGGGTCCGCCCCAGCAGCACTAAAAAATCGATTTTAAAAAATAGTATTTTTTTGCTAAAATCTATTCGTTAAATACACGCTATATATAAATATATGTAAAAAATATACGTTAAAATATACATCAACGACCATTTATTGTCGCTAGCGCGGATCCGCATCATTTAATGGATGTGGGTCCGCGCCAGCGGCACTAACAAATCGATTTAAATTTTTTTTTTGCTAAAATCTATACGTTAAATACACGTTATATATAAATACATGTTATATATAAATATATGTATAAAAATATACGTTAAAATTATATTTTTTTGATAAAATATACATCAGCGGTCGGTTATTATCGCTGACGCGGATCCGCGCGGATACACGTTAAATATACGTGTATTTAACGTATAGATTTTAGAGTGTATTTATATATACACGTTAAATATTTTTTTTGGCTAAAATTTGTATGTTAAATACACACTATATATACATATATGTCAAAAAATATATGTTAAAATATACATCAACGATCTGTTATTGACGTTGGCGCATATTCGCATCATTTAATGGATGTGGGTCCGCGCCAGCGGCACTAACAATCATATGTGTCGATTGCGACACGCTAACATGACGTGTTGCTATTGATTATTGTCTTATGAACGTGAGTTTGCCCTAGCGACAATAACTATTGTCGCGATCGATACATAAAAATCACGAGTCGGCTTAAAAAAGTTATTTTTGTTTTTCCAATCAAATGTCATTTTATGAAAAAAAAATAATGTTGACATTTTTAAACTTGTTTCTCTTTGTTAAAACTTTTTTTATTTTGACAAAAATTGTTTTTATTTTTTGGTCAAACTATTTTTTTTTTTGCTAAAAACTGTTTTTGTGTGTGTTAAAACTAGTTTAAAAAATGTATTTTGCTAAAAAAATATTTTTCGTTAATTTTCTTTTTGTTGTTTTTGTTAAAACTGTTTTTTTTTTGTAAAAGCATTCCTCATATTTTTCCGTAGAAAGCAAAAACCACATATATTAAAACTGGTGGGTGAGTGGTGCCACCTCAGCAGCCACCTCAGTCGGTTGGCTAATCCGGTGGATTGAAGCCGGTGCCTTTAGCATTCCTCTTATATAAATAATATTTTCTGGTGATTTAAATAATAGATATATAATACTTATATTTATCGTAAAATTATTACTATAAGTGTGTGTGTGTGTGTGTGTATATATATATATATATATATATATATATATATATATAATTTTTGTTTATAATTTTTTTGCAGCTTTCTTCATGTAAACTAAACGCACACAAGAAAATAATTTTTCTTTTCCTTTGCTTCACTTCACTTCACTTTTTCTGAGAATTATTTTTCCGCTTAATTTTCCTGACAAACAAACGGAGCCTTGAGAAAGCATTGCTAAATTTATCAACCTTTTATAGTGGAATTATAATAATCCTAGTGAAAAATGACTTTTAACTATTGGCTTGGAGGTCATTGACACGTGGTGTAAAACTGGATGGGCCCGGGGTTCATAGGACATGGTTCTTGGGTCATGCACCATATGTTGAGGATAAAGAAGAGGTCTACCGACAGTTCTGTGGAATGAATTAATTGTATGACATGTAATGCATTCGAACTACTTGGAACCTCTAATGAATCGGTGATTGATCATTTCTTATTATCAAGAATCGAACAATGTAACTGTTTGTGGTTAGTTTCACTCAAAGATCTCAAGATCCCTTTAGTCATACGGTCTTTGAGGCATTCAACCTTGGTTGGTTGGCCATCCAGTGGGTATAAATACCCATCGTCATTTAAGATTATTGATTATATCTTGACTATTATATTCAAATAATTGAGATTATAAATATTGATCAACACTTCGATGTTCCTTAGCTAACCTCCTTGGATAGAGGGACACACTTGCATGTTCGTGTCTTAGGTTTCCTAATCAGCGCTACTCCTGGTCAGCAGAATGTGGTTGTATGGGAGGACAAAGATACGTGGTGGAAGAGGAGAGGTAACCCTTTTTTCACTTTGATCGACGAGGAAAGGATCTTGTATGCTACTATTAGTTAGTTTATTTGTAGTTTGGGGGTCTTGTATCATTATATTAGTTTATTTTTTTGTGGTTTGGGGAATTTTGTGTCGGAGTCAGGGAAGCGTGATGAGATTGTTAGGCAATTGACTATGTCAATCCTATGCTTATTTGTACCGAGTCTTATTGATTACACCCATTATAAATTGTACATGCACGTGCTTACATTTGTTGCACTAGAGCATGTATAAGACCTTGGTGACATCGCACGCACCCCTTCTCATTTATTATAGGCGTTTGATTTTATTTGTGCACCGGACATGATGTTAACATTAGACCAAAATTAGGGGTGATATATTTCCATTTAACTAAAGTATTTATGTAGGTTAGCAAGTCTGTTATATTGACATAGTTAAACTATATAAACAAAATGTATATATTATTTTATTTTTATTGATATCTATCACATGGGGTGAGTTGTTAAAAACAAATGGAAATTGATGATGCTAAGGTTCTGAAGCACCTTATACTCTTGACTCACTTGAGTCTGTATTGTATAAGTGTTCATCTAGTTTGGAAATTATGACAAAATTGTGTCAAACCTAGAAACCAAAGAACCTCAGAGATTAGTTTGCCATTTTATTCCTCTTGATTGATTGATCTAGATACTTTTACCAACACTCACACACATTAGAATTGCATTCATACATATCATATTTCATATAAGTGTGTGTATATATGTTGAGTGTGTTTGAATCCCTAAAATTGATTTTTAATATTTTTTGGGAATTTTATAAACTTTTAAAATAAGGTTTTTATTAATTAAAATTTGGTTTTAAAAGTTTTGGGGTCAATCTGCTATTCTAGATTGTTGGTTTCATTGCCTGAAAGTTCACTTAGGTAGAATCCGAAAGCGCTAGAGACTATAAGGTGTGCTTTGTAATTATTTTAGATGCGCGTGGAACAACCAATCAATTGTCTATACCTGTCGAGCTATTATCGAACCAAATTGTGTTTTCTCTGTGAGACGATTGCTGAGCGTTGTTTCAACCCTTGGATTAAGTTTAATCAATGATCTGCATGCGTTCTTATAAAATCTAGGTGAAACTAGTTTGAGCCAATCCGAAGCGTTTTAATCACCGCCTCTGTTTAAACCATTGGATCAAAGTCAATCCTCCAAGACCAGATCCTAGCCCTTGATTTTGGTCTGATATCCCGAATCTTCTCAGCCTCAAATAAAAGGAGCCCTTCCCTCAGCCATAAGAGACTTTTGCCACTTTGTTCATTCGAGAGAGAATAGAGAAGAGAGAGAGAGAGAGAGAGAGAAACCAGAGTTAGGAAACCCTAACCCTAAATCGTCCAAAACTATATTCAAACCATAACCGCTTTTAAAACCTATATATACGAAACACATCCTTGAGTATTTGAGAGATTTTTTGAGTGATTGGTTTGTTAGTTTTGTTGTTGTAACCTCTTCGTTCTCAGATCTTGTTTCAACTTAAACATCTATTTAGATCTGTGTTTCTATTTTTATAGAAATTTTAGATCTAAGTCACTGCATGTTATATTTCACATAGATTTGTATATTAAGTTTCTCATCTTGAGAAAATATTTGTTGATTTGTTTGTGTAAATGTTTTTATCTACAAAATCAATAAAAACATTTTATGTTTCCAGTTCTTTTGAAACAAGACCTTCGACCTAGTTGGAATCGCACTTGGTGATTTTCAATCTCAAAAATATTTTCAAAACTTGAGATTGATTAAGATCTTGATACATTTTCTGAGTAAGAAAGCCGTGGATTCTGGGATTATAATAAAGGTCAAATAAGGTTTAGTTTTCTAAGAAGAGAGAAATAGAAAATCACAGCATATTGATCTTATATGTAATTTGATAGGATTGTTTGTATAAAATAAGTGTGTGTGTGTGTGTGTGTGTGTGTGCGCGCGCATGCATGTGTTAGAAAACACCTCCACAAACACTATCACCCTACCACACCAAAAGTGTTGGTAATAAGATCTCAAGAACAAGAGTCGACGTACAGAACTTGAACAAATTGGAAGTTAGCAAACTGAGAGAACAACATCAACAAACATAACTGCAGAGAAGTTATAAGGATACAGTGGGTACATTTCTAAACTTGTATAGGTGTGATTTATGTGCATGTGTGTTATATAGTTTGTAACTGCTATAATTTATTTTAGTGAAATTTTTGGTTTACTCCGTAGAGGGAGTCGTGGATGTTTCCTCAGTTGGGTGAGGTTTTACCACGTTAAAAATCTTTATTCTTAATCTTTCTACATCTCTTCATCTATTTCTTGGTTGTGCTGAGTTTAAAGTTTTTAAACTGATTTATCAAACCTGTTAACAAATCTTGAACAGATCTCGTATATATTTTTTGTTAAATCCATCTTGTGATTAATTTGATTTGATTTCAAGAAAAAAGTTTCCTCAAAAAACAGTTCGGAGTTACTTAAGTAGTTTAATTTTATATTAAACGGCTCTAGTAACAGATTTTCAATTGGTATCAGAGCTTTGTAAATTTCTCTTAAAAGATCCCGTGTTTCTGAAATTGTTTTCTAAAAATCAAACATGGACGAGAAAAATGAAAGATTTGGTAACTTGACTAGACCTCCTATCTTTGATGGAACCAATTTTTCTTACTGGAAAGTAAGGATGATTGCTTTCATTCAAGGAACTTTAGGAGATGATGTCTGGGACATTGTTGAAAATGGTTACGTTTATCCTACTAAACCAGCCACTGAAGGAAGTAATGAGAGGGTTAAGAAAGTGTTAAGTGAGTTCACACAAGAAGAGAAGCAAGTTTCTCGCAACAATAACAAAGTAAATAATGCCATATTTATGTCCATAAATGAACATGAGTTCAAAAGAATCTCATCCTGTACCACTTCTAAGGAAGCTTGGGACACTTTAGTTACTGCTCATAAAGGTGACACTAGAGTTAAGGCTGTTAAAACACAAATGCTCATTCAACAGTATAACTCCTTAATTATGTCTGAATCTGAGTCATTTGATGACTTTTATATGAATTTAACTGATATTGTGACCAAACTGCATGCCAATGGGATAACATATGATAGACATGAAATTGTATCTAAAATTCTAAGATCATTACAATAGAAATTTGACAACAAAAGATATGCTATTGAGGAAATGAGTGACCCAAATCTTACTCTTGAATTACTCAGTAGTAAACTAAGAACTGTGGAAATGGAATTAGAATTTAAGAAACAATTGTCCCAATCCAATAGGAAACAGACTAGTTCCAATCTGAGTTTTTCTTCTAAGTTGATTATGCCTGAGCTTAACATCCTTAACTCTGATGAGTAATGTGACATAGAGAGTTTGGACAATCAGATTGACTTAATGTCAAAACAGTTTAAGAAAATTATGAAGTTTAGAAACAACATGGCAAATAAACAAGGCAATTCCAATTATCCAACTCACTCTAATCACAAACCTCATGAGAAAGGTTAAGACAAACATCACAAGGACTTTTACACTAGACCTAACATAGACCTTAAGAAGACTGAATGCTTTAGATGTGGAAAACTAGGACACATTGCACAAGATTGTAGAGTTAATTTGAACACTCAAAATAAGCACACTAGGGCCAACATTTGCAAGACATGGGATGATTCAAGCGACTCTGAAAATGAGGAACCCGAGTCATCTGATGTTTTTAATCCTTGCATGTATTTCTTTGCCAAGATTATCTATAATGATGATATGCCTGTGCTTGTTAGTGAGGATGAATTTAGTAATTCTACTTCTGTTGTTTTGAATCATGCTGTTACTGGATTAAATGCTTTAATTTTTGAGAACATTCTTACTTCTACTACGGGGTGTGTGAGTCAAAGGGAAAGCGATAATGACGATGTCAATGGGTGTGTGAGTCCAAGAATTGAAGCCTTAAGGGTCACTTCACACACTACACTTAGTGACTCGGACAATGAAGATCTCCCTGATATTCACACACTTTATGCAAAAACTCTCAAGAAAAGCACTAGACTAGATAAGATAGTGAAATATCTCACTAAGAAACTAGAAGATCTGAGTCTGATGGTCAAACTTAATGTTGAAGAGTATACTACCCAATGTCTAACTCATGAAAGTGAAATCAAAATGTTTGATCAAAAATTGAGAAATTTGACTGAAACAAATGAAACTCTGGAGAAAAATACAAAGGGACATTGTTAGAATTGGAACAAACAAAAGAAAAGACAACAACTGTTTTCAAAAAATTTACAAAATTTGAAAATTACTCAAACTGTTTTGATGGATTTGTACCTGAATCTAAGACCAATTCTGATGATCTAACCGGAATAGGGGTTTGCCCCAATTTAAAGACACAAACAAAACCTTTTGAAACTATCAAGTTTGTCTCAGGAGGTAAAAGACCTATTGAAACCTTCCCAAACTTTCATTCTCTAAAAACTGAGTTTGATTCAAAACATCAAAATTTTGATATTTGGGAATCAAGTTACTCTAAACATGAAAGTTCACCTAAGGCTTAATATGTTTGCCCCTCCATTAGGAGGAGTGAATCTACATTCAAAATTGTTATATCAAGGAATAGGGTTCAACCTTAAAACTCCTTAAAGCCTATGTTTAGAGACTTTCCTAAGGAGACACCCATTTTAAGCAATCTTTATTGCTCCTACTGCGATATATACGGTCATTCTTTCGAGAGCTGCTATGCTAGAAGACTAGTTAAACCTGTCTGTAATCGTCCTATCTATCAAAACTTTAACTATTCTAGGAGAAGTCGTAATAATTATGTTCTGCCTAGACAACTAGACAAAAACTCTAACTATAGGAAGAGAAAGACCAAAACTAAAAGAACATTCCCTAGAAGGATTCCTAAACAATTTCCTAAACCAAATTCTCATGTGTTTCATAAAATTCAAAATCATGCGCAAAACATTTTTCAAAAAACAATCGAATGCTTGCAAATTTTATCAATTGAGAGAAAATAAGCGCAAAATGAAAACAAGAGCAATTTGGGTTAGAAAAGAGTATCTATTACCCCAAATGAAGTGTAACATTGTTATTACTGCTTTAAAAACTGAACACACATCTTCTGGTTGGTACTTAGATTCTACCTGTTCCAAACACATGACTGGTGATGATACATAACTCTTAAACAAAACCAGCTTTCCTGGAGGAAAAGTTTTTTTTGGTGATGGAGTATCATCTCAGATCATAGGTAAAGTAACACTCCAAGAGAAATGACTTCTTGTTCTTGAAAATGTTCTTTTAGTCAAAGGTCTTAAGGCCAATCTACTTAGTATCTCACAATTTTGTGACTCAGATCATACTATTACCTTTTCAAAGAACAATTGCAAAATTTTAAATGAAAATGATGAATGCATAATTACAGGAATCAGGACTCCTGACAATTGTTATACTGTCATGAATAATTCTGAAATCTGTAATATTGTCAGAATGGATGACAATGAGATATGGCATAACATGATGGGTCACATAAATTACGATAATCTTAGTAGATTGACTTCTCAAGAAATAGTTAGGGGAGTTCCAAAAATCAAACCCATTTCTAATATTGTATGTGGTTCCTGTCAGGAATGAAAAATTATTAAGGCACATCATAAGAAAGTCAAAGATATCCTTACCTCTAATCCCTTGGAGCTCATCCATATGGACCTAATGGGTCCTTCCCAAACTGTTAGTCTTTGTGGACATAGTTACATTCTTGTTATGGTTGATGACTTCACTAGATTTACTTGGGTAGCCTTTTTAAAAAAAAAGTCTGACACTTTTCAAACCTTCTTAAAAATACTTCTTCGGATTGAAAATGAGAAGGACACTCAAGTAAATAGAATTCGTTGTGATAGAGGTGGAGAATTCAAAGACATCGGTATAATAGAGTACTGTGACTATAATGGTTATAAACATGAGTTTAGTGCTTCTAAGACTCCTCAACAAAATGGTATCGCTGAGAGAAAGAATCGTACACTTCAAGATATGGCACGTGTTATGTTACATGCTAAGAGTTTACCTAAATATTTTTGGGTAGAATCTATTCGTACTAAGTGCCACATTATCAATAGGGTCTATCTTAAAAAGAATTCTAAAGAAACTCCTTACGAGCTTTGGTATAAGAAAAAGCCCAATCTTAAGTACCATAGAACCTTTGGTAGTACTTGTTATGTCTGCAAAGATCGTAACACTTATCCAAGTTTGAGAGTCGGGGGGATAAAGCTATTTTTCTAGGATACTCGCCTAATAATAGAGCCTATTGTGTTTATAATCTTTGCACTAAAACCATGATGGAATCCATAAATGTAATTGTAAGTTACACTACTGTAGAGAGTAAGACTGGTGAATCAACTATTGTGGAAGAGCCTACAAATGTTTTAGAAAATGACTCTCCAGAAATAGATGTTCATTACCAATTGAGACAACTGAAGTACCTAACTGGGTTTCTAATGACCATCCCGTAAATAGCGTTGTTGGTAATCCTAGTGAGCCCGTGCATATAAGATCTCAATTAAGAAATTATGCCCATTATGCATGTTTTGTTTCCCTTGTGGAACCAAAGAATGTAAATGAGGCATTGAATGACTCTCACTGGATTTCTACTATGCAGGAAAAACTTCTTCAATTTGTCATTCATGATGTTTAGTATCTTGTACCTAGGCCTACTCACAAAAAGGTTATTGGTATACGTTGGATATTTAAAAATAAATCTGATGAAAGTGGGATAATCATTAGAAACAAAGCTAGATTAGTTGCTAAAGGATATTTTCAAATTGAAGGAATAGATTTTAACGAAACTTTTTCTCCTGTTACTCGTTTGGAATATGTTCGTCTTCTCTTTGCCATAGCTTGCCACTTGCATTTTACACTTTACCAAATGGATGTCAAATCTGCATTTCTTAATGGAATATTGACTGAGGAGACCTATATAGAACAACCAAAAGGGTTCATTGACCCTCAATATCCAAATCATGTATTTCATCTTCAAAAAGGCTTTGTATGTCCTAAAACAAGCACCTAGAGCCTGGTATGACCGTCTTTCCAGCTTTCTCTTAGATAAAGGTTTTAAGAGAGGTGGAAATGATCAAACCCTATTTGTCAAATATTTTGACAAACACATTATTATAGCTCAAATATATGTTGACGATATCATCTTTGGATCAACTTCTCCCTCAGAAGTAAAATCTTTTTATGAAATTATGCATAAAGAGTTTCAAATGTCTCTTATGGTGGAGTTTCAATTTTTCTTAGGTCTCCAAGTCAAACAAAATTCAGAAGGATTATTTGTTACGCATTAGAGATTGTCAAAAAATTCGGCCTTGAGAGTGCTAAAGATGCTCAAACTCCAATGAGTACTACGGTCAAACTATCTAAAGATGAAACTGGAATATCTATAGATCCAACACTATATCGTAGTATGATAGGAACCTTGTTATACCTTATTGCCTCGCGTCCTGATATAATGTATGTTGTGTGTGTCTGCGCTCGTTATCAAAACAACCCTAAAGAGAGCCATCTTTCTTCTGTTAAAAGAATTATTAAATATGTAAAATGCACTCTGAACCTTGGACTTTGGTACACTAGTGATACACCTAGCACTATAATTGGGTACACTGATGATGACAGGACTGGGTGTACTGATGATAGTAAAAGCACATCAGGAGCATGTTATTATATCGGCAATAATTTGGTAGGATGAATTAGTAAGAAACAAAACTGCACGTCTCTCTCAACAACTGAATCTGAATACATAGTCGCTGGAAGCTGATGTGCTCAATTACTTTGGCTTAAACAAATTCTAAGTGATTATGGTATTCAAGAAAAACAATTACATCTCTATTGTGATAATCAAAGTGCGATCAATATCTCTAAAAATCATGTTCAACACTCGCGAATAAAATACATAAAAATAAGACATCACTTTATACGCGAATTGGTTGAAACTAACGAATTAGAAATTAATTATCTTCCTACTTATTTGCAACTCGCAGATATGTTTACCAACGTTTAGATTACAATAGATTTATTTCTTTGTGTAAATCAATAGGTATGGTGTGTGCTGATTAATCTCTTTGATCTCTATACATTTTTTCCCTTTGTCTATTTGAGACAAAATGGAGGAGAAATTTGAGTCCTATGATTCTTTTTACATATTCTAAACAGCTTGATCTTAGTGATTCATTGCAGGATTCTGTACAGTTAGTCTCAATAGTTGTAATAGGGTATTCGATTGTAATTAGTTGAGTTATGTACTTTTATTTTCTAGGAAATAGGTAGATAGAGTTTTTATATGAATAGGGTTTTCTTATTTTTTTTGCCTTACGAGTACTAGATGACTCAAAGGAGATTTTGTCTCATATTTCCAAAGGGGGAGATTGAAGTACCTTATACTCTTGATTCACTTGAGTCTGTATTGTATAAGTGTTAATCTAGTTTAGAAATTGTGACAAAATTATGTCAATCCTAGAAACTAAAGAACCTCAGAGATTGGTTTGCCATTTTATCCCTCTTGATTGATTGATCTAGATACTTTTACCAACACTCACACACATTAGAATTGCATTCATACATTTCATATTGCATATAAGTGTGTGTGTATATATGTTGAGTGTGTTTAAATCCCTAAAATTGATTTTTAATATTTTTTGGGAATTTTATAAACTTTTAAAATAAGGTTTTTAATAATTAAAATTTGGTTTTAAAAGTTTTGGGGTCAATCTTCTATTCTGGATTGTTGGTTTCATTGGCTGAAATTTCACTTGGGTAGAATCCGAAAGCGCTAGAGACTGTATGGTGTGCTTTGTAATTATTTTAGACGCACGTGGAACAACCAATCAATTGCCTACAACTGTCGAGCTATTATCGAACCAAATTGTGTTTTCTCTGTGAGACGATTGCTGAGCGTTGTTTCAACCCTTGGATTAAGTTTAATCAATGATCTGCATGCGTTATTATACAATCCTGGTGAAACTAGTTTGAGCCAATCAGAAGCGTTTTAATCAACGCCTCTGTTTAAACCATTAGATCAAAGTCAATCCTCCAAGACTAGATCCTAGCCCTTGATTTTGGTCTGATATCTCGAATCTTCTCAGCCTCCTATAAAAGGATCCCTTCCCTCAGCCATAAGAGACTTTTGCCACTTTGTTCATTCGAGAGAGAAGAGAGAAGAGAGAGAGAGAAACCAGAGTTAGGAAACTGATTAGGCATAAATTCTTCATATTTATTCCCTTAATTTCGGTATTTTTATGATCCCTTTTTGGTAAATATTTCGTATTTTGTGTATCTCTTATGTGTTTTACAGGTTTTTCATGCAAGAAAGATGGAAAAGAGAACTCAAAATAGTGAAAGAAACCAAGAATCGGGGAGTTGAGGGGCATTTTCGTAATTTTGTAGCCTTAGTCCGGAGGTGGGTCCAACTGGAAAGTTGAAGAGCTTTCAATTACAAGAAGACTGGAAAAAACGGCACCTCAATCCGAGTTACGGTGAAGAAGTTATGCCCATTTGAAGTTGAGAAGAAATCCAAGAAAAAAGCTGTCAGACCCGAACCGAACCGAACCGAAGCTGAGAAAAAAGAACAAGTCTGCCCATTTGTCACGCACTAGATCCATTACGAAATTAGTCACGCTCCAGACCCGTTACAAAATTAGTCACGCTTTCTAAGTGTGACAAATTGGCAGATACGGGATTTTTATTTTGTGCTTATCTTTTAGCCAAAAGAGTTTTATGTTTTGGGGACTATTCTAAACGACCTCTAGCCTATATATTTAGTCATTAGGACTCTTTTTTATTAAGATTTCATTTATGTAAAAGCTCCATAACAAGTAGGAACATCTAGGAGAAGAATTTACATATTTTGCACCTTTAATTCAAGAGCTTTTCCGGTTTTTCTTCAATCTTTGATTTCTTCTTGCATGTTCTTGTTCTTCAATCGTGGTAACTTTTATTTACAGCACTTTTGTTATTATTCACCATGTTAGGCTAGGTTTTTAAAGGTTGGGATGCATGAACCCAACCTGATGTGGTAGTTGCATGTGTATAAAATTAGTCCTCTGAATTTAGTGATTAATTACGATCGTATTGCGTAGTTACACAACAATTGTAGATCTTTATATCTCGTTTGCCTCTGGGTACTCGTGATGATTTAGAGTGCAATTCGAGTGCAACTATCGTGATACTGATTTACTCATCCTCAGATTAAGTATGACGCGGGCTTGAACCTCGTATACGTAATGCTTGGGAGTACTAAATTCCTGGTCAAATTAATCAGTTAAATTTACGATTAGTTTTATACCATCAATACTCTAGGGTTGGGGGATTGTGTCTCTACCTTAATTTTTCCAATTAGTTTTAGTTAACTTCTTAATTTTTCCCTTTTTCCTTTCTCACTCAATCATTATCTTTTACACTTTATTTTTTGAAGTAATAAATCAATTAAAATCTATCAAACATTCCCCGTGGATTCGATACCCAGACTCGCCACTATACTCCGCAAGAGTGTAGTTAAAGTTTAGGTTTTTTTGTATTGTGGTTGGAAGCCGACAACAACGACTAGCGTATTTATACGAACGCTCGGTTTCCGACTCGATCAGAAACCCTAACCCTAAATCGTCCAATACTATATTCAAACCATAACCTATTTCAAAACTTGTATATACCAAACACATCCTTGAGTGTTTGAAAGATTTTTTGAGTGATTGGTTTGTTAGTTTTGTTGCTGTAACCTCTTCGTTCTCAGATCTTGTTATCAACTTAAACATCTATTTAGATCCGTGTTTCTATTTTTATAGAAATCTTAGGTCTAAGTCACTGCATGTTATATTTCACATAGATCTGCATATTTAGTTTCTCATCTTGAGAAAATATTTGTTGATTTGTTTCTGTAAATGTTTTTATCTACAAAATCAACAAAAACATTTTATGTTTCCAGTTCTTTTGAAACAAGACCTTTGACCTTGTTGGAATCGCACTTGGTGATTTTCAATCTCAAAAATATTTTCAAAACTTGAGATTGATTAAGATCTTGATACATTTTCTGAGCAAGATAGCCGTGGATTCTGGGATTATAATAAAGTTCAAATAAGGTTAAGTTTTCTAAGAAGAGAGAAATAGAAAATCACAGCATATAGATCTTATATGTAATTTGATAGGACTGTTTGTATAAAATAAGTGTGTGTGTGTGTATGTGTGGGCATGCATGTATTAGAAAGCACCTCCACAAACACTATCACCTTACCACACCAAAAGTGTTGGTAATAAGATCTCAAGAACAAGAGTCGATGTAAAGAACTTGAACAAATTGGAAGTTAGCGAACTAGGAGAATAACATCAACAAACAAAATTGCAGAGAAGTTATAAGGACACCAGTGGGTACATTCCAAAACTTATATAGGTATGATTTGTGTGCATGTGTGTTATATAGTTTGTAACTGTTATAATTTGTTTTAGTGAAATTATTGGTTTACTCCATAGAGGGAGTCGTGGATGTTTCCTCGTTTGGGTGAGGTTTTACCACATTAAAAATCTTTGTTCTTAATCTTTCTACATCTCCTCATCTATTTCTTGGTTGTGCTGAGTTTAAAGTTTTTAAACTGATTTATCTAACCCGTTAACAAATCTTGAACATATCTCATACATATTTTTTGTTAAACACAGCTTGTGATTAATTTGATTTGATTTCAAGAAAAGAGTTTCCTCAAAAAACAGTTTGGAGTTACTTAAATAGTTTAATTTTATATTAAACGGCTTTAGTAACAGATTTTCAGATTCAGCACCACCAGATAAGAGATGATGAGCTCAAACAGTAATAACATTGGCAACAATAGAGTTATATATGTATATGTATGTAGAAGGGGATGCGTATAAGAGGAACGAAGACAATGATGTATAGTGGTTATGCCAATCAGGCCTACATCCACTGTGAGTATGTGATTCACTAAATATGGGCACTATTGGCCTTGGATACAATGCTCATAAGCTCACCTTCTCCCTACAGTGTACAAGCAGAGTTTTAGCTAGGGTTACAATTATTGATCCCTTTACAAGGTTGAAAATGACAAATATATATAGGGCTTGGGTGGTGTAGTGTACCCCCAAGCATTAATTGAGCATGTGAATAATGGTCTAGCCAATTCCCTGTTGACACCTGGGTGTGCCACTTATGATTAATGATGACATAATATTCCCTCATGTGAGGGGATGATATTGTTATAACGCTCTTGTCCACGTGCTATATGAGTCCCACGCGCATTGATCTACGTATCTCCCAAATCACGCATTGTGATGATGTCACCCTCGGCCTATGATGTCAGATCGAGGCTAAAGTTCATGCTAGCATTGGGTCCTGTTGGATGTGGGCCTCGTACTGTCGTCCCATCTTAGGGTCATCCAACTAAGGATGAAGGGTCGTCTGGCCTATGCTGAAGGGTGATTAGGCATAAATTCTTCACATTTATCCCCTTAATTTCGATATTTTTATGATCCCGTGCGGTGTAAATAGCTTGGATTTGTCTCATATTTATGCTACTAACCCTTTTTGGTAATTATTTCGTATGTTGTGTATCTTTTATGTGTTTTACAGATATTTCATGCAAGTTAGTGCCAAAGAAAACTCAAAACAGTGAAAGAAAACCAAGAAACGGGGAGTTAAAGAGCATTTTCTTATTTTTGTAGCCTTAGTCTGGAGATGGGGCCAACTAGAAAGTTGAATATCTTTCAATTATAAGAACACTGGAAAAAACGGCACCTCAATCCGAGCTACGGTGAAGAAGTTATGCCCATTTAAAGTTGAGAAGAAATCCAAGGAAAAAAGCTGTCAGACCCAAACCGAACCGAAGCTGAGGAAAAAGAATCGGTCCGCCCATTTGTCATGTTCCAGATCCGTTACAAAATTAGTCATGCTTTCTAAGTGTGACAAATTGGGGCCGATCTGGATCGGACCGATCCGAAATACAAAATTCCAGAGAACCTCGGACCGAAGACGGATCGAAGTTGATGAAAATCAAACGAACCGATCCGAATATTTAGTCACGCTTAAAATCCGTTACAAAATTAGTCACACTTTCTATGTGTGACAAAGTGCCAGATACGGGATTTTTATTTTGTGCTTATCTTTTAGCCAAAAGAGTTTTGTGTTTTGGGGACTCTTCTAAACGACCTCTAGCTTATATATTTAGTCATTAGGACTCTTTTTATTCAGATTTCATTGATGTAAAAGCTCCATAACAAGTAGGAACATCTAGGAGAAGAATTTACATACTTTGCACCATTAATTCAAGAGCTTTTCCAGTTTTTCTTCAATCTTTGATTTCTTCTCGCTTGGTTGTGTTCTTCAATCTTGGTAACTTTTATTTCCAGCACTTTTATTATTATTTCTCATTTTTCATCTCTTTGTCCAAGCAATTATGAGTTCATGCAATGTAGATAACGTAGTTTTCATTACTTTCATCATGGTAAGCTAGACTTTTAAGGGCCGGGATGCGTTAACCCAACCCGATGTGGTAGTTGTATGTACATAAAATTAATCCTCTAAATTTAATGATTTATTACAACCATATTGCGTAAAAACACGACAATTGTAGATCTTTGGATCTCGTTTGTATCAGGGTAACCGGGATGCTTCAGAATGCAAATCGAGTGTCACTATCGCAATACCGATTTACTCATCCTCTGATTAAGTATGGTGCGGGCTTGAACCTCATATACATAATGCTTGGGAGTAATAAATTCTGGGTCTAATTAATCACTTAAATTTATGATTAGTTTTATACCAGCAATACTCTAGGGTTGAGGGATTGTATTTCTGACCTGTTTTTCTCATCATATAATCCAAGTTTTAGTTTAATCATCTTCATTCTTTTAAGTAATTTAGAGTTTTCATTTAGTTAATTAGTTATTTCCCATCTCAATCATCTTTTTGTTTCTTTTTAGGGTCAATTCAGGGTTAACAGTCTTACCTTTGTCGTCACGTTCACTCGTCCTAGTTCCCTGTGGATTCAATACCCAGACTCGCCACTATACTTCTCAAGAGTGTAGTTATAGTTTAGTTTTTTTTATTGTGGTCGGAAGCCGATAACAATGACTAGTGTATTTACACGGACTCTCAGTTTTCACCTCGATCAAAGGGTCGGCCCATGATATGGGGTCGACCCCTTATAGGGTCGTCTGGCTTATGTTGGAGGGTCGACCCATGATGTTGGGTCGGCCCCTTACTGGGTCATTCAACATATGCTGGAGGGTCAGCCCCTTATAAGGTCGTCCGGCCTATGCTGGAGGGTCAACCCATGATGTGGGCCCTCGTCTGAGATGAGGATACCCTCAGCCTGGCCGAGGGCGTATATTGGTATATCAATCACCTCCCAACCCTTAGTCATCGATGTTGTTGAGATGGCTGAGGGATAATACTGCCTTTTGAGTGTCAACTGAGTGGTCAGGTTGATGAGTGACATTTATCCAGTTGATGAACATCTTATCAGATATCCATCATCGTTTATGCTTCCCAGGTGTGACGGCTGCACACCACTCTTGGGTCTTTGTGCCCTAATGATGCCTCTCATCATGGGCTGTGCCTATCATTGATTACTAGGCCCACTATTAAAAAGGTATTTAAACTATATTTTAAACAATCAATTCTTTTCTTCTTCTTCTTCTTCTTCTTCTTCTTCTTCTTCTTCTTCTTCTTCTTCTTCTTCTTCTTCTTCTGCTTCTCCTTCTTCTTCTTCTCCTTCCTTCCTTCTTCTTCTTCTTCTTCTTCTCCTTCTTCTTCTCCTTCTTCTTCTCCTTCTTCTTCTTCTCCTTCTTCTTCTCCTTTTTCTTCTTCTTCTTCTTCTTCTTCTTCTTCTTCTTCTTCTTCTTCTTCTTCTTCTTCTTCTTCTTCTTCTTCTTCTTCTTCTTCTTCTTCTTCGGGCGTAAGCTTTCTCTCTCTAGCTCCTTACCAGTTCAAACCGCCATTTCTGCAATATCCTCTGTGTCTTAGGCTTTGATCAATCTTCATCTTCATACCCAAGTAATTCCTCTGCCTTAGATTCCTCTTTTAGCCTTCAATTTATGTTTGTTTCTTGCATTTGGGTTTCTTTCCATTTTTTCTTGGTTGCTTTACCTTTCCGGCGTGAAGAGTCGCCTTGCTGTGGTGGTTATAGGACTAAATATTACATTTTAGGCTCCTTAGGGTTCTCCCCCTCCTTTTGGTGGTGGTTTAGTGCATCTTTGTGGCATTTCTTGGGTTTTCTTGTGTTCTCCGGCGTTCTTCTCCGGTGAATTGCGTTCCCTTTATTCTTGAGTGTTCATCCACAAAACCCTTTATTTTCTTAGGTTTGATCAGAAAGTCAGCTTGGTCAAACTGTAAACTTGTTTGTAGTTAGTTTGAACAACTTCATCAAGTGTAGGGTCATCCCCTTAATGCTCAAAATACTCTACGATTTAGCCGAGGAGTTTCCAACTTTGAGGGAGAAATTATTGCAGAGATTAGACAAATAGAAGAAGAGAATGACCGAAGACGAGGGGCCAACCCTAATTGGGTACGACCCATGTTCCCCATTTCTTTAGCTATAATTATACCATCTGAGCCCTTTGGGTCTTCCTGTCGTCCAACCGAGTGTCAGACGTGCGAGGGTGAGATGAACGAGAGAGCATCGTCTCCAACAGGTGTTGGGCCTTCTGGGAGGAGAGAGACTTCAACACTTAGTCCAAGTCAATAGGCCGAGGGGATAGTTCATTCTGAGGTTGTCCCTGTGACAGCCCTGTCCCCTCTTGCTTTTCAGATGGCCCACTGATAGGCAACGAGGCCGAGAGATATGAGGATGATAGGATTGAGGACGATAGTGAGAATTCAGATGATGATGAATTTGACACTTCTAGTGCCTCGGCTTACGTCTCATGTGTTAGGGATCGTGAACTCTTGCCGGGGAGGCACATATTTGGTGTATAACCCAATATAACTATGAGGGTCCCCAATACAGACGAGAGGGTCTTTCAGGGGAATGGGGGGGGGGGGGGCAAGTTGTTGTTTATGAGCAGATGCTCAGGGTAGGTGTTAGGTTCCCTTTGCACGCTGCAATAATTGATATACTATCTGCCCCTGGGGTTGCTCCTTCTGAACCTCCTCCTAACTCATGGAGGACTATCCTCGGCTATGTCTCCCTTTGGAAGAATACTTTCACCAACGAGCCCTCGTTCGATTTATTCATAGCCTTCTACAATATCACTTCCTCATCTAAGAAGCCTGGGTATTTTTATCTAAGGGCGAGGAAGTCCGATAAAAAACTTCTTCACGTGGCACAAACTTCCAACCATGATTAGAAGAAGAGGTTTTTCTTCATCTATGGGGATTGGGAATTCCCAGCCGGGGTAGAGCCTTTAGAAAACAATCCGAGGGTTCCAAGGTCATGGTCAAACCCTTCAATGAAAGCGCAGTTGGACACCGGACTCATCTTGGATGAGAGGGACATTGTTGACTATCTGATGGAGCAAGGGAGAGAGAGGGTGAACTTGCCAAATTTGAAGACTTAATGGCCCCTTATTTCCTCAAAGAAGCTGGTCTGAGGATCGGCCCCCTGACAGAATTATATGAGTTAATATTTGCTCCATTTTATTTTTCTCAAGTGTATCCTCATTTCTACTGGTTGTTTCTGATATATCGTCTCTTTTTATGGTCGACCTGCAAACGTATCTAATCAACTTGGGAGATGACTGCCCTAGTTTAATGTCTGGCCTAGGTAAGAGGAAAGGCAAAGAGCCTCAGTAGCCTCCCAAAAAGACAAAGGCCGTGGGGCCGACACAGGTGGAGCCGACCGTTGATACTTATAAACGGAAGGAGCTTGAGGTCCCTGTTAGTTCTCATCCTGATTCCCGAACGAGGGTGAGGGTAGAGGTCCCTCAGACACATACTGAGGGGACCATCTCCTCTTCAAGCATGGGTGCCTACTAGGCTCAGAATCTGACCTCTCTGAAGGCTGAACCCTCCTCCCTCATAGCCAACTTGAGGGAAACCAAGGCCTCAATGTTTTCTGCGCCCTCGATTGCAGATTATGAATTTTTATCAAAGATGCCCCCGGCCAAGGTTTATGACTACGGTATTCACACTCTGGCATAGGTATTCCCTTCAACTCACCTTTTGATTCATAAATATTGAACTGTTCCCTCAGCCTTTTAATATGATCTTGTCTTTATACAGTTTATCTGCGCCTTCACATCTGCCACCAAGTGGATGGCTGTAAACCAGTAGAAGTTCCATGAGGCTGAAAGAGCTATTCAGTATGAGGTTAACCTGAAGATCGAGCTGGAGACTGCGAGGGCAGAGTTAGAGAGTGCCTGAACTGAGCATGCAAGGGTCTTGGATGAGCTGGTAAAGCAGCACGAGGCCGACCTGAAGGTGAAGGACAACCTCATCAAAGATAAGGAAGAGGCCTTGATTAATCAGGGGGTCTAATTCAAGGCTGAACTTGCTGAGGCAGTGAGAAAGTCCGAGGTCGATGCTGTGGAGGCTTACAAAATCTCTGATGAATTCTAAGGCTTCGGCCTTGAGTACCTGAAGATAGGGATTAGGACGGCCTATTGGTGGGTCGTCTTAAATTTTTTTGGTGCTGTGTCAATCTAACAATCCCTCTCTTGAAGCAGTTGAAATGGAAGACCCTCTTGTAGAGTCTCAAGTTCACATCGAAGGTACCGACACATCTGAGGATCGGCTTGTTTTGGTCATTGAAGAGACTCCTCTGGTTGATGTTTATGCCCTGCCTTATGATATTGCTCAATAGGGTGGCTTCCTGTGGCCCATACCCTCTGTTTGTAAAGTTTTTTTTTAAATTTTCTTTTGGACATATATTTGTAACACTTAATTTTATAATGGAATTTCTCTCTTCCTGTCTCCTATATTTAACTCTTTTACCACTTGTGTCTTGGCTATTATATTTGTGTTAACCATCTTTCAAGTCCTCCCTCGTCTTTCTTGAGAGTGAATGGAGGGTCGTCCCTACCATTCACCCTCATCATAGTCGAGGATGGTTTCCACCAAATTAATTATGTTTTAAAATATAAGTCCCCCTTGTCTTTCTTGAGAGTGAATGGAGGGTCGTCCCTACCATTCACACTCATCATAGCCGAGGGTGGTTTCCACCAAATTAATGATGTTTTAAAATATAAGTCCCCCCTCGTCTTTCTTGAGAGTGAATGGAGGGTCGTCCTTGCCATTCACCCTCATCATAGCCGAGGGTGACATTCACCAAATTAATGATGTTTTAAAATATAAGTCCCCCCTCGTCGTTCTCGAGAGTGAATGGAGGGTCATCCCTACCATTCACCCTCATCATAGCCGAGGGTGGCATTCACCAAATTAATGATGTTTTAAAATATAAGTCCCCCCTTGTCTTTCTTGAGATTGAATGGAGGTCGTCCCTACCATTCACCTTTATCATAGCCTAGGGTGGTTTCCACCAAATTAATGATGTTTTAAAATATAAGTCCCCCCTCGTCTTTCTTGAGAGTGAATGGAGGGTCGCCCTTGCCATTCACCCTCATCATAGTTGAGGGTGGCATTCACCAAATTAATGATGTTTTAAAATATAAGTCCCCCTTATCTTTCTTGAGAGTGAATGGAGGGTTGTACCTACCATTCACCTTCATCGTAGCCGAGGGTGATTTCCACGAAATTAATGATGTTTTAAAATATAAGCTCCCCTCGTCTTTCTTGAGAGTGAATGGAGGGTCGTCCCTGCCATTCACCCTCGTCATAGACGAGGGTGGAATTCACCAAATTAATGATGTTTTAAAATATAAGTCCCCCCTCGTCTTTATTGAGAGTAAATGGAAGGTCATCCCTTCCATTCAACCTCATCATAGCCGAGGGTGGCATTCACCAAATTAATAATGTTTTAAAATATAAGTCCCCCCTCGTCGTTATCGAGAGTGAATGGAGGGTCATCCGTACCATTCACCCTCATCATAGCCGAGGGTGGCATTCACAAAATTAATGATGTTTTAAAATATAAGTCCCCCCTTGTCTTTCTTGAGAGTGAATGGAGGTCGTCCCTACCATTCACCTTTATCATAGCCTAGGGTGGTTTCCACCAAATTAATGATGTTTTAAAATATAAGTCCCCCCTCGTCTTTCTTGAGAGTGAATGGAGGGTCGTCCCTTCCATTCACCCTCATCATAGTTGAGGGTGGCATTCACCAAATTAATGATGTTTTAAAATATAAGTCCCCCTCATCTTTCTTGAGAGTGAATGGAGGGTCGTACCTACCATTCACCTTCATCGTAGCTGGGGGTGATTTCCACCAAATTAATGATGTTTTAAAATATAAGTCCCCCCTCGTCTTTCTTGAGAGTGAATGGAGGGTCGTCCCTGCCATTCACCCTCATCATAGACGAGGGTGGGATTCACCAAATTAATGATGTTTTAAAATATAAGTCCCCCCTCGTCTTTATTGAGAGTAAATGGAAGGTCATCCCTTCCATTCAACCTCATCATAGCCGAGGGTGGCATTCACCAAATTAATAATGTTTTAAAATATGAGTCCCCCCTCGTCTTTCTTGAGAGTGAATAGAGGGTCGTCCCTACCATTCACCTTCATCATAGATGAGGGTGGTTTCCACCAAATTAATGATGTTTTAAAATATAAGTCCCCCCTCGTTTTTCTTGAGAGTTAATGGAGGGTCGTCCCTCCCATTCACCCTCATCTTAGCCGAGGGTGGTTTCCCCCAAAAGGACATATTTTAAAATATATCCCCCCCTCGTCTTCCTTGAGAGTGAAAGGAGGGTCATCCCTACCATTCACCCTCATCCTAGTCTAGGGGATTTAGTAAGAATTGCCCCAATCATACCAAAATTAAAAAACAAGATGAGAAGTCAATATAATATTCTCATTAGCATCAAGTGTTCTGTTGGAGCAACACATTCATTACAACTGTGGTCCGATAGGACATTACAACATTATTGATAGTATTTCTTCAAATGATCTGCATTCCAGGGGTTGAAAAAGGGTTCCCCTTCAAGGTTCTCCAGTCTATAGGTTCCAGGAACAACTTCATTAATGACCCTATATGGGACATGCCAACTTGGGTGGAGCTTGGTATATTTATTCCATATCTTTTTTAGGACTAGGTCCCCCACAGCAATTGGCCTTTGCTTCACCCTCTGGATGTAAAACCTGGCAGTCCTCTGTTGGTAGGCTGCTTGCCTTACACTACAGCAAATCTGCTGAATTGTCACGATCATTGACCTTGACAAATTTAGCTTGTCAAGGTTAATGATCGTGATAATTATGGGCGAGGCAAATTTTTTTATCACGGTCATGTCACGGTCAATGACCGTTACAAATTCGTTTGAATTATCACTGTCGTGTCACGGCCCTTGACCGCGACAAGATTTGTCACGGTCAAGGATCGTGACAAATCCGTGATATTCTTTAAAAAATTGTCACGGTCATTTCCAGTGATAAGCCCATGATAAGTTTCTTTATCAAGGACTTGTCACGGTCAATGACCATGATAATTCGGGGCAGAATTAAAAAAAAATCTGCTGGACAGTATGGCCACTGCCACTGCCCAGCAGTATATTTGTACCTGTTATAGCAACGTTGTACCTGTTCAAACATCATATATCCAAATAAAATAGAGATAATGCAAATATACATTCAAAATAGAGAGAATATGCATCACCATATAATCCAAATATAATTCAAATGCAATAGTTTAAAACAATTCAATTCAAACTTAAATCAATGTCACTACATGTCTTGGGTAAGGTTAAATCCGAGGAGGTGAGTAGGCCACACGATATACGAATTGACATACCCACTGATATACATCGTGCCGCATTGTTCGCGCAACCACAATGGAGAGTTCTCCTTCTCGGGTATCACATGCGTGACGAGCACCTTGGACTCGATGTCTTGAAGCTCACGTCCATGAACTAGTGCACCCTAGACGATATTCGGGTCCCTCAACCCCCGCCCTATCCGCTGGCCATTAAATATGTCCATTATAAACACGCTAGGCCAACCAAGTGTCGACATCGGTCTGTTGAAGGGAGCCAAATAGGAAAGTGGATCATCAAAGTCTGCACGTCTCGACGATGAAGCAACGAGGTTCACATCCTCGTCCTAGTCCTCCCACACCTCCTCCCACACCGCCTTCTCCTTCCCTTTACCTTTACAGTTTTCGTCCAACAAACGCTTCACAAATGAGTATATATCCTGGACCGTCGCCTCCAAACGGGACAACTTCGCGTCATGTGAATCCACCGCTCGAGCTAACCCGGTGTCGCTCGTCTCCAATCCAATGATCCTAGATTTGACCACCTGCGACCTCACCCCCTTATCCTCCACTTGCGATCAGAGCTAAGAACTTAGCTGAGTGCGTCTGTGGACAAAGATGCATTATCGGCATCAGACTGCAACTCGTGCACTTCCTTAAGCTTTGCCTGAAACGACAAAAAATACATGATTAGTAAAATAAGTAAATCAAAAAATTATAACGTAATTAACAAAAAGTAAACTGTCGGATTATTTACAACCGTGGCCGCGATGCTTAGGGACACCTCCTTGTCCTTCCCCTTCTTCGTTCGAAGAGTCACATAAGTATCGAGCCTATGTGGCCTACCCCCAGGGCCACTCCCTGTCCCCTGAAATAAAATAAAGTAAAATTAGTATCGTCCCCGCAAAGTAAAATAATGCAGAATAATATATTTTATGTAGTTATAGAAAAATTAAATCTTACCATCATCCTATGCTCCACCTCGGCGTAAGACGTCCGACCGGAGTAGTGCACGCCCGTCTTTTTTGCCCTATTTTCCCTTCCCGATTGGCGAGATGCCAATTTTCGCTCCCCGATCTCATTATCAATGAACCTTTGCAATTGTGCCAATGAGATCGGCTCCTTCGGCGGGACGGATTCACGCCACTGGATAATGGACTCTCGTGTCTTCTCAAAGTATCGGGTCCGCATATTTTTCTTTCACGTCTTGTGTTTCTCCCTCAACTGCTCCAAGACGGAATCGCGTAGCCTTGGATCCAGGTTGAATTGTTCATGTCCAACAAATATAATGTTAGTTGCAAATAAATATAAATATAAATATAAATATAAATATAAATATATTACCTGTAGTGCCACCCAAACTGCTAACTTGAGCTCATATGGCACCTCCTTCCAACTAATGTACCCCGGGTCGATGATCGTCTTTACCATCTCGAGGGATCTCACTAATAGCCCCGACTTGTTCTCGATGGGCATCCCTAATTTTCTATATTTACGGAGACTAGGGGCCGAGGAGCCCTCGTCGCCTCCGCTACCACCGATCCTAGACGACATAATCATTACCAGCATTATCATCCTCGCCTTAATACCTGAAGGAGACATTTGTTGTAAAAAAATGTTATTAGTACATATCAAAATGAATTAAAAGAAAACATGCAAATACCCCCACCCTGCCCCACCCCCTCCCCACCCCCACCCACCACACACGCACACACACACACACACACACACACACACACACATACACACACACGCACATGTATACACACACACATATATATACACACACACACACACACACACACACACACACACACACACACACACATATATATATATATATATATATATATATATATATAAATGGAAGAGGGAGAGAGAGAGAGAGAGAGAGAGAGACCGCAGCGTAGAGAGAGAGAAAAAAGGAGGGAAGAAACAACGGGGGAAAAAGAAGGGAAAGGGTTTGTTTACCACAACTTTTGTCACGGACGTGTCGGGGTCATTGACTGTGACAATATTATAAGGATTGTCACGGTCAATGACCATGACAATCCTTTGTCACGGCCTTATCACGGTCAATGACTGTGATACAAAACGCATGTTTGTTGTCACGATCATTGACCGTGACAAGGCAAAGCGCTGGAAGGGTGCTAATTTACCCATTTTGGTGTAGTGTTATCTCAACGTCTTCTCTTCTCTCCTCGATCAAGTCTAGGTCAAGTCCTTTCTTCCATATTTCTCTGGGGGTCATACATTTGGCCTCTGTGAGTGGGAAACCCAATCTCGGTGGGGATGACGGCTTCTGAGCCATACGCCAGCATGAACGGGGTTTCCCCGGTAGGAGTCTTGGCCGTCGTCCTGTAGGCCCACAGTACAGCGTATAATTCCTCAACCCATCTTCCTTTTGCCTCCTCGAGTTTTTTCTTGATCCCGTCTAGGATTGTTCTGTTTGTAACTTCAGTTTGCCCATTAGCTTGAGATCGGCCTGGGGTAGAGAAGAATTTTTTGACACCTACTCTTTCGCAGTATTTCTCCAGGGATGCATTCTTGAATTGAGTCCCGTTATCTGAGATGGTCTCCCCAACCCTCATCTCAGATTACGGGACTCAATTTAAGAATGCATCCCTGGAGAAATACTGCGAAAGAGTAGGTGTCAAATAATTCTTATCTACCCCAGGCCGACCTCAGGCTAATGGGAAAACTGAATTTACAGATAGAACAATCCTAGACGGGATCAAGAAAAAACTCGAGGAGGCAAAAGGAAGATGAGTTGAGGAATTATACGCTGTACTGTGGGCCTACAAGACGACGACCAAGACTCCTACTGGGGAAACCCCGTTCATGACGGCGTATGGTTCAGAATCCTTCATCCCCTTCTATACACTTATACACATATATAACTATATTGCTGCCATTGTTATCACTGTTTGAGCTCATCATCTCTTATCTGGTGGAGCTAAATCTTAGCGTCATCAGAAATTTTATCTGATCATTTCACTAAAGACTAATCATGACAAATCACGTATCACAGCATGTAATCCGCGCGATGCGCGACCGTTGTACAATATTTGTTAAAAATATAATAAAAAATTAAAATACTCAAATAAAAAAGTAACTATACATATGAAATAAAAATAAAAAAAATAAAAATGAGATAGTCTCATAAAAGACACTTGTAGGAAAAAAATAATATTTTCAAAATTTGAAAATTATATAAAAATATTTTTAAAATCTGAAAATCACAAAGAAATTAATAAAAATTGAAAAAAAAACAACATAAATACTGAAAATTACAGAATATTAAATATATTAAAAAATACAAAAAAAATAGAAAAGAAATGAAAATTATAATAAATTAAAAGACTCAAGATTACAGAAAATTAAAAAACTGGAGATTACATATCATTAAATATTTTGAACTTTACGAAAAATAATGAAAAAACTTAAAAATTATAGAAAATACAAAATTGTTTTTTAAAAAAAATATGAAAATAATATAAAAACATCTTAAAAGTTTGAAAAAAAGATTAAAAAAAAACTATTAAAATCAAAAAATATTGAAAAAGACTTTTAAAAAGTATAAAATACCTGAAAAAAACACGTTTTCACAAAGAAACAGTGCTCCTCGAAAAAAATTTATTTCCAACAATAAAAACTATTTCCCCCAAAAATATATTTCCCTAGTTTCAGAAAAACTAAACCCTTATTTTCAGGAAAAAAATATATTTTCATGCCATAAAAACATATTTCCAGAAAAAAAAGAACATTTATTTTCGGATCTGGGAACAATTTCTTTTTGGCCTAAAAACATATTTACGGAATAAAAAAAATCAAAAAATCTCAAAAAATTACAACCACAAAAATCGGATATAAACCACAAATAAATAAAACATAATTATGTATAGCATCAAACTAAAAAAATCTCTTCCCGACATCCAATACCAACCTAGATAATACCTCTTGCCAACGTTCAATCCATCTAATACAAATCGAATACCAAACACGCACCGGTGGTCTGGGCTCCGGTGGTGGATTTGTGGTTTTATATATGCGCCATGCCTTTACTCTAGATAAGGACGACATTATCATCCAACAACACGCTATCCATGGTAACAAAAGTCCAATAGACAAATAACACACATGAGCGGCCTACCAGATGTAGATATACAACACACAAACTCTCATACCTAGAAGAGACGAATCAATACTTTAAATTAAAAATCTACTACTCAAGCTCAGAAATGACTTGTGTTACAAATAATATACATGATTAGAATTTTTATTGTGATATTTACAGTGAGTGAGTTAATCAAAGCCACCAAAATAAAGATGAAAAAAAAAATTACACAACCCAAAACCCCCACTATTTCACCCATCCAAACCTTAGAGGTGTCTTGTTGTCGTCATCAACCACCGACGACGATCTTCAGTCCATGTCTGACCAACTCCGATCACCCGTTCTTCTTTATGCCAAACAACCCTAAAAGATCTCACCTTATACCAAACGACAAATCTCGTCTCAATCGCGTGTCTTAGCTGGTATATAACTGGTGCATAGCAAACAAAGCAAATAATTATACATAGCGAACATAGCAAATATATAACTGGCACATAGTAAACGAAGCAAATATATAACTGTTACAGTTATTCTTAGTCGGTACAAAGCAAACAGAGCAAAAGGAACAAACATATATAAAAAACAATTGTACCTGTGACTGCGAGGGTGTGATTGTGAGCGGGAGTGTGGTTGAACAACATTATCAAGACCTCCTCGAAGTTCAAGATCCTCCATTATTACACTAAGAAATTATGAAATTAATACACATAATTACAAATATTAGTTCTTGAGATTATAAATATTAACTTATCACTACACCAAAAACAGGAATCTGGCAAGGTTTAAAACTGTGCCAGATCAAATCTGGAACGGTTTTAAACTGTGCCAGAATCAGGTGTTCCAAAATGGCCATTTTTTTTAGCACGACTCAAAAGTGTGCCAGATTTGGCCAAACAGGAACATTTCTGGCACACTTTTAAACCGTGCCAGAATTTGATACTTCTGGCACACTTTTTAACTATGCCAGATTGAGCACAGTTTGAAATTTTTTTGGCACAATTCAAAACCGTGCCAAAATATGATACACTTTTGCCACGGTTTTGAACCGTGCCAAATTTTTTATAAAAAGAAAAAAAATTAATTATTTGAAAGCACGAAAATTCACAAATTGAAAATATTGCACGTTGTTGATAAACTAATGTACATACAAACTTCAAAAAATTACAAGTCTTTAATAGTTCACAGGCAAAAAAAAAATTGGGCAGAGTTTCCTCTATTTTCTGGACATTCCAAAACCTGCTAATACAAAATCTGCCTAACATAAAACCCGTACGGCCACAAAATATAACAATTAACTTACAAAAGCCCGCACGGCTATAAAAGTTAACAATAAAACTATAAAAGCCCGCATGGCCATAACACACAAAAAATAGAATCATGAATAAACCCCTTGTTGTAAACCATTGAGTTCTCTGTGTGTTCCACGTGAATAAATGCCAACGATTAAATATTATCCTGCAAAAAAATAGGATACAAAAAAGATACGATATTAGTAACCTAGTAATTTACAAAAAAAAACTTACTCAAACTAAAAAATTACATATAGGAGTGGAAATTATTGTCATATTCTCAAACCGGAATACTCGGGACTACGCGGTTAGTTCGTACGAGTTACATTGGTCCACTGCGAGGTGTTCGTGTCTCCTACGGGGACGTTTGGTGGTTGGTTTAGGTTTTCACCTTTTAGAGGCCTGTTTTTAAGTCTAAGTGTTATTTTTGCAAATTATCGTCGTATTCTCAAATCGGGAGACCCGTGACTAGGCAGTCAGTTCCTACAAGCTACATTGGTCCTTTGTAAGGTGCTCGTGCCTCTTACGGATCCGTTTGGGGCTGGTTTGGATTTTCACCCTATAACGGCCTATTTATAAGTCTAAGTGTTATTTTTGCAAATTATCATCATATTCCCAAACTGGGAGACCTGGGACTACGCGAACAATTCTTACAAGTTACATTGGTCCCGTGTGAGGTGTTCTTGCCTCCTACGGGGACATTTGGTGGCTAGTTTAGGTTTTCACCCTTTAACGGCCTATTTTTAAGTCTAACTGTTATTTTTGCAAATTATCGTTATATTCTCAAACCGAGAGACCCGCGACTACGCGATCAGTTTGTACAAGTTACATTGGTCCCGTGCGAGGTGTTTGTACCTCTTACGGGGCCGTTTGGAGGTTGGTTTGGGTTTTCACCCTTCAACGGTTTGTTTTTAAGTCTAAGTGTTAATTTTTTCAAATTATTGTCGTATTCTCAAACTGGGAGACCCGTGACTACGCGGTTAGTTCGTACAAGCTACATTGGTCCTGTGTGAGGTGTTCATGCCTCTTACGAGGTCGTTTGAGGGCTGGTTTAGGTTTTGCCATTTAATGGCTTATTTTTAAGTCTTAAGGGTTGATTTTTGCAAATTATTGTCATATTCTCAAATCGGGAGACCCATGACTACGCGATCAGTTCCTACAAGTTACATTGGTCCCGTGCGAGGTGTTCATGCCTCTTACGGGGTCGTTTGGGGGTTAGTTTAGCTTTTCAACCTTTAACGACTTGTTTTTAAGTCTAAGTGTTTATTTTTACAAATTATCATCGTATTTTCAAATCGGGAGACTCGGAATTAGGCGGTCAGTTCCTACAAGTTACATTAGCCCCGTGCGAGGTGTTCGTGCCTCCTACGGGATCGTTTGGGGACTGGTTTAGGTTTTCACCCTTTAACGACCTATTTTTAAGTCTTAGTGTTATTTTTACAAATTATTATCATATTCTCAAACTGGGAGACCCGCGACTACGCGGTCAGTTCGTACAAGTTACATTGGTCCCGTGCAAGGTGTTCGTACCTCTAACGGGGCCGTTTGGGGGATGGTTTGGGTTTTCACCTTTCAACGGCTTGTTGTTAATTCTAAGTGTTGATTTTTTCAAATTATTGTCATATTCTCAAACTGGGAGATCCGTGACTACGCGGTCAGTTCGTACAAGTTACATTAGTCCCGTGCGAGGTGTCCGTGCCTCTTACGGGGTCGTTTGGGGGTTGGTTTAGGTTTTCACCCTTTAACGACTTATTTTTAAGTCTTAAGTGTTGATGTTTGCAAATTATCATCATATTCTCAAGCCGGGAGACCCGCGACTACGTGGTCAGTTCGTAAAAATTACATTGGTCCCGTGCGAGGTGTTCGTGTCTCTTACGGGGCCGTTTGGGGGCTGGTTTGGATTTTCACCCTTTAACGGCTTGTTTTTAAGTCTTAAGTATTGATTTTTACAAATTATCCTAATATTCTCAAATCAAGAGACTCGTGACTTCGCGGTTAGTTCCTACAAGTTACATTGGTTCCGTACGAGGTGTTCGTGCCTCTTACGGGTCCGTTTGGGGGCTGGTTTAGGTTTTCACCCTTTAACGGCTAATTTTTAAGTCTAAGTGTTGATTTTTGCAAATTATCATCATATTATCAAATCGGGAGACCCGGGTCTACATGGTTAATTCCTACAAGTTACATTGGTCCCGTGCGAGTTGTTCGTGCCTCCTAAGGGGACATTTGGTGGCTGGTTTTGGTTTTCACCCATTAATGGCCTGTTGTTAAGTCTAAGTATTATTTTTGTAAATTATCATCATATTCTCAAACCGGTAGACCCGTGACTATGCGGTGAGTTCCTAAAAGTTACATTCGTCCCGTGCGAGCCACTTACGGGTCCGTTTGGGGGCTGGTTTAGCTTTTTCACCCTTTAACGACTTGTTTTTAAGTCTAAGTGTTATTTTTGAAAATTATCATCATATTCTCAAACCGAGAGACCCCCGACAACATGGTCAATTTGTACAAGTTACATTGGTCCCGTGCGAGGTGCTTGTGCCTCTTACGGGGCCGTTTAGGGGCTAGTTTGGATTTTCACCCTTCAACGGCTTGTTTTTAAGTCTAAGTGTTGATTTTGGCAAATTATTGTCGTATTCTCATACCGGGAGACCCGTGACTACGCGGTCAGTTCCTAATAGTTCCATTGGTCTCGTGCGAGGTGTTCGTGCCTCTTATGGGTCCGTTTGGGGGCTGGTTTAGGTTTTCACCCAAATAACGGCCTGTTTTTAAGTTTAAGAGTTGATTTTTCCAAATTATCATCTTATTCTCAAACCGGGAGACCGGAGACTACGCGGTCAGTTCGTACAAGTTACATTGGTCCCGTGCGAGGTGTCCGTGCCTCTTACGGGTCCGTTTGGGGGCTGGTTTAGGTTTTCACCCTTTAACGGCTGATTTTTATGTTTAAGTGTTGATTTTTGCAAATTATCGTCGTATTCTCAAATCAGGAGATCCGGGACTATGCGGTTAGTTACTATGAGTTACATTAGTCCCGTGCGAGGTGTTCGTGTCTCTTACAGGGACGTTTGGTGGCTAGTTTAGGTTTTCACCCTTTAACGGCCGTTTTTAAGTCTAATTGTTATTTTTGCAAATTATCATCATATTCTCAAACCGGGAGACCCGTGAATACACGATCAGTTTGTACAAGTTACATTGGTCTCGTGCGAGGTGTTTGTGCCTCTTACGAGGCCGTTTGGGGCCTGGTTTGGGTTTTCACCCTTCAACTGCTTATTTTTAAGTCTAAGTGTTGATTTTTGCAAATTATTGTCGTATTCTCAAACTGGGAGACCCGTGACTACACGGTTAGTTCGACAAGTTACATTGGTCCCATCCGAGGTGTTCATGCCTCTTACGGGGTCGTTTGGGGTCTGGATTAGGTTTTCACCCTTTAACGGCTTATTTTAAAGTCTTAAGGGTTGATTTTTGCAAATTATCGTCACATTCTCAAACCGGGAGACCCGCGACTATGCGGTCAGTTACTACAAGTTACATTGGTCCCGTACGAGGTGTTCGTGCCTCTTATGGGGCCGTTTGGCTGTTGGTTTTGGTTTTCACGCTTCAACGGCCTATTTTTAAGTCTAAGTGTTGATTTTTACAAAATATCGTTGTATTCTTAAACCGATAGACCCATGACAACGTGATTAGTTCGTACAAGTTACATTGATCCCGTGCGAGGTGTTCGTGCCTCTTACGGGGTTGTTTAGGGGCTGGCTTGGGTTTTCACCCTTTAACGACTTATTTTTAAGTCTAAGTGTTATTTTTGCAAATTATCGTCATATTTTCAAACCGGGAGACCCGCGACTATGCGGTCAGTGTGTACAAGTTACATTGGTCCCGTAAGAGGTGTTCGTGCCTCTTATGGGGGCTGTATTGGGTTTTGACCCTTCAACGACTTGTTTTCAAGTCTAAGTGTTGATTTTTGCAAATTATCGTCGTATTCTCAAACTGAGAACCCGTGACTATGTGGTCAGTTAGTACAAGTTACATTGGTCCCGTGCGAGGTGTTCGCACCTCTTACGGGGTCGTTTGGGGGCTGATTTAGGTTTTCACCCTTTAACGGCTTGTTTTTAAGTCTTAAGGGTTGATTTTTACAAATTATCGTCGTATTCTGAAACCGAGAGACTCGCGACTAAGCGGTTAGTTCCTATAAGTTACATTGGTCTCGTGCGAGGTGTTCGTGCCTCTTACGGGGCCGTTTGGGGGCTGGTTTGGGTTTTCCCGGTTCAACGACTTATTTTTATGTCTAAGTGTTGATTTTTTCAAATTATCATCGTATTCTCAAACCGATAGACCCAGGACTATGTGGTCAGTTCGTACAATTTACATTGGTCCCGTGTGAGGTGTTCGTGCCTCCTACGGGGTCGTTTGGGGGCTGGTTTAGGTTTTCACTCTTTAACGGCCTGTTTTTATGTCTAAGTGTTATTTTTGTAAATTATCATCATATTCTCAAACAGGGAGACCTGCGACTACGCGGTCAGTTCGTACAAGTAACATTGGTCCCATACGAGGTGTTCGTGCCTCTTACGGGGCCATTTGGGGGCTGGTTCGGGTTTTCACCCTTCAATGGCTTATTTTTAAGTCTAAGTGCTGAATTTTACAAATTATCATCGTATTGTCCAAACTGGAGACCTGTGACTACGCGGTCAGTTCGTACAAGTTACATTAGTCCTGTGCGAGGTGTTCGTGCCTCTTAGAGGGTCGTTTGGGGGTTGGTTTATGTTTTCACCCTTTAACGACTTGTTTTTAAGTCTTACGTGTTGATTTTGGCAAATTATCATGATATTCTCAAACCTGGAGACCCGCGACTATGCGGTTAGTTTCTACAAGTTACATTGGTCCCGTTCGAGGTGTTTGTGCCTCTTATGGGGCTGTTTGGGGGCTGGTTTGGGTTTTCACCCTTCAACGGCTTATTTTTAAGTCTAAGTGTTGATTTTTGCAAAATATCATCCTATTCTATTACCGGGAGACCCGTGACTACGTGGTCAGTTGGTACAAGTTACATTGGTCCCGTGCGAGGTGTTAGTGCCTCTTACGAGGTCGTTTGGGGGCTGGTTTGGGTTTTCAGCCTTTAACGGCTTGTTTTTAACTCTTAAGTGTTGATTTTTGCAAATTATCGTCATATTTTCAAACTGGGAGACCCGTGACTACGCGATCAGTTCCTACAAGTTACATTGGTTCTGTGCGAGGTGTTCGTGCCTCTTACGGGTCCGTTTGGGGGCTGGTTTAGGTTTTCACCCTTCAATGGCTTATTTTTAAGTCTAAGTGTTGATTTTTACAAATTATCGTCATATTCTCCAAACGGGAGATCCGTGACTACGCGGTCAGTTCCTGCAAGTTACATCGGTCCCGTGGGAGGTGTTCGTGCCTCTTACAGGGCCGTTTGGGGGCTCGTTTGGGTTTTTACCCTTCAATGACTTGTTTTTAAGTATAAGTATTGATTTTTTCAAATTATCGTCATATTCTCAAATCGGGAGACCCGTGACTACGCGGTCAGGTCGTACAAGTTACATTGGTCCCGTGCGAGGTGTTCGTGGCTCTTAGGGGGTCGTTTGGGGGCTGGTTTTGGTTTTCACCCTTTAACGGCCTATTTTTTAGTCTAAGTGTTTATTTTTGCAAATTATCGTCATATTCTCAAACTGGGAGACCCGTGACTTCGCGGTCAGTTCCTACAAGTTACAATGGTCACGTGCGAGGTGTTCGTGCCTCTGATGGGTTCGTTTGGTAGCTGGTTTGGGTTTTCACTATTTAACGGCCTGTTTTTAAGTTAAAGTGATATTTTTGCAAATTATCGTTGATAAGCACCCAAAAGTCTATATTTTATACCCCGAATAGATGCATTTTAGTCGCTCGTTTTAAATAAAAATGACCTTATGTTCGTATATATTTATTTCTCAAGTCAACATGCAGTTGCGGTACAAATAAAGCTAAATCAGTGCAATTGCGATGCAAAAACAGTCAAAAGCGTGCATCGAAGAAATCCAAAGAGACCGCGAAGTGAGAAGTTCATTCTGAGCTTGCCGAGATGTGATCTGATGCTTCGAAACAGTCCCGTAACCTTAACCTAGCCCAAACCGAGCTCAGTCCATACCCCGAACCCGGTGTGTATTGAGTTTGTCCCTTTATTATTTTTCTAGACTTTTATTTTTTTAGTCATTTTATTTTTAGGATTTATTTAGATTTATTTAGAATTTTTTTAGGATTTATTTTTTATTTTTTTAATTCTTTATTTTGATTTTGATTTTTATTAGTTTTTAATTTTTAATCTTTATTTTATTTTATCATTTTTTTTAGGATTAGTTTTTTGAAATTTATTTATTTAGTTTTTAGTTTTAATTTATTTAGTTAGGATTTTTAGTTTATTTTAGTTTTTATAAAGTTTTATTTATTTATTATTATTTCGTTTTAATTTTTTTTAGTCTTTTAATAATAAATTCGAGTTTTTCTTGATTTTTATTATATTTCTAGTTTTTTTTAGTGTGTCATTTTTTTAGGGGTACAAATTAAACACACACACATTATACACACACACACACACACACACACACACACACAAATCCCAAACACACCCTCACCCTCACACACTATCCTACACCCTCACCCACCTTACCACTCCCACTTCATCTTCCTCAACACCATTTCTCTCTCATCAACCATTAAACCCATCACCACCTCTCATCTCTCTCTTACACCTCCATCTTCCACCTCAACCACAAAACTCCAAACTAAATCATTCCAGCTCACCATACCTCCAACCCCCTCTCCGATGCTCAAACTCGGACCCGACCTCCGCCTCTACCCCCAAACAACTAGTGGAGGTCCAAAAATCACGACCCGCGCCAGATACCCGCGAAAATAAAAACTCGATCCACCTCGGCATACCACCCAACTCGGGCCAAGACCTGGCCAACCCATCTTCCCGATCCGACGAAACCCAAACCGAAATCACAATCCACATCCCAATAAAATCGGACTCATCACCCACCAAACCTTAAAAAATCGGATTCTCACCTCTTTGACACATCCAAATGAGATCCCAAGAAAATCTCCTAGCAAAACAAACAAAAAAAAATCGTGGGTCGTTAAAGAGAAGGAGCATCTCATATATAAAAAAAGAGAATTCATCAGCAAAAAAAAAAACAGAGGAGATACATAAAGAGATAAAGAGACGGTGTATATTATGTACATAGTAGGTTCATAAAAAATTTCAAAAAATTCCAAAAAAATTAGTTTAGTGCTAGAATAAATTTTTAGGTTTGTGTTTTATTCTTTTTGGTGTAATCAAGTGCTGGAAATTATGATTGTTGATGTAAAAAATTAGATCACTCTAATAATTCAGTCACAGATAAATAAATGAGACAAAGAATTTTAAAGTGGTTCAGCCTTATAAGAATGGCCTACGTCCACTGTTGCTTTATTGCTGAGTGTTTGGGAATTCTCGATTTGTAAGTTCTATCGAGAAATTCCCTTCTGGATTCGAAGTCTAGGTCCGGATCCAGGTCCCTTTACAATGAGGCTTGTACAATGTATTTATAGCCCTGAGGCTGTAATGTGAAAGGGTAATACATTAAATGATATACATATGAAAGGGTAATACATTTAATGCCCTCTTTGTGCGTGCGTCCAAATGATAAGCATTTAATGAGGAGTTAAACTATTGGTATCCTGCTTCGAGGTGCAGCTCGGACCGCCTGAGTTTCTCAGTATTCAAGAGTTCCTCGGAGAGGCATTTTTCCTCGGAGCTTGTGAGTTCCTAGGGGAACTAGTCTTCCTCGTTGTAGTCTTGTTCCTCGGAGCGAGTGGGTTCCTCGGAAGTGTTTGTTGTTGCCATGTAGATAGCCACGTGTCTTCATATGATTGGTCCATGTCAGCAGATTAATTTTGGTATCAACAGAAGCCCCCAATGTTTCACAGTTCGAAATTTGAGGAGTATGGAACATTCTTTCTCAGAATATGGTAGCTTTAAATAGTCTTCCTGATTTTTAGCAGTGTTTCCCTTGTATTTATTTCTCCTTCTGAATTCGTAGAATCATGCTTTTTTGGACTTTTCTGCGTGCTTCGATTCCCCCATCACTTTTCATCTTCTTAGTCATTGTTGTCCGCTTTGATTCCCCCTCCACTTTTCCTCTTTTTATCCGCTGTTGTCCGCTTTGATTCCCGCGCTACTTTTCATCTTTTAGCCGCCGGTAACGTAATCATCCTTTTTTGTAATCATTACTTCACCATTTCCCAAGGCAAGGTATTTAAACTTCACAGACGCTCCCATCGTCTTCTACCTTTCAAATTTTTATCTTCGAGTTTTACGTCGTCTCTTCCTACTCTCTTGTGCGTTCATCTTTTTCGTCGTTCGTTGTCAACATCTCTACTCTTTTTCTGTAAGATCTTCTTCTTTCTTCATTTCTTTTATTCATCATCATGGTTTACTCTATTGAGTCTCTTGAAAAGTTTCGCTCTGATTTTTCCATTCCCTCTTGGGTTATCTTGGAAGAGCTTTCTGAGCCTTCTGATTATTTCAATTTGGCTGAGGGACATTGGTTCCCCAGCCATTTTATTGCTGAGTGTGGATTTTCTTTTCCACCAAATCCCTTGTGTCTGGAATTCTGTCATTATTTTGACGTCGTTCCTGCGAGAATAGCCCCCAACACATGGAGAATAGTTAATGGGGTGCATAAATTAAATCAAGTCCATGGAACTCGCATAGGAATTCCAGAAATCATGTACTGCTATAGATGGGAAGTTAATGATAATATTTTTTATTTAAAAACTAGATTTTTAAATAGAGCCTTAGTAATCAATCTCCCTGATGCCAATAGGTATTATTTTGAACACGGGGTTGTCATAAAAAATTGGCAACACCCTCCATTAGCTGAAGATGAGGTTTACCAGGGTCCCAGATGCCCTCCTTATGGCAATGGGATAGGTTATTTCTATTTTATTTTATTTATTTTGGAATCATGTTTCTTTTGTGTTTGATAAAATGTGCCACTGATAACAATGTTTATTTATTTGCAGTTGATAGCAAGAGAAAGTGTCCAAAAGATGCAGATGTCAATATAAGGCATTTGAAACTTATCTGGAGTCTGCATCAAAGTGTTGCCGACGAGCACATTAGGCCGGCCTCGTATCTACTCCAGTACAAGAGATACACCACTTCTTTCACTGCTCGTCCACTGATAAGTGAATCAGAGCCAATTCCAGCTTCCACAAGCTCATCACCTGAATCCCATATTCCTTTAAGTGAAAGGATGAAGAAAAAAAGACCTCCTACCCTGTTTGAGAAAAGTGCCTCCGGTTCAGGGAGGTAAAAAGGAGTAGAATTGATGTCCCAAGGGAGGGGACAAAGAAGACTGATGTAGCTCCTCCAGCTGCTCTTGTTAAAGTTGCCGAGAATCCCGCAGTGGCTCCGAGCAGGTCTGCTGCTCCTGGAGAGGTGATTGTTATATCACCGACCAAGGGTTCTTCCTTGGTTGAATCAGTACCTGTTCCCCCGAGGAGGCTGAAGAAGAGCTCCTCGGTCAATTTAGCTGATACCATTGCTCAACCCCTAGTTACTGGAACTAGGGTTCCAACTTTCGTTCCCCCGAGCTCTGTCATGAGCTCGGTGAAGTCTTCGATCATTCCCGAGGTCCAAGGTACTGAAGAAAACCTTACTCGGGACATGGTCACCTCACTAGCTGCTCGTCACCTTGCTTCTGTAAGTCCCTTTACTTTGAATTTTTCATATTTCCTTTGTCATTTCTGTTTCTAACTTGCTTTCTTTTTCTGTTCACAGTTGATGAGCTGCTTTAACATAATCATGAAGAAGGATGAAGCAATTAAGGCTTCTTGCTCCTCGTCCGGTGTGTAGGGAGCTTTGGAAGAAGCTACCAAGTCTCTGGAAGATTCTTGCTAGAAATATGCTGATGACAAAGCTGTCTGGGAGAAAAAGTTTGCCTCCTCCGAGCAAGAAAAAGCTCGGGCTGTTGATGCCTCCAAGGAGTTGGAGAAGAGAATAAATGCCCAAGATAAGGCAAATAAGGAGCTTGAGGAGAGGCTCAAAACTACTGGAGAGTTTGAAGATAAACTCAAAGCTGCCGAGGAGGAGTTGGCTCATCTTCGGGAAGTAGGTCGACAGAAGGAGGAAATAGAAAATAAATTGAAGGCTGCTGAGAACCTGCTGTCCGAGAAGCTCTCCTCGGAGAAATTGAAGAGGAAGTTGGCAGTGAAGAAGTCTTTCAGCTCTGACTGGGACAAGGGTTGGAACAAGGGGTTGGCTGCCATGGTGTCGCAAGTGGACTATGGTAGTCTCAAGTACTTTAGGGATGGATGGGTTGCTTCCCTTCAGGAGATGAAGGTCGACGAATCTTCCAACTCTTCCAGAGACATATCCCTGGCCCCCCTCCAACTCCAGAAGAGTTAGAAGAGGACGAAGCTACCTCTGAAGAATCTTCGATGGTGATGGGAGATCATGCCCTAGCCATCCAGCCTACTGTTGAGGAAAATCAACAAATCATTTCTTCCTCCGAGCAACTGCCTATTCTTCCCGAGCAACTATCCCTTCCTTCCGAGCGACCTACCTCTTCATCCCAACCTCCCGAGAAGGTTTTGGGAGATAAGGAAAAGGTGTAGTGTTGTTAGGTTTTCTCTTTATTTTGTTTCTCTTTATCAAATGTAACCCAGAAGATGTAACTCTGAATTATGATCTAATAAAACTTGAACTTTTTTGCATACTGTTGTCTATCTTTCATTCGTACTCTACTTATTCTTCTTATTGATGATTGCTCTTCTTTTTCTGTTAGTTTTTGCCCAGGATGGAACTGATATCTGCCCATGACACAAAGTTGCTGCAACAATACAATGAGTACTTTAAGGCTGGTCACACAGACCTGAGTGCTGCACAAGTTGTCGACATACTTGGTCATGACGCTTCAGAACAGGCAGTGGAAGCATATCAATATCTGAAGTGTCTGCTTGATAGGGCTGTAGCCAATAACGTTGCCTATTATGGAATGATTGAGGATCTTCAAAGCACCCTCGAGGACCTTCAACTCCAATACAAAGAATCCACTGCTTTGTTGCATGAGGGGTACGAGAAGAAGTACCAGCAGATCATTGCCGACAAGGGCTACGAGAAGCTTTTTGCTGGGTACGATGTAAGGGAGAGAACCTTGAGGGGAGAGGTTGAAGAATGCAGACAGATTGCGGAGTTGCTGGAAAAGGAAAACAACAACCTGCAGAAGGAGCTGTCACAATTGGAGTATGCAGCTTCCACTTCTAGTGCCTTGATCCCAGTGACCGATGAGGGATTTTCGTTCTTAGAGGTTGAGAATGCCAAGTTGAGGGAAGAGTTGGAGACTTTGAGGATATCTGGCACCTCTTCATCTTCTCGTGGTCGAGCAAGAGCTCCTCGGGGACGAGCAAGAGCATCTCGGGTTCTTGTCGAGGAACAGAGGACTCAGTCTGCCTTAGAGAACTAGGCTTTCCAACTAATGGGGAAGAACCAGGCGTTGTCCGATATGTCAAAGAAGATTAGGGACCTGGAAAAATAGCTCTCTGCGCAGAAGTCAGTCTTGGAGAATAAGGAGCTTTTCATCAAGAATCTCCACGAGCAGCTAGAAAGGCTAACATATCAATTCCACAAACAACCTAGGGAGTTCTGGATGGATGGATACAACAAAGCATTATTCCACTTGGATGATCGTATCCAGAATGCCAACAATGAGGGCTACAAGCAAGGCTGGCTGAATGCCTTAGGTGTGCTGAAGCTCGAACAAGGTCATTTTCTGTGGGACTACCATGATCCCGAGTTGCTCGACTTGCCTGTGCCACCATACAATTTGGACATGGATTGGATCCCTGCTCGGGCCATTCCTCGGAGCTTAATTTCAAAGTATCTCGGTGACTACAATTTGCATTCTCAAATCGAGGTATCTCGTCCCGAGCATCTCTTAGATTGACCATCCGTGATGAATGTCAGGATGTTGAAGGATCTCAACTTCATCAATTCTCCTCTGTCTTTAAATGATCCGCCTGCTGTCGAGGAACCTGTGTCAAAAGCAGAGGGGAAGAGACCAGTAGAATAGGAATTTTTGATGTAATAGTTAGTATACATGTCAATGTAACTGTAATGTAATTTATTTTGAATTCAATGAAAGACTTTCATTTTTGTTTGCAAATCTTGATTGCTATTATCTTGTATTTATCAAACACTTTATATTTATGCATATCTGTTAAAAAGATAATAATATTGTGTTGTTTGTCGACCAACTCAGTAACAATTAAAAAGTTACAAGTACCAATACTGTTGCTCTATCACTTAATAATAAAGTAATGAGTATAAAAATGTTGTTTAAAATGTTTCCAACCAACTAAGGTTGTTAGATTCTCCATGTCGACCAACTACAGTTAGTGGGTTTTTATCCCCGACCAGCTATAGTTAGTCTTTTTGAAATAATTTTACCCATAAAATGTTTCCGACCAACCAAGATCGGTAAATTTTGCTTGTCGACTATCTACAGATGGTGGGTTTTTATCTCCGACCAGCCATAGTTAGTAGACTTTTATCTTAAATGTTTCCGACCAACCAAGGTCTGTAAATTTTCTTTGTCGACCAACTACAGTTGGTGGGTTTTTATCCCCGACCAGCCATGGTTAGCAACTTTTGCACTTTCTGAAATAATCTTACCTCCAGACCAACATAAGTTGGCATTTGCGAGAATATTTTGTTTCCTAGCCAAACAGGTTGGCATTTTTAGGAATATTTCATTTCCTTGCCAAACAGGTTGGCTTTTTTAGGAATATTTTATTTCCTAACCAACCGAAGTTGGCATTTTTAGGAATATTTTGTTTCCTAACCAACAGAAGTTGGCATTTTTAGGAATATTTTGTTTCCTAACCAACCGAAGTTGGTATTTTTAGGAATATTTTACTGCTGAGCAGTCTAAGCTTTGTCGAGTTTTGCTGAGTAGTGTGTAGCACTAGTATTCCCCGAAAAATTCTCAATAAAAGGAGAGACTTTAGCAGAATATCTTCATTTTATTCATACTGATGGAACTGTGTTACATATACATCACTGATAATACTTGCGTAGGTGCTCTGCGTTCCATGCATTCTTAAACTCCTCGCCTTCTAAGGTTGCTATTCCATAAGTTCCTGGTCGAACAACTTCTGTAACTCGGTATGGTCCATGCCAGTTTGCTTCCAGCTTATTGTGCTTTTGAATTACTTTCTTCAGCACATAGTCTCCTTCTTTCAAGTCGCACTTCTTCACCCTTTTGTTGTAGAACAAAGTTGTTCGCTGCTGGTAAGCAGCATTTCTGATGGATGCTTCTTCTCTAACTTCCTCGAGCATGTCTAAATCCAATCTTCTCATTAAATCGCTGACAGGGGAATTAAAATTTAGTACCCTGTGTGTTGGGAGGCCCAACTCGGCAGGTATAACGGCGTCAGTTCCAAACGCCAACATATATGGTGTTTCTCCAGTTGCTTCTCGGGGAGTAGTTCGGTAAGCCCAGAGTACTGTTTGTAGCTCGTTTATCCAATTCGATTTTGCATCATCCAGTCTTTTCTTCAAGCCATTTAGTAAAGTTCTATTTGTCACTTCAGTTTGTCCATTGATTTGAAGATGTCCTGGTGTTGAGTGGACCTTCAAAATGTTTGACTGATGACAATAGGCGGCAAACTCCTCGTTATCAAATTGTGTTCCATGTTCTGTGATGAAGGCATGAGGTAGACCATATCGACAAATGATGTTCTTCCAAACAAATTGTTACACCTTCTCGTACGTCATGTCAATGAAAGGCTCAGCTTCTACCCATTTAGTAAAATAATCCACTAGACGACGAGGTAATTGAACCTTCCTCGGGTCGTTGGCAGTGGCCAAACCAAGTCAATTCCCCACATGGCAAATGGACAAGGGGAAGTTATGGGTGACAATAATGCTTGTGGAGTTCTTCGGATGGATGAAAAATGCTGGCACTTGTCACACTTCTTGGCGTAGGCTATACAATCAGCCCTCATCGTCGGCCAGTAGTATCCTTGCGTCATTACCCTTTGTAAAAGCGTTCGACCTGCTACATGTGCTCTACAAGACCCTTCGTGGATCTCTTCAATTAATTCTTTCACCTCGGAGGGGTGTACACATCTCTGCAAACCTGCCATAATTCCTCGTTTATATAAAACACCATTAGTTAATACATACCGAGCAGCTTTAAACTTCAATTTTTTGGCAGCGAGCTTGTCAATTGGCAATTCTCCCTCCCCGATATACCCCCTGATGGAATCCATCCAAGATGGTCCTAAATCAAGGGTGATAAAGTTCATCGTCAGATCTTCATCTATGCTCCGACCAGCTAACACTTCAATTGGGATTGTTCGTCGTAGCTCAGTGCGAGTAGTTGATGCTAGTCGAGCTAGGGCGTCTGCTCTCGCATTCTCCATTCTTAGTATTCTGACCAGCTGAATAGTGGCAAATTCTGACACCAACTCCCTTGCCTTTGCATGATATCTGATCATTAATTATCCTCTAACTGCATATACTCCCATCATTTGGTTTATGATCAATTGAGAATCACTGAAAATAATGACCGGTTGTGCCTCCATAATTTTTGCTAAACCAAGTCCTGCAATCATGGCCTCATATTCAGCCTCATTGTTGGAAGCTTTGAATTAGAAACGCAAGGCGTATTCCATATCGACCTCATCCGGAGTGCTCAAAACTATCCTCGCGCCGCATCCTGCAGTGCAAGATGAGCCATCTACATATAGTCTCCATATAGGTAACTCGTCTTCAAATTTCTGATCAGTTAGAGTTCCTCGGTGAAATATTTGTTCCTTCCTTTCCTCGGATTTTTCTTGCTCTTCGTCGATCATTTTTTCTTCTTGCCCTTTTACCAACCGGAGTTGGTCTGAGCCTGAAGTCAATGATCTTGTAACATCCACTTGCTCTTTTACCAACCGGAGTTATTCTGAGCTAGTGTTTGTTGATCCTGTAACATCCACAGGTTGATCAGCGAGCAACTCTTATTTCTCGTCCGGAGTCCTCACAACTATCTCTGCGTCACATCCTGTAACATCCACACGCCCTTTTACCAATCGGAATTGGTCTGAGCCTGTGTTTGTTGATCCTGTAACATCCACAAGTTGATCAGCGAGCAACTTTTGTTCCTCGGAGATATCAGGATAGGTGAACTCCGCTATAAAATTTGCTACAGCCTGCCCTTTAAGCGATGATCTGGGTTCATAGACTATATCATATTCACCGAGCTCTATTGCCCAGTACATCAGTCTTCCTGATTTTTCTGGCTTATGCAGGGCTTGCCTCAATGGAATATCAGCATATACTACTATGGTATGAGCCTGGAAATATGGCCTCATTCTCCTACTCGCCTCAATAAGTGCCAGTGTTAACTTTTCCAGCCTTGGATATCTGATATCTGCTCCTCGGAAGGCCTTACTTGTGTAGTAAATTGGCTTTTGTACTCCATTCTCCACTCTGATCAACGCCGAGCTAACTGCATTCTCGGACACTGCAAGGTACAAGTGCAATTTTTCTCCCATCACTGGCCTGGACAACAGTGGAGGTGCTCCTAAGTATTGAAAATCCTTCTCGAATTCATCATTCCACGCAAAAGTCTTTCTAAGTGTCTTGAAGAATGGGAGACATCTATCAGTTGCTCATGACGCAAATCTGTTCAGTGCTGCTACTCGTCCTGTGAGACTCTGTACTTCCTTCTTCGTCGTTGGAGATCTCAACCCTAATAGAGCTTTGATCTTTTCAGGATTTGCTTCAATGCCTCGTTGATTGACAATGTACCCGAGAAATATGCCTTCTCGTACTCCAAAGATGCACTTCGTCGGGTTCAGCTTCATTTGATATTTATCTAGTTGATCAAAAGTCTGACTTAAGTCAACTAGATGATCGACAGATTTCTTGCTTTTCGTCAGCATATCGTCAACATAAACTTCCATGTTGTCACTGATTTGTTCAGCAAAGACCTTGTTCATCAGCCTCTGATATGTCGCACCAGCATTTTTCAAACCAAAAGGCATAACATTATAACAATAAGTTCCTCGAGGGGTAATGAAAGAAGTACTCTCCCTGTCTTCAGGTTTCATTTTGATCTGATTGTATCCAGAATAAGCATCCATGAAGCTCAGCAACTCGTGTCCCGTGGTAGCATCCACCAGTTGATCAATTCAGGGCAGTGGAAAATGATCCTTTGGTCATGCTTTGTTGAGGTAGGTGAAGTCTACACACATCCTCCACTTGTTGTTCTTCTTCTTTACCATTACCACATTAGCTAACCAATCTGGATATTTAACATCTTTAATGAAACAAGCTTTCTGGAGCTTCTCGACTTCCTCTTGTATAGCTTGATTCTTCTCGAGACTGAATACTCTTCTTCTATGCTTCACAGGCTTGATCTCCTTATTCACATTGAGCTCGTGACATAAGAAGTTTGGGTCTATCCCAGGCATATCTTCATGACTCCACGCAAAAGTTTGTCTTCTGCTTCTAAGAAAAGTTATCAATTCCTGTTTTAATGAGGCTTCCAACGATGAACCTATTTGAGTAGTTCGCTCAGGGTGCTCGTCGTCCAGAATGATGTTTTTAGTAGCTTCCACTACTTGACCCTTCACGAGTTGCGACTCATCTCGAGGATCCAATGTTTCAATTTCTGCACCTTCATCCACTTGATAGGTAGTAGTCTTTTTCTTTGATTCTTCCAGTTCTTCTTGCTCGGTGGATGAGTAATAGCATTCCCGAGCTACTTTCTGATCAACTTTCACAACTCCTACTCCAAAATTTGTTAGAAATTTTAGGCACTGATGCACTGTAGATGGCACAACCTCGAACTTCTTCAATCCTACTCTTCCCATGATGATATTGTACGATGATTGGACATTCTTGTCCATCACGAAGAAACGGATTCTTTATGTCCGACAAGCAGGACACGTACCAATGAATATATCGAACTTGATCGTCCCAAGTGAAAATACTTTCTCGCCAGCAAAACCAATGAGGTGTCTGTGGTAAGGCTCCAGTTGAGATAGTTTTAGATTGAAACTATCGAAGCACGAGTAGAACATGATGTCTGCCGAGCTACCATTGTCGACCAACACTCTTGAAATCATTACCTCCTTCATTCTCATTTTGATCACCAGAAGGTCATCATGAGGATATAAAACACCTGCAAGGTCTTTTTTTGAAAAATCGATAACCAATTTCTCCTTGTTCACCTTTCTCGGACGATCTTCTTCAGCTAGATTTATTCGCTGAATGTACGAGCAAGCTTGAGCCTCACCGAGGTAAGATTTTCTTTCTGCAGTAAGGTCTCCTCCTCCTGCATCTCCTCCTATAATAACATTACAATCAAATGACCCAAAGCGTATTGAAAATACCTCTCGTTCTGGCTGCCTTGGTTTCTTGGGAAGATCGGGGTCATCCTCTGGAACAACTTCATGGTTTCTCTTTTTGTTCTCCTCTGCTCGACGAGTAGATCTATACCTCTCTCTAGTTCAGTCTTTGTTTCTTCTTTCGCATCCCCGATCAACATACTTTACTAGCTTTCCTCGTCGGATGAGTGTTTCAATCTCATTCTGAAGAGCTATGCAATTTTTGGTCATATGGCCATGATCCTTATGGAATTCACAGTATTTTTCCCTATTCCTCGTGTCAGGGTCTGCCTTCATTTTCTTTGGCCAGTTTAACTCCTCGCTGTTCTTAATTTCTTCCAGGACGTGGTTGATATTTACCTTCAAAGGTGTGTAATTATCAAATTTCCTCAAGACCTCCCATGACGACCTATTTTTGGATTGTTTGTCACCACCACTGTTCTTATGTTCTTTCTTCTTAGCTTTATCACCTTCCACCTTGGTTTCTTTGGCGTCCATATTCTTCTTTGCAGACATGGCCTCCTCGACATTCATAATCTTGGACGCTTTTCCCATCAAGTCCGACATGGTTCGAGGTGGATCTTTGGCCAAAGTGTAGTACAACTTGTTTGGCAGTAGTCCACTCATCAAAGCGGTAATCACTGTCTTCTCTTCATAATCAATGACTTCGAGTTTCTCGTTATTAAAATGAGTTATATAATCTCTGTTACTCTCACCAGCTTTTTGTCTAACACTTAACAAATGTGCTACTCGTTTCACTGGCTTTGCTCCAAAGAAGAAATTCCCAATGAATAGCTCGGCGAGTTGAAGAAAAGTTAAAATCTTACCCCGAGAAAGACTATTATACCATATTTGAGCAGATCCGGTAAGTGTTCCCGAGAATGCTCTACAACTCATCTAATCTGGGACAGCATAGATGTCGTTTGCAGCTTGGTATTGTTCTATATGAAGGATAGGGTCAGTCTTTCCATCATACTTGGGTGTCACGACAGGTGCTTTGAACTTTAATGGTGTTGGAAAATCAACAATGTCCTGGACAAAAGGTGTTCCTCGAACAAAGGTTCGTTGTAGAGGATTATTGGCCTTAGCCATTTCCCCTAATCTATCCTCCAGCCTCTGAATAGATCCTTTCCATGCATCATTTCCTTCCTCGGGCCTATTGGTTCGAGCAACTGATCGCATTGAAGTGGCTTCCTGGGATTTATCTTGACGAGGAGCTAGTCGGTCATAGGATCTATATTGACGAGCAGTTGGTCACGACTGGGCAGATCCTTCCCTTAAATCTGATGGTCATCGAAAGCTCCTCGACGCTGCATTAAGAGGACTTTTGTTCCTCCTAGGGACTAATCGGTCGAAAGGACAAACCCTACTTAATCCTTCCAATGCGCTGGTCCTTTCTGGGGAGAGGGTGACACGTTGTTCAGTATCCGTGGCTCGTACCGATGAAGATCGCCCAGGTTGATAAGAGAAATCATCAGATTCCTCATTGCGATGTGAGTTAGTACGCCTAGTACGCGAAGAAGGCGCACGCGTATTCCTTTGAATGCTTCGTGGTCTGGAATGGTCTAATGCACCGTCATGGAGGGTTTGGATGAGTTGTCGCATTGTTTCTTGCATGACGGTTTGGCCATGAGCCAGATTTGCCATTATTCCAGTCAGATCTGGAATAATTGGTGGAGCAGATGGATTTGGAGGGGTTCCAGCGTTTCGATTGCTGGATTCAGGAATATCCGCCATTGGTAATGGATTATTTTTTATGAAAAACGATATTATCAGTCGTTTCCCACAGACGATGCCAATCTGTTGATGTAAAAAACTGGACCGAATCCCATTTTTATGATCACAGATAAATAGATGAAAGCAATCCAATCAAGCACATGAGAGACAAAGATTTTTAAAGTGGTTCGGCTATGAATAAAGCCTACGTCCACTATTATTTTTTCCCAGGGGTTTACAATAGCACCATAGGGTGTAGAGAGAGAAAGGATGTGTATCTTGTGTATGGGGTTTCTAGGTTCCCCCGGATCTCTTCCCGGATCTCTCCTCAGATCTCTTCTCTTTTGGCTACGGGATACATGTATTTATAGTGATGGAAGATAAAGAGATTCATTATATGTAGACATTTATGTTTACATTCAACGAATCTAATTATTGAATTGCTTGGTATGCTATGTGTTGTCATCTATTAATACAGTATAAATGTACATTAAGACTCATTAAATGCGCTGTCATCTTCATTAATGCACATTAAATGCATAGTTATCCTTTGATCTTCCTAGTTGGTATGCCGACCAACTCTCCTCGGGTGCCGACTAATACTCCTCGGGTGCCGACTAATACTCCTCGGGTGCCGACTAATTTTCCTCGGGTGTCGAATATTGCCACGTAGGATGACATGTGTCCTTTTCTGATTGGTACTCGTAGATCAAACACTCAGCAATAAAGCAACAGTGGACGTATGCCATTCTTATAAGGTTGAACCACTTTAAAATTCTTTGTCTCATTTATTTATCTGTGATTGAATTATTAGAGTGATCTAATTTTTTACATCAACAGATTGGCGCCGTCTGTGGGAAACGTGTTACAAGCATTGTTCTCCATCAAAAGCTAAGCTTTTATTTTCTCTACGTATAATCAATTATACATACATCTTTTGATTTAATCATGATTTTTATGTTTATATACATAAATTAGTTGTCCAATTTTTATCTGCAAAATGTTGCATATCATGATTTTTAAATCATAACTGTTATTAATTCTTATTTAGAAATCTGAAAAATAGTGAATTTCATAAATCATAACTTTTTGCTTGATTCTCAAGTTTCAATTTTATATCATGGAATAAATATTTTAAATGATTACATATACCAATATATATGACGGTGATAAGATTTGATAATTTTCATTGTTGATTTTGAAATAATTTTTGAAAGATCTTTGATGACTATTCAAATTCCCATTATATTTTTAATCAAAGAATGAGAAAAGGTTAAAGACAATAAAAAGTTTTCTCATAGAAATCATGACCCAGCTCTACTTTCTCTCTCTTCAAGTTTGAGTCTCTTTGTATTCATTTATATGAACTATATACTTAATGTGGTTCATCTTCCATCCATGTCAATAAAGTCTCATTGATTGATTTTTGAGATAAATTTGGTAATAACTTCGATCATTCAGCATATTTTTATCTCTCCAAATAGGGAATAGGAAGGGATCAATATATAAAATAATTTTCTCTCACTAGAAAAATCATTACCCACCTCTTGTAAAAAAGGATTAGTAAAACAATCATGATCATATCAAGATTCTGGGCACAAATTTGATATGTTGGCCCCTCGTTCATCACATCACAGGGTTTCTTTGTCGAAATCACACGATCTAGTAGATTAGATGAGTATTCATTTAATTAACATTCTTAATGCTTAGATTTTACATCGAACGTTATTTTTGTTATTAAAGGATTCGAGATATTCTGGTCAGCCATCCATATTGTTGGTCGGCATCATCTTGGGCCATCTTTTATTAAAGAGAAGCTTAACCAGACCATTTTTATTTGTCGGAGATAAGATGTGAAGATCCATCAACAACGTTGAAATAATTTTATCCAACTACGAGGTATCTTATTGTTGGTCGAAGACTCATATTGTAGCTCGGTGGAACCAATTGCAGGTCGAAGATCATTTACTTATTGATAGGAGACATCTCAGTCTTGTTCGGAGGGTCCAATTTACTGGTCGGTAACTATTCAACCATCCACTTTTTGGTCGGTAACATCTAATGTTTTTCGGTGCTATCAATGCACCATTTTTGTTGATCGGCGAAATCACTCTACTGGTCGGGGACCATTTGCTTCTTGGTCAGCACCATATATTCTATAACTTGAGATATCCTTAAATGTTGGTCGACAACATCCATGCCGTTTGTTGGCAGCAGTAGAATCTTGGGGTATTAAAAAAATGCGAAGCACCCCAGATATTTCTTTAAACACGAGTTCAACTCGGGGACAAACAGGGGGCTTAAGTTTTTTTTAACTTGTGATCACCCTAAAAATATTTTTAAAACCAAGTGATAAATAATTTTCAAACAACAACTTATACCTGATTAGTTGTTGGAGATTAAATAACTTTACAAAAAACTCTACGTCTTATTTATGGCGCATATCTAATAATAATTTGTCCATCTCACACACATTTGGCATAAAACATATTATTTCATATTTTGAAATTTTTATTGCCTTATGCTGATACACATCACATATTGTTTGGATGAATAATTATTCTCATGATAATAATTATTTGATCTAGTATAGACAGGTGCTCGGGCAGCTTATTAAGATTTCATAAGGACGATATTCAATCCCGACGAAAGCTCAGCCACAATCTTAAACCTCTGGAAACTATTATTGCTCGACATCAGGCAATTTTGCCTCGACATATCAGCCAACATATATTATTTCATTTTTTGAAATTAATATTTTTATTTCTCAAGCATATACATATCATATATTGATTGGATGAGTAAATTATTCTCATGACTAATCAATTCAGCCTACACAAATGGTAGAGCAAGATATTAATTTTTACAGGTACAAGACTCAACGCCGACGAATGCTCGGAAACAATCTGGAAACTATTATGAAATTTCACCTCAGCGAGGCATTATATATTTTATTATTACTCGGAGATATCGGCTCAAGCACAAATTATTCTATATCCCTTGGGATTCATATTGTATATTCATATCAACACGAAACTCGACAATATATTCATATTCAGCTCCGAGGAAGAACTATAACATTTATTATATTTCACCCCCAACGGATAGTTGGTCGGGGCAATTCTTATTTATATTCAGTCCCAGATATCGGCTCAAGCACAAATTATTATATATATCCCTTGGGATTCATATTCTATATTCATCTCAACATGAAACTCGACGAGATACTTATTATCATATTCAGCTCCGAGGAGAACTATAACATTTATTATATGTCACCCCCAACGGATAGTTGGTCGGGGTAATTCTTATTTATATGCAGGCCCAGCAAAGTTCTCGGCCATATTCTTATGTTTTGGAAAATATTATTCTTATTCGGCATTATGCAATTGTGCCTCGACAAGATACTTATTCAGCTTTAAGGAGAATTACAACATTCATTGTATTTCACCCCCAACGGATAGTTGGTCGGATAATTCTTATTTATATTCAGGCTTGACAACGTTCTCGGCCATATTCTTATGTTCTGTAAGATCTTATTCTTGTTCGGCATTATATAATTCTACCTCGACAGATCAACGAGGCACTTTATTATTATTCTTTATATTTATTTGGATGCATATTCTATTCTTATTTCAGTATGGAGCTCGACAAATATTTATAATCATATATTCAGCTCCAAGGAGGTCTCCAGCATCTATTATTCCCAACAATCTGTTGGTCAGCTCCAAGGATGTCTCCAGCATATATTATCTTATTCCCAACAATCTGTTGGTCAGCTCCAAGGATGTCTCTAGCATATATGATCTTATTCCCAACAATCTGTTGGTCAGCTTCAAGGATGTCTCCAGCATTTATCATATCTTATTCCCAACAATCTGTTGGTCAGCTCCGAGAAAGTCTCTAACATTTATTATCAATTACCACCAACTCCAGTTGGTCGGGAACCAAATTCAACTCCGGTTGGTTGATAAAATCCAACTCCGGTTGGTAGATAAAATCCAACTCCGGTTGGTAGATAAAATCCAACTCCGGTTGGTCGATAAATCTCTTCCAAATCCGGTTGGTCGATAAATCTCATTCAAAGTTCACATTCCACACTTGGGGGCTTCTATTACAGATATATTTGTTCATTTGGTGGCACATTCTTATAACATCATGCAGTCGAGCATCAAATTCAACTCCACAAACTCACACGATCGGGGCCCCGACCAATCATCATTCAGGAGTTGTTTTTCTTGCTCAGGAATTACTTTTGATATTCAAGTTCAGGAGGTATATTGAAGTTCAAGAGGAATATTGAAGTTCATGAGGTATATTGAAATTCAGGAGGCGTATTCAGAAGTTCAGGAGGTGCATTCAGAAGTTTAGGAGGCATATTCAGGAGTTATTATGCACATGATATTGAAGTTCAGAAGTCAAATTCAACATCTACAACACGTAGATCTTTGCTACTACTGTCTCGACCAACATTGAAGAAGAAGTTGTATGAAAATGTTTCGAAGTCCACCGTAAACTTGGTACTAATCAGATTGAAGTTTGGGTTCAAAAGCTAGTATGTTACTCGACAAAGTATTCAGAGGAGCATAAATCAGAAGAATTAAGCACGTGAAGTTATCATTCATTTGCTCGGCACAGTCAGCAGTTGGTCGGCTAGAAAACCAATCAACATACTTGAAGATTATGACAAGCTACAAGCTGCATACTATGGCATGGCTGCATCCAAATTCCCAGGGGTGATACATACCACACGGAGTTCCTCAAAAGAAAGATTAGCAACCATCGACTAGCCTGCATCATATGTCGTCCAGGAGATAATGCACTTTATGTTGAACAAATCAAGAAGGTAGATCAAGAATTTCATGAGCACCGAGCAACACTGCAGAATAAATACTCCATCCTTTCAAGTAAACCATCAAGCATGGAGCATTGGGGGCTTCTGTTAACGCAAAAATTCTCCATCTACGAGTACCAATCAGAAAAGGACACATGTCATCCTACGTGGCAATATTCAACACCCGAGGAAAATTAGTTGGTACCCGAGGAGTATTAGTCGGCACCCGAGGAGAGTTGGTCGGCATACCAACCAGGAAGATCAAAGGATAACTATGCATTTAATGTGCATTAATGAAGATGACAGCGCATTTAATGAGCCTTAATGTACATTTATACTGTATTAATAGATGACAACACATAGCATACCAAGCAATTCAACAATTAGATTCGTTGAATGTAGACATAAATGTCTACATACAATGAATCTCTTTATCTCCCATCACTATAAATACATGTATCCCCTTAGCCAAAAGAGAAGAGATCCGGGGAGAGATTCGGGAAGAGATTCGGGGGAACCTAGAAACTCCATACACAAGATACACATCCTTTCTCTCTCTACACCCTATGTGCTATTATAAACCCCTGGGAATAAAATAACAGTGGACGTAGGCTTTATTCATAGCCGAACCACTTTAAAAATCTTTGTCTCTCATGTGCTTGATTGGATTGCTTTCATCTATATATCTGTGATCATAAAAATGGGATTCGGTCCAGTTTTTTGCATCAACAGTGACGAAGTTGGATGCGTGTCAAGACGCTTTTCAAGACAAATTTGGAAAAAAATTGCGTATTGTATTTCTACCTTCTCTTTTCAATTTATTTCCTTCTTGACATATTATCTATTGCTGTTTATGCACACATGAGAATGTTTGGCTAAACACTCTGTTCAAGGGGTGGGATGCACTACGAATGATATTACTTTAATTAATTGGTTTCATTAATTTTATATTTCTAGGTAAATTAATTTTAAGTGACACCAATTAATTTATATAACGAGAGTTAGTAAATTAATTTAACGAATTAATGTTTGAATGTTGGAATCGAACTAGAGAAAGGTTTTTTCGATAATTAAATATTAATTCGGTATTGAATTTTGAGGATTGATATTTTTTTCGTTAAATTGATCCTAGAGGGTAATTTTCTGAAAATAGTGTAGTCCTAATTTTTCCATTGTGTGACATTTTTAAATTAATTTTCTGAAATAGATTTTATTAAATTTATAATTATAACGAGAGTAAGATTATCGATATAATATTATCTCGAAATATTTCAAATTAATAAATTGAGAAATTGAAATAATTGAATACGCAGTGTAATCCCATCTCTTGACTTTCTCACATATTTCACACTCGGTTGCACAATTTTTTTATTATTTAGTCATTTTATAATTTTTAGCATTTGTTAGTTAATTTTTCCCTTGAAATTGTTTTTAAAAATAAAAAAAATAAAAATATATTTTCATAAAAAAATTTGGAATTGCACGTTTTCACATTAATTGTTTCACCTTGAAAGTTGGATTGATACCCGTACTTACCGCAATACGAGTTATGTTTAGACAAGTTTTGTAGGTACTCAAGGGAATTTTGAGAGTGGCTTTTGACGACAACGAAACATACCAAAGAAGCTTCTTATCAATCATCATATTCTCAAACCGGGAGACCCGCGACTATGCAGTCAGTTCCTATAAGTTACATTGGTATCGTGCAAGGTGTTCGTACCTCTTACATGGCTGTTTGGGGGCTGGTTTGGGTTTTCACCCTTCAACGGCTTTTTTTTATGTCTAAGTGTTGATTTTTGTAAATTATCGTCGTATTCTCAAAATGGGAAACCCGTGACTACGCGGTCAGTTCATACAAGTTACATTGGTCCCGTATGAGGTGTTCGTGCCTCTTACGGGGTCGCTTGGGGGCTGGTTTGGGTTTTCACCCATTAACGACCTGTTTTTAAGTCTAAGTGTTGATTTTTGCAAATTATCATCATATTCTCAAATCGGGAGACCCGTGACTACGCGGTCAGTTCCTACTAGTTACATTGGTCCCGTTCGAGGTGTTCGTGCATCTTACGGGGCCGTTTGGGGGCTGATTTGGGTTTTGACCCTTCAACGGCTTGTTTTTTAGTCTAAGTGTTGATTTTTGCAAAGTTACATCATATTCTCAAACTGGGAGACCCGTGACTATATGGTCAGTTCGTACAAGTTACATTGGTCCCGTGCGAGGTGTTCGTGCCTCTTACGGGGTTGTTTAGGGGCTGATTTGGGGTTTCACCCTTTAACGACTTGTTTTTAAGTCTTAAGTGTTGATTATTGTAAATTATCATCATATTCTCAAATCGGGAGACCCGTGACTATGAGGTCAGTTCCTACAAGTTACATTGGTCCCGTGCGAGGTGTTCGTGCCTCTTACGGGTCCGTTTGGGGGCTGGTTTGGGTTTTCACCATTTAACGGCCTGTTTTTAAGTTTAAGTGTTCATTTTTGCAAATTATTGTCATATTCTCTAACTGGGAGACCCGTGACTACGCGGTCAGTTCCTACAAGCTACATTGGTCCCGTGCGAGGTGTTCGTGCCTCTTACAGGTTCGTTTGCGGGATGGTTTAGGTTTTCACCCTTTAACAACTTGTTTTTAAATCTAAGTGTTATTTTTTGCAAATTATTGTCATATTCTCAAACCGAGAGACCCGCGACTACGTTGTCAGTTCCTACAAGCTACATTGGTCCCGTGCAAGGTGTTCGTGCCTCTTACAGGTCCGTTTGGGGGCTGGTTTGGGTTTTCACCCTCTAACGGCCTATTTTTAAGTCTAAGTATTATTTTTGGAAATTATCGTCATATTCTTAAATCGGGATACCCGTGACTATGCGGTCAGTTCCTACAAGGTACATTGGATCCGTGCGAGGTGTTCGTGCCTCTTACGGGTCCGTTTGGGTGCTAGTTTAGGTTTTCACCCTTTAACGGCCTGTTTTTAAGTTTAAGTGTTGATTTTTATAAATTATCGTCATATTCTCAAACCGAGAGACCCGGGTCTACGCGGTCAGTTCGTACAAGTTACATTGGTCTCGTGCGAGGTGTTCGTACCTCTTACGGGTCCGTTTGGGGGCTAGTTTAGGTTTTCACCCTTTAACGACTAGTTTTTAAGTCTAAGTGATGATTTTTACAAATTATCATCGTATTCTCAAATCGGGAGACCCGAGACTAGGCAGTTAGTTCTTACAAGTTACATTGGCCCCGTGTTAGGTGTTCGTGCCTCTTACTGGTCCGTTTGGGGGCTGGTTTAGGTTTTCACCCTTTAACGGCCTGTTTTTAAGTTTAAGTGTTGATTTCTGCAAATTATCGTCATATTCTCAAATCGGGAGACCCGCGACTACTCGGTCAGTACATTGGTGCCGTACGAGGTGTTCGTGCCTCTTACGGGGTCATTTGGGGGCTAATTTGGATTTTCACCCTCAAATGGCTTATTTTTCAGCCTAATCTACGTATTTTGAAATTATCGTCATATTGTCAAACGGGGAGACCCACAACTACGCGGCCACTTCATTTGTTTATTCGTTAAATCCAACATATTTTAACATTTAAAATAAATTCAACAGCAACAACAAATTCCAAAACTAAACCACCAGCAAATCCCTTCCACCAATTTAACTAAATAAGCTCATTAAGTAAGCTATGAAGTGATTTTCAAACTTTTAAAGGAATGATCAGATATAGAATGAAAAAGACAAACTATAAATACTGATTAGAAATAATTTATTGCATTTTAAAAGGTTAATAAATGGGTACTAAATAATAGTTACCTGTAGTAACTTGATTAAGATTGGATGGAACTGGCCTGAGTTGAACCTTTGTAAAACAAAACCATATAAATCACTGGCAGCCTATGCTGGCCTTTTGATCCCCTAACCTCCCCAATACCTGCATTCAATTCCCACCCAGCACTAGATCAAACTCTTTAATATTACATACCCATATATGATTATACACACACATGTGTGAAATAGAGATCAAAGATTGTGATGGAAGATGATCATGGTTAATCTTTTTAAGAAAGTAGTCTATGAAAGAACTTGGGATCTCCATTCAAGGTGCTCAAAACAAGAAGCGCCATTCTTTGTATGGTTTTGCCTTCAAATAAAAACTTGGGATCTCCTAGCTACTCACAAAAATCAATATGTCCATTACATATAAGAACATATCAGAAAGGAAAATGGTTCAATATATAATGAAATAAATAAATATTCGCATTAATTTTTCTCTCAACTGTAAATCAACAATGGGAGGCACTTCAATCTCCTCCATTTTTGTTGCTAGCGAGAAACGGGCCACAGCTAAAAATTGGACTATCCAAGCTTTACCCCTCTATGTGCACATTAACATTGTCAAAAACATGAACATGACAATCATCATTTAAACATTTATATATTAATATATGATTATTATGCCCTAAAATGCATTTTGTGTACATTGAACCATTTTTGTGCCAAAAAAATGCATTTTGTTGCAAAACAAAAAAACCATTCCAAAAATTAATATGAGAAATACCTCAGAGGGGAGGAAACAGCCTTGGAGGGAGTGTGCCCTGAGTGGGCCTTTGAAAACCCAATCACCTCACATGCTTGGAAATCCCATCACCCCCATCAGATCTTGCCAAGAAAACACAATCACCTCCTATATCACCCACCCAAAGACTGCAAATGTTAGCTGCACATGACTTTCTCTTTCCTAAACTGGACTATTGAAAAGTTATCTCCACGTTCCAAAAATAAGTCTTGATAACAAAGTGTACACACAAACTGAAATGGGTGTAAATAAATTCTCCAAACCAAACACCCAAACAATTTCAGATTTTAATTCCAATTTAAATCAAATTAGATTTAAAATAAAATAAAATAAAATAATTTTATTAAACAAATCAGTATATTATATATATATATATATATATATATATATATATATATATATATATATATATATATATATATATATAAAGAAGGAAAGAAATTACCTCAACTTAAGATGCCAAACTAGCAAAAAAAAAACGATGTTGCCGGTAAAACAAGTCGAAAACCCTTTCAAAGATCGGAACTCCCAAACCGAGAAATGGAAAACACGAGGTCGCCGGAAGGGACACCACGACACCGGGTAAACAAAAACTCGGAACCACACCAGAAAACAGGGGCGATGGCAGCGGATAAACCCAAGGAGGGAGGTGACCCGAGGAGGACTAGGGGCGACGGCAGCGGGGGGGGGGGGGGGGGGAGTGGGAGAGAGGTGTAGGGCTTGGGTTTTTGGTGGAGAGAGAGGGGGGAGTGGGGGAGAAGATGAGGGAGGAGAAAGAAGAGGGAAACTAAAGTATGTCAAAATTTTAAGGTATTTTATATCCTAGTAAAGTGTTCTTAATTTTGGCACACTTTAAAACAGTGCCAAATTTTTGCACTATTTTAAAGTGTGCCAAATTTCTATTAAACCGTGCCAAAATTTGACACAGTTTAAAACTGTGCCAGATTTTTAATATCAGGGTGTGCCAAATTGTTGTTTTTGGTGTACTATATATAATGTAAAAAAATTAACACATACAATATAATTACAAAATTAACAATGGACAATGATTGTTTTACACCCAAAATTAACTATGGTTCTTATCTCATCTTATCACTTTCTTAACAAAATTTTACATCCAAAATTGTTGAACCCACCCCCAATAGTGTAAAAAATTATCAAACACCAAAATCGGTATGCATCTTAATATATAAATCATTATGAGCTTATACCTCAGATACACTGTATCACCGAAAATCAAAACCCTTGAAAATTCAACACAACACAAAAATGAACCTTAAATGTTGAATTAGAAATCTCAAAAATATATTTCACTCCTAAAATATCATCATACCCCAAACCCCAGAAGGTAAAATTTGAACCTAAGAAGCAAAAAATTCCGAACCTAAGCAGCGAAAAATTCGCACACAACATACTAAAATCGAAAGCTACAATTTAAAACTGGAAATTTGAAACAACAAAACAGAACAATCTGAGATGAAAACAAGCAGTACCTTCTTTTGGATGAGGTAGAATTTACAATGTTAGGTTACGGGTGGTGTGAGAGATAGTTTTGTTGTGGTGAAGCTGTCGAGTGATCCGTACAGAGATTTCAGGACATCCGTGGAGATGATTATGGAGAGGCAGATTTTCGTGGCCCAGGATCTTGAGGAACTGTTGCAGTGTTTTCTCTCTCAAGTCGGATCATCATCATAGGTTCAGCGTTCAAGTGTTTTGTTTATGCCTAGTGATCTACTCTAACCGTTGTTGACTCTCTTGATGGGTTCATTCTATATCATCTTTTTCTGCACAAAAAAAAAGATCTAAGAGAGAAAGAGGGAATGGCCTTAGGAAGATCGGAGCAAAGATGCATAAATAGTCATAGAGTTGTAAAACCCATTTCTTTACAAACTTTTTAAAGATGCATAAATAATAGTCCATTTGGTTTCCAATCTGAACCCATAAACCATTGTTACAACTAAAACGAAAGAAGTTTAGTGAGACTTTTGGGTTCCATTGATGAATGATTGGAAGTAAAAAAGTTCAATGTTAGGGAGAAGAATAGACATTGATGAATGACGGGTGTTTTTCTAGATAAGCGTGTAAAAAGCTAAAATGGTAGAAATGAAAAAAAATATATATATATAGATATAGATATGCAATAAATGATCTTCATTAAACACCCTTTCTATTGTTTTAGACATATAATATATATTTCAAGTTATGCAAGGTCAATTATGCTTAATTATCATGCTAGGTATGAGATGTTATAGTTTGGTAGCCCAAAACAAGATTAAAGATTTAATGTATGGATTAATTGAGGGAAAGCTTCACTCAATAACTTTTTCAATTTATAGGGGTGTTGAATGCAGGATTGTGGAAGCATATCGTTCCCATGCTCCAGAAGGGCACCCCGAAAGACTTCTCAACTAATCAACAAAGCACTCTTTTTTTTGTCTTAACCAAAGCACCCTTTGTACTTCAAGAATAACGAAAATAAAATCACAATTTATAGCCTAAGTTTCTTTTAAAAAATAAATTATGTAATACCCCATAATTTAGTAATATCTATTAATAGTTAAATATTAAATTTGGAGAAATTATAATGACTATTTAAATCAAAATTTAATTTGATATAATTTTAAGTAAATTAGTGAAGAGTGAAATGTAATTAAATTAAAGTTGTTGAAATTATAGAATTGTATTTGATGAATTGTAGAATTTATTTGGTGAATTAATAAAGTGTTTTAGCCTAATTATAAATAAATAAAACTATGGAATTTAATTCTAATTATAGAAAGTAAATGGAAGGTTTTGTACAAAAAGAATTATGGTTTAAGATATAGGATATTTTTTTAATAAGGTAGTTACTTGGAGAATGGTTTAGGGTTAAGATTATTAAAGAAAGAAAGAGAAATGAATTAAGGTGTAATTAAAGAAAAGAAAAAAATAAATAAAAAGGAAAAAAATGAAATTAAAAGGGGATTGGGGGCTAGACACGATTATGACGATTTTTTATGGTGATGTTATGGGGTGTATATGGTTGAGGTTGGATTATTATTATATGACAATGTTTTGGGGTATATAAGTGGGAGGTTGGACATTGTTTATGACTCATATTTATCTATACTGTTATTTTATTATATCTTCGAGTTACTTCTTGGGGGTGTGGGGTGCTAGGTATGCTCATGGTCCTTATTAATGCTCTATTTAAAAATAAAAATTAAATTGGTTGTACTTTGTTAGGTATACGTTGTGAGATAAAACTTATAAACTATAGAATTATTATTTACTTGCATAACTGTCATTGGGTGCATAGCTATATTAGCTTGCAGTGGCCTGACCATCGTTGTTGACCCCCCTTTTCAAGTACTCGTGACTATCCGGTCTAGCTTTTCCACTTCTTGCTGGATTGAGTCCCAATCTAGTTTCATCACCACTATCAAGACGTAGGTTTCATTTTATTTATTTCAGTTTTATGTATTGACAAGTGCGAGCATTGTCATTTTAGTTCTAGTATGTACTTTTTTACTTAATGAGTCGGATTTCTAGTTGGTTGGCTTGTGGAGGCGTACTTATGATGCCAATTTTGGATTTATTATATAATGATGGGTTTTAGTTTATATATCATTATAGTTTGGTGGTAATGTCTTTCCTATTCATTTGTTTTATGGGATTTATCTTATCGTACTCCAGTTGTATCATCTTTATCATTTGTTTTCACTCATGCTAAGGATGATATTTAAATTATTTCAACAAACTGTAATGTTTAATAAATAGACTCGATCAAACTAATTATTAAAAATTACAGGGTGTCACAGTTGATATTGGAGCATGGTCCTAGGCAACATAGGTTCCATAGATGCATTCTAACCACCCGTGCAATTTTTTTTGATACATTGTTTTCTTTGCATTCTCATCATAGGTAGGATTTTAGGGAGTTTAATGCCAGTGATCTTGAAGAATGACTTGACTAGATGGAAGTGTATGGGGGAGGATTCTTTGTTTTGATTTCATTTGTGAGACGTCCCATGTATGATGTTTAGTCTAATCGAGAGTTATGAGATATTAGGTGTAAGACTATTAGTACGTAACTAGTGACGTTCGGTGAAGTGGATTCTGACGTCCAACTAAAGTACTCTCCCAAGTCTATTCAAGCTTAGAAGATGTTGGAGTTTCTTTTACTCTAGCAGGGCTCATGTACTATCGCCAAGTATGGGAAAGAGTTTACGAATATGTCCTTGTTCGCTACTCACGATGTGAATATCGAGAATAAGATGGTTGATTATTTTGTGAAGGGTCTTATTTACCCTATTTGCCATATTCAGACAACGAACCCAACATACGTTACCTATACCCATATAGTGGATACATTACTCACCCTTTACCAAGACTGCACTAAGCACAAGAAGAAGTACGGCAAAGTGGGCTAAGCTGGTGGGTGTATGTCAAAGTGATGATCAGAAGGGGATAAGAAGGGAGAACACGGTCAGTCAGGCCAAGGGTCATGGAAAAGATTTTTGACCTAATCGTCATAGACCCCAGTAGCCGTAGGGACCCTCTCAGACAAGTGGGGGACAATAACAACGACTAACAAGGACCGATTTTGACCTTTACCCGGGGACTTGTTGCAGAAGTGGAAGTACATGACATAGGGCTAATGTAGGTTCTAGTGAAAAGGCAGTTCAACATATACAATAGGGTTAGGGACAGGGGTAATATAATCAAAGCCAGTAAGGTCCAGGACAACACGACTTTAGGCCCAAGTATCAACCACAAAAGAGGCAACATGAGGCACTTCCACCATCACCACCACCATCACCCACAACAGTGCCTCAGTCTCTGTTACATTATGTTCGGGTGTATCAAGTGATACCCAGGGATGAACCAGTGCCCATTCATGCGGTTGATAATATGGTTTCTATTCACGACACATTAGCGAGAGTTTCATTCGATAAGGTCCACACACTCTTTTGTTACACAAAACTTTGTGGGTATATAGGGGATGATTCTAACTCCATGTGTTAGGGTTTTATCTATAGCTGCTGAGATTTATGTTAGGTAGGCATTGATATTGGTAGGCTATGGTTTGTAGAAAACTTGTTGGTTTTGGATACCCACACATATGATGTTATATTAGGGATGGATTGGTTATGTATATATTGGGCTCAGATAGATTGTGGTGGTAGAGCTATTATGTTTGCTATACCGATTCAGGAGATGCATTTGACTACTATGTCTAGGCGTGAGGGTGGGGATACCACCACTTGTATTTTATTAATGAGGAGACCTTTGAGGAGACCATAGTGTCCCTATATATGTTTCCCATAGTTCAAGAGTTCTCAGATGTGTTTGATGAGATTTCAAGTTTACCATCTAGTAGGGAGATTGACTTTGTGATAACTAGAGCATCGAATCATATGGACGTTATGGAGATACATGAGCTTAGAGATCAGATTAAGCAGCTACCAGAGTAAGGCTCCATTCGTGTAGAACTTCAGCTTGAGTTGCACCAATTTTGTTTGTGAATAAGAAAGATGGGTCCTTGAAGTTGTGTAATGATTAGCTAAATAAGGCGATGACGACGAAGAAGTAGCCACTAGCGAGGATTTATAATCTATTTAATCAGTTGGAATGGATCTTTATTCTTCTTAAAGATTGATTTGAGATTCAATTAGCATCAGCAAAGGGGTGCGAGAGGAGGATGTGCCCACAATATCTTTCTTGACTTATTATGAGTCTTATGAGTTCAGAGTGATGTCATTTGGGTTGCCGAATGCCCCAATAATATTTATGAACTTAATGAATAGGGTATTCCGACCATATTTGGACCAATTTATTATAATTTTCAATGATGATATTCTGATATACTCACGGACAAAGGAGGAGCATGACTGACATTTGAAGATTGCATTAAAGGCACCGAGGGAACATAAGCATTATGCTCAGTTCTCCAAGTGGGGGTTTTGGAAGAGGAAAGTGAATTTTTTAGGTCATGTTGTGTTAGAGAAGGGACTATTCATGGATCTGAGTAATGTGTCATCCGTGTTGAATTGGGGACAACCCATGACACTTACTGAGGTCCACAAATTTTTGGGGTCGGATGGTTATTATGTGAGGTACATTCGTGGTTTCTTAAAAAAAGTTGGGTCGATGACTGAGTTGACGAAGAAGGGTGAGCCATTGTTTTGAATTGAGAGGTGTCAGCAAGCGTTCAATACTCTCAAGAAGAAATTGATTTCTTCAACAGTTATTTCCTTACCTAAAAATGGAGTAGAGTTAGTGTTTTACATCGATGCATCTCTGAAGGATTATGTGGGGTTTTGATGCAGGAGGATTTGTTGATTTTGTACACCTCTTGAAAGTTGAAGCCACTTGAGGTTCATTGCCCGACTCATGAACTGGAGTTAGTGAACATTGTGTTCGTGTTGCATGCATGGAGGTAGTGTGTTTAGGGTGCGATTTTTAGGCTCTTTAGTGATCACAAGATTCTACAATATTTGTTTACATATAAAGATTTGAACATGAGGCAGCGCTGGTTGTTTGAGTTCATTAAGGAGTAGTAGTTCATGATCCAGTACCACCTGGGGAAGGCTAACATAGTGGCATACACATTGAATCGATGACCTAATGGTAGCCTATTAGCTCTTCAGTTATATGTTGGTTCAGTTGAGATAATTGGTGATTGACTAGAGATTTTATAGACTTTCTTACGACGACTCCCGAAATTATGATACGGGTGATGAGAGTACAATAACAAGATACGATGTGTAAGGAGAAGGTGACAGGGCTTCTTTCTACCGGTGTACCTTTATTTTTGGTGAGGTACGATGGAGGGTTGCATTATTAGGGTTGGTTGGTGGTTCCCTCAGATGAGGAGTTGAGACGAGCCTTTATGGAGGAGATGAATGGTTCATGTTTTACAGTACATTCAGGTGGAAATAAAATGTACCACGATATGAAGCGATAGTATTGGTGGGTTGATATGGAGAGATATGTGGCAGAGTTTGTATTTAGATGCGTCACTTTTCAGATGGTGAAGGTGGACCATTAGAAGCTGCCTAATATGCTTCAACCTCTACCCATTCCCTAGTAGAAGTGGGATAGCTTCTCGATGGATTTCACCACGGGGATACCTTTGACGCCTCGCTGACATGATTCCATTTGGATGATAGTTGACCACCTCATAAAGGTAACACACTTTTTAGTAGTCCATACCTATTATTCGACCGAGAAGCTTGCACATATGTATATTATCGAGATTGTTTGTTTGTACGGAGTTTCACTATCGATAGTTTCAGATCGGGGTGCCACAATTATGGTACACTTTTAGAAGAGTTTATAGTAGGCTATGGGGAATCAACTGCACCTTAGTACGGATGGACAGACAAAGAGGGTCAATCAGGCATTGGAGCACATGTTACATGCATGTATAATGTATTTCAAAGACGGTTAGGAGATTCATTTTCCTTTAGTGGAGTTTGCATATGACAGTTATAAAAAATCCATTTTCATGGCACCTTATGAGGCACTTTATGGGAGACTATTTCGATCACCTGTATATTGGATGGAATTAGGAGAAGTAAGACATTTGGAACCAAAGTTCATTCAAGAGATGACTAAAAAGATCAAGTTGATCATAACGGATTAAAGTAATTCAGGAAAGACAGAAGAGTTATGCAGATAAAATAGGAAACCTAAGGAGTTTAAAATAGGTGAGCAGGTCCTACTTCAAGTATCCTTTATGGAAGGGGTGATGAGATTTGGGAGAAAGGGAAAGTTAGCTCCAGGTTACGTCGGGCCTTTTATAATTGCGGAGAATATGCGTTCGTACTGTTTGGAAGTACTGGATCATCTGGATCGGGTGCATAATATATTCCACGTATTATTACTTCGTAGATTTCTACATCCTAGGGGTGCCTACTAACATATTGATTTGGGTGAGACCATGTTGGGCTCAGATACTTCATATAGTGAGCATCCGATAGGTATTTTAGATAGGTGGATTGATAAATTGTGTTCCAAGATGATACCATTAGTACGCGTGCAATGGAATCACCATAATGAGAAGGATTCCAGTTGGGAGCTCGATGATTTGATGAGACAACAATACCCACATCTATTTTGAGTTAGGTATAAATTTAAATTTGTGAATTCGGAGAGCAAAATCCTTTTATGTTAGGGGGCAAGATTGTAATACCCCATAATTTAGTGTTATTTATTAATTGTTAAATATTGAGTTCCAGAAAATTCTAAATGATTATTTGAATGGAAATTGAATTTAATACAATTTTAAGTAACAAAAAACGTAGTTCTGTATAATTACTAGAGAATGAAATGTAATTAAATTGAAGTTATGGAAATTGTTGTATTCATAAATATTTATTTGATGAATTATAGAATTTATTATGAATTATAGAATTTATTTGATAAATTAATAAAATATTTGGGCCGAATTGTAAATAAATAAAAGTATGGGCTTTGATTGTATCTATAGAATACAAATGGAAGGTGTGGTATAAAAGGATTTATGGTTTAAGATATAGGGTAATTTGATAATAAGGTAGTTACTTGAAGAAATGTTTAGGGTTGGGGCTATTAAAGAAAGAAAGAGAAATGAATTAAAGTATAATTAAAGAAAATAAATAAAAGAAAAAAAATTAAAATTAAAAGGGGACTGTGAGCCATACACGATTACAATGACTTTTTATGATGATGTTTTGGGGTGTATACGATAGACATTGGATTATTGTTATGTAATGATGTTTTGGGGTGTACATGGAGGAGGTTGGGCATTGTTTATAACGAGGATTTATTTATACTATTATTTTATTGTATTTTCTTGGTGGGTTTCTAGTTACCTCCAGAGGGCATGGGGTGCTAGGTACACTTATGGTCCTTATTAATGATCTATTTAAAAATATAAATTAAATTGGTTATAATTTGTTAGGCACGATATACGTTGTGAGATAAAACTTATAAACGGTAAAACTATTTGCTTGCATAACTGTCATTAGGTGGCGTATCTATGTTATCTTGCGATCGCCTGACCATCACTGTTGAACCCCTCTTTCAGGTGATCGTGACTATCCGATTTGGACTTTCAGTTCTTACTTCATCGAGTTATTAGTTTATATATCATTAGAGTTTGGTGGTGATGTCTTTCCTATATATTTATTTTATGGGATTTATCTTATCGAAATCCAATTGTATTATCTATATCGTTTGTTTTCACTCATGCTAAGGGTGATATTTAAATTGTTTTGGCAAAATGTAGTATTTAATAAATAGACTTGATCAACCTAATTATCAAAAACTACAATCTTAGAAAATGAGAGTGTTTTAAGATTAAAAAAAATTAGCAATTAGTCTTATTTGTAAGAACTTGTTAGCCTCCCATCCCATGTTAATTTTTTAGTAAACTTTACTAACATTCCCTTAACTTTGGTCAAAGTGTTAAAATAGTCCATAGTGTGTAAGTTTGATCCATAAACAATTAAGTCCCCATTAAGACGTTTGAAATTTGATAAATATTTAATAGTTTTTATCGACTACATTACATTTGCATATTTTTAATGCTATTTTGAAATAAGGCAAAAATATGGCTAATTGACCCTTGTAAAATAATATGAGTAAAACATATGATACATACATATGGAAATATACAAATATTTTAAATATTAGTTTGAAAGATTTCAAAGAAAGAAGTTGATTAAAGATAATCAAAGTCCTCACAATTGTCCGACCTTTATGGTTATGAATCATTCGAAAGAAATAAGTGAAAGAATTATAATGATTATATAAGAACTTAAATAATAACATGAAATTTGATGGATATTTTATTCCAAATAAACAAGTCATTTTCAACAAAATACAAGGTGCCTATTCATCTAAAGAAATAGATTGTAAGAGTGGTATTGGCGGATACATATGAGAAGAGTATTACATTAACACCATTCAATGCTCCTCAAGGGGATCAAGGGCACTATCATGGTCAGTATTGCCATTTGGTTAAAATGCACCACGAATTTTTTATAGAAGAATGGATAATATATATGTTAGAATGTGAAGACTGTTAGATGGGCTAGAAAGCAATTGCTTTCTAGCTGATGTATATGGTGAATTAGAGCTAGAAATAATTTCTTTTCTTCAAGCTTATGTGTCCTCTCCTCCACCTCTTATTTTTCCCCACAATTATGCTTCTTGTATACTACTTGTAATGTTATATAAGGAGGTTCATAGGGAAGTATAATACACACATAATAAAACACAAACAAGTGTAGTAACATATCAACTAGTTAGAGAAAAATATAGAGTGAATATTTTTCAGAGTTGTGAGAGCCAAAAAATATAGAGTGCGTATCTTCAGAGTGCGAGTGATACATAGTGTGTGTTTTGTAAACAAGTGTTATTATTATAGTGAAAATGGGTGTGAGCTGTGGATGTAGCCAAATTGGTTTTTGTATTGTGTGTGTATTATTATTATATTTAACTATTTTTCTTGACCCATAAAATCTCAAGGTCTGGAAAATATTATTTTGGCAAAGATTATTGTGCCAAATTTTCCAACAATTGGTATCAGAGCTCGTGGTTTGACAACCTTGAGTAAACGAAGCTGTCTGACAAAAATTACTTTGCGTAGTTTTTTTTGTATTCAACATATTTGGTTAAGTGGAAGCAATGGCGTTAGAAAGGGAAATTCTAAAGTCGAAAAATTTGACGGTTCAAATATTGGATTTTGGAAAATGCAAATGGAGGATTATCTCTTCTAAAAGGAATTGTATTTACCACTGAGTGAAAAGTCAGAAGAGATGAAAGATTTCGAATAGCTGTTGCTTGACTAGAAATCTCTTGGCATCATGAGACTACCACTTTCAAAGTCAGTGACGTTCAATATAAAAATGAGAAAACGACGATGTCTCTCATGACTGCCCTCTCTAGTATATATAAGCAACCCTTTACAGGAAATATAGTCCATTTGATTAAAAAAATATTTAATTGGAAAATGGCGAAAGGTGGATTGCTTATAGAACATCTAAACGAGTTCAATGAAGTTACTGGTCAATTAGAAGCAGTCAAAATTAATTTTAATGATGAGATTCGAGCTATATTAATTCTGGCTTAGTTACCCAAGAGTTGGAGTGGAACAATTACTGTGATTAATAGTTTTGCAGGAAAATCCAAACTAAAGCTCGACGATGTCGTCAGTATGATCATGAAAGAAGAGATCCGGAAGCAATCAAACGGAATTTCCACTTTGGTATCGGCTTTGAACATGGAGAGAAGAGGCAGAGATTCAAATAGGAGACATGAATGTGGACGATTCCAGTCAAGAAATCGAAGGTCTCAATCTAATCATCTTAAAAGTTCCAACAACCAAAATCAGAACAAGAAGGTGATTGAGTGCTGGAATTGTGGAAAGACCAGACACTATAAAAATCACTGTAGATCCCCGAAAAAAGAAGCAGAGAAGACTGAAGCCAACATCATTTCAAAAGCATCAAGCGACACACTGGTATGCTCTTTGGAGAGTAAGGCAGAGTCCTGGGTGTTGGACTCAGGGGCTTCTTTTCATGCTACCACTAAGTAGAGAACTCTAAATGAGTTATGTACCAGGCCTAATGACGACCAGCCTTAAAACGTTATTGGCAAAGGCGACATATATATTAAGTTGAACGATTTTGTGTGGAAGCTAAAGGATGTGAGACATATCCTTGGATTAAGAAAAAAAATGTTATTTCTGTGGGACAGTTGGCAAATGAAGGTTATGTCACAACCTTCAGTGGTGATAACTGGAACTTTTTTAAAAATTACATGACTATAGCAAGTGGAAATAATAATGGTTCACTCTACATGACCACAGACTCTTGCGGGTCAATTTCAGTTGCTGATAAAAAAGTAGACTCACACTTGTGGCACCGGAGACTTGACCACATGAGTGAGAAAGGTCTCAAAGGTATGCGCACTCAGGAAAAACTTCCAACACTACAATCGGTTGATATTTACTTTTTATTAGAGTTGCATATTTGGGAAGCAAAAGCGAGTCAACTTCTAGAAGAGTGGTCGAACTCAAAAGAAAGAGAAGCTTGAGTTGGCTTATACAGACGTCTGGGGGCCAGCCCTTGTCTCATCCATTGACGAAAAGTCTTACTTTGTGAATTTCATTGATGACCAATCCAGAAAGGAAAGAGTTTACTTCTTAAGACAGAAGTCTGAGGTGTACGAGGTGTTCAATAAGTGGATGACCATAGAGGAGAATGAGATAGGGCTGAAGATAAAGAAGTTGACATCCGAAAATGGTGGTTAGTACGAAGACACCAGGTTCAAGAAGTACTATTATAAAAATGTCATAAGACTAGAGAGGACTATATAAGGGACACCGCAGTAGAATGCCATGCTTGTATAGATGAACCTAACATTGACTGAGAGAGCCAAAAGCATGCGCATACAAGCATATTTACCCAAGCAGTTCTGGGCAGAGGCACCCAACACAACAGCGTACTTAATCAACAGAGGACCATCAGTGCCATTGGAGCACAAAATACCAGACGGGTATAGACAAGAAAAGAGATAAAAATTTCACACTTGAAGGTTTGCAATTGTGTGTCATGTGTGCATATTAGTGATCATTCAAGGGGTAAGCTTGACTGTAAGTCATTAAAATGAACTTTCATTGGATATGGAGAAGATGCGTTAGGTTATCGATTCTAGAATGAACAAACAAAGAAAATAATAAGAAGTAGGGATGTGATATTCAATAAAAATGTGATGTATAGGGACAAAGATTTCCCACGGTCTAGTGGCGCAAGACACGATGATCCAGTGTACATTGACTTGGAGGATATTCCAAATAGTAGTATGGAACAACATACATATGAAAGTTCTTAGTCAGACGGACCAATACCGTAGAGTAGCCTACAGAAGACTAACACATTACGGTCTCCACATCCTACTCCTGAATTGAAAAGATCCTCCCGACCTCATGTACTAAATAAGAAGTATATGAACTATTTATTACTTACTAATGGAGGTGAACCAGAATGTTATGATGAAGCATGTCTAATGAATGATGTGAGTAGGTGGGAGCTTGGAATGAATGATGAGATGAAGTCCCTTATCTCTAATAACAAATGGGAACTAGATAAGTTTCCCGTGGGGAAGAAGGCTCTACGTAACAAATGGGTGTATTGAGTCAAAGAGGAACATGATGGTTCCAAGGGATACAAGATAAGGCTAGTGGCTAAAGGATTCCAGCAGAAGGAATTGACTTCACAGAAATTTTCTCACCGGTTGTGCAATTGACTACCATTCAATCAGTTCTAAACATTTTTGTAGTAGAGGATTTTTATCTTGAGCCGCTAGATATTAAAACTACTATCCTCCATGGTAACATAGAGGAGGAAATATAAAAGCAACAGCCATAGTCTTTCTCAGTACCAGGGAAGGAGAAACTAGTGTGCAAATTGAAGAAAAGCTTATACAGATAAATGCATGCCCCAATACAGTGGTACAAAAATTTTGACGGGTATATGCAAAGAAATGGCTACAACAATTGCAATGCTGACCACTCCTGCTACTTCAAGAGATTTCAATCCCGTTACATCATTTTGCTACTATATGTTTGTAAGGACTAAAAATTTCCAATTGAGTCTTAATGTACTGTTGGCTCAAATTCCGAACAAAAATATTTGAGTCATAGGATAGTAATCATGAGTATCCTCCAAGCCTATGATGTTTTAAGTTTAAGTTGAAGACGTAGCGGTTAGTATTTCAAAGTGAAGTTATCAAAGTGTCGGGTTTAAATAGTGACTGGTTTTGCGTCCTCAACGATTTATATTCCATAGTCTCCAAAAGGTATGAATGCATTTTATATATAGCGAGAGTTGGAATCATTTTAATGGGTGTAATTTTTATTTAAAATAAAAGTTTTTGGGCATAAAATTGAAAAATGAACATTTTGACTTTTTGTTTGATATTGTCGTTCGAATGAGAATGTTGTTCAAACGAGAATTTCGCTCAAACGAGAATTTCGTTCAAATAAGTTTTGCCAACGACTTTCCCATTTGGACACATTTACTTTTCGTTAGAAAAGTTGTTCGAACGAAAAAGTCGTTCGAACGAAAAAGTCAGGCGGGAATAGTTTTTGGCATTTTCCCACTATTTTATCCCGCTACTTTTTACTATATCTAATCAACTTCGAGACCAGATTTATTTAGAGACTTTTGAACACTCCTTGAGAGCTTTTGAGAGAAAACCCTTCCATCCCAAAGTCCATGTTTTCATGTGTTAACTTTTAATAGAAAATTTTCTTCTAACACATGTTTATACGCCCATATGTTTTGTTTACTTCAAAGTTCTTCATATATATAATATTTCTTTGGAGTTTGGCACCATTGGTTCATCTCTACCATAAAAATGAGAAGTTTGGGATTACTTTTACATCCCTAAAAGAAGAAGACATTGGTTTGCTTGCTGCAGTGTTCCGACTCGAAGAAAAGCTTCACGTGAGGGTGACAGTGACCAAGAGACCCATCGGAGGAGTCCGAGACTGTGGAGGAGTCCATGGTTATCTACTAGGCGGAGGTGTTTACAAGAAGGAGAATTAAGGCTTGGACGGAGTCAAGTTGTTGGTGTAAGTCTTACTGTCTTGTAAGTTGTAATTCCATACTTAGTGGATTTGTTAGGCCAGGGTCGTTCGAGTTTTTTTTCCCGATTTAGGTTTTTCCTCGTACATCGGCGCGTTGTGAGATTGTGAATTCATTTTATCTTTTACAAAAATCACCTAGAACGCATGCTTAGAGTAAAAAGTTAAAATTGGGTTTAATTTGTAGTCTCGTTTAAAATGGTGCTTGGTTAATTATTTGGGTAAGTTTAGTTTAAATTGATTTAATTCTAGATGGCACTAAATTAATTGGATAATATTCTTGGCTAAGTTGTTTAAACTTGGTAATTGAATTAATTTGGCTTGAGTGGATTTAAAGTGAGTGTGTTTACTTTAATTCACTTGGTTGTGTTCAATTTTAATTTGTTTTAAGAAATTAAAATTTGTGTTCACTTTAATTTTCCATCTTTTAAATAAAAGAAAATTAAATAAAATTTGGAAAATTACTATTTGTTAGTAACCATCTTTATTCCTCACTTGTTAGGAAATTATGTTTAATTAAAAGGAAAGATTTTTAAAATTAGGGGTCTACGTTTCCAACAAATTGGTATCAGAGCCAGAGCGATAATTTATTTCGTTAAGGTCCTTTTAATTTTTTTTGGTAAAAATGGATTTTTTCCCATTTTCTAAATTTCCTGTTTTCGATGGTTCCAATTATGCATATTGGAAAGCACATATGCGTTCGACACTTTGGGATATAGCCGATACGGTTTGGCTTTCGGTTGTTAATGTGTGGTCCCCACATACTATGTTAGTTGAAAATATTCGTGTTCCCAAACCCGTCGAGAGATGGGGTGATAATGAATTAAAACTCGCAAGTTTTAACTCCTGAGGTTTAATTGCCTTGTTTAGCGCAGTCACACCGGATGAATTCCGACGTATCATGACGTGTGAAACCGTTAAGGAGGCTTGGGATATTTTGCAACTCACTCACGAGGGAACTAGTGTCGTAAGAGCTTCTAAACTCTAAAACGTCACCACTCAATTTGAAACGATCAAAATGAAAGAAAAAGAAAAATTTGATGAATTTTATGCTAGACTTTCCGATATACTAAATTCATCATTTAATTTGAGAGAGAAAATACCTGACGACCGAGTAGTAAAGAAAATTTTAAGGTCCCTACCCGAGAGATTTATCCCTAAAGTGATCGTTTTAAATTCTTTACCCACCCTGTACTCTACCAAACTTGAGGAATTAGTAGGTGATTTGCAAACCTATGAGCTAGATATGTTTCCCTCCAAAAATGAAAAGAAAATAGATGAGGGCATTGTTTTGAAAGCCCGAGAGGAGGAAAAATAAATTGTGGTTGATGAGAGTGATAGTGACTCGGAGGGCATGGCTATGTTTGCTAGGAAATTTCTTAAATTTAATAAAGATAAGTTTAAAAATGATTTAAAAAATTTGAAAATTCTAAGCATGACATGGCCGAAAAGATCCCTAAATCTTATAATAAAAATATTAATAGGGACGAGTCAAATAGGTGCTATGGTTGTGAGGGTTATGGCCATAGGGAGAGAAAGTGCCCCACTAAACTAAGGGGGGAAGGCAAACAACCAATTTCCTATAATGCCACCCTTAGTGATGAAAGTGAAAAGGAAGAGGGACCCGATTCCCCCATTGAATGCAACTTTATTGCGTTCATGGTAAGTCATGTGAGCACCGATAATGAATCGTCCCATGAAGATATACATTTACATGACTCTTCCAAGGCCTTTGTTTGTGAATCCTCAAAAGATGATGCTTGTGAGAGTGGAGAAGAGAGAGAAAGTGAAAGTGATGAAGAGGTTGATGAGAGTGAACTTCAATTTGCATTTAGAGAATTATATGAAGAATCTATTAAATTAAAAAGAGTAAATTTGAAGTTAGAAGCTAGTTTACGGGAGCGTGCCAAGGTCGTTGATGAGAGTGCATTGGTTGATGACCTTAGGACACGAGAGAGAGCTCTTCGAGAGAAGCTTGAATATATAGAAGGCGAGAGAGATAGCCTTAAGGGTTTAATGGAATCCTTGAAAAAGGAGCTTCTCGTGTTGGAAGAGAGAAATATTTTATTAGAGTCTAAAATTTTAGAATTAGAAGATAAATTAAAAGACTCTAGTAAAGTCAAATTTGATTTGGAATGTAGGTTCTCTAAATTAGATAAAATTTTAGGAACCGTCCAAGTAAAAAATGACACTTGTGGTTTAGGCTTCGATACTAGTCACGACTTAACTCATAAAGCCAAAACCAATGTTTTGAGAGAATCACCTAGGAACAATTCAAGAGGTCAATCCTTAGGTACTACTTTTCGATGTGCCTTTACTTGCTCACATTGTGGTAAAAAAGGTCATCTTAGGAAGTTTTGTTTTGATCTTCAAAGAATTTCTAGGAAATCCAAGAGTAAGGTAACCGAAGTAGGTAAGATCCCAAAATCCCGAGATTGTCACTCTTCATTAGTTTGGGTTAGGAGATGCGGCTTGGTTGCTTTACAAAATAGGATTTTTGATTCTCATTTACTTTCACACGATACCTCCCTTGATAAATCTAAAGGTTGAATGTGTTAGTTGATTGCATACTCTAGTTTTTTTTTACTTTATATCATATATCCTTGCTAGTTGTATGCATGTCTATCATTTTCTAGTCATTGCTTTATCACATATCTCATGCTAGAATTATGATTTTTATTTATCTTTTGTATTATAGTTCTTTCATTTTAGTTTGTATTAAATCAAAAATACAAAATGAGTTTGTTTATCATTTGTGTTTTACCTTTTTGATAATTTAGGCTTAATGAAAAATACACATGATTTGTGTTTGTCTGTTGAGTAAATATTTTTGTATGCTTGGTTAAAAATTTCAAAAACTCAAAAAGTTTTTTTTTGTGTGTATATTAGTTTGACACACTTTATGTGGCATATACTTGTATTTGAATTCTTTCGTTTTCGCTTCCATGTGGCTATAACTTTTGGTTAAGATTGTCAATCCTTAAAATATTCTTTGTCATGCATGCATGGAGTAGTTGAATTTTGTGTTGCTTAATGGATTTTATTTTTATATGCCCCAATCCACACATACACGAGTTCACTTGAAATTTAATCGTCACATGTATATTTGAGCTAAGTGAGATGTTCTCCCATCACTTTAGTCATTTACATTTTGCTATGATTATGGAGGATTTGTGCATTTAATAACCATTTTTCGGATTTAAAAATAGAAAAATATGTTTATCCGGTGTAAGTTGTTTATCAATGGAATCGGGCTGCGAAAGACAAAATTACTTTGCGTGAAAATCCACCATTGAATTTTAGGCCTTAAAAATGTGGCATTAAAAAGAATATTTGCCAAGGCCAAAAATAGTTTAGTTAATATGTTCAAAAGAAAAGAATAGATAAATTCTGAGGAGTTTGGTTGGATATATTAATGGGTTTGTACAATTACTTTTATCCTAGTTAAGCGTTTATTGTCATGACTCTATTGGTTTGTGGAATCATCAAAATTCTAAGCTTATGTGCATTGTGTATGTTTGTTCATTGAGTTCAATTTATATTATCACATGAGGCTATATCTAAATGTGATAAAGTTTTGGAATCAAATGAGAATTCCGTGAACATGTTTTAAGTGATTGGGTCGAAATTTAATTGTTACTAGTTCACACCCCTACACTTCCGTTTACCACATGTATTTGGACTCATTTTTTCTATACGAGTACGAAAAGCTTAATGTATTTTGTATCATGTGTGGTGTTTATACCTATGTATATGTGCGTGTGCGTTAATAATATTCATTATGTATACATATATATGGTATTTTTTTTTTTTGAGTCTTTGCCTTGCTTGCTGGTCCATTTATGCATTTACTTCATAATTAGTATCTATTGTGTTACGTAATTTGTTTGATATCGCATGCTTAGTAGCTTATTTTTCAAATTGATATAATTTTTGTCGCATCATAGATGGTATCCATTAATATCTGTTTTGGATTAGTTACTTTTTTTGTTGCCTATATGCTTTCATGCTCTTATCACCATATGTACAATAATGTTTTACTTGCCTTTCCCATATTTATCCCTTATGTATTTTTTAGGGGGAGAAATGGTACTTAGTCATATTCGGGGAGAAATGAGCATTTTATTAATTCTATTACCTTTGTCTATTCCTGAACAAAAAGGGGGAGAAGTGGTTTCTATCCTTTAGTTTAGGATATCTAATTTAGGGGGAGATCGCTATCTTCTTAGGTTGATCATATTTGATAATGGGGGAATTAATTTGGGGGGAGTACGTATTTTCATTGCATTTAATATTTTGATATTCCCTATGCGTTTAATGTTTGCTTAAGTGTGCAGGAAGTTTTCTAGTAACAACTTTATATCGGCAAAGATAGTCATCCTTAGGTTTTGTGTCAAGCATTTTTTATTTTGGGTGGGATGTTTTGAGTCTAGTAGAGCTTGACGACCCTTTAGGATTTTTTTTTGTTTTTTCTCCCGGAATAGCCACAGGGTGAGATTTGTAAGGACACAAATTTTTAATTGAGTCTTAATGTAGTGTTGGCTCAATTCCGGACAAAAAAATTTGAGTCATAGGATCGTAATCATGAGTATCGTCCAAGCCTATGACGTTTGAAGTTTAAGTTGAAGATGTAGCGTCCAGTATTTCGAAGTGAAGATATCAAAGTGCTAGGTTTACATAGTGCCTAGTTTTGCGTCCTCAGCGGTTTATATTCCATAGTCTTCAAAAGGTATAAATGCATTTTATATATAGGGAGACTTGGAATAATTTTAATGGGTGTAATTTTTATTTAAAATAAAAGTTTTGGGGCTTAAAATTGAAAAATGAACATTCTGACTTTTCGTTCGATATTGTCGTTCGATCGAGAATGTCGTTCAAACGAGAATTTCGTTCGAACGAGTTTTGCCAACGACTTTCCCTTTTAGACCCTGACTTTTCGTTAGAAAAGTCGTTCAAACGAAATGTCGTTCGAATGAAAAAGTCGTTCGAATGGGATTTCAGGCGGGAACAGTTTTTGGCATTTTCCCACTAATTTGTCCCACTACTTTTTACTGTTTTTAATCAACTTCGGGACCAGATTTTTTTGAGGGACTTTTGAACACACCTTGCGAGATTTTGAGAGAATATCCTTCCATCCAAAAGTCCATGTTTTCATGTGTTGAACTTTTAGAAGAAAATTTTCTTCTAACACATGTTTATACACCCATATGTTTTGTTTACTTCTAAGTTCTTCATATATATAATATTTGCTTGGAGTTGTTTGGTACCATTGGTTCATCTCTAACATAAAAAGAATAAGTTTGGGTTTACTTTTACATCCCTAAAAGAAGAAGACATTGGTTTGCGTGCTGTGGTGTTCCCACTCGAAGAAAAGCTTCATGTGAGGATAACGGTGACCAAGAGCCCCATCGGAAGAGTCCGAGACTGTGGAGGAGTCCATGATTATCTACTAGGCGGAGGTGTTTACAAGAAGGAGCGTCAATGCCTGGACAGAGTCAAGTTGTTGGTGTAAGTCTTAGTGTCTTGTAATTTGTAATTCCATACTTAGTGGATTTGTTAGGCCAGGGCCGTTCGAGGTTTTTTTTCCCGATTTGGATTTTTCCTCGTACATCAACGCGTTGTGAAATTGTGAATTTATTTTATCTTTTACAAAAATCACCTAGAACGCATGCTTAGGGTAAAAAGATAAAATTGGATTTAATTTGCAATCTTGTTTAAAAAGGTGCTTGTTTAATTATTTGGGTAACTTTATTTTAAATTGATTTAATTCTAGATGACACTAAATTAATTGTATAATATTTTTGGCTAGGTTGTTTAAACTTGGTAATTAAATTAAATTGGTTTGAGTGAATTTAAAGTGTGAGTGTGTTTACTTTAATTCACTTTGTTGTATTCAATTTTAATTTGTTTTAAGAAATTAAAATTTGCATTCATTTTAATTTTCCATCTTTTAAAGAAAAGAAAATTAAATAAAATTTGGAAAATTACTATTTGTTAGTAACCATCTTTATTCCTCACTTGTTAGGAAATTATGTTAAATTAAAAGGAAAGATTTTTAAAATTGGGGGTTCTTACACTTTCAGATTGGTATAAGAGCTTTAAGTATTAAAAACTCACGTTTTCATTGTTGATGAAATGTTAGTGGCAGGCTCAAATACGGATGAAATCATAAATTTGAAGAAACATTTATCGAGTGAGTTCGACAAGAAGGATTTGGGCGCAACGAAGCAGATGCTTGGGATGAGGATCAACAGAAACAAGCAGAAGGGTACTTTGCAGCTGTCTCAGGCAGAGTACATCAATCGTGTCTTGCTAAGGTTTAACATGGATGATAAATCTGCTAGCATACCATTGGCTAGTCATTTTCGACTATCCAAGGACCAGTCACCCAATACGAAGAATGATAAGAATTTCATAACTAAGGTTCCATATGACTCAGCCATTGGAAGTTTGATGTATGCCATGGTCTGCACTAGACCAAATATTTCTCATAGAGTGGGAGCAGTGAGCAGATTCATGACAAATACAGGAAAACAATAGTAGGGGGTAGTGAATTGGATACTTAGGTATTTACGAGGTACTACCGATAGATGTCTACACTTCAGACGATGCGACACAAGATTGCAGGAATATGTAGATGTTGACTTTGCTGGTGAGGTAGATCAAATCAAGAGTACTACCGGTCATGTTTTCACAGTTTGTACTACCGCGGTCAGTTGAGTTTTGCAGCTATAGAAGCTAGTCGCATTATTCACTACATAAGCATAGTAAATAGCTGAGGTCGAGGCTAACAAAAAGATGATTTGATTACAAGGGTTATTGACAGAGTTAGGGTTCAAGCAGGTGAAGAATGTTTTACACAGTGATAGTCAGAGCAAAATACATCTGACAAAGAATTCAACATTTCATTCAAGAACCAAGCACACCGGACTTCATTATCACTTCGTCAAATCACTTTTGGATGATGGGATGTTAACACTTGAGAAGATCTAAGGAAGCAAGAATCCAGCTGACATCTTAACTAAATCAGTGACAACAGATAAACTACAGTTGTGCTCATCTTCAGTGAGCCCTCAAAATGTAAAGACAAGAAAGTCTTACAACCAGTTCACGAATAAATGCTTTGGTTGAGAAATTCTCAATAGTCTCCAAGTGGGAGATTGTTAGAATGTAAAGACTACTTGATTGGCTGGAAAGTAATTGCTTTCTAACTGATGTACATGGTGAATTAGAGCTTGAAAGAATATCTTTTCTTGAACCTCGTGTGCTCCTCTCCTCCACCTCTTCTTTTTCCCCACCATTACGCTTCTTGTCTCCTACTTGTAATGCTATATAAGGAGGTTTATAGGGAAGTTGAAGACACTAAATAGAAACACAAACAAGTGTAATAACATATCAGTTAGTGAGAGAAAAATATGGAGTGAATATTTTTTAGAGTTGTGAGAGCTCGAAAATACAAAGTGCGTATTTCAGAATGCGAGTGCTACAAAATGTGTGTTTTGTAAACAAGTGTTATTATTATAGTTAAAGTGGGTATGAACTGTGGACGTAGTCAAATTAGTAAATCACGTAAAATTTTTATGTTGTGCGTTCATTATTATTTTTCACTAGTTTTCTTGACCCATAAAATTCCAAGGTCTTGCAAATATTCTTTGACGAAAATTATGGTGTCAAATTTCGTAACAGTGTACAAGAGTAGTAATATTTGTTTTGTATATATACATGATATCCTCAAATCTCTTTAAACGATTAGAGCAACATAAAATATATGTAAAAAAACTGTGACTAATAAATGTATAGAGCACAAGTATAATGTTAGGAAGAAAGAATTGAACATATGCACAACAACAGATTGAGTTCTTGGGTTAAGAAATGAAAACACGAATAATAAGAACGCAAAAACATGTTCAAGATAAAGTAGAAAATATGTGAGATCAAATAGTAGATAGAAGCAAAGTAGAAAGTTTCAGTGGATGTTTAACCTATGCATCAGATTTTATATTTTTTTTTTAGCAAAATCAATAAAACCATTACAAAAGAAGTTAATGAAAGATGAGAGTTAGGTGTGGAACTGTGCCGACTTTGCATTACTAAAATTTATAAAAAAGCAATGTAAAAATCATCCAACATTGGCACTGTCAAACGAGGAAGATCATCTAGTGCCGAAGACGGATGCAAGTAATAGTAATTGGAGTGTCGCATTAAAATAAAGGGGTTTTGTAAATTTAGGACCTATTGTAATATGTATTTTGAAAATAGGACAACAAACATTTTATCTATGGTTTTAGTCTCTATTTTTTAATAAAGCCGTTGGCGGGAACCCATATGCATAAAACGTCAACCAATCACAGCATGTCACGTGTCCCTTTAATTTGAAAATAGGGACTAAAATGGAAACGAAATGTTTATTGTCCTATATCCATAATCAATATTATTTTAAGTCCTAGAATCTATAAAATAAAAGAAGACAAAAATTTGTGGGAGTTTTGTTTAAGCTAAATGCAATTATCCCACAATAGGAAAAAAATTATCAACGATAACAAAAAAAAAATGAAATGTTTGATTACTATTTTAAATATACGAGTGTTGTCAAATTATGTTTCCAAATCGTAAACTTTAGTATTACTATCAATTGCACACCCCAAAATTTTAATGAGATGAAGAAAATGACTTGTTAAATAACTCATTGAAGTGGCCGTTTAATAAAAAAACCCTTTGCACTTCTAGTAGTTTTCTCACAACACGTTCCCCTGACACGACTTTGTTCGCAAGATAACAGGGTATTATTGTTCATCAAACTAATACCAGCAACAAGATAAGATTCCTACAAGAACTTCTCCAAGCCATACACAAGATTCTGCCAAGAAAAGAATCAAAGGGAGAGTGAGAGAGATTTTTGTATTGACGAAGCTGCATAAATGTAAAATTTTACAATGCAAGTAATTACCTTAAGGCGGACAACTTTTCTGATGGCCATGAGTAGGCCTGGCATGAGAGACTGCACATTGGTGACCTCGTGTTTAAGGGAGTAAACCTGTAACCAAACAGTTCAAATACATGGAATTATAACTATTATTCTATTAGAAAACTTTTGCAAGTAAAGAATGAATAGACCCATCAATGGCACCTCTCCTGGCCCTGAAAAATGGACTGTTGTACTGGAAGGGAGACCAGGAAGAACCAAGCTGTGAACGCGGACCCCATCTTCTCCCACAACTTGACCTCTTGCCTTACATGCCAACAATATTGATTCAGTTGACCATCTCATAATGCTTGATGAGGGCTGTCCAACTTTTGTACAAAACTCATATTTTTACCGTCTTAACTATCACATTCTCTTATCGGGAGCTTGAAATGCTTGTACATTTGATTAAGAAATCATATGTACAAACATGTTAAAACAACCCAGTAAGAAAATGTGTTCAGAAATTCCAGTAAGTGTAGCATTATCATTTTATAATGTTATTCCAAGTTTTCAATTTGGGGAATTTTAGATGTTTATCAGTTTAAATCATTAGCTTCTCGGGTAAATTGTCTGTGATTTTTCATTTTTCTCACATAGAGAAGATTATTTGTATGTTAAGATTGTCAATATTGATAAAAATGGTGTCAAAATTAAAAAGATTCGGAATATAGGGGAGGCCATTGTGATTTGTCAAAATATAGGGAAGCTTCATGTAGTTAACCCAAAACATAAGGGAAGTCTCCTGTAAGATTAAGTTTTGAGTTGAAACATTCTTACCAAAATATTTGTTGAAATGTCGTCTCTATTGTATATGTGGCCTAGGTTGGACAGATTGTTGGCAATTTGTATTGCATCCTGTGATGGAAAATCCTGTTCCCAAACAAAAATATCAGCTTCTATACACTTGCATTTCTTTATTTAAACTTTGAAAATTTATGCCTACTTTTAATGTTTATGCATAATGCATATATACATGTATGAACACAAAAGAAAAAATGCAGCTGCACCACCTTTATATGATAATTTACTAGATTTATAAAATTGTTATTAAATCAATTTGAATCACAACACGATATCTATAACAAAAAGCGTACATTAACAATACTATTACAACCCGATTGATTCATTGTCAATTGTAGTCTTAAACACTAAAGAGTGATATGCTATTTACTATAAAGGTGTATTGTTAGCCCAAAACCTTGGAAACGAAAACCAGAACATTTAATGCTACACATCATTGACCAAAGAAGGGGAAACATTGATCACAAATATTGGTTTTATTTTCACTTAATCTTTAAGTTCCAAAGACTAAAATAAGCTACTCTTTTCATCCCAAATCAGGTTAGCTCCAAGATGATTAATAAACTCTTAATTTGGGACAAAAAAGTATTTAGAGTATAAAAGACATAGTAGTAACTTGGAAAAAACTCGGAAACGGCAACAAAAACATGTAATGGTACACCACATGCCCCAAAGAGGGGAAACAAGGACAAAAAAATGTAGGCGACCGAGTCAATATTGTCTTTTAAAATCTCAGTTCACAGTTTCATTTCATTCAAAACAGACTTAAATTTTCCAGGCTGGATCCAGCTTTGAGATGGGGCCATGGACCAAACTTAATTGTGATTGGTTTTAAAGATGAAAAGGGTGTTACAACTTGCTATAGCTATTAGCCACTAGATATATGTGTGGTTTTTAGGCCATCTCCTTCAATTGTTGATGTTTGTACGGATAGAAAAGACATTAAATTCGAGCATTTGTTAAATTACCATTGTTTTCACAACCATTTTCCCCCACTCTCATTTTTCAGAAAAGTTTTTGGGCTCCACACATTTACCTGGTAAAATATTTTTCAATTGGGTGAAAAGCACATTGGTTAAAAATATAAATTTCTCATTTAACTTACTCTTGCACTTGGTCTTGACTCAACAATCTCTACATTGTTGTAGTGGAAAGAAGCTGAAATTGCAGCTTGCTGTAGTAAAATAGAACCTATGGAAAGAGTTGGTGCAACCAGAACCCCCTGAAATTAATGCCAAACATAATAACTGTCACATTATTGAGTCATTGATGATTTTTCCCCCTCTGGTACACAGAAGCAGGATTATATATAAAAAAGGATATGAAATTTTGAAGACTATTAAAATTCTTTGGGCATGGCTATTGCCCCTCCTAAGATTCTTCTTGCATTCCATTATAAAATTAAATGACAATTCAGTCCTTTTAACATCTCATCTCTTTCATTTTTTTATTTGACAAAGAATCATGTATTCATACATTATGTGAATTAATCATTGGTAACAAAAGTTAAGGATACTTTAATTTTACTATTTTTTTAATTTAATACAGGATACAAAAATTAAGAATTAGTTACAAGATTACACGATACGACACGATATGAAATTTTATCGAACCCGATCCAAATAAATGCGACACTACAACACAATATTTTTTTTTATAATCAAACACGATCCAATTAAAACGCGACATGACACATCACGATGCGAAATCTTATTTTTTTTTATTTAACAAGACACGACCACATAAAAGTGACACGATACGTCTTCCGAAGCAAAATTTTATTTTTTTAACAAACAGGATCCAAAAGTGACACGACACGACACGACACATAATCTTCTTTTATTTTTTTAACTAACACGATCTAATTAAAACGTAACACGACACGACATGACATGAAATCACTTTTTTATCTAATACAAACATGATTCAAATAAAAGTACGACACGATACAGAATCTTATGTTTTTACCAAACACGAAAAGAATCTAATTGAAACACAACACGAAACGAAACAACAAAATGAGATTTCATGTCGTGTTGGTAAAAAAAATAAGGTTTCGTATCATGTCGTGTTACTTTTATTTGAGTCGTGTTCGCAGTGGCGGAACTAGTGGTCGGCTGGGGGGGGGGGGGGGGGGGGGGCTCCAGCCCGCCCCCAAAAAAAAAAAAAAAAAAGGTAGTGTTAATTATTAAAAAAAAAAAAAAAGTAGTGTTAAAATTTAACTTCAGCCCACCCGAAATTTAAATTCAGCCCACCCTTAATAGGAGTTTTGATGATTTTCGTCAAAATGTTTTAAATTACCTCAAAAAAATTCCGCTCGGGGGCTCCCGCCCCCGAACCCCCGACATTAGCGCGTCCCAGCGTCAAATCCTGGTTCCGCCATTGCGTGTTCGTGTTATGTAAAAATGAGATTTCATGTCGTGTTATGCTTTAATTAGATCGTGTTAGTTAAAAAAATAAAATAAGATTTCATGTCATTTCGTGTCGCTTTGGGATCGTGTTTGTTAAAAAATAAAATTTTGTGTCGGGGCGTATCATGTCACTTTTATTGGGTCGTGTCTTGTTAAATAAAAAACTAAGAATTTGTATTGTGATGTGTCATGTCGCGTTATAATTGGATCGTGTTCGTATTTGATTATAAAAAAGATTTTGTGTCTTGTCGCGTCGCTTTTATTTGAATCGGGTTCGTGTTAGGTAAAAAGTAAAATTCCATATCGTGTGATCTTGTAATCGGTTCGTATTTTGTAAACAAATGAGTGAGTACTAAAGTGTAAATCAATTCATGAGTAAGTTGTCAATAATTACTACCGAAAGTTGTCAATTCATGAGATTTTTTGTTGTTTCGTGTCATGTTGCGTTTTAATTAGATTTTTTTTCGTGTTTGGTAAAAAATTATGATTCCATATCGGATCGTGTCACTTTTATTTGAGTCATCTTCGTGTTAAATAAAAATGTGATTTCATATCGTGTCGTGATACGTTTTAATTAGATCGTGTTAATTAAAAAAATAAAAGAAGATTTCATGTCGTGTCACTTTTGGATCCTGTTTGTTAAAAAATAAAATTTTGCATCGGGACGTATCATGTCACTTTTATTTGATCGTATCTTGTTAAATAAAAAAAATAAGATTTCGCATCGTGATGTGTCATGTCACGTTTTAATTGGATCGTGTTCGTGTTTGATTATAAAAAAAAAAGATATTGTGCCGTAGTGTTGCTTTTATTTGGATTGGGTTCGTATTCGATAAAAAATAAAATCTTGTCGTATCGTGTAATCTTGTAATTAATTCTTAATTTTTGTATTTTGTATTAAATTAAGAAATAGTAAAATTAAAGTATCCTTAAATTTTGTCACCATTTTCTTATTTTCCTTTAATGAGTAATTCACATAATGTTCACATGATTGTTTCACAAATAAAAAAATGAAATGTTAAAAGGGTTCAATTCTCATTTAATTTTATAATGAATGCAAGAAGAATATAAGGAGCGACATTAAGCCATGACCAAATTCTAATATCTCACCCTGTGCTCACCATGCTGGCCTTTTCGCAGAACGCGGATAAAGCTGATACCGTGTCCGGTTTAATGCGAGGTACATACACCACACTTCTCATCCCAAAGGCTGTTGCCTATTAGTGAAGAAAAAATATAATATATCTATAATCAATACTATAATTTTTACAAGACAATATATACATATTACATCCTCATTTTTTTCTTATTTATTCAGAGAAACATGAGAAGCTCAAGAAAAATGTGATTAAGGAAGTTAACCTGTTTCACATTGTCATAAACTGTTGAAGGGTCGGTAAAATCGACGACAACTGAAACTGCCTTTGACTGCCAAGAACTTAATTATAAGTTAATTAAAGAAACATGAAAATTGATAAGCCCATAGGTAAATGTGGGGTAATCCTATATGTTACCTGAGATATAGAACCTAATACCATAGTGAGATCATTTATTATTGGTATTTCCAGAGCCTCTTCCATGTCACACACCTAAACATAAAGATTGGAAATAAGAAACACTATATACTTATTTTTATTTTTTATTTTGCTAGCGATCGAGAGAGAGACAAACCTTTCCAATATCTTCCCCTACAAGGTGTGTGTCCACTGCACCAGCCACTTCCATTCCTCTAGCTTTTGTAACAGCAATAACAGCTGCCCTTCCTATTTCCTTGGCTGCTCCATTAATGACAACCTCTTCCCCACAAAAGTGAACAAGAGATATCTTAGTTCTTAATGTGCATTTAATGATGAAAATGGGGGAGACATTTGAAAAATTGTCACCTTAATATTGTTTGGTGACGGTTGAATTGAGCAAGATATGAAAGGCCTGATTCTGACATTTTGATAGCTCCTATAGTTTGTGGGATGAATTTTGCTGCTCAAGGTAGCCATGGCTGCTCCAAGCTCAATCACTGTTACTCAACTGCTGCATTGGGTCCAAGAAGTGTATATGTGGATAAGTTTGCTTCTTTACTACTACCATTTATTTATTTATATTTATATATCTATATAATAAAGTAGGATGGTGTTTTCACTATTCACAAATTTGGAAGACAAGTTTGCTCTTTACATATTTGAGTTCCCCCTCTTTTTAACCCTTCATTTCCTTTCCTTCTTTTACCCAAAATTCAAATACAAGGATAAAATTGGAAATTACACCTTTGGAACCTTTTTACACTTCCGAGTACACTACTATGTCTCTATCAATCGAACAACTCTCCTCCATTTGTTCTTTAGCCGAAAAAACTCTCTCGCTCTCTCTATCTCGATCGGAATAACTCTCACTCCCGACCGGATTTTTTTTGTTCAACAGGTAATGGGTTTGTCAATGGGTTTAGGTTTACCAATGGGGATTTTTTTTTGTTCAGAAGGTTTAGGTTTATCAAAGGGGATTCATTCTTATCAATGGAGATTCGATGGTGTTTTTCATGGGTGCTATAGGTAAAGCTTTTGGGTGTTTCCGTGTAAGGATATTTTGAACCTATTTTGGGTTTTTGATTTATTTTAATTGTGAATTTATCTTTGAATTCATATTTGTATTCAAGATTCTTAGATATCACCGTCGTTGACATTCATGGCCTTAAATCTTTCATTCTCAATTCTAAGTGACTTTTCAAATTTATTAACTTTGGGTTATGAGTTTGTGAGATTATTTAGTAAATGTTTATTTTTCAATTTTTTGTAAGATATTGAAAAAAAATGGAGTTAAATGAAAGTCGTGAGTGGACTTATGTGGATTATTAAGTAGACATTTCATATTCCTTTACTATGTAAACTATGCCTTGAATTCAATCACATTTTAAAGTAACTAAGGTAATTTGTATTCGATAATTATTTGCTTTTTGAATAGTTGATGATTTGGTTTTCATACCATAGAAGCTAAAGATGATTTGGTTCATAAATTTAGTTTGGAATTATTTTTAGAGTTGTAAATATGTAAGGACATACATGTTTAATAATAGTCACTTTTAGAATCCAAAATGTCCAATTTAGGTTTTTTCTTCTAGATTTAGTTTTTTGTGCATAATTTTTGTTGATATTTTTATAGAGAAAACTTAAGGTACATGAGGCATTTTGTGGACCACCTAAGGTAATACCCTCATTTTGAATTTTGAGGGGCACGTGAGAAAATAACTATTCAATTGGGGTTGTGGGTTCCTGCATTGAAAAATGTTGGAGAAGCATGCTTGAACCAAAGTTGCGACATCAAATGGTGAGTTTGTATTGCCGAGTCAATGTCGAGTATCATCTATTGTAGTGTAATGAGTCGTGTATTATAACTGGGCATGTGTTTCAATCATATGTTGTATTTTTGTTTTACCCAGTACTAAATCATATATTGGTACTGAATTCTGTAATCCTCACTCACCCTCAAAGGTCCCACGTAATTCTCGATCTAGAAATTGTTATTAATTTTGGTAATGCAGTTGATTGTAAATAATTTTGTTTCTTATTTGGTCTCAGGTGGCTCTTTGAAAACTATGGGGAGTAGCATTATATTGGAACATGTGTTTATGTCGCAAATGCTATGTGGGAATGAAAATTGGTACACCTCCTTTAAAATTATTATTGAAATGGGTAGGTATTTCTATCGAGCTTATTATCATCATTTTTAACTCATATATGTGTTCTGTTTTTGTCGATTTTAGGTTTGCTAGGGAGAAATCATTTGGACATAGGCATTTAGGGTTCTAGAGCAACTCATCGATTGTTCCGTGGTGTGTATCTTCTGAGAGTTCCACACTTTAGTTTCTAAATTCTATTTATAGAAATATATAAGTAGATTATAGTTGGAATAAGTCTTATAATGTGGGTACTTGCAACACTGCCTTATATGCAAGCATTGTGTAGAATAATTTGACCATCACTGTCTATGGAGTATTGGTTCTCCTTACACCCATTTGTGTTATTTAGGATTTTTGATGAAAGGTGCGATTCTGTTTCCATCTCTAACTAACCGTAGATCTCCTCTCTCTTTTATGTCCATCAATGGATGGGTGTATCCACATCGCAAGGGTTAGTTCCAATAAAATATCTCCTCTATTGGTAAATTTATGTATGCTGCAACAAGTTTTCAAGTCTGTGTGATTATCATGCAAAGAGAAGAAAGGGTTGGTGTGGTTCCATGGTTGGAATCACTTATCTTTACTTCCTCTTTTAAAGCATTATCACGCAACTTTTGCTCGAAAATCACGTCAGTTGACAACGAGAAAGAGTTTAGGGAATACCATTTTGGGGTTCCCTTTCTTTCTGTATAATTATTGTCGTCTTCTTTCTTTCACTATAATTATCATTTTGTGCTTCTCTTAGAATCTTGCGTGTTTAATTTTCTCTTGGTTTGTATTTTTGTTTCTTTCATGTTTAAATCCAAAGTTACAATTCATGAGTGAGTTATTCAACTATAGAGGTTTTGTATTATGCAAGTTTTTGTATTCGTGTTATGATTTTGAGTTTTTATTCCTACATTATAACATTTACTTTTTTGGGTTATAAAATATTTTTTCTTGCAGAACATATGGCACTCCATAAGTCCTCGCTTTATTTCGATACAAATGGAAGTACATATTCTTGATATATAAAGCTCTCTTAATTATTGCATTCATTTTTAATTTTTGTTTTATGGACATAGACATCCGGAGGTGAATGGGTCCGGATATAAGCATAGACACTCGAATGCCGAATTGGTCGATAGAATGGGTCGGTAAAAGCATCTGAGCATATGTCTCAGTCTCAAGCTACAATTATTATCACGTGCAGGGGAGTTTGAGCTAAGTCTTTCTTTTTAAAAACTTATGTAGTAGCCATTACAAATAATATATATATCGATTTTTGATGGTGTTTGATTGTAATACGTATGGATGTGTTTTTTATGGTAAGTCTAATTCGAAGTTGTGTATGTGGATGCAGGGGAGGTGCTTGATAAAAATAGCTCGGAGATGGGGAAGAAAAAAGTTATCATTTTGACAAGGCTATTAATATTACACAATCACAAAATTTGGTATGTTAGTGTCACTAATTCAGCATATCAGTTATATCTGTGTCACCGACATTAATTGCTTCGGTTTATATACGTACTAACTATAAAATTTTAATGACTTTTATTATGACATTGATCATTTAATGACCAATACGTACCAACAGTTATATCTGTGTCACTGATTTATGGATTTGAGTTTTGGCCGTTTTCATGGTCTTATTGAAAATTTCAATGTATGATTATAGATTATAGGTTATATATTCATCGTATGATTAATGCAAGTAAGTAGTTATGTTGGTTTTCCCATTTTTAGATTGTCATCATGGAGTGGCAGCACTGAGGCAAACATTATGTATATCTTGAATTTTTAAACCTCTCTATATATGACCAAATTATGGAATGTTTAGCTGGTGGAGTGTTTTAGCTCATATTCAATACCCGTGGAATGTTTTAGCTCATATTCATTACCTGTGGAATTGATGTAGAGGACGCTCTTAATTAATATATTACATTTTGGCATTTAATTAATTATCCTGCTTTGATTTGGTCCTACTAGAATACTACTACTTTAAGGATCAAATTTTCCATCAGATATGTACTAAAATGGTTGCCATCATCTGCTACCTTAACTCTGTATGCTGAGTTTAGAACACCAACCTGTGAGTTAAAGCAATATACTTCATATGTGATCAATTTGAACATAAGATTTCATCATAATTCTTCGTTTGTATTGATATTTATGTGTGGAGAACTCCTTGAAATAGTTTACAGTGGCTACAGATAGTAATTGAAAGTACAACTCTGGTTTATTTACATGTTTTTGGGCATTGTTCTTTTGGGACAAAGGTTTCTTACCTTCATGGTGGGCAGCTGTAGCTGACACCGTTTCCTCATAGCTCTGTGGTTGTAATAGATCGATGGATTTTGATTTCTTCTTCACATGATTTCTTCTAAATATTTTAGGTGTATTATAATATGTGATTCGATAGTCCCCCTTCACAATCTCACAAACAAACCCCTAAAAATAGAATATATCTTTCCTCTGTCTAGCAGTTGTCCTCCCAGCAGTAGCAGTCGTCCTGCTATCCAGCCGTCGTCTGCCCAACAACAACAACCGTCCTACTATCTAGCCATCGTTCACCTAGCATCAGTAGCCATTCTGCTATCTAGCCTTCGTCTACCCAGCAGCATCAGCCATCCTTCTATCCAGCCTTCCACCCGCGGGCAGCCTACCTCCGTTCGACGCTACTCAGGTATGAAGATATATATTTTTTTCGTTTTTTTCTACTGTTTTTAGGAGTTTTTTTCCCTTTCTTTATTTAAAGATTAGATTAGACATTTGATTATAATTTGATTAGGAATTTTTTTCCCTTTTTTATTTTCATTCAGATTCGTATGTGGCACCGGGATTTAAGGGATAAAACGGTGTTGAAACCAACTCCAGCAGTAGCAATGGGGAGATGTATATTTGTTTATATCTTTCAATTTTTGTGAGTTTGTTTTAACTTTATTCGAACCCAAACATGGTGAGATGTATATTTGTTTATACTTCCAATTTTTGTGAGTTTGTTGTAGTTGTGTTCAAACAGATACAACCAAATCACGCGCCAAATTGTATTCGAACCAAATCACACGTTAATTTTTGTGAGTTTATTTTTGGGGATTAACTGTCAATTTTTGTGTATGATTGAACAGGATGAAAAGGTTATTTGGAACACTGAAACAACCAAGAACGTGGAATTGATTTTTCAAGCCATGAGAAAGCGATGGTTTTCTTTTAGCTCTTTATTACTTTTATGTTATCTATAGTTTTAGGTAATGAACTTAGAAAATGATGGTTTTCAATATGATGTATGTAATGAACATAGTAAGTTTTCAATATGATATATGTAATGAACATAGCTTTCACTTTACTATCAGAATGCATGTAATGAACATAGTAAAAATAAGAGTTATATTGTTTCGATTTTAAACTGTCATATACTACTTGAATGTTGATGGTTCTCTTTTTGTAAGTTTATTCGTTTGTATTATTATAGTATTTGATGGCCACTAAAGTCTTCATTGTGTACTATTCTATGTATAGAAAAGCTAGCATAAGAGATAAATAAAGGGTCTGTATCTGTTGAAGGAGTTGAAGCCAAGCTATGGCAGGTTCTCGAGACACTACGACAGGAGGTGCTTGGGAAAATGAGTGCACATTCAAAGAGTGATGTACCTATCATCACACCTAATGAACTTGCTAAGGTAGACGTGTTCGTATTTGGATTCCCCGTGAGATTTGGAACGATGGCGACTCAATTCAAAGCATTTTTAGAGGCAACTAGAGGCCTATGGAGAACACAACAGCTTGCGACAAATCTGCTGACATCTTCTATAGCACCGAATCCCAAGATGGTGGACAAGAAACAACAACGGTAACAGCCATTACTCAAGATATATCACTGTTAATCACGTTTGTTTATAAGATATCTGAGATGGACTATTAGCATTATTGTTGGAATATATTTTGTTTCTTAAATAGGTTGATAGTCATATAAACAAAAGAGATTTTGTCTGAAATTTTAAGATTGTGTACACTGCTTTTTTAGACGAATCTTTCTTAGCTATTGATAATCACCTTATTGAAATATTTTGGATATTTTATTACTAAAGATGCCAATAAGGGTCTATGGTGTATTCGTATTAGCGGTTTATATATGGATATTGTTAAATAGGTGATGTTCTTTATACTAGGTCCTGGACATTATTTTTTTATACTTTGAGCATGTGGATACTCATATAAACAAAGGAAAAAATAATTTAGGAAAAAATATCCGTCCTTCAGAAAAATTTATTACGATTGATATTTTGAAAAATTATACTATAATACAAAACTTTTATGACTTGACCACACGATTCATACTCAGGAGAATTGTCGGCGTGCCTTCAGGCACGGGCATACCCTAGTATATATATATATATATATATATATATAGAGAGAGAGAGAGAGATATTTTAAGATAAAAGTTTTGTGTTTTTTACCAGACCAGTATGCGTGACAGTGACTTCGGTCCTTGTTTGCGTAAGTTCCATGAATCTATTTTTGTATGGTTAATTTCCAAATCAATAACTTAAACTATCTCAACATTTGTAAATAATACACTAACATCTATTAAGTTCGTTTCCCACGTATTTCACTACAAGAAAAATGATTTTTTGTGACGGAAAAAATTCGACACAAAAAAAGAGAAAAATTTGTCCAAAATATTACTTGTGAACGGATTAAATGCCTTTTGCGAAAATTTTGTATGAGCCACAAGCTCAGATATGACAAAAGTTTTGTTTCGCCACAAAAACAATCTTAAATAGAAAAAAAAATTGACGAATTTTTTGTCGATTTTTGTTGCTGCACAAATTCTAGTCATATATGCATATTATTACAAGTGTTTGTGTCGAACATAGTTGTCCTAAACATTATTTGTGAAGAAATTTTTTCCCGTCATAAAAATTCATTTGTGTTACGAGACAAAAATATCATTTAAAAAATCTTTTATGAGACAATTTTAGAACACGACAAATACTCAATTTATGATGCACTTTTCATCACAAAAGTTTGGTCACATATTCGGCTCACCATATATGTGGAGTTTGGCTCAAAATACACAAAACTCATATTTTTTCCCAAAGGCGTGACCAACAAGGTTTTTCTCACGGGCCGCGGATGGGACATAAGTCCACGAAAGGGGGGATGGATTCAGGGGAAACCCACGACCAACGAAGGCCCAAGTTCGCTGCAGCAAACGGGCATCAGATTAAGTTCGAAAATAGATTTTGTAGTGGGGTTATTTTGGGGGTTTGACCACAAATGTGTTCCACATATAAAAGGAAGCTTATGAAGGTTAAAACCCTTAGGCTTTGACTACTCTCTTGAGAGCTAAAAAGAGAGAAGCTTCTTCCAAAGGTGAGAGTTTGGGGAGGGATTTTCGTTCTTACCCATAAGTATTGCTCAAATGTAGAACAAGCGTGTGAGTGTGATTGTTTCATGTATAGTAGCTGTAGAGTCGGCAATATTGGTAAATTAGGAGGATTCCGCCCACTAACCACCCAAAACAATATTCATTGGTCCTATCATTTGTTGTCCGGATTAAAATGGGTTTCATGGCCAACTTTTTCGGTTCAAAGCGGGTTATTGATTGGTCAAAGACGGGTGATGAGGGGGAGTGCGACTTTATTGCAACTGTGTAAATTATGTCCCAACCTTCTTTCTCTAACTATTTCTTAATTTCTCTCTCTCTACAACAACTCACGGGAGGAAAGGGAAGGGTTGACCCAAACCAACCTGGTTTTTGTACCGCTCAAATCCAAACCAGCACATGCTAGAAACTGTTTTTGAACCGTCCAAATGTAATACATACTATTTCTGACCCGCCCACATCCGCCAACAACCGCCCATTTTTCGGTTCTAAGTAGATGTGCTCAAAATGTATTATGTGGAGAATTTCTCACCGAGTCACATGGGAGAGTGATACACCAGATTGAGTACATACGAAAGACTTGGAAAACACTCGAAAGCAAGAGATTGAGAGGGTTCTAGGCTTAGAGCTGAGATTCACTTAGGTGGAGAGTTCATGTATAATGACTATCTGGGATTTGAGTAGGAGAATAGAGGGTTTGTGATTAATCCTGTGTATTATTGAGTGTACTTATAATTTCTTCAAATATAGTAGAATCGAGCCTTACCATGGATGTAGTTGTTGTTGAGTGGAAATTAGAACTCTGCTAATTTCTCGACAATAATATTGTGAGGACCTTGGAATTCAATTCATGAAGAAAATATACTTCAGGCATAAATAACACAAGCAAGAGTATCAGAAAATAGGCTCACACACACAAGACTAGGATATACGTTATTCACCAATTTGGTTACGTTTTCATCTGACACCATTCTTTCACTATAATAATGTTGTTTACAAAACACACACAATGTATCACAAGCACTCTGGAAATATGCACTCTGTATTTTCTAGCTTACACTCAGCACTCTGAAAATACGCACTCTGTATCTTTTGGCTTACAATACCACCGTCAAAATACTCACTCCATATTTTTAGTGACATTATAAAAATACGCACTTTGTATTTTCTAACTCGCAATTATAACACCACTCACTCCGTATTTTCTCTGCTAGCATTCTGAAATACGCATTCTATATTATCTGGATCACTCACAATATCAGAAAATACTCACTCTGTATTTTCTCTGCTAAACACTACATGTGTTTCTCTACTACTACTGTTGTCACAACTCTTGGTTTGGTATTGATGTTGGTGCTGGTATTAATGTTGATGTTGTACACATTGAACACACACACACACACCTTGGATTGAACTCAAACCTCCAATTTATAAACCTTAACCATTTTGGACACCAAGTATTCCAACCTGGGCACCAAGTATACTAGCCCACCAAGTACTCCAACTTGGGCACCTATTTTACTTGGTCACCAAGTACTCCAATTTTGGCACCGAGAAATCCAATTTATATTCCCACTTTAATAGTAGTTAAGTTGGTGAACCACGTATATTTTGTTGTTGTCTCTTTTGTTTATGTCTTTATTATGGTTGCCATTATTACTATTTTATCTTGATTACATCGAAGTCATGGTTGATTGAAGGTTGACCGAACAAATTGGGTATTGGGTCACAAAAATATATTATTAAATTATATTTCATACTGCTCCCACCTAATATTTTTATGTGATTAATTACTCAAAATAACATTATAAAAATATAAAATAAAGTACAATAAAAAAGAAAATACGTTAATTATTAAAAGAAGTAAATCTAGTGCATTTTAGATTACAGTAATGCAAGAATCACATAAGTTCATATTACGATTTTTATTTTATAAAAAAGATGTAAATATGTATTTATATTTCAGAAGTTCATTACAAAGTTTAGAAGAAAAAAAATGTATATATCCTCAAGTTTTCCTTTTCATAAAAAAATATAATTACGTTAGTGTGAAATAAGTTCATTGTATTAATCTGCAAATTTAATTTTACAGTGAAAAAAATGCAAATATAATTTTGTTACTTAGCGGTGGAGCGACAATAATAAGGCGATGAAGGGTGGTTCAATGTATTACATCTAAAATATAAAAAAACATATAGAAATTATAAAAAATTTGACATTGCAGAATTAATTTTTGCCCTCTAACAAAGTAGTAGTTGTGGCAGGAGTTTCGATTACAGGAGGTTCAGTGACATTTGTAGTACAATATTTGAAAAAAAGAAGATTTTATATTTTTATTAATAAATAAAACACCTCATTCTAAGCAAAGCAACATATAGCGGATGAATTTAAAAAGAAAAGTAAATGATAAATTGATTATTTTTTAAAAAAAATAATTAATTGGGGACAAATAAATTTGGACTATTTTTATTAAAAAAAATGATTGCTTTTTCGTGGAATAGACTATGGATATAAAAAAAAATGAAGGAAATACTAAAATAATTGTATTTTAAGATGGTAAAAGAGAATTTTTTATACAGAATAATTGTAGGAACTCATTTTATAGAAAAATTATTATGGTCCTATACATATCATGAAATTATTAACAATTCATTTTTTTTACATTTCTCCTAGAAAAATAAACAAAATTAGTTAATGACAATTAAAACAGAGACTAGATTTATAAAAGAATTGTTGATTATTCTAAAAATGAAGATGATACAAAAATAATTATATTTTAGGAGGAGAAGGATATTTTTTGTATTGAGTAAATTTATGTACTAATTTTATAACAGAATAGATAACATGTTAAGAATTGCGTTATCTACATTGCCCCCATTCAGATATTTAAATACGTTTTCTCATCACCAAATCAATCAAAAAGTCAAAAAAGCACCCAACACTACAAAAAAAGTACTTTTTAATACTGGATCTTTTGAGACGACTAAATTTGAGTCCCTAAAACCATCCTTTTGAGACGGCTAAAATTTATGGTCTTAAAAACTAGTAGTTTTTAAGACTCCTTTAATTACCCGTCCCAAAAAACAATACTAAAGAGACGGAAAACTAGTAGCCGTCTCAAAAGGTATGCCTTATGAGACGCAAATTTCTAGCCGTCTCAAAAGATATACCTTATGAGACGGCTAATTTTTTTCCCACGTTTAAAACTTTATCTTTCTAGTCTTCGTACTTATTTTATTAGCATTCTAGATAAAAAAAAAAAGAGGGAAAGAAAACTCCAAAACAATACCTAAAAATCCCGCCACTTTTTTTACCCAGGCAAAACCTCACCCCGCCCAATTTTCTCTCTCGCTCTCATTGATCGGTTCCTTTGACAATCGCAGGTGCTCCGAGTTTCCAAAATTCTCTGTGGTGCTCTAAGGTAAGTCGTATTATTCCTCTTTACTAATGAATATGGCTGGATTTGTGTGATTTTTTTTCCTTTATCTACATCTACAATTTCATATATAGAAAGAATATTACACATATGTTATGTGTAAAATGATTGCATGTTTGTCTCTAGGTATGTTAATAAGGGTTCAAAAATTTTGGGCCATATAAACAATGTGTGTGTGTGTGTATGTGTATGTGTATGTGTATGTTGTTAAATAAAAATTTATTACTATTATGAGTGTTTCTTTAGGTAAATTTTATTTATAAAGTTACTATTGCTTAAAAGAGGTGGTACAAATTAACATGGGAATGGGCCATATATAGATAGAAGCTCAAGAATAACAAATGGCACACATGAGCGAAAAACACAATTTAAATTGATTACAAAGAATTAATGAGACTATATATAGACAAAAATAAAACAAAATTGTAATAAGGGTTGTTGCATCAACATCCAAACTAAATGACTATATGCCAACTACAAGGCTGCCTGGAGATGTAACTGTCTCACTTAATTGTAATAAGAGAAAATTTGTTCAATCTTAAATATCGCATTGGTAATTTTACTATGACACGATATCGAGTATAACATCACCATTAAATGACTGGCACTGAGTTATGGGTCTAACAAGGAATCACTATATGTATGCACAAATACTCCTGAAGCCAAAGCTAGGTCTATTGGTATTAAGTCATGGTGAACCGAACCTAATATTGATAGAAAATTAGTCATGGTGAACTGGACTTAATACTACTCTAACCTTTGACTTATGTGGATTAATCGAGGAACTTTTTAAACTTATGAAGATTGATTCGAGTCCGAGGAGGGAACAAGTGATTACCCAATCAAATATTAACCAAACATGTTATCATATAACAAATTGACAAAGAATCCTATTGGGACCATTTCATATAAGTGGAATATTAATTTTGACTAATTGACATTAATTTTTTCTGCAGGTGGCAATTTTTGTAGAACATGCAATGATGAGCAGTGATTTTGTCGGTCGTACGCTTTAAGATTGAGGGATTGCTTTGATAAAAATATTTCGTATTTTGGAGTATAAGAAATTAATGTATTTTTATTGTCAAGTCGAATATTTGAACTTAGTGTTGTAATTTTTGTTTTGATGAATATTTAGAGATGCTTGTAAGAATCTAACTATTGTTGAATGAAAATTATTCGTTGTGTTGGTTCAAAATCATCTTATGTAATATATTTTATGATTTTTCGTTGTGTTTTGTTGTCTTAAATGTAATTCAGTTATATATTAATTTGAGCGATAGATTTTATTGTCCACAATATATTAGCGTAAAATTTTTTAGATCTCTTTACCTTTTGGGGGATGGTTAAAACTGTTCCAAAAATATATTAAAGACGGTTATATTGCTGTCTCAAAAAGATCTTTTAAAATAGTAACCTTTTGAGACAGATTAATTTTCGTCTCGAAAGCACTCTTTTGGGACATCTCTCTTGCCGTCTCAAAAGGGTCATACAAAATGGTGAGCTTTTGAGACGGATCTGTTCCCGTCTCAAAAAACTCTTTTGAGACGGTTATGGTGTCACAAAAAGTATTTATAACCCCCTATCAAAAAGACCCCCCCTAGCCGTCCCAAATAGCGTCCCAAAAAGTATTTGAGACGGATAAACCATCTTTTGTGACTGTTAGGCCACCGTCTCAAAAGCAATTTTTTTTTGTAGTGCAAGGAAAAAAAAATGTTATCTACTAATGTTTGAAACAGGGTCTTTGTTCAAAAACTCATAAAAATTGAAAGCAAAGAAAGATGAATGCATATAGAATATTGAACCCAAAGAGGGGCCCGCGCCATGTGATTGTGTGTGCGCGTGGCTTTGGATGTTTACGTATGTGTGTGTATGAGAGAGATCGAGAGAGAGAGAACGAACCAGAGTGAGGGAGCAGCACTTGCTACTGCTGTGAGAGGTGATGAGTGTTTCAAAATGTTTATGATATGGGGGGTTCGGTGGATAATGGTTTAAACGAGTTTTTATACGAGGTAAATGAATGGCTTGGATTAATTTTTAAAATAAAGGATAATGATAATTCACAATGGGAGCACACACACATGTGTATATAAATATACTGTATTGTTCTTTTGCGAATTTTCTCACATTTTAACTATATGGATTGGATACGTGTCACCTGACGGTGCGCTAAAAAGAGAGAGAGAGAGTGCTATAATCGGAGAGTGCTATAATTTAGCCGATAAGTTATATGATCACCGTCAGGTGACACATATACAGTCCACACTATTAAAATAAATGACAGTATGCACAAGAGCATTATTACACACACACACATAAATGGGTCAAATATACGCCACTTTATAATATAAAAATTGACATATTTACCGATTATTTTAAAATAGTAAAAAATTTCATTTTGAGCGGATTTTTTTGTAGGTTCGTTAAAATGTTTAAATATCGTACAAAAAAATCAGTGCATTTTAAAAAATGGTCATTTTTTAGGTCTTTTCTTTGAGTGGGGATGTCAATTTAATCTGACCCGTAGAGTTTCCGTCCCTACTGGAGCAGATTTTAAAACCCGATTCGGATTTAAAAAAATATGTTTATTGAACGGAGCAGGTTCGAATTTAATATATATAAGTCCGTCCCGCCCTATTTGTTTCTTACATAGACTTAAATACCATTCTTTATTATATTTTTACACTTTCCACCACCCACATATATAAGCTAAAGCCATCTCCAGTTGGAGGATGCAAAAAAATGTAAACTAGATTGTTTGGGTTACATTTTGTGGTGTGTTTTCATAGTGGGAAAATGTAAAACAAGCTTCGACGGTTGTGTTTCACCCTACCAGCGGTGGGGCATACCTTGGGCGGTAATGCCTTACCCGTCCAGCTCTCCCATTACCCAAAACCAAAATCTGCCCGTTATATCCTACCGTTGAGATATATCCATTTCTAAAACAATTATTTATAAAACCACCCCTATAAATACAAGACTTATTCCCTAATTTTTATCACACACAAAAAATTATCTCTTCCTATATCCCATATACCATACACATAGATTCTATAAAGTCAATTTCCCCCCTAAAATGCATCTGATATAAATGACGAAATATTTTACCATGGAGGAAATATTTGAACTATATTATCCCGGAATAGGCCACTCAGACAATAAACGACGAAATATTTCATGCAAAACGCTAAAAGCGAACATGTTTCATTGGCGTCAACAAGCTCCGGAGCATAAATTAGCGAGCGCAAAACAAATCGATTGATCTTTTATTATTTTTGTCATAAGCTCCATATTTTTTCCGACATGACATAATTCAGTGTTTCCGAATTGGGCAACTTATTTACATGACTTAGACGACATGTCTGTTAAGGATTGGGATTTTGCTATTCTTGCATGAGTTTACTACACACTTGATGCATGCACTACAAATGCATATAATACAGTTAATTGTATTTGGAAAACTGTAGAGGTAAAGTCTTCACGAATTGAACATTTTATTTTTGTCCATAAAATTTATATATAGTTACTTTATGATTATACCAATTATTAATGAATTGTTTTTCAAAATCGCAGTACTTCATCTATGAGTACATCCACACGATGTCTCCCATCTTATACGATGAAGTAGTGGAAAGATGGCCGCGTATTTTACGATGGGTTAGTAATCAACGTGGTGCTCTAATGGGACACATGCGGTTTAAAAATTCGGCCATGCAGGAGGAACTAAAAATGCGATCTCCCGCGTCATTTATATGGCAACCTTTTATGGGATTACTAGAAAACTAGTTTGATGCCGCTATAGTTGCTCATGATTTGGTTTAGAGATGGTACATCCTTTTTGATCCCGAGTTAGCTAGGACTTGGTATCTCGGAGACCGCTGCTATCGGCAAATGACAAGTCACATTGCTATTCCCAAAACCCCACCATACCCTATGGCATTCATTCCTAGAAATATATATATGCAACAAAGCGACAATTGACAACCTTCAACTGCTCGTGTCACGAGGTCATCATAGGAGGAATGGTTTACATACTGGAAAGTTATGGGTAAGGGTGAAATACTACCCACAATATCTCGGTGTCATAACCATGACGGGGGTGGGTTTGCCTCGATTGTACCCTCTGATGCCCATCGCACCGATAAATAGATTGGAGGCTCAACATATGTAAAACATACAGGGGCAATCTTCTTCCTCAAATCTGATACCCTTATCACGGGAATTTGAAGTTACAAATTTAAGTGGGGATGCGGGGATTTACATGACTATTTGAAAATTGCCGAGACAATGGCGATTGAGACTTTAAAATGTTTCCGTAGGGTTGCGGTGAAGGTGTTTAGCCCGGAGTATTGTCGCAAACCTACAACCGAAGATACTTCCCATATGAAGCTTGATAATTGTAATACCCCGTACTTTTGGCTATATTTATTTTTGGGATTAATTAATTAAATGCGTATTAATTGGAAATTAATCCGGGTTATATATACTAACGAGATGCGAGTTGGTATTTGATTATGTGCATACATGTTTTTATATATGAATTTGGAATTATAAAATTTGTCGTGAGATTGATATACGGCATTTGAGAATTTTGTTGAGACGCGTGTGACCGCCGCGTCATGGTATATTATTTTAATTATAAAAAGTGATTTTTATTTCTATCATCCGTATGGTCGTTTTGAGTGCGCCAACGCGTTCGGAAGGGTCGAGATAGTCAGAAAACACTAGTCGGGAGTATAGTTTGGGTCCCGGGGTATTTTTAGGCCGTACCGGTAATATAAAGGGTATTTTGGTAATTTCGTATTTTTAGGAATTAAAAATGACGAAAATTAGAGATGTAAATCTGATGTGGATTAAACCCACTAAACCCACTAACCTACCCATATTAACCTAGAAGGCTACGTAAGTTATTAGAAGAGTTTTCTAAGTTTCCCAAATCAAACCCTAGCCACCTTAAGCCACCATTGGAGAAGAAGCTTGGAGAGAGGGAATTCTGCAGAAAAATCTTCATCAAACCATCATCCAAACTCAGAGACAACCAAGGCAAGTGACTTAATTCCATTTAATTTCAAAGAATGTTCTTTCCATGTTAGAAAAATTCGAATTTTGTGTTTGTTCTTGGTGAAATATGAAAACCCATGTAGTTTGGAGTTTAGAACTTGAAAATTTTGAAGAGAATTGCATGTAGAATGATAGGTAGATGATTATTCTCATGATAATGTGATTAGAAGAAATTAAAACGGATTAAATTCTGGGATTTGATGATGATATAAATCTAGGGTTCATGTTCTTGATAAAATTGGGGAAAAGTATAAAATCTTGTGATTTAATGATGTTTAGGATGCATTAATGCCTTAAAAGATGTTAGTTTATGACCTAAGCATGTTTTAGTATGATTAGAGGACTTAAAACATTGTTAGAACGAACTTTGGAGAAGACTTGAGGTGTTAAAAATGGTGAGAAACGTAACTAAGAAAATCTGGGACGAAACTGGCAGGTTGTTAGAAGCCCCTACCCAGGTCTTTCGAACGAACTCGTTCGAATGAGCTTCTAATGAATTGACCAGTCGTTCTAACGAAAGGGAGCCTCGTTCGATAACTTCGTTCGAACGAGATCTCGTTAGAAGGGACAGTTCGTTCGAACGAACTGGAATCTCGTTCGAACAGTCTCGTTCGAACGAGACTTCTAACGAGTTGACAGAGGAATCTCGTTCGAACAGTCTCGTTCGAACGAGACTTCTAACGAGTTGACAGTTTGGTCCTTTTTTGACTGTTTTGATTTTTGGAGTCCCGTAAACTTGTTCGAGGATATAGGTAACATTCCGATGATGATGTAATGGTAGAATTGGGACTTTTAGGTATTTATGAGAAGGAAATTATATACGAGAGTTAAATTAATTGGACGGTTTGGGTTGAGACGTGAGTGTCTACTACGACGTGAGTAAATTATGGCGCGTATGATTATAAACCGAAATAGTATAAATAGTGATAATTACAAGTTAGTACGAGAAAGTGATATGTACTACGATTAAACTACGAGATTACTAAGACGTGTGTTTACTTAGTATTGGTATATAAATTGTGTGTATGACATACCTACCATAATTGCTATCACGGGAGGTTTGCGTTCGCTTAGGGCCCTCTAGTCCTTGTGTTTCCCGGATTTAGACTGGTTACCTTAATGAACATAGGTCATAGAAAGACTTATTGGGATATTAATAAGTCCGCTGATCGTAGGAGCGTAGGTATGTGCGTGACCTATGTGATGTGACTGTGTTTGCCTCCATTATTTATGATGTTGTTATCTGTGAAATATTCCTGAGAGATTCGAAATATGTAATCCTTATGTACGTGATGTACCGGGATGGATAGCAGAGTATGTGTGCACCACAGCTTAGTTCTCGGGGTGCTTATATTGTATATTTATGATGTGAATAATATACACTAAATTAATGGGAACCTTCATGTTATTGTTGTGAATATAATTACGGTATTGCTTCGAGATATATAAAGAGTTAACTGATAGTGCTATATATTGCATTTTGAGCATCTGAGTTTGCGTTAAACCCCTATTTAATTTCGAGCGTTATAATGTTAGTAGAACCGAGTAATAAGGGTAGGACCTATGGTAGTCTAGCTAGATATGATGGTACTTAGCTAGTGATTTGTGTCGATATAGATGGGTACTTACGTTAGGAGTGCACAGTTAGAAGAGAGGTGAGAATATCATGTGAGTGCACGTCCTAACATGTACTTTGCATTTAATGTTTTAAATGTTTTTAAAGCACTTGAAGGTTTTTAAAATATAACTCCACATTCGGGCTCTGACCCGTTTGCTTTTCAAATCTATTTTCTTTGTAAAACCATTTTAGGTGCCCAGCCACAAGGACACCATGCATAGGATACTCATTCAGGTGACGAGCTGTAGCTGTTTGTGGAAGCTACAGGGATTTGCTTGTAGACGCTTCTATCGCTTGGATTCCAGATTCATTATCTATCAGTTGTAGGGCATGTTGCCCATTTCTATTAGAGTTACATTTCCATTTCAGTTTCAGACTTTGGCATGTACTGTTTTAGTTTTCGGTTTACTTATTTCAGTTATGGGATTGTAGTGAGGAGTTTTCCTCCAGACTTTATTTACGTTATGTGATGTTCATTCTATTTACTTCAGTATGGTGAATGATGTTATTATTCGTTATTATCACTTGTTGCATGTTAATCAGACTTTAATTAAAATTTGGCACTTACTTTTTAAATACTAGGTGGTTAGTAATCATTAAAATGTTTTCGAAAGTGATGCTATTAACTGGACCAACTTGACATTTTGAATTAATTTAATAAAGGAGTAGCTACCCGGTATTTAATTAGTCGGGGTGTCACAGGTGGTATCAGAGCATCAGGTTCTAGTGTCCTTTAGGATCTGACGGCTTATTATGTTTTCGCTAAGTTTCTTTGATATAGAGCCCTATATTTTAGGACTGTTGTACTCTTTTTGTGTATGCTTCGTTCTTCAGCTATCTTAAGTTTATAAACAGCGAACTTATAAACTTTGTTCTTATTTCAGATGCCTCCACGACGTGCACGACGAGTTCCCAGGGATGCAACGCCTGAACCCCAGCCCGCTCCAGTTCAGGGCATGATGAACGCCGCTGAGGTTGCAGCTATAGTAGCCCAAGCGGTAAATGCCGCCATTGCTGTTGTTCAGTAGGCACCACCTCTGGCGCCGGTTGCCGCGCCAGTATAGGCTAATGCATTCCCGTCTGCTTGGGAACGTGTACGTGACGCTTTTCAGAAAGCGCATCCGCCAGAGTTTGCAGGTAGCTCAGATGTGGTAGTCTCGAGCCAATGGAGGAAGGACATGCAGAGGCACTTAAGGATGTATGAGTGCACGGATGTCCAGAAGCAGGTGCTAGCTACTTTCAAGCTAGTTGGTTCTGCACTACAGTGGTGGGAATCTATTACCACCATGGAGGAGAGGGATACTCTCACGATTCATGAGTTTTGGGAGCGGTTCGACCGCAAGTACTTTTCGTCAGCTGTTCGTACGGAAATGAGGAGGAGATTGATGAGTCTGAAGCAGGAAGGTAAGACTGTGGCCGAGTATGAGGCCGAGTTCACGAATCTGTTGAATATCGTTCCAGATGAGATACCAACAAAGAAGAAGAAGATTGAGAAGTTCACGGACGGGTTGACTTGGAGGATCCGTCAGTATCTGCTAGGGAACCTATCGTTGGCCACTTATTCTGATATGGTTAATGCTGCATTGTTACACTTCCAGGACCACCGTTTTCATATGGCCGAGGGTAAGAGGTCGGGGGAGTCTAGCCATCAGGGCAGGACTGGAGGACATTGTGCCAGTGGGGCACAATCTGGTCAGGGGCAGAGACAGAATGAGCAGGGCTCCCAGCAGGGGGATAATAAGAGGTTCCGATCAGGGAACTACAGACAGGGACAGGGAGGTTTCCGTCAGGGCCATCAGGGTCCAAACGGCCATCAGGGCCAACAGGGGCAGAATGGACAGCAGTTTCACCAGGGCTAGTAGGGCCAAGGGAGGAACGGTAACGGCCACCAGGGCCGGGGACAGCAGGGACAGAGAGGAGGGAACTTCCCAGGGAAGTGCTTTGTTTGTGGCAAGACTGGACATAAGCGACAGGATTGTCCTGATAGGGGCAGGGCCCCACAGCAGCAGCAACAGGGTGCTCGCCAGGAGCCACAGAGGCCTATGTTTCCCGCCGCTCTTCCCGCACCGCCACAGATGGCAGCATTGCCACCCATTCCAGCAGTCCCAGTTCAGCAGGGGCAGTTACAGTATGGACGTGTCTACAACGTCCACCAGGCTGCATTTCCACAGGCACCGCCCGCGATTGAGGGTACGTTTCCTATCCATGGCACTATGGGTCGGGTATTATTTGATACGCGTGCTATACACTATTTTATAGCTACACACTTCGCGAAAGCTTTAGGATTGTTAGCTACGGCAGAGAGCACAGTGACATGTGTCGACTCACCATTGGGGAGTGGGTCCCTTATTTTCTTTATATGCCGGGGAGTGGGGGTAGAGATTGGTGGTTTGGTATTACCTGCAGACATGTTAGTATTAGATATGCATGTTCACGATGTGATTATCGGTATGGATTGGCTCGTAGCTTATAGGGCCATGATTGATTGCTTCAGTGGGAGCATTGTTTTTGCCATTCCGGGGCAAGAGATGTTTATAGTGGCGATGCCTCGCCCAGAGGGAGGATCGACCGCTCATATGTATTACATTGAGGAGGATACCTCTAAGGAGGTAGTGATTCCTTTAGATTCTATCCTAGTAGTCAGGGAGTATTCGGATGTGTTTCAGGAGATACCAGGCTTACCACCCAGTCGAGAGATAGACTTTGTTATAGATTTACTACCGGGTACGAGACCTATAGCACGCGCACCGTACCGTATGGCTCCAGCTGAGATGAGGGAGTTACGGGATCAGATAGAGCAGCTGTTAGGTCAGGGCTTTATTCGCAGGAGTACCTCACCTTGGGGCGCTCCAGTCCTGTTTGTGAAGAAGAGGGACGGTTCACTGAGATTGTGTGTGGACTACCGAGAGTTGAATAAGGTCACGATACGGAATAAGTATCCGTTGCCTCGAATCGATGACTTATTCGACCAATTGAGAGGAGATTCTTTCTTCTCGAAGATTGATTTGAGATCGGGATACCATCAGTTGCGTATCAGGGAGGAGGATGTCTCGAAGACCGCGTTCTTGTCGAGATATGGTTCTTACGAGTTTCGGGTTATGCCTTTCGGTTTGACCAACGCTCCAGCAGTGTTTATGGACTTGATGAACAGAGTGTTCAGGGATTTCCTAGACCAATTTGTCATTGTCTTCATTGATGATATTCTGGTTTACTCCCAGACAGAGGAGGAGCACGCCGAGCATTTGAGGCAGGTTTTGCAGACACTTCGCAGAACGAGTTGTATGCAAAATATGAGAAGTGCGGGTTTTGGCTGAAGGAAGTCCAGTTTTTGGGACACATTATTTCCGACCGGGGAATATCTGTTGATCCGGGGAAGGTATCCGCGGTGAGGGAGTGGGGATAACCCACGACACCAACGGAGATTCGTAGTTTCTTGGGTCTAGCAGGATACTACAGGAGGTTTATTCGGGGTTTCTCGGAGATAGCAGGTCCTTTGACACATCTGACTCGTAAGGGTGTGCCGTACATCTGGAGTGATGCATGTCAGTTGGCATTCGATGAATTGAAGGACAAATTGACCTCAGCACCTGTGTTAGCATTGCCGAGATCGGGAGTTGAGTATTTGGTTTACACCGATGCATCTTTGCAAAGACTGCGAGGTGTATTGCAGCAGGAGAGATAGGCCATAGCTTATGCTTCCCGTAAGCTTAAGCCTCAAGAGAAGAATTACCCTACGCATGATTTGGAGTTGGCGGCAGTGGTATTTGCCCTACGGATTTGGAGGCACTATCTTTTGGGGGAGAAGTTCCAACTGTTCACGGACCACAAGTCCCTACAGTATCTGTTCACGCAGAAGGAATTGAATATGCGGCAGCGTAGGTGGCTTGAGTTTGTGAAGGACTACCAGTTCGACATCCAGTATCACCTAGGTAAGGCTAACGTGGTAGCAGACGCGTTGAGCCGTAGGCCAGCAGATGAGGTGGCAGAGGTGTGGAAGGCTAAGTGGAAGGAATTGGAACACCAGGATGCAGTGGCCCGATCTTTCATGTCTGTGATGACCGTTACACCACAGATTATCACGAAGGTAGTACGGGCACATGCCAATGACTCGTTCTGTCAGGAGCAGATAGTTCGGTTACTAGCAGAGGGAGACGAGTCCTATACCGTTAGCTCAGATGGGGGATTGCGCTTCAATGGGAGATTGGTAGTTCCGGAAGGGGAGGAATTGCGACATGATGTGATGGCAGAGTCGCACGGCTCACGGTTCGCGGTACATCCCGGAGGGGACAAAATGCACCAAGACATGAGATGCCAGTATTGGTGGAGCGGTATGCAGAGATATATCGCTGAGTTTGTTTCGAAATGCGCCACTTGTCAACTTGTAAAAGTGGATCATCAGAGACCGGCAGGATTGCTATAGCCATTGGAAGTCCCGGTGTGGATGTGGGAGAGTATATCCATGGACTTTATCACGGGGTTGCCTACGTCGCAAAGGGGTCACGACTCCGTTTGGGTAATTGTGGACAGGTTGTCCAAGGTCGCTCATTTTTTACCCGTAAGGACTGACTACACTACGTGACAGTATGCCCAGCTCTTCATTTCAGAGATTGTGAGACTTCACGGTGTGCCCCTAAATATCGTGTCTGACAGAGACAAGATATTTTTTTCGAGGTTTTGGGAAAGTTTCCAGGAGGCCATGGGCATGGAATTGCGGTTGAGTACGTCGTACCATCCGCAGACTGATGGGCAGACTGAGCGCACAAATTAGATGTTGGAGGACATGCTACGCATGTGCATTATTGACTTTGGGGGTGGATGGGAGCAGTACCTTCCACTGGTGGAGTTTGCTTACAACAACTCCTATCAGTTCACGATTGGCATGGCTCCGTTTGAGGCATTGTACGGTAGGCCTTGTCGTTCCCCAGCATGTTGGTTAGAGGTGGGGGACAACAAACTGCTTGGACCGGAAGTGATTCAGAATACTTCGGCAAGGATTGAGTTGATTCGGAATCGCATTCGGGTAGCTCAAGACAGGCAGAAGAGTTATGCTGATGCGAAGAGGTTTTTCAGAGAGTTCCAAGTGGGGGACCAGGTTTTGCTCAGAGTATCTCCTATGAAGGGGATTATGCGTTTCGGGAAGAAGGCGAAGTTGGCACCAAGGTATGTGGGGCCGTTTCCTATTATTGAGCGGATCGGACCGGTTGCGTATAGACTTGGACTACCGGAGCATTTGCATCGGATTCACGATGTGTTCCATATTTCCTCGCTGAGGAAATACCTTAGAGATAATCTGGCTCATTCTCACATTGCTGTGGAGGACATCGATCTCCAGCTGGATAGCTCCTACGAGGAGGGGCCGATTGCTATTTTGGACCGAAGCGAGAGGAAACTGCGGTCAAAGATAGTTCCGTTAGTGCGTGTTCAGTGGCGACATCACAATGTCGAGGAATCCACATGGAAGCGCGAGGATGAGATGCGCGAACGTTATCCAGAGTTATTTTTAGCAGGTACTTTCTAGTTTCGAATTTTGGGACGAAATTCAGTTATTAGGGGGGGAGTATGTAATACCCCGTACTTTTGGCTATATTTATTTTTGGGATTAATTAATTAAATGCGTATTAATTGGAAATTAATCCGGGTTATAAATACTAACGAGATGCGAGTTGGTATTTGATTATGTGCATACATGTTTTTATATACGAATTTGGAATTATAAAATTTGTCGTGAGATTGATATACGGCATTTGAGAATTTTGTTGAGACGCGTGTGATCGCCGCGTCATGGTATATTATTTTAATTATAAAAAGTGATTTTTATTTCTATCATCCGTATGGTCGTTTTGAGTGCGCCAGCGCGTCCGAAAGGGTCGAGATAGTCAGAAAACACTAGCCGGGGGTATAGTTTGGGTCCCGGGGTATTTTTAGGCCGTACCGGCAATATAAAGGGTATTTTGGTAATTTCGTATTTTTAGGAATTAAAAATGACGAAAATTAGAGATGTAAATCTGATGTGGATTAAACCCACTAACCTACCCATATTAACCTAGAAGGCTACGTAGGTTATTAGAAGAGTTTTCTAAGTTTCCCAAATCAAACCCTAGCCACCTTAAGCCACCATTGGAGAAGAAGCTTGGAGAGAGGGAATTCTGCAGAAAAATCTTCATCAAACCATCATCCAAACTCAGAGACAACCAAGGCAAGTGACTTAATTCCATTTAATTTCAAAGAATGTTCTTTCCATGTTAGAAAAATTCGAATTTTGTGTTTGTTCTTGGTGAAATATGAAAACCCATGTAGTTTGGAGTTTAGAACTTGAAAAATTTGAAGAGAATTGCATGTCGAATGATAGGTAGATGATTATTCTCATGATAATTGTGATTAGAAGAAATTAAAACGGATTAAATTCTGGGATTTGATGATGATATAAATCTAGGGTTCATGTTCTTGATAAAATTGGGGAAAAGTATAAAATCTTGTGATTTAATGATGTTTAGGATGCATTAATGCCTTAAAATATGTTAGTTTATGACCTAAGCATGTTTTAGTATGATTAGAGGACTTAAAAAATTGTTAGAACGAACTTTGGAGAAGACTTGAGGTGTTAAAAATGGTGAGAAACGTAACTAAGAAAATCTGGGACGAAACTGGCAGGTCGTTAGAAGCCCCTACCCAGGTCGTTCGAACGAACTCGTTCAAACGAGCTTCTAACGAATTGACCAGTCGTTCTAACGAAAGGGAACCTCGTTCGATAACTTCGTTCGAACGAGATCTCGTTAGAAGGGACAGTTCGTTCGAACGAACTGGAATCTCATTCGAACAGTCTCGTTCGAACGAGACTTCTAACGAGTTGACAGAGGAATCTCATTCGAACAGTCTCGTTCAAACGAGACTTCTAACGAGTTGACAGTTTGGTCCTTTTTGGACTGTTTTGATTTTTGGAGTCCCGTAAACTTGTTCGAGGATATAGGTAACATTCCGATGATGATGTAATGGTAGAATTGGGACTTTTGGGTATTTATGAGAAGGAAATTATATACGAGAGTTAAATTAATTGGACGGTTTGGGTTGAGACGTGAGTGTCTACTACGACGTGAGTAAATTATGGCGCGTATGATTATAAACCAGAATAGTATAAATAGTGATAATTATAAGTTAGTACGAGAAAGTGATATGTACTACGATTAAACTACGGGATTACTAAGACATGTGTTTACTTAGTATTGGTATATAAATTGTGTGTATGACATACCTACCATACTTGCTATCACGGGAGGTTTGCGTTCGCTTAGGGCCCTCTAGTCCTTGTGTTTCCCGGATTTAGACTGGTTACCTTGATGAACATAGGTCATAGAAAGACTTATTGGGATATTAATAAGTCCGCTGATCGTAGGAGCGTAGGTATGCGCGTGACCTATGTGATGTGACTGTGTTCGCCTCCATTATTTGTGATGTTGTTATCTGTGAAATATTCCTGAGAGATTCGAAATATGTAATCCTTATGTACGTGATGTACCGGGATGGATAGCAGAGTATGTGTGCACCACAGCTTAGTTCTCGGGGTGCTTATATTGTATATTTATGATGTGAATAATATACACTAAATTAATGGGAACCTTCATGTTATTGTTGTGAATATAATTACGGTATTTCTTCGAGATATATAAAGAGTTAACTGATAGTGCTATATATTGCATTTTGAGCATCTGAGTTTGCGTTAAACCCCTATTTAATTTCGAGCGTTATAATGTTAGTAGAACCGAGTAATAAGGGTAGGACCTATGGTAGTCTAGCTATATATGATGGTACTTAGCTAGTGATTTGTGTCGATATAGATGGGTACTTACGTTAGGAGTGCACAGTTAGAAGAGAGGTGAGAATATCATGTGAGTGCACGTCCTAACATGTACTTTGCATTTAATGTTTTAAATGTTTTTAAAGCACTTGCAGGTTTTTAAAATATAACTCCACATTCGGGCTCTGACCCGTTTGCTTTTCAAATCTATTTTCTTTGTAAAACCATTTTAGGTGCCTAGCCACAAGGACACCATTCATAGGATACTCATTCAGGTGACGAGCTGTAGCTGTTTGTGGAAGCTACAGGGATTTGCTTGTAGACGCTTCTATCGCTTGGATTCCAGATTCATTATCTATCAGTTGTAGGGCATGTTGCCCATTTCTATTAGAGTTACATTTCCATTTCAGTTTCAGACTTTGGCATGTACTGTTTTAGTTTTCGGTTTACTTATTTCAGTTATGGGATTGTAGTGAGGAGTTTTCCTCCAGACTTTATTTACGTTATGTGATGTTCATTCTATTTACTTCAGTATGGTGAATGGTGTTATTATTCGTTATTATCACTTGTTGCATGTTAATTAGACTTTAATTAAAATTTGTCACTTACTTTTTAAATACTAGGTGGTTAGTAATCATTAAAATGTTTTCGACAGTGATGCTATTAACTGGACCAACTTGACATTTTGAATTAATTTAATAAAGGAGTAGCTACCCGGTATTTAATTAGTCGGGGTGTCACAATAATGAGCGAAGTGGTTTTTTCAGGATGATTGATAGCATTGACTGCATGCACTGGGAATGGAATAATTGTCCACACACATGGAAAGGACAATTATCAAGGACACTACACCAAATCTGCTGAATTGTCACGATCATTGACCTTGACAAGTTGGACTTGTCAAGATCAATGACCGTGACAATTCGGGGTGAGACAAATTTTTTTGTCACGGACATGTCATGGTCATTGACCGTGACAAGTTCGTTAGAATTGTCACGGTCGTGTCACGGTCCTTGACCGTGACAAGTTTAGTCACGGTTAATAACCGTGACAAAGCCTTGACCCTTTTTAAAAAAATTGTCATGGTCATTGACCGTGACAATTCTGGGCAGAATTTAAAAAAAATCTGCTGGGCAGTATGGCCACTACGACTACCCAGCAGTATATTTGTACCTGTTATAGCAACGTTGTACATGTTCAAACATCATATATCCAAATAAACTAGAGATAATGCAAATATACATTCAAAATAGAAACTATTTAAGAAGAAACAACATCACCATCAATTATCTCAAATCTACAAACTATTTAGTTGGAAAAGAGATTTTCTACCGCGATGCTCGGGGGAACCTCCTTATCCTTCCCTTCTCGTCCGAAGAGCCACATAAGTATCGAGCCTATGTGGCCTACCCCCAGGGCCACTCCCTGTCCCCTGAAATAAAATAAAGTAAAATTAGTATCCGCCCCGCAAATATAGATATATATATAAATATAAATATAAATATAAATATAAATATAAATTTAAATTGAAATCGAAATTTACATATAAATATAAATACATTACATGTAGTGTCACCCAAACAGCTAACTTGAGCTCATATGGCACCTCCTTCCAACTAATGTATCCCGGGCAATCGTGTCAAATATAATTCCCTTCATATCTGAACACTAAGAAATGTCATAATCCTACTAACTCCTTCCAACTGTTGTGTAGCCAAAAATCAGTAGTTGAAGTTGTCAATTCCACCTTCCAATGGTCTCCTATGTTTTGCTAGAGGTTCCAAGTGGTGGGGTATGGAAAGTGGAGTTGACAACTTCAACTGGTGATGTTTGGCTACATAACGGTTGGGAGGAATTTGCATAACATCACTCCCTAGGATTATGGTATTTCTTAGTGTTCGGATAGACGAAGAGATTCAATCTCCTCTCCATAAATAGGACACCCCAAAGAACTATGTACTAATCACCTATTAAAGGTAAGAAGCGTATATTCATGGATTAGTATAAATAAAACTTAGATGTAGTTGGAATATTTATGTATTAATCTCCTCTCCACACACGTACACTACACAAGAGTGAAAATGATAAAGTGCAAATCAATTAAAAGCATTGAAAATTGATGTTTCGGTACAAATTGGAATATTTATTTCAAATTGAAAAATTGTTTCAAATTCGGGTTATCATAAAAAATGGATTGATAATCGGTAGGAGCAACCAAGTCATCCACACTACTATTTAGATGCCTTGGCGCGTGTTGGACAATTGACCACGGCTCGTTGTTGATATACTCCGAATAAAACACTTGCTTAACCTTTTGAAATGCACAAATAAACGGCTCATCGCTCACGTGGTCGTTGCTCTTCAACTTGGACAAGTCAACCATGATCAAATTGGTGACATGATCAACTTTACAAGCATTTTTATCCTCAACTCTTACCCAGTCACAGTAAAATACAACCTCTTCGAAGCTTATATAATCCAATTGAAATATATTTTGGATTACACCATAGTAAGTCATTTCAGCTTCAACGAGGTTTTTATCTTTTGCGCTCGCTCGAAAGAAAGTAATAGCCTTGTATGAAATTCCCGAGTTCTGTACATTTGTACTTTCCTCATTCACTTTAGCGCCAAAAATGTAACCGTTCAATCGACACTTTTTGTACTCTTGTGCCACGAACAAGGGTTTAGTGGCTAAACGAGTAAGCCTTGATGTCACATCACCCGTCTTTAGGAGCTGAGAATATAGATAAATTAATTATATTAGTGATAAAATTTGAGTGTAATGTAACGTTATATAACGACTATTTTCATTATAATTACCTCTTGTGTCAACCACAGCCTAAATTCGCTGTCTGATTGTACCATTGTTTTTCGTCTTTTATTGTTCTCACAAGCTTCATATTTTCTGCATATTACAAAATTAATCATGTATAAAATAATCTAAAATAATGTTAAACATTATAATAATCGAAACTTACTTTTTCCATTCTTCGACATCTTCATGTGTGTAAAATAGATAATGAGCTAATTGTTCATATTGGAAACTCATTAATTTCACTCGTTTTCCCATCACATGACCACCATCATCGACGAACTCATCAGTGTCATCAAGGCTAGTCGAGTCAGGCATATACTCCCGAGTATATATGGATGACTCCACGATGATGTATTCCTCTGCAATTGATCCTGCAATGTATCGCGTATTCTTGGCGTAATCTTTAAAAACTTTCATCAATCTTTCAAACGGATACATCCACCGATATCTAACTGGACCACAAAGAAGTGCCTCGTCACATAGGAGTACTAACAAGTGAACACTTATGTCAAAGAATGCTGGGAGAAAGTACTTCTCCAATACACAAATCACTTCGATCACAGCCAATTTTGCGGCCACTATGTGTTCTCGATTGACTACCTTCTCACACAAGAGGGAGAAGGTAATACTAATTTGCATAATAGCCTTACGCAAATCCTTGTGCTTGGAGAAACAGTGCTTAAACAATAGAGGAACCAATTGCATGATCACATGCCAATCGTGGGACTTACACTTATGTAAATCATGAGTAGCATAATTCACAATCCTTTGCAAGTTGGACGAAAAAGTAGATGGGCCCTTCAAATTATATATTGTGTCTAGAAGTACCTTCCTTTCCCCACTCATCAAAGTAAACGCACCAGGGGGAATTATTGTCCTTCCCCTACTATCTTCTTTCAACCATAGTTTTGGCTTAAGTTTTAACGATTTAAGGTCTTTTCGTGCATTTTCTCCATCCTTCGAATGACTCCCCCCAAGGCAAGTACCCATAATATGTTCAACAAAGTTCTTCTCTGCATGCATCACATCCAATAAATGGCGCACCGGGTTATTCTTCCAATAAGGCAAGTCAAATAAAATTGACCTCCGAGACCATGGCTTTCTTGTCTCAGTTTTATTCCTAGTTGGGGTCTTCTTATGCTTGACATTCTTAAATTTGGGGTCTTCTTATGCTTGACATCCTTAAATTTTAAACTTTGCTAGTCATCGTCAAGTTTTATCGTGTTATCTTCACGAGCATTTGAATCTTCTACATCATCAGTAACCTTATTCTCCTCTGCTTCATAAACTCCGTACGCATCATCAACTAAATCCTCTAACATATTATGATCTACGTCGTCCCCTTCTACATCTATTATACTTGTTGAAGGCTGTTGTGAAGGTTGGTCAGGGACAAAAGGAACTTTCAATTCACCATGAAAACTCCAAAATCGATAACTATCTTGCATACCCGATCTTAACAAATGTAGTTCAAATGTTTTCCACTCAAACATCTTACCATTCTTACACCTAGCACACGGATACCGAAACTCTTTATCATTATGACATCTCTTTGCATATTTCACAAATTCGTTACCACCTCTGCGAAACACATCCCGCATTCTATTAGTCTCACCCATCCACTCTTTGTATTTCGAATATCCCATCACAGCTACCACAACTAAACACCTATTAAAGGTAACCAAAACTTAGATTTATAGTATGTTTCATTTAATTATCCCATCATTTAATTTCTATTTCCTCCATCTCCTCTAAAGGGTGAAGTGGTCCTATCCTATTCAAGACCGCATTTTTCTATAATATACTTAACAGCTCATGCACATTGTTACGATTTGAAAAAAATTCGACAGCATATCCCCGTAGTTCTCCAAGTACACGACGTAGATTGGCAGGTGTGAGTGTTATTTCAATTGATTAATTGAAATAACAGTCACACTTGTCAATCTAGTATGTACCCAGAGAACATTAAGATACGACTACAGAACTTCATCCAAAAGTAACAACTTTAAGCCACTAAGAATATTATACAGAAATTATACAGTCTTAAACTGTCCAAACGGGACAATTCGAGAGATCTCATTACAGGGGTAATGACTCTCGATAGTGTCTAAGGGCTATTGAATGCATACGTATAAGAACTAGAAGGCTAGTATCTATGCACACTATATTTAATTTCAAGTATGTTTCATTTAATTATCATACTATATATATATATTGTTCGACATACAAAGTAATTTTTAAAAAAAGTTGAAAAATTCCACCCCCATATGGACAATAATCCAGTGGTCATGCCACTTTTAAAACTAACCAACCAAACATTTACTAAAAAAAATAATCCAATAGCAATGTCCACAACAAATGTGTATCCCGTACTCCTTCTAATTCATCTACTCAATTAATTCATTTCATCAATTAAACTAACAATTAACATATACAATTATTAATTTACTAATTTACAATGAGGGGCAATCCTACTTTCATATGAAATGGGCACTAATTATTAATTTACTTTCATCTAAAACTGTTTCATTTATTAATTATATTTTAGTCGATGTAATTATAGAATCTATGGATGGATTCAATTTAATCTTACTATGTGAATGTTTTTATCTACAATGAGTTAACCTTGAAACAATATATATTATCTCCTAGAGTCATCAAAACATGATATTAAGGGAATTACAATGGGACCTTGTGGGGGAGGTGACAAGTTAACTACTCTCACAACGTAGAGTGGTAATTGCGCTACATTGCTCAGGATGGTCATGGGGTGTAGAGATAACACTAGCTTGACCTTGGGGAGGTCTTTGGCCCTGGGCAGGAAACTTTCCCTTCTCTTAGATACTCAACGATGATTGCATATTTGAAATAGTCACATTTATGTCGTTGATCATGCGCTCATGTCTAGCAGTGGTTGCATTCTGGGCAGTGATGAATTGGTTTATCGTATCCTCGAGATTTCTTCGCGGTGGAGTGATATATGGCCCTGGAGGTGGTGGTGCTTGCACATGTCCTTGCATGTGTGGTGCTTGTTTAAAGTGTGATGCTAGGGGAGGGGAAACATGTGAATTAGGATTCATCGCAACATTTTTTGTCCATGAAGGGTTGTAAGAATTCCCGTGCGTTGCACAAAAATTACCCTTAAATCCTCCTACACCACTCACTTGCTCTTGAAGCATAACTTTGTAGGTGAGTATCGTCGGGAATTCCTCTATTGAATGTCCCGCCTCACAAATAGCACACCTTCTCAATGGGGTTCGGGACGGAGTCAGTTGTCCTCTTTCACATATATCAAGTACTTCTCCCATTCCTTTCTCAAGTAGATTTAGTCGACTCTCCATTATAGTATCCTTTTCTACGTGAAATAGGCCGGACACCGATGGAGTGGTGGTCATTTGGTGAGTTCGATTATGAGCATTAAGGTTGGATGTATCCAATGCTTGGGTAGTCTCGGTGACATACCTCAGGTGAAGCTCAACATTGTTGGCATCTAGGTCGATAAAGGTACCATCACACATGGTTTCAACGAGTTGTTTAGAATTTATATTCAGCCCATTATGGAAGAAGGAAATGATTTGCAATTTATCAAGTTCATGATGAGGGCACGAAGTGATTAACTCGTTAAAATGCTCGTAACATCGATCAAATGACTCATTTTCTAATTGTCAGAAGGTTTGAATTTGAGCCTTGATGGAGTTTGTTCGATGTGGGAAAAAGAATTTCTTGAGGAATTTAGATTGCAACTCGTTCCATGATGCAATCGAGTTTGGAGGTAAAGACCATAACCAGGTCTTAGCCTTGTCCTTTAGCGAGAATGGGAAGAGTTTGAGGCGGATCACATATTTTGTGTAGTTTTGATCGCTGAGGGTCTTGCACGCCTCCTCATATTCCCGGATATGGAGATATGGCTTTTCTGACTCCATTCCATGGTAGTTGGGAAGTAGCTGGATCTTCCCATTCCTAAAGAGAAATTTCCCAGCATTATACGAGAGTAAAATGCATCCCGGAGTGATAGTTCTCTCGGGATATAAGATTTCTCTCAAAGGGCGGTACAAAGCCTCTTCCTCACCTGCGGCTACACTACCGTGTTGTGACGTATCTCTCTCACTTGATGACTCTGTATCCTCATTTGGTATGCTCGGAGCATGCTCTGAAGAGTGTCCTAAGAGGGATGTCGGAGTGTTACTTGCAATTGAGTGTGGAGGCATGGGAGGTGGAACCCATAATTGTGGAGTGTTTGAAGTGTGAGGGCTATCGGGGTCGTACTCAACTATCGGGTTTTTGTGAATGTTGGTTGGAGTATTTTGGGGAGTTAGAGTGAGTTCAAAATTTTTCATTAACAGGCTTTTGAGAGATGAAGTATCTTTTTGTGACTTTTTATTTATATATATATATATATATATATATATTTTTTGAAGTTTTAGATTAACAGAACCTAACTTACGTCTACCTAAATCCCCGACAACGGTGCTAAAAACTTGACGCGACTAAGAATGTGTTTCTAAAGTGCGTACTCTCTAGGCTCAAGTGCAAGCCTGTCACATTAGTAATAAACCCGGTAAGTAGGGATTGTCTCCACAGGGAAATAGGATGAGAAAATCATGACGATGGAAGGACAGACGGTTAACCTAAATTCAACTCTAAGAAAAAATGAAAAGATGATTGATTTGTGAATAGTCCTACTAAGTAAAAAGAACTAGATTAAAACTATGGAACTAACGAATTAAGCAAGGATTAATAACTAAGAATGAAGTAATAAATATGAGAAGAAAAACAGGCCAGGAATACAATTCCCCAACCCCTAGTGTGTTGCTAGTATAAAATTAATCGTAAATTTAAGTGATTAATCAGACCCAAACTTTAGTAATCCCAAGCAGTACATATATGAGGTTCAAGCCCGAACCATACATAATCAGAGGACGAGTAAAGTGGCATCGCGATAGTTACACTCGCATTGCATTCTGAAGCATCCCAGTTACCCTGAAGTAAACGAGATCCAAATATCTACAATGGTTGTGCTCGCTACGCAACACGGTCTAATAAACGCTTAAGTTTAGAGGATTAATTTTATTCACATGCAACTCTCACATCAGTTTGAGTTCATGCATCCCAAACCTAAAAAATCTAGCTGGACATATTGAACCTAACTATGCATAAATTAACTACGTTGCATGTGAAAGAAATCATGATGAAAGTATACTAAAACATGAAAGGAAATATTATAAACCTAGAAATCGTCTGAATTATGCAAGAAAAATAAACATGCAAGAACAATAATAAAGAGAATGAAAATTGAATTAAAACATGCAATCAAACCCAAAACTAATTGATCTTGAAGCACCAAATCAAAACTATGTTCCTAAGGTATTCTCATCCTTTTCTCTCTATAAAAAATTATTCAGAACTACTTTTTTTTAAGTCAATACAAAGATACAAAAATACGTTTTAGAAGAGTTTGTAACCTATTAGAACTCTTTGGACCAATCAACATTTAAGAAGCAATTCGCATCCCAGGCACCTCAAACCGGTTCGCCATATACCCAGAACCGGTTTGCCTCCGAACCGGTTCACCTTGTGGTTCGGGGAAACACGTTGGTTTGGACCTTCCTTCATTTCCAACACTTAGAATATTTTCATGTTTTCTTCCTTTCTTCTGTGGATTTTTCTTCAACTTCAAGGGGGCATAACTCTTTCACCGTAGCTCAGATTTGGATGCCATTTTTTTCCAGTATTCTCATTGTTCCATGATCTTCAACTTTCCAGTTGGCTCCTCCTCCGGGATCAGGCTGCAGAATTACCAAATTTCCCTTGAACTTGCCTTCCTAGCCTTTTTTTATTGTTTCGATTTCTCTTTCGCACCGCTTGCATAATTTACCCGTAAAACACATAAGAGAAACACAAAACACGAACTTCTTTCTAACGAAGGTTATTAGCATAATTATGAGTTAAATCCATATTAATTGCACCACTCGGGTTCACAAAGGTAACAAAATTAAGGGGATAAGTATACAATATTTATGCCCGATCAGCGTGGTCCTGTAAGCCTGAAGGAAACTATAAAGATCATTTATTCAGTTGCCTTTAGCATCATCTTATCATTTATTTACACCATTTAGTAGAGTTTTATTGGTAATTTCTCTCTGACCATTGCATTAAGGGTGGCCATAAGCTGAGTGTTTTTGAATTCCTGATCTCAAGTAGTATTTTTCAAACTCATCATTATCAAATTGTGTACCATGGTCTATGATGAAGGCATATGGCATCCCATAATGGCATATGATTTGCTTCCATATGAATTAGAACACCTATTGATAAGGCATATCCACTAGAGGTTCATCTTCAACCCGTTTTACAAAGTAATCCACAGCGATGACCAAGTATTTGAATATCCCTTTTGTGGTTGGCAAGGGTCCGACTAAATCTATCCCCCAAATTGAAAATGGACAAGGTGAACTGATAGGGGTGAGGAAAACACCGAATTTCTATGAACTACAACAAACCTCTGGTATTTATCTCACTTTTTTTGTGAACGAAGTACAATCAGCTTTTATTGTCAGTTAATAGTAGCCTTGCATAGCTATTCGTTGTACCAAGGAGCTCCCAGTCGAATGGGAGCCACATGGACCATGATTCAATTCTTTGATTAAATCCTCTAACTCTATTGGATGGACACATCGCTGCAAAGATACTGTATATCCCCTCTTATACATCACGCCTTTTTCCATTACATAGCAAGCCGCTTTGTGTATCAATTTCGTGGCTTCTTTTTGATCGACATGAAAGATTCTTATCTCAATATAATTTATGATATGATTCATCCATAAAGGACCTAAATCAATGGACATCATGTTTACTGCCACTATGTCAATGCTCCTGCGAGTAAGGATCTTTAATGGGATTGTTCTTCAAAGTTCCATGGGAGTGGCTGAAGCTAGTTGAGCATGTGCATTTACTTGGACATTATCCAATCTTGAGATTCTTAATATTTTCACTGCTGGGAATGAAGAAATTACTTCAATGGTCATTTTCCAATACCTTATCATTATCTCTCCTCTAACCCGTAGATTTAAAAAAATTGATGAGCAATGAGCTATGAATCATTGTGCACCACCACCTATTCATCGCCCAAGGAGGATGCTAATTCCAATCCTATAATCAAGGCTTGATATTCTTATTCATTATTAGATGCCTAAAATTGAAATCTTAAGGCACACTTAACATTTAGATTATCAGGGGTGTTTAGGATAAGCTCTGTCCCACTTTCAGTAGTGCAAGAAGAACCATCAACGAATAATTTCCAAAATGGAATTTCATTGTTGAACTCTTCACTTACTACTACTCCATTATTGAATATTTTTTAACTTTGATTTGCTATACGTTGAGCATTTTCCTAGGCAGATGAGGATTCTGGTTGGTCAGCGACTATGTCAATTTTCTTTGGAGTTGAGCTCTCTTTCGAAAAAGTCTTCTCAATAGGTAAACTTAGCTGATCTGTCGCCTACGCATAAGTAAATTCTGTAATTAAATCTACTACTGCTTGCCCCTTCATCGAAGTTAGAGGTTCATATACAATATCGTATTCTATAAGTTCCACTGCCCAAGACATTAATCTTCCCAACTTCTCAAGTTTATGTAGGGCTTATTTTAAAGGCAAATCAGTGTATAGTACAATAGTGCGGGCTTGAAAGTATGGCCTTATTCTCCTGGATGCGTCTATTAGGGCTAGTGCCAACTTTTCCAAGCGTGGGTATCTAATTTCAGCACCTCGGAATGCTTTACTTGTATGATACACAGGCTTTTGGACTCCTTCCTGTAGTCGGATGAGTCTCGAGCTGACAGCTAATTCTAAAACAGCCAGATATAAATATAATTTCTCCCCTATTATTAATCGAGAGAGCAATGGCGGAGATCCCATATATTTCTTAAGTTCAACAAAAGTTCTTTTGCATCCATCATTCCACTCAAAAGTTTTTCTAAGCACCTTGAAGAATGTAAGGCACTTGTCCGTTGCTCTGGAAATGAATAGATTTAAGGCTGCCACCCTTCTTGTGAGCTTTTGCTCTTCCTTTTTTCTAGTTAGGGACAACATTTCTAAGAAATCTTTGATTTTTTTAAGATTAGCTTCTATTCCATTTTGATTGACAATATACCCCAAAAACATTCCTTCTTGTACTTTAAAAGTACACTTTGTCGCTTTGAGTTTCATTTGATGCCTCTCCAGTTGGTCGAACGTCTAGGTTATATCGGCGATGTGGATGACGCCCACCTTACTTTTGGTGAGAATATCATCAATATAAACTTCTATATTCTTGTCAATTTGTTCCTTAAAAACTTTGTTTACTAACCTCTGATATGATGCTCTAGCATTTTTTGTCCCAAAGGGCATGGCGTTATAGCATTATGTTCCTCGGTTAGTAATGAAAGATGTGCTTTCTCTATCTTCGGGCTTTATTTTTATCTGGTTGTAACCAGAATAGGCATCCATAAAGTTAATCAACTCGTGGCCTGTAGTTACATCTACCAATTAATCAATCTTTGGCAAAGAAAAATGATCTTTTGGGCAAGATTTATTGAGATCGATAAAATTAATGCTCGTGCACCACTTATTATTTTTCTTCTTCACCATTACCAGATTAGACAGCCAGGTCGGGTACTTGACATCTTCAATGAACTTTTCTTTCTGTAATTTCTCTACCTTCTCATGGATTGCCACATTTTGCTTAGGACTGAAAACTCTTCGCTTCTGTTTGACTGTCTTGGAGTCTTTGAGTATATTAAGCTTATGGCAGAGAAAATTGGTTTCACTTCCCGTCATATCTTCATAGCTCAAGGAGAACATGATCCTTCTCTCTCTAAGAAATTTATTTAATTCCTGTTTGAGAGAAGGGGTCAACCTTGAACCAATTTGGGTAATTCTTTCTGGCTTCTCATCATCAAAGATAATGGATTTTATCTCCTCCATGACTTGTCTCTTAACTAGATTATTTTCTTCTCTAGGGTCCAATGTGTCGATGTGATAAGTGGTGGTGATCTTCTTAACCTCTTGCTGGTCGGTAGAGGTATAATAGCATTCCCTAGCATCTTGTTGGTGGCCATTGACCACGCCAACTCCATATTTAGTCGGGAACTTCATAAATTGATGAATTATGGATGGGACGACCTTAAATTTCTTTATTCCCACTCTGCCAAGAATGATGTTGTAGGCAGATGGGATATTCTTATCCAACATGAAAAAACAAATTCTCTCTTTCCTACTCATCGGCCAAGAGCCGACTAGGACGTCCAACTTGACGGTCCCCAAAGGATATACTCTTTCTCGAGTAAATCCTATGAGTGGTCTATGTTACGGTTCCAGCATGCTATTTTTCAACCCAAGCTTACTGTTGATGCAAAAAACTGGGCCGAATCCCAATTTTATGATCATAGATAAATAGATGAAAGCAATCCAATCAAGCACATAAGAGACAAAGATTTTTAAAGTGGTTCGGCTATGAATAAAGCCTACGTCCACTGTTATTTTATTCCCAGGGGTTTACAATAGCACCATAGGGTGTAGAGAGAGAAAGGATATGTATCTTGTGTATGGGGTTTCTAGGTTCTCTTGGATCTCTCTCCTTTTGGCTAAGGGAATACATGTATTTATAGTGATGGGAGATAAAGAGATTCATTGTATGTAGACATTTATACATTATGTCTACATTCAACGAATCTAATTGTTGAATTGCTTGGTATGCTATGTGTTGTCATCTACAGTATAAATTTACATTAATTCTCATTAAATGCATAGTTATCCTTTGATCTTCTTGGTTGGTATGCCGATCAACTCTCCTCGGGTACCGACTAACTCTCCTCGGGGGCAGACCAAATCTCCTCGGGTGCCGACCAATTCTCCTCGGGTACTGACTAACTCTCCTCGGGTGCCGAATAACACTCCTCGGGTGCCGACCAACTCTCCTTGGATGCCGACCAACTCTCCTTGCCGTTAACAGAAGCCCCCAATGCTCCATGCTTGATGGTTTACTTGAAAGGATAGAGTATTTATTCTGCAGTGTTGCTCGGTGCTCGTGAAATTCTTGATCTACCTTCTTGATTTGTTCAACATAAAGTGCATTATCTCCTGGACGACATATGATGCAGGCTGATCGGCGGTTGCTAATCTTTCTTTTGAGGAACTCCGTGTGCTATGTATCACCCCTGGGAATTTGGATGCAACCATGCCATAGTATGCAGCTTGTAGCTTGTCATAATCTTCAAGTATGTTGATTGGTTCGCTAGCCGACCAACTGCCTCATGTGCCGAGCCACCGAGTGCTAACTTCACGTGCTTGATTCTTCTGATTTATGATCCTCTGAATACTTTGTCGAGTAACATACTAGATTTTGAACCCAACTCTTCAATCTGATTAGTACCAAGCTAGTGGTGGACTTTGAAACATTTTCATACAACTTCTTCTTCAATATTGGTCGGGATAGTAGTAGTAAAGATCTCAGTGTTGTAGATGCTAAATTTGACTTCTGAACTTCAATAGTATGTGCATAATAACTCCTGAATATGACTCCTGAACTTCTGAATGCACCTCCTGAACTTCTGAATACGCCTCTGTGTGAGTTTGTTAAGTTGAATTTGGTGCTCGACTGCATGATGTTATAAGAATGTGCCACCAAATGAACAAATATATATGTAATAGAAGCCCCCAAATGAACAAATACTTTATCGAGCACCTCCTAGATCGACCATCCGTGATGAATATGAGGATGCTCAAAGATCTTAACTTCATAAATTCTCTTCTTGCTTTAAATGATCCACCTGCTGGCGAGGAACCTGTTTCAAAAGCAGAGGGGAAAAAACCAATAGAATGGGAATATTGATGTAATAAATTTGTATTTCATTCCTGATGTATTTTGTTTTTGATTTTAATGAAAGACTTTCATTTTTGTTCGCAATCTTAATTGCTATTGTCTTGTAAAATACTTTAGATCTGTGCATATGTATCTGTTAAAAAGATAACAATATTTTGTTGTTTGTCGATCAACTTATTGTCGACTAGTTTGAATTTGTGGTAACCATTTGATAAAAAATGATGTTTTGTTTGTCGACCAACTTAGTAAAAAATTTACAAGTATAAAAAATGTTTCTCGATCACTTTCTCATTTTCATAAAATGTTTTCGACCAACCAAGGTCGATAAATTTTTCTTTTTGACCAACTACAGTTAGTGAGTTTTTTATCCCCGACCAGCCATAGTTAGTGGATTTTTCCTATACGAGCAACTTTGGCGCTTTTTGGAATAATCTTACCTCCCGACCAACATAAGTTGGCATTTTCGAGAATATATTTACCTCCCGACCAACATAAGTTGGCATTTTCGAGAATATATGTACTTCCTAACCAACATAAGTTGGCATTTTTAGGAATATTTTGTTTCCTAACCAAACAGGTTGACATTTTTAGGAATATTTTGTTTCCTAGCCAAACATGTTGGCATTTTTAGGAATATTTTGTTTCCTAGCCAACCGAGGTTGGCATTTTTAGGAATATTTTGTTTCCTAACCAACCGAGGTTGGCATTTTTAGGAATATTTTTGCTGAGTAGTCTGAGCTTTACCGAGTAGTATGTAGCACTAGTATTCCCCAAAATTTTTTTAATAAAAGGAGCAGGTATTACAGCTTCACTTCCAAACGCCAGCATTTATGGTGATTCTCCAGTTGCTGCTTGGGGAGTAATACGATAAGCCCACAGTACTGACTGTAACTCGTTGATCCAATTTACTTTTGCGTCACTTAGTCTTTTCTTCAATCCATTTAGCAGTGTTATGTTCGTCACTTTAGTCTGTCCGTTGCTTCAGGATGTCCTGGTGCCGAGTGGATATTTAAGATATTGGACTGATGGCAATAGGCAGCGAACTCCTCGTTGTCAAATTGTGTTCCATGGTCTGTGATGAAGGCATGAGGAAGACCATATCGACAGATGATATTCTTCCAGATAAATTGCTACACCTTGTAGTACGTCATATCAATGAGAGGCTCCGCTTCTACCCACTTAGTAAAATAATCCACTGCGACGACGAGGTATTTGAACCTTCCCCTGGTCGTTGGCAGTGGCCCGACTAGATCTACTCCCCACATGGAAAATGGCCAAGGGGAAGTGATGGGTTCAACAATGCTTGTGGAGTTCTTCGGATGGAGGAAAAGCGCTGGCACTTGTCACATTTCTTGGCATAGGCTATACAATTAGCTCTCATCGTTGGCCAGTAGTATCCCCGCGTCATCATCCTTTGCAAAAGCGTCCGACCTACTACATGGGCTCCACAAGACCCTTCATGGATCTCTTCAATCAAATCTTTCACCTCGGTGGGATGCACACATCTTTGCAAACCTGCCATAATTTCTCGTTTATATAGAACACCGTTAATTAATACATACCGAGAAGCTTTAAACTTCAATTTCTTGGCTGCGAGCTTATCAATTGGTAATTCTCCTTCCTCAATATATGCCCTGATGGGATCCATCCAAGATGGTCCTAAATCAAGGGTAATAAAATTCATCATCAGATCTTCATCTATACTCCGACCAACTAAAACTTCAATTGGGATTGTTCTTCGTAGCTCGGTACGAGTAGCTGATGTTAATCGAGCTAAGGCGTCTACTCTCGCATTCTCCATTCTTGGTATTCTGACCAGCTGAATAGCAACAAATGCTGATACCAACTCCATCACCTTTGCATGATACCTAATCATTGATTCTACTTTGGCTGCATATATTCCCAACATTTGATTTACGATCAATTGAGAATCACTGAAGACAATAACCTGCTGCGCCTCCATAATTTTTGCCAAATTAAGACCTACAATCATGGCCTCATACTCAAACTCATTATTGGAAGCTTTGAATTAGAATCATTGGGTGTATTCCATGTCGACCTCGTCTGGGCTGTTCAAAATGATCCCTGCCCCACAGCCTGTTGTGCAAGATGAGCTATCTACATATAGCTTCCATATAGGTAACTCGTCTTCAAATTTTTGATCTGACAAAGTTCCTCGGTGAAATATTTGTTGCTTCCTTTCATCCTCCCCTGATATTTCTTGCTCCTCGCCGATCATCTTTTCTTGCCTTTTTACCAACCGGAGTTGGTCTGAGCTCGAAATTGATGATCCTGTAACATCCACTCGCCCTTTTACCAACCGGAGTTGGTCTGAGCTTGTGTCTGTTGATTCTGTAACATCCACAGGTTGATCAGCGAGAAACTTTTGCTCCTCGAAAGTATCAGGATAGCTGAACTCTGCTATAAAATCTGCTACAGCCTGCCCTTTTAGCGATGATCTGGGTTCATAAACTATATCATATTCACCGAGCTCTATTGCCCAATACATCAATCTCCCTGATTTTTCTGGTTTATGAAGGGTTTGCCTCAATGGCATATCAGTATATACTACTATGGTATGAGCCTGGAAGTATGGCCTCATTCTCCTACTTGCCTCAATCAACGCCAGTGCCAATTTTACAGCCTCGGATATCTGATTTTTGCTCCTCGGAAGGCCTTACTCGTGTAATAAATTGGTTTTTGCACTCCATTCTCCACTCTGATCAATGCCAAGCTAACTGCATTCTCCGATACTGCTAGATATAAGTATAATTTTTTCCATTACCGGCTTGGACAACAGTGGAGGTGCTCCCAGGTATTTCTTCAAGTCTTGAAAGGCCTTCTCACATTCATCATTCCCCTCAAAAGTCTTTCAGAGCGTTGTGAGGAATGGGAGACATCTATCAGTTGCTCGCGATACAAATCTGTTGAGTGCTGCTACTCGTCCTGTGAGACTCTGTACTTCTTTCTTCGTCGTTGGAGATCGCAGCCCTAATAGGGCTTTGATCTTTTCAGGATTTGCTTCAATGCCTCGTTGATTGACAATGTACCCGAGAAACATGCCTTCTCGAACTCCAAATATGCACTTCGTCAGGTTCAGCATCATTTGATATTTATCCTATTGATCAAAGGTCTGGCCTAAGTCAACTAGATGATCGGCAACTTTCTTGCTCTTTGTCAGCATATCGTCAATATAGACTTCCATATTGCAACTAATTTGTTCAGCAAAGACCTTGTTCATCAGCCGCTGATATGTCGCACTTGCATTTTTCAAACCAAAAGGCATAACATTATAATAATAAGTTCCCCTAGGGGTAATGAAATAAGTACTCTCCCTGTCTTCAGGTTTCATTTTAATCTGGTTGTAACCAGAATAAGCATCCATGAAGCTCAGCAGCTCGTGTCCCGAGCTAGCATCGACTAGTTGATCAATTCGGGGAAGTGGAAAGTGATCCTTTAGGCATGCTTTATTGAGTTCGGTGAAGTCTACACACATCCTCCACTTGTTATTCTTCTTTTTTACCATCACCACATTTGCTAACCAGTCTGGATATTTAACATCTTCAATGAAACAAGCTTTGTGGAGCTTCTCGACTTCCTCCTGTATAGCTTGATTCTTCTCGGGACTGAATACTCTTCTTCTCTGCTTCACAGGCTTGATCTCCTTATTCACATTGAGTTCGTGACATAAGAAGTTTGGGTCTATCCCTGGCATATCTTCATGATTCCATGGAAAAGTTTGTCTTCTGCTTCTAAGGAAAGTTATCAATTCTTGTTTTAATGAGGCTTCCAACGACGAACCTATTTGAGTAGTTCGTTCAGGGTGCTCGTCGTCTAGAATGATATTTTCAGTAGCTTCCACCACTTGACCCTTCATGAGTTGCGACTCATCTCTAGGATCCAATGTTTCAATTTCTGCACCTTCATCCCCTTGATAAGTAGTAGTCTTTTTCCTCGACTCCTCCAGCTCCTCTTGCTCGGCAGATGAATAATAACATTCCCGAGCTACTTTTTAATCACCTTTCACAACTCCTACTCCAAAATTTGTTGGAAATTTTAGGCACTGATGTACTGTAGATGGAACTGCCTCGAACTTCTTCAATCCTACTCTTAACTCGATTAAGTCAAGTATGAAGCTCTATGCCCAGGATTGGGGCATGTATGAAATGAATCTGATGGTGCCAATTGAATTGTTGTTTGCAGTCTTGCTGCTGTGTTGTGTGCACTCTAGCTGCGTTGTTTTTGTTCGGTATTGACCTTTTAAGGTCTTTATGTGCTGTTGATGAGCATCCAAGAATTGTACTGGGCAGATAATTTTTCCTGAGCACCTGTTGAGGCTGAATCATATAAAAATTACGATTAGAATAATTATTCAACCGACCAATATATAGTGTGCATTGGCTTCAATACTGGACAATTTAAATTTCCAGATAATAATATGAGAGATAACAATCAAAATATCTCGTGTTCTCATAAAAATATGATGTACATAAACGTGTCTCCATAAAAATATTTAACGGACTTGTGATTATGAAATTTTCGTTTATTCATATTTGAAATAAAAACCGACCCACTAATTTAATAAAATCGTGATTTGCAATATTTTGCAGATTTGATAAATGAAAAATTGGACAACTAATTTATGTTTATAATCATAAAAAGCATGACTGAATCAAAAGATGTATGTATGTATGTACAACATATAATTGATTATTCATATATTGATAAAATTGATCGTATCAACACAATTACATAATATGATTATTTGTGCAGAGAACATAGTTTTCTTGAAAAGAAAGAAAATGGGTCTGATTCAATTCATGTTAATATCGGAATGGAAAATACATAATCGTTCTTAATGCTTGTCCATATCCTAACATATTTGTTCAGAAAATCTTCAAGTGGATCCATAGATGCAAGGATTTGTATAATATTTATGAGTCTAAAATTCACCAGATCCCCAAATTGAAATCGATCACACAGTTAGTGCATATAAAAATTATGACTAAATTAAAAGATTTCCAAATGAATCAAATTTGTATATACTCATATAAAAGAGATTTATGAATATAGAGAAATTATTTTATCTCCTTAAAGAAGAAATAATGTAATATGTACACAAATTTCTCAAACTTTGTGATTATGAAATGTACATTTATCCAGATTTGTAAAACTAAATTCAACAATTTGTGAATATAAAATCATGATTGAATTAAAAGATGTATGCACAATATATAATTGATTTGATCTCTAAGTTTATGTATATAAACATATGAGAATCATGATTAGAACAAAAATATAATGGGAATTTGAATAGTCATCAAAGATCTTTCACAAATTATTTCAAAATCAACAAAGAAAATTATCAAATCTTATCATCATCGTATATATTGGTATATTTAAGCATTTAAAATATTTATTCCATGATATAAAATTGAAACTTGAGAATCAAGAAAAAAGTTATGATTTATGAGATCCACTATTTTTCAGATTTCTAAATAAAAATTAATCTAACAGTTATAATTTTAAAATCATGATATGCAATATTTTGCAGATAAAAATTGGACAATTAATTTATGTATATAAACATAAAAATCATGATTGAATCAAAAGATGTATGCATAATATATAATTTATTATACATATAGAAAATAAAAACTTAGCTTTTGATGGAGAACAATGCTTGTAACACGTTCCAACAGACGGCGCCAATCTGTTGACGCAAAAAATTGGACCGAATCCCATTTTTATGATCACAGATAAATAGATGAAAGAAATCCAATCAAGCACATAAGAGACAAAGATGTTTAAAGTGGTTCGGCTATGAATAAAGCCTACGCCCACTGTTATTTTATTCCCAGGGGTTTACAATAGCACTATAGGGTGTAGAGAGAGAAATGATGTGTATCTTGTGTATGGGGTTTCTAGGTTCTCTTGGATCTCTCTCCTTTTGGCTAAGGGAATACATGTATTTATAGTGATGGGATATAAAAAGATTCTTTGTATGTAGACATTTATACATTATGTCTACATTCAACGAATCTAATTGTTGAATTGCTTGGTATGCTATGTGTTGTCATCTACAGTATAAATGTACATTAATGCTCATTAAATGCATAGTTATCCTTTGATCTTCCTGGTTGGTATGCCGATAAACTCTCCTCGGGTGCCGACTAACTCTCCTCGGGGGCAGACCAAATCTCCTCGGGTGCCGACTAATTCTCCTCGGGTACTGACTAACTCTCCTCGGGTGCCGACTAACACTCCTCGGGTGCCGACCAACTCTCCTCGGATGCCGACCAACTCTCCTCGGGTGTCGAATATTGCCACGTAGGATGACATGTGTCCTTTTCTGATTGGTCCTCGTAGATGAAGAATTTTTGCGTTAACACTTACTAAAGAACTTGTAGATCATTACATCTATCGGGCTTCCATTATCGACCAGTATCCTTGCAATCCTACCTTTACGATCTCGGAATGTGATGACTAATGAATCATTATGAGGAAAAGTAGCCTATTCAAATCGTTCTTTGATAAGCCATTTATTAGTCGATCTTTGTTGAACTTTCTTGGTCAGCCATCATCGGAGTCAACCTTGTGAATCTGTATGACCATTGGGCTGTCGTTGACTTCATTCATGTAGGCCTTTCTTTTCATTATTGCATCTCCTCCTCCATCATCACCTCCTGCAATAAAATGACATTCGAAAGAGATCATGCATAGGTCTATATCTGGTTACTCAAGTCTATTGGGTAGGTCGGGATCATCTCCAGCCTTTTGGTTGCATGCTCATTTGTTGTCATCTGTTCCTTGACGAGGATAATTAGATGTCCTCCTGTTCTTCTAGCTATGATCTTGGTCGATGAATTTGGACAAATTTACTCTCCGAATTAGAGTTTCCATTTCATTTTCCAAAGTAATGCACTTATCAGTGGTATGCCTATGATCCCTGTGAAATTCATAAAACTTTGAAGTGTCCCTTCGATTGGGGGGGGGGGGGGGTTCCTTTAACTTTCCCGGTCAGTGTAGCTCCTTGTTATTCTGAATTTCTTCCAAGATATGATGGACACCTTTAGTGAGGGGAGTATACTCAATCATATTTCTTCATTCTATCTATCTTAACCTGCTTCTTATTTCTTCGATCCTTTTTTAAAGAATCGTCCTTTCGCTCGTTGGATTTGGAATCCATAACCCCTTGGCAACCATAGTTTCCTCGGCATTAATTATCTTTACAGCTTTAGCCAATAATTATGTCATTATTTTTTGTGTTCCTTTGCTAGGGAGTAATCGAGGTCTTTAGCGAGTAGCCCCGCTCATGAGTTATGTGATAGCATTTTTTCTTCATAATTAATAACTTCTAATTTTTCATTATTAAATTAGTTGATGTAGTCCCGAGTACTTTCCCCCAGCTTTTGAGGCACAGTCAATTAATGAGTAACATCTTTGATTGGTTTAGCCCCAAAGCCATAATTAGCAATAAATTTCTCGGAGGGTTGATTGAAGTAAGAAATCTTACCTCTAGGGAGGCTATTATTCCAAATCTAGGTTGGTCTTGTAATAGATCTAGAGAAACCCCTACATCTCATTTCATCGGGAACTGAGTAATTATTGGCAGCGGCTTGATATTGCTCTATGTATAGGACTGGGTCCATTTTTCCACTTGGGAGTGATCACTAGTGTTTTAAATTTAACTAGAGTAGGGTAATCCACTATGTCTTGAACAAAAGGTGATCATTTGACCGAACTCCTTTAGAAGGAGTTTTTGGCTTTAACCATTTCACCCAGATGATCTTCCAATCGTTGCATGGATCCCTTCTAGGATTGTTCTCCTGATCTAGCTGGAATATTTTTTGTGGTTTTTTTATGCTTATTTGCTGAGCTCTCTCCTAAATAAGTCTGCTCGGCACGCACATAACTGCTAATACTGATTCTTGATCTCTGGGGGATTTCACGATAACGTTATTGTTCCCTTCAATTGCCCCCTGTGGCCATCCCATTTTCCATCCTCGCGATAGGTGAGATGGAGGATCCTAGGTCCCGCTTGTCCCTCTAGGGAGCACTTCGTTCGGCGTTGTTGATGAGGTGAAAAATGTAGAGAGATAGAGTCGCCAGCCTATTTTACTCAAAACAGACAAAAGAAAATGGATCCATCCCGAACGACAGCATCCAAAGACATACTGATACATGCGAAACCAAAATGATTCGAAAAGGGTCCAGAGGCTAAGTTATGAAATGGGAAGGTGTTAGGCACCCATTCGCCCTTACGGTCTCTCATGGGTTGTTGCTATTTTCCTTTATTTCCCCATGATATGTGTGCATGTGTATACGTAGTGGAGATAGTTATCATCAACTTGTATCATGGAAGAGATGAAGCGAGTCATCCATAGGAATATTCCTAAAAATAATATTAAAAAATAGGATTTATGCGCTTATCCTAGTGTCGATCATTATAAGGGAATGATAATGCATGTGGACTAATACGCCACTAAGAACAAACATATATATATGTAAATACATAGAATTTAAAGAATATAAAAAATAGGAAAAGGACTCGAGTCTCGGGTTTTACCCCGAGATGCCCATGTAGCCTATAGAGTCATCAGAGACCACGTAGATCGTATGAAAAACGAGGGGTCGGATTTATCCCATAAATCCAATCGAGACTTCTCTTATTTGTGCGTGTGTGTAAAAAAGTGTTTTAGTTGTGAGAAAATTGTGGGAATTCCCGTTTGGAATTTATGAGCAAATCCTCTTTTTCTTATTTTTTTTGGGTTTTATTTATATGAAAAAAAGAGATGTGCAATAATACTAGATAAAAAGTATATTAAGATACGTGAGATGATTGAATAAAAGTATTAAGTAACAAAACAAGTTAATGTGAATTTAGAGGAATTTAAAGAGAGAGTTGAGAAAGTTGGACCTTCTTGAAGATCTTGAGCTTTATCTTGGGTGTTGGAGAGTAGCCCTAACACTTGGGTAATGATGGAGGATACTTAACTCACCAAGTTTGATGAAGAAAGTGATGAATGGTGAAGGTTTGAAAGGGATTTGGATGTGGAAATTACGCTGACTTCAAGAGGGGTTTTCTGAGCTTGCTGAGAGTGATGGATCTCTAATTTTTCTCCTCCTTCGAATGAGGTTAGGCCCTCCTTTTTATAAGCCCAGGGAATTTTCAATCGACATAGTCTTGGTCCTGCCAATCCATAGGTGTGTTTAGGCACACTGCCGATAGATAGGGTTTGGAACCTGTCGTTTGGTAGTGTCTTTCAGGTTCCTTCGAAAAATAGGTCGTAGAGCGCAAACCGTTGATCCAAATCATGCACGGGGTGAATCGTTGGAAAGGTATTTCAAAGACCTTCGAAAGTCCTTTGGACTGCTCCCAATTTTGGGAGTTGACTTTGGGTCAAATGTGTCTTTGAAGCGTTTGTAGGTCCTTTGGACGGGGAAACTTCAGACGCAAACGGATCACTCATCCGCATGGTAACTCAGAATTGCACACTGGGTGGACCATTGGAAAGTTTAAGAGATTCAATTAGACATTCCAAAGATTTTGACTCAGTTTAGGGAGTTGACTTTGGTCAACCGGGGCCTGGAAGCATTCGGTGAACTTTTAGAGTAAAACAGATCATTCGTTCGTACCGTAAGTCAGAATCGTGCATGGGGTGGACCATTGGAAAAGGGTTTTGGTGACCTTTAAAGATTCATTCAGTCTCGATCGAGCTGAAGAGTTGAATTTGGTCAAATGGAGCCTGGGAGCATCCGGTGACCTACTGATCGAGTTCGGGGGTAAACGGGTAGTTCTTCCACACCGTAAGTCAGAATCGCGCACGAGATGAACCGTTGGAAAGGGGATTCAGTGCCCTTCAAAGATTCATTCAGTCTTAGTTGAGATGAAGAGTTTCACTTTTGGTCAAATGGAGCCTTGGAGTTCCCGATGGCCTTCAGGTTAGTACCCGGGGTATGACTTGGGTTAGCAATGATAACGGGAGGTGCTAGGGACCTAAGGAGAGGTTAGGGGGTATTAGAATGGGGTGTATACAGAGCCCCTCGATGGGTGAGTTTGTAATAAATGATGGCCATCGAATAGACACCACATGATGCCTTTGAAAGAGGATGACGAGTCTATTATGAGGACATAAGGATAATGATGGCCGATTCTGCGGGCTGAAGCTAATTCTGAGGGCTTGAATATGAAAGTGATCGATTCTGCAGGTCAAAGCCAATTCTGAGGGCTTGAAGATGAGGGTGATCGATTCTGCGGGTTAAAGCCAATTCCAAGGGCTTGAGATGCTGGGGATGGTCTTAAAGGAAGTGATGACCAAAGCAATGACGGGGGTGACCAATTCAGTGGGTCAAAGCCAATTCAGAGGGTTTAGGTTGTGAGGATCGATTCTGCGAGTTGAAGCTAATTCTGCGGGCTTAAGTTGAGAGTCGAAGCTAATTATGCAGGCTTAAGGATGAGATGGCCAAGTCTGCGAGTCGAAGCCAATTCTGAGGGCTTAGGTTGTGAGGAACGATTCTGTGGGTCGAAGCCAATTTTATGGGCTTAAGGATGAGATGACCAATTCTGCGGGTCGAAGCTAATTCTGCGAGCTTAAGGATGATATGACCAATTCTACGGGTCGAAGCCAATTCTGCAAGATTATGGTGAGATGACCAATTCTGCGGGCTTAAGGTGAGATGACCAATTCTGCGGGTCGAAGCCAATTCTGCGGGCTTAAGTTAAGATGACCAATTCTGAGGGCTTAAGTTTGGGATGACCAATTTTGCGGGCTTAAGGATGAGATGACCAATTCTGCGGGTCAAAGCCAATTCTATGAGTCAAAGCTAATTCTGCGGGTTTAAGTTGAAATGGCCAATTCTGTGGGTCGAACCCAATTTTGCGGGATTAAGTTGAAATGACCAATTCTGCGGGTCGAAGCCAATTTTGCGGGCTTAAGGTGAGATGACAAATTCTTCGGGTCGAAACCAATTCTGCGGGCTTAAGGTGAGATGACCAATTTTATGGGTCAAAACCAATTCTGCGGGCTTAAGTTGAGATGTTCTTGGGGGACTCTAGTGGGAAAATTACCTCGTGATTTTGATTTGAGCTGGGGAGCTAATTACTGGGAAAATCCTTATGTCCTTTGGAGACTTTACCGGGGGAACAACAAATTTGATACTGGGGAAGTGATTAGGTGGTCCAGGGTTTGGACTTATTTCATGGGGAAAATTGAGACCTTTGGGGAATGGGGGGTGATTATGAAGTTTTGGATATTTTCGGAGGTCCTCTGGGGACGATGCTGGGGAGAGATTCGCTTGGCTTTGGAGAGTTCCGCTGGGGAAATAGGAGTTCCGCTTGAGGAAGTGCGAAATTTTCTTGGTGAAAATGCTCTAAATCCTTTTCAAGATTTTTAGGAAATTTCTGAGGATTTTTCAGGGTTTTCGATATTTTTTGGGAATTTTTGTATGAAATTTTAAGGGGGGTGCTGGTCGGCATGGTGTAGAGGGTGCCATTCGGCGGTGGCACAGACTTTTGGATTGCCTTGAGAAGGCAAAGGGTCAGTGCCGATTGGTAGGTGGGGGGTCTATGCCGATCGGTATGATCCTTGGCATCGTATATTAAGGGGGTGGATTCCCTTCATTTTTCACAGCTTCTTGCCTTCTCTCTTTCTGTAATTTTCTTTTGCGAATCATTCTATCATTCCGATCTTTAAAAAATGGTCGCTTTTGTGAGCACTGCAGAACACCAGGAATGGTTGGCTGTTGATGACTGGGCAAACGTGGAATGGAGGGCCATGGCGCCTCTTGCTTTGGGGAGCGAGAACTCTTTTGACTCATTCGAGCCGGTTGCGGATGAGCGGACCTTACTATGGGAGCCGTCACTTCATCGCTCTTTGAGGGTGGTGAACCCTGGCGGTTATGTAAGTAGATGACTCTTGGCATTCTTTTTTGGTGATTTTCCTTTTTTCTTGAATTTTGACAAGGATTTTCTCTTTTGGCAGTCTGATGTCTCTTTGTCGAATATGCGTGCCCGCGGGACGACGGGGCTTAAGTATGTCTGGGAGCATCTTCCACCTATGGTGCGTTGGGTGGTATCCTCAACAGGCTTTGGGAGGTTGGCGTCTGTGCTGAATGTGACACCTCGTTCGATGGCAGTCTTATGTGCACTGGGGGAGAGGTGGTGGGACACTACCCACACCTTCTATTTTGCCTTCGGGGAGATGACTGTGACTCCCATAGATATACAGCAGCTGCTGGGGCTAGATTGCGATGGGGAGAAGATAGAGGTGAATCTCTCTTTACAGGTGAGGCCAGAGGCGGTGGGCGCGGCGCTTGGTGATGTGGGGAGGATAGTGTCTAGGGACTAAATTCATTTTTCACTGCTGAAAGACGTTTTATTAGGCAGGGTGATCGATGTGGAGGGTGGGATGCAGGTGAGGCAGATGGCCTAGCTATTCATTTTGCTGGTGTTGGAGGGATTTTTGGTGGCATCGAGCGACGACGTTGTCCATTTGTGGTTCTTGCCGTACTTAAGGGTGTTTTCGAACATCCCATTCTACGATTGGGGGAGCCTGACTTTGGAGACACTTTATTTCTCTTTGGATGCATTTAGCTGGTGCTGTCGGTAGACTTTTACTGGAGCCATGTACCTTCTTGAGGTATTCTTTAATTTTGTGCATTTTTCTTTCGTGCATTCACATTTTCCTTATGAATCTCTTTTGATTGCAAATTTCTTATCTTTGGCAGACATGGATCTATGAGGTGATCGGGTGTAATACCCAACTGATCACTTTGAAGGACGAGACTCTTGGGAATTTTTACTGGTTTTATTAATGGCATAAAGCCAATCGGCAGTCGAGGAAGTCTCTTTCTCTGGAGGCGGTGTGTCAGCTCTTGAATGGCCTGACCAGTGATAGGGTAAGACTTTTGTGACACCCCGCCTATTAAAATACCGGGTGATCAGTCCTATACCAAATTAAAACAGGAATCCCAGTTGGTTCATCCTTGGCATCACTGTCGAAAACTTTTTAAAACTTACTAACCACCTAGTATTCCAAAAGCTGGTGCCAAATTTTAACTTTTTAATTAACAAAACAATACATGCGGAAATAAATATAAACCATTCACACAACTGAATAAAACTCAACTAAAATAGTTAATTAAACAATTTGTCGAATAAACCATCGTGCACCAAAGTGAAATCCGAAACAAATATCCAACACCTGAATAAATACATCTGTAATTTGTACTAAGAAGTCTGGGCGACAAGCCCTAAATAAAACTGAAACTAATAAATGATTCCTACTCTAGGAATGAATGAGCGATGCGTCTAATCCCAATTCCTGCTTGCATCCCCATATGCCGCAGCTCCGTGTCCTTGGAATAGAATATCAATCCCGGCGTCCCTGTGGCTTGACACCTAAAAAGTTTTGAAAATAGTTTTATAACAAGGGTTAGAACCCAAAACATTTGGAAAATATTTAGCAAGTGAATTAACTACAGTAATTTAAAATGCATGAATGCGCTTCATATTTAAGTTAGTGTCGCACTCTCTTGAGGACAGTCTCACCCCTTCACTATTGTGCACACCTAACGGTTACCTTAACCCCACCTAGTTGTACTACCCCGTCCAACTAGTCTTGGTATAACCTTCCCTTGCCATACTAGTCTAACCCGAGTATAATTATTCATGAATTATAAGTTGTCAAACCAATTAACTTAATTAATTCCTTCATAAATAATAGCATATAACTGTGTCACAAGTTATATAAAGTAAATACATCACACACTGTATTAGTACCCGCATATAATATTTAATACCATTATATACGTACCTTTACTAAAACATCCACACATATATCATACGTATATCCATCCCTCAAAGTATACCCTCGCCCAATGATTCCCTCTAAAGTGCCATCTCACTAGGTGTGCTTACATAACCTAGTTACCCAAGTTGGATTCTCTCACCAACCTGGCCCAAAACATAAACGAAGTGGTGGTGGTCATATTCCTTCCCTGAAAGTGAAATAAGCCCCTCAACCATATACCGGACGCTATGACCTGGGGATATACTCCTCAAGCTAGGGGATTCACCCACATCGCGCAATCTCCCTTGATAGAACTAGAGTATATAATTAAATAAATATCTAATCACTGATATTTAATAGCACATACAATATATACACCTATATATATATATACTATCACTACACCGTATATATATAATATAAACTCCGGCTTTACCGTGTACTTCAAGATCCGTAACACTAGCCTGAAACTTTCTGAGTCTCTGTCCCGACTCACTTAATTAATTTACTCACTTAATAATTTATCATCTTTCTGAGTCTATGGTCCGACTCTAATATATTTAATTCGCACCTTAATTAAATTAATATTTTCCCCGAGTCTATGGTCCGACTCTAATATAAATACTTTACACAGTAATGGTCCGACTCTAAGATATTTAATTCACATCTCAAATAACTTATTACTTTTCCAAGTCTATAGTCTGACTCTAATTAAATTAATTAACACACCTATTTAATTTAATACCTCTCCGAGTCTATCGTCCGACTCTAATTAAATTAATTAACACACTTATTAATTTAATACATTCCCGAGTCTATCGTCCGACTCTAATTAAATTAATTAACACACCTATTAATTTAATACCTCCCCAAGTCTATCATCCGACTCTAATTATATTAATTAACACACCAATTAATTTAATACCGATCCGAGTCTGTGGTCCGACTCCCAGTTAATTAATTTACACATTAATTAATTTATACCAATCCGAGTCTGTAATCCGACTCTAATTTAATTAATTACAACATCCGTTAATCTAATACTTTTCCGAGTCTGCCTTCCGACTCTACTTTCATTAATTAACACATCCATTAATTTAATAACTTGGTGCCACCCAACCATTATTCCCGGACTTGCTCACTTGGCCCATAACTTAATATTTTCCGAGTCTATGTTCCGACTCCAAATTAATTTATTCTCTCAATAATTTAATTTAATACTTTGGCGTCACTTAACCAACACACCCAGACTCGCTCACTCCATTTTTACATCTCATAATTTCATTTCCACATATTCGCCCATAATGTGCCACACATTCATCTCCATCAAATTTCCCAATTATATTTACCTATAATTACCAACATACCCGAACTTACTCACTTGGTCCATTTCCCACATGTAAAATCAGCCCAAAAATCTTTTTCTCAATAATTATTTCCATGTAATTAAAACTGGTGGCACTGCCAGAATTTCTGCATCATCGATCGATCGACCCCCCTTGGTCGATCGATCGATCGTTCCAGTATTTGTCCTCTCCAGCCCACTATTAGCCATGGAAGAACCCTAAAGCTTTGATTCTCAATCTAAACCTTTACCCAAATACAATTAACATATCCTCCATATAAGAAAAGGGTCTAAACATCCTACAGACCTTAATTCATCATCAATTTCCATTAATTCCAACATTTTCCCAATTTGGGTATTATCCGGGTTTCAAATTTCCAATACGAATTTCATTTATATTAACAACAATTAACCATTGATTCTTACTAGTTTTAACATACGATTCATTCCTCTACATTCTAGAATGATAAACACAATAAATCTCACCCTTAATCCCATTAAGGTATATCAATTTCCAAAAACCCAATTTTAATTTTGGTTACACACCCAAAAGGAATTTTTCATATACACACACTATGATATGAATTGATTATCATAAATTTAGGAATCACAACAATTAACCACTTGCCTGGAATTTTTCGTAGAGTCTGATCCGTTGGTGTAGTCCCTTAATTTGGCTCCAAAATCTCCAAATTGGCTCTTGATTTGCTTTCTCCCAATTTCCCTCTAAAGCCCTAGGCTTAGAATTTGTGTTTTCTGCCGTTTAACACTTTTCCATTTAGGTTAAAAACCCTTAATGCCATTTTTGGCCATATGGGACTAATTAAAATGGCCCAACTCACCCCATGTGGACCCGACAATGCCCAAAAATACCCCGAGACCCAATTACTACCCCCGGGCACTTTTTTCTGACTATCTCGACCCTTTCGGACTCAACCGCGCACTCAGAATTTCCATCCGAAATACTTTTTTTTCGACCTCAAAATGCGACACACATTAATTCGGACAATTAAACTTTAAAGTCGTCAATTATAAATAATTCGGCTCACTCAAATAAATTCTCAAACTCATGAATTTAAGTTTCTTCAATTTAAATATTTTTATATCGCCCAAGATAATTAAATATTTAATCCTCAAAATTACGGGGTGTTACAACTTTTCCTTCTTTAGTTCTGTTATTTGTATGTTCTGATTCTATATTGACTTATACCTGCTCGGGATTTTTAGGTGACCTTTTACCCTTGGGTGACAACAGTTCAGGACACGGGGTTGACTGGAGTAAATGCGCAGATGAGACGTTTGCTGGCGCATGAGTTTTGACACCCTTGGTATCTCGGGGAGAGGGTGGTTCGACATATTGCTAAGGGGGAGGTGGTGGTGCCACCTGCGAGGCCCCCTATGTCTATGAGGAGGGAACGACTACTACCGGAGGATGCTAGGATCACGACGATGATTGGTGAGTCCTACCTGCTATACACCGATACGGCTGTGCCGTATGATTATATGGACTTTGACACGAGCTGGCTGATGGCGCCCATCATATATGATGCATTGCCCTTCCTTCCTGTGGGTTCGGGTCGGCCAGTGGGGTCTTCCCACAACGATATTGGTCCTTTAACATCTGTGGCAGCGGCGGCTCCAGAGGTTCCCTTTATGAGGATACATACTCCTTCGTATAATATCCGGCGGGCTGATGGAGGGATGGTACTTATGCTGCATCGTCCTCATACGATGGACCAGAAGGAGTTGGACTTGATAGATGAGGTTCTTTGCCCGAAGGTATATCTTTTCTGCTCTTTTCCTTTGGTTTTATTTTGATTTCTCTGCTTGATACTGATTTTGCCTTTTTCTTGCAGAATGTCACTACACCAAAACTGGCGATTGGTCACGGCCAAAATCCCTGACCAAAGTTGTGGGTCGCGGACTTGGGCCGTGACCATTTCGGGGGTGACCATTTTCGTGGGTCGCGGCCCAAGTCCGTGACCAAAAAATGGTCATGGCCGAGAGGGGTCACGGAAGATGGTCTCGGACTTAGGTCGTGACCCATGTCGTGACGGGTCGCGGCCCTCATCCGCGACCCACAACCGTGACAAATTGGTCGCGGCCAAAGTCCGCGACCCACAACCGTGACAAAAAGTTTTTAAAAAAAATGGTCGCGGCCCTTATCCGTGACCCACAACCGTGACAAATTGGTCGCGGCCAAAGTCTGCGACTCATTACCGTGACAAAAAAAATATAAAAAAAATTGGTCGCGGTCCTAATCCGTGACCCAAAACCGTGACAAATTGCACCCGGACAAAGTTCGCGACCCACAACCGTGACAAAAAAATATAAAAAAATTTGGTCGCGGCCCAAGTCCGTGAGCCACAACTGTGACAAAAAAATAAAAATGGTCATGGACAAAGTCCATGACCATATTTGACTATAATTTAAAAAAAATGTATTTTTTTGTCCAATCCTAAAACTGGGGGTCCTGTGAGTGCACCATCAGTTGCTACGTGTAACGTTTGACGCGTACGAGGTGTTACAAATATTTATTATTGGCAAAACAATAAAAAAAATCACAAATTGCGAATCGAGAACGTTGTTAATAAACAAATATATATACAAACTTATAAATATTACACGTCTTAATAATTCGCAGACCAAAAAAAAAAAATTGGGCAGAGTTTCCTCTATTTTTTTGACATTCAAAAACCTGTAAATGTAAAACCTACTTATTATAAAGCCTGCACGACCATAAAATTCAACAATCAAATTATAAAAGCCTGCACGGACATAAAACTAAACAGTAAAAGCCTGCATGACTTACAAAATCCTGATTGTCCACAACATATAAACAATCTTCATGCTGTAGACCATTGACTCCTTCATTTGATCCGCGTGCAAAAATCCTATAAATGATAGGATACAGAAAAAAAATATCAGTAACCAAGTTGTTTTACAAAAAATTTAATCAAGCTGAAAAATTGCATATATGAGTTAAAATTATCAGTAACCGTCTAGAAATATGTAAATTACCGTCGTATTCTCAAACCAGGAGACCAACGGCTGTGGGGTCAGTTTCTACGAGTTACATTGGTCTCGTGGGAGGTGATCGTGCCACCCACGGGGCCGTTCGGCGATTGTTTCGAGTTTTCACCCTCTAACGTCATATTTTTAAGCATAAGTCTAGAAATATGCAAATTATCGTCGTATTCTCAAATCGGGAGACCCGCGGTTGCGTGGTCAGTTCCTACGAGTTACATTGGTCCCGTGGGAGGTGTTGTTGCCACCCACGGGGCCGTTCGAAGGCTGTTTTGGGTTTTCGCCCTCTAACGCCATGTTTTTAAGCCTAAGTCCAGAAAATATGTAAATTATCGTCGTATTCTCATTCCGGGAGACCTGCGGCTGCGGGGTCAGTTCCTACGAGTTACATTGTTCCCGTGGGAGGTGTTGGTGCCACCTACGGGACCGTTCGGGGGTTGTTTCGAGTTTTCACCCTCTAACGCCTTGTTTTGTTTTAATCTAGAAATATGCAAATTATCGTCGAATTCTCAAACCGGGAGTCTCGCGACTGCGCGATCAGTTCCTATGAGTAACATTGGTCTCGCGGGAGGTGTTGGCGCCACCCACGGGGCCGTTCGGGGGCTGTTTTGGGTTTTCACTCTCTAAGGTCATATTTTGAATCCTAAGTCTAAAAATATGCAAATTACCGTCGTAATCTCAAACCGGGAGTCCCGCGGCTGCGTGGTAAGTTCCTACGAGTTACATTTGTCTCGTGGGAGGTGATGGTGCCACCCACGGGGCCGTTCGGGGGCTGTTTCGAGTTTTCACCCTCTAACGCCATGTTTTTAAGTCCAAGTCTAGAAATATGCAAATTATCGTCGTATTCTCAAACCGGGAGACCCGCGGCTGTGGGGTCAGTTCCTACAAGTTATATTGGTCTCGTGGGAGGTGTTGTTGCCACCCACGGGGCCGTTCAGGGGAGGTTTTGGGTTTTCACCCTCTAACGCCATATTTTTAAGCCTAAGTCTAGAAATATACAAATTATCGTCGTATTCTCATACCGGGAGTCCCGCGGCTGCGTGGTAAGTTCCTACGAGTTAAGTTGGTCTCGTGGGAGGTGATGGTGCCACCCACGGGGCCGTTCGGGGGCTGTTTCAAGTTTTCACCCTCTAACGCCATGTTTTGCTTAAATCTAAAAATATGCAAATTATCGTCGTATTCTCAAACCGAGAGTCTCACGGCTGCGTAATCAGTTCCTACGAGTTACATTGGTCCCGTGGGAGGTGTTGTTGCCACCCACGGGGCCGTTCGAGGGTTGTTTTGGGTTTTCACCCACTAAGACCATATTTTTAAGCCTAAGTCTAGAAATATGCAAATTACCGTCGTATTCTCAAATCGGGAGACCCGCGGCTGTGGGGTCAGTTCCTACGAGTTACATTGGTCTCGTGGGAGGTGATGGTGCCACCCACGGGGCCGTTCGGGGGCTGTTTCGAGTTTTTACCCTCTAACGCCATGTTTTTAAGCCTAAGTCTAGAAATATGAAAATTATCATCGTATTCTCAAACCAGGAGACCCGCGGCTGCGTGGTCAGTTCCAACGAGTTACATTGGTCCCGTGGGAGGTGTTTTTACCTCCCACGGGGCCGTTCGGGGGCTGTTTTGAATTTTCACCCTCCAACGCCATGTTTTAAAGCGTATGTCCAAAAATATGAAAATTATCGTCGTATTCTCAAACCGGGAGATGCGCGGCTGCGGGATCAGTTCCTACGAGTTACATTGGTCCCGTGGGAGGTTTTGGTGCCACCCATGAGGTCGTTTGGGGATTGTTTCGAGTTTTCACCCTCTAACGCCATGTTTTGCTTGAGTCTAAAAATATGCAAATTATCGTCGTATTCTCAAATCGGGAGTCTCGCGGCTGCACGGTAAGTTCCTACGAGTTATATTGGTCCCGTGGGAGGTGTTGGTTCCACCCACGGGGCAGTTCGGGGGTTGTTTCGAGGTATCACCCTCTAACGCCATGTTTTTAAGCCTTAGTCTAGAAATATGCAAATTATCATCGGATTCTCAAACCGGAAGACCCACGGCTATGGGGTCAGTTCCTACGAGTTACATTGGTCTCGTGGGAGGTGATGGTGCCACCCACGGGGTCGTTCGGCGATTGATTCGAGTTTTCACCCTCTAACGCCATATTTTAAAACCTAAGTCTAGAAATATGCAAATTTTCGTCGTATTCTCGTATCGGGAGACCCGCGGCTGCGTGGTCAGTTCCTACGAGTTACATTGGCCCCGTGGGAGGTGTTGTTGCCACCCACGGGGCCGTTCGGAGGCTGTTTTGGGTTTTCGCCCTCTAACGCCATGTTTTTAAGCCCAAGTCTAGAAATATGCAAATTATCGTCGTATTCTCAAACCGGGAGACCCGCGGCTGCGGGGTCAGTTCCTACGAGTTACATTGGTCCCGTGGGAGGTGTGGGTGCCACCCACGGGGCCGTTCGGGGGTTCTTTCGAGTTTTCATCCTCTAACGCCATGTTTTGCTTAAATTTAGAAGTACGCAAATTATCGTCGTATTCTCAAACTGGGAGACCCGCGTCTGCGTGGTTAGTTCCTACGAGTCACATTGGTCCCGTGAGAGGTGGTTTTTCCACCCACGGGGCCGTTCGGGGGCTGTTTTGGGTTTTCACCCTCTAACGCCATGTTTTTTAAGCCTAAGTCCAAAAATATGCAAATTATTATCGTATTCTCAAACCAGGACATCCGCGGTTGCGGGCTCAGTTCCTACGAGTTACATTGGTCCTGTGGGCGGTGTTGGTGGCACCCACGAGGCCGTTCGGGGGTTGTTTCGAGTTTTCACCCGCTAACGCTATGTTTTGCTTGAGTCTAGAAATATACAAATTATCGTCGTATTCTCAAACCGGGAGTCTCGCGGGTGCGCGGTAAGTTCCTACGAGTTACATTGGTCCCGTGGGAGGTGTTGGTTCCACCCACGGGGCAGTTCGGGGGTTATTTCGAGTTATCACCCTCTAACGCCATGTTTTTAAGCCTAAGTCTAGAATTATGCAAATTATCATCGTATTCTCAAACCGGGAGACCCACGGCTAGGGGTCAGTTCCTACGAGTTACATTGGTCTCGTGGGAGGTGATGGTGCTACGCACGGGGCCGTTCGGCAGCTGTTTCAAGTTTTCATCCTCTAATGCCATATTTTTAAGCCTAAGTCTAGAAATATGCAAATTATCGAGGTATTCTCAAATCGAGAGACCCGCGGCTACGTGGTCAGTTCCTACGAGTTACACTGGTCCCGTGGGAGGTGTTGTTGCCACCCACGGGGCCGTTCGGGGGCCGTTTTGGGTTTTCGCCGTCTAACGCCATGTTTTTAAGCCTAAGTCTAGAAATATGCAAATTATCGTCGTATTCTCAAACCGGGAGACCCACGGCTGCGTGGTCTGTTCCTACGAGTTACATTGGTCCCGTGGGAGGCGTTGGTGCCACCGACGAGGCCGTTTGGGGGTTGTTTCGAGTTTTCACCCTCTAACGCCATGTTTTGCTTAAATCTAGAAATATGCAAATTATGGTCGTATTCTGAAACCGGGAGTCTCGCGGCTACGCGGTCAGTTCCTACGTGTAACATTGGTGCCGTGGGAGGTGTTGGCGCCTTCCACGGGGCCGTTCGGGGGCTGTTTTGGGTTTTCACCCTCTAACGCCATATTTTGAAGCCTAAGTCTAGAAATATGAAAATTACCGTCGTATTCATAAACTGGGAGTCCCGCGGCTCCGTGGTAAGTTCCTACGAGTTACATTGATCTCGTGGGAGGTGATGGTGCCACCCACGGGGCCGTTCGGGGGCTGTTTCGAGTTTTCACCCTCTAACGCCATGTTTTTAAGCCTATGCCTAGAAATATGCAAATTATCATCGTATTCTCAAACCGGGAGACCCGCGGCCGCGGGGTCTGTTCCTACTAGTTACATTGGTCCCGTGGGAGGTGTTGTTGCCACCCACGGGGCCGCTCAGGGGCTGTTTTGGGTTTTCACCCTCTAATACCATGTTTTTAAGCCTAAGTCTAGAAATATGCATATATCATCGTATTCTCAAACTGGGAGACCCTCGGCTGCGGGGTCAGTTCCTACGAGTGACATTGGTCCCATGGGAGGTGTGGGTACCACCCACGGGGCCGTTCGGGGGCTGTTTCGAGTTTCCACCCTCTAACGCCATGTTTTGCTTAAATCTAGAAATATACAAATTATCGTCGTATTCTCAAACCGGGCGTCTCACGGCTGCACAGTCACTTCCTACGAGTTACATTGGTCCCGTGGGAGGTGTTGTTAGCACCCACGGGGCTGTTCAGGGGCTGTTTTGGGTTTTCACCCACAAACACCATATTTTTAAGCCTAAGTGTAGAAATATGAAAATTACCGTCGTATTCTCAAATCGGGAGACCCACGGCTTTGGGGTCAATTCCTACGAGTTACATTGGTCTCGTGGGAGGTGATGGTGCCACCCACGGGGCCGTTCGGGGGCTGTTTTAAGTTTTCACCCTCTAACGCCATGTTTTTAAGCCTAAGTCTAGAAATATGCAAATTATCGTCGTATTCTCAAACCGGGAGACCCGCGGCTGCGTGGTCAGTTCCTACGAGTTGCATTGCTCCCGTGGGAGGTGTTTTTGCCACCCACGGGGCCGTTCGGGGGCTGTTTTGGGTTTTCACCCTCTAACGCCATGTTTTTAAGCCTAATTCCAAAAATATGCAATTTATCGTCGTATTCTCAAACCCGGAGATGCGCGGCTGGGGGATCAGTTCCAACGAGTTACATTGGTCACGTGGGAGGTGTTGGTGCCACCCACGACGCCGTTCGGGGGTTGTTTCGAGTGTTTACCCTCTAACGCCATGCTTTGCTTGAGTCTAAAAATATGCAAATTATCGTCGTATTCTCAAACCGGGAGTTTCTCGGCTACGCGGTAACTTCGTACGAGTTATATTGGTCCCGTGTGAGGTGTTGGTTCCACCCACGGGGTAGTTCGGGGGTTGTTTTGAGTTATCACCCTCGAACGCCATGTTTTTAAGCCTAAGTCTAGAAATATGCAAATTATCATCGTATTCTCAAATCGGGAGACCCACGGCTGTGGGGTCTGTTCCTACGAGTTACATTGGTCTCGTGGGAGGTGATGGTGCCACCCACGGGGCTGTTCGGTGATTGTTTTGAGTTTTCACCCTCTAACGCCATATTTTTAAGCCTAAGTCTAGAAATATGCAAATTATCGTCGTATTCTCAAACCGGGCGACCCGCGGCTGCGTGATCAGTTCCTACGAGTTACATTGGTCCAGTGGGAGGTGTTTTTGCCACCCACGGGGCCGTTCGGAGGCTGTTTTGGGTTTCGACCTCTAACGCCATGTTTTTAAGCCTAAGTCTAAAAATATGAAAATTATCATCGTATTCTCAAACCGGGAGGCCCGCGGTTGCGGGGTCAGTTCCTATGAGTTACATTGGTCCCGTGGGAGGTGTTGCTGCCACCCACGGGGCCGTTCGGGGGTTGTTTCGAGTTTTCACCCTCTAACGCCATGTTTTGCTTAATTCAAGAAATATGAAAATTGTCATCGTATTCTCAAACCGGGAGTCTCGTGGCTGTGCGATCAGTTCCTATGAGTAACATTGGTCCCGTGGGAGGTGTTTTTGCCACCCACGGGGCCGTTCGGGGGCTGTTTTGGGTTTTCACTCTCTAACGCCATATTTTGAAGCCTAAGTCTAGAAATATGCAAATTACCATCGTATTCTCATACGGGGAGTCCCGCGGCTGCATGGTAAGTTCCTACGAATCACACTGGTCTCGTGGGAGGTGATGGTGCCACCCACGGGGCCGTTCGAGGGCTGTTTCGAGTTTTCACCCTCTAACGCCACGTTTTGAAGCCTAGGTTTAGAAATATGCAAATTATCATCGTATTCTCAAACCAGGAGACCCGCGGCTGCGGGGTCAGTTCCTACGAGTTACATTGGTCCCGTGGGCGGTGTTGGTGCCACCCACGAGGCCGTTCGGGGGTTGTTTCGAGTTTTCACCCACTAACGCTATGTTTTGCTTGAGTCTAAAAATATGAAAATTATCGTTGTATTCTCAAACCGAGAGTCTCGTGGGTGCGCGGTAAGTTCCTACGAGTTACATTGGTCCCGTGGGAGGTGTTGGTTCCACCCGCGGGGCAGTTCGGGGGTTATTTCGAGTTATCACCCTCTAACGCCATGTTTTTAAGACTAAGTTTAGAATTATGCAAATTATCATCGTATTCTCAAACCGGGAGACCCACGGCTAGGTGTCAGTTCCTACGAGTTACATTGGTCTCGTGGGAGGTGATGGTACTACCCACGGGGCCGTTCGGCGGTTGTTTGGAGTTTTCACCCTCTAATGCCATGTTTTTAAGCCTAAGTCTAGAAATATGAAAATTATCGAGGTATTCTCAAATTGGGAGTCCCGCGGCTACGTGGTAAGTTCCTACGAGTTGAATTGGTTCCGTGGGAGGTGTTGTTGCCACCCACGGGGCCGTTCGGGGGCTGTTTTGCATTTTTGCCGTCTAACGCCATGTTTTTAAGCCTAAGTCTAGAAATATGCAAATTATCGTCGTATTCTTAAACCGGGAGACCCGCGGCTGCGGGGTCAGTTCCTACGAGTTACATTGGTCCCGTGAGAGGTGTTGGTGACACCCACGGGGCCGTTTGGGGGTTGTTTCGAGTTTTCACCCTCTAACGCCATATTTTGCTTAAATCTAAAAATATGCAAATTATCGCCGTATTCTGAAACCGGGAGTCTCACGGCTGCGCGGTCAGTTCCTACGTGTAACATTGGTCCCGTGGGAGGTGTTGGCGCCTTCTACGGGGCCGTTCGGGGGTTGTTTTGGGTTTTCACCCTCTAACGCCATATTTTGAAGCCTAAGTCTAGAAATATGAAAATTACCATCGTATTCATAAACCGGAAGTCCCGCGGCTGCGTGGAAAGTTCCTACGAGTTACATTGATCTCGTGGGAGGTGATGGTACCACCCACGGGGCCGTTCGGGGGCTGTTTCGAGTTTTCATCCTCTAACGCCATGTTTTTAAGCCTAAGTCTAGAAATATGCAAATTATCTTCGTATTCTCAAACCGGGAGACCCGCGGCTGCGGGGTGAGTTCCTACTAGTTACATTGGTCCTGTGGGAGGTGTTGTTGGCACCCACGGGGCCGTTCGGGGGCTATTTTGGGTTTTCACCCACTAACACCATATTTTTAAGCGTAAGTGTAAAAATATGAAAATTACTGTCGTATTCTCAAATCGGGAGACCCACGGCTGTGGGGTCAGTTCCTACGAGTTACATTGGTCTCGTGGGAAGTGATGGTGCCACCCACTGGGCTGTTCGGGGGCTGTTTCAAGTTTTCACCCTCTAACGCCATATTTTTAAGCCTAAGTCTAGAAATACGCAAATTATCGTCGTATTCTTAAACCGGGAGACCCGCGGCTACGTGGTCAGTTCCTACGAGTTACATTGGTCCCGTGGGAGGTGTTTTTGCCACCCACGGGGCCGTCCGGGGGCTGTTTTGGGTTTTCACCCTCTAACGCCATGTGTTTAAGCCTAAGTCCAAAAAAATGCAAATTATCGTCGTATTCTCAAACCGGGAGATGCGCGGCTGCGGTATCAGTTCCTACGAGTTACATTGGTCCCGTGAGAGGTGTTGGTGCCACCCACGAGGCCGTTCGGGGGTGGTTTCGAGTTTTCACCCTCTAACGCCATGTTTTGCTTGAGTCTAAAAATATGCAAATTATCATCATTTTCTCAAACCGGGAGTCTCGCTGCTGCGCGGTAAGTTCCTATGAGTAACATTGGTCCCGTGTGAGGTGTTGGTTCCACCCATGGGGTAGTTCGGGGGTTGTTTTGAGTTATCACCCTCGAACGCTATGTTTTTAAGCCTAAGTCTAGAAATAAGCAAATTAAAATCGTATTCTCAAATCGGTAGACCCAAGGCTATGGGGTCCGTTCCTACGAGTTACATTGGTCTCGTGGGAGGTGATGCTGCCACCCATGGGGCCGTTCGGCGATTGTTTCGAGTTTTCACCCTCTAACGCCATATTTTTAAGCCTACGTCTTGAAATATGCAAATTATCATCGTATTCTCAAACCGGGAGACCCGCGGCTGCGTGGGCAGATCTTACGAGTTACATTGGTCCAGTGGGAGGTGTTGTTGCCACCCACGGAGCCGTTCGGAGACTGTTCTGGGTTTTCTCCCTCTAAAGCCATGTTTTTAAGCCTAAGTCTAGAAATACACAAATTATCATCGTATTCTCAAACCGGGAGGCCCGCGGCTGCGGGGTCAGTTCCTATGAGTTATATTGGTCCCGTGGGAGGTGTTGGTGCCACCCACGGGGCCGTTCGGGGGTTGTTTCGAGTTTTTACCCTCTAATGCCATGTTTTGCTTAAATCTAGAAATATGCAAATTATCGTCGTATTCTCATACTGGGAGTCCCGCGGCTGCGTGGTAAGTTCCTACGAGTCACACTGGTCTCGTGGGAGGTGATGGTGCCACCCACGGGGCCGTTCGGGGGCTGTTTCGGGTTTTCACCCTCTAACGCCATGTTTTGAAGCCTAAGTTTAGAAAAATGAAAATTATCATCGTATTCTCAAACCAGGAAACCCGCGGCTGCGGGGTCAGTTCCTACGAGTTACATTGGTCCCGTTGGCGGTGTTGGTGCCACCCACGAGGCCGTTCGGGGGTTGTTTCGAGTTTTCACCCGCTAACGCTATGTTTTGCTTGAGTCTAGAAATATGCAAATTATCGTCGTATTCTAAAACCGGGAGTCTCGCGAGTGCGCGATAAGTTCCTACGAGTTACATTGGTCCCGTGGGAGGTGTTGGTTCCACCCACGGGGCAGTTCGGGGGTTATATCGAGTTATCACCCTCTAACGCCATATTTTTAAGCCTAAGTCTAGAATTATGCAAATTATCATCGTATTCTCAAACCGGGAGATCCACGGCTAGGGTTCAATTCCTACGAGTTACGTTGGTCTCGAGGGAGGTGATGGTGCTACCCATAGGGCCGTTCGACGGTTGTTTCGAGTTTTCAACCTCTAATGCCATGTTTTTAAGCCTAAGTCTAGAAATATGTAAATTATCGAGGTATTCTCAAATTGGGAGACCCGCGGCTACGTGGTCAGTTCCTACGAGTTACATTGGTCCCTTGGGAGGTGTTGTTGCCACCCACGGAGCCGTTCGGGGGCCGTTTTGGTTTTTCGCCGTCTAACGCCATGTTTTTAAGCCTAAGTCTAGAAATATGCAAATTATCGTCGTATTCTCAAACCGGAAGACCCGCGGCTGCGGGGTCAGTTCCTACGAGTTACATTGGTCCCGTGAGAGGTGTTGGTGACACCCACGGGGCCGTTTGGGGGTTGTTTCGAGTTTTCACCCTCTAACGCCATGTTTTGCTTAAATCTGAAAATATGCAAATTATCGTCGTATTCTGAAACCGGGAGTCTCGCGGCTGTGCGGTGAGTTCCTACGTGTAACATTGGTCCCGTGGGAGGTGTTGGCGCCTTCCACGGGGCCGTTCGGGGGCTATTTTGGGTTTTCACCCTCTGACGCCATATTTTGAAGCCTAAGTCTAGAAATATTAAAATTACCATCGTATTCATAAACTGGGAGTCCCGCGGCTGCGTGGTAAGTTCCTACGAGTTACATTGATCTCGTGGGAGGTGATGGTGGTACCCACGGGGCCGTTCGGGGGCTGTTTCGAGTTTGCACCCTATAACGCCATGTTTTTAAGCCTAAGTCTAGAAATATGCAAGTTATCGTCGTATTCTCAAACCGGGAGACCCGCGGCTGCGGGGTCAGTTCCTACTAGTTACATTGGTCCCGTGGGAGGTGTTGTTGCCACACACGGGGCCGTTCGTGGGCTGTTTTGGGTTTTCACCCTCTAATACCATGTTTTTAAGCCTAAGTCTAGAAATATGAATATATCATCGTATTCTCAAACTGGGAGACCTGCGGCTGCGGGGTCAGTTCCTACGAGTGACATTGGTCCCGTGGGAGGTGTTGGTACCACCCACGGGGCCGTTCGGGGGTTGTTTCGAGTTTCCAACCTCTAACGCCATGTTTTGCTTAAATCTAAAAATATGCAAATTATCGTCGTATTCTCAAACCGGGCGTCTCACGACTGCGCAGTCAGTTCCTACGAGTTACATTGGTCCCGTGGGAGGTGTTGTTGGCACCCACGGGGCCGTTCAGGGGCTGTTTTGGGTTTTCACCCACTAACACCATATTTTTAATCCTAAGTGTAGAAATATGAAAATTACCGTCGTATTCTCAAATCGGGAGACCCACGGCTGTGGGGTCAATTCCTACGAGTTACATTGGTCTCGTGACAGGTGATGGTGGCACCCACGGGGCCGTTCGGGGGCTGTTTCAAGTTTTCACCCTCTAACGCCATGTTTTTAAGCCTAAGTCTAGAAATATGCAAATTATCCTCATATTCTCAAACCGGGAGACCCGCGGCTGCGTGATCAGTTCCTACGAGTTACATTGCTCCCGTGGGAGGTGTTTTTACCACCCACGGGGCCGTTCGAGGGCTGTTTTGGGTTTTCACCCTCTAACGCCATGTTTTTAAGCCTAAGTCCAAAAAATGCAAATTATCGTCGTATTCTCAAACCGGGAGATGCGCGGCTGCGGGATAAGTCCCTACGAGTTACATTGGTCCTGTGGGAGGTGTTGGTGCCACCCACGAGGCCGTTCGGGGGTTGTTTCGAGTTTTCACCCTCTAATGGCATGCTTTGCTTGAGTCTAAAAATATGCAAATTATCGTCGTATTCTCAAATCGGGAGTCTCGCGGCTACGCGGTAAGTTCCTACGAGTTACATTGGTCCCGTGTGAGGTGTTGGTTCCACCCACGGGGTAGTTCGGGGGTTGTGTTGAGTTATCCCCCTCGAACGCCATGTTTTTAAGCCTAAGTCTAGAAATATGCAAATTATCATCGTATTCTCAAATCGGGAGACCCACGACTGTGGGGTCTGTTCCTACGAGTTACATTGGTCTCGTGGGAGGTGATGGTACCACCCACGGGGCCGTTCGGCGATTGTTTCGAGTTTTCACCCTCTAACGCCATATTTTTAAGCCTAAGTCTAGAAATATGCAAATTATCATCGTATTCTCAAACCGGGAGGCCCGCGGCTGCGAGGTCAGTTCCTATGAGTTACATTGGTCCCGTGGGAGGTGTTGGTGCCACCCACGGGGCCGTTCGGGGGTTGTTTCGAGTTTTCACCCTCTAACGCCATGCTTTGCTTAAATCTAGAAATATGAAAATTGTCATCGTATTCTCAAACCGGGAGTCTCGCGGCTGTGCGTTCAGTTCCTATGAGTAACATTGGTCCCGTGGGAGGTGTTGGCGCCACCCACGGGGCCGTTCGGGGGCTGTTTTGGGTTTTCACTCTCTAACGCCATATTTTGAACCATAAGTCTAAAAATATGCAAATTACCGTCGTATTCTCATACCGGGAGTCCTGCGGCTGCGTGGTAAGTTCTTACGAGTCACACTGGTCTCATGGGAGGTGATGGTGCCACCTACGGGGCCGTTCGGGGGCTGTTTCAACTTTTCACCCTCTAACGCCACGTTTTGAAGCCTAAGTCTAGAAATATGCAAATTATCGTCGTATTCTCAAACCATGAGACCCGCGGCTGCGGGGTCAGTTCCTACGAGTTACATTGGTCCCGTGGGCGGTGTTGGTGCCAACCACGAGGCCGTTCGGGGGTTGTTTCGAGTTTTCACCCGCTAACGCTATGTTTTGCTTGAGTCTAAAAATGTGCTAATTATCGTCGTATTCCCAAACCGGGAGTCTCGCGGGTGCGCGGTAAGTTCCTACGAGTTACATTGGTCCCGTGGGAGGTGTTGGTTCCACCCACGGGGAAGTTCGGGGGTTATTTCGAGTTATCACCCTCTAACGCCATGTTTTTAAGAATAAGTCTAGAATTATGTAAATTATTATCGTATTCTCAAATCGGGAGACCCACGGCTAGGTGTCAGTTCCTACGAGTTAAATTGGTCTCGTGGGAGGTAATGGTACTACCCACGGGGCCGTTCGGCAGTTGTTTCGAGTTTTCACCCTCTAATGCCATGTTTTTAAGCCTAGGTCTAGAAATATGCAAATTATCGAGGTATTATCAAATCGGGATTCCCGCGGCTACGTGGTCAGTTCCTACGAGTTACATTGGTCCTGTGGGAGGTGTTGTTGCCACCCACGGGGCCGTTCGGGGGCTGTTTTGGGTTTTTGCCGTCTAACGCCATGTTTTTAAGCCTAAGTCTATAAATATGCAAATTATCATCGTATTCTCAAACCGGGAAACCCGCGGCTGCGGGGTCAGTTCCTACGAGTTACATTGGTCCCGTGAGAGGAGTTGGTGACACCCACGGGGCCGTTTGGGGGTTGTTTCGAGTTTTTACCCTCTAACGCCATGTTTTGCTTAAATCTAGAAATATGCAAATTATCGTCGTATTCAAAAACTGGGAGTCTCGCGGCTGCGCGGTCAGTTCCTACGTGTAACATTGGTCCCGTGGGAGGTGTTGGCGTCTTCCACGGGGCCGTTCGGAGGCTGTTTTGGGTTTTCACCCTCTAACGCCATATTTTGAAGCCTAAGTCTAGAAATGTGAAAATTACCATCGTATTCATAAAACGGGAGTCCCACGGCTGCGTGGTAAGTTCCTACGAGTTACATTGATCTCGTGGGAGGTGATGGTACCACCCACGGTGCCGTTCGGGGGCTGTTTCAAGTTTTCATCTACTAACGCCATGTTTTTAATCCTAAGTCTAGAAATATGCAAATTATCGTCTTATTCTCAAATCGGGAGACCCGCGGCTGCGGGGTCAGTTCCTACTAGTTACATTGGTCCCGTGGGAGGTGTTGTTGCCACCCACGGGCCCGTTCGGAGGCTGTTTCGGGTTTCGACCTCTAACGCCATGTTTTTAAGCCTAAGTCTAGAAATATGCAAATTATCATCGTATTCTCAAACCGGGAGGCCCGCGGCTGCGAGGTCAGTTCCTATGAGTTACATTGGTCCCGTGGGAGGTGTTGGTGCCACCCACGGGGCCGTTCGGGGGTTGTTTCGAGTTTTCACCCTCTAACGCCATGCTTTGCTTAAATCTAGAAATATGAAAATTGTCATCGTATTCTCAAATCGGGAGTCTTGCGGCTGTGCGTTCAGTTCCTATGAGTAACATTGGTCCCGTGGGAGGTGTTGGCGCCACCCACGGGGCCGTTCGGGGGCTGTTTTGGGTTTTCACTCTCTAACGCCATATTTTGAACCCTAAGCCTAAAAATATGCAAATTACCGTCGTATTCTCATATCGGGAGTCCCGCGGCTGCGTGGTAAGTTTTTACGAGTCACACTGGTCTCATGGGAGGTGATGGTGCCACCTACGGAGCCGTTCGGGGGCTGTTTCGACTTTTCACCCTCTAACGCCACGTTTTGAAGCCTAAGTCTAGAAATATGCAAATTATCATCGTATTATCAAACCATGAGACCCGCGGCTATGGGGTCAGTTCCTACGAGTTACATTGGTCCCGTGGGCGGTGTTGGTGCCAACCACGAGGCCGTTCGGGGGTTGTTTCGAGTTTTCACCCGCTAACGCTATGTTTTGCTTGAGTCTAAAAATGTGCTAATTATCGTCGTATTCTCAAACCGGGAGTCTCGCGGGTGCGCGGTAAGTTCCTACGAGTTACATTGGTCCCGTGGGAGGTGTTGGTTCCACCCACGGGGAAGTTCGAGGGTTATTTCGAGTTATCACCCTCAAACGCCATGTTTTTAAGACTAAGTCTAGAATTATGTAAATTATTATCGTATTCTCAAACCGGGAGACCCACGGCTAGGTGTCAGTTCCTACGAGTTAAATTGGTCTCGTGGGAGGTGATGGTACTACCCACGGGGCCGTTCGGCAGTTGTTTCGAGTTTTCACCCTCTAATGCCATGTTTTTAAGCCTAGGTCTAGAAATATGCAAATTATCGAGGTATTATCAAATCGGGATTCCCGCGGCTACGTGGTCAGTTCCTACGAGTTACATTGGTCCCGTGGGAGGTGTTGTTTCCACCCACGGGGCCGTTCGGGGGCTGTTTTGGGTTTTTGCCGTCTAACGCCATGTTTTTAAGCCTAAGTCTAGAAATATGCAAATTATCATCGTATTCTCAAACCGGGAAACCCGCGGCTGCGGGGTCAGTTCCTACGAGTTACATTGGTCCCGTGAGAGGAGTTGGTGACACCCACGGGGCCGTTTGGGGGTTGTTTCGAGTTTTTACCCTCTAACGCCATGTTTTGCTTAAATCTAAAAATATGCAAATTATCGTCGTATTCAAAAACCGGGAGTCTCGCAGCTGCGCGGTCAGTTCCTACGTGTAACATTGGTCCCGTGGGAGGTGTTGGCGCCTTCCACGGGGCCGTTCGGAGGCTGTTTTGGGTTTTCACCCTCTAACGCCATATTTTGAAGCCTAAGTCTAGAAATGTGAAAATTACCATCGTATTCATAAACCGGGAGTCCCACGGCTGCGTGGTAAGTTCCTACGAGTTACATTGATCTCGTGGGAGGTGATGGTACCACCCACGGGGCCGTTCGGGGGCTGTTTCGAGTTTTCATCCACTAACGCCATGTTTTTAAGCCTAAGTCTAGAAATATGCAAATTATCGTCGTATTCTCAAATCGGGAGACCCGCGGCTGCGGGGTCAGTTCCTACTAGTTACATTGGTCCCGTGGGAGGTGTTGTTGATACCCACGGGGCCGTTGGGGGGCTGTTTTGGGTTTTCACCATCTAATGCCATGTTTTTAAGACTAAGTATAGAAATATGCAAATATCGTCGTATTCTCAAACTGGGAGACCCGCGGCTGCGGGGTCAGTTCCTACGAGTGACATTGGTCCCGTGGGAGGTGTTGGTACCACCCACGGGGCCGTTCGGGGGCTGTTTCGAGTTTCCACCCTCTAACGCCATGTTTTACTCAAATCTAGAAATATGCAAATTATCGTCCTATTCTCAAACCGGGCGTCTCACGGCTGCGCAGTCAGTTCCTACGAGTTACATTGGTCCCGTGGGAGGTGTTGTTGGCACCCACGGGGTAGTTCGGGGGTTGTTTTGAGTTATCACCCTCGAACGCCATGTTTTTAAGACTAAGTCTAGAAATATGCAAATTATCATCGTATTCTGAAATCGGTAGACCCACGGCTGTGGGGTCTGTTTCTACGAGTTACATTGGTCTCGTGGGAGGTGATGGTGCCACCCACGGGGCCGTTCGGCGATTGTTTCGAGTTTTCACCCTCTAACGCCATATTTTTAAGCCTAAGTCTTGAAATATGCAAATTATCGTCGTATTCTCAAACCGGGAGACCCGCGGCTGCGTGGGTAGTTCCTACGAGTTATATTGGTCCAGTGGGAGGTGTTGTTGCCACCCACGGAGCGGTTCAGAGGCTGTTTTGGGTTTTCGCCCTCTAACGCCATGTTTTTAAGCCTAAGTCTAGAAATATGCAAATTATCATCGTATTCTCAAACCGGGAGGCCCGCGGCTGCGGGGTCAGTTCCTATGAGTGACATTGGTCCCGTGGGAGGTGTTGGTGCCACCCACGGGGCCGTTCGGGGGTTGTTTCGAGTTTTCACCCTCTAACGCCATGTTTTGCTTAAATCTAGAAATATGAAAATTGTCATCGTATTCACAAACCGGGAGTCTCGCGGATGTGCGATCAGTTCCTATGAGTAACATTGGTCCCGTGGGAGGTGTTGGCCCCACCCACAGGGCCGTTCGGGGGCTGTTTTGTGTTTTCACTCTCTAACGCCATATTTTCAAGCCGAAGTCTTGAAATATGCAAATTACTGTCATATTCTCATACCGGGAGTCCCGCGACTGTGTGGTAAGTTCCTACGAGTCACACTGGTCTCGTGGGAGGTGATGGTACAACCCACGAGGCCGTTCGGGGGCTGTTTCGAGTTTTCACCTTCTAACGCCATATTTTGAAGCCTAAGTCTAGAAATATGCAAATTATCGTCGTATTCTCGAACCAGGAGACCCGCGACTGCGGGGTCAGTTCCTACGAGTTACATTGGTCCCGTTGGCGGTGTTGGTGCCACCCACGAGGCCGTTCGGGGGTTGTTTCAAGTTTTCACCCGCTAACGCTATGTTTTGCTTGAGTCTAGAAATATGCAAATTATTATCGTATTCTCAAACCGGGAGTCTCGCGGGTGCGCGGTAAGTTCCTACGAGTTACATTGGTCCCGTGGGAGGTGTTGGTTCCACCCAAGGGGCAGTTCGTGGGTTATATCGAGTTATCACCCTCTAACACCATGTTTTTAAGCCTAAGTCTAGAATTATGCAAATTATCATCGTATTCTCAAACCGGGAGACCCACGGCTAGGGGTCAGTTCCTACGAGTTACATCGGTCTCGTGGGAGGTGATGGTGCTACCCACAGGGCCGTTCGGCGGTTGTCTCGAGTTTTCAACCTCTAATGCCATGTTTTTAAGCCTAAGTCTTGAAATATGCCAATTATCGAGGAATTCTCAAATCGGGAGACCGTGGCTACGTGGCCAGTTCCTACGAGTTACATTGGTCCCGTGGGAGGGGTTGTTGCCACCCACGGGGCCGTTCGGGGGGCCGTTTTGGTTTTTCACCGTCTAACGCCATGTTTTTAAGCCTAAGTCTAGAAATATGAAAATTATCGTCGTATTCTCAAACCGGGAGGTCCGCGTCTGCGGGGTCAGTTCCTACGAGTTACATTGATCCCGTGAGAGGTATTGGTGACACCCACGGGGCCTTTTGGGGGTTGTTTCGAGTTTTCACCCTCTAACGCCATGTTTTGCTTAAATCTAGAAATATGCAAATTATCGTCGTATTCTGAAACCGGGAGTCTCGCGGCTGCGCGGTCAGTTCCTACGTGTAACATTGGTCCCGTGGGAGGTGTTGGCGCCTTCCATGGGGCCGTTCGGGGGCTGTTTTGGGTTTTCACCCTCTAACGCCATATTTTGAAGCCTAAGTCTAGAACTCTAAAAATTACCATCGTATTCATAAACCGGGAGTCCCGCGGCTGCGTGGTAAGTTCCTACGAGTGACATTGATCTCGTGGGAGGTGATGGTACCACGCACGGGACCGTTGGGGGGCTGTTTCGAGTTTTCATCCTCTAACGCCATGTTTTTAAGCCTAAGTCTAGAAATATGCAAATTATCGTCGTATTCTCAAATCGGGAATCCCGCAGCTGCGGGGTCAGTTCCTACTAGTTACATTGGTCTCGTGGGAGGTGTTGTTGCCACCCACGAGGCCGTTCGGGGGCTGTTTTGGGTTTTCACCCTCTAATACCATGTTTTTAAGCCTAAGTTTAGAAATATCCCAATATTGTCGTATTCTCAAACTGGGAGACCCGCGGCTGCGGGGTCAATTCCTATGAGTGACATTGTCCCGTTGGAGGTGTTGGTACCACTCACGGGGCCGTTCGGGGGATGTTTCGAGTTTCCACCCTCTAACGCCATGTTTTACTTAAATCAAGAAATATGCAAATTATCGTCGTATTCTCAAACCGGGCATCTCACGGCTGCGCAGTCAGTTCTTACGAGTTACATTGGTCCCGTGGGAGGTGTTGTTGGCACCCACGGGGCCGTTCGGGGGCTATTTTGGGTTTTCACCCACTAACACCATATTTTTAAGCGTAAGTGTAAAAATATGAAAATTACTGTCGTATACTCAAATCGGGAGACCCACGGCTGTGGGGTTAGTTCCTACGAGTTACATTGGTCTCGTGGGAGGTGATGGTGCCACCCACTGGGCTGTTCGGGGGCTGTTTCAAGTTTTCACCCTCTAACGCCATGTTTTTAAGCGTAAGTCTAGAAATATGCAAATTATCGTCGTATTCTCAAATCGGGAGACCCGCGGCAGCGTGGTCAGTTCCTACAAGTTACATTGGTCCCGTGGGAGGTGTTTTTGCCACCCACGGGGCCGTCCGGGGGCTATTTTGGGTTTTCACCCTCTAACGCCATGTTTTTAAGCCTAAGTCCAAAAAAATGCAAATTATCGTCGTATTCTCAAACCGGGAGATGCGCGGCTGCGGGATCAGTTCCTACGAGTTACATTGGTCCCGTGGGAGGTGTTGGTGCCACCCACGAGGCCGTTCGGGGGTTGTTTCGAGTTTTCACCCTCTAACGCCATGTTTTGCTTGAGTCTAGAAATATGCAAATTATCGCCGTATTCTCAAACCGGGAGTCTCGCTGCTGCGCGATAAGTTCCTACGAGTAACATTGGTCCCGTGTGAGGTGTTGGTTCCACCCACGGGGTAGTTCGGGGGTTGTTTTGAGTTATCACCCTCGAACGCCATGTTTCTAAGCCTAAGTCTAGAAATATGCAAATTATCATCGTATTCTCAAATCGGTAGACCCACGGCTATGGGGTCCGTTCCTATGAGTTACATTGGTCTCGTGGGAGGTGATGGTGGCACCAACGGGGCCGTTCGGCCAGTGTTTCGAGTTTTCACCCTCTAACGCCATATTTTTAAGCCTAAGTCTTGAAATATGCAAATTATCATCGTATTCTCAAACCGGGAGACCCGCGGCTGCGTGGGAAGTTCCTACGAGTTACATTGGTCCAGTGGGAGGTGTTGTTGCCACCCACGGAACCGTTCGGAGGCTGTTTTGTGTTTTCGCCCTCTAACGCCATGTTTTTAAGCCTAAGTCTAGAAATACACAAATTATCATTGTATTCTCAAACCGGGAGGCCCGCGGCTGCGGGGTCAGTTCCAATGAGTTACATTGGTCCCGTGTTAGGTGTTGGTGCCACCCACGGGGCCGTTCGGGGGTTGTTACGAGTTTTCACCCTCTAACGCCATGTTTTGCTTAAATCTAGAAATATGAAAATTTTTATCGTATTCTCAAACCGGGAGTCTCGCGGCTGTGCGATCAGTTCCTATGAGTAACATTGGTCCCGTGGGAGGTGTTGGCGCCACCCACGGGGCCGTTCGGGGGCTGTTTTGGGTTTTCACTCTCTAACGCCATATTTTGAAGCCAAAGTCTAGAAATATGCAAATTACTGTCATATTCTCATACCGGGAGTCCCGCGGCTGCGTGGTAAGTTCCTACGAGTCACACTGGTCTCGTGGGAGGTGATGGTGCCATCCACGGGGCCGTTCGGGGGCTGTTTCGAGTTTTCACCCTCTAACGCCATGTTTTGAAGCCTAAGTCTAGAAATATGCAAATTATCATCGTATTCTCATACCAGGAGACATGCGGCTGCGGGGTCAGTTCCTACGAGTTACATTGGTCCCGTTGGCGGTGTTGGTGCCACCCACGAGGCCGTTCGGAGGTTGTTTCGAGTTTTCACCCGCTAATGCTATGTTTTGCTTGAGTCTAGAAATATGCAAATTATCATCGTATTCTCAAACCGGGAGTCTCGCGGGTGCGCTGTAAGTTCCTACGAGTTACATTGGTCCCGTGGGAGGTGTTGGTTCCACCCACGGGGAAGTTCGGGGGTTATTTCGAGTTATCACCCTCTAACGCCATGTTTTTAAGCCTAAGTCTAGAATTATGCAAATTATCATCGTATTCTCAAACCGAGAGACCCACGGCTAGGGGTCAGTTCCTACGAGTTACATTGGTCTCGAGGGAGGTGATGGTGCTACCCACAGGGCCGTTCAGCGGTTGTCTCGAGTTTTCAACCTCTAATGCCATGTTTTTAAGCCTAAGTCTTGAAATATGCCAATTATCGAGGAATTCTCAAATCGGGAGACCCGCGCCTACGTGGCTAGTTCCTACGAGTTACATTGGTTCCGTGGGAGGGGTTGTTGCCACCCACGGGGCCGTTCGGGGGGCCGTTTTGGTTTTTCGCCGTCTAACGCCATGTTTTTAAGCCTAAGTCTAGAAATATGAAAATTATCGTCGTATTCTCAAACCGGGAGATCCGCGTCTGCGGGGTCAGTTCCTACAAGTTACATTGGTCCCGTGAGAGGAGTTGGTGACACCCACGGGGCCGTTTGGGGGTTGTTTCGAGTTTTTACCCTCTAACGCCATGTTTTGCTTAAATCTAGAAATATGAAAATAATCGTCGTATTCTAAAACCGGGAGTCTCGCAGCTGCGCGGTCAGTTCCTACGTGGAACATTGGTCCCGTGGGGGGTGTTGGCGCCTTCCACGGGGCCGTTCGGAGGCTGTTTTGGGCTTTTACCCTCTAACGCCATATTTTAAAGCCTAAGTCTAGAAATGTGAAAATTACCATCGTATTCATAAACCGGGAGTCCCACGGCTGCGTGGTAAGTTCCTACGAGTTACATTGATCTCGTGGGAGGTGATGGTACCACCCACGGGGCCGTTCGGGGGCTGTTTCGAGTTTTCATCCACTAAAGCCATGTTTTTAAGCCTAAGTCTAGAAATATGCAAATTATCGTCGTATTCTCAAACCGGGAGACCCACGGCTGCGGGGTCAGTTCCTACTAGTTACATTGGTCCCGTGGGAGGTGTTGTTGCCATCCACGGGGCCGTTCGGGGGCTGTTTCGGGTTTTCACCATCTAATGCCATGTTTTTAAGACTAAGTATAGAAATATGCAAATATCGTCGTATTCTCAAACTGGGAGACCCGAGGCTGCGGGGTCAGTTCCTACGAGTGACATTGGTCCCGTGGGAGGTGTTGGTACCACCCACGGGGCCGTTCGGGGGCTGTTTCGAGTTTCCACCCTCTAACGCCATGTTTTACTCAAATCTAGAAATATGCAAATTATCATCCTATTCTCAAAACGGGCGTCTCACGGCTGCGCAGTCAGTTCCTACGAGTTACATTGGTCCCGTGGGAGGTGTTGTTGGCACCCACGGGGTAGTTCGGGGGTTGTTTTGAGTTATCACCCTCGAACGCCATGTTTTTTAGCCTAAGTCTAGAAATATACAAATTATCATCGTATTCTCAAATCGGTAGACCCACGGCTGTGGGGTCTGTTCCTACGAGTTACATTGGTCTCATGGGAGGTGATGGTGCCACCCACGGGGCCGTTCGGCGATTGTTTCGAGTTTTCACCCTCTAACGCCATATTTTTAAGCCTAAGTCTTGAAATATGCAAATTATCGTCGTATTCTCAAACCGGGAGACCCGCGGCTGCGTGGGCAGTTCCTACGAGTTATATTGGTCCAGTGGGAGGTGTTGTTGCCACCCACGGAGCCGTTCGGAGGCTGTTTTGGGTTTTCGCCCTCTAACGCCATGTTTTTAAGCCTAAGTCTAGAAATATGCAAATTATCATCGTATTCTCAAACCGGGAGGCCCGCGGCTGCGGGGTCAGTTCCTATGAGTGACATTGGTCCCGTGGGAGGTGTTGGTGCCACCCACGGGGCCGTTCGGGGGTTGTTTCGAGTTTTCACCCTCTAACGCCAAGGTTTGCTTAAATCTAGAAATATGAAAATTGTCATCGTATTCAAAAACCGGGAGTCTCGCGGCTGTGCGATATGTTCCTATGAGTAACATTGGTCCCGTGGGAGGTGTTGGCCCCACCCACAGGGCCGTTCGGGGGCTGTTTTTTATTTTCACTCTCTAACGCCATATTTTCAAGCCGAAGTCTAGAAATATGCAAATTACTGTCATATTCTCATACCGGGAGTCCCGCGACTGCGTGGTAAGTTCCTACGAGTCACACTGGTCTCGTGGGAGGTGATGGTACCACCCACGAGGCCGTTCGGGGGCTGTTTCGAGTTTTCACCTTCTAACGCCATGTTTTGAAGCCTAAGTCTAGAAATATGCAAATTATCGTCGTATTCTCGAACTAGGAGACCCGCGGTTGCGGGGTCAGTTCCTACGAGTTACATTGGTCCCGTTGGCGGTGTTGGTGCCACCCACGAGGCCGTTCGGGGGTTATTTCAAGTTTTCACCCGCTAACGCTATGTTTTGCTTGAGTCTAGAAATATGCAAATTATCATCGTATTCTCAAACCGGGAGTCTCGCGGGTGCGCGGTAAGTTCCTACGAGTTACATTGGTCCCGTGGGAGGTGTTGGTTCCACCCAAGGGGCAGTTCGGAGGTTATATCGAGTTATCACCCTCTAATGCCATGTTTTTAAGCCAAAGTCTAGAATTATGCAAATTATCATCGTATTCTCAAACCGGGAGACCCACGGCTAGGGGTCAGTTCCTACGAGTTACATTGGTCTCGAGGGAGGTGATGGTGCTACCCACAGGGCCGTTCGGCGGTTGTCTCGAGTTTTCAACCTCTAATGCCATGTTTTTAAGCCTAAGTCTTGAAATATGCAAATTATCGAGGAATTCTCAAATCGGGAGACCCGCGGCTACGTGGCCAGTTCCTACGAGTTACATTGGTTCCGTGGGAGGGGTTGTTGCCACCCACGGGGCCGTTCGGGGGGCCGTTTTGGTTTTTCGCTGTCTAACGCCATGTTTTTAAGCCTAAGTCTAGAAATATGAAAATTATCGTCATATTCTCAAATCGGGAGATCCGCGTCTGCGGGGTCAGTTCCTACAAGTTACATTGATCCCGTGAGAGGTGTTGGTGACACCCACGGGGCCGTTCGGGGGCTGTTTTGGGTTTTCACCTTCTAATACCATGTTTTTAAGCCTAAGTCTAGAAATATGCAAATATTGTCGTATTCTCAAACTGGGAGACCCGCGGCTGCGGGGTCAGTTCCTATGAGTGACATTGTCCCGTGGGAGGTGTTGGTACCACTCACGGGGCCGTTCGGGGGATGTTTCGAGTTTCCACCCTCTAACGCCATGTTTTACTTAAATCAAGAAATATGCAAATTATCGTCGTATTCTCAAACCGGGCATCTCACGGCTGCGCAGTCAGTTCTTACGAGTTACATTGGTCCCGTGGGAGGTGTTGTTGGCACCCACGGGGCCGTTCGGGGGCTATTTTGGGTTTTCACCCACTAACACCATATTTTTAAGCGTAAGTGTAAAAATATGAAAATTACTGTCGTATACTCAAATCGGGAGACCCACGGCTGTGGGGTTAGTTCCTACGAGTTACATTGGTCTCGTGGGAGGTGATGGTGCCACCCACTGGTCTGTTCGGGGGCTGTTTCAAGTTTTCACCCTCTAACGCCATGTTTTTAAGCGTAAGTCTAGAAATATGCAAATTATCGTCGTATTCTCAAACCGGGAGACCCGCGGCTGCGTGGTCAGTTCCTACAAGTTACATTGGTCCCGTGGGAGGTGTTTTTGCCACCCACGGGGCCGTCCGGGGGCTATTTTGGGTTTTCACACTCTAACGCCATGTTTTTAAGCCTAAGTCCAAAAAAATGCAAATTATCGTCGTATTCTCAAACCGGGAGATGCGCGGCTGCGGTATCAGTTCCTACGAGTTACATTGGTCCCGTGGGAGGTGTTGGTGCCACCCACGAGGCCGTTCGGGGGTTGTTTCGAGTTTTCACCCTCTAACGCCATGTTTTGCTTGAGTCTAGAAATATGCAAATTATCGTCGTATTCTCAAACCGGGAGTCTCGCTGTTGCTCGATAAGTTCCTACGAGTAACATTGGTCCCGTGTGAGGTGTTGGTTCCACCCACGGGGTAGTTCGGGGGTTGTTTTGAGTTATCACCCTCGAACGCCATGTTTCTAAGCCTAAGTCTAGAAATATGCAAATTATCATCGTATTCTCAAATCGGTAGACCCACGGCTATGGGGTCCGTTCCTATGAGTTATATTGGTGTCGTGGGAGGTGATGGTGGCACCAACGGGGCCGTTCGGCCATTGTTTCGAGTTTTCACCCTCTAACGCCATATTTTTAAGCCTAAGCTTGAAATATGCAAATTATCGTCGTATTCTCAAACCGGGAGACCCGCGGCTGCGTGGGAAGTTCCTACGAGTTACATTGGTCCAGTGGGAGGTGTTGTTGCCACCCACGGAGCCGTTCGGAGGCTGTTTTGGGTTTTCGCCCTCTAACATCATGTTTTTAAGCCTAAGTCTAGAAATACACAAATTATCATCGTATTCTCAAACCGGGAGGCCCGCGGCTGCGGGTCAGTTCCTATGACTTACATTGGTCCCGTGGGAGGTGTTGGTGCCACCCACGGGGCCGTTCGGGGGTTGTTTCGAGTTTTCACCCTCTAACGCCATGTTTTGCTTAAATCTAGAAATATGAAAATTGTCATCGTATTCTTAAATTGGGAGTCTCGTGGCTGTGCGATCAGTTCCTATGAGTAACATTGGTCCCGTGGGAGGTGTTGGCGCCACCCACGGGGCCGTTCGAGGGCTGTTTTGGGTTTTCACTCTCTAACGCCATATTTTGAATCCAAAGTCTAGAAATATGCAAATTACTGTCATATTCTCATACCGGGAGTCCCGCGGCTGCGTGGTAAGTTCCTACGAGTCACACTGGTCTCGTGGGAGGTGATGGTGCCACCCACGGGGCCGTTCGGGGGTTGTTTCGAGTTTTCACCCTCTAACGCCATGTTTTGAAGCCTAAGTCTAGAAATATGCAAATTATCGTCGTATTCTCAAACCAGGAGACACGCGGCTGCGGGGTCAGCTCCTACGACTTACATTGGTCCCGTTGGCGGTGTTGGTGCCACCCACGAGGCCGTTCGGAGGTTGTTTCGAGTTTTCACCCGCTAATGCTATGTTTTGCTTGAGTATAGAAATATGCAAATTATCATCGTATTCTCAAACCGGGAGTCTCGCGGGTGCGCTGTAAGTCCCTACGAGTTACATTGGTCCCGTGGGAGGTGTTGGTTCCACCCAAGGGGCAGTTCGGGGGTTATATCGAGTTATCACCCTCTAACGCCATGTTTTTAAGCCTAAGTCTAGAATTATGCAAATTATCCTCGTATTCTCAAACCGGTAGACCCAAGGCTAGGGGTCAGTTCCTACGAGTTACATTGGTCTCGAGGGAGGTGATGGTGCTACCCACAGGGCCGTTCGGTGGTTATTTCGAGTTTTCACCCTCTAATGCCATGTTTTTAAGCCTAAGTCTAGAAATATGCAAATTACGAGGTATTATCAAATCGGGATTCCCGCGGCTACGTGGTCAGTTCCTACGAGTTACATTGGTCCCGTGGGAGGTGTTGTTGCCACCCACGGGGCCGTTCGGGGGTTGATTTGGGTTTTTGCCATCTAACGCCATGTTTTTAAGCCTAAGTCTAGAAATATGCAAATTATCATCGTAATCTCAAACCGGGAGACCCGCGACTGCGGGGTCAGTTCCTCCGAGTTACATTAGTCCCGTGAGAGGTGTTGGTGACACCCACGGGGCCGTTTGGGGGTTGTTTCGAGTTTCCACCCTCTAACGCCATGTTTTACTTAAATCTAGAAATATGCAAATTATCGTCGTATTCTGAAACCGGGAGTCTCGCGGCTGCGCGGTCAGTTCCTACGTGTAACATTGGTCCCGTGGGAGGTGTTTTTGCCACCCACGGGGCCGTTCGGGGGCTGTTTTGGGTTTTCACCCTCTAACGCCATATTTTGAAGCCTAAGTCTAGAAATGTGAAAATTACCATCGTATTCATAAACCGGGAGTCCCACGGGTGCGTGGTTAGTTCCTACGAGTTACATTGATCTCGTGGGATGTGATGGTACCACCCACGGGGCCGTTCGGGGGCTGTTTCGAGTTTTCATCCACTAACGCAATGTTTTTAAGCCTAAGTCTAGAAATATGCAAATTATCGTCGTATTCTCAAACCGGGAGACCCGCGGCTCCGGGGTCAGTTCCTACTAGTTACATTGGTCCCGTGGGAGGTGTTGTTGCCACCCACGGGGCCGTTCGGGGGCTGTTTTGGGTTTTCACCATCTAATGCCATGTTTTTAAGCCTAAGTCTAGAAATATGCAAATATCGTCGTATTCTCAAACTGGGAGACCCGTGGCTGCGGGGTCACTTCCTACGAGTGACATTGGTCCCGTGGGAGGTGTTGGTACCACCCACGGGGCCGTTCAGGGGCTGTTTCGAGTTTCCACCCTCTAACGCCATGTTTTACTTAAATCTAGAAATATGCAAATTATCGTCCTATTCTCAAACCGGGCGCCTCACGGCTGCGCAGTCAGTTCCTACGAGTTACATTTGTCCCGTGGGAGGTGTTGTTGGCACCCACGGGGCCGTTCGGGGGCTGTTTTGGGTTTTCACCCACTAACACCATATTTTAAAGCGTAAGTGTAGAAATATGAAAATTACAGTCGTATTCTCAAATCGGGAGACCCACGGCTGTGGGGTCAGTTCCTACGAGTTACATTGGTCTCGTGGGAGGTGATGGTGCCACCCACTGGGCCGTTCGGGGGCTGTTTCAAGTTTTCACCCTCTAACGCCATGTTTTTAAGCCTAAGTCTAGAAATATGCAAATTATCGTCGTATTCTCAAACCGAAAGACCCGCGGCTGCGTGGTCAGTTCCTACGAATTACATTGGTCCCGTCGGAGGTGTTTTTGCCACCCACGGGGCCGTTCGGGGGCTGTTTTGGGTTTTCACCCTCTAACGCCATGTTTTTAAGCCTAAGTCCAAAAAAAATGCAAATTATCGTCGTATTCTCAAACCGGGAGATGCGTGGCTGCGGCATCAGTTCCTACGAGTTACATTGGTCCCGTGGGAGGTGTTGGTGCCACCCACGAGGCCTGTCGGGGGTTGTTTCGAGTTTTCACCCTCTAACGCCATGTTTTGCTTGAGTCTAGAAATATGCAAATTATCATCGTATTCTCAAACCGGGTGTCTCGCTATTGCGCGGTAAGTTCCTACGAGTAACATTGGTCCCGTGTGAGGTGTTGGTTCTATCCACGGGTTAGTTTGGGGGTTGTTTTGAGTTATCACCCTCGAACGCCATGTTATTAAACCTAAGTCTAGAAATATGCAAATTATCATCGTATTCTCAAATCGGTAGACCCAAGGCTGTGGGGTCTGTTCCTACGAGTTACATTGGTCTCGTGGGAGGTGATGGTGCCACCCACGGGGCCGTTTGGCGATTGTTTCGAGTTTTCACCCTCTAACGCCATATTTTTAAGCCTAAGTCTTGAAATATGCAAATTATCGTCGTATTCTCAAACCGGGAGACCCGCGGCTGCGTGGGCAGTTCCTACAAGTTATATTGGTCTAGTGGGAGGTGTTGTTTCCATCCACGGAGCCGTTCGGAGGCTGTTTTGGGTTTTCGCCCTCTAACGCCATGTTTTTAAGCCTAAGTCTAGAAATATGCAAATTATCATCGTATTCTCAAACCGGGAGGCCCGCGGCTGCGGGGTCAGTTCCTATGAGTTACATTGGTCCCGTGGGAGGTGTTGGTGCCACCCACGGGGCCGTTCGGGGGTTGTTTCGAGTTTTCACTCTCTAACGCCATGTTTTGCTTAAATCTAGAAATATGAAAATTGTCATCGTATTCACAAACCGGGAGTCTCGCGGCTGTGCGATCAGTTCCTATGAGTAACATTGGTCCCGTGGGAGGTGTTGGCCCCACCCACGGGGCCGTTCGGGGGCTGTTTTGTGTTTTCACTCTCTAACGCCATATTTTCAAGCCGAAGCCTAGAAATATCCAAATTACTGTCATATTCTCATACCGGGAGTCCCGCGGCTGCGTGGTAAGTTCCTACGAGTCACATTGGTCTCGTGTGAGGTGATGGTACCACCCACGGGGCCGTTCGGGGGTTGTTTCGAGTTTTCACCTTCTAACGCCATGTTTTGAAGCCTAAGTCTAGAAATATGCAAATTATCATCGTATTCTCAAACCAGGAGACCCGCGGCTGCGGGGTCAGTTCCTACGAGTTACATTGGTCCCGTTGGCGGTGTTGGTGCCACCCACGAGGCCGTTCGAGGGTTGTTTCAAGTTTTCACCCGCGAACGCTATGTTTTGCTTAAGTCTAGAAATATGCAAATTATCATCGTATTCTCAAACCGAGAATCTCGCGGGTGCGCGGTAAGTTCCTACGAGTTACATTGGTCCCGTGGGATGTGTTGGTTCCACCCAAGGGGCAGTTCGGGGGTTATATCGAGTTATCACCCTCTAACGCCATGTTTTTAAGCCTAAGTCTAGAATTATGCAAATTATCATCGTATTCTCAAACCAGGAGACCCACGGCTAGGGGTCAGTTCCTTCGAGTTACATTGGTCTCGAGGAGGTGATGGTGCTACCCACAGGGCCGTTCGGCGGTTGTCTCGAGTTTTCAACCTCTAATGCCATGTTTTTAAGCCTAAGTCTTGAAATATGCAAATTATCGAGGTATTCTCAAATCGGGAGACCCGCGGCTACGTGGCCAGTTCCTACGAGTTACATTGGTCCCGTGGGAGGTGTTGTTGCCACCCACGGGGCCGTTCGGGGGCCGTTTTAGTTTTTCGCCGTCTAACGCCATGTTTTTAAGCCTAAGTCTAGAAATATGCAAATTATCATCGTATTCTCAAACCGGGAGACCCGCGGCTGCGGGGTAAGTTCCTACGAGTTATATTGGTCCCGTAAGAGGTGTTGGTGACACCCACGGGGCCGTTTGGGGGTTGTTTCGAGTTTTCACCCTCTAACGCCATGTTTTGCTTAAATCTAGAAATATGAAAATTATCGTCGTATTCTAAAACCGGGAGTCTCGCGGCTGCGCGGTCAGTTCCTACGTGTAACATTGGTCCCGTGGGAGGTGTTGGCGCCTTCCACGGGGCCGTTCGGGGGCTGTTTTGGGTTTTCACCCACTAACACCATATTTTAAAGCGTAAGTGTAGAAATATGAAAATTTCAGTCGTATTCTCAAATCGGGAGACCCACGGCTGTGGGGTCAGTTCCTACGAGTTACATTGGTCTCGTGGGAGGTAATGGTACCACCCACTGGGCCGTTCGGGGGCTGTTTCAAGTTTTCACCCTCTAAAGCCATGTTTTTATGCCTAAGTCTAGAAATATGCAAATTATCGTCGTATTCTCAAACCGAAAGACCCGCGGCTGCGTGGTCAGTGCCTACGAGTTACATTGGTCCCGTGGGAGGTGTTTTTGCCACTCACGGGGCCGTTTGGGGGATGTTTTGAGCTTCACCCTCTAACGCCATGTTTTGCTTGAGTCTAGAAATATGCGAATTATCGTTGTATTCTCAAACCGGGAGTCTCGCGGGTGCGCGGTAAGTTCCTACGAGTTACATTGGTCCCGTGGGAGGTGTTGGTTCCACCCACAGGGCAGTTCGGGGGTTATATCGAGTTATCCCACTCAAACGCCATGTTTTTAAGCCTAAGTCTAGAATTATGCAAATTATGATCGTATTCTCAAACCGGGAGACCCACGGCTAGGGGTCAGTTCCTACGAGTTACATTAGTCTCGAGGGAGGTGATGGTGCTACCCACAGGGCCCTAAGTCTAGAAAATGCATACTATCGAGGTATTCTCAAATCGGGAAACCCGCGGCTACGTAGTCAGTTCCTACGAGTTACATTGGTCCCGTGGGAGGTGTTGTTGCCACCCACAACACCTCCCACGGGGCCGTTCGGAGGCCGTTTTGGTTTTTCGCCGTCTAACGCCATGTTTTTAAGCCTAAGTCTAGAAATATGCAAATTATCATCGTATTCTCAAACCGGAAGACCCGCAGCTGCGTGGTCAGTTCCTACGAGTTACATTGGTCCCGTGGGAGGTGTTTTTGCCACCCATGGGGCCGTTCGGGGGCTGTTTTGGGTGTTCACCCTCTAACGCCATGTTTTTAAGCCTAAGTCCAAAAAAATGCAAATTATCGTCGTATTCTCAAACCGGGAGATGCGCGGCTGCGGGATCAGTTCCTACGAGTTACATTGGTCCCGTGGGAGGTGTTGGTGCCACCCACGAGGCCGGTCGGGGGTTGTTTCGAGTTTTCACCCTCTAACGCCATGTTTTGCTTGAGTCTAGAAATATGCAAATTATCGTCATATTCTCAAACCGGGTGTCTCGCTACTGCGCGGTAAGTTCCTACCAGTAACATTGGTCCCGTGTGAGGTGTTGGTTCTACCCACGGGTTAGTTCGGGGTTTCTTTTGAGTTATCACCCTCGAACGTCATGTTTTTATGCCTAAGTCTAGAAATATGCAAATTATCATCGTATTCTCAAATCGGTAGACCCACAGCTGTGGGGTCTGTTCCTACGAGTTACATTGGTCTCGTGGGAGGTGATGGTGCCACCCACGGTGCCGTTCGGCGATTGTTTCGAGTTTTCACCCTCTAACGCCATATTTTTAAGCCTAAGTCTTGAAATATGCAAATTATCGTCGTATTCTCAAACCGGGAGACCCGCGGCTGCGTGGGCAGTTCCTACGAGTTATATTGGTCAAGTGGGAGGTGTTGTTGCCACCCACAGAGCCGTTCTGAGTCTGTTTTGAGTTTTCGCCCTCTAACGCCATGTTTTTAAGCCTAAGTCTAGAAATATGCAAATTATCATCGTATTCTCAAACCGGGAGGCCCGCGATTGCGGGGATAGTTCCTATGAGTTACATTGGTCCCGTGGGAGGTGTTGGTGCCACTCACGGGGCCGTTCGGGGGTTGTTTCGAGTTTTCACCCTCTAACGCCATGTTTTGCTTAAATCTAGAAATATGAAAATTGTCATCGTATTCACAAACCGGGAGTCTCGCGGCTGTGCGATCCGTTCCTATGAGTAACATTGGTCCCGTGGGAGGTGTTGGCCCCACCCACGGGGCCGTTCGGGGGCTGTTTTGTGTTTTCACTCTCTAACGCCATATTTTCAAGCCGAAGTCTAGAAATATGCAAATTACTGTCATATTCTCATACCGGGAGTCCCGCGGCTGCGTGGTAAGTTCCTACGAGTCACACTGGTCTCGTGGGAGGTGATGGTACCACCCACGGGGCCGTTCGGGGGCTGTTTCGAGTTTTTACCTTCTAACGCCATGTTTTGAAGCCTAAGCCTAGAAATATGCAAATTATCGTCGTATTCTCAAACCAGGAGACCCGCAGTTGCGGGGTCAGTTCCTACGAGTTACATTGGTCCCGTTGGCAGTGTTGGTGCCACCCACGAGGCCGTTCGGGGGTTGTTTCAAGTTTTCACCCGCTAACGCTATGTTTTGCTTGAGTCTAGAAATATGCAAATTATCATCGTATTCTCAAACCGGGAGTCTCGCTGGTGCGCGGTAAGTTCCTACGAGTTACATTGGTCCCGTGGGATGTGTTGGTTCCACCCAAGGGGAAGTTCGGGGGTTATATCGAGTTATCACCCTCTAACGCCATGTTTTTAAGCCTAAGTCTAGAATTATGCAAATTATCATCGTATTCTCAAACCGGGAGACCCACGGCTAGGGGTCAGTTCCTACGAGTTACATTGGTCTCGAGGGAGGTGATGGTGCTACCCACAGGGCCGTTCGGCGGTTGTCTCGAGTTTTCAACCTCTAATGCCATGTTTTTAAGCCTAAGTCTTGAAATATGCAAATTATCGAGGTATTCTCAAATCGGGAGACCCGCGGCTACGTGGCCAGTTCCTACGAGTTACATTGGTCCCGTGGGAGGTGTTGTTGCCACCCACGGGGCCGTTCGGGTGCCGTTTTAGTTTTTCGCCGTCTAACGCCATGTTTTTAAGCCTAAGTCTAGAAATATGCAAATTATCATCGTATTCTCAAACCGGGAGACCCGCGGCTGCGGGGTAAGTTCCTACGAGTTACATTGGTCTCGTAAGAGGTGTTGGTGACTCCCACGGGGCCGTTTGGGGGTTGTTTCGAGTTTTCACCCTCTAACTCCATGTTTTGCTTAAATCTAGAAATATGCAAATTATCGTCGTATTCTGAAACCGGGAGTCTCGCGGCTGCGCGGTCAGTTCCTACGTGTAACATTGGTCCCGTGGGAGGTGTTGGCACCTTCCACGGGGCCGTTCGGGGGCTGCTTTGGGTTTTCACCCTCTAACGCCATATTTTGAAGCCTAAGTCTAGAAATGTGAAAATTACCATCGTATTCATAAATCGGGAGTCCCACGGCTACGTGGTAAGTTCCTACGAGTTACATTGATCTCGTGGGAGGTGATGGTACCACCCACGGGGCCGTTCGAGGGCTGTTTCGAGTTTTCATCCACTAACGCCATGTTTTTAAGCCTAAGTCTAGAAATATGCAAATTATCATCGTATTCTCAAACCGGGAGACCCGCGGCTCCGGGGTCAGTTCCTACTAGTTACATTGGTCCCGTGGGAGGTATTGTTGCCACCCACGAGGTCGTTCGGGGGCTGTTTTGGGTTTTCACCATCTATTGCCATGTTTTTAACCCTAAGTCTAGAAATATGCAAATATCGTCGTATTCTCAAACTGGGAGACCCGCGGCTACGGGGTCAGTTCCTACGAGTGACATTGGTCCCGTGGGAGGTGTTGGTACCACCCACGGGGCCCTTCGGGGGCTGTTTCGAGTTTCCACCCTCTAACGCCATGTTTTACTTAAATCTAGAAATATGCAAATTATCGTCCTATTCTCAAACTGGGCGTCTCGCGGCTGCGCAGTCAGTTCCTACGAGTTACATTGGTCCCGTGGGAGGTGTTGTTGGCACCCACGGGGCCGTTCGGGGGCTGTTTTGGGTTTTCACCCACTAACACCATATTTTAAAGCGTAAGTGTAGAAATATGAAAATTTCAGTCGTATTCTCAAATCGGGAGACCCACGGCTGTGGGGTCAGTTCCTACGAGTTACATTGGTCTCGTGGGAGGTTATGGTACCACCCACTGGGCCGTTCGGGGGCTGTTTCAAGTTTTCACCCTCTAAAGCCATGTTTTAAAGCCTAAGTCTAGAAATATGCAAATTATCGTCGTATTCTCAAACCGAAAGACCCGCGGCTGCGTGGTCAGTTCCTACGAGTTACATTGGTCCCGTGGGAGGTGTTTTTGCCACTCACGGGGCCGTTTGGGGGATGTTTTGAGTTTCACCCTCTAACGCCATGTTTTGCTTGAGTTTAGAAATATGCAAATTATCGTTGTATTCTCAAACCGGGAGTCTCGCGGGTGCGCGGTAAGTTCCTACGAGTTACATTGGTCCCGTGGGAGGTGTTGGTTCCACCCACGGGGCAGTTCGGGGGTTATATCGAGTTATCCCCCTCGAACGCCATGTTTTTAAGCCTAAGTCTAGAATTATGCAAATTATGATCGTATTCTCAAACCGGGAGACCCACGGCTAGGGGTCAGTTCCTACGAGTTACATTAGTCTCGAGGGAGGTGATGGTGCTACCCACAGGGCCCTAAGTCTAGAAATATGCATACTATCGAGGTATTCTCAAATCGGGAAACCCGCGGCTACGTAGTCAGTTCCTACGAGTTACATTGGTCCCGTGGGAGGTGTTGTTGCCACCCACGGGGCCGTTCGGAGGCCGTTTTGGTTTTTCGTCGTCTAACGCCATGTTTTTAAGCCTAAGTCTAGAAATATGCAAATTATCATCGTATTCTCAAACCGGAAGACCCGCAGCTGCGTGGTCAGTTCCTACGAGTTACATTGGTCCCGTGGGAGGTGTTTTTGCCACCCATGGGGCCGTTCGGGGGCTGTTTTGGGTGTTCACCCTCTAACGCCATGTTTTTAAGCCTAAGTCCAAAAAAATGCAAATTATCGTCATATTCTCAAACCGGGAGATGCGCGGCTGCGGGATCAGTTCCTACGAGTTATATTGGTCCCGTAGGAGGTGTTGGTGCCACCCACGAGGCCGGTCGGGGGTTGTTTCGAGTTTTCACCCTCTAACGCCATGTTTTACTTGAGTCTAGAAATATGCAAATTATCGTCATATTCTCAAACCGGGTGTCTCGCTACTGCGCGGTAAGTTCCTACCAGTAACATTGGTCCCGTGTGAGGTGTTGGTTCTACCCACGGGTTAGTTCGGGGTTTCTTTTGAGTTATCCCCCTCGAACGTCATGTTTTTATGCCTAAGTCTAGAAATATGCAAATTATCATCGTATTCTTAAATCGGTAGACCCACGGCTGTGGGGTCTGTTCCTACGAGTTACATTGGTCTCGTGGGAGGTGATGGTGCCACCCACGGTGCCGTTCGGCGATTGTTTCGAGTTTTCACCCTCTAACGCCATATTTTTAAGCCTAAGTCTTGAAATATGCAAATTATCGTCATATTCTCAAACCGGGAGACCCGCGGCTGCGTGGGCAGTTCCTACGAGTTATATTGATCAAGTGGGAGGTGTTGTTGCCACCCACAGAGCCGTTCTGAGGCTGTTTTGGGTTTTCGCCCTCTAACGCCATGTTTTTAAGCCTAAGTCTAGAAATATGCAAATTATCATCGTATTCTCAAACCGGGAGGCCCGCGATTGCGGGGTCAGTTCCTATGAGTTACATTGGTCCCGTGGGAGGTGTTGGTGCCACCCACGGGGCCGTTCGGGGGTTGTTTCGAGTTTTCACCCTCTAACGCCATGTTTTGCTTAAATCTAGAAATATGAAAATTGTCATCGTATTCACAAACCGGGAGTCTCGCGGCTGTGCGATCAGTTCCTATGAGTAACATTGGTCCCGTGGGAGGTGTTGGCCGCACCCACGGGGCCGTTCGGGGGCTGTTTTGTGTTTTCACTCTCTAACTCCATATTTTCAAGCCGAAGTCTAGAAATATGTAAATTACTGTCATATTCTCATACCGGGAGTCCCGCGGCTGCGTGGTAAGTTCCTACGAGTCACACTGGTCTCGTGGGAGGTGATGGTACCACCCACGGGGCCGTTCGGGGGCTGTTTCGAGTTTTTACCTTCTAACGCCATGTTTTGAAGCCTAAGCCTAGAAATATGCAAATTATCGTCGTATTCTCAAACCAGGAGACCCGCAGTTGCGGGGTCAGTTCCTACGAGTTACATTGGTCCCGTTGGCAGTGTTGGTGCCACCCACGAGGCCGTTCGGGGGTTGTTTCAAGTTTTCACCCGCTAACGCTATGTTTTGCTTGAGTCTAGAAATATGCAAATTATCATCGTATTCTCAAACCGGGAGTCTCGCGGGTGCGCGGTAAGTTCCTACGAGTTACATTGGTCCCGTGGGATGTGTTGGTTCCACCCAAGGGGCAGTTCGGGGGTTATATCGAGTTATCACCCTCTAACGCCATGTTTTTAAGCCTAAGTCTAGAATTATGCAAATTATCATCGTATTCTCAAACCGGGAGACCCACGGCTAGGGGTCAGTTCCTACGAGTTACATTGGTCTCGAGGGAGGTGATGGTGCTACCCACAGGGCCGTTCGGCGGTTGTCTCGAGTTTTCAACCTCTAATGCCATGTTTTTAAGCCTAAGTCTTGAAATATGCAAATTATCGAGGTATTCTCAAATCGGGAGACCCGCGGCTACGTGGCCAGTTCCTACGAGTTACATTGGTCCCGTGGGAGGTGTGGTTGCCACCCACGGGGCCGTTCGGGGGCCGTTTTGGTTTTTCACCGTCTAACGCCATGTTTTTAAGCCGAAGTCTAGAAATATGCAAATTATCGTCGTATTCTCAAACCGGGAGACCCGCGGCTGCGGGGTCAGTTCCTACGAGTTACATTGGTCTCGTAAGAGGTGTTGGTGACACCCACGGGGCCGTTTGGGGGTTGTTTCGAGTTTTCACCCTCTAACTCCATGTTTTGCTTAAATCTAGAAATATGCAAATTATCGTCGTATTCTGAAACCGGGAGTCTCGCGGCTGCGCGGTCAGTTCCTATGTGTAACATTGGTCCCGTGGTAGGTGTTGGCGCCTTCCACGGGGCCGTTCGGGGGCTGCTTTGGGTTTTCACCCTCTAACGCCATATTTTGAAGCCTAAGTCTAGAAATGTGAAAATTACCATCGTATTCATAAATCGGGAGTCCCACGGCTGCGTGGTAAGTTCCTACGAGTTACATTGATCTCGTGGGAGGTGATGGTACCACCCACGGGGCCGTTCGAGGGCTGTTTCGAGTTTTCATCCACTAACGCCATGTTTTTAAGCCTAAGTCTAGAAATATGCAAATTATCATCGTATTCTCAAACCGGGAGACCCGCGGCTCCGGGGTCAGTTCCTACTAGTTACATTGGTCCCGTGGGAGGTATTGTTGCCACCCACGAGGTCGTTCGGGGGCTGTTTTGGGTTTTCACCATCTATTGCCATGTTTTTAACCCTAAGTCTAGAAATATGCAAATATCGTCGTATTCTCAAACTGGGAGACCCGCGGCTGCGGGGTCAGTTCCTACGAGTGACATTGGTCCCGTGGGAGGTGTTGGTACCACCCACGGGGCCCTTCGGGGGCTGTTTCGAGTTTCCACCCTCTAACGCCATGTTTTACTTAAATCTAGAAATATGCAAATTATCGTCCTATTCTCAAACTGGGCGTCTCGCGGTTGCGCAGTCAGTTCCTACGAGTTACATTGGTCCCGTGGGAGGTGTTGTTGGCACCCACGGGGCCGTTCGGGGGCTGTTTTGGGTTTTCACCCACTAACACCATATTTTAAAGCGTAAGTGTAGAAATATGAAAATTTCAGTCGTATTCTCAAATCGGGAGACCCACGGCTGTGGGGTCAGTTCCTACGAGTTACATTGGTCTCGTGGGAGGTTATGGTACCACCCACTGGGCCGTTCGGGGGCTGTTTCAAGTTTTCACCCTCTAAAGCCATATTTTTAAGCCTAAGTCTAGAAATATGCAAATTATCGTCGTATTCTCAAACCGAAAGACCCGCGGCTGCGTGGTCAGTTCCTACGAGTTACATTGGTCCCGTGGGAGGTGTTTTTGCCACTCACGGGGCCGTTTGGGGGATGTTTTGAGTTTCACCCTCTAACGCCATGTTTTGCTTGAGTCTAGAAATATGCAAATTATCGTTGTATTCTCAAACCGGGAGTCTCGCGGGTGCGCGGTAAGTTCCTACGAGTTACATTGGTCCCGTGGGAGGTGTTGGTTCCACCCACGGGGCAGTTCGGGGGTTATATCGAGTTATCCCCCTCGAACGCCATGTTTTTAAGCCTAAGTCTAGAATTATGCAAATTATGATCGTATTCTCAAACCGGGAGACCCACGGCTAGGGGTCAGTTCCTACGAGTTACATTAGTCTCGAGGGAGGTGATGGTGCTACCCACAGGGCCCTAAGTCTAGAAATATGCATACTATCGAGGTATTCTCAAATCGGGAAACCCGCGGCTACGTAGTCAGTTCCTACGAGTTACATTGGTCCCGTGGGAGGTGTTGTTGCCACCCACGGGGCCGTTCGGAGGCCGTTTTGGTTTTTCGCCGTCTAACGCCATGTTTTTAAGCCTAAGTCTAGAAATATGAAAATTATCATCGTATTCTCAAACCGGAAGACCCGCAGCTGCGTGGTCAGTTCCTACGAGTTACATTGGTCCCGTGGGAGGTGTTTTTTCCACCCATGGGGCCGTTCGGGGGCTGTTTTGGGTGTTCACCCTCTAACGCCATGTTTTTAAGCCTAAGTCCAAAAAAATGCAAATTATCGTCGTATTCTCAAACCGGGAGATGCGCGGCTGCGGGATCAGTTCCTACGAGTTACATTGGTCCCGTGGGAGGTGTTGGTGCCACCCACGAGGCCGGTCGGGGGTTGTTTCGAGTTTTCACCCTCTAACGCCATGTTTTGCTTGAGTCTAGAAATATGCAAATTATCGTCATATTCTCAAACCGGGTGTCTCGCTACTGCGCGATAAGTTCCTACCAGTAACATTGGTCCCGTGTGAGGTGTTGGTTCTACCCACGGGTTAGTTCGGGGTTTCTTTTGAGTTATCACCCTCGAACGTCATGTTTTTATGCCTAAGTCTAGAAATATGCAAATTATCATCGTATTCTCAAATCGGTAGACCCACGGCTGTGGGGTCTGTTCCTACGAGTTACATTGGTCTCGTGGGAGGTGATGGTACCACCCACGGGGCCGTTAGGGGGCTGTTTCGAGTTTTTACCTTCTAACGCCATGTTTTGAAGCCTAAGCCTAGAAATATGCAAATTATCGTCGTATTCTCAAACCAGGAGACCCGCGGTTGCGGGGTCAGTTCCTACGAGTTACATTGGTCCCGTTGGCAGTGTTGGTGCCACCCACGAGGCCGTTCGGGGGTTGTTTCAAGTTTTCACCCGCTAACGCTATGTTTTGCTTGAGTCTAGAAATATGCAAATTATCATCGTATTCTCAAACCGGGAGTCTCGTGGGTGCGCGGTAAGTTCCTACGAGTTACATTGGTCCCGTGGGATGTGTTGGTTCCACCCAAGGGGCAGTTCGGGGGTTATATCGAGTTATCACCCTCTAACGCCATGTTTTTAAGCCTAAGTCTAGAATTATGCAAATTATCATCGTATTCACAAACCGGGAGACCCACGGCTAGGGGTCAGTTCCTACGAGTTACATTGGTCTCGAGGGAGGTGATGGTGCTACCCACAGGGCCGTTCGGCGGTTGTCTCGAGTTTTCAACCTCTAATGCCATGTTTTTAAGCCTAAGTCTTGAAATATGCAAATTATCGAGGTATTCTCAAATCGGGAGACCCGCGGCTACGTGGCCAGTTCCTACGAGTTACATTGGTCCCGTGGGAGGTGTGGTTGCCACCCACGGGGCCGTTCGGGGGCCGTTTTGGTTTTTCGCCGTCTAACGCCATGTTTTTAAGCCGAAGTCTAGAAATATGCAAATTATCGTCGTATTCTCAAACCGGGAGACCCGCGGCTGCGGGGTCAGTTCCTACGAGTTACATTGGTCCCGTAAGAGGTGTTGGTGACACCCACGGGGCCGTTTGGGGGTTGTTTCAAGTTTTCACCCTCTAACGCCATGTTTTGCTTAAATATGGAAATATGAAAATTATCATCGTATTCTGAAACCGGGAGTCTCGCGGCTGCGCAGTCAGTTCCTACGAGTTACATTGGTCACGTGGGAGGTGTTGTCGGCACCCACGGGGCCGTTCGGGGGCTATTTTGGGTTTTCACCCACTAACACCATATTTTTAAGCGTAAGTGTAGAAATATGAAAATTACAGTCGTATTCTCAAATCGGGAGACCCACGGCTGTGGGGTCAGTTCCTACGAGTTACATTGGTCTCGTGGGAGGTGATGGTGTCACCCACTGGGTCGTTCGGGGGCTGTTTCAAGTTTTCACCCTCTAACGCCATATTTTTAAGCCTAAGTCTAGAAATATGCAAATTATCGTCGTATTCTCAAACCGGAAGACCCGCGGCTGCGTGGTCAGTTCCTACGAGTTACATTGGTCCCGTGGGAGGTGTTTTTGCCACCCACGGGGCAGTTCGGGGGCTGTTTTGGGTTTTCACCCTCTAACGCCATGTTTTACTTGAGTCTAGAAATATGCAAATTATCGTCGTATTCTCAAACCGGGAGTCTCGCGGGTGCGCGGTAAGTTCCTACGAGTTACATTGGTCCCGTGGGAGGTGTTGGTTCCACCCACGGGGCAGTTCGGGGGTTATATCGAGTTATCCCCCTCGAACGCCATGTTTTTAAGCCTAAGTCTAGAATTATGCAAATTATCATCGTATTCTCAAACCGGGAGACCCACGGCTAGGGGTCAGTTCCTACGAGTTACATTGGTCTCGAGGGAGGTGATGGTGCTACCCACAGGGCCGTTCGGCGGTTGTCTCGAGTTTTCAACCTCTAATGCCATGTTTTTAAGCCTAAGTCTTGAAATATGCAAATTATCGAGGTATTCTCAAATCGGGAGACCCGCGGCTACGTGGCCAGTTCCTACGAGTTACATTGGTCCCGTGGGAGGTGTTGTTGCCACCCACGGGGCCGTTCGGGGGCCGTTTTGGTTTTTCGCCGTCTAACGCCATGTTTTTAAGCCTAAGTCTATAAATATGCAAATTATCGTCGTATTCTCAAATCGGGAGACCCGCGGCTGCGGGGTCAGTTCCTACGTGTTACATTGGTCCCGTGAGAGGTGTTGGTGACACCCACGGGGCCGTTTGGGGGTTGTTTCGAGTTTCCACCCTCTAACGCCATGTTTTGCATAAAAATCTAGAAATATGCAAATTATCGTCGTATTCTGAAACCGGGAGTCTCGCGGCTGTGCGGTCAGTTCCTACGTGTAATATTGGTCCCGTGGGAGGTGTTGGCGCCTTCCACGGGGCCGTTCGGGGTCTATTTTGGGTTTTCACCCTCTAACGCCATATTTTGAAGCCTAAGTCTAGAGATATAAAAATTACAGTCGTATTCATAAACCGGGAGTCCCGCGGCTGCGTGGTAAGTTCCTACGAGTCACACTAGTCTCGTGGGAGGTTATGGTGCCACCCACGGGGCTGTTCGGGGGCTGTTTCGAGTTTTCACCCTCTAACGCCATGTTTTTAAGCCTAAGTCTAGAAATATGCAAATTATCGTCGTATTCTCAAACCGGGAGACCCGCGGCTGTGGGGTCAGTTCCTACTAGTTACATTGGTCCCGTGGGAGGTGTTGTTGCCAACCACGGGGCCGTTCAGGGGCTGTTTTGGGTTTTCACCATCTAATGTCATGTTTTTAAGCCTAAGTCTAGAAATATGCAAATATCTTCGTATTCTCAAACTGGGAGACCCGCGGCTGTGGGGTCAGTTCCTACGAGTGACATTGGTCCCGTGGGAGGTGTTGGTACCACCCACGGGGCCGTTCGGGGGCTGTTTCGAGTTTCCACCCTCTAACGCCATGTTTTACTTAAATCTAGAAATATGCAAATTATCGTCGTATTCTCAAACCGGGCGTCTCACGGCTGCGCAGTCAGTTCCTATGAGTTACATTGGTCCCGTGGGAGGTGTTGTTGGCACCCACGGGGCCGTTCGGGGGCTGTTTTGGGTTTTCACCCACTAACACCATATTTTTAAGCGTAAGTGTAGAAATATGAAAATTGATGCGTATTCTCAAATCGGGAGACCCACGGCTGTGGGGTCAGTTCCTGCGAGTTACATTGGTCTCGTGGGAGGTGATGGTGCCATCCACTGGGCCGTTCGGGGGCTGTTTCAAGTTTTCACCCTCTAACGCCATGTTTTTAAGCCTAAGTCTAGAAATATGCAAATTATCATCGTATTCTCAAATCGGAAGACCTGCGGCTGTGTGGTCAGTTCCAACGAGTTACATTTGTCCCGTGGGAGGTGTTTTGGGCACCCACGGGGCCGTTCGGGGGCTGTTTTGGATTTTCACCCTCTAACGCCATGTTTTTAAGCCTAAGTCCAAAAAAATGCAAATTATCGGCGTATTCTCAAACCGGGAGATGCGCGGCTGCGGGATCAGTTCCTACGAGTTGCATTGGTCCCGTGGGAGGTGTTGGTGCCACCCACGAGGCCGTTCGGGGGTTGTTTCGAGTTTTCACCCGCTTACGCTATGTTTTGCTTGAGTCTAGAAATATGCAAATTATCATCGTATTCTCAAACCGGGAGTCTCGTGGGTGCGCGATAAGTTCCTACGAGTTACATTGGTCCCATGGGAGGTTTTGGTTCCACCCACGGGGCAGTTCGGGGGTTATATCGAGTTATCACCCTCTAACGCCATGTTTTTAAGCCTAAGTCTAGAATTATGCAAATTATCATCGTATTCTCAAACCGGTAGACCCAAGGCTAGGGGTCAGTTCCTACGAGTTACATTGGTCTCGAGGGAGGTGATGGTGCTACCCACAGGGCCGTTCGGCGGTTGTCTCGAGTTTTTAACCTCTAATGCCATGTTTTCAAGCCTAAGTCTAGAAATATACAAATTATCGAGGTATTATCAAATCGGGAGACCCGCGGCTATGTGTTCAGTTCCTACGAGTTACATTGGTCCCGTGGGAGGTGTTGTTGCCACCCACGGGGCCGTTCGGGGGCCGTTTTGGTTTTTCGCCGTCTAACGCCATGTTTTTAAGCCTAAGTCTAGAAATATGCAAATTATCATCGTATTCTCAAACCGGGAGACCCGCGGCTGCGGGGTCAGTTCCTACGAGTTACATTGGTCCCGTGAGAGGTGTTGGTGACACCCACGGGGCCGTTTGGGGGTTGTTTCGAGTTTTCACCCTCTAACGCCATGTTTTACTTAAATCTAGAAACATGCAAATTATCGTCGTATTCTAAAACCGGGAATCTCGCGGCTGCGCGGTCAGTTCCTACCTGTAACATTGGTCCCATGGGAGGTGTTGGCGCCTTCCACGGGGCCGTTCGGGGGCTTTTTTGGGTTTTCACCCTCTAATGCCATATTTTGAAGCCTAAGTCTAGAAATATGAAAATTACCATCGTATTCATAAACTGGGAGTCCTGCAGCTGCGTGGTAAGTTCCTGCGAGTTACATTGATCTCGTGGGAGGTGATGGTGCTACCCACGGGGCCGTTCGGGGATTGTTTCGAGTTTTCACCCTCTAACGCCATGTTTTTAAGCCTAAGTCTAGAAATATGCAAATTATCGTCGTATTCTCAAACCGGGAGACCCGCGCCTGCGGGGTCAGTTCCTACTAGTTACATTGGTCCCGTGGGAGGTGTTGTTGCCACCCACGGGGCCGTTCGGGGGATGTTTTGGGTTTTCACCCTCTAATACCATGTTTTTATGCCTAAGTCTAGAAATATCCATATATCATCGTATTCTCAAATTGGGAGACCCGCGGCTGCGGGGTCAGTTCCTACGAGTGACATTGGTCCCGTGGGAGGTGTTGGTACCACCCACGGGGCCGTTCGGGGGCTGTTTCGAGTTTCCACCCTCTAACGCCATGTTTTACTTAAATCTACAAATATGCAAATTATCATCGTATTCTCAAACCGGGCGTCTCACGACTGCGCAGTCAGTTCCTACGAGTTACATTGGTCCCGTAGGAGGTGTTGTTGGCACCCACGGGGACGTTCGGGGGCTGTTTTGGGTTTTCACCCACTAAGACCAAATTTTTAAGCCTAAGTGTAGAAATATGAAAATTAACGTCGTATTCTCAAATCGGGAGACCCACGGCTGTGGGGTCAGTTCCTACGAGTTACATTGGTCTCGTGGGAAGTGATGGTGCCACCCACTGGGCCGTTCGGTGGTTGTTTCAAGTTTTCACCCTCTAACGCCATGTTTTTAAGCCTAAGTCTAGAAATATGCAAATTATCGTCGTATTCTCAAACCGGAAGACCCGCGGCTGCGTGGTCAGTTCCTACGAGTTACATTGGTCCCGTGGGAGGTGTTTTTGCCACCCACGGGGCCGTTCGGGGGCTGTTTTGGGTTTTCATCCACTAATGCCATGTTTTTAAGCCTAAGTCCAAAAATATTCAAATTATCGTCGTATTCTCAAATCGGGAGATGCGCGGCTGCGGGATCAGTTCCTACGAGTTACATTGGTCCCGTGGGAGGTGTTGGTGCCACCCACCAGGCCGTTCGGGGGCTGTTTCGAGTTTCCACCCTCTAACGCCATGTTTTACTTAAATCTAGAAATATGCAAATTATCGTCGTATTCTCAAACCGGGCGTCTCAGGGCTGCGCAGTCAGTTCCTACGAGTTACATTGGTCCCGTGGGAGGTGTTGTTCGAACCCACGGGGCCGTTCGGGGGCTGTTTTGGGTTTTCACCCACTAACACCATATTTTTTAGCCTAAGTGTAGAAATATGAAAATTACCGTCGTATTCTCAAATCGGGAGACCCACGGCTGTGGGGTCAGTTCCTACGAGTTACATTGCTCTCGTGGGAGGTGATGGTTCCACCCACGGGGCCGTTCGGGGGCTGTTTCAAGTTTTCACCCTCTAACGCCATATTTTTAAGCCTAAATCTAGATATATGCAAATTATCGTTGTATTCTCAAACCGGCAGACCCGCGGCTGCGGGGTCAGTTCCTAGGAGTTACATTTGTCCCGTGGGAGGTGTTTTTGCCACCCACGGGGCCGTTCGGGGGATGTTTTGGGTTTTCACCCTCTAATGCCATGTTTTTAAGCCTAAGTCCAAAAATATTCAAATTATCGTCGTATTCTCAAACCGGGAGATGCGCGGCTGCGGGATCAGTTCCTACGAGTTACATTGGTCCCGTGGGAGGTGTTGGTTGAAATAGCGTTGCCAAAGCCGTTTATTAAAATAAACTATTTAAGCAACTCCGAAAGTTTGTTGAAGAAACTCTTTACTTAAATCAAAATGATTTTGAACACAAGATGTGTTAACAAAAGTATGTACGAGATTAGGACAAGATTTGATAACAAGTTTTAGTAAACAGTTTAAAATGTTTTAAACTCAGCACACAAACAGAATGGGATGAGAAGATGTAGAAATATTGATACTCAGGATTTTTAACGTGGTAAAACCTCAACCTTGAGGAAACATCCACGACTCCCTCTACGGAGTAAAACAAAAACAATCACTAAAACAAATATATGAGTTACAACCTATTTAACTAACATGCACACAAAAACAAATCTATACAAGTTCAGGATTGTACCCTCTGGTGTCCTTAACTTTTCTGCAGATCTTGTTTGTTGATGTAGTTGTCTCAATTTGTCAACTCTTCTTTGTTCCAGCACTTTACGTCGACTTATTGTTCACCAAATCTTATAGCCAACACTTTGAGTGTTTGTAGTGTGAAGATGTTTGTGAATGGTGTTCTAAAACACATGCATGCACACACACACACTTATTAGTTACAGACAATCCTAACAAATCACATATAAAGTCTATATGCAGTGTATTTGTTATTTTTCTTTCTTACAAAACCATGAACCTTTTTGACCTTTCAAAATAACCCAGATTCCACGGAGATCTTGCTTAAGAAATCGGTCAAGACCTTTCTCAATCACTTTTGAAAATATTATGTGGATTGAGAACCCTCCAAGTGCGAATCCCACTAGGTCAGGTTAGGTTTTGTAAAAACAGAAATAGAAAAACATCTATTGTTGATCTTTGAAGAAGAAAAATGTTTTAACAGAAAACAATCAACAACGAAATTCTCAAGATGAGAAATAAATGCAACTAAGTGTGCTGTGACATGAAAAACTTCAGATCTATGATTTCTATTAAAAGAGAAACAAGATCTAAGTCTATGTCTAAGTTGGAAATAAGATTTATGAACACAAGGATTTCAGTAACTCAAGATCTCTTAACCAGAACTCTCATAAACCCAGGAAAACACTAAGGATGGTGTTTATTTGGTTATGGTGTTTATGGAGAGGTAAGTGGTTTAGGTTTAGAGGTATTTAGACGAAGTTAGGGTTTCTAACTAGGGTTTGGTTTCTCTCTCTAACTTCTCTCTTCTCTCTTCTCTCTCTATTCTCTCTATTTTTTTTCTGAGAAAACTCAAAGTGGCAAAAGCTTTCGAAGGCTGAGATGAGAGGCCTTTAAATAGGAAGAGAAGAAGATTCCAGAGCTTCGTTCAAAAACAATGGCTGAGATTGAGTCAAGCTCCATTGACTGCAATCCAAGGGCTCACAACAGGCGGTGGATTAAACAGGCTATGATTGGTTAAAGGGTTTACACTGGGATTCACTCAAAAGACATGCAGGCCATTGATAAGGATTGATCCAAGGGCTGATAACAAGCGATGGTATGTCTCTGTAAAGAAACACACCTAGGGCCAATCAGAGAACAGCAAGTGTTGGCCTGAGGACGAATGCAAACGCGCGTCCCAAAATAATTACAAAGCCAACCCTAGAGTCTCTAGCGCTTTCGGTTTCTACCCAGAGTAACTTTAGGCCAATAAACACAACAATCCATATTTATACATTAACCCCAAGACTTTTTAAATCAAGTTTTAATTAAATAAAACCTTGCTTAAAATATGTTTTAAATTCCCAAAAAATTATTAAAAATCAAATTGAGGGATTTAAACACACTCACAACATTAATACACATAGAGGTGCAATATGAAATGCAAGAATGAAATTCTAAGTGTGTGAGTGATGGCTATAGTCTCAGGATCATCACAAGATGAATAGAAGAAGAAGCAACCCAATCTCTGAAGCTCTTTGGTTTCTAGGATGGACACTATTTTGTCACAATTTCCAAACTAGATGAGCTCTTATACTGTCTAGACTCAAATGAGTCAAAAGCATAAGGGCTTCAATCTCCCCCTTTGGAAATATGAGACAAAATCTCCTTTGAGTCATCTCAACTCGTAGGGCGACAACAAATAAGAAAATCCTATTCCTATAAAAGATCTATCTACCCAAATCCTAGAAATCAAAAATTACATAACTCAACTATATACAGTTTAACATCCTATTATTACAATGAAGAATGACTGTACAAGAAGAATACCTGCAAAAAATTACTAAGATCAAGCTTTTTAGTATATGCAGTAGACTCAAATTTCTCCCCCATTTTGTCTCAAATGGACAAAGGGAAGGAACATGGCAAATATAACAGGTATTTACTCAACACAAATCATACCAATAGATTTACGTAAAGAAATGAATCTATTATAATCAAGAGGTTTGGTAAATAAATCTGCAAGTTGTAGATCAGTAGAAAGATAATTGATTTCTAATTCCTTGGTTTCAACTAATTCACGAATAAAATGATGTCTTATTTTAATGTGCTTAGTTCGCGAGTGTTGAACTGGGTTCTTAGAAATGTTAATCGCACTTTGATTATCACAATAGAGATGAAGTGTGGGTTCTAGAATACCATAATCACTTAGCATTTGTTTAAGCCATAACAATTGGGCACAACAGCTACCGGCTGCTATGTATTCAGATTCAGCAGTCGAGAGAGATGTGCAGTTCTGTTTTTTACTACTCCATCCTACCAAGTTATTACCAATATAACAACATGCGCCTGAAGTGCTTTTACTATCATCAGTACACCCATCCCAATCAGCATCAGTGTACCCAATAATAGTGCTAGGTGTGTCATTCGTGTACCAAATTCCTAAATTTAGAGTGCCTTTAACATATTTAATTATGCGTTTAACAGCGTTTAAATGGCTCTCCCTGGGGTTGTTTTGATAACGCGCACAAACACAAATAGCATACATGATATCAGGACGCGAGGCAGTCAGATAGAGTAATGTGCCAATCATACTACGATATAAGGTAGAGTCTACAGATTTTCCATTTTCATCTTTAGATAATTTCTCTGTAGTACTCATAGGCATTTTAGCACTTTTAGCACTCTCGAGGCCAAATTTTTTAACTATCTCTAATGCGTACTTAGTCTGCGAAAGAAACAATCCATCTGGTTGTTGTTTGACTTGGAGACCTAGGAAGAACTGTAACTCCCCCATAAGGGACATCTGAAATTCCTTACTCATAATTTCAGCAAAAGATTTTACTTCTGAGGTAGAAGTCGATCCAAATATGATATCGTCTACATAGACTTGAGCGATAGTAATGTGTTTGCCAAAATGTTTGACAAATAAGGTTTGGTCATTTCCACCTCTTTTGAAACCTTTGTCCAGCAGAAAACTGGACAGGCGCTCATACCAAGCTCTAGGAGCTTGCTTAAGACCATATAAAGCCTTTTTCAACCGAAATACATGATTAGGATAATTAGGGTCAATGAACCCTTTAGGTTGTTCTACATAGGTTTCCTCGGCAAGTATTCCATTAAGGAACGCAGATTTAACGTCCATTTGATATAATGTAAAATGCATGTGACAAGCTATAGCAAGAAGCAGACGAACTGATTCTAAACGAGTAACGGGAGCAAACGTCTCATTAAAATCAAGTCCTTCTATTTGGGAGTAACCTTGAGCAACTAGTCTAGCTTTATTTCTAATTATCATCCCATTTTCATCAGTTTTATTTTTGAAAATCCAACGAGTACCAATAACCTTTTTGTGATCAGGACGTGGAACAAGAAACCAAACATCATGAATGACAAATTGTAAAAGTTCATCCTGCATAGCAGAAATCCAGTGAGAGTCATTCAATGCCTCATTTACATTCTTTGGTTCCAAGAGAGAAACAAAGCAAGCATAGAGAGCATAATTTCTAAGTTGGGATCTTGTACGTACTGGTTCACCAAGGTTACCAACTATGTTGTTTATGGGATGATCTTTAGAAACCCAGTTAGGTACTTCAGGTGACTCAATAGGTAATGAATTATCTATTTCAGAAGAGTCATTTTCTAAAATATTTGACGATTCTTCTTCTATAGTTAATTCATTAGTCTTGATTTCTACAGTAGTGTCACTAACAATTACATTTATGGATTCCATTAAGGTCTTAGTGCGAAGATTATACACTCGATAAGCTCTACTGTTAGGTGAATAACCTAAGAATATGGCTTTATCTCCTCTACTCTCAAATTTAGATAAGTGTTCCCTATCTTTGCAAACATAGCAGGTACTACCAAAGGTTCTAAGGTACTTAAGATTAGGCTTTTTATTGTACCAAAGTTCATAAGAGGTTTGTTTCGAATTCTTTCTAAGATAGACCCTATTAATAAGATGGCAAGCTGTACGAATAGATTCTACCCAAAAATACTTAGGTAAGTTCTTAGCATGGAGCATAACACGTGCCATCTCTTGAAGAGTTCGATTCTTCCTCTCAGCTATTTCATTTTGTTGAGGGGTCTTGGGAGCACTGAACTCATGTTTGTAACCATTATAGTCACAATATTCTACAATACCAGTGTCTTTGAATTCACCACCTCTATCACTTCTGATTCTATTCACTTGAGTGTCTTTTTCATTCTCAATCCGTAAAAGAATCTTTAAAAAGGTTTGAAAAGTATCGGATTTTTGTTTTAAGAAAGCTACCCAAGTGAATCTGGTGAAGTCATCAACCATAACTAGAATATAACTGTGTCCACAAAGACTAACAGTTTGAGAAGGACCCATTAGGTCCATATGGATGAGTTCTAAGGGATTAGAGGTAAGGATATCTTTGACCCTTTTATGAGGTGCTTTAACAATTTTTCCTTCTTGACAGGGACCACAGACAATGTTATGAATAGGTTTGATTTTTGGTATTCCTCTAACTATCTGTTGAGAAGACAATTTACTCAAATTTTCGTAATTAATGTGACCCATTCTGTTATGCCATATCTCGTTGTCATCCATTCTGGCAACATTACAGATTTCAGAACTAGACATGACAGTATAACAATTGTCAGGGGTCCTGAATCCTGTAATTAAGCATTCTCCCTTTTCATTTAAAATCTTGCAATTGTTCTTTGAAAAGGTAACAGTGTAGTTTGAGTCACAGAATTGCGAAATGCTAAGTAAATTAGCCTTAAGACCTTTAACTAAGAGAACATTTTCAAGAAGTGGAAGTCCTTTTTCTTTAAGGGTTCCTTTGCCTATGATCTGGGATGATATACCATCACCAAAAACAACTTTTCCACCATCAAAATGGGTTTTATTTAAAAGTTTTGTATCATCACCTGTCATATGCTTGGAACATCCAGAATCCAAGTACCAACCAGAAGATGTAAGTTCAGCTTTTAGAGCAGAAACAACAATGTTACACTTCATCTGGGGTGCTAGATCATCTTTTCTAACCCAAATTGCCCTGGTTTTTAGTTTGCGCTTGTTTGCTCTTATTTGATAAAATTTGCGAGCATTAGATTTTTGTTGAAAAACATTTTGCTCATGATTTTGAGTAGATTTGAATTCCTGAGCAGTTGATTTAGAAAAGGTTCTAGTAATCCTTCTAGTAAATGTCCTTTTAGGTTTAGTCCTTCTATTCCTATAGTTAGAGTTTTTGTCTGGTGGCCTGGGAAGGACATAATTGTTACGACTCCTCCTAGAATAGTTAAAGTTATGATACATAGGAGTGTTGTAGATAGGTTTAATCAGTCTCCTAGCATAGCAATTATCGAAAGAGTGACCATATATATCACAATAGGAGCAATAAAGATTTCTCAGAATAGGGTTTTCCTTAGGAAAGTCTCTAAACAAAGGTTTTGAGACATTTTGAGGCTGAATTTTATTCCTAGGTAGCACAGATTTGAAAGCAGGTTCACTTTTCCTAATAGGGGGGCAGACATATTTTCCCTTTGGTAAACTTTCATGCTTAGAGCAACTTGCATCTCCAGTGTTAGTGTTTCGATGGTCAAACTTAGTTTTTAGAGAATGAAAGTCTGGACATGTTTCAATAGGTCTTTTGCCTCCTGACACAAACTTGATAGGTTCAACAAGTTTAGTTTGTGTCTTCAAATTGGGGCAAAACCCTATTCCAGTTCTATCATCAGAATTGGTTTTAGATTCAGCAACGAATTCCTCAAAACATTTAGAATTGTTTTCAAATTTGGTAAATTTTTTGAAAACAATTGCTGTCTTTTCTTTTGTTTGTTCCAATTCTAGTAATGTCCCTTTGTATTTTTTCTCCAGAATTTCATTAGCTTCAGTTAAAGTTTTCAGTTTTTCATCAAACACTTTGACTTCACTTTCATGAGACATGCATTGAGTAGTATATTCTTCAGCATTCAGTTTTACCATTAGGCTTAGATCCTCTAGTTTTTTGGTAAGATCTTTCACAATCTTTTCTAGTCTAGTACTTTTCTTAAGAGTTTTAGTATACAGAGTGTGGATGTCTGGGAGATCATCATTATCTGAGTCACTAAGTGAGGTGTGTGAAGTGACCCCTAAGATTTCATTTCTTAAACTCACGCACCCATTGACATCAGCAGTATCGATTTCCCTTTGACTCACACACCCGGAGGAAGAGGTATTAATGTTCTCAGTAAGTAAAGCATCTAAACCAGTTAAAGTATGATTCACAGCAACAGAACTAGTATTACTGGACTCATCCTCACTATCAAGCATAGGCATATCATCATTGTATATGATTTTGGCAAAGAAGGCTAAACAAGGATCAAAACCATCAGATGTCTCAAGTTCCTCATTTTCAGAATCACTTGAGTCATCCCATGTTTTGCAGATATTGGCTCTAGAGTGTTTGTTTTGGGCATTTAAATTAACTCTACAGTCTTGAGCAATGTGTCCTAGTTTACCACATCTATAGCATTCAGTCTTCTTGAGGTCTCTGTGAGGTCTTGTGTTGTCCTTGTTCTGTTTGTCATGAGGTTTCTCATGGGGCTTGTGATTTGAAGGAGTAGAATAATTAGACTTGCCCTGTCTATTTTCAACACTGTTTCTAAATTTAACAATTTTCTTAAATTGTTTTGTCATTAGGGCAATCTGATTATCTAGACTTTCTAAGTCACAGTCCTCATCAGAATCATTACTAGGGGTGTTTAACTCAGGCTTAATCATCTTAGAGGTAAAGCTAAGATTGGAATTGGTATGTTTCCTATTAGTGTGGGTCAATTGTTTCTTAAACTCTAATTCCATTTCCACAGTTCTTAATTTGCTACTGAGTAATTCAGGAGTAAGATTTGTATCACACATCTCCTCAATAGCATATCTTTTATTGTCAAATTTCTGTGGTAATGATCTCAGAATTTTAGAGACAATTTCTTGTCTATCATAAGTTATACCATTGGCATGAAGTTTAGTGACAATATCAGTAAGGTTCATATAGAAATCATCGAAAGACTCAGATTCAGACATGATTAAGGTATTATACTGTTGGATTAACATCTGAGTCTTGGCAGCTTTTACCCTAGAGTCTCCTTCGTGGGCAGTAATCAAGGTATCCCATGCTTCCTTGGAAGTGGTACAGGATGAGATTCTCTTGAACTCATGTTCGTTAATAGACATAAATATAGCGTTCTTGCCTTTGTTATTATTTCGAGAAACCTGTTTCTCTTCTTGAGTAAACTCACTCAATATTTTCTTAATCCTTTCATTGCTTCCATCAGTGGCTGGTTTAGTTGGATAAGAGTATCCATTTTCAATAATATCCCAGACATCATCTCCCAGAGTGCCTTGAATGAAAGAAATCATTCTTACTTTCCAGTAAGAAAAATTGGTTCCATCAAAGACTGGAGGTCTGGTCAAGTTACCATATCTTTCGTTTTTCTCGTCCATAATTGATTTTGAGAAAACAGTTTCAGAAACTCAGGATCTTTTTGAAATAAGTTCACCAAATGCTCTGATACCAATTGAAATAGCGTTGCCAAAGCCGTTTATGAAAATAAACTATTTAAGCAACTCCGAAAGTTTGTTGAAGAAACTCTTTACTTAAATCAAAATGATTTTGAACACAAGATGTGTTAACAAAAGTATGTACGAGATTAGGACAAGATTTGATAACAAGTTTTAGTAAACAGTTTAAAATGTTTTAAACTCAGCACACAAACAGAATGGGATGAGAAGATGTAGAAATATTGATACTCAGGATTTTTAACGTGGTAAAACCTCAACCTTGAGGAAACATCCACGACTCCCTCTACGGAGTAAAACAAAAACAATCACTAAAACAAATATATGAGTTACAACCTATTTAACTAACATGCACACAAAAACAAATCTATACAAGTTCAGGATTGTACCCTCTGGCGTCCTTAACTTTTCTGCAGATCTTGTTTGTTGATGTAGTTGTCTCAGTTTGTCAACTCTTATTTGTTCCAGCACTTTACGTCGACTTATTGTTCACCAAATCTTATAGCCAACACTTTGAGTGTTTGTAGTGTGAAGATGTTTGTGAATGGTGTTCTAAAACACATGCATGCACACACACACACTTATTAGTTACAGACAATCCTAACAAATCACATATAAAGTCTATATGCAGTGTATTTGTTATTTTTCTTTCTTACAAAACCATGAACCTTTTTGACCTTTCAAAATAACCCAGATTCCACGGAGATCTTGCTTAAGAAATCGGTCAAGACCTTTCTCAATCACTTTTGAAAATATTATGTGGATTGAGAACCCTCCAAGTGCGAATCCCACTAGGTCAGGTTAGGTTTTGTAAAAACAGAAATAGAAAAACATCTATTGTTGATCTTTGAAGAAGAAAAATGTTTTAACAGAAAACAATCAACAACGAAATTCTCAAGATGAGAAATAAATGCAACTAAGTGTGCTGTGACATGAAAAACTTCAGATCTATGATTTCTATTAAAAGAGAAACAAGATCTGAGTCTATGTCTAAGTTGGAAATAAGATTTATGAACACAAGGATTTCAGTAACTCAAGATCTCTTAACCAGAACTCTCATAAACCCAGGAAAACACTAAGAATGGTGTTTATTTGGTTATGGTGTTTATGGAGAGGTAAGTGGTTTAGGTTTAGAGGTATTTGGACGAAGTTAGGGTTTCTAACTAGGGTTTGGTTTCTCTCTCTAACTTCTCTCTTCTCTCTTCTCTCTCTTCTCTCTCTATTCTCTCTATTCTTTTTCTGAGAAAACTCAAAGTGGCAAAATCTTTCGAAGGCTGAGATGAGAGGCCTTTAAATAGGAAGAGAAGAAGATTCCAGAGCTTCGTTCAAAAACAATGGCTGAGATTGAGTCAAGCTCCATTGACTGCAATCCAAGGGCTCACAACAGGCGGTGGATTAAACAGGCTATGATTGGTTAAAGGGTTTACACTGGGATTCACTCAAAAGACATGCAGGCCATCGATAAGGATTGATCCAAGGGCTGATAACAAGCGATGGTATGTCTCTGTAAAGAAACACACCTAGGGCCAATCAGAGAACAACAAGTGTTGGCCTGAGGACGAATGCAAACGCGCGTCCCAAAATAATTACAAAGCCAACCCTAGAGTCTCTAGCGCTTTCGGTTTCTACCCAGAGTAACTTTAGGCCAATAAACACAACAATCCATATTTATACATTAACCCCAAGACTTTTTAAATCAAGTTTTAATTAAATAAACATTGCTTAAAATATGTTTTAAATTCCCAAAAAATTATTAAAAATCAAATTGAGGGATTTAAACACACTCACAACATTAATACACATAGAGGTGCAATATGAAATGCAAGAATGAAATTCTAAGTGTGTGAGTGATGGCTATAGTCTCAGGATCATCACAAGATGAATAGAAGAAGAAGCAACCCAATCTCTGAAGCTCTTTGGTTTCTAGGATGGACACTATTTTGTCACAATTTCCAAACTAGATGAGCTCTTATACTGTCTAGACTCAAATGAGTCAAAAGCATAAGGGCTTCATTGGTGCCACCCACGAGGCCGTTCGGGGGTTGTTTCGAGTTTTCAGCCTCTAACGCCATGTTTTGCTTGAGTCTAGAAATATGCAAATTATCGTCGTATTCTCAAATCGGGAGTCTCGCGGCTGTGCGGTATGTTCCTACGATTTACATTGGTTCCGTGTGAGGTGTTGGTTCCACCCACGGGGTAGTTCGGGGGTTGTTCCGAGTTATCACCCTCTAACGCCATGATTTTAACCCTAAGTCTAGAAATATGCAAATTATCATCGTATTCTCAAACCGGGAGACCCACGGCTATGTGGTCTGTTCCTACGAGTTACATTGGTCTCGTGGGAGGTGATGGTGCCATCCATGGGGCCGTTCGGCGATTGTTTTGAGTATTTACCCTCTAACGCCATATTTTTAAGCCTAAGTCTAGAAATATGGAAATTATCGTCGTATTCTCAAATCAGGAGACCCGCGGCTGCGTGGTCAGTTCCTACGAGTTACATCGGTCCAGTGGGAGGTGTTGTTGCCACCCACGGGGCCGTTCAGAGGCTGTTTTGGGTTTTCGCCCTCTAACGCCATGTTTTTAAGCCTAAGTCTAGAAATATGCAAATTATCATCGTATTCTCAAACCGGGAGGCCCGCGGCTGCGGGGTCAGTTCCTATGAGTTACATTGGTCCCGTGGGAGGTGTTGGTGCCACCCACGGGGCCGTTCGGGGGTTGTTTCGAGTTTTCACCCTATAACGCCATGTTTTGCTTAAATCTAGAAACATGAAAATTGTCATCGTATTCTCAAATCGGGAGTCTCGCAGATGTGCTTTCAGTTCCTATGAGTAAAATTGGTCCCGTGGGAGGTGTTGTTGCCACCCAAGGGGCCGTTCGGGGGCTATTTTGGGTTTTCACTCTCTAACGCCATATTTTGAAGCCTAAGTCTAGAAATATGCAAATTACCGTCGTATTCTCATACCGGGAGTCCCGCGGCTGCGTGGTAAGTTCCTACGAGTCACACTAGTCTCGTGGGAGGTGATGGTGCCACCCACGGGGCTGTTCGGGGGCTGTTTCGAGTTTTCACCCTCTAACGCCATGTTTTTAAGCCTAAGTCTAGAAATATGCAAATTATCGTCGTATTCTCAAACCGGGAGACCCGCGGCTGCTGGTTCAGTTCCTACGAGTTACATTGGTCTCGTGGGAGGTGTTATTGCCACCCACGGGGCCGTTCGGGGGCTGTTTTGGGTTTTCACACTTTAACGCCATATTTTTAAGCCTAAGTCTAGAAATATGCAAATTATCGTCGTATTCTCAAACTGGGAGACCCGCGGTTGCGGGGTCAGTTCCTACAAGTGACATTGGTCCCGTGGGAGGTGTTGGTACCACCCACGGGGCCGTTCGGGGGCTGTTTCGAGTTTCCACCCTCTAACGCCATGTTTTACTTAAATCAAGAAATATGCAAATTATCGTCGTATTCTCAAACCGGGCGTCTCACGGCTGCGCAGTCAGTTCCTACAAGTTACATTTGTCCCGTTGGAGGTGTTGTTGCCACCCACGGGGCCATTCTGGGGCTATTTTGGGTTTTCACCCACTAACACCATATTTTTATGCCTAAGCGGAGAAATATGCAAATTACCGTCGTATTCTCAAACCGGGAGACCCACGGCTGTGGGGTCAGTTCCTATGAGTTACATTGGTCTTGTGGGAGGTGATGGTGCCACCCACGGGGCCGTTCGGGGGCTGTTTCGAGTTTTCACCCTCTAACGCCATGTTTTTAAGCCTAAGTCTAGAAATATGCAAATTATCGTTGTATTCTCAAATCGGGAGACCCGCGGCTGCGTGGTCAGTTCCTACGAGTTACATTGGTCCCGTGGGAGGTGTTTTTTCCACCCACGGGGCCGTTCGGGGGATGTTTTGGAATTTCACCCTCTAACGCCATGTTTTTAAGCCTACGTCCAAAAATATGCAAATTATCGTCGTATTGTCAAACCGGGAGATGCGCGGCTGCGGGATCAGTTCCTACGAGATACATTGGTTCGGTGGGAGGTGTTGGTGCCACCCACGAGGCCATTCGGGGGTTGTTTCGAGTTTTCACCCTCTAACGCCATGTTTTGCTTGAGTCTAGAATTATGCAAATTATCTCCGTATTCTCAAACGGGGAGTCTCGCGGTTGCGCGGTAAGTTCCTATGAGTTACATTGGTCCCGTGGGAGGTGTTGGTTCCACCCACGGGGCAGTTCGGGGGTTGTTTTAAGTTATCACCCTCTAACGCCATATTCTTAAGCCTAAGTCTAGAAATATGCAAAGTATCATCGTATTCTCAAACCGAAAGACCCACGGCTGTGGGATCTGTTCCTACGAGTTACATTGGTCTCTTGGGAGGTGATAGTGCCACTCACGGGTCCGTTCGGCGATTGTTTCAAGTTTTCACCCTCTAACGCAATATTTTTAAGCCTAAGTCTAGAAATATACAAATTATCGTCGTATTCTCAAACCGGGAGACCCGCGGCAGCGTGGTCAGTTCCTACGAGTTACATTGGTCCCGTGGGAGGCGTTGTTGCCACCCACGGGGCCGTTCGGAGGCTGTTTTGGGTTTTCGCCCTCTAACGCCATGTTTTTAAGCCTAAGTCTAAAATATGCAATTTATCATCGTATTCTGAAATCGGGAGACCCGCGGCTGCGGGGTCAGTTCCTACGAGTTACATTGGTCCCGTGGGAGGTGTCGGTGCCACCCACGGGGCCGTTCGGGGGTTGTTTTGAGTTTTCACCCTCTAACGCCTTATTTTGCTTAAATCTAGAAATATGCAAATTATCGTCGTATTCTCAAACCGGGAGTCTCGCGGTTGCACGGTCAGTTCCTATGAGTAACATTGGACCCGTGGGAGGTGTTGGCGCCACCCACGGGACCGTTCGTGGGCTGTTTTGGTTTTCCACTCTCTAAAAGCCATATTTTGAAGCCTAAGTCTAGAAATATGCAAATTCGCGTCGTATTCTCAAATCGGGAGTCCCGCGGCTGTGTGGTAAGTTCCTACGAGTTACATTAGTCTCGTGGGAGGTGATGGTGCCACCCACAAGGCCGTTCAGGGGCTGTTTCGAGTTTTCACCCTCTAACGCCATATTTTTAAGCCTAAGTGTAGAAATATGCAAATTATCATCGTATTCTCAAACCGGGTGACCCATGGCTGCGGGATCTATTCCTACGAGTTACATTGGTCTCGTGGGAGGTGTTGTTGCCACCCACGGGGCCGTTTGGGGGCAGTTTTGGGTTTTCACCCTCTAATGCCATATTTTTAAGCCTAAGTCTAGAAATATGCAAATTATCGTATTCTCAAACCGGGAGTCCTGCGGCTGCGTGGTCAGTTCCTACGAGTTAAGTTGGTCTCGTGGGAGGTGATGGTGACACCCACGGGGTCGTTCGGGGGCTATTTCCTATTTCCACCCTCTAACGCCATGTTTTTAGGCCTAAGTCTAGAAATATGCAAATTATGGTTGTATTCTCAAATCGGGAGTCTCGCGGCTGCGCGGTCAGTTCCTACGAGTTACATTGGTCCCGTGGGAGGTGTTGGCACCACCCACGAGGCCGTTCGGGAGATGTTTTGGGTTTTCACCCTCTAACGCCATATTTTTAAGCCTAAGTCTTGAAATATGCAAATTACCGTCATTTTCTCAAACCGAGAGTCCCGCCGCTGCGTGGTCAATTCCTACGAATAACATTGGTCTCGTGGGAGGTGATGGTGCCACCCACGTGGCCGTTCGGGGGCTGTTTTGAGTTTTCACCCTTTAACGCCATGTTTTTAAGCCTAAGTCTAGAAATATGCAAATTATCGTCATATTCTCAAACCGAAAGTCCCGCGGCTCCGTGGTCAGCTCCTACGAGTTACATTGGTCCCGTGAGAGGTGTTGTCGCCACCCACGGGGCCGTTCGGGGGCTGTTTTGGGTTTTCACCCTCTAACGCCATGTTTTTAAACCTAATTCTAGAAATATGCAAATTATCATCGTATTCTCAAACCGGTAGACCCGCGGCTGCGGGGTTAGTTCCTACGAGTTACATTGGTTCCGTGGGAGGTGTTGGTGCCACCCACGGGGCTGTTCGGGGGTTGTTTCGAGTTTTCACCCTCTAACGTCATGTTTTTCTTAAGTCTAGAAATATGCAAATTACCGTCGTATTCTCAAACTGGGAGTCTCGCGGCTGCGCGACCAGTTCCTACGAGTTACATTGTTCCCGTGGGAGGTGTTGGTGCCACCCACGTGACCATTCGAGCGCTGTTTTGGGTTTTCACCCACTAACGCCATGTTTTTAAGCCTAAGTCTAGAAATATGCAAATTACCTTCGTATTCTCAAACCAGGAGACCCGCGGCTGCGCGGTCTGTTCCTACGAGTTACATTGGTCCCGTGGGAGGTGTTGGTGCCACCCACGGGGCCTTTTTGGGGATGTTTCGAGTTTTCACCCTCTAACGCCATGTTTTGCTTAAATCTAGAAATATGCAAATTATCGTCGTATTCTCAAACCGGGAGTCTCGCGGCTGTGCGGTAAGTTCCTAAGAGTTACATTGGTCCCATGGGAGGTGTTGGTTCCACCCACGGGTCGGTTCGGAGGTTGTTTCGAGTTTTCACCCTCTATCGCCATGTTTTTAAGCCTAAGTCTAGAAATATGCAAATTATCATCGTATTTCTCAAACCGGGAGACCCACGGCTGCTGGGTCAGTTCCTACGAGTTACATATGTCCCGTGGGAGGTGTTGGTGCCACCCACGGGGCCGTTGGGGGGTTGTTTCGAGTTTTCACCCTTTAACGAGTTACAATGGTCCTGTGGGACATTTCAAATGATTAATTAGATAGCTTTGTTTTATTCAAGGATTGGCCTAAACAGACCCCAAATACTAACTTTGACATGCGGAATCTTGAGATAAATAAAGAAAGGGTTAAAATATACATGTTCTAAGTGGTGTGAATGTAAAATCAGTCCACATATAACCACATGCTGAAAAAACAAAGCTATATACCACTTAGAGGTGTTTTCAGTCCACGTAAATCACAACCTGAATAAATCAGTCCCCGCATAGCAGATATGTGTACTCAATACATTGTTTTGAGTTTACATTTTTTATACCAACAATCTATATAAATAAAAAATATATACCAGTAATCTATATAAAGATAGACGGGAGAATCATTGCTGTTTATATGGTATATATTGTATACAAAACTGATGTTTATATACAAAATTGATGCATACCGAACTGCTCAAATGTATGTATTGTATCTACTCTCAAACAAAGTAATGATTTAAGATGCTATAACTGTCAACCATAACATTTTGTTTAGACATTTTTTCAAATAATGTAATGATTTAAGATGATATACTTTAAAAATATAAGAGTAAGTGTGGTTATATTAAACTATTGTATTGATGATTTGTTAATACTCCATCCAGTCCACTCTTTAACAGGTGATATGATCAAAATTGGTAATTTACCTAACTAACATAAACCATAGCGTTCATCGTATGAGTGATTAGAATTTACCTATACAAACACAAATGAAAGCCCATATTGAAGTGACATCTTAGCTCACGTCTGACACCAATGCACTTATTTTGAGATTCGATGTTCAGTAAATCTGAAAATACAAATAAAAGTTTACGTATAGAATAATCATAACAACCATACAATCTCTATATCGAATAATAATGCACAGTACTTTTGATTTTTGCAAAATTACACCAAATATCTGCAAATCCAAATGTTTACACCAAAGTACAGTGCATTATTACACCAAATATCTACAAAACAACCATATAAAGGTTTTATTGGAAATCTCTAATATACATTTCAATCAAAAATTATCATATCCAAAAACCTAAAAAGCTAAACACAAATTAGATACAGAGTTTACCAAATAGATCCAAGATTCTGAACCTAATAAACCAACCTGCTGCTAGCAGAAACAGAGGGATAATACACATCTCAACAAAATTATACCAGTATAGATATCCATGTTGGCCAATCTTACTCATTTTTGGCCAGCATGGATCAGAATGCAAGTACTGATTACTGCATTATAGCAAGTGCTAGGTTTGTGAATAAATCCATTTGTCAAAGAGTTACAGATGTTGCCATCTGGCATTATTCAAATTCCAGAGGAAGGGTTGCATGCCATTATATATGCATAAATATACCATTATATATATTGTATATATAGTATATATATGCTGTATATATACTGGTATGCTACTCTACAGTACACTACATATATATATATATATATATATATATATATACATGGTCGGTTCCTACGACTCACATTGGTCCCGTGCGAGATGTTCGTGACTCTTACGGGACCGTTTTGTGTTCGTTTTGCATTATCACCATTCGATGGCATGTTTTTATGCTTCAGTCAATTTTTTTACAAATTTATGTCGTACACTCAAATCGGGATCCCCGTGACTATGCGATCGGTTCCTACGAGTCGCATTGGTCCCGTGCGAGATGTTCGTGACTCTTGCGGGACCGTTTTGTGGGTGTTTATGTTTTCACCCTTCGATGGCATCATTTTTATTCTCAAGTCTAACTTTTTGCAAATTTACGCCGTACACTCAAACCGGGATCCCTGTGACTACCCATTCGGTTCCTACTATTAACATTGGTCCCGTGCGCGGTGTTCGTGACACTTACGGGACCGTTTTGTGGCTTTTTTACGTTTTCACCCTTCGATGGCATGCTTTTATTCTTAAGTCAATTTTTTTGCAAATTTATGTCGTACAATCCAACCGGGAGACCCGTGACTACGTGGTCGGTTCCTACGAGTTACATTAGTCCCGTGCGAGGTGTTCGTGACTCTTAAGGGACCGTTTTAAGGTTGTTTTACGTTTTCACCCTTCGATGGCATGCAAGTCTAACTTTTTGCAAATTTAGGTCGTACACTCAAACCGGGAGCCCCATGATTATGTCGTCGGTTCCTACAAGTCACATTGGTCCCGTGTGAGGTGTTCATGACTCTTATCGGACGGTTTAGTGGCTATTTTAGGTTTTCACCCTTCGATGGCATGTTTTTATGCTCAAGTCTAATTTTTTGCAAATTTGCGTCGTACACTCAACTCGGAATCCCTGTTACTATGCGGTCGGTCCCTACGAGTCACATTGGTCCCGTGTGAGGTGTTCATGACTCTTACGGGACCATTTTGTATTTGTTGTACGTTTTCACCCTTCGATGGCATGTTTTTATGCTCAAGTCTATTTTTTTGCAAATTTACGTCGTACACTCTAACCGGGAGCCCCGTGACTACGCGGTCGGTTTCTATGAGTTACATTAACCCGTACGAGGTGTTCGTGACTCTTACCAAACCGTTTTATGGCTATTTTATGTTTTCACCCTTCGATGGCATGTTTTTATGCTTAAGTCTAACTTTTTACAAATTTACGTCGTACCCTCAAATCGAGAGCCCCGTGACTACGCGATCGGTTCCTACGAGTCACATTAGTCCCGTGCGAGGGGTTCGTGACTCTTAGGGGACCGTTTTAAGGCTGTTTTACATTTTTACCCTTCGATGGCATATTTTTATGCTTAAGTTTATTTTTTTGCAAATTTACATCGTACACTTAAACCAGGAGCCCCGTGACTACGTGGTCGGTTCCTACGAGTCACATTAGTCCCGTGCGAGGGGTTCGTGACTCTTACGGGACCGTTTTAAGGCTGTTTTATGTTTTCACCCTTCGATGGCATGTTTTATGCTTCAGTTTAGTTTTTTGCAAATTTACGTCGTACACTCAAACCGAGAGCCGCGTGACTACGTGGTCGGTTCCTACGAGTCACATGGGTCCCGTGTGAGATGTTCATGACTCTTACAGGACTGTTTTGTTCTTGTTTTACATTTTCAACCTTCGATGGCATCTTTTTATGCTCAGGTCGAACTTTTTGCAAATTTAGAAAGTATTCTGAAACCGAGAGCTCCGTGACTACGCAGTCAGTTTCTATGAGTCGCATTGCTCCCGTGCGAGGTTTCGTGAGTCTTACAGGACGTTCTTGTGGCTATTTTACATTTTCACCCTTCGATTGCAAGTTTTTATGCTCAAGTCTAAATTTTTTGCAAATTTACGTCGTACACTCTAACCGGGAGTCCCGTGACTACGGTCGGTTCTTATGAGTCAGATTGGTCCCGTGTAAGGTGTTCGTGACTCTTACTAGACCGTTTTGTGGTTGTTTTACGTTTTTACCATTCGATGGCATCTTTTTTATTCTCAAGTCTAACTTTTTGCAAATTTATGTCGTACACTCAAACCGGGATCCCTGTGACTACCCGTTCGGTTCCTACTATTAACAATGGTCCCGTGCGAGGTGTTCGTGATTCTTACGGGACCGTTTTGTGTTTTTTTTACGTTTTCACCCTTCGATGGCATGCTTTTATGCTTAAGTCTAAATTTTTGCAAATTTATGTCGTACACTCCAACCGGGAGCGCCATGACTACGCGGTCGGTTCCTACGAGTTACATTGGTCCCGTGCAAGGTGTTCGTGACTCTTACAGGACCGTTTTAAGGTTGTTTTATGTTTTCACCCTTCGATGGCATGCAAGTCTAACTTTTCTTCAAATTTACATCATACACTCAAACCGGGAGCCTCGTGACTATGTCGTCGGTTCCTACAAGTCACATTGGTCCCGTGCGAGGTGTTCGTGACTCTTACCAGGCCGTTTAGTGGTTATTTTAGGTTTTCACCCTTCGATGGCATGTTTTTATGCTCAAGTCTTATTTTTTGCAAATTTACGTCATACACTCAACCCGGAAGCCCCGTTACTATGCGGTCGGTTCCTACGAGCCACATTGGTCCCGTGCGAGGTGTTCGTGACTCTTACCGGACCGTTTTATAGCTATTTTACATTTTCACCCTTCGATGGCATGTTTTTATGCTCAAGTCTATTTTTTTTTGCAAATTTACGTCGTACACTCTAACCGGGAGCCCCGTGACTACGCAGTCGGTTTCCACGAGTTACATTAATCTCGTGCGAGGGGTTCGTGACTCTTATGGGACCGTTTTAAGGTTGTTTTACATTTTAACCCTTCGATGGCATGTTTTTTTATGCTTAAGTTTATTTTTTTACAAATTTACGTCGTACACTCAAATCGGGAGGCACTACACGGTCGGTTTCTACGAGTCACATTAGTCCCGTGTGAGAGGTTCGGACTCTTACGGGACCGTTTTAACGCTGTTTTACATTTTCACCCTTCGATGGCATGTTTTTATTCTTAAGTTTATTTTTTTGCAAATTTACATCGTACACTCAAACCGAGAGCCTCGTGACTACGTGGTCGGTTCCGACGAGTCACATGGGTCCTGTGTGAGGTGTTCGTGACTCTTACGGGACCGTTTTGTGCTTATTTTACGTTCTCAACCTTTGATGGCATCTTTTTATGCTCAGGTCGAACTTTGTGCAAATTTAGAAAGTATTCTCAAACCGGGAGCCCCGTGACTACACGGTCGGTTCCTATGAGTTGCATTGGTCCCGCACGAGGTTTCGTGACACTTACGGGACCTTTTTTGTAGCTGTTTTACGTTTTCACCCTTCGATTGTAAGTTTTTATGCTCAAGTCTAAATTTTTTGCAAATTTACATCGTACACTCTAACCGGGAGCCCCGTGACTACACGGTTGGTTCCTACGAGTCGCATTGGTCCCGTGCAAGGTGTTTGTGACTCTTACCAGACCGTTTTGTGGGTGTTTTATGTTTTCACCCTTCTATGGCATCTTTTTTATTCTCAAGTCTAACTTTTTTCAAATATACATCGTACACTCAAACCGGGATTCCTGTGACTACCCATTCGGTTCCTACTATTAACATTGGTCCCGTGCGCGGTGTTCGTGACTCTTATAGAAGCGTTTTGTGGCTTTTTTACATTTTCACCCTCCGATGACATGCTTTTATACTTAAGTCTAATTTTTTGCAAATTTAGGTCATACACTCCAACCGAGAGCGCCGTGACTACGCGGTCGGTTCCTACGAGTTACATTGGTCCCGTGCGAGGTGTTCGTGACTCTTATGGGACCGTTTTAAGGTTGTTTTATGTTTTCACCCTTCGATGGCATGCAAGTATACCTGTTTGCAAATTTACGTCGTACACTCAAACCGAGATCCCCGTGACTATGTCGTCGGTTCCTTCAAGTCACATTGGTCCCGTGCGAGGTTTTTGTGATTCTTACCGGACTGTTTAGTGGCTATTTTAGGTTTTCACCCTTCGATGGCATGTTTTTATGCTCAAGTCTAATTTTTTGCAAATTTGCGTCGTACACTCAACCCGGAATCTTCGTTACTACGCGGTCGGCTCCTACGGGTCACATTGGTCCCATGCGAGATGTTCGTAACTCTTACGGGATTGTTTTTGTGCTTGTTGTACGTTTTCACCCTTCGATGGCATGTTTTTATGCTCAAGTCTATTTTTTTGCAAATTTACGTCGTACACTCTAACCGGGAGCCCCGTGACTACGCGGTCGATTTCTATGAGTTACATTAATCCCGTGCAAGGTGTTCGTAACTCTTCCCGGACCGTTTTATGACTGTTTTATGTTTTCACCCTTAGATGACATGTTTTTATTCTTAAGTCTAACGTTTTGCAAATTTACGTCCTACACTCAAACCGGGAGCCCCGTGACTACGTGGTCGGTTCCTACGAGTCACATTAGTCCCGTGCGAGGGGATCATGACTCTTATGGGATCGTTTTAAGGCTGTTTTACGTTTTCACCCTTCGATGGCATGTTTTTATGCTTAAATTATGTTCTTCCCCCCCACCGGAAGTGACAAGAAACAAATGCGCCAACAATACCCAAGCTATAGGGAACACAAAAGAATAAAAATTATGGAGTTTAGACATAAATAGGATCGAAACCCAAAATAATTAAAAAAATTGAATCAATGCATATTTTACCTTAAAATAAAGTTCATCGTAGGTCTATCCATTACCTGGATATTTTGTTACACCCAATGCCAATCAGAACCTTCTCTATGCTAGCAGCGATGCAATTTCATATTATGTTTGATAGTAGTTCGACCCCAACATCAATGTATCCTATGACAGTGAAAAAATAATGAATTTTTTGCAGACAGTTATATTCAATTAAAAAAATGGTAGAACCAAAAAAACAAATTCAAAACCAAAGGAAGAAAACCAGGGCTAGTTCTTTCGTTACTCACTGTTCCAACTTGACTCGTGGTAAACTTGTTTGAACTGAAATTCGTTAATCCTCATTGATATTCTCTTTCACGTATATAAGGATTACTACTGAGAAAAAAATTAGATGCACACATATGGAGAAGATTACAATTGATTTTGATTACATTTCAAAATCCAATACTTACAGAACAAAATTAACACTTACAGAATTCTTAAGGGTCTATTTGTTGCTTCTAACCCCCAACCCGGTCTCCACCTATCTCCACCGCATACTATTTAGGGTGACACGTATATAACCCCCAATAAAATCACGACAAGGTGGATGTAAATTTTTTTACTCATTAAAAATCCATTTAATTATATTTTGTAAAAAAAAATACACACATATACAATCTAGGTTTATTGGCATAATCTATACAAACACACACATACAATCTAGGTTTATTGGCATAATCTATACAAACACATACATACAATCTAGGGTTTATTGACATAATATATACATACACACACATACTATTTAGGGTTCACTAAACCCTAATATTTTTTTTGACATAAATCTATACATACACACACATACAATCTATACATACACACACACACATACAATATACGATTTATTGATAAAAAACAATTTATTTGTTCATAGTTACACACAAAAACATATATATATATATACATAAATCTATACATACACACAAATATAAACATAAATCTATACACACACACACATACAAACATAAATATACACATACATACACAGAAATTAGGGCTTTAGACAGAAATAACGAAATCCAAATGAATCAATACATACCAGGGTAGATTTATGTTTGCAAATCCAACTGAAATCCAAACGAAATCGCATGTGAATCGCTTAGACCTAACAGCCTTACACTGGTATGTATTTTCATTTTTAATAAGAAATTAGAAGCAGCGGGTAATTTTCATTTTTAACACCTGAACCTCATCACGGCCAAGAGCCGTGACCCCATGCACGCGACCAATAAAATGCAAAAAAAGTAGGGATGGCTTCTTCGACCTGGTCACGGCCTAAAGCCGTGACCCACCATGTGCGCGACCAACAAATTGTAGATGAGGTATTCTGGCTTGTTCGAACTAGTCACGACCTAGAGCCGTGACCCACCATGCTGGAGACTTTTCCATCCACACCTACTAGTTGAATGAGGAATGGTCATGTCCCATAGCCGTGACCCATACCAAGAAATGGTCACGACCCGTAGCCGTGACCCTCGATCAGTGATGCGCGACCCTTTTCATCAACCCTAGTACTTGAATGGGGTATGGTCACGGCCCTTAGCCGTGAACCACACCAAAAAATGGTCACGGCACTAAGCCGTGACCCCCAATATGTGTACTCTCTTCTTCTTCATGCCATGAGTCACGAACTTGGTCTGTGTCCCACCCGTGACCAAGCTTGGAGGGAATTTTGGCGCGTGTTTGGTGCCAAGATGGTCACGGCCTAAGTCTGCGACCACTGTGGTGACGGACTTGGTCCGTGACCACTTTTTGAGCATCAATAATTTAGTGTGGTAATAAATATGGTCATGCCAAATATTGAGTGGGTCACGGCTCAAGTCCGCGATCAGCTGGTCGCAGACTTGGACCGTGACCCACTTGGCGTGTCCATTTGCAGGATTTGGTGTAGTGTGTCCGGGTGTTCATCACTTGGCTGAGGGATATTAGGGACTGGATATCTTCGACGATTGCCCATATTCGAGACGCAATTCTTGTTCCTTCTTGCTTGGTACCGTCAGCCTCATTCGAGGAGGAATCTGGTTCAGGCAGCGATGGTGCGTCATCTCGCCGCCGGGGAAAGAGAGCGCGTCACAAGGGTGAAAGCTCTTAGGAGAGAGAGGTGAAGACTAGGTGAGAGAGAGAGGGAGAATGTGGGTTCGGGCTGAGTCCCGTTGTTTTTTTCTTTTCTTTATTTTTCTTGCAAAACTGATGTAACACAGAAATATATCTATGCAATACATTGAAGTTTTTTGATTATCTTCTGTTAATGATAAATGAATGAATGCATGCGCTTTTTACTTTGCTGCTGAGACCGTAAAAAGAAATATTTTTGGGATTTTGAAAGAAAGTTTTATTTAAAATGAGAACTTATATAAAGATGAAAAGGGGATTTTTGAAATTCTGTTTGAGAATATCAATTTATTTTGAGTTTTCTGAATTTTGACAAAAGAGGAAAAATGAAAATTTCCAAAAGTAGGGGGTTGCAGACCGGCAAGCACCTTGTCCTGCCTATCGGCAGGTCAGTTCTGTCCCATGAATTCAAAGCTTTGATTGATACCCTCTTCAGCCTTTGGTACCTTGTGGGGCAGGATTCCCTCCGATTTCTACATGGGTTATGTCTTTTGTGTGTGTGTGTGTGTGTGGGGGGGGGGGGGGGGGGTTAAGTACAAAACAGTGGTAAGAGTGGAGTGTTTCCCTCACACCCTCACATTCCTACTTTCTTATTCAGTGAGATGGCCCTCCCTGGTTGCGTTGATTTCGCCAACTACCTTGAGACTTTGGAGGCGATGTGCTCCTATAACGTCGACTATGATGCTTTCAACATGTGTCGATTTTCTTTATGGCATAATCGGCCCATAGAGTGAAACATGCTGATGACGGCGGTACAATTCTGGTACCCCGAAGTCCATGTATTTCGCTTTGTCTTGGAAGAAGTCTGTCTGAATTATGAGGAATTTTTTGCTATGTTGGGGATAAATCCTGGCGTTGCTGCGGCTCTGTCTGAGGTTTTCCATTCTCCCCGGGAGTTGTTGGATGGAATTCTTTGTATTTCCTCCTCGGTGGCCAGATCATTAGTGGTTGGAGGCATGATTTCTCTTTCAGTGGTGTTGCGGTCTATGCATTTGCAGGAGGTTGGTGATGTTGGATATGCCAGAGCTGTCATTCTAGACTTAGTTTCAAAATTGCTGCTGATGACCAGGGAGCTGCTGGTGGACCCACAACTTGCAGTTATTACCTCATGGATGTACTAATTTCGCAATCCTATGACGGTGATACTGGCGGAGACTTTGAATGGCCTGGATGCCTGACGAGAAGATCATTTTGACTTTCTAAGGGGTTGCCCTGTGATGCTGTTCATGTGGTTGTCTGAAAGATTCCGCCTGGTGACTCCTTCGGAGTACCCTTTGTCGGCTGTACCCAATTTCTTTTTGCTCCATTTTGTCAGTGTTGGCCTGGATATTGAGAGATGGGAGAACTGGTTCGTGGAGCATGAGGCTCTAAATATGTACTGGTCGGTTCCTAGGTGGGGATAAGTGCTACCTATTCTGGAACTCGGCGAATACCCGTATGTCTTGTTGGTTAGTCTCAAATAAACCTCTTTTTATTTTCCCTTGGCGGCTTCTGTGCTAATTTTTCTGGGAGAAGATCATGACACCTCGGACAGTAGACTTCTTTCCAGTAGAATATTTGACAGAGCATCTGCATATGCAGCTTGGCTCTTTGTGGGAGAGTCGGCGTCCGTTGACTCGTCCCTCTTAGTCTACTGGGAGAGTTTGGCACATCCCTGGGGATTATATGAAGTGGTTGTAGAGGAGATTGGTTAGCAAGATATTGGAAGTGGATACTTGACAAAGGTGGCTTGCCTTATCTGATACCATGGAAGGAGGTGTGGTAGTTTTTTCGAGGCTGGTTTGAGCCTATTGGTCCATGGAGCGTCTGCGGCATTCTATTCAGGCTGGGGAAGCTTGGGAGCCCAGGATGTAGATGATGATGATGCGAGCTCTTCTGGTAGCTGTGGGTAGGACAGTTGGAGAGTTTGTTTTGTAATGGGAATAAATTTTGAAATTTTATTTGGTTTTCTAGGAAGGTAGGGTGGAAGGGATTCATCCATTCCTTTATGTAATTGCACTTTAATTTCTTATTAATGAAATAAACAAGTTTTTGATCATCTAGCTGTGCCTCTTGATGAAATTTGTATTTTGAATTATCTATACCGATTGCTAAGGCATGCATAATCCTTTTGTTCAAGTATATGTTAAAGTGAACTTTCATTCTCAGAGATGAGAAAAGAATAGTGTTTTATGAAAAAGATGGGGTCGTGCTGATGTAAGATGTATGAGCTGTCTACGTACCTCTGTTTTTTTTTTAATTTTTTTAAATTTTTATGAGAAGGATTTTTGCAGAGGATCAGGCCCACGTAGTTCTGGATAGAGGGAAATGAAGAGTTTTTTTTTTAATTTTTAGAATAAAAGGGAGATGAGAAAAGTCGTAGCGCACCGAGATTTCGAGCTAGGGGTAAAATTTCTTGAGATGGTCTAGGTTGACTGGATGAGCCATCTCTTTTCCAAGTTGGTGAGTATGGCGGCACTACCGGCCAAGATCTTCTTGACAATGTATGGGTCGCTCCAATTGGGCTTGAATTTTCCTCTGGGGTCCTAGATGGGCTCTACTATTTCTTTGAGGGATAAATCCCCTTCTCGGACACCGCGGTCCTTGACTCTCTTTTTAAATGAATGCGTTATTCGGTGATGGTACCCTTGTATGTGATACAACGCTTTTAATCTCCTTCTGTCCAGGAGTGATAGCTCGTTGAGGCGTCTTTGATGCCAGTCTTCCTCACTGACCTTGCTTTCAAGCTTGACGCGTAACGAGGGTATTTCTATCTCCACGAGTAGGACTGCTTCCATGCCGTATACTAGAGAGTAAGGGGTAGCCCCAGTAGAGGTTCGAATTGAGGTTCGGTAGCCCCAGAGGGCGTATGGGATTCGATCGGACTAATCTTGATAACTCTTGGTTATTTTACTGATAGTGGCTTTGAGGTTCTTATTGGCTTCTTCGATTGCACCATTGGTTTGAGGTCGGTAGGGAGAAGATTTGTGTCTCTGGATCCCATACTCACTGACCACTTATGTGACTTTTGCCTCGAAATATAACCCGTTACATGACACTAGCTCGTGCGGGACCCCATATCAGCAAATGATGTTTTTCTTGATGAATCTCACCACTTTCTTGGCATTCAGCACTGCGTATGACTCAACTTTGACCCATTTGGTGTAGTAGTCAATGGTAACTAGGATAAAATCATATCCGTTAGAGGCCTTGTGTGTAACCTTCCCTATGATGTCGATGCCCCAGGTGGAGAACGGCCAGGGAGAAGTCATGTTGTATAATTCTCGCGGAGGCAGGTGTTGAAAGTTGAAGAACTGTTAGCATTTGAGGCATCTACGGACATAAGCAGTGCAATCCTGGATCATGGTGGTCTAGTAGTATCCTTGTCATATGATCTTCTTGGCAAGCATGTGACCGTTCATGTGGGGTCCGTATTCCCCATTGTGGATTCTTTGCATTACCTCTTTAATGTCAGCCCCTACGATGCAGTGTAGATGGGTTCCATCGAAGTTTTGCTTAAATAGTGCTTCATGACAAATGATGTACTGGGCGGCCAGTCTTCGGAGGGTTACCCGATCCTTATTTTTGTAACCCTTGGGATACTTACCCTACTTAAGGAGGTGCCAGATATCATTATACCAACAGTTGGCTAGCTCATGATCTTCTTTGGTGATGAGCCCAATGTGGTAGCAATTGGTTGGTTTATCTTGCTTTTGAACCAGGAAGAGGGCCATTGTTATTCCTTCGGGCATGTCGACCATGGAGGCTAGGGTAACAAGGGCATCGACTAAGTTATTTTTTGCTCGATCAAGGTAATGGAAGGTGATGCCTCGGAATTAAGAGGCTAGTTCTTCTAAGTGGGAATGGAAGGGTTGGAGTTTCTAGTCCTTGACTTTCCATTTTCTGAGCACTTGACCAATGATGAGCGCAGAATCCCCATAGACTTCTAAGCATTGGATACGTTTCTTGAGAGCAACTTTGAGGCCTACCATACTTCCCTCGTATTTAATCATATTCTTGGTGCAGGGGAAATGTAATTGATGGCGATGGGAGTGTGGGAGTCATCTAGGGCGATCAAAGTATCCCAACGACATATCCCTTTTTGTTAGCAGCGCCATTAAAGAAAATTTTCCATCAAAGTTTGTCTGGAGTGGCGCAAAGGATGTTATCATCTCGGAATTCAGAGACCTAATCATCGGCTTCTTCCATGGTGTAGTCAGCGAGGTAGTCAGAGATGGCTCTTCCTTTCATGGCTTTCTGCATCAAATATACGATATCGAACTCGGCTAAGAGCATCAACCATCGGGACATTCGACTGGATAAGGTGGGTTTCTCAAGAAGGTAGTTGATGGGGTCCATTCGGGATACAAGTTTAATGGGGAAGGAGAGCATGTAGTGTCGCAACTTTTGGGTGACCCAAACAAGTGTGACACATGCCTTTTCCAAAGAAGTGTAGTTAACTTCATACCCGGATAATTGGCGACTGACGTAATAGATTACTCTTTCTTTACGAGAATCTTTAAGGTAATGAGATAGTAAAGCCCCAGCTATAATGTCGGTTATGGTTAGGTATAGGAGCAAGGGGAGACCAGGCGGTGGTGGCATGAGTATCGAAGGTTGAGTCAGGTATTATTTGATTCGGTCAAAGGCTTCTTGGCAGGCCTTGTTCCAAACTTTAGTTGAATCCTTTTGGAGGAGTTTGAAAATTGGTTCACAAATGGAGGTGAGCTGGCTGATGAACCGACTGATGTAAGGCAATTTCCCAAGGAAACCTCAGACCTCTTTCTTCGTTCTGGGAGGTGGCATCTCAAGTATGGCTTTTAGCTTGGCAGGATCTACTTCTATCCCCTTTTCACTGACCATGAGTCCCAAGAGTTTTCCCTTTATAATGCCGCAGACACATTTCTGTGGATTGAGTCTCATTTGATATCGTCGCAGTCATTCGAAGAACTTTTGGAGAGCGGGAACATAACCTTCTCTAGTATTGGATTTGATAATCATATCATACACACATATCTTGACCTCTTTGTGAATCAGATCATGCAAGATGGTCGTGATAGCCCTTTGGTAGGTAGCCCTAGCATTCTTGAGGCCAAATAGCATAACAGTGTAGTAAAAGGTTCCACATGGGGTGATGAATGCAATTTTTTCTTGATGATCTAGATGCATTTTGATTTGATTGTATCCGAAAAACCCGTCGATGAATGACTTAAGAGCATGACTGGTCGTATTGTCCATGATCATGTCGATATTGGGTAACGGGTAATCATCCTTTGGAGAGGCTTTGTTTAAGTCCCGGTAGTCTACACACATCTGAACGTTCCTTCCTAATTTCGACACAGGCACTATGTTGGCTAGCCATGTGGGATATTCGATCACATGAATGAAACCCACGTTCAGCTATTTAACCACCTCTTCTTTGACCATTCGACCCATGGGTAGCTGTATAGGAAAAAGATCCCCATTCTAAGTTTCATCTTTTTGTCTGTATGGTCATTCCATGGTTCCGAAAAGCCGTAAAAGGGGAATTCCTCACCTTCTTTGATGAATCTTCCATTCAAGAAGTCACCTGAGATAGTCTGGACGCAGTCTAGTCTTCTCTTTGGTCGAGACTTGCGGATCATTCTGAGTTCTTGTTCTGATGGTTGATACCCCAAGCCACAAGGAGTGAGCCTTCTTCACTTTAATGGGCTCAAGTATCCCTGGCTGTCTTTGACCTAGCCCAGTCTGGGTATGAAGTGCATATTTTTGAACATCTGAATGACATTGACATTGCCATAAGGGTTATATTCGGGACAAACCCTTTCTTTGAAATCGTCCCTTGCCAGGAGTAGGAGTGGCTTAACTCGGAATCCTGATAGGAGCATATCATTCGACCCGTGCTGTATCTTAAGGATTGGATTGCTAGTAATTTCTCCTTCGATATTATCGTCGTCGCGAAAAATGGTAATGACTCATCCGTCAGCGAAGAACTTCAATTTCTAGTGGAGTGAAGAAGACACACCTTTGATAATGTGGAGCCAAGGTCGTCTGAGTAGTAGGTTGAAACAAGATCGGATGTCAATAACCTAGAATTCAATGATGGGGTTTATTGGGCCAGCCCCTATTACAATATTTATAGATCCCATCACCTCTCGATGGGTATTATCATAGGCGCGTATAGCGGTGGAAGTTGGAGCGAGATTTCTTTCCTTCGGCCCTAAGCATTTGAAGGTGTAAGGACATAATTTTATAAATGTCCGGGGTAGAATCTAGGAATTTTCTATTTTCTCCTAGATCATAGTTTGTATGTCTGATACCGTTACATTCAGCACGTCAACACGATCATCCTCGACGGCCTTTATTCAAATTCAATGCATCCATTATCTTCACGTGCATCATGCTACATGCGACGTGCTGCCCAGCTCATTCCCATTACTCCACTACGCTTTATCGGTAAAATGGTTTATTGGAGCTTTAATATTTGCATAAATATTTGGGAAATTTTTTGAAAATTGTTTTTGAAATCTGGATTAATTTTTTATCAAAAGCAGAATTTTTTTTAAGTGTAGAAGCGAAGTGCCTTGAACGACGAGCTCGCTCAAACGACTTTGACTATCGTTCACGTGGGATAGGCATGTCGTGCGATCTCGTTCAAATGACATCTGTCCTTCGTTCGAGCGACATGGCTATCTCGTTCGAACGAGCCACCGCCTCGATTTTCATAAAATACCTGTTCCTCCTTCTATACGCTTTTCAAGTCTTTTTGCAAACTCAAAATTCTGGGAAAATAGTCCAGAATAAGACTTCATCTTTTTAAGGTTTTCTAAACCCTTTTGATTCACAAAACCATTCCCATATATGTGTGTGAATATTTAAACCTTCAAGAGGATCATTTACTCATCTGGAGTAATTTGTGAGGAAGTCGTTCTCTTCTTCATTGCTACCCTACTGGAAAGGGATAGTTTTAGTCGACGACATCAGAACCGACACTCGAGGGTAATTATGTGTCACATATTTTCATTGTAATCCGTGTAAGTCGCTTTCTTACAAAATTATGGTGAAAATAAAAGGTTTTGCCCCTTTGGGGGATTTTTCCTCATTTGTGTGTGTTTGAATGTTCTTGCTTGATTTTATCATCATCAATCACACCTAGATGCATGTTTAGGACTTAATTGATAAAAATTGAGTTTAATTAAATAACTTCCTTATTTGAACGCAAGCGCACTCTCCTCAAATTGGTATCAGAGCCAGTTACACAACTTTACCGTTTAATTTTTCGTAAAATTTTTCTAAGATATCAATTTTCTAAAAAAATGATTTTTGAAAATGAGTGTGTTCATAATGGAGAAGTTATATAATAAAATGCCAGTTTTTGACGGGACTAACTATGCATACTGGAAAACCCGCATGAGATCTGCATTAAAAGCCATTGATGAACGTGTCTGGATTTTGGTTGAAAGTGGGTGGACACCTCCCTCCGTCACTTTTGAAAACGTGACCAATTTAAAACCTGTTACTACATGGACTGAAGAAGAATTTAAATGGTCATATTTTAATTCTAAGGGTTTAAGTGCTATTTCTGGGTCTGTCACACCTAATGAGTTCAAACCCATAATGACGTGCACCAAGTCAAAAGAGACATGGGATGTTTTGCAACTTACCCATGAAGTACCTAATGCTATGAAAGAGTCTAAACTGCAAAATTTAACGAATCAATTTGAAATAATCACCATGCTTGAATCTGAATGTTTTGATGAATTTTATGCTAGACTGTCTGATATTGTTAACACTAGCTTTAATCTTGATGAACACATTCCTAATGCTGAAGTTATTAAAAAGATTCTTAGATCACTTCCTAAGCGTTTTATCCCTAAAGTCACTGTGTTAAATTATGTGGGTAATTTAAATACTCTTAAATTGGAAGAACTTGTAGGAGGCTTGCAAACGTATGAAATTGATATGTTTCCTAAATCTATCAAGTCTAAAGATAAGGGAATTGCACTTAATTCCCAGGAGAGAAAGAGTTAGGGGTCGGCAAGAAAGAGGGGAGAGTCATCTAGAAAAAGAGAGACAGATACGTTATATTCTGAGTGTAATTTTGACTTAGATGATTTGTCCCTATTTGCAAAAAAATTCAAGAGAATTCTCAAATTCAAGAAAAATAGTAATTTTAAAGATAAAAAGAAGTTTGAGAAAAATAACTTTGAAAAGAAAAATGAAAAAGATTTTAAAGATCCTCCTAAAAAGGAAAGTGAGAGATGGTTTGAGTGCGACAGTAGGGGTCATAGAGCTTTTGAGTGTGCTACTAGGCTGAACAGAGAAAAGGGCAAAGCTGTCCTCAATGCTACCCTTAGTGACGACAGTGAGGTCGAGTCGGTGGATTCTGGAGATGAGTCACCGCATGAGTATAACTTCACCACATTCATGGATAGTCATGTGAGTATTTCTAGTGCTCCTCATGACGATTAGGATGCTGCTTCACAGGGACACCTCGATAGTGGGATCGATGTGAGTGAGGGGGAGGATGACACAAGTGAGAGGGATAGTGATCTTCAACGCGCCTATGCCGAGCTATATTCTGAGTCATTTAAACTAAAAAGTGTAACAAAGCGTTAGTTCTTAGGATCGCCGCTTTAAAGGAAGATTTAAGAAAAACGAGAGAGAGTCCTCCACCTGCACTATCTTAAGAGAGAGAGAGTCTGCCTGTGTTGAGAAAGAGAGTTTGTTTAGAGAGAGAAAGAGTTGTTTTGATAACGAGAGAGGGGACTTGACTACACAAGTGGTTAGTCTTACGAGTGATCTCCATTCCTTCGTGGAGACTTGGAAGAAACTTGAAGCCCAGCTTACCTAGGATTTGGAGAGAGCACGGGAAGTCAAGGTACAAATCGGAGATAGATCTGGGAAGATGGGAAAGATTCTCCTCGACCCCGCTTTAGGTTTTGGTGATAGGCAGGGAATTGGTTATGACTGTGCTTCCACGTCCCAAATTTCACCTGGACCAGTTCCTGAGTTTACTACAACGCCTTATGGACATCGTCCAAAACTTCGAAGGAGAGTTCGATCAAGAAAATCAAACCAAGGTCCGCCTTTGACTGTGTTCTTTTGTACTTATTGCAAAAGAAAAGGTCATATCAAGGAGTTTTTCTATAGTATGGGTCGGATACGATGTACTACTGCTCCACTGCAGTATACTAATGATTTTACCAGTCTGAGAGAGCGAGTTGAGTTTTTAGCTGCCTCATCACAGAGTTTGATGGAGGAATTCAGACGGATGTCTTTGCTGTCAGTGAATGCTTCTCACATTCTGGATAAAACCAACAACAACAAAGGTAAACAAAAGGTCACCACTTCTTGGGTACCTAAGAAACATAAAAAGGCCTTTGTTGTTCATGTCGCTCTCAAGGCACGTAATACCTCATAGTGGTATTTTGATAGTGGGTGCTCCAGACATATTATAGGTGATGCATCATTTTTTACTTATCTTGTGGATTATAAGGATGGTAGAGTCACCTTTGGAGATGGGAGAAAGTCTAGCATTATAGGACGTGGTACTGTAGAGTTACCAGGATTTACTAAGCTAGAGAATGTTTTGTACGTCAAAGGTTTGAAGGCAAACCTTCTCAGCATTAGCAACCTGTGCGACGTTGACTTTACCATAAAGTTTGACCGGGATGCATGTAATGTCTATAATCAAGCCGGTAAACTTTTAGTGTAAGGGGTGAGGATAAAGGATAATTGTTATGGGGCTGAGCCCACATCCTCACTTATCTGCAACAGCGCCACGATCACTCGTATGGATCTGTGGCACCAATGTCTAAGTCACGTGAATGTTGGAGATCTAACTCATTTAGCTAAAACAGACCTAGTACGTGGCTTACCATTACTTGGAAAGCCAACTTCGACGGTGAAACAAATTCGTAGCCCCCCATAGGAAGTTGCATTCCATTACCACCTCTCGTGTACTTTATCTTATTCACATGGATCTTATGGGTCCTACTCGTATTGAGAGTCTGGATGGTAAGAGGTATATCCTCATGATGGTAGTTGATTTCTCCAGATACTCGATTGTAGGTTTTCTGAGGGAGAAATCCGATGTTGTGGAGTTTTTAACGACCAAGTGCCGTGTCCTGCAAAATCAACACAGAGTCACTATTAATAGGATACGTAGTGACAACGACACTGAATTTAAGGAAGCAAAGTTCGATCTTTACTGTGATAACATTGGGATCAAATATAAGTTTTTCGCTGTGAAGACTCCTCAACTAAATGGGATTATTGAGAGAAAGAATAGGACGATCCAAGAAATGGCTAGATCTATGCTTCTAGGTCGTAAGGTTTCTAGGAGATTTTGGGCAGAGGCAGTGTCCACTGCATGCCACACGATGAATAGGGTTTACCTGCGTCCACACACACTTAAGACGTATTATGAATGTCGACTAACAAGAAACCCAACCTTGCATATTTTTGTGTTTTTGGGAGTAAATGCTACATCATACGGGATAGAGAGAAATTAGTAAAATTTGACTCCCGAAGCGACGATGGAATACTGTTAGGCTATTCATCAAATAGTAGAGCGTACCGAGTTTTTAACCTGAAGAGCTCTAAGGTTATGGAGTCAATAAACGTCACCGTGCAAGATGACGAACCTTCGGTGTTTATTGATTCTAGCCTTTAGTGTGAGGATGAGGATGTTTCTGGCAGTAATTTACTTATACCTCACCCACACTCTGTGAACCCTACTCCTACATTGGGGGAAACACCTGCTTGGGTTCGCAAGAGTCATGTCCCTTAGTGATCCCACTCTAGGGGTTAAGACTCGTGCTCAGCTAGAGAACGTTGTTAGCCTTGTTTGCTACACGTCCAAAGTCGAGCCAAAGAATTATAAAGAAGCACTCAAGGATGAACACTAGATATCTGTGATGCAGGATGAGTTGCTTCAGCTTAAAAAGAATAATGTATGGGAACTTGTCCCCCGACCTAGTGAGACTAATGTGATAGGTACCAGATGGATTTTTAAGAATAAAATGGATGAAAATGGTACCATAATCAGAAACAAGGCTAGGTTGGTCGCTTAAGGCTACACACAGATAGAAGGTGTTGAATTTGGGGAGTCATTTTCTCCTGTTGCGAGGCTTGAGTCCGTCCGCTTACTACTCGCCATCGCATTTCATCTGCGCTTCAAGTTATATCAGATGGATGTCAAGATTGCCTTTCTAAATGGCATTCTACAGGAGGAGGTTTACGTGGAACAATCGAAAGGGTTTGAAGACCTTAAGCACCCGGAGCACGTTTACTATCTGAGGAAAGCCTTGTATGGTATCCCGTGGCTTCAAGAGAGGGGGAGTTGATATGACGTTGTTCGTCAGGAGAGATGACGGTGCTATTTTAGTTGCCCAGGTCTATGTGGACGACATAATCTTTGGATCCACATGTTTCCAACATGCTCATCACTTTGAGGAGGAGATGAAAAGTGAGTTTGAGATGATCATGGTTGGTGAAATTACTAAAGGATGGGATGTTCATCTCCCAATATAAGTATGCTAGAGACTTAATGAAGAAATTTGGTTTAGACTCTGCTAAGCATGCACGTACACCTATGAGTACCACTACTAAGCTTAGTAAGGACACTTCAGGCAAGGACGTAGAGCAAACCTTGTATGGGAGTATGATAGGTAGTCTTCTCTACTTGACTACTATTCATCCCGATATAGCCTTTAATGTAGGAGTCTGTTCGCGATACCAGGCATCCCTGAAAGAGTCACATTTACTTTCTTTAAAATCTATTATTAAATACGTGAGTGGGACTCTCTCATACGGTATTTGGTATTCCTTTGATATCGATGACCGTTTGTCCGCCTATACGGATGCCGATTGGGCCGGGGATGCAGATGGTTCTAGGAGCACTTCTGGTGGGTGTTTCTATTTTGGTTCTTCTCTTGTCACCTGGCTAAGCAAGAAGAAAAATTCCATCTCTTTATCCATCGCGGAGGCTGAGTACATCACCACGGGGAGTTGTTGCACGCAACTCTTGTGGAGGAAGCAAATATTGGACTATAATGGGATTTCACAGGACACAATGACTATTTCCTTTGATAACACGAGTGCAATACACATATCCCGCAACCCAGTCCAACATTCGCGCATAAAGCACATCAGGATACACGACCACTTTATATGTCAGTTAGTTGAGGAGAAAGTCGTATCTCTGAGTTTTGTACTCACCGACCGTCAGTTAGCCGATATTTTCACGAAACCTTTAGATGCCCTTAGATTTGAGAGTCTTAGGAAGTCTTGGGGATTTGCACAGTTGACTGAGGGGTTGGTCTATGTCTAGGATAGTATGCTTTGTCATGTTCATATCATATGCTTCCTATTGCTAGTTTGTTTTATATATATTATTGCTTTGTTGTATAGATATTTATTTATTTTTTAAAATATTCAAAAATATTTTCTTTTATAAATTTTTTAGAAAAGTCCAAAAAGATTTTTGTATTTTATTTGCACCTTTTATGGATGAGCATTTAAGATAGCCGAGTCACAATTTCATTCCATTTATCCATGTGACTGTTTGATAGAGATTTGAGGCGCTACATCATTTCATCCATGTGCTTTACATTGTTTAGAGTCTTTGAGATGTGATTAGTGATATCTTCCTATGTGTTTGACTCCTATTCCTTTTTTATTTCACACATGCACGACTTTATTTAATTATTGTACTTGTCTATCACATATTGGCTTGAGTGTTTTCATCTCAATTCTGTCTATACAACTAACCATATGCAATAAAACTTGACAAGATTGGAATGCATGTAAAAACCATTTTGGTGAGACTGTGTGTTTATTTGAAAATGGGGAAGGGCTGCGAAAGGTTCATTTAGCCTTTACGATTCTAAGCCATCGCTACCAAGGACCTAAAAAATTGAGAAATTTTATTATCCGGGGTCCAAAGAGGTTAAAAGAGCCCGGAAAAAATTAAAGGCAATAAAAAGCAATATATGCCAAATATGGGCCATTAGATTTCATTGTCAATTCTCCAAAGTTTGAGAATTCGGATCGCCTCTATAAATCATATAAATCTGAGGGAGTATGGTTGGAGAATATAAATTGGTTTACACTACCTTGAAAGTCCTGAAAAAGTATGAAATATTTTTGGACGTTATTGGTGTGGAAATCACTTTGAGCTTTGATTTGTTGATTTGATTGAGTCAATGTCTCATATTACGACATTTTTACACCAAAGGAAGATTTTGAGTTCATTCGTTAGGAGTATTCGATATTCATCGTGCACATATGTCATGTTTTTATGCATTGATTTTCCTATCGAATTTTATCACACCCCTGCATTTACGCTATCATCGACTTAGTTGTTTTTGTGTTCTTTCATGGTGTGATTGTTTGTTGTATATTATGTGTGAAAATTTTTGCAACATACAAAAATAGCAGTTTATTCCTTTATATCATTCTCCATGTGCATTCATTTATGCTTCTCATATCTGTCTATTTGGGGACATCATAAAAAGGGGGAGAAGAATTATGGGGGAAAATTGTTTTGGTGTCTGGTTGATTTATGAATGATTTACTTAAGCTTAATTGATCATCAATTTTTGCATATCATTATGTTTCAAATTGTTGCTTGTCACGGGTATTTGCTTTATCTCATGTGTGTAGGTACAACATTGCTCATTATTTGATTACACACCCTGATGAGAAAAGCTTTCAAAGTTTCTGAAGAGCTGATGATTTGGAAGATATGTCATTTAATATTCTCAGTTTGAGGGTTTAATGGGGATATTATCTTGTATGTCATCTGAGTGCATAATTCGGATTTTTTATGTATGTAGCGGCATAGACATAGGGGGAGATTTGCAAGGACATAATTTTATAAATGTCCGGGGTAGAATCTTGGAATTTTCTATTTTCTCCTTGATCATAGTTTGTATGTCTGATACCGTTACATTCGGCATGTCAACACGATCATCCTCGACGGCCTTTATCCGAATTCAATGCATCCATTATCTTCATGTGCATCATGCTACATGCGATGTGTTGCTTAGCTCATTCCCACTACTCCACTACGCTTTATCAGTAAAATGGTTTATTGGATCTTTAATATTTGCATAAATATTTGGGAAATTTTTTGAAAATTGTTTTTGAAGTCAGGATTAATTTTTTATCAAAAGCAGAATTTTTTCTAAGTGTAGAAGCGAAGTGCCTTAAACGACGAGCTCGCTCAAACGACTTTGACTATCGTTCGCGTGAGATAGTCATGTCGCGCGATCTCATTCGAACGACATCTGTCCTTCGTTCGAGCGACATGGTTATCTCGTTCGAACGAGCCACCGCCTCGATTTTTGTATAAATACCTGTTCTCCTTCTACACGATTTTCAAGTCTTTTTGCAATCTCAAAATTCTACGAAAACAGTCCAGAATAAGACTTCATCTTTTTAAGGTTTTCTAAACCTTTTTGATTCACAAAACCATTCCCATATATGTGTGTAATTCTTTAATCCTTCAATAGGATCATTTACTCATATGGAGTAATTTGTGAGGAAGTCGTTCTCTTTTTTATTGCTGCCCTACTAGAAAGGGATAGTTTCAGCCGACGACATCTGAACCGACACCCGAGGGTATTTCTGTGTCACATATTTTCATTGTAATCCGTGTAAGCCGTTTTCTTACAAAATTATAGTGAAAATAAAAGGTATTTCCCCTTTGGGGGATTTTTCCTCATTTATGTGTGTTTGAATGTTCTTACTTGATTTTATCATCATCAATCACACCTAGATGCATGTTTAGGACTTAATTGATAAAAACCGAGTTTAATTTAATAACTTCCTTATTTGAACGCAAGCACACTCTCCTCAGAAGGTTCTTAATGGGTAGACATTCAAGGCAGATTCATTATCGACAAGAGAGAGTGGAACGATTTTCCCCATAACTTTGATAGAGATATTGAGTGCATGATTGTGATTCGGCCCAATTTTGGGGATTTTTTCTTTGGAAAAGGATAGCATTCGGGTAGAGGTCAAGGATCCAACTAAATTTATCGCTTCTTATGGTGTAGTAGAAGGAGGAACTATGGGTCCAGTGAGCAACTTGATCAAAGCATTTATGTGCAGCTGGGAAGACATGAAAAGCCCCCATAGAGTGATGTTAGCTTGGTTTTTCTTCAGTTGATCGAGGATCTTGCTTTCTTCGAGGGTCATTTCTGTCATAGGAAGGTTTTTAATGCCCTTCCCTTTGTTATGGGCTGGTAGTGAGCTTGTTATCTAGTAATGCCTCCCTAATCTGGTCATGTGATTTACTGAAAAAGGGAAGAACATGAACCCTATTTCTTCATTAATTTTGGGTTGTTCTGCCACATTGTTTATTTCTCTGAGGAGATCCTCAAATGATATCATCCCACACATGTTGGCTACAAGGCCAGTTTTCTCAAAATCTTGTTCTTCATTCGAATCTTCAAATTCTTCCCCCATCTGGTGGCAACAATTCTGTCTTTCTATGTAAAGTCAATGCATTCCACAACTTCAACGGCTTTTTCATACAGGTGTTCCCATTCTGTGGGGATATGTAAGGGTGAAGGGACCAGGCACCCTTGTAGTTTCAGAGTATTAAGTAACTCGGTCATACTACAAATGTTGTTGGTTCGTCTGAATAATTCTGCCATGATCTAGACGATGTCATCTAGGTTGACTTCATCGGTTGGTACCACCCAACTGTCTGATTTTCAGGCTCATTTTCGTGCTTCCAAGAATAACGTACTGAACCGCTAGTAATCAATGATCATTTGTGAGGGCAATTTCAGCCCGAACTTTTGGAGTTGGTTTAACACCTCTGATAATTCCATGCTTCCGTTTTCAAAATGGGTACGGACAACGATGCATGCTCTGGTAAGGAGTGACAGTGCCTGATCAGCGAGGCTAACAGGGTGTAGGAGAAAATATGGGCAAGTTTGGAGAGGTTTAGGAGAGTGTATGGGTGTGATTTGAGTTAAGGGATCAAATTCTGGATTCATTTCTAGGAAGATTGCATTGGTATGATTTGGGAGTGGGTTATGAGTAGCGTTTGGCATAGGATTGGTTAGTGGGGCAATGGTACCCCGATTAATTAGACATTGGATTAGGTTTTGAAGGTGAAAGCATTGGTCGATGGTATGACCAGCGGTTTGGTGAAAGGCACAATGGGCATCTACCTTGAAGTTTCTCAGAAGTGGATTGGGTAGTGACGGGGATCAAAGGGTTTGATGAGGTTTAGCTCAACAAGGCTTGATAAACCTTAGAGAGGGGATAATGGAGCTCGGTGTATTCCTTTCAAACTGGGACAGGGCGACTTTCTGGTGCCTACGAAGTAGTTGGTTGAGAGATGTTATTGATGGTTGAGACTGAGGCACTGATAGGTTTGTCATATTTTCTGGGGGTGAATTATCCGGACACATTCTTTGGTTCAACCTCTATTTTAGTAAGACCTTCCACGATTTTTACTCCTGCTTCTCTGAGATCTCAGAAGTGGGGATAGTATTGTCCTCCCATAGTTTCTCGTACATGGGGCAAGAAGTTCTTTTTCACTATACTGACTTGTTCTTCCTCGCATGGTCGATTGATCATAATGGATGCCTTTTCCCTCCATCGGGCTATGAAGTTACTGACTGATTCCCCAGAGTTCTATTTGAGCACATCTAAATCACGGTGGGTGACCTCAAGCTCTTCATTATATTTGTATTGCGATATGAATTCTCGAGCTACATCCTCCTAGTTACGGATTCTGGACTATTCGAGAGATACAAACCATCGGAGGGCGCTATCCTTCAAAGTTTGTTGATACAATTAGGCCATCACTTCTTCAGAAGCCCATAATATAGTTATAGCACGATGATAACTGCAGAGATGAACAATCGACGATCCACTTCCTCCGAATTTTTAGATATTCGACATCTTGAACTTCTCGAGTAACCTCACCTTAGGATAAGGAGGCATGTGGGTGTAGTCCACGTAATTCCCAGAGATTCTGACTTGGTCAAACTTTTTAGTTAACATCTTGAGATCTTCTTTGACCTTATTCAACTCCTCCTCTTTCGGATCATGATCATAGGGAAAGATTCATCATTGGAAGCTGGGCAGGTGGCGGCCCATTAACAAGAGGGACACGGGGAGCGTGCTGATATTCTTCGAGAACCCAGGTAGGCTCGGGTGGACCCATAGCACGAGGAAATAGGGCCTCAGGATCTTGAGGAACAGGAACCTAGTTTTGTTGCATCACTCGGACCTTAGTCTGAATGTTGTCAATCTTGGACATGAGCTGAGCTAGGACTACCGTCAGATCCGGCTACACAATGAGTACTTGATCCGTGTTTTCCACGAAAAGTGGATGGATTTCGAATTTGGAAGAAGTAACAAGGGAACGAACGGAACTCTGGGGTGATTTGATTGAAGATCGAAGCCAATAAGGAGCCAGGCCAAGGGCATGCGATCGACCTGAGAAGGCGCAAAATGGGATTTATTTTTTAGAAAAAAAGATGAAAATATTTTTGACATCTTTTTTTATTTTTTGAGAGTGAAAAATAATATATTTTTGGATTTTTGATAAAGAAAGGAGAAATGTTTTTGGATTTTTGATAAAGAAAGGAGAAATGTTTTTGGATGATGGATCTCAGCATGATTATTATAATTATTATATTCTCACTTGTATTAAATTCTCGTAAATACAAAATGAAATGCCGGATGGGACCCGAGCCTGGAAAAGTTGGGTTTGTAACATATGCAAAATTATGGCTGGACTTGTAACCCGGCTCACGGGCAAGGTCCAGTTTAAAAAATGCACAAAAATTTGGGCGGCATGCCTACGCGGAATTTCAACAGAGTTTGGGTTGAAACCGACAATCTAACATGCGTGCCCTAGGCTTGACACCTATATGCGGGTATCCAGTTGGTTGGGTGAATCAAAAAGGGTTCCCCCCCCCCCTTTGGAGTGGCTTCCACAATATACGTCTTGCTTTGTAAGGGCAATCGGTACGTGTGGACAAGCCATTTGGTATACCTGAGTGTACGTGAATTGCCTCACTATATACCTCATGGAGACGGTATATGTGAGAACGAATTCGATATACTCGGCGTACGTGAACGAATTTCCTGCGATATACCTCCCGTCATGACTTCGGTCAAGCGGTACGATGCGAGGGAACCGTTGGATATACGTCGAAGATACTTGGACAATGGAAGGTGAGAGTCATATGACTTAGGCTAACTGTGCCCTACCGACCAACGTGCATCCTGAAGTGACCCTACAGTTACGGGACAAAATTTGGTCAATAACAGATTTTTGGTGATATCATGTGAATCATGCATGACCCTCTTATTAGTATCTTATTATGAGAGTATCTTTCTTGATCATGCCCAACAAAGAGCAAAGTATGAGTACTAATGGTATACCAAGTTTGGGTGATACGTTCAACATGAGGATATATGTGATCCTAGGTGCACGTGGTGTGAAATGTACAGGGAGGATTTTCGACAAGTGTGTGAATAGAAACATAATCATGAGGTACACATGAAAAGGGGAACATGAAAAATAGGGGAAAATAAAAACAAATATGATGCCCATGTAAATAGAGTCTAGCCCTCAAAATGATGAAAATGTCCCCAGTAGAGTCGCCCCTGTGGCCATCCCATTTTCGATCCTCACGGAGGGTGAGAGGGACGATCCTAGGTACCGCGCATCCCTCTCGGGAGAGCTTCGACCGGCGTCATTGATGTGGTGAATAATGTAGATAGATAGAGTCACCAATCTATTTTACACAAAATAGACAAAAGAAAAGAGAGCTATCCCAAAGGACAGCATCCAAAGGCATACTGATACATGCGAAACCAAAATGATTCGAAAAGGGTCCGGAGGCTAAGTTACGAAATGGGAAGGTGTTAGGCACCCATTCCGCCCTTAGGGTCTCTCATGGGTTGTTGCTATTTTCCTTTATTTCCCCGGGATATGTGTGCATGTGTATACGTAGTGGAGATAGAAATCATTGACTTATATCATGGAAGAGATGAAGCGAGTCATCCATAGGAATGTTCCTTAAAATAATATTAGAAAATAGGATTAATGCGCTTATCCTAGCGTCAATCATTATAAGGGAATGATAACGCATGTGGAATAATACGCCACTAAGAAAACACACATATATATATATAGAATTTAAAGAATACAAAAAATAGGAAAAAAGTAGGAAAAGGACTCGAGTCTTGGGTTTTACCCCGAGACGCCTACGTAGCCTATAAAGGCATCAAAGTCCACGTAGTTCATATGAAAAATTAGGGGTGGGATTTATCCCATAAATCCAATCGGGATTTCTCTTATTTGTGTGTGTGTGTAAAAAAATGTTTTAGTCATGAGAAAAGTGTGAGAAAATTATGAGAATTCCCTTTTGTAATTTATGACCAAATCAGCTTTTTCTTATTTTTTTGGGGTTTTATTTATATGAATATAAGAGATGTGCAATAATACTAGATAAAAAAATATATTAAGTTATGTGAGATGAGATAATAAAAGTATTAAGTAACAAAAAAAGTTAATGTGAATTTAAAGAGAGAGTTGAGAAAGTTGGACCTTCTTGAAGATCTTGAGCTTGATCTTGGGTGTTGGAGAGCAGCCCTAGAACTTGGGTGATGATGGAGGGTACTTAATTCACCAATTTTGATGAAGAAAGTGATGAAAGGTGAAGGTTGTAAAGGGATTTGGATGTGGAAATTACGCTGACTTCGAGAGGGGTTTTATGAGCTTGCTGAGAGTGATGGATCTCTAATTTTTCTCCTCCTTCGAATGAGGTTAGGTCCTCCTTTTTATAGGCCCAAGGCATTCCCAATCGACATAGTCCTGGTCCTGCCAATCGGCAGGTGTGTTTAGGCACACTGCCGATAGGCAGGGTTTGGAACCTGCCATCTGGTAGTGTCTTTCAGGTTCCTTCGGAAAATCGGTCGTAGAGAGAAAACCGTTGATCCAAATCGTGCATGGGGTAAACCATTGTAAAGGTATTTTATTGACCTTCAAAAGTCCTTGGACTACTCCAGAGTTCAGGAGTTGAGTTTGGGTCAAATGTGGCTTGGAAGCATTTGTCTGTCCTTTGGACGGGGAAACTTCGGACACAAACGGATCGTTCGTCCGCATTATAAGTTAGAATCGCTCACGGGGTGGACCTTTGGAAAGGTTAAGAGATGTAATTAGACATTCCAAAGAGTTTAACTCAGTTTAGGGAGTTGACTTTGGTTAACCGGGGCCTGGAAGCATTCGGTGACCTTTCAGAGTAAAATTGATCGTTCGTCCGTACCGTAAGTCAGAATCGCACATGGGGTGGACCGTTGGAAAGGGGTTTCAGTTCCCTTCGGAGATTCATTTAGTCTCGAGTGAGCTAAAGAGTTTAATTTTGTCAAACAGAGCTTGGGAGCGTTCGGTGACCTCCTCATCGAGTTTCGGGGGAAAACAGGTCGTTCGTCCGCACCGTAAGTCAGAATCGCGCACGGGATGGACCATTGGAAAGGTGATTCAGTGCCCTTCGAAGATTCATTCAGTCTCAATTGTGTTGAAGAGTTTGGATTTTGGTCAAACGGAGCCTGGGAGTGCTCGATGGCCTTCAGGTCAGTACCCGAGGTATGACTTGGGTTAGCAATGATGACGGAAGGTGCTAGGGACCTAAGGAGAGGTTAGGGGGGGGGGGGGGTATTATAATGGGGTGTCTACACCCCCACTAAACAATAATGTCTATTTTGCAACTCATAGATTATTTAATTTGTACGTGCTTATAACACTTATAAAATTTACAACGGTTTTGAACATTACAAAAATTTATAAGTGTCCATAACCGTTATAAAATTTATGATTGCTTTTTAATATGTAATTGGGATAACCTGAAAGGGTTACATGGTAAAAAAATTATATCAAAATTTCCCTCCAAGCATTTTTGTCCCTCCAAACCTTCGTGCTTCCAAACCCGTCCCTCTAAACCTTCATGCCTCCAAACCTTCGTGCCAACAAAAAATCCTATCCCTCCAAACCTTCATGTGATTTCAATTTGATCTCTTCATTGAAAAATTAAAAGGTATACGTGTATTGGGTTGTTAATTTGTATTCGTGTATCAGGTTGTTAATATATTAGGTTGTTAATTTGTATTTGTTTGATTTTTTCGATTACTGTGTATTCGTGTTCCCTTTCTCTTTCATACTGTGAAATTAGAAGGAACGAATTGACTCCATTTATGTCATGTTTACTATCAATTCAATCCACATGTATGTCTTACTATGTTAAATGTGCTGGGTAATTAGAAGGCACGAATTGAATCCATTTATATTATATGTATGTCTTATTACGTTAGTTCGATCGACATGTATGCCTTATTCTGTTAGGGATTTAAATACCATTAATTGACTCCATTTATATCTTGTTTTGTTAGGGATTTAAATTCCTAATTGTTATAATTTGATTCGAGACACTTAACAAAAATCAATGTGAAGTCGATTTTTTCTGTGCGAAATCGATTGAGAGAGTGTTTTTTTTGTGCGAAATCGATTGAACTGATAGTAAACAACATTTTTTTCTATTCAATCGATTTCAAAATGATTGCTCTTTTCCATCTTTGTTTTTTATTTTCTCAAAATTTGACTCGTGATGTATTTTCTAGGTGGGGATCTGATGAACGAAATTGAAAGTTAAGGTTCAGATTCAAAAACATAAGGTATGGGTTTCAATCACGGTGTTTACTTTCAGTGTACATTATGATGTTTATTTTTGTTTAGAGATGTGGGGTGGGTGTGGGAAATGGATTTATCATTAGTTGAAATGGGTTAATATTTCCAAATATTCTTACACCTCTTTTTTGAAATCGAAATCGAAATTGAAATTGCAAATCTCAAAATGCTATACTATGAACCCAACTGAACATAAACATCTCTCTCTCTCTCCCTCTCTCTCTGTATATATATATATATATGTATGTATGTATGTATGCAAATGTTATAATCACACATATATGCATGTGGTTGTGTAGAAATAGAAGGTTTTAATAAGGAAAGAAGAGTGTGACTGTGTATTGAAATTGATATAGTTATGGATACATGTGTGTGTATCTATATGTGTTGAAAGTTGAAGAAACAAGAAGTAATGATGAGTTGTGGTTCAACGTGTTTGGGTTTAATGTCGGGTGTGTTTATGTTATCGTTCGAATATAGAGAAGATTATTTATGGTTTATTTAATTTATACTTCATTAGGTTATAAATTCTATTATATGAGATTTTAAGATCATGTTATATATGTTGACAAAAAATTAGTACCAAAATAGGAATTGTCAGATTGAGTGACTATAAAGTTATAAATTAGTTCATGTTTTCTTGAAAAATCCACTTGTAATCACCTCTTTACTTCATTAAACATTAATCAAAGATTGTGAACAATAGCCCGCTGTCGGACACTTAAATATTAAATAGTGTATATTAATTTTTTGCTAACGTACCTCAATATATAGAATGCCATCGGAAGTTCGTAAAGAGTGGATGAAGTAACGTGAAAGAAGAAGTGCAAAATACATTAATGTTGCCCTGTTATTTTGTTCCGGGAAGAATGTGTTGTTTTTAGTTTTGATGTGTGCCTTTTTTTATTCAAGTGTATCTTTATAACTGTTGATGCAAAAATTAGTCAGCTGACTTAGACCAATTACATGAACACACGTGTCATCCAGCATGGCTCAAGTTCATTGTACCGATCTACTCCGCGTACCGAGCAACTAGTTAGTAAGATCAAACGACAAAGAAATATTCAATGAAGATTCTTACTGTGTACAAATGTATATGTCTATTTAATGACAGGATATCGTCTATTCATATTAACAGCCCAAGGGCTATAAATACATTGTAAAACCCTCATGGAAGGGTAAGCTATCATAAGAAATCATAATCGAGATTAAAGCAATACACCCAATAATACAAGGCAGTGGACGTAGGCCATTTCATTAAGACTGAACCACTTTAAAAATCTTGTTTGATCGCTTTGTTCTTATTTATTTGTGATTAATTAATTAGATAAAATCTAGTTTTTTACATCAACAGATTGGCGCCGTCTGTGGGAACGACTATACATAGAGTTTTTCACTAAAAACTTATCATACATGGCTGATACCCCAGAATCTAGCAACAGGAACAATGAAGGGAATCCTCCAAACCCTTCTGCTCCTACAAATACACACTATATCACTAGGATCCTGGAAAATTTAGCCAAGGGACAAACAACTATGCAGGAAACCATGAGACAGTTCATTCAAACTATTTAAAATGGAGCATCTACCCAGTCAGGACAACGAATCGTTCGTAGAAGCATGTGTCCACCATCTTCACGATCCAGATGCACTGAACTCCATCATATTGAGAATTCAAGTAATCCATCCTATCACCCTAGCTTAACTTCTCCTATAAGAATTTTTTATTCTCAAGAAAATGTTACTCTAATTCCAGAATGAACAAGCACTCTAGAATGGTTGAGCAGAGTTTCTACCTTCGATCATTTAGGCCCTAGGAGGAACAGAAATCCTCCTCGAATTACGTTGAGAAATTCTCAATGACCAAATGATTTAAGGCAAGGCTCAGCTCAGTCACGTCTTAGTCGCAGGCCTGTAGTTCGTATAGAAAGATCACAAGAAGAGAATTATGCACAGATCAGAGGCAAATAATGATGCTTGGAAAGGGTCTATTCAGAGACTAGAAGACAGGTTAGGGGAAATGGTTAAGGCCAAAAACCCTCTCCAAAGAACCTTTATCAAATTTCAAGCAATTGTGGATTTACCCACACCATCAAATTTCAAGGCTCCTATGGTCACTCCTAAGTATGATGGAAAAACCAATCATGTTCTCCACATAGCAGTATCAAGCTGCAGCAGATATCTATGCAGTCCCATATGAAATGAGGTGTCGATCATTCTCAACAACCATTATTGGATCCGCTCAGATATGGTACAACAACCTTCCTTAGGGAAAGATTGTGACCTTCCATCAACTGGTCGAGCTCTTTATAGAAAATTTTTATTTTGGTGCAAAGCTGATTAAAAGGGTAGCATATCTGTTGAGTGTTAGACAGAAGGCAGGAGAAAGTACCACGGATTATATCACTCATTTGACAATAAGAAACTGAATGTCATAGCCTATGAGGAAAAGACAGCCATCACGACTTTCATAAGTGGTATTTTGCTATAAAAGATATATTACACTTTGGCCAAGGATCCTCCCAAATCTATGGCTAAATTGATGTCTAAAGCAGCCAAAATTATGAATGTCGAAGAAGCTATGGATGCAAAGAAGAATGCTGATGCAAAGGAAGAAACAAAAGTTAATGACACCTGAGGAAGTATGAAAATTATACTCCCTTAAAGGTAGATATCAACCACGTTCTGGAGGAAATCAGGAACAACGAAGAACTGAATTGGCCAGAAAAAATGAGAATAGCTCCTGAAATAAGGGATAAGTCCAAGTATTGCGAGTTCCATAAAGATTATGGTCACACGACCAAGCAGTGTATAGCTCTCCAGAATGAGATAAAGTCACTCATTAGACAAGGAAACTTGAACAGGTACGTTGATCGCCAGAATGGTGGAAGAACCAACAACAGTGCTCGATGGAGGTCCAAATCTCCTTACCGACCAAAATATGATAAGAAAATGGACCATGAAGATGACCCTGATCTCCCCAAAAAGCCAAGACTTCCCGAACGCGACGTATTTTCAATTCGTTTTGGTTCATTTGATTATAACATGATTACAGGTGGTTACGCATGAGGGGGTGATCATACTGTTGAAAGGAAAGATTACCTCAACCAGGCTCAAGCTTATTCCTATATACAACGTATAAATTTGGCAAAAGAAGATCGCCCGAGGAAGGTTAATAAAGAAAAGCGAGTAATTGGTTTTTCTAAAAATGATCTGGAAGGCGTTTTGTATCCTCGTGTTGATCCTCTAGTAATCAAAATGAGGATGAAGGAGGTGATCATTGCAAGAGTGCTGGTGGATAATGGTAGTTCAGCAGACATCATGTTTTACCCTTGCTTCGATAGTTTGATCTTGAAACTAGGTTAGTTAGAGCCATATCACAGGCCCCTCATTAGGTTCTCGGGAGAAAAAGTTTTTTCGCATGGGACGATCAAGTTAGAGACGTTGATTGGAACCTGGCCTGCTTATAGATCAGAGAAGGTGCCTTTCTTCATGATGGATAAAAATTTCCATTCAGCTTATAATATAATCATGGGCAGAGTAGGCTTGAAAAATTTTGAGGTAGTTCCATCCACTCTACATCAGTGTCTAAAGTTCCCGACCTACTTTGGGGTGGGAATTATGAAGGGAGACAAAAAAGTAGCTCGGGAATGCTACTACTCGTTTGTCGAGAAAGAAGAATTAGAGAATGCTAGAAAGAAAATGACCACTTATCAAGTGGATGAGTATGACGAATCTAAGATTGTAACCTTGGACCCAAGGTATGAAACGGAACTCGTTAAAGGCCAAGTAAAGGAGGTGACATAAAACATTATTCTGGATGACGAGCAACCAGAAAGAAAAACTCAAATTGGTGCTTCACTTGACCCGATATTAAAATAAGAGTTGATGGCATTTTAAAGGCACATAAATCAAGTATTATCGTGGAGTTACGAAGATATACCGAGGATAGACCCAACTTTCCTATGTCATGAGCTTAACATCAATAAAGAGATCAAACAAGTGAAGCAACGAAGAAGAATCTTTAGTCCAGAGAAGAACCAGGATATTCAAGAAGAAGTGAAAAAGTAGCAAAAGGCTTCTTTCATCGAAGACATCAAGTACCCTGATTGGTTGGCTAATGTTGTGATGGTCAAGAAGAAAAACAACAAATGGAGAATGTGTGTGGACTTCACAGACCTGAATAATGCTTTCCCGAAAGATCATTTCCCTTTGCCCTGGATAGATCAGCTGGTAGATGCAACTTCGAGGCATGAGCTTCTAAGATTTATGGATGCCTATTCTAGATATAATCAAATTAAAATGAAATTAAAAGATAGGAAAAGTACCTCTTTCATTACCCCACGAAGAACATATTGTTACAATATTATGCCTTTTGGTATAAAAAATGTAGGTGCTACGTATCAACGGCTGATGAATAAGGCGTTTGCAGAGCAGATTGGCAAAAATACAGAGGTGTATGTCGATGACATGTTGACCAAAAGTAAAAAAGTTGCTGACCATATAGATGATTTGGGCCAAACATTTGATCAGTTGGATAAGTACCAGATGAAGCTGAACCCGACTAAGTGCGTATTTGGCGTACAAGAAGGCATGTTCCTCGGGTACATTGTGAATCAAATAGGTATTGAAGAAAATCCTAACAAGATAAAAGCCTTGATGGAGTTACAATCTCCAACCACCAAGAAGGAAGTGCAAAGCCTTACAGGGCATGTTGCATCTCTCAACAGATTCGTCTCTCGAGCAACTGATGGATGTCTTCCATTCTTAAAAGTGCTTAGAAAGACCTTTGAGTGGAACGACGAATGTGAGAAGGCATTCTTAGAGATAAATATATACTTGGGGACACCTCCTTTATTGTCCCGGCCAGTGGTGGGAGAAAAATTATATTTGTACTTAGATGCTTCAGAAAGTGCAGTCAGTTCGGCTTTGATACGAATAGAGAGAGGAGCACAAAAACCAGTTTATTATACGAGCAATGCATTTAGGGGAGCAGAGATCAGGTATCCAAAACTAGAGAAGTTAGCATTGGCATTGATTGAGGCGAGAAGGAGGATGAGACCATATTTTCAAGCCCATGCAATAGTGGTATATACTGACATACCAACCAGACAGGCTTTACATAAACAAAAAAATCCTGTAAGATTGATGTATTAGGCAGTGGAGTTAGGTAAGTACGATATTATGTACGAGCCAAGATCCTCCCTCAAAGGGCAGGCAGTGGCAGATTTCATTGCCGAATTTACTTACCCAGATGTCTTCGATCAACAGGGATCTAGTGTAAAGCAACTCCAGGATGCTCGAAAAGCAGAAAAAATATCCACGATCAACTCCTAAATGCAGAATTATCGGAAGGATGGCAGTTGATCAACTAGAATCTTCTAGTACGAGGCCAGAGTTGAAGAATGAAGAAAAGAAGGATAAGATATTTCATCAAAGGATTTTCTGAGACCAAGGTTTTGATAATAATATCCCTATATGGAATTTATACGTTGATGGTTCTTCGTGTGCAACAGGTTACCAAGCTAGAATTATTCTCAATAGTCCTGATGGAATAAACATGGAATTTGCTTTGCATTTCCAATTCTAGGCTTCTAATAATGAAGCTGAGTATGAAGCCGTAATTGTGGGCCTCAACTTAGCTAAATCATTGAATGTAAAGAAAGTTATGGTGTTCAATGATTCGCAATTGGTGGTAAATTAGATGCTCAGTATTTACGTAGCAAAAGGAAAATTCATGTCGAGGTATTTGGCTATAGTTATGGAAATTATCTCCAATTTGGCGGCTGTCCAAGTGATTAGAATACTAAGGCTGGAGAATAAAAGGGCAAATGCACTTGCTTGATTAGCCTCAGCTACGCGCATTGAACTACGAAGAATAATCCCCATTGAAATACTTTGACGCCGAAGTATTGATGAAGATTTGATGTTAAATTTTATCGCCTTAGATATAGGACTTTCCTGGATGGACCCCATCAGGGCTTATATCGAAAAAGGTACTTTACCAGTCGAATAGATAGCAGCGAAGAGGTTAAAGTATAAGGCTGCTAGATATATCTTAAACAATGGAGTTCTGTACAAAGAGGTGTGATAACTGGTCTGCAGAGATGTGTTCATCTAGCAAAAGTTAAAGATCTAATAGAGGAAATTAGTGAAGGATCTTGTGGAGCTCACATAACAGGAAGAACTCTTTTATAGAGAATAAATAAGCAGGGGTACTATTGGCTAACAATGCGCACTGATTGTATAACTTATGCCAAGAAATACGACAACTGTTAGTGATTCTCTACTATACGAAGACCTCCTCAGGCATTGCTAACACCAATCACTTCACCTTGGCCATTCTCTATGTGGGGAATATATTTAGTCGGGCCTTTACTAACTACAAGAGGACGATTAAAATATTTGGTACTAGTTGTTGATTAATTTATAAAATGGGTGGAAGCTGAACCTCTCATTGATATGGATTACGAAAGGGTCTATCAATTCATCTGGAAGAATATTATTTACAGATATATTTTTCCCCATGCTTTCATTACAGATCATGGTACCCAATTTTATAATAATGAGTTCTCAGCATACTATCTACAGTCCAACATTCAAATAGTCCATTATGCTCCAGGTCATCCCTAAAGTAATGGGAAAATAGAGGTGACGAACCGAACTCTATTGAGTGGGTTGAAGAAGCGATTGGATGATGCTAAAGGGAATTGGATCAATGAGTTGCATTCAATGTTATGGTCCTACCGAACAACTCCCCAAACAACAACTGGGGAATCTCCTTACATGTTGGCCTTTGGGAGTGAAGTAGTGATACCTGCTGAACTAGGATTACCTACGCATAGGATTTTTAACTTCAATTCTACAGTAAGTGATTTGATGAGACGCTTGGACTTGAACATGCTCGAAGAAGTCAGAGAAGATGCAGCAATCCAAAATGCATCTTATCAGTAAAAGACTACCATGTTTTATAATAAAAGGGTCAAGAAGTGTGATCTCAAGAAAGGCAATTTCGTGCTCAAGAAAGTAATTCAAAAGCATAATAAGTTGGAGGCCAATTGGCATGGGCCCTATCGTGTCACGGTTGTTGTTCGACCTGGCACTTACAAAATAGAAACTCTTGAAGGGGAAGAATTTGAAAACTCTTGGAATGCATAGCACCTGGAAAAATACTATCAGTAATGTAACTGTACACATACCCTATTGTTTCAGTATGAATGAAAATGATGACTTCCCCATATTTGTTTCTGTTATTTTTTTTGGAGTACTAGTGCTACACACTACATTTAGCTCTCACTTTGCAGCAAATAAAAACTTTTTCTCTCAACTAAAATTTGGTCAGCATCAGCATAAACACCAATAAAGTTGGTCGGCATCAGCAATCACCAACGATAACTTGGTCGACATCAACATAACCAACAATATTGGTAGAACAATCGAGCAAGGCAAGGCCTATTTGATTATGGGTGAACCAAGTGGCATCTAAAATAGGCAAGAAGATGGGTAAAATATCCACTGCCTAGGCACCAACAATGTTGGTACAACAATCGAGCAAGGCAAGGCCTGTTTGATTATGGATGACCTAAGTAGCATCTAAACTAGGCAAGAAGATGGGTAAAATATCCACTGCCTAGGCACCAGGGAAATTATTTACTTAAATGATAAGTATAGCTGAGCAGGAACATGGGATAAAAATAATTCCATTACTTAGGCCTTTATGGGTGATAATTCACTATAACTAGGCAAACACATGGGGCAAAAGTTCCATCGTCTAGGCAATCAAATCAAACAGAGGACAAACTGACCATATATATATATATATATACTTAGTGACTGACAAGTACAACACTTTTATAGTTGATCGTATAAATATTGATAAGATAAACATCATAAAATTAATTTATTTACAAGAAAACAAAATTACAAAAAGATGATTTTTTTCATTCACAATTACTAACGAAATACAAATAGCCTATTCTACTGGTCTCTTTCCTTCAGATTTAGATACATGATCCATTCCAGCTGGAGGATCATCTAAAGAAAAAGAAGAATTGATAAAGTTCAAATCTCGCAGCATTCTGGTATTGTTCAAACTTGGTCGGTCAAGCAAATGTGAAGGTCGGGATATCTCAAAGTCTTTGTGAAGATTGTAATTACCAAGGTATTTGGAAATCAAAAACTAAGGAATGGAGTTAACCGAAATCTAGCTAACATCTAGTTTGAAAGGAGGTACTGGAAGATCAAGTAATCCAGGGTCATACCAATCCCACAACTCAATTCCCTCCTCAACTTTCATCAAAGTTAGCGCATTCAACCACCCCTGTTTGTATCCATTATTGTTTGATTGCTTCAACTTGGAATCAAGATGACATAAAGCTTTATTGTATCCCCCCATTTAAAACTCTCTGGGTTGCTTGTGGAATTGATAAGTCAATCGTTCAACATGCTGATGAAGCCTCTTCACCAAATTCTCCTTGCTCTGCAACACAGAACTCTCATTGGAAAATTTCTCTGTAAGAGTTTGAACTTTTTGGGACATCTTAGCCAGAGCTTGATTTTTTGCCTTCAGTTGAGAAGCTTGGTTTTCTAAAGCCTGATGAGTCCTAATCTCTTCAATGCTTGTCTAACCAACTCTTTTTCTACCTCGGGAAGTGGATGCAAGTCTGACTCTCTTCAAAACTTCTAATTCTTCCCTTAATGAGGCATTCTCAGTCTCCAAAAAGGAAAAACTTCATCATTAACTGGGAACAATGCTCCAAAGGAAGAAGCATATTTTATCTATCTCAGTTCTTCTCATAAAGTAATGTTTTCTTCCTCCACTAGCTTAGCAATGTTTTTATGTTCCTCAACATCAAGTTTTAACACACTCTCTCTCTTGTTATGTGCTCAGATAAATTTATTAACCCCGATCAGCACTCAACTGTTGCTACTTCTTCTCATAACCATCATGCAGAAGAGCAGTGGCTTCCTTATGTTGAAGTTGAAGTTCTTTAATTATTCCTTTAAGATCTTCATCATTTCATAATATGCTACGTTATTTGCTACAGCCCGATCGAGAAAACATTTTAAATACTGGTAAGCATCAATTGCTCGCTCAGAGGCATCAGATCCCAGAATATTTATTATTTGTACTTCAGTGAAATCTGCACGATCAGCTTTGAAGTAATCAATACACTTCTTCATCAACATTGTATAGTGAACTGACAATGATTCCATCCTGGTAATAAACTAGCAAGGAAAAGTGAAAACAGATCAACAACAGTACAACTATATTGAACAATAAAGGAGTAATCCAGAATAAATAACAAAGTCCATTTTATTGATCATAAGATAAGAGGGTACAACCGAAAGTACAAAATAAAAGGGAAAAGAAATAAATTTCTGAACAACTTTACACCTTCTCTATATTTTCTATAACATCCTCAGTTGATTTTGAAGAAGGGATTGGTTGATCGGTGGGCAGCTGGCATTGCTCGGTAGAAGTTGTAGTGTACTGAACTTACTCAGAGGATTGAGGGAAAGTGGAAATAAGTGTTTGTTCTACTGTCATCAAAGAAGATTCATCAGACCCAACTTCATCTTCTTATTCTTCTTCAATAGCAGGAGGAGGGCCATGGACATGTATCTGAAATAGTTCAGAGTCCTCAACAATGTTTAACTCCTTGAATGCTGTAACCCATTCGTCCCTAAAGAACTTCAAACTTTCATACTCCATCTGATTAGAGGTAGCAATTATAGCTTTGTTCCATCCGTTGTCCCAGCTAGATCTAAATGATTTCTTCACAACAATTTTTCTCTTCTCCCTCTCCGAGGAAACACTCTCCATGAGTTGATCTTTGACAGATTTAATTTTTTATTCAAGATCTTTCTTACGTCGTTCAGCCTCTTCAAGCTTACCCTCAGCTTCTTCCTTACTGGAAAGGCCATATTCAATTTTTTCTCTGCCTGCTTGGAATCATTTACAGCCTATAGTCGCACTACATCGGCCTCATGTGCAATATCCATAGATCTCTGCTGAGTTAGATCAACCTCTTTGGCAGCTTCCACAGCTTTTTGTTGAGCTATCTCAGCAGACTTGATTTTATTTTTGGAAGCGGATTTGTCATCCTAATACTTTTTTCGGGATTCCTCCATTGATTTTGATAACCTAGCAAGGGCTTCTTCTACTTTACTAGAAGATGAAGCGGCTTTAATGTTTTCATCTTTCTCCAGGATATTATTGAAATACACCAAAAAATGCAAGAAGAAGAAAAACTCAAGTTAGTGTTTGAAAATTAAAAACAAAATTAAAATGATAGGTATAATGACACTTACTGATGCAAGGTGTTGGGCTCCCAAGTCAGTAACTTTTCTTCGAGGAGTAAAAGTCTCAGTCGCTCGGTAGTCCGGAAGAATTCCAGACCAGATCAATTTCTTAGCAAAGCTAGGAGTAATGAGTGATGGAGAACTAGCCCTCAAAGAAGGTACTTCAACCCCAATAGGTTGAACAGTAGCATTAACAGTCTTCTTAGCAATATCCCTTCTCAATCATTTTAAAGGAGCAAACTTTTTAATCAAAGGTGTTGTGTCTTCTCAAACAACAACAACCCCTTCAATTAAAGGTGCTGCTTCTTTTTGAGTAACAGGGGGATTCTTGTTGATCTCCTTAGCAACTATAACTACTCCCGTAGATGGAGCAATATCCTTTTTCTTAGTCCCTTCAGCTAAGACATCTTCTTTGCTTCTATTTTCCCCATCAACACCAGGTACGATCTTGGCAAAGAGATCAGTCATTCTCCTCTTCTTCGTCATCAGGTCAGTAATAGAAGTACCCAAATCAGAGCAAGATTCTTCACTAATTAAAGAAGATGCTAGAGCGTTCTCATGATCAATCACAAAAGGAGGAGCAAGGGGCCGAGTAATAAAAGATGAAGTGATGTTATTATATCTCAGCAAATAGGAAGGATCCCTCACATACTCCCTAATAATTGATTGATGCAAACCCCAGATGAGCTTTAAATCTTTTATATTAATATCACTCTCTTTTGGGGATTTTCCTTTACTGTCAACTGCAAACCAAATATGAGAGCAAAAGTCAGTAAAATATTTTATCAAACAAAAATAGAGCTAGCTTAAAAATAAAGAACAACCTATCCCATTGCCATAAGATGGACATCTGGGGCCTTGCTACACATATTTCCCTTTTAGTGGGGGGGGGGGGTATTGATAATTTTTCACCACAACTCCATGTTCAAAATAATCCTTATTAGAATCAGGGAGATTGATCATTAAAGCTCTGTTAGAAAATCAAGTTTTGAAATAAAAGGTGGTATCATTGGTGACCCATTTATAACAGTACATAATTTCATGAATCCCTAGACGAGTTCCATGAATTTGATTCAACCTATGTATGCCATTAACTACCCTCCGTGTATTTGGAACTACTTTTATAGGTACAATATCAAAATATTGGCAAAATTCCAAACACAGAGGATTAGGCGAGAAAGAAAAACCACATTCTGCTACAAAATAGAGGAAAACCAATGTCCCTTAGCTGGAGAAAATAAATCAGAAGGGCAAGGAGGTTCTTCCAAGACAACACAAGAAGGAATTTCAAAATCGGCTCTAAGCTTGTCTAATGACTCGATAAGGTAAACCATGATGATTAAAGCAAAGAAAAAAGAAGGAAAAAAGAAATTCTTATAGAAGATTAAGGAATCAGCTAAGGCAGATGGCAATAAAAAAACGTTCGTAAGAAGAAAATGAGAAGACAGAGAGTTTGGAAAAAACATAGAAAAAGGTAGAAGATAATTGGATTTTACCGCCGTTATATACTCTGCATTGGAAAATGAGAAAAATAATGGTCACACATGATAACTGTTGCCTTCTCGACGGATAATCAAAGGAAAAAAATGCAAATACCCAAGCGTTCATGAAAAACTCAAAGTATTTATAAGTTTGGCATTTTGCGCTCAAAATTATTATACAAAGTAGGAAATTTTCACAAGTATTGCAGTTCGGTAATTAATCAAGACGTAAAAGATGTTCCCAAGCAACTTTTGAGTAAAATGTTCCACACTCTCATATCAAAACCCAACTGTGAAACTTTGGGGTCTTCTGCTGATACAAAAATTAGTCAACTGACGTGGACCAATTACATGAATACACGTGTCATCTAGTATGGCGCAAGTTTCATGTACCGAGCTACTCAGCGTACCGAGCAACTGGTTAGGAAGATCCAATGATAAAGACAGATTTAATGAACATTCTTACCGTGTACAAATGTATATGTCTATTTAATAACAACATATTATCTATTCATACTAATAGCCAAAGGCTATAAATACATTGTAAAACCCTCATGGCAGGGTAAGTTATCATAAGCAAGCATAATCGAGATTAAAGCAAGGCACCCAGTAATACAAGGCAGTGGACGTAGGCCATTTCATTAAGGCTGAACCACTTTAAAAATCTCTTGTCTGATCTCTTTATTGTTATTTATTTGTGATTAATTAATTAGATCAAATCTAGTTTTTTACATCAACAATAACTTAACACTTGTTTTAAGAATTTTTTGTGGAAGAAGGGTATGGAGTTTTTCTATAGGTTGTTATATACTTTTGCTTTTGCATTGTGTAAATATTGGTATTTTCATGATTCTCATTGCAGAAATTTGTGATTTCGAAATTTTCTTGATTAAATTGCTATATGGTGAGTACTCATATATGTTGATTTAGATGGACCTTTTCAAATGTTATTTTGTTTGATATTGGATTCATGTTTTTTTCCACAGTTAGATGTAAGTCTCACCACTTCCATAGGCTAGTATATTGGTTTACTAATTTTATGCTAAACCACTAATTGTTTATGAAATACCTCTAATATTTTTTCTCGTTTTAATTATTCACGTGTCTGTTTTCTCCTTATATGAATGGTATGAATAGATATAGGTTATGATTGTGGGAATTACATCTATAAAATTTATCATGATATGAAGTCTACTTATGTACACCATTCACAAACGGGTTAAGCAAGATTAAGAATTCTGGAATGCCGAATGTTCTTTTTACTTTTGTTTTTATTTTTCTTCCTTTTTCTTTTGAGCTTAATATCTCAGTTGGGATTTATTATATGCTTTTTTTGAATATATTTTCCTCATTTTATGCATCGTATTTCTAACACTAGTTGAATTTCAGTATAATGTCAAATGAAGCTAATGTCTGTAACCCACACGATGGTCCAGATGGATAATCTCTAGACACAATAATTACGGTTGAGATCAATCGACACAATCAGGTAATAGGTAGTGAGAACGGTTGATTCATGTCTTAACTTGTAAAGTGGTCCAGGATCAGGTCCCAATATCATATACTGATTGGCATAAGGTTCCAGAAATATACAAGGAGGATTTTTGGAAAGATACGAAAGTGAGACTTCTTATGTATAATTAATTTTTTCATTATCTTTGCTTTTGTATAACTTTAACCAATTCTTATAATTTAAAAATATCAATTGTCTTGTTAGATAACATATGGACTCCCGGAAAGTTACAAGATTAGTTTCTACAAAAGTATGTGCAGCCTACTTAAAGCATATAAATCCACGTTACGGAAGAGCTATTATGATAAGTATTCACGAATGCCGAAAGATTGGCCATTGTACCTCCAAGTGTTAAGCCAGAATAGTGGAAAGATTTTCTGGAGCATGATAATACGAAAGAGGCTAAAAAAACGAAAGCATGGAAAGATAATAGGGCAAAGATTGGGTCCACTCACACAAGTGGGCGTGATGGGCTTGCCCAAGTTGAGTACAATATGGTACGTACGACTATTATGTTTTACTATTTTATTTGATTACTATTACCTTGAAGATAATATACGTTATGTTTTTTATTTTTAGACAAAGAAATTGCATAAAAAGCCATTGCATGTTGATATTTGGACAGTTAGCCACACATGTAAAGATGTGTCAGTCAAAGAGAGCATTGTTCCAATCCCTGGTGATTTTCTATAAATAATAAATGATGATTATTACATGAGAACATTATACATTCAACTGATTAGTCTTGACACTTTTACATATTTGGCATTTCACAAGACAAGGTGCTCGTGAAGAAAAAAGAACTAGAAGAAAGTTGTAGTGATAACACCAACCAGCCATAATCATTGAGAAACGATGCCTTGTCTGAAGTATTTAGTATTGACAAGCGAGGGAGAACTCGTGGTGTGGGTTCTATAGTTCGCTATCATCCATCGAGGCTTCGACTCCATCTTTATCTTTGCTTGTAGCTGAAAAGTCTAATGGGAACCAAATGAAAGGTCGGCTCGATACATTGATATCCGAGATTAAAGGCATGAATAATAAACTAAGAAATATAGAGATAATGATAGGTATGGAGTTGGGGAAGTCCCATTCCTCCCCAACAAGTGCTAGTAATGGGACAATTGGATCGTTTAATGTAGAATCTTGCTCACTAAAAGATGGTATCTCATGTGATGTGCTTGGGTTTAATGGTAAGGTTATTGGAAAGGGAAGGATAGATGCTACCCTGCGAGACATAGTGCACAATCACATAGTAAATTACGAGAAATAGGTGGTATTGTTAGTGGACAAAGTGCTTGAGGAAAATGATTCTCTTTACTTGGTAACACAAGGTGGTACTGAGCTTCTCGAGGATGTTGGTAGTGAAAGTTGGGTGGTATGGACGAAGAGTGTAGTCACGGGTATTGTTGGATCCCAATGACTTCTTTCTTTTAATTTTTATTAGTGACTTGTTGAAGTCATGCTTGTGTTAAGTATGCTATGGATTTTATTATGCTATGGACTTTATTAAGATGGACTTTGTTATGCTATGGACTTTATTATGCTAGTATTTTCTATGGACTTTATTATGTTTTTCATTTTTGGATTACTTAAGTTGCTTTTTGCTATATGGTATAACCTTTTGTAACTCTGCTAATGCAAATATTTCCTTTGCACTTCATGTCCCAAGCTCGGATAAAGGAGGAGGGAAGAGGTTTGTATACCTTCCATCTCATACTTTAGTTGTTATATCCATCTTTCTCTGCTTATCCGGTGTAATAAGATGGGGCTTCCAATGAATTATTTCATTGATTTTGAATCTTAATGTCGTTACAGATGGTATGGATACAGCCGAATGGAGAGTTGGCAAGAGTCCTGCCTAATATTGTAGTTTTGAACATGGCATCACAGATGACAGTAATATTATTAAAAACAAGTATTCTCATTTTTCGTACTTATTTGTAATCGTATGGATTGTCACTTTATGATAAATTCTACTTGATTTTTCATTTTTTAATATACTAACCAACGCTTTTATTTGATCATTTCATTTTTTTTCTAGGTCAGCGATAAATATGCATAAAGATCCATCTTAAACCATAATAGGTATATGATAATCCATTCATAACCTCCGCACATACTTTATTGTTCATGAAAATTATTTCAGTAACTATGTGTTGTTATATTAGAATGATCAATTATTACCTATCCATTAAGTTTTAGAAAATGAAAGACCAAAATGATTGGTTTGCTAGATTTAACCTTTACATTACCCTACAAGGTGAACTCTTTTTTCTTTACTTTTTTTCTCTCTACATTACCATACAAAATTATTGGGTTGCTAGATTTCACCTCTACATTATTAACTCCATATATATTCTATTAATTTATAATACACGTCATTTAGGATTTTTTACTCCACCCAACTTTAAAATATTTCAATGGGTAGGTGTGCTACATTTGACGGGTTTTTCGCATATCTAATTTGTTGGAAATTGCTGTAGCTTTCAATGCAATTTGTGTTCTAACTAAGGCACCATATGGATATTTGAGTTTATAAAAATTAAACCCTATTTGCATATTCCATCTCTAATTATATTTTGTTATTAATTATCAAAAACTAGGTTGGTAAAGGTTGTGGTGGAACTGATGGGTGAGTTTTCTTAGAGCTGAAACATCATGAAATGCTCACGAGGTACACTATTGCAGCAGAGTGAATAAGTTTTGGAAGAACTTTGCTTCATGTAATCTTGCGCTTCGTATATATCATGCTATAAGTACACATACTCACATTTTTCCCTCTTACCACCAAGGCTATGATGACTTATGTTTTCTTTATAGATTGTTCTTTAGTTGTGTTGTAGACACTTTTTCCCTGTATATTAAGGAAATATATGTTATAACAATGCCAAATTTCTTAGTTGCGAACTAACTAATTGTTCTTTTTAGGGAATCGAGAAATTTAAGAGGGCTGCTCAAGATGTTCAGGGAAAGACATTTAGCAAACAAGTAAGTAAATAGTTGGTTTAACTTTCTCTTATCATACACCCAGTGGCCATGTCTTGTGCTCTCATCTTATAATGTTAACCTAATTAGCAACAATAATTTTGAATATTGGCTAATGTGATTTTTTTCTACATTGAATCAATGCCTGGTGGTCATTTCATATTTGTCTATGAAATTCTCTTACATTTGCCTTGTTATTATTCTCATGTCTGAATGTTTTCCTTGCAACTGTTACTTCATTTTGAATATGTGCATTCATTAATGTCGGACTGTAATGCAACGACGTTTGATTTTCTCTCTTCTTTTTCGAAACCAGTAAGCTTGAGTTGCAGTTGGAGTGGATTTGAAGTAGCATGTATTGCTAGGATTGTGTTGTATTTGTTAATAGCATGTATTTGTTGGGAACACATGATGATGAATGAAGACAGTAGAATTATTGATTAGATTCTCATTATATTTTACTGGCATCTTCATAATCAGCCTTGCTTCACAAGGAAATTCAAACCACAGTATTGTGAATATTTTTAGGTGGTAGTCAAGTACATGCTGATGCAAGCTAGAACTTATATAAAAAAAGTGTAGATTGATGCTAGATTTTTCAGTTTTCTTCCTTGTAATAATTGTTCGATTTTCTATTCGTCTTAGTTTGTTGAATTAGTAGCAATACATTTCATGTGAAGGAAAGAAAAATACTCTTCTCATCTAAGGAAAATGCTTGTAATTTTTCCCAATAATCTGATTTATGAGAATTGTGCGTAACATATTTCATGTCACTATACATTAATAGTTGCATCTTAAATTTCAATCCCTATCTCATTCTCACAACTAGTAGCATTATAATAATGTGCATTATGCTTAATCTCCTTGGCATTGGTGTTACTGTTTTATTTGTTCCCTCTTTAGGAATTTTCAGGCCTTCTATCTATTGAATTTCACTAATGTTGCTGGATCCAATAAAGACTATTATCGCATTTTTAGGAATTAGAGAAAATGAAGGTGATTGTCAAGCTAATGAAACTGCCTCCATTATAACTGGAAAGTGGGCGAGCGCCTTAAAACAGGAAGTACAAGAGGAGCTGACAAAGGGGACCCCTTATACATATCGATTTTCAAGTACCTAAGGGGAGTTTGAAAATTGATGACCATATCCAAGGGGAAGTGGGTTCTTTTCCTGTAATTTCTTCTTTTTCTGCAAGACATTTCTATTTTCAAATGGACTCAGGGGATGCTGCTAAAACCTTGGTGGCTTTTTCTCATTATTGTTAAAAAAAACTTTATTGGTCTTTAAAAAATAGTGAAGCATGTAAATGAAGTGTTAGTTTACTATTAGATATTGGTGATTCATCAGGCATCTCATGTTCATGTACTAGATGAGATGAGTTTGTCTTAAACTGCAGGTCTAGATGAACTCGTTCTATTATTTTGATTAAGTTCAATAAACCAACGTTTTGGACTCCGACTAAAGCTAATTAACAACAATAGATTAGATGATAGATCTAAGAGGAACCCCCCCTCATGCATAACAACAATATATTATATTGCTAATTTTGTTCGATAGTTTCATGAAGGTTAGTTGGAACTTGGACACAGTTGGTGATTTCGTGATAATGAGAAGTAATGGTCAACCTATTTACAATATCTGTGTAACTGTTGATGATGCTACTATGGCTATCTCGCATGTTATAATGTAAATTTGTAATTATACATGTTTGGTTGCCAATGTACAATCTATATGTTGTAACCATTCATCACCATTCCTTTTGGCCTTATTTTTTCCTTGGGGATTACATTCCACTATCCCATGTACCATTTATATATTGTACCTCTTGATTACCATTCTTTTTGGCCATCAATTTCATTAGGGATCACGTGCCATTTTAATGTTATTATTAATATTATTATAAGCTTTCTCTATAATGCATGGATTTCATGCCACATGCGGAATCGACATACATATTTTTCTTACAGAATGTTAGGTGCTATTCAAATTTTTGTTAGGACTATTTTCACTATCATATGGCATGTTAGAATGAAAATGAGATTTTGGCTTTCCATACAGCTTGTGAAGAATTCGGTGCTTTTTGATGTTTTGGTGATGCCTAACCTTTATGGTGATATTATCAGGGACCTTTGTACTAGGTTGATTGGGGCCTTGGGTTTAACACCAAGGTATCTATATTTTGTTTTGGTCATATTCCTTTTATTTTACTTTGTTTTTCTGATAAGTAGTTTTGGTCATGGCCAATATATAATATACACTAGATAGTTTAGAATTGGTGCAAAACATGATGCAAAACACTCAATCACTCTTGTAAAAATGGAAGGATAAGCTTTGGGAACATTTTACGACAGTGGTGACGGTCTCTAAGGTGACTTTGACATATAATTCTTGAAAGCCCTCACCGTTATATCCTTTTTATTTTTTAATTTCAAGTTTCAGTTACTTCAAAATTTCAAATACAAACACAAGTTTTAGTTACTTCCCGAGACTTTAATTTTTTATATGTAATGAACCATGTTTTTTCCTTTAATAAGTCTTTGTTGTTACTGTTTTAATTGCTCTTGTAAAATAAATGACACTTATCTTATTATGGTGGTTTTAGATATGAGGGTAGTGTAGCTTATAGTGGATAATTTTTTTTCTTAAATTTTAATTTATGTGAGTGTTCATAACACTTACAAAAGGAGTATTTTTCCCCTTACATATTACTATTTGTAAGTGTTTTGAACCATTGCAAAAAAACATAAGTTTTTTTTCATTTGTAAGTGTTTATAACCGTTGTAAATTAAAAATGCTTGCAGAATTTTGCAAGTATTTAAAACACTTGCAAACGCTTCATTTGCAAGTGTTTACAACACTTGCAATTTTTTTGTAACAATTTTCTGGAACGGACATGTGTTCCGAATGAACATTTGCAAATGACATTTGCAACGGTTTTGAACACTTGCAAATTTTTTGCAACGAGCCAATTTGTAAGCGTTTTAAACACTTGCAAATGCCACTTGCAAGTGTTCAAAACCGTTGCAAATGTCATTTTTTTGTTGTAGTGGTTACTCGGGGACCTAGCCGATCAAAGGCAGACTCCCTACTGAGCCTTTCCAAAGCACTTGGACTTTCATGTGAAAAAGATCTATCGTCATAGTAGTCTGTCGAACGGAATGAGGAGGTTGCTCTTGGGTGATAGGAACGATCATAGGACGCATTGGAATTGTGACTCCTTACAATTCTGGAAAGTGGGGGTGGCATATCTCTCATAGAATTGGAAGATTTATCTTGCATTGTAAGATCCAATTGCCAGACTGACTCTTGCATCACTTCCCATCCTTTTGCCAATTGAACATAATTTTTTAGAGATTTGCATCGTCAGGAGTGGCAAATTATTCTAGGACGGTGCTGTAATAGCAAGATCGCTTTTTGGGTTTTTAGTCATCTTTTAAGGTAAGGGATAAACTATGGAACAAAATGAGATAGAGAACGATGATTGACCAGTCATTCCCACTGACGATGCCAATATGTTGATGTTTAAAAATGGACTGATTCTAAATTTATAATCACTAATAAATAAAAAATAAGTAACCCAAATCACACACACAAAGAAAAATATTTTTAAAGTGGTTCGGCTATAGAACAAAAGCCTAGTCCACTGTTATTTTATTCAAGGGTCTACAATAGCTCAGAAATGAGTGACTTGAGTTGTTGCGAATTGACTTGTCCCCCTTAGCTGGGAGAGGATATCTATTTATAAGGGCCCAAAACCCTAAATATGGAACATCTTTATATTGCCAGGCATTTACATCTGTATACAGTGACTAAGATATTAGTTGTTCCAAGTTGGTTGTCATTCTCGTCCAAGTAACAATTGGTATTTCGGTTGGTTGGCCTTCTGGTGATGGTCGAAAATATAACTCACTAACTGTCTCTGAAGCTTATCAAGTCGGTTGGTCGAGCATGCTGGATGACAAGTATACTCTAATCATTGGTCCATGTGGAAATATAATTTTTACATACAACAGTTAGTAATTTTTTCCCACAAGGTTGTACCAGATCGGTTAGTCTCGACAGTACCATCTATAGAATATTTTACGTACGCCAAACATAGTAACGCCTTATCATGTGAATTGAAATTTGGTAACCGGTTATAATTTGTCGAAGTATTTGGGAAGGAGAATCCATATAATTAATTAAGAAGGATAAAATTTGTTTTGGTGTTAAACTGTTGAGAAAGACTTTTGTATTTATACCAAAATATATAGATGTTTTAAAAATAAAGATTCGTTAGGAGATATGTTTTTTTAATCGGGAAGCCTTGGACGGGTAAGACATTATCGTCCACAGTCTGGGGGGTAAGCCTTTGCCACCCAACTGTGGGTCCCCCGTTTAGCTCCACCATTACACAATGTGTAGAGGGTGTCTAAATGTACGTTGGGTTAACATTTTCTCTTTCCAAAATGTACATTTTTTCCTACCCATTATGGGGGGAAAATATGTAGATTTTCACATTTAGCTTTTGTGTTGGGGATGGCCTAACAAAAACTCTAAGCTACATTTACAAAAAGCCAAAAAGAGAGCATCTTTCTCTCTCTCAAACCCTCACTAAACCTAACCGACCAGTTCTTAGCTCCGACCTCCATTTTTCATTCAATACACCGCCAAAACCCATCTCACACTAAGAAATCACCTCCATTTCACACCAAGAACCCACACCCGACCAAGAAATCGTCTAAATCGAACTCACCGACCATCAAGAACCCAACTGACTTGACCAAGAACTCAACCGAACTCCATCGTCACCCAAGAACTTAGATCACCTCCATCACATACCATCTTTCTCTCAGCCGACCTCCATCATCTCACAATCAACCAGCTTCTTGCTTTCGTATTTTGAAGGTTCCAAATTAATTTATAGAATTTAAGATTGTTTAGATATTTCACTGTGTTTTACACGTATTTATCTTTTGTAATGTGTATTGATTTTACGAGTTTTTTTCCCAATTTGTTTATTCCATTTTGAGGTATATGCCTCTTTGGATCTTTATTTTTTTCTTTTATAAATCTGGTGTCACCGTCCAATTTTTTTTCTTGTCTTTGTGTTTTGCTCTGTACCATTTTAGATGCAAACATATCATTATACTTAAAACTAAATTTCTAATTTTAATAATAAACAAACGGCCATGAATTATAGTATATAACAAAAATTGACCGCGGGAGCCAATGACGACATTTGTCGCTTCTGCAGAGCCCCATGTGGACATTTTTAATTCATATTATTATTTAACAAAACTATTCATGTTTTACCCATTAAACTTCTACATGAATGCATCTCTACAACAACCATTCATCTTCTAACCAACCGGTTTATATTCTCTTATCTTTTTCCCTCTTAGATGCCTTTTCTTCTCTTCCCCACTCAGTCATTATTGTTCTATATCTCCATTTCTTAATCCTTTTGTTTACCTTCTATCTTATGCACTATTTCCATTACTGATTTACCGGTCCTTTCTTTTGCCTTAATTTCACATATGATGGGTATAAAAGCACATAAGAGGGTAGCGTAAACTTCAGCATGAGAGTCTGCAATATAGATGTCTGGTGGTTTTCCTTAGATGTCAACTGCCTTTGTCTTTTTTTATTCATGTGATTATAAACATTTATTTATTCTCTTATTTTTAGGTTTTGATGAGACTAAAATGTTAGTGGCTGAAATATATTTATTCATATATAGTTTTTTCATTGTTAGCCGTCGAAGTATATTTATCCATATATACTTTTTTAATGGTGATTTACAGATAATTTTGGCTGAGCGATGCTATAATATTGAAGAGTGAGATTGTTTTGAAAAAACCTTACTTTATCATAAAATTTGAGTCAGTAAAATTGATTAATTTACTCTTTAGTCAAATGTGAAATATAAATATCAATTAAAATAGATAAAATTATCACTTCCACCAATTACCTACTTTATCCCCGTTAAGAAACATCAACAACCATATGAATAATATTTTTATACATTTGTTTATAAATGGAGTGGTGGGTGATCTTTGTATATTTGTGTATCAAATAATTGATGTTCATGCTTTCGTAAATGGTGGCCTTGATGTCCAATTTTTATAGCCGATATGTGGTGGTTGTTTTCTTCATTGCATTGTTTGGTAAATCTAGAACAATAAGCCATAGCGTTAGTTTTTAACTTGCACTATATTAATTTGGAGGTTACTATCAAGTTTAATTGTGCGAAGAAAAAAGGACACCACATAAGAAATACTTTTTCGTATCAAAGCAATGATAGTTGCGCGAGCTATTCTTTTTTCATTTTTTTACACATACTATGTTTCTAAATGTTTGATGAAATGATAACGTAATTTTATATGCATTTGAAATGTAAAAAATATTAATTATTTGATAAGATATATAATTATTCTAATTGTTATATGTCGCGCATCGCGCGTGTTGCACGCTAGTGATTATTAGTAATTTTATTTAACTTAATTATTAAACTTATCTCCTCATTAATTATTATTTATCCATTTATAAATATAATAATTTTATTATCTTCATGAAGCACCATGAGCCAAGAAGAAATGCAAAAGCAGATCCTAAACCATTGCAACATTTAAAGCGACTAAATGTTGAAGCTAACAGTTAAACAAAATAAGAATGGAGTAGAGTATTGTTTATATATGTCTATATTTTAATTTGATAGTATATAGATATCAAAGATGTGGACATTTGTAATACAGTTATCTTTTATCTGGTTTGTTTATTACTAATGGCTTGCCTTAATAATCATCCTTTTTGCTGGTTGCATTATTTGTTTTCAATACATCAATGCATTATGAAAATTACAAGAAAATTAAACCTATTTGTTATAATAAGAAAGTTAGATTTTAGGGAAAAAAATATGAAAATGATGATTTTAACCCGACCCAAGTGGGTTTTGACCCTTTTAATGTAAACGGGGTGGGGGTGGGGGTGGGCGTGGAGGGTGGGGGGTACATTAAATTGGGTTTGGGGAATAAAAGCTAAACCCGACATGGGTCCCGTAGCAACGTGATATCCACTCCGTGTATAATTAATTAATTAATTAATATTTATAAGTTTGGTACGCTACATTCAGGTAATTTTGGTACGGTAATGTCGATAAATAAGTTTTTCCTCTTTATAAACCAAAACCAATAAAATATTTTACCATATTTTTGGTTTTGGTAAATTCACTTTTTGGTATTTTAAATTTGAAAATAAAAATCATTTTTCTTTCTGACCAAAACGGTACAGTACGGTAAAAATTCGTATGGCTTCTGTAGAATTTCAAAACTCAATACTTAATTTTATAACTTTTTCTTGTTAATTATTCATCATAGATGGCAGTATATTTATATTGCTTACAAATATTAGCATTATTAAAACATGCATGAGAAATAAAATGAACTAATAACTAATAATGAGAAATAAAATGAAACAAGAAACTAGCTGTTATAAATAAAGACCCTAAGTTGTTGAGATATTTGAGATCCCTTTGAATTGAGAACAAAATATATATTGACTCACTTGAGTCTTCATATATAGGAGTTCCAACTAGTTTGGATATATAGACAAAATAGGCTAGTATAGTTTGAGAACTCCATCTCCTCAAAGGTATATACTTCATGAAGAAATTCAGTCCAAAAGAACCTTCAAAGGGAAGTAAACTCTAAACCCTAAAAACCACAATTAGGACACTTGCACTGCATCATACATATCATCTATTGTGCTAATGATTTTTTCAACACTTCACATCTTTGTAAATTTAATTTAATTCAATTGAAAATCATTTTATACATTTTAAATGATTTTCAAGGATTTTTGAATTAATTAAAATTTGGTTTTTAAAAGTTTTATGGGTTAAAGTGGAATTTCATAAACTTATTTTCTTTGCTGATTGTTTGGCTCGGTAGAATTCAAAAGCGCTAGAGAGTTGGAGGTGTGCCTTGTAATTAATTTCAAAACACGCGTTTTAAATCCCATCTGGTGTGTACACATGTTGGCTTCCCAACAATGCGATTTGTGTTTTCTCTTAGACACAAAACGCGTATACTATCTTAGCCCTTGGATCAACTTCATCAACGATCTGCATGCGTTAAGAGTCAATCCACGTGACCCAAGTCTTAACCAATCGGTGTTAGTTTAATCCATTGCTTGTGATGAACTATTGGATTTTAGTCAACTCAAATAGAATCAATCTCAGCCATTGGATTGATGTCAATGTTCTCGATCCTTCGTTACTCAGTATAAAAAGAGACCAAGTCTCAGCATTTTGAGACTTTTGCCAATTCGTTAAATCTGAGAGAAAAGAGAGAATAGAGACAAGAGAGAGAAGAGATAGAAGGGACAAGAGAGAAAAAAGAGAGAGAAATTAGAAGAGGAAACTCTAGTTTCTTCGTAGATCCAAACCTATGTGATATTTCTCCCTAACCAAACACCAAAACCTAAAAGTCCCATACATCAGAAAACCCACCTTTTGAGAGTTAGATCCTTCTAGGGTTTATATGTTGTTGGTTTTGTGTTTGTCGTTTGAAGACCTCTTAAAAAATTTTATTCTCTCAGAACTCATCTCTAAGAGAGGTTTAAGTTTTATTATTGAAACTGAGTCTTTCTAAAAGAGAAGATCTCACGATTATAGTTCTATTTTATTAAAGTAGATCTATTTTGTTTAAACGAGTTTTTGAAATAAAAAACTTTTGTTTTCAAAAATAAGTTTTCAGATCTAGTGAGTTGTGTGTTTCTGAGTTTTATTTCATATTTTATGAAATACTAGTGTTCAAAAATAATCGAAACACAAAAGAACTCGTGCTAAAGTTTTAAGGTGTACAGATCTGAAAATAATTTTTATATATCAAAACTTATTGAATCAATCCTTGCATGTTAAGTTTGAATCTGTTTTTATTAAAGTAGACTTCTAGTCTAGTTTGCATCTCAATTGGAGGTTTACAATTTCAAAAATATTTTCAAAACCCTGAAATTATTTAAGACCTTGAATCGTCTTTCGAGAAAGTATCCTTGAGATCTGTGGTTTAATTAAAGATCAAGAAGTCATTTCTTGAAAAATCAAGATTAAAAAATAACTTTTATATTAGAACTATTGCAATTTGTTAGGATTGTTTGTATAAATTCTTGAGAGGGTGAGTAGCATGTTTGCATGTACTAGATCATCACAAACACTATCTCACACAAACACTTACACTTTGTTTCTGTCTGAGAATCTTGGATTCGAAAGAGTTGCTAGAATCTGAATTTAAAGAGAATGAGATCAAGGAAAAGACAAAGAAGCATCAAGAAAATATCAAGTTCCAAGTCATAATACCTTTGGAGTGGAGAATCTTGTGTAGGTACATTATGAACTTAGGTTTGGATATTTGTGGTTTGCTTAAGTGTTGTAACTTGATTTTTAACTTAGTGGATTTTTTTGTGGCGTAGAGGTCACCGTGGATGTTTCCCTTGCTTAAGGGTTTTACCAAGTTAAAAATTCCCGTATCTATTTCTTTGAATGTTCTTAACTGTTGTTGTGATTGGGACTGCATGATAATTTTAGTAGATGTTTATTATATTTTAAAAAAGAAGGTTATCAACTATCAAATTTAATCCATACATTCAGAAACAGATTTTACAACACATCTTGCGTTTTTCGAAAAGATTTTTGCCCAAAAAGTTTATTCGGAGTTTACACAACCATAACATTTTCTTATCAACTTTGTAAACAAAAGGCTTTTAGTATTAAGTCTGTTTTTCATGAATAGCTCCCGTTGACTGTCTTGCATGCATGGTCATGCACATGATTTTTAGAAGAAGGTGTCATAATATGTTCTCTAACATTCCCCCTCAAGAGAAGGGTGTGTGGAAGACAAACACCAAGCTTGAATTGTATATTTTGAAATTTTTGAGCAGTTGATGATGAGTGTGATCAAACCGAGTAGAAAATTACCACTAACACCAAGATCTTTGAGAATAAATATAACCCATATCATTTTCTCCATGGTAGAAGCAAGGGCGCGATATTCATCTTTAGAAAGAGAAAATACAAGGTCTTGTAGACCATAATTAGCTTGATCAAAATTGATTCATAGGCTCAATTATCGGTTTTGGCTTGACCGACACTTGTAATGGGCCTCTTGGGACAAAATGAGCTTGATCACAATTGATTCAGAGGCTTTATGATTCTTGGGCTTGATCACGGTGGATTCAGGGGCCATTGTGTTGTTGGATCTTGTGAATCGAGTACATGATTCAATGTTAACTTTCAACTGAACTTTTTTTTATTTAAAAAAAAGATTTTTCTATTGTAACAAAAATGACCTTAAGATAAATAATCACCAAAATATAACATAGGACCAGTTGACTCCCCAAAAAATAAACAATGCACATTGTCATTAGAGAACACCATTAATTTTAACACCCAAACTTAACTTGACAAAGCAAGTATCCTCAGCAAGATTCATAGGAAACAGAATGGACAAAAATATAAATAAACAAGCCATGCCAATAGTATATATTTACCTAACACTCACAATCCTTCATATCTTGTTCCCACAAAGCTATATTGGTCCAAATAATTTTCTTTCATCAAAAGCATGCTAAAAACGTTGTGCTCGAGCCAAATGTTTCACTTTCATCCAACAGAAGACCCATGGAATTATACTAAGTCAAAACCAAATATCGTTGATGAAGAGGACGTTTTGACGACAATCACCCCAGCTTGGATGTTGCCGGTGAGACTGCGGCAGAAATTCCAGCGGCCTTATGGATACAAAACTACCTCCTTCGTGTTTTTTGCCTGGTGGATGGTAGTAATGAATAATAACTACCACCGCCAGAGAAATGACATACTGGTGTGAACTACTGGGATCGATATTACTCGCTAGAGCTTTAGTGGATCTAATACCTTGTAGAATTTCAAAACTCAAAATTTAGTTTTGTAACTTTTACTTGTTAATTATTCATAATAGATGGCAGTATATTTATAATGCTTACAAATATTAACATTACTAAAACGTGCATGAGAAATAAAAGGAACTGACAACTAATAATGAGAAGTAAAAGGAAACAAGAAACTAGTTGTTACAAATAAAGACCCTAAGCTGTTGTGATATTTTAGCTCCATTTGAATAACTTATGTTGACTGTCTTGCATGCATGTGTGTGCATAGTCCTGTGCATATTTTTTAGATTTAGGTGTCATTATATGTTCTCTAACAACTTCCACCTAAAATTGCAAGTGTACGTGGAAATAAGACTTTTTGGGGATAGGGAAAAGATAGAGCCAATTTCTGGAAAGCAATAAAAATATGTTGCGAGTACTGTTCTGGTAAAAAACATTTCATGGATAACGTTTCGATCCAAAAAAAAAGTTTTTGATAGAAAAAACGTCACATAGAATCCCATTGTATGTGTAAAGAAATTTTTCCCATTATAGATTTATAAAATAGCTAACTGAGCAAGAAGCTTTTTTTTTAAGGTGTGTGTGGGGGGGGTGGAGGGGGGGGGGGGGGGGAGGTATTGCAAGATGTTTAACATAACTCAAGATGATTATGTAGCCACTATATATTCCTAACTAAAGATTGTGTAAACTAAAATTGTTATAAATTAGAGACCGAAATTAAAAATCCATGACAAAATGCTTATTTTTAGAATGGAATTTTTTTTATAACGAAGTAATCCTCGCTAATTCTAAATCTACGGGTTTAAAAATTTTGAGTTTTTTATCGTCGATGTTTGACGTGTAAAATGAATAATATAGTATTTGTCACATAAAATTTAGTATTTGTCACAAACTTACATAATCGACCCAAAATACTAACATTTGTCATAAAGTCACATAAATCGACACAAATAATTTAGTATTGATCACGAACTCATAGAAATCAACACAAACATTATTTTTTATCTGTCGCGGATATGTACTTCTCATCACAATTGGTAAAAAATTATGTAAAAAATTTTATCATCACAAAATTGACACATATACATTTTTATCACGTTTTGGGGGCTTTTAGCTCCCTCTCCTGCCGGTCCAAGAGTCCATCAACATACTGAAGCTTTCGTGGAATCTTAGTTTGCATTGATCTCAGCAACTAAAGAAGTCATTCTAAGATATATGACATCTAAGGAGGATTATTTCTGATGACAGTTTGCCTATTTGTAATTGGATATTTCATATATCCTTCGCTGTTTGTCGGCTCGTCATGGTGTTGTTCCAACTACTTTTCTTGTTGTTCCTAGTACTACTCTAGATCTTTCTATTGTCCCGTTTGATGATATTGATGTTATTGTTATTGATGATAGTGATAGTGATGATGGTTAAAGAGATGATTATGTTCGACTCTGATGTTAATTCTGAGGCATTGAGGCAGGCAGTCAGTACATACAGTACAAGTAGGGACTCATTTTCGAAACATAAGGCCCCGAAGGAATTGTCTTGCTTGCCTTCGGATAATCAAGACTAGTCGCTTTAACCTACCTTCCTAGCTCTAGTTGCCTTAAGGCTTGTCTTTTTTTCAGAACCTTATGACTTTTGAGATGCCCTTTCGCCTGAGGCTTTCGGACAAGACTACTTGCTCCAGTTGGTTAGTAACCCCCCTTTTCCGCTTTCAGGCAAGGGTAGCTCTGAAGGGAGAGTTGAGCGAAACCAGATATAGATATAAAGTAATACGAACAAAGAAGAGGGATAAGGGGCTCGTAGGGGACAAGGAGACGGACACCTTCTACTTCTCCCTCTACTTATAATGACTTTTAGGACTTAGTTTCCTTATTTTTTGGAGGAGTGTAGTGATGTATATATGATGGTTGTAAGTATCCTCTTGGATACTTTTGGAGTTTATTTTAGATACATCAGATATTTATAGAGTTTTAATGGTTTACTGATATATATTATTCTCTCCTTTGCTTCACACTCCCTTACGTGATTATATTAGATCTTTTGTACCTACTTATATATTCTATTGATCTATATCATGTTTTATTGGTTATATCCCATGTTTATCATTGCTGATCGCATTTTTTTTGTCTAGTTTTTGTTTACTTATGTCGCTTCTAGCATGAATCTTTGTCTCTTTTATGTTGAGATATCTTGTGATTCTATATTTACCATGCCAAATATATTATTGGGTTATATGTGCTTGTGCATATTATCAATGTTGCTTCTACCTTGCTTTGACCATTTCGTTTAAAAGTGGGAGATACATCTAAGATATGTGATAGATGTTTTTATGCGGGGAGACAATTTTCCTTATATTTGACAAAATGGGAGAAAGCGTCAAAGGGTAAGACATCATTTTTTTTATATTAATATGATTTAAGGGGAATTCTATTGTTCCTTTTCCCCATATCTCTTTATATTGCTATTTGGTTTATGACTTTTACCAAGAAAAGGGGATGTGTCCTCATATTGTCATACTTATGTGATTTTATTTTGCCGTTAGTGTTTTGTAAGTATTAACTCGACTCTTTTTGACTCGATCTAGATTCATAGGTGACTTTATTATTTGCCCCGGTCATTCGACTTATTTGGTGTTTTGGTTGCCAAACATTCATAATTGGCTTATGTGGGGTTTGTATGGTAGTCACGACTTGTAAAGATAAGGGACGCTAATCAGTCACTACACCAAAAACCACTATTTGTAAGTGTTTTGAACACTTACAACGGTTCGAAATCCTTGCAATTTGTACCGTTTCAATTTGTTGTAATGGCTTAAAACCATTGCAAAATGGATATTACAAGGGTCTTAAAGCGACACATATAAGTAGAGGGGAACTGTTGTAAAAAAATTATAACTATTGTAAACTGTTATTAACTTAATGTTTGCAAGTGTTACAAATTGTTTCAAGAGATTCATTTCCAACAGTTTGTAACCTTTGTTGTATATCTATTACTAATTCGCTATTGCAAGAACCCTTTTTCCAATACATTTGAATTCTTATTGAATAATATTTTCAATGGCTAGAACATAATAGTCTTCATATTTGTAATGGTTTTGGGCCGTTATAAAATATATATATTTGAGTATTTTATATTTGTAACGATTTTAGGTTGTTAAAATCACAATACATATAAAAAAATATCATTATTGAAACCCTATTCCATCCATATTCATCTGGGGAAAAAGAAAATCTCTTACACATTGATTAGAATATACAACAATGCAATCATACAAATATTTATTCATATAAATCCATAAAAATGCATCAATGCAATAATACAAATATTTATTCATAAAAATCCATCAAAAGCACATCAACTATATTGAGATGGTTTGGGGATGTTACAATTAACACTACATATAATAAAAAAAATGCATCAATGTAAATGCTACACGCTTCCTTTAGTCAACCTTGAACAAGCGAACTAATACATATTATGATCAAAACATAATATATTGATTAACTAGGAACTTGTCCTTGATTAATTATGCCGTCAAATATATCTTGGAATTTTACGTATTTTCACTCCTTACCTATGTAATTTTCTAGCTTCATAGAGAGACAAAAATCAAATGTAAACCAATATTATTGCATCATCCATTATTACACATGAAGTGCACAAAATGGTAGTCAAACATAAGGTACACAACATAATAGCCATGTTATAAAAGGGATATTTATTTGGATATATGTATAAATATTAAACAAGCACTTATAGAAAGAATAAACCTTTTTTCCTCAATACTGAAGTAGTGAGGTGCTCCAATAAGAAAATTTACATCCCACCTTCTACTAAAAAAAAACCATGCTTGTGAATATATTAAAAGGAAACAATAAAATATACTCCCTTCATTCCAAATTCAGGGCTCTGCAATCCTATTTAGTCCGTCCCAAATGAAAATGCTCGTTTCAAAAAATTGAATATACAAATAGGAGAGATTATAAAGTTACCCAGCTAAATAATAACTGTCAGAGGACAATGATTTAAGTGAACGTATTGAATTCAAAGGTGTTCATTCGATAAATTTGTAAATTATATTTTTTTTCTTAAAATGTTTGACTTTATGAAAAATATTAATTTGGGACCAAGCAAGGTTCTAAAAAACGCAGGGCGTGATCGAGGCGTGGAGGCCAAGCCTTAAGCCTTAGAAGCCTAGGCGGGCCTTAGGCGTAAAAAGACGTTTAGGCCTTCTTAATATATTTTAATATTTTTTAACCATAACAAGGCTATTAAAATACTAAAATTTTACATTTCATAAAAATATGTCTGAATATATGCAAATTAAAATACTATTTGATTATTTTGGATGAGATAATGGTCCGGTTTTTAAAAAAACTTTAAAAGGCGATATTGTTTCACTAAAGCATTGTTGTTTTTAGAAAAAAGTGCGCCTTAAGGATTTTACCAAGAATAAGGTGTAAAAAGCTTAAGGGGGGCGTTTTTCCTAAGCCTCAAGCCTAGGTGTGCCTAGGCGGAGCCTAGGACGGTTTTTCAGAACAGTGGGACCAAGGGAGTATGAACTAATACTCATGTGCATGATACAAGCAATAAAAATGCAATTCCCGATCCTGCAATTTCTATTTCACCCACAATACGCCCCAGGATTGATATCGATTGTGACACTTAGTAAAATTCATAAATAGAATAATTAGGTTTAATATAAAAATTAGGGGAATTAAAAACTTTTAATAATATTCTCAACATCTGAAATAATAAAAACCAAATGAATAATTACAAGATAATGAAATAATGAATCAATGCAAAACCAACTCTGATACCAATCAAAGCCAATGCAACATGAGTCCAACTCTATATATAAAATATGGCCATACGAAAGTCCAACTCTAAATATAATTATACATATACAACCAGACTGAGAATAAAAGAATACAATAAAAGAATGAGCTACACTTGATCTGCTCCTACGATCCTAGGAGTAAGAAATGGGAGTCGCTATAAACATTCCTCTAGATAGCTGAATTTTATGTTAGCAAGGTAAGGAGCTGATCATAGGGTTTCTTCCAATTTCATTCATTTTGTAAATGTTCCTCCAGATATTCAGAAAGCTATTCGATTATATTCATCTAGATTGTTTTACACATAGATATAAATCCTTTTACGAGCCTCCTAGAGAGGACTATTCTCTCTATTATCAATAAACTCTTTATTTTCTTTGAAAAAATATATATAGGTGTTCCTCCAATGAACCCGAATCTACAAGAACTACAACAACCAGGGTCTGTAAAACAGTTTTTAAAAGAAAATGTAAACAGAAAGCTTATATAGAATATGATTATAATTGAATCTGAGCGATATAATAACTACACATCTTCCTCTCGTATTTTAACATATTTTACATTATTAGTTACTCGACCCAACAACCTAAAATATCATGCCGTTCTAAATCCCGAACTCATATGTAGCCCATATGATTAAAGTCTTATAACATCATTCTGTAATCTTACTGTTAACTGTAATAGGTTAATATCTTTCAATAGAAGTCACATGATGTACTAAGATCTCAAACCCTAAGTTACTTCTCACAAAATAATCATAATAGCAATAATATACTCATATCTTTTATCTATGCTCTTTTGGCTATCTCATATCAATAATACAATATACACATATTTACTATATGTAATACACAAATTCAAAACATATGTATATAGGTGGGCATCCTACTATAAGTCATATACATTTATAGTATAACCACTATACATTAATTACATATGGTAGGAGAAATATTCTACTCACGTCTAACGTCTATAGAAAAGTACAAGCCTCAATATATAAAAATAAATGGGCTACTCATATTCCCACACATAATGAAGGCATAATCTTATTGCCTTCAGGGATCTTTTGCTCATACTAGTATAATCTTAGGTCATCGCAAGATTAAGACCTCATCACGACAAGGGACAAATCACAACGTTTACCCATCAGTCATAAAGCCTACCATTCCTAAGACTTCTGAAAGAAATATCCTTGTAAACCATGTTGGTCGCTGGAACCTAGACAAGTGAACCATGTGTAAATATGATTAAAAAAAGACCCCGTCTAGTCATGGGGGTACTAACGCCGTCTACGTTGCACGTGTCTTATCATGGAATCCCTCTTATTATGCCTGCCAATAAGAACTCATACATGTGTAACACCCCGTATTTTTATTTATTATTTTAATTAATTAATTAGAATTTTCGAGAAAAATAAATTTTTGAATTTAATAATTTTTATTGGCTAAATATGTTGATTATGATTTTAGACGAATAAAACTTCAAGCGAAATTAAAATCGGAGTTAAAATGGATTTTATATGATTTTTGGAAATAATTGTCCCTCATAAATTTTTGGGCGAATTGTCAGTTTTTGGAGGCGATCGATCGATCGACCCTCCCAGAAAACGTGAGCAGCAAGCCTGTTTTGAGTATATGTGTAGGATTAGGACTCCTAATCAAAATATAACCGTGTTAATCCGTAGGAGGACTTCTCATAATCACTTTTTCTTAAGTTTTTCACCAGAAAATACTTCCAAATATTTTTCCTCTCAACCATAATCATCACCCTTCAACAAGATCAAGTTTTTGTCACAATTTTTGTCACAAGTTTTTGAAGCCTTAATTGGGGTTTAATCAAGATCGTTCAAGAATACTCTTTTGCTAATTTTTCGCAAGGAATCCAATCGTCAACCCAGATATTTGATTCTGAAATCACAAGCATGAATACTCTATTCTTTTCCTTTAGTCTTATGCGTTTTAAGTGTCGCCTTAATACTTAATTACATGTTTTCTTAAAAATAATTAGTAACTTAATTAGAAAAAGTGGACACTAATTATAGAGCTATTTTTATTAAATATTTTAATCTGAATAACATTCATAACCCTTGGATATGTAGGATTCGTGAGTGATTTTGAATTTTATTGGTGTAGGTTGCATGTAGAAAAACCCTAGCTTTAAAATAAATGATTTTTGAGTGCGTATAACTCATTTAATACATGTAGAGATAATAAAATTTGGTTTTTGAGGTATATATGATGAAAACTTGGTATATTTAATTTCAAAATAATTAAATGAGATTATTTGGGTATTTTTGACGTTGTGATAATTTAATTAAAGGTTTAATTGAATTGGACTATCATGCGTAGTTTTATACGTTGATTAATTATGCTTGTTTGTGTGACTTTTTGATATTATTATATTGCCTTTGTGACGGCGAGTTGTTGGGTAATTTTGCTCTCCCTATACTTTAGGATGCCTTCTAAGTATGAGACTAGCGGTTAAACCTTTTATGATTTACGCCTTTTAGGTATGGGACTAGTGAGGGTAGATTAGTGCGTTTTTATCATCTTGAGGGTGGGCTGATTTTTATTACTTTATCATCGTTACGCTAGTCTAAGTACGAGACTAAGTTAAGATTTATGTTACAAAATCCTCATATACATAGGTTATGACGTATTGATAACTTGGGGACTCTTAGGTATGGGACTAAGAGGTATTTTGAAGATCTCACATCGATTAAAAGAGCGGGGCCGACAGTTTAAACGGGCCAGAGGGAGATTTATACCGTGTCGTGTGTGGAACCTTGTCATGTGTCAGGTCGACAGTTTAAACGAGTCAGAGGGCGATTGACAAGGGGAAGTGTGACACTTTAATAAAAAGTGAGAACTATAATAAAAGCTGGTTAATTTAATTAAATTAACATCGTGGGAATTTAAAATTATATTGGTGTGCCTTTATAAATGGGATTTCGGTGGGTAGTCAGTGATTTATAATTATCAAGTTTAATTATCCCGTTTAATTTAAAATATTCTATTGTGATATTTATTGTGTATAATGTTGTTGTCTGGATTCAAGGATCCTATTTGAGGGGAGTAGTGTGTATTCTTGCTCGGGGCTTTGGCTCTGACCCATGCGTTGACTAATCTTTTTCAGGATTAGAATTGGAGAAGCTGCATAAGTTTATCGGAGTTATCATTTGAAGGTGCAGCTGGAGTTATTCTTTTATGGCATAGTTTAGTTAGACTTTCCTTTTGAGTCGTATTTAATTATGAGACTTCTTTTAAGTTTTGTTGGTCCATTCGGTTCCAAAGTTGTTTAGAGAATTTATTTTGGGATTATTTCAGATTTTATTTAATCATTATTATAGAATGGATTTTTAGAGTTAGCATGTGATGGATCTTTTATCGCTTAGTTGTTTATGAGCATTTGAGTTTGATTCAATTATGTATCTTATGGACTGGTTTATTTATGTCTCATATCTGTCTCATGTTAAGAATGGTAATTATTTACTCATTCCCGGCATAGTTTTAGTGGCGACCGACGCTAGAATTAGGCGGGGTGTGACAGATGGTATCAGAGCATGGCCTTAGGTCTCGTAGGTTATGAGTCCGTTTAGTTTTCGTGTTGCCGATCTTTGATTCCCTTTGTTGATTTGTACTTCTTAAGGTAGAGGGCCTAGCATACGTGTTAGATGTGTTTCTTGGAGATGTGAAGCTTTGTGTTAAGTACATTGTAGGCATTGAGTTTAGAATTTGTCACCTTGATATGAGGATCCTTTGGATGGATTATGGAGATGATAATTATTTTGGAGATTTTAGTACAGAGGTTAGGTATCGTATGTATCGATTTTTGGTGTTGAGATTTAATTTGAGGTCATTAGCATTTTGATGACTTTCGACATTCGGATCGAGTGGGGAATTTGTGAGAGCGTGTGGTACGCCATTATTTTCATAGTTATGCGTATGCATATAGGCAATATATATATTATTTTGTTGTTCGTGGGGAAGTGCGCGTAGGATTGGCTGTATGGGTGCCCAATTATGAGATTCTACGGGTAGGCATATATGAGACTTATTTTTTTTACGAGATTTACGTGTTGATGTGTATGCTTCGTCTAATTTCGAGGACGAAGTTCTTTGCTAGTGGGGAAGTATGTAACACCCCGTATTTTTATTTATTATTTTAATTAATTAATTAGAATTTTCAAGAAGAATAAATTTTTGAATTTAATAATTTTTATTGTCTAAATATGTTGATTATGATTTTAGAAGAATAAAACTTCAAGCGGAATTAAAATCGAAGTTAAAATGGATTTTATATGATTTTTGGAAATAATTGTCCCTTATAAAATTTTGGGCGAACTGTCAGTTTTTGGAGGCGATCGATCGATCGACGCATCGACGCCTGGGGGTCGATCGATCGACCCTCCCAGAAAACGTGAGCATCAAGACTGTTTTGAGTATTTGTGTAGGATTAGGACTCCTAAGCACTATATAATCTTGTTAATCCGTAGGAGGACTTCTCATAATAACTTTTTCTTCAGTTTTTCACCAGAAAACACTTCCAAATATTTTTCCTCTCAACCATAATCATCAACCTTTAACAAGATCAAGTTTTTGTCACAAGTTTTTGAAGGCTTAATTGGAGTTTAATCAAGATCGTTCAAGAACACTCTTTTGCTAATTTTTCGCAAGGAATCCAATCGTCAACCCAGATATTTGATTCTGAAATCATAGGCATGAATACTCTATTTTTTCCTTTAGTATTATGCATTTTAAGTGTCGCCTTAACACTTAATTACATGTTTTCTTAAAAATAATTAGTAACTTAATTAGAAAAAGTGGACACTAATTATGGAGTTATTTTTATTAAATCTTTTAATCTGAATAATATTCATAACCCTTGGGTACGTAGGATTCATGAGTGATTTTGGGTTTTATTAGTGTAGGCTGCATGTAGAAAAACCCTAGCTTTAAAATAAATGATTTTTGGGCGCGTATAACTCATGTAATACATGTAGAGATAATAAAATTTGGTTTTTGAGGTATATATGATGAAAAATTGGTATATTTAATTTTAAAATAATTAAATAAGATTATTTGGGTATTTTTGACGTTGTGATAATTTAATTAAAGGTTTAATTGAATTGGACTATCATGCGTAGTTTTATACGTTGACTAATTATGCTTGTTTGTGTGACTTTTTGGTATTATTATATTGCCTTTGTGACGACGAGTTGTTGGGTAATTTTGCTCTCCCTATACTTTAGGATGCCTTCTAAGTATGGGACTAGCGGGTATACCTTTTATGGTTTACGCCTTCTAGGTGTGGGACTAGTGAGGGTAGATGATTGCGTTTTTATCATCTTGAGAGTGGGCTAATTTTTATTACTTTATCGTCGTTACACTAGTCTAAGTACGAGACTAAGTAAAGATTTATGTTAGAAAATCCTCCTATACATAGGTTAGGACATGTTGATAACTTGGGAACCCTTAGGTATGGGACTAAGGGGTATTTTGAGGATCTCACATCGATTTTGAGGACCCTTAGGTATGGGACTAAGGGGAATTAATGCCTAAGATAAAAACGGGTATTAAAATTTGTGGCGACATAATGTGTTGGGGCCGACAGTTTAAACGGGCCAGAGGGCAATTTATGTCGTGTCGTGTGTGGAACCTTGTCATGTGTCGGGGCCCGCAGTTTAAACGGGTCAGAGGGTGATTGACAAGGGGAAGTGTGACACTTTAATAAAAAGTTAGAACTATAATAAAATCTGGTTAATTTAATTAAATTAACATCGTGGGACTTGGGGAATTTAAAATTATATTGGTGTACCTTTATAAATGGGATTTCTGTGGGTAGTTAGTGATTTATAATTATCGTGTTTAATTTAAAATATTCTATTGTGATATTTATTGCGTATAATGTTGTTGTCTGGATTCAATGATCCTATTTGAGGGGAGTAGTGTGTATTCTTGCTTGGGGCTTTGGCTCTGACCCATGCGTTGACTAATCTTTTTCAGGATTAGAATTGTAGAAGTTGCATAAGTTTATCGGAGTTATCATTTGAAGGTGCAGCCGGAGTTATTCTTTTATGACATAGTTTAGTTAGACTTTCCTTTTTAGTCGTATTTAATTATGAGACTTCTTTTGAGTTTTGTTGGGCCATTTGGTTCCAAAGTTGTTTAGAGAATTTATTTTGGGATTATTTCAGATTTTATTTAATCATTATTGGAGAATGGATTTTTGGAGTTAGCATGTGATGGATCTTTTATCGCTTAGTTGTTTATGAGCATTTGAGTTTGATTCAATTATGTATCTTATGGATTGGATTATTTATGTCTCATATCTGTCTCATGCTAAGAATGGTAATTATTTACTCACGCCCGACATAGTTTTGGTGGCGGCCGACGCCAGAATTAGGCGGGGTATGACAACATGTTATCACAACCATCATTAACGGGTTAAATCAAAACATACATAACCCTCACTAACAGATTAAAGTTAACACATACATAACCCTCAAAAATGGGTTAAGGTAAATCATATACCTATACAGACCCCAACGCTATTGGTTCATATTTTCATCGCTATCATAAAAAAGTTATAACACATCTATAACATTGTGTTCCTCCCATAATGCATTAACCATAACCTCTCGAGTTTCTGAACTTAGTCATAGTCTTAATGTACCCCTTCCATTTTAAGAAGAATTTATGATATATTATTGATAAGTTTTTTATTTTAAAACTATTAAATTTTTTTATTTGACATTTGATCGTAATTTTAAAGGTTTAAAATACCAAGCACACCCCCACATATCCAAAAATGAATAACGACATATCCCATCATATCTAGTGTATTTACAGATAGATAAAAAAAATCGGATACTCTGCAACTCACTTGTCAAAGCATATTCGAGTGAATTTGAGTTCGACTCGAGTCTAAAAAAATTATATGGTCTCGAAAGAGTATCCATGCTTTGTTACTCGTGATATTATTTTCAACCTAGTGGCTCGTCTGATTGGCACCAATATTCATTTTCATTCACATGTTTTCTATCGGAATACATTACACGTACAACACCCAACCCTCTCTCCTTAATTCCTTATTTCCCATCGCTTCGGTCAATCGGTCGCCTAGGCTATATAAAGCTTTCCACTCCCGACTGAAGGACCACACATACAATATGCCGCACTTTCATTTAGGACAAAATATCTTGTGCGAGACTTTTAAGATCTAAATATTTTATTAGCTATGAAAATATATAATGACTCTATGAAGCATGCTCATTTAACAGATTTAGATATAACTTTATCTCTTATTGAGGCCAATAGGACGACTTTCCCTAAATAATTGACAAAGCATTAATGGAAAGTTAGTAAAATACCATATCTTCTTTCGGTAAAAACTATTACACCTAGTTTGGTTGGATCATTAGTTTACCTTATTCTTGGTATTTCATCCAATTGGTACATGGAAATATTAGGAGCATGTATGCGGCTTTATAATAAATATAAGGGACATCTTAACTGACCATTGTAACTACTTAGATTACTATCTATATGCACGTTTGTTCATTTGGTCATCTAATAGGTGTGGGAGATTTTCATAAGAAGTAATGGAGTATATAGTATCTAAGTTCAACAAATTTCACTAGGATGGCATAATAGCATAATATTAAGTAAAATTTAAATCCATCAAACCAATCATGATGGTTCAAGATAAGATTTAACTAAAATCTATATTATTTCTAGTTTCTTGAGTGGTCTTAAAGAAGAAATAAGGTGGTATGTAAAAATGTTACTGTCCAAAACTCTAAGCCACACTTACCTCTTAGCTAAACTCCAAGAATCCACCATCAATTCAAAACCCCAACCCAATAAGAACCATTATTATCCTTACAACAACCTAAATTCTACCTAGATTTTATCCCAACAGCCCAATAACAATTTCCACCCTAAAGATCCTCATAAAACAACCATCCACATTCTTTTCCTTTTTCATAGAACCCTTATAACCTACCTCTGATTAAGAAAACAAGTTCAGCAGAAATGCGATCTCGGAGAGAAAAAGAATTATGCTAAAATTATGATGAACCATGCTTTGCGGGCCATAAATGTAAAAATATGAAGTTATATATATATATATATATATATATATATATATATATATATATATATATATATATATATATATATATATATATATATATATATATATTCACCAAAGTTGAAATGGAATGCTTGTGCTCTATATTACAAATTGTTAAGTAATTGTATAAATTTACAAAAAACCTTAATGAAACATCTCTCTGTGTGTGTGTGTGTGTGTGAAAGAGAGAGATAGAGAGGTAAATTGAAAGTTGGTAGCCAAAGATCTCCAACTAATTGGATAAATTTAAAACAAAATCACATATGTATAATAAAATGGTACTTAATACTAGGGTTACGAGCGGTTGGGATATGCCGAACGGAGAAACCAAATGGTCGACGAGATGAAAAATTTGTTGGAATCAATGATGATTATTGAGAAATAATGATTATGATAAAGTTGAGATTTATCTAGAAGCAATTGATGTTTGGTGGAGGTATTTCAACTATTTTAAAGTGTTGAAAGATCTCAATTTCCAAATGTTCATCATTGTTGTTTTTCCAAAGATCTTGACGAATGCTTGGTCCCATCGTAACCACTTTCTCGGAATTTAGCTATACAACATCAACCCAATACCAATATAATGATAAACAGAGAGAGAAAACATAGATGCACTCAAATAGTCATCAATAAAATGTCTTACATGACTTAATCAAAAATTTTAGAAATTTCATAACATTAATAACTCTTCCATTCCTCCTTTATCCGGGCTTGGGACTGGCAATGAAAATAAATATTTGCATTAGCGGAGTCGAAAAAGGTTATACCTAATATTGAAAAAAGAAAATAAATTAGTAATAAAAATGCAATTCATAATGAGTATAATCAAGCCCATATAATTTATTTAAAAACATGAAGTCCACCATTAGAACATATTTAGGGTAAAACATAATGAATATACACATAACAATAATTAATTGTAACAAGTCACTAACAAAAATTAAAGGCAATAACTCACCGGGGGCCAATACAAGGCTTGATGGAAATTTTTAGCCACACCACCCAACCTCCACTACCAACTCCTCTGATAAATTCAACATTACCTTGTGTTCCCAAGTAAAGAGTATCATTGCCATCCAACACTTTGTCCATTAACAATATTACCTATTTCTCAAAATCAACTACGTGATGGTTAACTACATCTCGTGGGGTAGCATTTATCCATCCCTTGCCAATAATCTTACCCTTAAAGCCTTATATGTCATATAAGACACCTTCTTCTAGTGAGTAGTTTTCTACATTTAATGATCTAGCTACACCATTAGTGAAACTTGCTCCAATAGTTGGTGTGGATTGGAACTTCCCAAATGCCAGATCTATCATTATCTCGATATTACTCAGTTTATTATTGACTCATTTCATCTCAGTTTTTAATGTATCTATCTGACCTTTTATCAAGTACCCCTTAGCCCTTTCAACGACAAACAAAATTAAAGTTGGAGCCAAAGCCTCTGTAGATGATAGAAAAACTATAGATTCCACACCATAAGTGTGAACTTAATTGTCAACACCAAAGTCTTGGGACAAATTATAATTTCTCAATGATTGTGATTGGTTGATGTTCCAATTAGTGGAAAACCAAGTTGATGATTTTACTCAACTTGGGCATTTCCATCGTGCCCACTTGTGTGAGTGGCCCCAATATTTGACCCACTCTCCTTCCCTAATTACCTCTTTCCATTGTTCAGTACTTTCATGCTCTACAAACTCTTTCCATTGTTTTGACCGAACAAATTGAGGCACATGAACTGTGTAACTCAATAAAGTTCCATATGTTGGAAAATCATGGAATCCCCACAATAACATCGCTCTCAAAGTAAAAACGGTGTTAGTGTAAGAATCGTATGCCATTATAAATTGAAAACTTAATTCCTATAATGCATCTACCAAAGGGTCTAGGTAAATGTCATTGTCTTTGATCGATGCATTTGATCCAGATATTAGAATTGAGGTAATTGAAAACTCCCTTTTCATGAACAAAGACGGTCCCATATTGAAAGGAGCAACAATGACACGCCAACAATTGTAATTAGAGCTGAAATTCCCGTATGGATTAAAACCATCAGTGGATATACTAACAAGAATATTTCGTTTATCAGCTGCAAAGTTTGGCCACATCATATTACCAGATTTACAAATAGACGAATCAATAAGGTGACACGTGACATTTTTTCTAGACTATGCTCTAGCATGTCAAGTCATTTCATTTAGAATCCATGGTATGATGAATAATCTCTTTAACCTTGGAATTAGAGGGAACTATCTTCATAGTTACTTTACCCTCCTTATTTATCCCCAATCTATACCAAAATAGGTTGCATATTGGGCATTTTCCTTTCTTTGCATGTTCTTTCCTATATAAAATAGAATCATTTTTACATGCATCAATTATCTTATAATCCAAATTAACTTTTTTTATTATCTTCTTTATATCTGGATACTTAGGTGGTACTGTATTTTCTTTCAAAAAGAAATTTTTAAATATCTCCAAAATTTTTGTAACACTATTTCTTGACAAAGCATATCTTGTCTTTACATTGTTCAATTTGAAAAAAAAATATAGTGTTTGATTAGGCATAAATTCTTCCAAATTTACCCCTTAATTTAGAGGCTTTTATTATTCCGAACAACATAAAATGAGTTGGTTTATCTCATATCATTGCTAATGGCTTCGTCTAACAAGTATCCCGAGTTTCGTGTATTTCTTATTGATTTTACAGGTACTTAATGCATGAAAGAAAGAAAGAAATCGGAAGAAGCAAGACAAGAGAAAGAGGACGAATCAAAAGGGCAAAAGCATAATTTACACCAGGTGTCTGGTTGAGGACCCACAATAATAGTCGAAGATCTCGAGTTTATGAACGCATAGGAAGAAATGGTGTCCCAATTCGAGTTCTGGAATAGAAGTTATAAATACCCGAAGGTATGAGATAATCAAGAGATTTTGAAGAGAAAATCAAGAGAAATTGAGATGCCAATCTGGACCAATCCCTCTTATATGAAAAATGAACTAATCCGGGTACCATAAATATCTGAATAAGAATGCATTTACCGGACCAATCCGGTTCTCCCAAAAAAAGGGATTGATCCAGACCCAAATTTCACTGCATAAGTTCTTTTTACCGGACCAATCCAGGTGATTTGAAAAACGAATCGATCCGATTATCACCCGGACCAATCCAAAATATCTAGATCGAATTGATCCGGGGTTCGAGATTTGGGACTATCTTCTTCTTTATAGAGTTTTGTATGCATCCAAATCTTGTAATTTTCGTAGGGTATAAATTTAAAACACCTCCCAAACATTAAGGGGGCTTCTAATCCGTTTAGAGAAGCATTCTAATTAGTTTAGAGAAGAACACAACAAGAAACCCTAGTTTTTATATAGATTTGATTCTAGTTCTCCAATTCAAGCAAATTCGTTTCAATTCTTGCTTTCATTGTTGCAGTACTTAATTCATTAGTTAGTAATTTCGTTATTCCTCATCTTAACATGTTAGTTAAAATGTTTTCTTTCATTCAAAGCATGTTTTCTTCTAGTTTTAATATGTCCGGCTAGGTTTTCAAGGGTTGGGGTGTATGAACCCCATCCGAGGTAATTCATGATAGTAAAAATAGAAGTTTGAGTTAAAATCTTAGGTGAATCGTGTCGTATAACTGGTATAACCATGGTACGACTTTTGATCTCATTTGTCCTAGGTAATCGATATGCTTAAGAGTGCGACACGAGTATTGGTTAATGCGATGCTACTTTAATTCGTCCTTTGCTTACATACTGTGCGGGCTACGATCCCTCATATATATAATACTTAGGAGTATTAAAGACCGGGTTTTAATTCATCCTTTGCTTACATACTGTGCGGGCTACGATCCCTCATGTATGTAATACTTAGGAGTATTAAAGACCGGGTTCATTTAAAGTTTTAATTCCGAATCTAGTTTTCTACGAAGTGAATTACTAAGGTATCGGGATTGTAACCCGATCTATCGTTCTCATTTCATAGTCACATTTTTAGTCAAAATTGTCATCAAATTTTCGCTTAATTAGAATAATTGCATTTCTTTTAGTCATAATTTTATTAGTAATCATTTTCACTTTTGTAATTAGTTATAGTTATTTCGTAATCCAAATCACTGTTTCCTTATTTTTAGAGTCAAAGCTAGGATTTCTTAATCTTTCCAACGTCGTCATGACTTCGTTCGTCCTTTTTCCCTAAGGGTCGATACCCGACTTATCGGATTATTACTTGAGCGACATGATTTCACTTGATCCTATATAGCACGTACACTAGACAATTTTGTTGTTGCATCAAGTTTTTGGCGTCGTTGCCGGGGATTCAGGTAGAGTTCGGTTAGATCAAGTCAATCTAAAACTTTAACCAAAAAAATTCCAAAAACATAAAAATAAAAATAAAAATTCATCTCTAAAAAAAAAAACTTTAATGCAAAATCCTGAACATACTCAGACTCCTCACAATACTCCAACCAGAATCCATGAAAACCCGATAGTTGAGTATAACTCTTAAATTCCCCACACACCTCGCGTACCACAATTTTGGGTTCCGATTACTACTCCTGAGCACTCTATCGGTAGTTACACCTTGAGTCAACCTTCGAGTTACACATATAGGATACCGAGTGAGTACACAGAGTCATTTGAAGAGAGCGCGAGTGCGATCTCTGACACAGCGAGTTTCGGTACTGGAGAGGGAGATCACCCCTATCGTCCCATGAAAGACTTACTCTTTCCTGAGTGGACTGTCACCCCTGGTTGCATTTTACTTCCGTATAAATCTGGTCAGTTCCACTTTCACAACGGGATGATACATATTCTCCCTATGTTTCATGGCATGGATTCATAGAAACCATACCTGCTCACTCGTGAGTTCGAAGAGGCGTGTGACACATTTAATAATCAAGCTTGCATGAAATATGTCATTCGCTAAAACTATTTTCTTTTTACTTATAGGATAAAGCCAAGACCTGGCTATAGTCTCTACCTCCGAACTCCGTCACTTATTGGACATATATGCAGTCTAAATTTATCTTAAAATTCTATCCACAACACAAGACCAATTCTGCTAAAAATCAAATCCAAGCTTTCCGACAACACGATAATGAGTTTTTTGACAAATGTTTCGAACGTTTACAAGAGTTAGTAAGCGCATTCCCCCATCATGGTTTTGACAAACACCTAGTGATATCTTTCTTCCATAATGGGTTGACAGTAGTTTCCAAACAACTTGTGCAAACATTGTGTGAAAGACCCTTTTGGGATTTAAACTCATGAGATGTCGAGGCCCATCTTAAGGATGTCGCAGAGACTACTCAAGGATGGTAAACATCTGATCCTAACCAAACCCGGCCTAGACAACCATCTATCAATCAGACTACATCGGGTCTATATCAATTGGATAACAATACCTTAAAAGACCGTCGATTCGATAAGTTTTAGAGAGATATGAAAGAGTGGTTTGATCGTCGATTGAGAAATATCTCCGGATCTAGTCGTGGTTCGAAAGAAAAAGTGTGTGCTATCTGTGAGGCGGGCCACTCCACAAAGGCATGCCCGACGATTTTCGCATACAAGGCCATGCACACCGAGCAGGTGGATGCTATACGAGGATTCAAAGGGAATTTTAATGCCCCGCATGGGAACTTTTACAACCCGTCGTGGAGAAACCAACCTAGTTTTAACTACGGATGCTCGGTGTCAATTTTTAATATAAGCCGAATTGGTCCGGATTGGCCTCTCAATTTCACTTGATTTTCTCTTCAAAATCTCTTGATTATCTCACACCTTTAGGTCTTCATAACTTCTATTCTAGAACTCGAATTGGGACACCGTTTTTTCCTATGCGTTCATAAACTAGAGATCTTTGGCTTTTATTTTGGGTCCTCAACTAGATTCCTGGTGAAAATTATGCTTTTTCCCTTTTGATTCATCCTCTTTCTCTTGTCTTGCTTCTTCCGGCTTCTTTCTTTCTTTCATGCATTAAATACCTGTAAAATCAATAAAAAATACACGAAACTCGGGATACTTGTTAGACAAATCCATTAGCAATGATATGAGATAAACCAACTCATTTTATGTTGTTTGGAGTAATAAAAGCCTTTATATTAAGGGGTGAATTTGGAAGAATTTATGCCTATTCAAACCCCCCTAACTTAAAACTTTGATCGTCCCTAGCAATGTAAAAGAATCAGAACATGGATTAAGGACCCTTCAAAAACTTTTTTGGGATATAATACTTTTTTCGCGGGCAAGCGATTGCATTTAGCGTATGTAATAAGACGTTAAACCCATAGGTTACCCTAGTAGGACGAGTTGTGTCTCGTGATGATTTGCAGTGAATATACCCACAAAATTCGTTATTGACTCATAGAAAAATCAAAATACTTAAAAATTGTACAATTTGAACTCCACAAAAATGGCCACCATAAATTCATATTTAAGAGTCTCAAATCCTAGTGTGTGTGTCTGCAAAGCCAAAAATTAAACCGCAAATTTTCACCGATTGATCATTACATTACTTTCTGAAAATTTTCTTTGATTATAAAACCTCGTAGGATGCTCTCAGAAATGAATCACTCGGAAATGTGGATTTTTTTCTCTGTATGCCTGATAAAAAGAGTAAATATGATGGACACAAATTCACGCACACCATTTTTAAAGACGGAAATTTATGGTGAAAAGATCTCATCATCGGATTACGGCTATTGGGAAATGGGAAACATCGCCTCTTTTTCACGCCATGTAATCTCTTTTATTATCTTTAATGCCTTAGTTCTCCACGCGGCAATCAGTTTCTCAATATGGACTCGGTTAGGACTTTTTTGGGTTATATGGTGTAATTGGGTAACATGGAAATGTTTGGGAAATCTAGAATTGGAATTTTTTTCGTATGATGTTCGTTAGTGCTTTTTCGAGCATTTGCTCAATTTTTCTTCTTTTTCTATTTTTTTTCTTATTTTTCTTTTTCTTGCAATTTATGCTGAGCATTCTTCTATTTTTTTTCTTACCCCTTTTTATGCACTTTTCAGACTTAATTCTGACTTTTTCCATTTTTCACAATTCCGGGCTATTTGAATTTTTCGGGTTATCAAATGAACTTGGAAAATTTTTATTTGTCTCAAAATGGGTAACAAGGGGATAATTTTTCACAATTTTTATGGCCAATATTTTTTTGTGACAAACGAGAGCCCACTTCATTGTTCAAATTGCTCGTTACATTACCATATGCGTCTCAAGATTATTTTAGTTTAGAAATATTTTAGTGTGCGTTATTCAAGACAATATCTCACACATTTTCCATAATCGATCAAAACAATAAAATAGAGATCATTAATGACTTTTGTAAACGCTAAATAGAACTTTAAGTTAGCAATTCACTCGAATTGATTTATAAACTCACAAAAATGATAGTCTCGAAATCTCACCGGGTTTGTTAATTCCACACTTATTCGTTAAGTCGTCAATTTTTGCTCAATTTCCATCTTTGGTCAATTTTGACTTTGTTCATTTTGAATTTTACAATTTGAGACAAAATATTTGTGACATTTTTGAAGCTTTTAAATTCTAACTTTTATTTATTTTGAAGAAAAATATTTTTGGATTTTTAAATTTTTTTTTTGAAATTTTCTAGGAAAAACATACTTGGAAGGAACATGTGATCGAATCAATGAAACAAAACAATAAATGGGAAGAATATCCCAGTGTTGTATGTTTCTTGGGGCATGAAGGATATAAAGTTTCACTTGTCTTGCCATGTATGGCATGTAGTATTTTGTATTTTAACTACTCATTAGTTTCATTACCATTTTCACCGTCTGACCATTCAACACTCCCACTTGATAAATGACTAGCTTGCTGAATAAATATTTCGAATACATCGTAAACAAGATCCTCCATCCAAGGATCGTCAGAGATAAGGATTGCTGCATTCAATACTTTCTTTCTTTTTTTCTTTTGTTTAATGAGTTCCTTTTCCCCTTGGAAATGCTAAATGTGTAAGACTGACATATTCCATAATGAAGCAAATGAAAATGGAAATCTTCAAGATCCATCACTTTTCCATTTTCACATTTTATACGCGGACATGAAAATTTGATTGACCATTGCTATTCTTCTCCACAAAATCAATGAACGTAGCAAACCCATTAATGTATCTTGTCTTTCTACCAACACTAACCACACTTTTTTTTATTATATATTACTTCCAAACCTATTTTCGTAAATAAAAAAAGCCAAAAAAATGGGTTTTTCTCATAAGTCCCAAATATACCAAATTTCAATTTTTCAAAAATTATATAATTTTCTTTACTTTAAAAGCACAATCAAACCATGAAAAATTAAATTAAACTTAAAGTGAAACTAAACTACAAAGTATTTTAATTTTCACTTAATTAAAATTCAATCCAATTCAAGTTAACCAAACTAAGCATAAATATTATCAAATTAAATTAATGCTGAATTGAATTAAATTAAATTTAAACATAATCCAAACTAAATTAGCACCAAATTAAAATAATTGTGATTATTTTATCTTAAAAATTCACATAGATGCATGCTTAGGTCTAATCAAAATAAAATATGGTTTCGTTCGAACGATTATGCAGAATATCCAAAATTCAATTTTTAAGCCCAAAACTTTTATGTAAAGTCCTAAAATGATTTTCTGAGAAAAATGAAAAGTCGTTTTGACAAAAATTTATAAAAAGAACACCAATAAAAATATTCCTAGTCTCTCTCTCTCTCTCTCTCTCTCTATATATATATATATATATATATATATATATATATATATATATATATTAAATGCATTCATACCTTTTAGAGACATTGAAATCCAAGTGTTAATGACATGAAACTTGGCACGAAAATCGACAATGATATATTCTTCAATTTCTGGCCGCTATGTCTTCAACATACACTAGTCATAGGATTGAAAGGATACAACACGAACATCTATCCTATGACTCAAATTTTTTTGTTCAGAATTAAGCCAACACTACAAATTGACTCGATTGGAAATTTGTCTTTACAAATCTCCCACTTTGGCTATTCCGAGACAAAACCAAACATGAAAATCCTATGGGTTTTCAACACGCCTAGACACAATGCCATCCAAAAATAAAATAAATAAAATAGACTTGGATTTTCTGCAAAGTCGTTCGAATGAAACAAGGATCTCGTTCGAACGAGTTTTTCCCTGAATTTTTGTTAGTAGTTTTGTTCGAACGACATATCCAACGAATTATTTCCTGAGTTCTCGTTAGTAACACTGGTCGATATTATCGTTCGAACGACCTCAAAATTTCGTTTTAATGACATTTAAGCAGGAACAATTTTTTTTGACAGTTTTTTCCCACCTTCCCACTATCTTTTTACTAGCTTTATTTTGTGCGGGAAATGAACTTTTTCCACAACTTTTGGGAGATTTTCTAAGGTCCTTTGAGAGCCAAATTCCCAAACAAAAAGTCCCTTGGTGTTTGTTAATCAAATTGATTATCTTAAGAACAAAACCAAGTTATACACCCATAGTTTATTTTAAATCCATGTTTTATATATATATATATATATATATATATATATATATATACAGTCCTGCTCTTGTGCGGACTAGTTCGCATTTTAAGAATGTGGACCGGACATGTGTCACCTGGCGGTGAGCCCAGAAAAGAGAGAGAGTGTGCCTATAATTTAGGCGATAGTTTCTAGGCGCACCGTTAGGTGACACAAGTCCGGTCCGCATTCTTAAAATGCGGACTAGTCCACACAAGAACATTATTATATATATATTTGCATGGAGATTGTTTGGCACCGGGTTCATCTATACCCATTAAGGAGATAACATTAAGGAGATATTTTGGGTTCCTTATCTCCCCATCAAAGGAGATTTTTTTTACTGCTACGTGCTCATATGGTGAAAGGCAGCGTGTGTGGATTGATGGTAGCCAGGCCCCATTGGTGGATTCTAAGATTCCGGTGAATTCCAGAGTTGTTGAATGGGTGGAGGTGGATGCAACAATCAGCATCGAGGCTTGAACGAAGTCAAGTCGTGTGTTGTAAGTCTTTTGTCTTGTATTTATAAAACCATATTTAGTGGAATTGTAGGCAGGGCCGTCTGAGGTTTTTTTCATTGTGGGTTTTCCTCATACATCGTGGCGTAGTGTGTTGGTGATTTATTTTTTATCTTCCAAAATATCACTTAATTGCATGTTAGGTTAATCAGAATAAAAGTTGGTTTAATTCACAACTCATGTTTAATTTGGTGCTAATTAATTTTGGGTTAAGTATAATTTAATTTAATTCAAGTCGGCATTAATTTAATTAAATAATATTCATGCTTAGTTTGTTTAACTTGAATTGAATTAGAATTTGGTTTAAGTGGAAATTAAAATGTGTGTTTAGTTTAATTTCACTTTAAGTTTAATTTTGCGAGAAAATAATATTTGAGCTTTTAATTGCTAAATTTAAAAGATATATAAAATTTAGTATATCTTTGAACCATCTCATAATTTGGAATTTATCATTTGGGGGCATTTGCCTAAAAACAAGTGGTATCAGAGCCTTTTTACCTCCATCAAAAACTATAATTTAGGATTATGGGTTAGCCCAACCTTATTGTCCATCGCACAATACATGGACTTTGATGCCATTTTTTACTATGTAGGTGTCCCGAATTCATTTTTGGGATTCGAGTCTTATTTTTGTGTTATTTCGTTTGCTTATATTCATATATAATTATTCGACCTCATATTTAGTATATACTGCTCTCATAGTTATTTCACCTTTTTAGCACTTTTTATCTCTCCCATGGACATACTCACTCTTTCATATTGAGTTACAATCTAGTTCATCATTTATAGTCTAGTTATTTTTACTTATTTTATCATCTAATTATCGATCCCGTTGACATGTTTTTCATTCTTTTAGAGTGAGTCATGATCCAACGCATCACTCATAGTTTATACTTTTACTTATTGTATCACTTTTTCGTGATCTCGTTGACATGAGTATTCATTTTTTCATAATGAATTAGGATTCGATAAATCGTTCATAGTTTATATATTTTTACTTATTCTATCATTTTTTAGCGGTCCCATTAGATACCTATACTTAGTTTCTATAGTGATGTTATGATCTGGTGAATCTCTCAAATTCTAGCTATTTACACATTTTTTCTTTTCTTATAATCTTACTCCTCACATTTTTTCTTTTCTTATAATCTTACTCCTCACATTTTTTCTTTTCCTTCTTTCTCGTGATGCGGATATAATGATTTCACTCCTCACACACACGCACACACACACATAAATATATATATATATATATATATAGTAAACACATTTTCACTTCACACACCTTCCACACATATCACATTTAACACTATACACGTGTTCACACATTTTAGGAGAAGGAGAACACTTCATTACCCATTGGAGACCTAAAGGAAGGAATGGGTGTCTAATACCTTCTCATTTTGTAACATAGTCTTCAAGCCATGTTTCACTTGGTTTTTCACGCATTAGTAGTCTTTTATGTCGTTTTCTATAAGATGGGTAATTTTTTGCCTGTTTTGAGTAAAATAGGTTAGTGACTCCAATATCAACATATTCACACCTCTCACATCCTTGATGATGGATGCTTTATGTCCTTTATATCCTGTGAATACCCCGTGAGCAGTGGGAGGATATCATCCCTCCTCCTTACTTGAGGCCCCGAGATGGCCACAGTGGCGACTTCACTGAGGACTATTTTTAGAGGACTAAACTCTATTTACATGAATTTTATTTTATTTTCTCTTTTCTCCATTTTTCTACATGTATATATATGTTTCCACTTGTATATTATTCTTTTTCTCTCATGCTCACATTTTTTATATGACTTGCCCATAGGGGTGTTAGTTATTTTTGAACTTTCGAATTTTTCGTTTTTCGATCAGAATTTTTCCAATTTTGGCACCATTTTTTAATTTTTCGATTTTTGAATTTTTCGAAAAAAATTGGAATGGAATTGGAAATCATATATGGATTTCGAATTTCTGTTCCGAATTTTCCAATATCACGCCGATCCTATCCATCCAAAATATTTTTCGAAATAATATTTTTTTTATTTTAATACATTTTTACTACCCTTATTTATATATAAAATTTATTATTTATTAGTTGAATCTTGACCATCCATTTATAACCATCTCAACCATTAATATATACCCATATATATTAACCTTGTACATCACACTAACCCTAAATCGAACGACAACATCTGGAATTATATTAAATTGTTATGCGAATTTAGATTCCAAGGATGATTTATATTAAGTTTCCCTCATTTTCCTTTTGTTCATTTTTTGCATCTGAAATACTGATGCACGGGCTCTGCTACATCTGTTAACCATTCTTTCATTTTCTTTTTTTAGGTAAATAGTAGTTTTTTTTCATTCACATAGCTTTGTAGTTTCTTAGTATCATAATCAAGCCTTGATTGATCTTTCTCCAAAATGGTAAGAGATGTGTTTATTGCATTTTCAAAATGGTATGAGATGCATAGCCTTGTCATTCACATAGCTCCGTAGTTTATTGCACAGGTGATGAAAAGTGGAGTGTTTGATTTTTATTTTTATTTTAAAAATATCCTTTTCAAAAATGACATTTTCGATATTTTTTGAAAATATTATAACTCATAATTTCTATTACTCTGATATTTTTACGAATAATAAAATTTTTGAAATTTTCGAAAAATAGGAATATTTCGAATCAGCCGAATAGCAAAAAAATAATTTTTTGATTTTTCTTTTTCCGAATTGGAAAGGATTTTAAAATTTCGAAATTTTTGGAATTTTCCCGAACACCCTTATTCTGATTTGATCCATCCGAAACACACCCCTACTTGATCATGTCACACTATCCATGTGTACTTTTTATCCACCATACTTGTCTTCTGATCACATGTATATACCATCTTTTTTTATCGATTGCTTCACGTTAACTTGTACATATTTTCCACATTTTATTTCACTTATCCATGCTTTTATATCACTCGTATATATTCATGCTTATTCCCACTTATATATATTCACAATCTTCATGTATCACATGTTTATGTCCTTTGTATATATCACATGTTTCATGTATACATTTCTCATAACTTGCACATATATCCATGTTGACTCTACTTGTACATATCTCTATATTTTCTCCACTTATACATATCCCCATGTTGCCCTCACTTTGTACATACCTCTATAATTCATCCCACTCATTGATATTTTCTCACTTTACTCCAATTGTGTAGTTAGTTCTCTTTATTTCATATCATTTGTGTATATTTTAATGTTTTACTTCATGCTTAGTAGTTGTGAATATACCTCTTACCATACATAATACTTTGCATAAAAATATTAATTAAAACTCATGCATTTACACACTACATCACATGAGCATTAAATATTATCCCTATATTTATCCAAAACTGGGTAGTCACTTTGTGATGGGTTACCGGTTCTTCAAGGCGCAGTTAACCTAAGTGCCATAACTCCCACCTTCCATTGGCCAATTACCCTTGATGTATATTGAACGATTCCCTCACATCGTACCACTTTATTAAACTAACGACCGACTGTATATAACAATAACTCATTAATGTACATCGAGTATATAAATTTATATCTCACACGTACCGTCATCAAGAGTTATATCATGAGGTAGTTCACTTACACTCAAGTTTATCAAATGGAATTTCCACACTTACTGATGGATGATTTCACTAATGTACAAGAGATATATCGTGAAAGTTATGCCAAGGGGGTAACCCTTACACTAATATCCCATGCATAATCCTCATATAGATGTCTTCCTTAGGACACTCATACCTACATTACTAGTTCTAATGCGAAACTCTAAAAGAATTTCAGATCACCTTACCACCCAATTTTGCATTGTTTCGCCCGTTGTTAAAATAGGACGCTATCTGTAAGTCTGGAAACATGTTAACCTGTGTCATGCATCAGGAACCCTATTCTTTCCTAGACTCGGGTGATGTTTGTTATTTTACTTGAACCATAGGCATAACATAACACATGTAAAACCTAATAATAATAACTATGCTAATGATTTATTTTTACTTTTTCAAAAAATACCCAAAACATCATTTTTCCATAATAAAAATAAAATACTCTTTCTTTCTTAGGTGTGATTGCATTCCCCTAGCGTTCCCTGGCTCTTATTGGCTAAGATATGCTATGAAACCTCCTTGAAGCTCTACTCTATCATTAATAACTTTTGAAAAAACCAAATTTTCCTACCGTAGATTCCTCAAGGAGAATATCGATCATAACGCTAATGCCCTGTTCGATCTAATGGATATACTTGCACAACTCACCACGAAAAACTGATATCATGCAATCAGATGTTTTTGAGATTCAAAGAGGCATGGTTTAGATCCCATAATTACCTGATCTAGAAATTATGCTTAATGTTGCTTCCCCTCGTGTTATGGACCACAAATTCCCGAACCTATATTGTCTTTCAAACAGTATCAACAGATTGCACATGCTACGATGTCTCCATGTGTCTCACCAATCAATAGGCCACCTCATGCCCATCTTCTTATGCCAATTTTTTTTCAACAAGGGGATAACTTACCCATACATGCTCTTGTTGATACTAAGGAGGAAGAAATCAACTGAGTGAAGGAGGATCTCAAAATTCTTTCCAAGAAATTTAATCAAGTGGATCTCTCCAGAAACTATGTGGACTACACTCATATTCCCCTAACCAAAAGATAGTCTGCTTGAGAATTTTAAGATTTTCGACATCGAGAAGTTCGAAGGACTTACTGTTGTTTGATGAGTTTACTTAGGGCTACGGAAGAATTCATGGACCAGATGTTCAATCTACTCAAACAAGTCCCTGGGAGTTTGTTAAAAGTTTCATAACAAGGTGGAGAGAGAAATTTGCTAACAAGTCAAAATAATAAAGAATTATTTTCTACCATATATCCAAAATTATATGGGTAATGAATATTACCCCCAATTTATAGCCCTCTAGGAGGCTCGGATTGAAATCTAATAGAGTGCCATGAGTCAAAAAGTACAATCTGAATAAAAAAAAAGCCAATTATAGAGTTCATCCCTTGGAGGTATGAAAAGCTCGCTACTAGTGCCATCAATAAAACACCTCTCAACTAACCACTTCATAGGCACCAAAAGCCTCCCTTACTGTCATCAAAAAAGAGGATACTAAACTACATTACCCATCTCCAAAGTATATCAAGCCCTCCTATCCCGTAATCTCATTAAACCCTTGGACCCTCGTTAACTTCCTGACCCTCTTCCCAAGTAATTCAAGCACGATGCCCGTTTCTACTTCCACCAAACCACCACCTAAAAAATGTCGTGCAAGGCCTTATTGACGAAGGCATCATCACCCCTCTTGTGGTCTAGAAACCAAATACCACCCAGAGTCCTCTACTTGTGCATCAATCCATCATGAATGCCAGCCTTACGAATGATGACTATGATTTTTATCCCTCAACTAGAATTAAACCCATCAACATGGCCATCTCTTCAATAATTCCTATCCAAGTCTTCCAATCTTTCCTGTTATATCCCGAAGATGATCATGATTCTTCTCTCTCATTAATAACAAGGGATTGAATTACTATCTAGACCCGATTAGAAATAGATTTTATGGATCTACTTCCTATCATAGAATAACTGAGAAGCTTTGAGATGAATCTTCCATTAGAGATGACCCTCGAAGAAGGGGATTGTAAAAGAATCATTGATATGTACATCAAAGCTCAGAATTGGGCCAGATAGTCTCGTAAATGGTTTGTGTCATCGAAAAAATTCATCATACACGACATTGTTTAAGTTTTAACAGAAGAAATAATCAAGAAGAAAATAATATGTGAACCTCATGACTTTCTACCCACCCTGAAACTGAAAGGGTACTTGGTCCCTTCCCCTAATCATTTCTTCATAGTGTGGGAGGATTTGAATGATGAAGTAATAGAAGTTATAAAAATACCCTGATTTCTCCTAGAATAGATGGATAACTCCTACAGTATAGTGAAATTATTATGATCCTTTAGATGATTCAAATAGTGAATCTGAATCGAAACCACCAATGCAATTTCCTCATTCTCTGGGGTGATTTCTTTGGAGGAGTTGCTATCATAGGTCAATGAAGTTTCTATTACTCTAAGGATAGATGAAGAAACTGCATTCTATTTCTTTCCATTATTTGTAAATCATATGACCCGACCAGTCTGATATTATAATGATCTAGTCCTTCTATCAAAGAGTGCACTCGTGGACAAAAGGAAGAGGGTAACTCAAAAATTTCGATGCCTAATATGGTAATTAAGGAGATCTAAATTGTCGAATAGCTAAAGAAGACTCATGCCAACATAAATCGATGGGGACTCGTCATGTTTTTTGATCTTCACATAAATTAACCTATCAAAATCTTTACATAAGCTATAGTTTATCCCTCTATATCTCTCGATGAGGCAATTAACAAAGTTAGGATCATACCATTAAAAGGATCATCTCCTCCGCCGATGAAGAAATTCCTATGTTTGGTCCGGACCAAAACTACGCTCTTAATATATATGTTAAAGTCTGGAAGAAAATGATTTTGTTGGTTCTTATTGATAACAATTCTTCTTAAAAGTATGCCTACTATGAATGCTCCGTTGCTTGGGACTGAAAGCTAGCGATTTTACCCTAACAACCATTACTATGCATGCTTACTATAATACCCGATAAGAAGTCATGGGGTCGATAAAACTCATGCTAGGGACTGGATTGATATGCCCTCATACAAGATTCCAAGTCATTGAAATTATTGTATGTTTCAACTTGCTTTTCGATCGCCAATGGCTCCACAGCATTAGAGGGGTTGTTTCCTTCCTCCATAAGAAATTAAAATTATTTGCAGACAATTAGGTCATTACTATTAATGATGATGTATATAACACAAGTGGGATTAGTAGCAGTAACTCAGTCCTAGAAATCTAGAATAATGCAAATGAAAAAATTCATTTCAGTCTTCATGATAGATCCACTCCCTCTACCAGTTGGAGAAAACTTTGAAGACAGTGAGAGTCCCAAACACAGCCTAAACGGGAATGTCAAGATGATTTAAAGGTTCAAGAACATGACTTTATGCCCAGATTGGGGTTGGGCCGTAGACAAAAAAGAATTTTCTAGTTAATTATTTTGAAGAAAGCCCATCCCCCTTGTGGTCGGGGATATCAACCATCTATCGTCGAGTTTATGGCTCTCTACCAATCGTATAGAAAGAGAGTGATGAGGAGGAGGGAAGTATTCTTTGAATCGGAATTTTATTAAAGAAGGTTAAGACTTCCCTTATTATGGATATCTATGTCCATGGTATGACCCAGTCGGAAAGAGGATGAATCCAGGGTTTTAAATCTTCTTTGAAGATAAGCTCACTTAGACTGAGAGTTCCAAGCATGAAGTAAATCCACTAGCCATCAATTCATCTAGCTCTAACTCCCATGATATGAAAATCATGGAAAACACTTATAGTGACGAATCATTTAGCATCGCTGAGCAAGGAATGGAACATTGCCTGATCTGTGCTAAATCTGAGTTATCCGACCTTTCACAAAAGATATCTTCTGTTGATAAGCCTCTCCTCTATTGGTGAATCATCCCAGCCAGGCCAACCCTCTCTATTAAAACCCCTATTATTTATCATTTAGAGAATGAGCGTGCACTTACGATCTTGATGGAATGATTTACATAATTAAATGTCCAAACACAAATCCAAGTTTATCTTTTTACCCAAACACTTACATATAGGTGATAAAACAGATAATGTAAATCATTCAATCAATAAAGGGAAAGTTTGAGGAAAAATCCCTTATGGGCAAAACCTTTATTTCATCACTTTATAAATAATGCAAGCCAGTCGACTTACAATACTACTTGATACCGGCCATAAGTATAACGCGCTAGTCTTTGTAAATCTCTGAAGAATACTACCTGTCTCCAAGTAGTCCATGGGCGGCCTTCCACTCTCGGTATCCACCTACCAATCTTTGTCTTCAGTAATGATCCCACTGAGAATCACAATGGTCCGCAGTGAAGATGATATCTCCACAAGACTAGTGTATGCAAGGATACAAAACTATCTTGGATTTAAACAAATTCACACAGATATATTCCGGGGATGTGTTTTATGAATCAAAAGAGTTTTCTAAACTCAAAAGGTTGAAATTTTTTGCAAAATGTATGCAACATTCGTTCTATTAAAAGCATTAGAAAAAATAAACTCGAAATAGATATTTATAAAGCGGCTCAAATTTTGAGGCAGTGACTCATTCAAACGAAAGTAAGTTTCGTTCAGACGAGAATAACATATCGTTTGAACGAAGCTAGATCTCGTTTGAGTAACATTGCTATCTTGTTTGAACAAGATTCAAACGACATCAAACAATATGCCAATATGCCCTCGTTAGATGCTCGTTAGGTAAATATATCGAATGACTTTTGAATGACTTAGATATCTCATTCAATCCAGAATGACTTCTCGTTTGAACAATGCAGGTGAATTTTGAAAAAAAAATAAACATAAAAAATTCCTCGAATTTATACTAAAAAATTCTTATTTCAATTTTAATGAATAAATTTAAAATCCTAAAAGCTTTATACCTTCATAAAATAGAGAACCATTGAACTTGGAAATGATGGAGATTTGGTTTTTTGGGATGGGTCGAGTCGAAGTTTAATGGGATACGCCAAAATCTATGTAAGAGTAAGCTATGAGCAAATGACATAATTTATGCCCTTACAAATGTCTCGCTTTTGGCTATTTTGGTACGAATATAAAATTGAAATCCAAATTACATAAAATAATCCTTATACCCTCCCAAACCCTAGAAAAATGATAGGTACAAGATAATGATGTCTTCAAATATCCACTTCTTCTTGTTATTGTCATGGGCATTTTGTCTTCATCAAGTGTAATGTGAATATGATCTTCCAAAAGTTTTAAAAGTACATACACACATGAAACAAATCAAATACGAGTGATGCATAGAGTTTGACATATATAATAAAATTCATAAAAATTCTCCCCCATAAATCAAACTTATGTGAAATAGACAACGATTAGAAACTAAACCATTAATATGGAGAGCACCAAAAAAAATAGAGTATCATCACAAAAACATATGAATGACAAACAGGCCATGATAATCCCAAAGTCTCCACAAACTATTTTTAAATTTTTTAAAAATTTTCAATAACAATTTTAACAAATATAATACACCATGGAAAAATACAGAAATACCCGAATCGTGGGAATAGAATGTAGGGGTGTGTACATATTCCATATGTTAATAAACGTAGAAAAACGTAACACAGGTGCACGAAGGATTAAGACACCACTAACGAAAGATCTCAAAGACTACCTTAGGTGAAAAAAATGGTGAACTCTTGTGACATTAACTTAACCTAATCAGCTAATAAAGACCGTAAGTGATTTTCCCACCAATGATGCCCAAAACATATCGAATGTATTTTGAGATTTTTATAGTACGTGCAAACCCATTGATCATCGACCTAACTCCCTCAAAATAACACATATTGCAATTATACTCTCAATTCTTTTGAAGAAATTAAAGCTCATTTGTTGTGAAGCATCAATGTTCAAGCAAATGGCTTGACACTTCTGTTTTTATGTGCCTTTAATATTTTTAGCTCATTTCAGTGCAAATGGTGGTTTATCACGTAAAGTCAGCATGTCTTTCGCAACTCGATTCCATTCCTTAATATATATAAATTTTACCAAAAAAATGATTTTTTTGAAGTCCGGGAAATGCTTCTTACATGTACAATTTTTAACTATATAGTTTTTCACATTTGGTTCATTTTAAAAGCAAAATTGAGATGAAAACACTACAATTGACATGTGACAAGTAAGTGCGGTAATCAGATAAGCTCATGTGCATTAAAGGAGACAAGGAGTTCAACATGTAGCAAGTTGTCATCAAATCACATCTTAATGGCTCCACACATTATAAAACACATAAATCAAATGATGTCATGTCTCAAAACACTACAAGGTAGTCACGTGAATATGTAATGAATGGGTGACTCAGACATCTTTAATGTTCACCCACATAAGGTGTAAAAAAATACGAAACTCTTTTTATCTTTTCCAAAAATTTTATTAAAAAAAAATATTTTTTCCTTTTTCAACTTTTTCTAAAAAGAGACTAAAAATCTTTTTGTATTTTTCAAAATTTTTCAGAAACACAAAACTCTTTTTGGATTTTTTTTAAAAATATATCAAAATGAAATAAATAAGTACAATGATAGTACACACTAGCAATATGCATATAAGATATGAACATGAAAATAATACTATTCTAGAAACAAGTCTTAATCGCAATCATTAGGCTCGGAGGAGTTCTCAAAAGGAGATAAGATCCTAAGAAATTCCTCCATCAAATTTTGTGACGTTTTGACTAAATACTCAACTTTCTCTAAAAAACTCTCACAATTACTCAAGTGATGTTCAAGAGCATGCAGAGAAACATGTGTGGGAGTGCGTGTAGGAACTTGTGTAGTATATATATGGAGTGCTTGGAGATAATCTCGAGATTAAAGATAATCCCCCAGATAATGCAACAGGCTCAAGGGATTAAGGCAACGAGGCAGATCAACATGGCAACCCAGGGAGATCTTCCAGCGAAAAAACTGGCTGAGAGAGATCATCATTTAGCTTTGCTATCTTACTTAGTCTTGTTGTATCTTTTGTTTATCTTGACTATGAAATGTAATGATTATAATGTTATTTAGTGTGAGGTCAAATGGTACTCGCGAGAGACCAGGTCTGACAGGGCTTGGGAGAGTGTTCTTGCTCTATCAAATGACCTCGTTGTGGGAACTTCAGAGGGATTTGGTTTGGAGGATTGAGAAGTGAGGCAACGTTGGGGCTTGTCCTGACCATCTTATATACACCTGGTAAAACACCAAAGGGCCTTTGATCCTAGAACCTTGGGCGGAGCAACCTTGAGTTCCATCGTGCATTAAGTTGTGAACCAAATAGCCCTCTACTTTATGTCACATCTACTTTAAGTGATGTCACTATCCAGCTAAGAAATGTCAAATCTGCACTTGAGTAAACCAGTGTGGTATTTGGGGATGTCAGGTAGTTGGTGAGCCACCTCTGTGATAACAGTCCCCTAACGCACAGTGGTTAGGCAAAAGGCATGTCTTGGCATTTAATGTTTATGATGTGGAGCTGACTAGTCCATCAGGCATTTAATGTATGTGACATAAAGTATAAGGGATGTCTTTCACGGTTATAAATGACTAAGGCATATAAGAAGTGGCGTGGGGGTTATTTATTGGAATTAACCACTTCTAAGAGAAAGAATTCTTCCTAGAGATTATTGTCTAGATAGAGAGATTATCATCAGGATGAAGTTATTGCAAAAACAGAGCTCTTACTTACCCACCATGGTCATTTACTATGAAGTTTTTGATATTTGATTGGAGACCATTGAGGGTTGATGTGTTTGGCTACCTACAAGGCGTATCTAGGGTGCTTACCAGTCTCTCCCTCCAAATCAGTTACTTATGAGTCCATTGTTATCTTCTGAGTTATACGCGAGAGATTTGTGAGTTAAAACTGAGTTTATCTTCATTGGGTTGTGATCGTGCGTCTTGTAATTAATCAGGAGTGTTCTCAGTTAACTTGTCATTATTGTACTCAAAAGGGGTTACGCCTCCATATAATCTAAAGTTCCCTTTTACATTTGGCGACTCTACTGGGAGGCATTCTTCTAGCTAAAGAGTATGGCGCAGGATAATGTTAATTGTAGACTCAACTTTGATGATATCCAACACAATGAGGAATAAGCGGTGAGAGATATGGAAGCTCCTAGAAGTGGGGTCCCTCCTCAGGTAGAGGTTCCCCAAGATCTAATGATGACTGGAGTTCCAACGATCACCCAAGCCTCTACTTGTTCTGTCCTAGGACCAGCGCAAATGACCCTTCTCATGGGTAAGTTTTTTGAGTTTTTATGGACACCTGGGGCTGCCACGGTCCTAGGAGGGGGAATACATCAATGCGCTTTCGTGACACCTAGAGTGGTCCCAGTAGCTCCGATGAACCCTACTTCGGTTGTTCCCATGGAGACTGGGCCCATAAGCACAATGAGCGTGGTGAGTGTAACGGGCGTGATGGGTGTTCTATCTATGGTGGATACTCCAAGTGCAACGAACATCCCTCTGGTGGTCCCTATGGCTACTCCTCCCACAGTTGAGAGGAAGCCGGCATCCGCGTTAGAAGAGATGAGGAAAGAGATGCAAAAAGAGATGTTGAAGATGATAGCAGCCTCCTCGCAGGCGACCATCGAGGTAGCTTCAGTGTATGATGATTTTCACACGCCCTATCCCCAAGAATACAATGATAAACCTTACCCGAAGGACTACATCCCTCATATATTTTAGAAATACATCGGGAAAGGGGGGAACCCGAAAGAGCACATCAAACGGTTCATCGAACATCTTGGAGCTCACTGTAATAAGAAGAAACTCAGGTTGAGGAAGTTCTCAAAATCATTAACCGATAAATCTTATACACGGTACTCTCACTTGGTGCCAAAAAGTGCTTCAATGTGGGAGGAGATGCATGTTTTATTTGTCCAGAAGTTTTTTATGGAAAAAGATGAGTTTACGTTAACACAGTTAGGTAGGGAAAAGCAACGGTCGGGGGAAGATGTGGTGGGTTATGTTCAAAGATTAAGGGAGAGGTCCCTCAACGTGAGGGAAGAAGCCAAAGGATCCAAGTTGTTACAACTCTCTGCTGAGGGTTTGCTACCAGAGTACATTTGTCACCTGATTAATGAAACTCGCGAAGAGACTTTTGCAGAATTTCTAAAAGTAGTAAAAAATATACCATTGGTGGTTTGGCCAAACCCTGTTGTGGTACCACTGGTGTTCAGACAGTAGGGGCCACCCGTTGAAGCACGTGGTCAGCCCCCACAGGTGGGATACGTCGATGGAGGCAAATAACCGAAGAAGGATAATAAAAGAAAGTTCAGGAGAGATAGGGAAGACCCACCACCGCTACCTTGCACAGTTAAATAGGTTGTTAGTTATTACAATACCATATTTCAAGGAGTAACGGTGTATGAACCTAAGGGCATCCCTACTATGGAGCTAGATTCAGTAACAAGAGCGGATCCTAAGTATTGTCATATCCATCAAAAAGTGGTTCATCCAACGGAGACTTGTTTAATGTTGAGAAAGGTTATCAGCAAGAACATGAAGATAGGGACTTTACAGATCCGTTAAGAGAACAATGTGAACATTAATCCCTACCATCGCAAGGGGTGAACCAAGTGATTGCCTATGATGAGGAGGCAGGACTAGAGATAAGGGAACTTGAGTCCCAACGGGAGGACTTTGAACCTTCCTTAGAAGATTACACAATGGCCATGGCCAATGTGGTCATTGCCTACGATGAAACAAGTGCAAGGGACGTAGAGGAGGTATACAACCTGGAGGGGAGGAGGAGATGGACCCAAGCTTAGAGTACTAAGCTGTTTCGCGATCACGCAAGTTTTCTTGGTTCTATGACCAAGTAGGGATACCAAAGGAGAGCCATTTGGAGATAACGCATGTAATCTTAGATATCTCAAAGAAGAACACAGTGATCTCATTAAGATAAAAGGGGCCTATGAACAGACTGATGAGAAACTTATTGTCCATAGTAACTTTTAGTGATGCAGACAGGGTTGTGAGATTCCCACACAACAGGCCCCTGTAAGTAATTGTAAGTATCAACGGGATAAGCTTTGCAAGGGCACTAAGAGATGGAGGTGCTTTGATAAATATCATGCCTATCAGTTCCTTTCGGAGAGCCAACATTTCAGAGGAAATACTAATACCAATGTCCCTGATGATTTTTGGCTATGATAATTAATCATCCAAATCTCTTGGGTACATGAATATGGGGATTGTAATGGAAAACCTTACCTCACACATCAAGTTCCATATGATTGAAAGTAATACTTACTACCACCTACTGATAGGGAGACTGTGGATGCACAACCAGGGTCTAGTCCCTTCGACATATCACCAATGTGCAAAGGCAAACGTTAAAGGGACTAAGATTGTCATACGGGTAACGAAGAAGTCTTTTTTTTTATTAAAAAAGCTCATTTAGTAGATGCAACCTTTTACACAGAGTTTAAGGAAGATTCTAGGGTACTGACAAGAAGGATGAAAGGATAAAGAGTTCCCTCTATTAAGGAAATTACGGGGCATGTGAACAGCCAAGGCAACGAGGGAACAAAGGGAAAGTTAGTAATGTAAGAATTTCACTTAGCTAATCCCAAGAAGCAACATCTATCGAAGTAACTTACAGACAGGATGAGACCCATAATGGATTAGATAGATAACGAGAACTAATATCAGAGTGTGTTGAGTATATTTTCAGGGAATAGGTTGGCTGATGCTTCAAGAGAAACGAAAAATAAACAGTTGTAATGATGAGCAGATAGTGCAAGAAAAAGATCATTACGGATGGAAGAGTGATATATGTCTTGTAAGGGTGTGAGCGGGTAGCCAAAGAAGCTGATTTAGAGGTTGACCCAATATATGAGTGTCTTTTGATATATTAACAAGGAAACTTCATGGCTATCGATAACTCAAATATACAAAAGTTTATGGAGGACGTAGCCGAAGAACCAGATTATATGATGGATTGCCCAAAACCTTAGGTGTCAGAGTTGGAGCAGTTGAACCTGGCCAAAGATGGAGAATATGCAAGACCCATCTTCATTTCTAAGGATCTGAGTGCAACGAAGAGAGAAGCCTTGATTAAGGTGATTCAGGAATTCTTTACGTTGAAATATACAGAGATGGAGGGATTGGATGAATAGGTTAGTTGCCACAAACTGAACGTTATGCCTTCAGCCATACCAGTGAAGCAAGCCACAAGAACATACAAGCCAGAGCTGGATCTAAAGATCAAGGAGGAGGTCCAAAGGTTGCTAGCAACAGGGTTTATTGATCTAATCAAACATCCACTATGGCTTTCAAGCATCGTTATAGTAGGAAATAAGGATAAAAATCAAATAAGGATCTGTGTAGACTTTAGGAACCTGGATAGAGCTTGCCAAAAGATGAGTTCCCTCTACCCTCCATCGATAGCCTCATTGATGCAATGAATGGTCATGAAATGTACAATTTCATGGATTGGTATGTGGGGTACAACCATATCAAGATGGATCGAACTGATGCAGAGATAACAAAATTCAAAACCCGGTTGGGTAACTTCACGTACAAGGTAATATCGTTTGGATTAAAGAATGTCGGGGAGACATATTAAAGGACAATGATGGACATTTTTCATGATTTTTTTCACAAATTCCTAGAGTTCTATGTGGATGATTTGGTCATCAAATCAAAGAATGAGGAGTCCCATCTGGACGACCTAAGGAGGGTGTTCGTTCGCTGTAAAAAATATAAGCTGTAGATGAACCCACTAAAGTGTGCCTTCGGGGTCACAAGTGGGAAGTTCTTAGGGTTCGTGGTAGATCAATAGGGATTATAGATGGATCAGGATAAGCAGTAAGCTATCCCAAAAATGCCTTGTATAAAAACAACGAAAGAGCTTAAAAGTTTCCTCGGCAAAGTCTCCTACATTAGGATATTTGTATTGGGATCGGCCGAGACAACTCATCCATTGATGGTGCTATTGTGAAAGGGCACAAAGTTCAAGTGGGAGGAAATACATCAAGAATCTTTGAACATGTTGAAGAAGTTGTTAACCTTTCCACAAACAATGATCCCTCTAAAGCCTAGAACACCGTTGCAACTCTACCTCTCGTCTACCACCATGTCCATCGGAGCACTCTTGGCATAGGAGGTCAATGGGATAGAAAGGCTAGTCTACTACTTGGGTAGAATCATACATGGACCAGAGGTAAGGTACAGTAATGTATAAAGGCACTGTTTAGCCTTAGTGTTCGTAGTACAAAAACTTAGGCATTACATGCTATCTTTTTCACGATTCACATCGTGACAAGATGTGATCCGATTAAGTTTTTATTGGAAAGAACTATATTGATTAGAAGAGAAGCTAGGTGATTACTCATCCTCTCATAATATAACTTAAAGTACGTGGTTCCTCGCCAATCAAAATCCAGGCATATGTGGACTTGTTGTAAATCTTCCCATCTAGAGTATTTGAACCACCCTAAGAGAACATCCTGGGGGGATAACTTGCAAGAAAATTTTCTAGAGTCTGGCCTTGAAGAATGGACGATGTAATTTGATGGGTCATCGGCAGAAAAGAAAGGAGGGACAAGGGTTATTTTCTCTAAAAGAAAGGAGGAATTTTTCCCTTCCTATAAATTAGATTTCCCTTGCTCCAATGACGAAGAAGAGTATGAGGCGTTGGTACTTGGGTTTTTAGAGTCCCTTCGATAGGGCATTCACTCACTGTGTATCAAAAGTGATTCAAACTTGGTAGTTCAATAAGTGAACGGGGCACCCTAGAGAATGATCATCCAACGGCTGATTAACCAGTTCCATCAGGTCAAGATAAAAAGACATCCTAAAATGATGAATCGGTATGCTGACGCCTATGCCACCATTGCACAAAAACTGATTATAAAGACCGATACAACTACTATGATGATCCAATGAAGAATATACCTTCGGTGATACAATTAATTATACTTATGGAGGGCGATTCAAAATGGAGAGGCGAGATTAGAAAATAGTTAGATTATGGGGAAGGTAAGGTGGAACTGAGAGAGCTAGAGCAGTACTTCATAAATCATGGAAACTTATACTTCAGGAATGCGGGAGGATGGTTATTAAGGTTTATTTGTCTATAAGAGGTAGAGCAAATACTGAGGAAGATGCATGAGAGCCACTGCAAAGCAACATAGATTCCTTTGTACAGGAGAGTCCAAAGGGAAGGATATTTTTAGATAATGATGAAGCAAGACGCCGCCGAATTACAATGGAGGTGTGATAAGTGTCATCTCTTCTTTCAAGCAGCTGAATGTCACTTCGTTGAGGTTCAAACAGACTAGAGGTAACCTTATATTGAGTTAATAAAAGATGGAGTTGTTCCTATAGAAAAAAAGGTGTGATGGGACTCAAACGGAGAGCCCCACAGTTTTATGTCCAAGATGAACAGCTCTATCGAAGAGGATACTTCAACAGGCCATTGAGATGCATCATGAAAGAGGAGGCAGATGAAGTGCTGACGATCCATCTCACATCGGAGGGTAAAAACTATATGATCAAGTAATAACCTTTGGGTATTATTGGCCAACTATGGAAAAGGACTCTATTGAGTTTGTACGAAAGCGCAACGCGTGCCATCTGCATGGGAATATAATCCATGCTCCTTCAATGGATTTACATTCTTTGACCACTCCATATCCATTCCACACTTGGGCGTTTGATCAGGTAGGAGCGATACACCCTTAATTAAGAGGAAAGATATGGATATTAATGGCAATGGAGTGTTTTATAAAGTGGGCCGAAGCGATACCTCTTAGAAGAGAAATGATGGGTGTGGTGGATAAATTTATTAGAGAATACGTGATTTGTCATTTCGAAATCTCAAAAGTTATCCTCTTTTGTAATGGAACCCCCTTCGTCAACAAAGAAGTAACGATGCTCACTAACAGATACTCCACCTCCATCATACTTCAACAGTGGCATATTCTCAGGGAAACGGGCAAGCTGAAGCGACTAACAAGACCTTAGTCAATATTTTGACCAAAATGATGGAAGATTTCTCAGGATCATGGGATGAAAAGATCCCAGCAGTGATGTGGGCCTACTGAATGACCAAGAGAAAACCCACATGATACATGTCATTTTACCTTGTGTACGGAGCTGAAGTAATCTTGTCAATAGAGTTGTAAGTTCATTCCGTTCATTATGCCCTACAAAGCAGCATGCTCCCTCAGAGTTGACATGTACATTTAGAGGCGTTGGACGAGCATAGATACAATGCGATGTAATACTTATAAATGTACATGAGGCAGCTCTTAAGGGCATATGATAACTTAGTGAGACCAAGGAAGTTCGTTGAAGGAGACCTAATTTTAAAAGTAGTGGTGAAGCACATCAGAGGGATTCCTCTACCTAAGTTTGTAACAAATTGGGAGGGACCTTTCATTGTGAAGGAGGCTCACGATTCAGGTTACTGTTTAATTTCAAAGATGGAAGAAGATAAACCATTCAAGATTAATAATAAATAGTTGAAGGTCTATCATGGATAAGCGAGTAACCTTAGAAAGATGATGTATCTAGTCTTCATGAATATACAAGATAATAGTGAAGTTACGTTGTTTATTGTAATTAAAGTGCGATGGAAAATTGCAAAATATTATTTTTTACAAGTAGTTATAACACAGAGTTGACAAGAAAATAAGATAAACTTATCTTTCATTCATAAACTGGGAAGTGTATTTCAAAATGGGGAACTACTGCCCAAGAGTTACATGTGTAAGGACATTTTTGTCCATTAGCATTTTATATGTCGTACGCCGTTACACCGTTGAGAAAATTCAAGAATCATACGCTCATCAACGGAATCCGAATATCAAAGGCAGAAAAGGAATCAGGGAACATCCGGACCGATCCGTCTAAAGAGACCGGACCGATCCGCCTGCTGAGGAGAGGCCAGTGTACCCCGGATCCATAGCGAACCGATGAAGCTAAAAAGCCGAACCGATCCGATGCCAACCGGATCGATCCGCCTTCAAAAAGGAACCGATCCGATGTCACCGGACCGATCCGCCTAAAGAGACCGGACCGATCCGACGAGGATAATTTCAAACAGATCGTGTTCAGATCATGTTCTGAATTTTAGGGCTCAAGTTATCCTATTTAATCCCACTACGGGAAGTGGTTTTTCCAAGACTTCTACACGATTTTCTGAGTTCCAAAACTCTAATGTCTTCATGGTATTTGAGTCCATTGATTCATACCTTTGATTCACACAAATTCCATACCTTAGTGAATCACTTGGCAACCCAAGAACGCACTTTCGTTGTTCAACCCCTTGTGGAGGAGACCATTCTTCTTCTCCATTGCAGCCCTACTGGACAGGGATTGTTCCAGCCGCCATCCCTACTGGAAAGGGATAATTCCAACCGCGACTACAGAATCCGATACCTGAGGGTAATTCTTAGTCAACTTGTATTTTCATTGTAATCCGATTGTAAGCCGTTGTTTGAATGTTCTTGCTTAGATTATCATCTTATTTAATCACATACTGCTGCATGTTTAGCGTTTGTTTGTGTTAAAAGGGTTTTATATATCATTTGAACGCGAACACACACGTTCTCAATATGAGAAAAAGAAAAAAAATTACAAGTGTTGGGGGAGGGGGGTAATTGGCCTAAGAGGAACCATAAGTCTGGGGCAGAGAAAAGGTCCCCATACAAGCCCGAAGAAGGTTCCAAGCATGCTTGCTGGGCACTGATAGAACCCTCCAGCCTCATTTGAACTTGAGCATGCTCAATAAGCATTTTATCTCGTTTCAACTTTGCTAGATAAAGAGCTTATTAGGAATCCTCCGCATCTCGATTTACAGCTTCCAGTAAAGGTACTAACTCAGCCAGTCTTGCCTCTTCAATTCTTTGAGTTTCCAAGTGCTTATGCAATAACTCCCTTTGACTTTCCAACTGCTGACTCTTTAAAGTTTTCAAGTGTTTGATCAGCCAGTTTAATTGGAAGCTATCTCTGCCCAACTCCTTCAAATAGCACAAGAATTTATTAAGAGGGGCTTAGTGACATTTGCAGTAGGGGTATTGACAAGATCAACAATAATGATTTCCATGCACTGAAGCCTATAGATCATCACTAAAATGTCTGAATGAAAGCAGTCAATGGAAAAAGTGTCAGTATGGTGAGTAGCAACTTGTTCAATCTCCAAATGATGGCAGTCAGGTATTTGAGGTGAGTGGTGAAGAACCATGAGGCAAAACGAGTGAGGAGCTAGTGCAGGCAAAGGAAGTTCACAACCTGATTTGCTATCATCTGGAGCACCCATCGTGGAACCTTGGTCGTTATGACTCGACTCCTCATAGGCAGCTGGTTCTAAATGAGGTGAGGCGATCGGCGAAGGAGATGGTCGAGATTTATCTTCAATGCGAAAGGCCTCCCTAAGAACCTGAGGGAAGATAAGGGAAACAATGAGTTCGATGAAAGGAAAATCTTAAACAAGTGGTTTTCATTATTAAGTCACTATTACTGGTGGAGTTTGACGAAAAATATTAACAAGTGGTTTTCATTGTTTAGTCACCCTTACTGGTGGAGTTTGACGAAAAATATTAACAAGTGATTTTTATTGTTAAGTCACCCTTACTGGTGGAGTTTGACGAAAAAATTTGACAAGTGGTTTTCATTGTTAAGTCACCGTTACTGCTGGTGTTTGACAAAAAATCTTAACAAGTGGTTTTCATTGTTAAGTCACCGTTACTGGTGGAGTTTGACAAAAAATCTTAACAAGAGGTTTTCATTGTTAGGTCACCGTTACTGGTGGAGTTTGAGCATTTTTAAAATGAGATTAATCTAAACAAAGAGATTGCACATTATCCAGATAAAGGACAATCACCAAGACACAAAGAGAAAATGGAAAAATACCTCAGTAACTGCTGGAGCAAGAATGGGAGATATGAAAGAAGCTGTAACGGTGGGCACCATGGTGAGCAAGTTCATCTTCTCAGGAGCCTCCGTAGAACCCTCAGATAGACGAACCTCAGCCAGAGGGACCTCAAAACTTGATGAAGCTCCTAATTCAACAAAAGGAACTAGGTCCGAAGTTGGGGGAGAGCTCGAAGGAGCCGTTCGATCTTCCACAGATTCATCATCCCTTGTAGTGAAAAAAGAAGGACCAGGGTGAGTAGATGAGCCAAAGGCAGACTTAGAAATGGGTGGATTCCCAAGGGATAATAGTGGGATCAAACATGGAAAAATCTCCAGACACAAAGCTAAGTGTTAGGCGCTAAGAACAACATGGAAAGGGGACAATGCAGCAATGGGCCTTAATATGGGTGAAAGGGGACAATGCAGCAATGGGCCTTAATAGTGGTGGATGAAGAAGGAAATCAGCCACCACAGAAGCTAGTAACGAAACAGATTCAACCTGAAATACACCAAAATATTTAGAAGATTCAAGAAAGTGAGAAGGATAGAAAAGAAGGATCTAAAAGTGTTTCGAACTTGTTACCTCGGGAGAACTTTGCAAAATTGGAATGATGTCTAGAGGAACCTCCAGCTGAGGGGATGACTCACAAGAAACTGGGGGATCTCCCTATGGCTGAGAGGAAACTTCCACAGAGTCAACAGGGGCAACAACCTGCGTGGCAACCTCCACTGTGCGACGGGAGATCAAATGGCGGGAATTAGTGAGCCCGGTCATGGGATAAGGGGGAGTTGCATGGACATAACCACTCCCGAAGCTCCCTCCTATGAAAGGACTCACAGGAGGGCTGGGCCTTTCTTCTTCAGCCTCCTACACCAAAGTTTCTAAGAGTTATACAAATACAGTTTGTTATGGAAAAATGAGTAAGTATGAAAAAAATAATAAACACATGCATACCTCTGAACCAGGGGAGAATGGGACGATATCACCATCGGTGATGAAGGAGGGGAAGCGGCTAGTGAAGCCCTCTCGGTGGGATGTTGCTCGACGTTAGGATTGTCATCCAATGTTATAGACCCAAAATCAGAAGGAGAGGGGGTGGGGTGTACACTAGGAGCTCTTTTCTGATGGGACTTAGTACCCAGGGTCTTTTTTCTTGCATCGAGAGCACAAAGACTTAGAGGAACCATTGAGCTCTTTCTTTGCTTTGACCCATCTTCTGATGGATCTACTAATATTGTAGGGAACACAACAACAGGAGGAATGGTGGGAGTGTGTCATTGAAACTCATAATTTATTCGACTCACCTAAGCTTGAATCTTATTTCTTAACTCCTAACTCGATTCGACAGACATGGGAGGAGGAATAGAGGCAATTGGAAAGGCTTCCAAAGGAACTTGAGTTGACGACTGGGACTTCGCCTTGGTAGAAGTTCCACTCTTAGAAACCCAATCCCTTTTGGTTGAAGACTTAGAAACCCAAACAACCAGAAGTTGCACCAGTGGGGGCACCCTTGCCAGAAACACGTTCAGAGGGGACAGGTTGTTTGGTTGTTGGGGCTTTATTGGGTTTGGGAGTGGTAATGGGGATCATCCATCAATAAGGAGGAAGCTCAAAGGGAGGCTCTTTGGGAGTTCGGCTTAGAGGAAACTCAACCCTAAGAACGGATTTACCCTTCAGCCCCAACTCCAGGGTAAAAAATAAAAGAACTGGGGGATACACGGGAGATCCTTAGATGAATTCAGAAAATTAGACCAACTATTTTGGCCAATACTTCATTAAAAATAGGGGGTCACGTCCCCTTGTTTGGTATTACTTGGAATGATGACTCGCTCAAACATCGTAGAACTCACCCCCCAAACAATAGTAGACGTGAGCAAAGAGCAGGCCTCACTAAATGAGACTTTAGGGTGGGATAGCTAAAAAATTGGGCGAGGAGACCCCGATTAAAACCAAATTGATGGATGCATCTATTGGGATTGTAATACTCACAGGTGTACCACCACTCAGTGTAGGAAGGCAGGTACCCTGGTGAGAATATAAGGACCACAACAAGCGAAGGGTTTTCAACGATGAGGTCCACAGTAGTTGGTTGGACCACCCTTGCTTCATGATTGAAAAAACCCCAAGTGTGGAGGAAGACTTCCTCTCCGTAAGACCTCATCACAAAATAATAAAGTTGGTCAATGACGATAATTAACTCTTTGTAACTCTGTTTTTTCTGGAAAATATATGAGCGAGGGGGTAGGATAATTTCTCTAGAAGGAGGATGGTTAGTTTTGGCTGCTACTATAGGGAACCAACGTAGAGGAAGCTTGTGAAATTATGGCATTGGCAAAATTGGCTAAGTTTTAACGGCCAAGGGACCATTCCATGTCCAAATGGGTCCTTTCGAGCTAAGTGTAGAGGGACCCCAAGGCCATTGCCTCTAGAGGAATCCTGACACCATGAGCCAAACGGATTGATAGGTTGATAAGTTCCCTCTGGGGCTGGTCATTAGGTTTCCAAAGAAAAACAAAATGAGAAAAAATTACAAAAATATAAGCTGGCGATTCCAGCGAAGTACCTTGGCCTGGGGCACCTTCAGAAGAACCACCTTTAGAAGGATCCTGAGAGAAGTAGTTAACGAGGGGAGTGAAAGTGTATTTGTTAGAAGTACCTATGCACCTTCGACATATATGATCCAACTCCAAACGACCATCAACCTCTTCGGCATCTAGTTCTTCATCGGAGTAAGGCACACCGCCTGTGGGATCAAGACCTAGAAGTTCATAAACATCTTCTAGCCTAAGGATAAAATTGCCCCACACAGCTATAAAAGTGTGGGTCATAATATTCCAGCGAGAAACCAAAACTGAGGGGGTGACATTATTCTTCGATAAAGTGAACGCCAAACCATTTAGCTCGATGCAACCCGACCTTACTGAGAGTTACAACATAGGAGTTCTGCATGTGCACATTCCGAGCAACAAAATTAGCGGGGGAACCTCCAGGCCCCTCAAATCAATGTGGAACCAAGGGAAGTCACCTCGCTCGAGACGGAAGTGTATAGTTCCTTCTGGAGGGGAGGAAGCCCCATTTAGCTGAATCCTCATCACCAAGAATCAAAGAATCATATTCGGCGTTGAAAGTACAAGTCTGGCAGAAGCTTGAGAAGTCATCGTCTTTGCTAAAGATGGGAGATCGATGATAAAAACTTAGTTACTCTTGGCGAGCAACATCTAAAGAGGTGGCACCTCTAGTGGCAGCCGTAGAAGAGGTGGAAGCGGTGGAGGTTGGTTGAGCACTGGTGCTGGGAGCCTTGGGAACGTTTGAAGAAGCCATGATGGGTGGTGATGAAAGGAAAAGATTAAACAGAGAAGAGATATGGAAAAAAATAAAGGCGTATAGCAATAGGTGGTGGTAAAAGATAAGATGGGAGAAAAGAAACCATAGAAAACCTTAATAACAATGGAGGTTTGTGTGCCCATCCCCGATCCCGGGTCCTCGTGACGGGCGAGCACGCGATGGATAGACACTAGGTCCCGCGCATCCCTCTCGGGAGCGCTTCGGCCAGCGTCATTTGAGTGAGGTGAAAGATGTATAGAGATTAGAGTCGCTAGTCTATTTTACTCAAAACAGAAAAAAGAAAAAGGGAAGCCATCCCGAAGGACATCAGCCAAAGACATACTGATGCGTACGAAACCAAAATGATTCTAAAATGGTTCGGAGGCTAAGTTACGAAATGGGAAGGTGTTTAGCACCCATTCCGCCCTTTCGGTCTCTCATGGGTTTTTGTTATTTTCCTTAATTTTCCCTATGATATGTGTGCATGTGTATATATAGTGGAGATAGGAATCATCAACTTATACCATGGAAGAGGTAAATTGAGTCATCCGTAGGAAGGTATAAGAATAATATTAGAAAATAAGATTTACGCGATTATCCTTACGTTGACCGTTATGATGGAACAATAACGCATGTGGAATAATACGCTACTAAGAACAAATATATGTATATATATATATATATATATATAATATAAAAAAGTGGAATTTTGAGAATAGCAAATGAGAGAAAAAGTAAAAAATAGGACTCGAGTCTCGAGTTTTACCCCGAGATGCCTACGTAGCCTATAGAGGCATCAAAGTCCACGTAGTTCGCATGCAAAATGAGGGGTGGGGTTTATCCCATAAATCCAACCAGGGGATTCTCTTATTTGTGTGTGGGTGTGTGTGTAGAAAAAGTGTTTTAGTTGTGAGAAAAGTGTAAGAAAAGTATGAGAATTCCCGTTTGGAATTTATGAGCAAACCCTCTTTTTCTTATTTTTTGGGTTTTTCTTTATATGAAAATAAGAGATGTGCAACAATACAAAATAAAAAGTATATTATGATGTGTGAGGTGAGATAGTAAAAGTGCTAAGTAAATAAAACAAGTTATTGCGAATTTATGATAATTTAAAGAGAGAGATGAGAAAATTGGACCTTCTTGAGGATCTTGAGCTTGATCTTGAATATTGGAGAGCATCCCTTAGACTTGGATGATGATGGAGGGTAGTGAATTCACCAAGTTTGATGAAAAGGATGATGAAAAATGAAGGTTGGAAAGGGATTTGGGTGTGGAAATCACACTGACTTCGAGAGAGGTTTTATGGATTTTGCTGAGAGTGATATCTATCAAATATGGTATCCTCTTGCAAGTGAGGCCAGGCCTCCTTTTTATAGGCCCAGGGAATTACTGATCGGCATAGCCCTGGTCCTACCAATCGGCAGGTGCATTAGTCACACTACCAATAGGAAGGGTCTGGGACTTACCGTTTGGCAGTGCCTTTCAGGACTTTTAGGAAAATCGGTCGCATAACGCAAACCATTGATCAGAATCATGCATAGGGAGTATCGTTGGAAAGGTAATTCATATCCCTTAGAAAGTCCTTTTGACATCTCCCGGGGTGATCGATTCTACGGGTCGAAGCCAATTCTGCGGGCTTAAGTTGAGATGACCAATTCTGCGGGTAGAAGCCAATTCTGTGGGCTTAAGTTAAGAGGATCAATTTTATGAGTCGAAGCTAATTCTGCGGGCTTAAGGTGACGATTCAAGACCGAGGTCAATTCTAACCTAAGAGAGGTGACGACCAAGGACCGATGTTAATTCTGACCTAACTAAGGTGATGATCCAAGACCGAGGTTAATTCTGACCTAAGAGAGGTGACGAATGAGGATCGAGGTCAATTCTGACCTAAATAAGGTGACAATCCAATACCGAGGTTAATTCTGACCTAAGAGAGGTGATGATCGAGGACCGAGGTCAATTCTGACCTAACTAAGGTGATGATCCAAGACCGAGTTCAATTCTGACCTAAGAGAGGTGACGATCGAGGACCGAGGTCAATTATGATGTAATTAAGGTGACGATCCAATACCGAGGTCAATTCTGAACTAAGAGAGGTGACGACCGAGGATCGAGGTCAATTATGACCTAACTAAGGTGACGATCCAAGACCAATGCAAATTCTTACCTATATTTCCTTTGGGACAATCGGGGATTTTGCTGGGGGTAAAGATTAGACTTTTGAATTCCTTCAGGGAATAACGAATGAGCTGGGGAAAATGTAGTGTCCCCCAGAGTTCCGCTGGGGAAATGCTTGTGATTTTGGGGAGTTTGTGGAGGAAAGGCAAGTTTGATGTCGTAAACTCCATTGGGGAAGTGATTAGGTGGTCTAGGTTTTGGATGTATTTCTTGAGACCTTTAGGGCATGGGGGTGATCTTAAGAGATCCTCCAGGGACGTTGACGGGTGGAATTTTAATTGGTTTTTGAGAGTTCCGCTGGGGAAATGGGGGTTTCGCTTGAGGGAGTGTGAAATTTTCTTGGTGAAAATGTTGTAAATCCTTCTTAGTATTTTTAGGAATTTTCTGAGAATTTTTCAGGGCTTTCTGGTATTTTCATGGAATTTTTGTATGAAATTTTAAGGAGGGTGTCGGTCGGCATGGATCGAAGGGTGCCATTCGGTAGTGGCACGGTCTTTCGGGAAGGTAAGGGGTAAGTGCCGATCGGTGGGTGGGAGGTTAATGCCGATCGGCATGACCCTTGGCATCCTATATAAAGGGGGCTAATTCCCTTCATTTTTTGCAGCTTTTTTCTTTCTTTCTTTCTACGATTTTCTTCTGCAAATCTTTCTAGCATTCCTATCTCTAAGAAATGGCTGCCTTTGTGAGCACTGCAGCGCATAGGGAATGGTTAACTATTGATGACTGGGCGAATGTGGAGTGGAGGGCCAGTGCGCCTCTTGCTTTGGGGAGTGAGAACTCCTTTGATGCATTCAAGCTAGTTACGGATGAGCGGACCTTGCTACGGGAGCCGTCACGTCATCGCTCTTTGAGGGTGGTGAGCCCTGGCGGTTATGCAAGTAACCTGACTTTTGGTATTGTTCTCTTTTTGGTGATTTTTCTTTCCTTCTTAAATTTTGACAATGTTTCTTCTTTTGACAGTCTGATATCTCTTTAAAGAACATGATTGCCCATGAGACGACGGGGCTTAAGGATGTCTGGGAGCATCTTCCACCTGTGCTGCATTGGGTGGTATCCTCAACGGGTTTTGGGGGTTGGCATCTGCGCTTGATGATATGCCTCATTCGAAAGTGGTCATGTGCGCTTTGGGGGAGAGGTGGTGGGATACTACCCACACCTTGGATTTTGGCTTTGGGGAGATGGCCGTGACTCCCATAGACATGCAGCAGCTGCTGTGGATGGATTACGATGGGGAGCAGATAGAGGTCGATCTCACTTTAAGGGTGAGGCCGGAGGAGGTACGGGCGGCGCTTGGTGACGTAGGGAGGATAGTCTCTGGGGATTCCATCCGAGTGTCCTTGCTGGAGGATGTTCTACTGAGTAGGGTGGTTGATGTGGAGGATGGGCTGCTGGTGAGGTAGATGGCTTGGTTGTTCATATTGCTAGTGCTGGGAGGTTTCATGGTGGCATCGAGCGGCGACGTCGTCCATTTGTGGTTCTTGCTGTACTTGAGGATGTTTTCGAACATCCCTCTCTATGATTGGGGGAGCCTGACTTTGGCGACCCTCTATTTTTCTTTGGATGCATTCAGTCGGTGCTTCCGGTAAACTTTTACTAGAGCCACGTATCTTCTCTAGGTATTTTTTAATTTGTGCATTTTCTTTTCATGCTTTCGCATTTTCCTTATGCATCTCTTTTTTATTGTGAATTCCTGTCTTTGGTAGACGTGGTTCTATGAGGTGATTGGGTGCAATACCCCGCTGATTTCTTTGAAGGATGAGACTTTTGGGGACTTCTGCCGATTGTATCGATGGCGCAAGGCCAATCGGCAGTCGAAGGGATCTCTTTCTTTGGAGGCAGTGCGTCAAGTCTTGAATGGCCTGACTAGTGGAAGGGTAAGACTCTTTCCTTTTCAGTCTTGTTTTTTGGCATGTTCTGATTTTGTATTTTTTTATGCCTGCCAGGGATTTTTAGGTGACTTTTTATCCTCGGGAGACAGCCATTCAGGATACGAGGGAGACCAGGGTGAATGCACAGATGAGGCATTTGCTGGTGCATGAGTTCGGCCAATCTTAGTATCTGAGGGAGCGGGTGGTTCGACAGATTGCTGAGGAGGAGGTAGTGGTGCCACCTCGCAGCCTCCTGTGTCTATGAGGCGAGAGCGGTTGATGCCGGAGGATGCGAGGATCGCGGCGATGATTGGTGAGTCGTAATTATTGGACACTGATACAGCTGCGCCGTATAACTATATGGACTTTATGATGAGCTGGTTGATGGCGCCCAGCATATATGATGCCTTGAATTTTCCTCCTGGAGGTTCGAGTCCGGCGGTGGGGTCCTCCCACAGCGACGGTGGTCTTTCGGCATCTGCGGTGGAAAAAACTTCAAAGGTTCCCTTTGTTCGATTGCATACCCCCTTGTACAACATTCGACGGGCTGATGGAGGGACGGTCCCCGTGTTGCACCGTCCTCACGTGATGGATCCAGAGGAGTTGGGTTTGACAGAGGAGGTTCTTCATCCTACGGTATACCTTTCTGTTCTTTTCCTCTTTTTGGTTCCTTTTTTGTTTTGATCCTTCTTTGATACTGATTTTGCCTTCTTCTGGTAGCAAGTCCGGGTGTCGACCATTTGGTTAAGGGATATTAGAGACTGGATCTCTTCGGTGACTGTCCACATTCGGGATGTGGTCCCGGTTCCTTCTTGCTTGGTGCCATCTGCTTCGTCGTGGGAGGACTCTGGCTCGGGTAGTGGTGGTGTGTCATCTCGCCGTAGGGGAAAGAGAGTGCGTCGCAGGGGTCGAATCTCTTAGAGAGAGGTGAAGGGTAGGTGAGAGAGAGAGAGAGAAAATATGGGTTCGGGCTGAGTCCCGTTATTTTTTGCTTTTCTTTTATTTCCTGCAAAATTTGATGTAACACAGAAGAATATATATATATGCAATGCAATGAGATTTTTTATTATGTTTTGTTAATGGTGAGTGAATGCATGCACATGAGCTTTTAACTTTGCTGTTGAGTCCGTGAAAAGAGATATTTTTGGGATTTTGAAGGAAATTTTTAAAAATAAAAAATTATACAGGGGTGGAAGAGGATTTTTGAAATTCTGTTGAGAATATCAATTTTAATTTTATTCGGTTTTTCTGATTTTGATAAAAGAGGAAAAAGGAAAATTTTCAAAAATAGGGGGTTGCCGATCGGTAAGCCCCTTGCCCTGCCTATCGGTAGTCAAGTCTAGTCCCATCCATTCAAAGCTTTGATTAGTGCCCTCTTCAGCCTTTTTGGTACTTTGTGGGGTGGTATTCCCTTCGATTTTTGCAGGAATTATGTCTTTTGTGAGGGTTTTTAAGTATAAAAAGGGATAGGGTTGGAGTGTTTCCATTACACTTTCACATTCTTACTTACTTGCCTACTATCTCTTAGTCCTGCAAGATATCTCCTCCTATTAGCATTGAGTTTGCTAACTACCTCAAATCCTCGGAAGCGATGTTCTCTTATAATGTCGACTATGATGCTTTCAACATGCGTCGGGTCTCTTTGTGGCACAGTCGGTCCATTAAGTGGAACATGCTGATGAAGATGGTACAATTTTGGTACCCAAAGACCATGTATTCCGCTTTGGGTTGGATGAAGTTTGTCTTACCTACGAGGACTTTTCTACGAGGAATTTTCCCGTTCTCCCAGGGATTTGTTGGCCGGGCTTCTTCATATTTTGCCTTCAGTGGTCAGACCATTGGTTACTAGAGGAATGATCTCCCTCCCGACGGTGTTGCAATCCGTGCATTTGCGGGAGGTAGGTGATGTTGGCTATGCTGGAGACGTTGCTCTGGGCCTGTTTTCAAAATTATTGCTGGTGATTGGGGAACTACTAGTGGATCAAAAAATTACATCCATTACTTCATGGATGTCATACCATCATAATCTTGCGACGGTGATACTAGCGGATACCCTGAACGGTCTGGATGCCTGGGGAGAAGGTCATTCGGACTTCCTGCGGGGTAGCCCCTTAATGCTGTTCATGTGGTTGTCTGAAAGACTCCACCTGGTGACTCTTCCAGAATATCCTTTGTAGGATGTACCCAACTTCTTTTCGCGTCACTTCTTCAGTGCTGGCCTGGATATTGAGAGCTGGGAGAATTGGTTTGTGGAGCATAGGGCTCGAAATCTGTACTAGTCAGTGCCTTAGTGGGGATAATTGCTGCCTGTTCTGGAGCTAGGAGAATAGCCGTATGTGCGGCTGGTTGGTCTCAAACAGACCTCTTTTTATTTCCCTTGGTGGATTTTGCGCTAATTTGGCTGGGCATGGGTCGTGCCACCTTAGATACTAAATTTCTTTCCGGTAGAGGATTTGATCGAGCGTCTGCGCATGCTGCTTGGCTCTATGTAGGGGAATTGGAATTCGTCAACCCGTCCCTCTCAATCTATTGGGAGAGTTTGGTATATCCCTAGGGATTATATAAAGTGGTTGTGTAGGAGAGTAGTTAGTAAGATGTTGGCAGTGGAGACTGGAAAAAAGTGGTTTATCTCTTTTGACACCATGGAAGGAGGTGTTGTGGATTTTTCGAAGCTGGTTCGAGTTTATCGGTCCATGGAGTGTCTGCGACACTCTGTTCAGGCAGGGGAAACTTGGGTCCCCCATGATACAGATGATGATGACAGAGCAGGCTCCTCTAGTAGCTGTGGATAGTACTCTTAGAGAGTTTATTGTGCAATGGGGGATAAATGTGGGGATTTTATTTGGCTTTTTTAGGAAGGTAGGGGCAAGGGAGTTATCTGTTCCTTTTCTTATGTAATCTATACCGAAATTTCTTATTAATGAAATAAACAAGTTTTTGATCATCCAGCTTTGCCTTTCGATGAGTTTTGTATTTTTAAATTATCTATACCGATCGCTAAGGCATACATAATCCTTTTGTTCAAATATATGTTGGAATTGACTATTGTTCTCGGAGATAAGAAAAGAATAATATTTTGTCCTATGTACCTCTGGCATTTTTGAAAAGTTTTAATTTTGTTTGAAAATGGTTTTTTGCAGAGGATCAGTCCCACATAGTTCTGGCTAGAAGGAAATGACGAGATTTTTTTAATAGAAGGGAGATGAGAAGAGTCGTAGTGCGTCGAAATTTTGAACTAGGGGTAGAACTTCTTGAGATGGTCCAGGTTAACTCGACGATCCATATCTTCTCCATCTAAGTCGGTGAGCATGGCAGCACCGCCGGACAAGATCTTTTTGACAATGTAGGGGTCGCTCCAATTGGGCTTGAATTTCTCTCTGAGGTCCCAGAAGGGTTCTATGATTTCTTTGAGGGTAGGTCCTTTTCTCGGACACCGCGGTCCTTAACCTTCTTGTTGAATGAAAGCGTTATCCGACAATGGTAACCTTGTATATGGTATAGTGATTTTAATCTCCTTTCGTCTAGGAGGGTCAGCTCGTCAAGACAACTTTGGCACCAGTCTTCTTCGCTGACCTTGCTTTCAATCATGACGCGCAATGAGGGTATTTCCAGCTCCACGAGTAGGAGTGATTTCATACCATAAACTAGAGAGTAAGGGGTAGTCCCAGTAGAGGATTGAATTGAGGTTCAGTAGCCCCAGAGGGCGTACGGTATTCGATCGGCCCAATCCCGACAACTTTCAATCATCTTGCTAATGATGGCTTTGAGGTTCTTTTTGGCGGACTCGACTGTACTGTTGGTCTGAGGTCGGTAGGGAGAAGATTTGTGTCTCTAAATCCCATACTCGTTGACCACCTCTATGACTTCTACCTCAAAATGCAACCCGTTATCTGATACTAGCTCGTACGAGACCCGATACTGGCAGATGATGTTTTTCTTGATGAATTTGGCCACTTTCTTGGCATTCATCTTTGCATATGACTCTGCTTCGACCCATTTGGTGAAGTAATCATTGGAAAATAGGATGAACTCATGCCCATTGGAAGCCTTCGGTGTAACCTTCCTTATGATGTCAATGCCCCATGTGGAGAACGGACAGGGAGAAGTCATATTGTATAATTCACGCGGTGGTAGGTGGTGAAGGTTGGAGAATTGTTGGCATTTGCGCTATCTTCGAACATAGGCGGTGCAATATTTGGTCATGGTGGTCCAGTAGTAGACTTGTCGGATGATCTTCTTAGCAAGCATGTTATCGTTCATGTGGGGTCCACATTCCGCGCTGTGGATCTTCTGCATTATCTTTTCAATGTCAGCCCTTGCGATGCAGTGCAGATGAGCTCCATCGAAGTTTCTTTTGAGCAGTGCTTTATGACAGATGATGTACTGAGCTGTGAGTCTTCGAAGGGTTGCTGGATCTTTCTTGTTAGAACCCGCGGGATACCTACCATGCTTGAGGAGGTGCCAAATATCATAGTACCAGTAATTGGCTAGGTCGGGATCTTCTGTGGTGATGAGCTCAATGTGGTAGCAGTGGGTTGGTTTTTCTTGCTTTTGAACTAGGAAGGGGGTTATAGTTATTCCTTTGGGCATGTCGACTATGGAGGCCAGGGTAGCAAGGTCATAGTCTAGGTTATTCTTTGCTCGAGGTAGGTAATGGAAGGTGATATCTTAGAATTGGGAGGCTAATTCTTTTAAGTGGGCATGTAAGGGTTGGAGTTTCTCGTCCTTAACGTTTCACTTTCTGAGCACTTGACCGATGATGAGGGAGAAATCCCCGTAAACATCTAGGCATTGAATATCTTTTTCGAGAGCAACCTTGAGGCCTACCGTGCATGCCTCGTATTCATTCATGTTATTGGTGCAGGGGAAATCCAATTTGATGGCGATGGGAGTGTGGGAGTCATCTGGGGAGATTAGAAGTATCGCAATGTCATATCCTTTTTTATTAGCAGAGTCGTCGAAGAACATTTGCCATCGAAGGTTGTCTTAAGCAGTGCAAAGGATGTTTTCATCTGGGAATTCGGAGATCCAAATATGAGCTTATTCTATGGGGTAATCAGCGAGGTAGTCAGATATGGATGTTCCTTTCATGGCTTTATGTGTGATGTACATGATATCGAACTCGGCTAAGAGCATCAACCATCGGGCCATTCGGCTGGATAAGGCGAGTTTCTCAAGAGAGTATTTGATGGGGTCCATTCGGGATACAAGTTTGATGGGGAAGGCGAGCATGAAGGGCCACAGCTTTTGGGTGACCTAAACAAGTGCCATACACACCTTTTCCAAAGCGGTGTAGTTAACCTCAAACCCGACCAATTTACGATTGGCATAATAAATGGCTCTTTCTTTACTGGAATCTTCAGGGTATTGGGCTAACAAAGCCCTGACTGCAGTGTCGGTTATGGTTAGGTATAGGAGCAAGGGGAGGCCAGGCTGTGGTGGCGTGAGTACCAGGGGTTGGGTCACATATTGATTGATTCGGCTAAAGGTTTCTTGGCAGGCCTCGTTCCAAACCTTGGTTGAATCATTTCGGAGGAGTTTGAAGATAGGTTCGTAGATGGAGGTTAGCTGGCTGATGAACCGACTAATGTATTGCAATTTCCCAAGGAAACCTCAGACTTCTTTCTCTGTTCAGGGAGGTGGTATCTCAAGTATGTCTTTTATTTTGGCGGGATCTGCTTCTATCCCCTTCTCACTGACCATGAATCCCAAGAATTTTCCCTTTGTAATGCCGAAGATGCCTTTTTGTCGGATTGAGTCTCATCTGATACTATCGCAGTCGTTCAAAGAACTTTCGGAGAGAAGTATGGATTTGATAATCATATCATCCACATAGACCTCAACTTCTTTATGAATCAGATCGTGCAGGATGATTGTGGCAACCCTCTGGTAGGTATCCCCAACATTCTTGAGACCAAATGGCATGACAATGTAGTAAAAGGTTCCCCATGGGGTGATGAATGCGGTTTTTTTCTTGGTGGTCTGGGTGCATTTTAATTTGGTTGTATCCGTCAAACTCGTCGACGAATGACTTGAGAGCATGACTAGCTGTGTTGTGTACGATCATGTCTGTATTGGGTAGTGGATAATCATCCTTTGGAGAGGCTTTGTTCAAATCTCGATAATCTACACACATCCGAACTTTTCCTCCTGATTTCGGCACGGGAGATATGTTGGATATCCACGTAGGATATTCGATCACACGAATGAAGACTATGTTCAACTATTTGACCACCTCTTCTTTGACCTCGAGCGACCATTCGGTGCGGAGCTTTCTCAACTTTTGTTTGATCGGCTTATAATCTGGGAGAGTGGGGATATCGTGCTGAGCTATTTCAGGATCAATGTCGGGCATATTATCGTAGGACCATGAGAAGACATCCACGAATTCTTTTAACAATTCTTAGAGTTGTGAACGCTCATGCTCATTAAGGGTAGCCCCTATCCTAATCTCGCGCAGTTGGATACTAGAACCGAGGTTAATAACAACAGTTTCTTCTTCATTAACTTGAACGCGGTTATGTTGTTTTTTATTAACCTTATTTAGATCTGTTAAGAATTATTCATTTGCAAAATCATCATCATCAAAAGTTTGATTAGAATCCAAACAGTTAATGTAAGGCACACCAAGATACTTAAAATCTTCGTTTATTTCATTGATAGGAAAAATATAATTGAGAACATCATCAAAAGAGGACTCAATTACATTCAAACAAGGATAAACAACAGAAGAAGAAATAGGGTAAACATTGGGATTAGGTGAGATTTCAGCAGATAGAACTGGCGCAGCATGCCAGTTGAGGAGAGTTGTATCAACAACTTTAATCATTTGGGACGGATCCAGTGATGTAGTGCCTGAGTGAACCATGCAGAGTGTCAGTCCTAGTGTCTGTAAGTTGAAAGAATCTTCGGAGTCACTTTTCTTAGTCTCTTTGGTATCTTTGATGAGCGGTTGTACATAGTGTTGGGAACCCTCAGCCCATGGGCAGCTATCTTAGAATAAGATCTCCATTCCAGGCTTTATCTTCTTGTCTGTATGGTCATACCGTGGTTCTGAAAAGCCGCAAAAGGTGAATTCTTCTCCCTCTTTGATGAATCGTCCATTCAAGGAGTCACCTGGGATAGTCTAGACGCGGTCTAGTCTTCTCTTTATTCGAGACTAGAAGATCACTTTGATCTCTTGTTCTGATGATTGATACCCAAAACCACAAGGAAGGAAAGCCTTCTTCAGTTCAATCATCCCTAGTATCCCTTATTGTCTTTGTCCTAGCCCTAGTTCGGGCATGAAGTGTATGTTTCTGAACATCTGAATCACATGGATGTTGCCATGAGGGTCGTATTCTGAACAAACCTTTTCTTTGAAGTTATCCCCTGCCGGGAGTAGAAGTGGTTCAAATCAAAATCCTAATAGGAGCATATCATTTGACCCGTGCTGTATCTTAAGGATTGGACTACTAGTACTTGCACCGTCGGCATTGTCGTCGCCACCCAAGATGGTGATGACTCTCCCGTCGACGAAGAACTTTAATTTCTGATAGAGTGAGGAAGACACACCCTTGATACTATAGAGCCAAGGTTATTCTAGCAATATGTTGAAACGTGTTGGGATGTCCATAACTTGGAATTCAATGACAGGGTTTATAGGGACAACCCTTATTATAAGCTTTATGGATCCCATCACCTCCCGACGGGTATTATTATAGGCACGCACAACAACAGAGGTTGGAGCGAGGTCGCTTTCTTTCAGGCCTAAATATTTGAAGGTTCTCAGTGGACAGACATTCAAGGTGTATCCATTATCGGCAAGAGATATTGGCATAACATTCCCCATAACTTTGACAGAGATAGTGAGTGCATGATTGTGGTTTGGACCGATCTTGAGGATTTCTTCTTCGGAAAAGGATATCATTTGGGTAGAGATCAAGGATTTGACCAAATTTATCGCTTCTTCTGGTGTGTTAGAAGGATGAACTGTGGGTCCAGTTAGCAACTTGATCAACGCATTTCTGTGTAGCTGAGAAGACATGAAAAGCCCCCATAGAGTGATGTTAGCTTAAGTTTTCTTTAGTTGATCGAGGATCTTGCTCTCCTCGAGGGTCATATCTGGCAAAGGAAGGTTTTCAATGCCCTTCCCCTTGTCATTGACTGGTAATGAGCTTGGAATCTGGTAATGCCTCCCTGATCTGATCATGTGATTTACTAAAGAAGGGAAAAATATGAATCTCGTTTCCTCATCGATCTCGAGTTATTTTGTCACCTTGTTTATTTCTCGAAGGAGTTATTCAAATGATATCATTCCACACATGTCGGCAACTGGGCCAGTTTTCTCTGAAGCTTGCTCTTCATTCGAATCTCTGAATTATTCCCCTCGTCTGGTGGAAACAGTTCTATCTTTCCATGTAAAGTCGATGCATTCCATGACTTCAACGACTTCTTCATACATGTCTTCCAATTCTGTGGAGATGTGTAAGGGTGAAGGGACCAGGCGCCCCTGTAGCTTCAGAGCATCAAGTAACTCGATCATATTGCAAATGTTGTTAGTTTTTCTAAATAATTCTTCCATAATCTGCAATATGATCAAGTAAGTTGGTCATATTGCAAATGTTTCACTGGCAGGCTTGTCATATTTTTTGGGGGTGAACTATCCGGACACCTTCTTCAGTTTGACATATGTCTTGGCAAGACCCTCCTCAATTTTTACTCCTTCTTCTCTGAGAGCTCGAAAGTGGGGATAGTATTGTCCTCCCATCGTTGTTCGAACATGGGGTAAGAAGTTCTTCTTCACTATGCTGACTTGTTCTTCCTCGGACGGTCGATTGGTCATGGTTGTTGCTTTTTCCCACCATTGGGTTATGAAGTTACTGACTGATTCTCCAGGGTTTTGTTTGAGCAGCTCTATATCATGGAGGGTGACCTCAAGCTTTTCTTTATATTTGTACTGTGACATGAATTCCCAGGATACATCCTCCCAGCTACGAATCCTGGACTCTTTGAGAGATAAAAACCATCGAAGGGCGCTATCCTTCAAAGTTTGCTAAAATAATTGGGCCATGACTTCTTTGGAAGCCCCTAGTAGAGTCATGGAACAGTGATGACTTCGGAGATGAACAATTGGGGGTCCACTTCCTCTGAATTTCTTGATATTTGGCATCTTGAACTTCTCGGGTAACCTTGCTTTAGGATAAGGAGACATGTGGGTGTATTCCATGAAATTTCCTGAGATTCTGACTTGGTCTAACTTCTTAGTGAGAATCTTGAGGTCCTCTTTTACTTTATTCAGCTCTTTTTCCTTCGGATCAATGATCATAGGCAAGTTAGCCCCATGCTGGGTAAGGTTCGGCATCAGAAGATGGGCAGGCGGTAACCCATTAACAGGAGGGGCACGTGGAGCGTGCTAATATTCTTTGGGAACCCAAATAGGCTCGGGTGGATCCACAGCAAGAGGGAATAGGGACTCGAGTTCTTGAGGAATGGGAACCTGATTTCGTTGCATCTCTCGAACCTCGGTTTAGAGGTTTTCAATCTTGGACACAAGGTGAGCTAGGACTGCCGTCAGATCTGACTGCACAAAGGGTACTTGATCTATGTTCTCCATGGAAGGCGGATGGATTCCGAACTCGAAATAAGTAATAGGGGAACGGACGGAACTCCGGGGTGATTTGACTAAAGACCGAAGCCAATAGGGAGCCAGGCCAAGGGTTTGCGATCGACCTGAGAAGGCGTAAAATGGGGTTTATTTTTTAGAGAAAAAAGGGATGATTTTTTTTCGAGATGGAAAGACAAAATGTTTTTGGGTTTTTGCTAAAGAAGGTAGAAATGTTTTTGGATTTTGGATAAAGAAAAAAAAAGGAATTTTCCCTTTGGAGACGGTCCCAGCATGATTATTATAATTATTATGTTTTCACTTGTATTAATTCTCCTAAATGGAAAATTAAATGCCGGACGGGACCCGAGCCTGGAAAACTTGGGTTTGTAATATATGCAAATCTATGGCTAGACTTGTGACCAGGCTCACGGATAGGGTCCCATTTTAAAAATGCACGAGAATTCGGGCGGCAGGCCGACCCAAAATTTTGGCAGAGTTGTAGTGAAACTGATAATCTAACATGTGTGTCCTAGGCTTGGCACCTATATGTGAGTATGCAGTTGGTTGGGTAAAATTTGGTCAATAACAATGTTCTTTGGTGATGTCGTGTGAATCATGCATGATCCTCTTATTAGTATCTTATGAGAATGTATTTTCTAGATTATGCCAAACAGGGAGCAAAGTACAAGTACCAATGGTACACCAAGTATGGATGGGTGATGCATGCAATATGGGGATATATTTGACCCTAGGTGCACGTGGTGTGAAGTGTACATGGAGAATTTTCTACAAGTGTGTGAATAGAAGCATAAGCATGGAGGTACACATGAGTAATAAAAGGGGGAACATGCAAAATTGGGGGAAAATATAAACAAACATAACATCCATGTAAATAGAGTCTAGCCCTCAAAAGATAAAAGTCCCTAACAAAGTCGCCATTGTGGCCATCCCCGATCCCGAGTCCTCGCGACAGACAGGCAGGCGATGGATGGATTCTAGGTCCCGCGTGTCCCTCTCGGGAGCGCTTCGGCCGGCGTCATTTGAGTGAGGTGAAAGATGTAGAGAGATTAGAGTCGCCAGTCTATTTTACGCAAAACAGACAAAAGAAAAAGGTAATCCATCCCTAAGGACAACATCCAAAGACATACTGATGCATACGAAACAAAAATGATTCGAAAAGGGTCCGGAGGCTAAGTTCCAAAATGGGAAGGTGTTAGGAACCCATTCCGCCCTTTCGGTCTCTCATGGGTTTTTGTTATTTTCCTTTATTTCCCCCGTGATATGTGTGAATGTGTATATATAGTGAAGATAGGAATCATCGACTTGTACTATGAAAGAGGTGAAGTGAGTCATCCGTAGGAATATATAAAAATAATATTAGAAAATAGGATTTACGCGATTATCCTTACGTTGACCGTTATGATGGAACGATAACGCATGTGGAATAATACGCTACTAAGAACAAATATATGTATATAAATATATTTAATATAAGAAAGTGGAGTTTGGATAATAGCAAATGAGAGAAAAAGTAAAAAATAGGACTCGAGTCTCGGGTTTTACCCGGAGACACCTACGTAGCCTATAGAGGCATCAAAGTCCACGTATTTCACATGCAAAATGAGGGGTGGAGTTTATCCCATAAATCCAACCGGGGGATTCTCTTATTTTTGTGTAGGTGTGTGTGTAGAAAAAGTGTTTTAGTTGTGAGGAAAGTGTAAGAAAAGTATGAGAATTCCCATTTGGAATTTATGAGCAAACCCTCATTTTCTTATTTTTTGGGTTTTTATTTATATGAAAATAAGAGATGTGCAATAATACTAAATAAAAAGTATATTAGGATGTGTGAGATGAGATAGTAAAAGTGCTAATCAAATAAAACAAGTTATTGCGGATTTATGAGAATTTAAAGAGAGAGTTGAGAAAATTGGAACCTCTTGAGGATCTTGAGCTTAATCTTGAATGTTGGAGAGCAGCCCTTAGACTTGGATGATGATGGAGGGTAGTGAATTCACCAAGTTTGATGAAAAGGATGATGAAAAGTGAAGGTTGGAAAGGGATTTAGGTGTGGAAATCACGCTGACTTCGAGAGAGGTTTCCTGAATTTTGCTGAGAGTGATATCTATCAAATTTGGGCTCCTCTTGCAAGTGAGGTCAGGCCTCCTTTTTATAGGATGAGGGCATTGCCGATCGGTATAGTCTTGGTCTTGCCAATCAACAGGTGCGTTTATGCACACTGTCGATAGGCAGGGTCTGGGACTTGCCGTTTGGCAGTGTCTTTCAGGCCTTTTAGGAAAATCGGGTGCAAAGTGCAAACCATTGATCAGAATCGTGCATGGGGCAGACTGTTGGAAAGTTATTTCAGAGACCTTCGACTACACCCAAGTTTGGGAGTTGACTTTAGGACAATATGTCTCGGAAGCATTTGTCGGTCCATTGGACGGGCAATTATTGGACGCAAATGTATCGTTCATCTGCATGGTAAGTCTGAATTGTGCACGGGGTGGACCGTTGAAAATTTTTGGAGATGTACTTCGACATCCCAAAGAGTTTGATCCATTTCCGGGAGTTCACTTTGGTCAATTGGGCCCTGGAAGCATTCGATGACCTCTCGGAGTAAAACGGATCGTTCGTCTGTACCGTAAGTCAGAATTACGCATGGGACGGGCCGTTGGAAAAGGGTTTTAGTGACCTTTAAAGATTCATTTAGTATCGGTCGAGGTGAAGAGTTGAGTTAGGTCAAATAGAGATCGGGAGCTCCCGGTGGCCTCCTAATTGAGTTTCGAGGGGAAAACTGGTCGTTCATTCGCATGTTAAGTCAGAATCGCGCATGGGATGGACCGTTGGAAAGGGGTTTTAGTGCCCTTCGAAGATTCATTCAGTCTCGATCGAGATGAAGAATTTGACTTTATGTCAAACGAAGCCTGGGAGGGCTCGATGGCTTCTAGGTCAGTACTCGGGATATGACCTGGGTTTGTAGTGATCAAGGGAGGTGCTAGGGACCTCATAAGAGTTTAGGGGGTAACAGAATGGGGTGTCTACAGTTTGAGTTTTTTCTCTCTCTCTAAGTTATATGGGAGTTGAAGAAGACGAAGACAATCTAAACGTAAAATGGCTATGTATTTTGAATAACAGATGTTTAAAATCCTTCACTCCCCCCATTTTGAGTTTCCCACTACCACACGTGCAAAGCCATAAGTAATCATTTCAAGTGGATACGTGGCACTTTGGGAAGTGTTTTGAGAGTTGAAAAGATGGAACCATGCCATTAATGAAGTGACGCATGGTGTATAGAAAGAGTTTTCTTCCAAAACAAGTTAGGGTTTCGCGCGAAATGTTACCAGGATTTAAAATGCTACAATGTCTCGTCGCCATAAGTCCAAATGAAGTTTAATTATGACTCAAGTACATCGGGGAGAATTTTATAGTTCAACAGTTACTTTGAGGATAATTCCACAAGTTTAAATGCTAGGAATGCCTAGGAGGGAGATTTCATATTGTTAGGGGCAGTCCTAATGCAAATTCCAACTGCTTACAGCTATGCTGCAAGAATGGCACAAAACAGCACAAATAGGTGAGAACTTCACTTCCCAATAGTCAGAATGAACAGTTGACAGGTCCCTTATAAATTTTGGGAAAATTCCAATAGCTAAAGAAGAAGAAACTGAACGGTTGAGGCTCAACAACAGAAAAAAAAAAAGTTGCGATGTCTCTTCACCAATCACCGACAGGTCATCATGCTTTGGTTCAGGTACATCAGGGAGAATTTTACTTTTTCCTATAAGTGATAACGATAGAAGTTGTAACGAAAGCATAAATGACAGACATTTTCTCACAAATAGAAGGTTCATCGGATTGAGAAGTTTTCGTGCAGACATTTCTTGTTACCACAACAAATCTCTACACGAAGGGGAAACATGTAGGGAGGGCTTGAAGATAATCTCGAGATTAGATATAATCCCCCCAGATAGTACAACAAACTCAAGGGATTAAGACAATGAGGCAGATAAGTGTGACAGCCCAAGGAGATCTTCTAGTGAAGAAATTGGTTAAGAGAGCTCATCCTTTAGCTTTGCTACCTTACTTAGTCTTGTTGTATCTTTTATTTATTTCGACTATGATCTGTAATGATTATAATCTTATTTAGTGTGAGGTCAAATGGTACTCGCGAGAGACCAGGCTTGGAAGGGCCTGGGAGAGCTTTCATGCTTTACTGAATGACCTCACCATGGGAAATTCAGAGGGATTTAGTTTGGAGGATTGAGAAGTGAGGCAGCGTTGGGGATTGTCATAACCATCTTAGGTACATCTGGTAAAACACCGAAGGGCCTTTGATCGAGGAACCTTGGGCGGAGCAACCTTGAGTTCCATAGTGCGTTGAGTTGTGAACCGAATAGCCCTATACTTGATGTCAATTCTACTTTAAGTGATGTCACTAGCTAGCTAAGCAATGTCAAATCCACACTTGAGTAAACTAGTGTTGTATTTGGGGCTTCCATACAGTTGGGGAGCCACTTCTGTGACGACATCCCCCTAACACACAGTGGTTAGGCAAAAGGCATATCTTGTCATTTAATGTTTATGATGTGGAGCTGACTAGTCCATCAGGCATTTAATGTTTGTGACATAAAGTATGAGGGATGTTTTTCACAGTTGTTAAGGACTGAGGCATCTTAGAAGTGGTGTGGGGGTTATTTATTGGCCTCAACCACTTATAATAGAAAGAGGTATTCCTAGAGATTATTAAATAGAAAGATATTATCATCATAAAGAAGTTATTGTAAAACCAGAGCTCTTACTTACCCACCATGGTCGTTTACTACGAAGCTTTTAATATTTGACTGGAGACCATTGAGGGTTGGTGTGTTTAGCTGTCTGCCAAGGTTTATCTAGGGTGATTATCTCTTTCTCCCTCCAAATCAGTTACTTTTGAGTCCATTATTATCTTCTGAGTTATACGCGAGAGATTTATGAGTTAAAACTGAGTTTATCTTCATTGGGGTGTGATTGTGCGTCTTGTAATTAATCAGAAGTGTTCTCGGTTAACTTATCATTATTGTACTCAAAAGGTTTTATGCCTCCATCTAATCTAAAGTACCATCTTATAGGAACAAATCTGGAAATAAACTTATGAGACACTCTCCCTAGCCTAAAATAAAACTCTCTATGGTGACTCTTTGTTTACGATGGGAACAAATATACAGGGGCTTGGGTCCACCTCTCTAAAAATGTATAGGATGAGCTCTCATAGGTGGGTAAGGTCCAGGGCCATATGAATGTATCACAGGCATAATTAGTACCATCAAATATGGGAAATCAATTATACAAATTCTCTATTATAATTCGGCGTTTCAAAGATCAACAATTTTTAAAAAACATTTATATAAAAGAAATTTTTTTACGAAAAAAGTACCACACAATATTTTTTTATAACTGACTATAATATCAATTTGAGAGTGCGTCTGCGATCTTAATGGGATGATTTATATAATTGAATGTCCAAACATAAGTCCAATTTTATATTTTTACCTTAAGACATACATCTAGGTGATAAAACAGATAAAGTAAATCCTACAATCAACAAAGGCAAAGTTTGAGGAAAAATCCTTTTGGGCAAAACCTTTTATTTAAGAACTTTAGAAATAATACAAGACAGTCAACTTACAATACTACTTGATACCATCCACAAGAAAAACGCGCTAGTCTTTGCGAATCTCTAAAGAATATACTTGTCTGCAAGCAGTCCACACGAAGCCTTCGACCCTAGGTATCCACCGATCAGTCTTTATTTTTAGCAATCATCCCCTCGAGAATCATAATGGTCAGCAGTGAAGATAATCTCTCCACTAAAGTAGTGTATGCAAGGATACAAAACTATTTAGAATTTAACTAGATTCACATAAATATATTATGGGGATGTGTTTCTTAAAAGGTTGAAAACTTTTGCAAAGTGTATGCAAAATTCGTTCTGGCAAAAGTCTTAGAAAAAATAAACACGAAACAAGTATTTATAAGGAGGCTCAAATTTCGAGGCGGCGACTTGTTTGAAAAAAAATGAGGTTCATTCGAACGAGAATTGCATCTCGTTTAAACGAAACTGAATCTCGTTCGAACGACATTGCTATCTCGTTTGAAAAAGCTTCAAATGAACTTCAAATGACGCCAAACAGTACACCAGTATGGCCTCGTTAGATAAAGATATCAAATGACCTTAGAACGACTTGGACATCTTGTTCGAAGGAGGCACGTGAAATTTGAAAAAAAAACAATAAACATGAAAAATGCCTTGAATTTAAACTAAAAAAATATTGTTTCAGTTTTAATAAAAATAAAAATCCCAAAATAATTTTAATGAATAAATTTAAATTCCAAAAATCTTTATACCTTCATAAAGTGGAGAACCATTGAACCTGGAAATGTTGGAGATCAATTATTTGTAATGGCTCAAGTCGAAGTTTAATAGGATATGCCAAAATCTATGTAAACCTAATCGATGAGAAAATGACATAAATTATGCCCTTACATATAATGAACCCATTTTTTATGTTTCTAATGTAAATATAAATGAGGCCTCCTTCGATGAGGTCGTCAATGTTGTTTTCCATGAAATTTTAAATGAAGGAGATTTTGAGTATCTTCTTGTTCCATATATAAACTGCATTGATAATAATAATGATAATCAAACATTTGATGAAGATGATCTAATAAATCAACAATTCTTAACTTATCTCAATAAGGAAAAATTAAAACAACATAATCCCTTTCAAACTAATGATGATGAGAATATTATTATTAATCTTGGTTCTATTAGCACATAATACGAAATTTGGATAGGATGATTATCAATGGTGACAGTGGGAGGAGTCCACCCTCTCTCACAAATAATCCAGACATGTTCTTCAATCACTTTTGAACCAAATTTCATGTGGCCTTTCTAGTAGGCATAATTCATCGCATCAAAGACTCACATCTAATTATATAAGTTATCCATCGAAAAAATTGCAAAATTTCAAAATCATATTTTTCAAAAAAATCGATAGCACAAAACATTTGCTGAAAAATGATCACTCGATAAATTAGGGAAACCCACTCTGATACCAATTTGAGAATATGGTGTAAGATTGATTATTTATGGACTCATAAATTTTCAATTTAATGCTTATTTAATAAGATGCCAATTTTTTATTCCAATCAAATAAATCCTAAAACATGCATCTATGCCGTCATAAACAATCACAAAATGCTAGACACACTAATTTCAAGAAAAATCCCTCGAAAGGGAAAAACCTTTATATTTCACTATGAACAGTAAATCGCGACTTAAAAAGTACACAATGAAATACACAATGAATCTACCGCGCCAAACTCACATAGTCCACAACCTCAAAATCAACAATGAACTCCCTCAAGAGCCCACAAGAACTGCAGTTCTGTCTCCAGCAAGGACACCCTCAAGTCTTCCCAAGTGATCGCAATCGTCCACCATCAATTCCCTCAAGAATCACCAATCCAACAGTAGAGATATAGTTTCTACGAGGAAACTTCAACAAGGTTGAATCTTGGGCTCACAAATGATTCACTAAAGTACTTAGGATGATTTGTGAATCAAAAAACAAATGTTTTGTAACCTAAAAGTGAAGACTAAAAATTCTGCAGATTGTAGTTTCGTTTTTGTTAAAGTCTTAAATTAAAAAGATTTGCGAAGCAACTATTTATAAAAACCGTGAGTCGGCGGGTCATTCGAACGACATCATTTGGTCATTTGAACGACATATGCAGGTCGTTTGAACGACATATGCAGGTTGTTTGAATAACATCTTATGACGTTAGATCCAACAAGAAATAACTAAAAGAAAACCAAAACAACATGCCTTCGTTAGAAGCATTAAAGAAACAACCGTTCAAACAATATCTAATGTCGTTAGGTGAAGTCGTTTGAACAACTTTGGTATGTCGATTGAACGACATTGCCTTATCGTTTAAATGACTGAAACGTCAAAAAATTTTCATTTAAAACTCTGCCTACAGGTCTTGAAAAATTAATTTTCCCTTAAAAAAATCACAGATTGTTAAAAAACTATTTCAAAAATATCCTAACACTTAAATGATACATTAATAATATTTAAAAACAACCTTACCAAAATTAATCTTGCAAAGGCTTGTAGTTGACGAATGTGATATTCGGATCCGTCTTGTTGAGCATATGAACTTGAATTTCCTTCGACGGTTGTAATGGTATATGACATATGCAATGTAAATACGAACTATGTAGATTATGTCCTTACAGATGAAAATTTCATAAAATCTTTGTACCACATACATGGGTATCATCATCTCATTGCACGATCATTCAACATGAAAGTCAAACATCGCGATGTATGAGAAGAGGTCCTTGCTCTCAAGGAAATTATGGAACCTCTTTAGGATCCCAAAGGGAAATTCAAGAACAATTGGAGTGGGATATATCTTATGAAGAAACTATTAACATATGGTGTTACTATGATCACAGACCTCGACGAAAAATAAATGACACGTCCAGTCAACCTAGATCGCCTCAATAAATTCTAACCTTAATCTGACCCTCATCGCGCTATGGAATTATCAATCCCTATTCCATTCTATTATAAAAAACACTCTTTTGTTCCCTTAACAAGAGCTACATAAGACTTGATATTGTTGAAAGTATTTTTCAAACATTACAATTTTTTTATATCCCCACAAAGGTACATAGGCAACCCATAAAGTAACTTTTGGTGCGGTCCTTTCTCTTCAGAAAATCATTTTCTCCCATTAAGGAACACTAGTCCTTCTCATCATTACTAATTGAACACAAGGATTACGTATGCCTTAGTAATTGGTATATATAGTTCAAGCATAAGAAAAAAAATTTAAGTCACAATAAAATAAGACCAAATCAACATTTATTTCAACACTTGCGCATCTTTTACATAAAGCAATGATGGGAATGCCAAACACTTACCAAATTCCATACCTACCAGAAAATAACACATACACCTACAAACTTACCATAGTCGGAACCATACATAAATACAAATAAAATACACAAACTCTTGTAAATGATACACTAATAAACCAACTGGCCAAATACAAAAACCTAAACCAACTCCAACCCGACTCCCAAAAATCTTGACAACAAACGCATATCAACTTCCAGAGAGTCTCACTACATTATCATTTCCATAACCACTGTCATTTATAGGGGGGTCCTCAATGATATCCATTTTGAGTTCGTACCCTTAGCTACACCCTTAAGGATTTAGTCAAGTTTTCCACCATGAAAAAGTTTCTTCTACGTGGAGGGATAATTTGATCCCAGCCTACTTGGTGCAGAAAACTCTAAGAAATATAAAAGGAGGTCTAACGAAGACTTACAAGACGAGTATAACGAAAGTCATACAATTGCAAACATACATGAATTTTTCCACACCAAGACACATACCAACGAAGACAGTCAGATCCACTTGCTAAAAGATAGCTATTCCTTTACTCAACGGATGAGCCAAAGTCCACACGAGACTAAAGAAATAAATGGGAAATTCCGATGAAAGGATATATGGGAGGCTCAACTACATGAGTCCTCTCTGCTAGCTACATGACAAACATCAAAGGGTTACAATGTAAGAAAGTAGAGGGATTCTCCCTCAAATCATCAAGATTGTTCAATATATCCGCTAGGATAGAATCAACAGGGTTACAATGATAGCCCATCCATATCACTATAGCATCTACTTGGGTGTCCGCACTCAGGCTACCCATCACTAAAAGCATTCTAGTGGTCAAACCTAGAGACTATATTAAAGAGATGGGGGAAAGCCCCCAACCCCCTTCATTCTGGATTTGTTTGAGATTCAAGATTGATCTAGGGCTAAACATTTCCTATAAGAAAGGAAATCCCTAGCAATTCGAACTAAGGTGAAAGAGAAAGGACCGCACTAGTAAAACTATTATCCCTAAAATCCTTCTGACGCATAGAGTTCAATACCGTAGGTATATTAATGGCTCCCCCCCACCCCCCACCCCCCACCAGTAGTTGGGTAGTATATGGAGAAATATGCAGTAATTCGGCTAGGACCACTAATAGAGAAGAAGAATATTCAAGCATAGTAGTAGGAATTTAAGAATTAACACCTAGTATGGTAGAGAAATATGCATAAGTTGAATACACATTGTCCAAATCGAAAGGATACCAAAATTTAAGGGCTACCTACAGTAAACTCTAATTGATAAAGTGATTTCACCGCAAAGCAGTCGGGCACATGTTGAATGCTGCATAATCAACGATATACAAACTCACAGCTTCCAAGACTTCTAGATACGCAACAAACATTTATGTCATAGGAATGTCCATTATAAGGAATGGAATTGAATGCAAGAGAGAAGAGAGGGAATGGTGGGTGATTGAAAATGCCCATTTAAAAACACATTTTATACTAAAATTCCCCCACAAAATTATGAAATTATTGAACTTGCAGCAATAGTAAAGGAATCCAAGTATAAGAGTGCAACAAAAGTGCAATAAAGAATGAAAATAAAATGTAGATGGATAGGTGTGTTAGTTGATATATCAGTGAATATGGAAGTTGGTACCCCCTATTTTGAAATTTTTCTTTTACTTTTTTGCATTCCAAATAAGCCCCTTTCAAAATAAACTTTTTTACAAAAGAGTTTCTCGAACATTAATTTACTTGAATTTTTGAAAGCATATTAAAAAATTTAAATATATTTTTTTACTTTCTTAAAAATAAAACCCTGAATGGCAAATTATACACACACACACACGCACATTTTTTGAGTAAATCCAAAAATAAAACAAAATAAATAAAAATTTTGAGGCACATCCTGAACTTTCTACAAACCTAGCCTAACACTACCAACAACCTCAAGGATCTCACAGAATACGCTTCTTGCGAAGGTGAAAAGTGGCCCCACTCCTAGAGCTTGAAGACGTTGCAGGATCAATATCCATTGTTGGAGGAGCAATACAAGACCCAGCTAGAAGCCATCCAATCTCTGACATCAGGTATCCAAGATTTCCACATAGCCACAATACGCAAATGAAATATCCAAGAAAGGAGATCCAGTCAGTATCAGGGTGAAAGATATAAATCAAGTACAAAAATCAAATGAGAAGAAAAAAGCCTTACCCCTAACTAGTTGTTTGCTTCAGGCATATGAGGAAGAGCCTCTAGCTCCGTGTAGGGTCTGTGAGGAACCTCGACTACAGGACACCCTCGTGCATACTATTATAGAGAAAGAATATTCGTATGAGGACACCCAAATGTATATAGTATGAGGAAAATGCATACTAATATAGAGAAAGAATATTCGTAACCCTCGTGCCACTCCTCGACACCTGCATCGAAGGTCCCGGTGCACATTCACCTCCTGCCTCCGTAAATGAAGGTGGAGCACCACCCACATCCAAGTGTGTGCTGACATCAACTAGTTCGAAACAAAGTCTTGATAGTCGTCTGACATCAATATGTTTATGTTCATAAAATAGTTCTCCCCATCTGTTGCATTCATATGATCCCTTCCCTATGTCATCTTCTCTAGATCCCACGTGTATAATAAAGGGTTCACCGGAGGAACCACCACCTCGTTCTCCATCACCTGTTGTACCACCCTCTCTCGTAGATACCAGTTATATCTGAACTCATGTGACAATAATCGTCGATTAGCATGAAGGACGTTGATCCCTATCTCCTTTGAGGACCGACACAAGGGATAGAGTGACACCTTTCCAAATTCAACCATTAACATATAATAAAAAAATCACAAAAGAAAAAATCCAAAAATAAAATAAAAATTAACCCAACCGCTCATCTGAGAGTTGAACACAACTCACACGGCCCTATGGTCAAAAGGTCCTTCAAGGAAATGTTCCCCTTCCTCTTTCTCATCAGCATAGGCCACGCATTTGCCTCCTCCGTTAGCAATGACATCATGATGGTGTTGCGCCCGATCACCTCATAGGACCATACCTAAAAAAATTAAAGGAAAGTTCAATAAAGTTTCAAAATCACAAAAGTGATGCAATAATAAAAAAAATCCAAGGAATTTAAATAGTGATTACCTCCAAGAGGTACGTATCCCCCATGAAGGTAGGTCGGCAACATCGGATAAAGGCGTATAAAGAGATATACAGAGATGCCAACATCAAGCTCCCCCAGTTGAAGCTACTGATCGAAGAGAAATTCAGAGGTAGGGAAGAAACCAAAAGTGGACGTCATCCCCACTCTTCATCACCAACATACACCCTAAAAAGAGAAGAATGAATAGTTTGTTCACCTATCTTGGTTGTTGGTTATTCGTCACATCGATCACCCTTTTTAGTTGGGTGTCCTTTAGCAAAGACACCTTCACGGACTCCCTCGAACCCACCTATGCTATAGGCTCTACCACCGCTTGAATTGCAGTATCAACCACGCGTAAGGATCGATTCACCATGATCTGCATCCCATAACACGATAGCCATAAAATACGGTGCTTGTCTATTGACGTCATCGTTATATCACAACACTAAAATGGAAAGTGTGGGTGGTGTCCCACCATTGCTTTCCAAGAGCGAACAACACCGTTGCTAACCAGGAAGTTTCATTAGGCACCCCTGCCAAAAATCCAAAACCCACGATGTCCACCAGCACCTTTATCTCATGGGATGGATGTCCTAAATCACCTTCACCCCCGCCGATCCTCATAATCGTCGCATACTCTCTTTAGGTCCTCAAAATCATATCGAGACCCATAGAATTAAGCCCCGGTCCTTGTATTGATCGCACACACTCTTTAGGTCCTCATAATTGACCTTATCCCCCAGAAGTGTCTACGACCCTCTTAATTGGTCCTATGCATGCTTTAAATTCTCAGAGTTGACCTAGATCTTTAAAATTAAGCCACGATCCTCGTATTGGTCGCACACTCTCTTTAGGTCGTCATAATTTACCTTGTGCCTCATAATTGTCCACAACCCTCTGAATTGGTCTCATGTATTCTTTAGGTCCTCAGAATCAAGTTACGGTCCTCATATTAGTCGCATACACTCTTTAGGTCCTCAGAATCGATCCCATCACTTAGAATCGGTCACAATTATTTAAATAGGTCACTTACACTCTTCAGGTCCTCAAAATTGACCTTGGTCCTCAGAATCGACCATGACCCCCTGTATCGATCACTTTCACAGGTCCCCATAATAACAACTTTTACCTCCAGTATGATCTAAATCCACATTGGGGTCACCACAAATGTCCTCAACTTTTAATCCCCACTAGAGTTATGGCATATGGGGACTCAAAACTCACAAACCTCTATCAGGGTGCCTCTTTTTTGACAACCTTCACTTATCATAAGCTCGCATATCGAGGGTCTTTATAGACACCCCATTATCATACCCACACACTCTTCTATATGGTCCAAACAAAGTCCTTTTGAACCCCGTATCCCCAGTTCTCCTTCAAATCTTTATCAGTGAACAATTGGATTCTCTTCAAACATGTTTTACTACAGTCAACTCTCAAACTCGAGAGTGTCTTAGCATACTTTTATAGATCACTGAATCTTACTCCTAAAGGCCCCGAATATTCACGAACCAGACTTATGATTTTCATTTTTCGATTATTTTCCCAAAAATAAATCCATTTTTACATGCCAATTTTCCCCCACCCCAGTCGGCTAGTAGGTATGACTTTACTTGTTTAACAAGTCTGCCCCCTTTGCAAGCTAGAAGGGCAACACATATGCTGATCGTCACACCCACAGTGGGAGATTGATCATTTTAAGGGTTTTTTATTTTAGGAAACCTTGATCTCACTATTTAAGATCCTTCAACCTCATAATTCATACGACAAGTCTATTACATCATTTCCCAAAATAGTCTCCCACTTTATCTTACACCACCTCTCTCCCCAACACTAACTGACATTAGGTTGTGCATTTGTAAACACTCGCATACACTAGCCCAAAATCAAATATAACAGTTAATCCTAGGTTAACATGCAACCCATATGAACACAAAATCCCACTATATAACGGGTGATAGGAAATAAAAATCGATGATGAATTTAACAAGTGATACATGATTTAGATCCATTTTAATTCTCACATGGCTGCACTCGCTCTAAATAAGGTTCTACGCGATTAAAAAAACATACGAAATTTATATCCACCCCTGGGGTGCTGTGGTATCATAATATATGGGTAGAAACTGAACCATCAATGGTTTCTTCCCATACTACCCTGTATACACATTTGTACACTTGCTAACTACCTTCTATACTCTAAGAACTTAAAACAATATTCATAAATTACCCTGGGTGTTCTCCCTCGTAGCTCCCCTCGATATATCTTATTGTTATCTTTCATTTCTCCCATTGTCTCTGAGAAGGATATTATCGACCCTACTCCTACAATATAACTCCCGATTAAATAATGTTCCTCCCTAAACTTTTAGAACTCTATAGCACCTTAACCTTCCTCATAACCAATATGTCCACTAGTCATGACCACGACATTACAGAACGAAAATTCTCACAACACCAGCTTATTAGGGAAACTCAAACAAATAAATAAATACTTCTCGCCTTTTATTTTTATCTCCCACCTTCTTAGGTTTCTTACATACAATTTTAACAACCATCAGCTCTTACTCTGTAACCACGCAGTGATATTGCTCTATTCTTAGAAGTTCTCTTATCTTCTTTACCCTAATCGCATATGGGATCGACCCAATATTCAAAATTTTCTAATATCTAACTGTAACGTACATATACGCTCTCATTGGAACAAGACAGAGTTATTCTCATTATCATAACTCCCTTAATCTTCTAAACATAACAATTAGTTGGTTCCCTTCTTTGGTGCACTGAATCATACCGAGGCATCTCACTAACCTCAATTTCCATCGCAACCCATAACAACATACATATAACCCAAAACTCTAATAGGTTCCAAAAAAATTTAAACTCCCGTATGTCTCAAAGTCATCTCAACGCGAGGCATATAAACTACCTTTGCCCGCGAAATATTTGTATTGCACCTCTTGATCCAACTAAATAGCTCACGTAATTATCTTCACACTTATGGAAATCACCTTTGGCAAACCACTCATTACATAACCGCTCACTTACTTGCAATGGTATTCATCATCTTGACCCTTTATACACTTCATTTCTCCCGAGTCTCACTAACTCCCAAGAGGCAAAGAAACGACATTTATACACGTGTCATCGCAACATAGGAGTACAAAATCATATGACAAACTTGAAATGTATCAAATAAATCTACAAAAATAAAATGAGATCACAAAGATAGGAGTACCTAAGTCTCTAAAACATAATCGCTACCAATTATAACACCCTTATTTTTCATGTATCAGATGGCCAAACCTCAACGCCGAAGACATGGTACATCAATCAATTTATATCATTATAAGAATTTAAATAATAACTATAGGAAATATAACCATCCACAATAGTATAAAAAGATATGAATAAGATGAGATAAAAAATATAAGCTTCCAATAACTGTATCAATAAATTACTCCAGAATCCACTCGCACACGGAAAAAAGAAAGGTTTAATAAAAATATAAGGAATCGACATTCTGCTTGGTTCCAAGTGCACGGGTCTATTTTATAGCCTTTCTCATAGGACCCTTTCCTAAAACTTTCTGCTCATATCCATGTGCAAGTGAACCCCAAATGACACTGTACCATTAAAACTCGCCCAAAACTTAACAAACTCAACTTTTTTCAGTCCAGATCTTCATTAAACACTATCCTAAGTCAACATTATTACCAAAACACCTTAAATACAATTTCCAAATGTTCTTAAACATTTTTTAACAATATATGATCATTATTTATATCAAATAATGTAAAAATCATCAATTTTAACATGTGTTTATTAAGGAATCATCTTAATTTTGATTTTTAACATTAAAATAAGTCTTTAATAAAATAAATTCCCTTTTAATTACATGATTTATCTTTATAAATCAATCCCAATAAGATTTATAACAGATTTATACCAAAATGTTTTGAATTTATCTGATCGTTTCTTAATTCATATTGCACACGTTGTTGACATTCCAATTTTTTCTCAAATGATGAACTTGAATATTATTCTATAAGGATTTTGTCCTTTTATTTTAATATGTACAAAAGGCTTATTCTTCTCTATTTTGTGAACATAAAGTTTATGAGGGTTGGATAAATGAATCTAGTGATTCTTCTCCAAAATTCATTTCTTTCGATCTTAAAGGATCATTTTCGTCTATGAATTCCTCTATAAAGGAGTTACATCACTACACCAAATCCTGTGAATGGTCACGCCCAGTGGGTCACGGCCAACTGGTCGCGGATTTGGGTCGTGACCCATTCAATATTTGGCGTGACCATTTTTATTACCACACTAAATTATTGATGCTTGGCAAGTGGTCACGGACCAAGGTTGTGACCACAAAGGTTGCGAACTTGGGCCGTGACCAGGTCGTGACCATCTTGGTGCCAAACACGCACCAAAATTCCCTCCAAGCTTGGTCACGGGTGGGTCACGGCCCAAGTCCGTGACCCATGGCATGACTAACAAGAGAGTACACATATTGGGGGGTCACGGCTTAGGGCCGTGACCATTTTTTGGTGTGGGTCATGGCTAAGGACTGTGACTATACCTCATTCAAGCACTAGGGTTGATGAAAAGGGTCGTGCATCACTAATCGAGGGTCACGGCTACGGGTCGTGACTATTTCTTGGTGTGGGTCACGGCTATAGGCCGTGACCATGCCCCATTCAAGCACTAAGTGTGGATGGAAATGTCTCCAGCATGGTGGGTCACGGCTCTAGGCCGTGACTAGTTCGAAGAAGCCAGAATACCTCATCTGCAATATGTTGGTCGCACATATGGTGGGTCACGGCTCTAGGACGTGACCAGGTCGAAGAAGCCAGTCATCTGCATTTTATTGGTCGCGTCCATGGGGTCACGGCTCTTAGCCGTGACGAGGTTAAGGTATTAAAAATGAAAATTACCCATGCTTCTAATTTCTTATGTGCGGTTTGTAAGGATGTTAGGGCTAAGCGATTTAGGTGAGATTTCTCTTGGATTTCAGTTGGATTTGCAAACATTAATCTACCTTGGTATGTATTGATTCATTTGGATTTCGTTATTTCTATCTAAAGCCCTAATTTCTGTGTATGTATGTGTAGATTTATGTTTGTATGTGTGTGTATGTATAGATTTATGTTTATATCTGTGTATATGTATAGATTTATGTGTATATATATGTTTTTGTGTGTAACTATGAACAAATAAATTGTTTTTTTATCAATAAACCCTATATTGTATGTGTGTGTATGTATAGATTTATGTCAAAAAAAAAAATAGGGTTTAGTAAACCCTAAATAGTATGTGTGTGTATGTATGTATATATTATGTCAATAAAACCTAGATTGTATGTGTGTGTTTGTATAGATTATGTCAATAAACCTAGATTGTAGGTGTGTGTATTTTTTTTTGACAAAATATAATTAAATGGATTTTTAATGAGTAAAAAAATTTACATCCAGCTTGTCTTGATTTTATTAGGGGTTATATACGTGCCACCCTAAATAGTATGCGGTGGAGATGGGTGGAGTCCGGGTTAGGGGTTAGAAGCAATAAATAGTCCCTTAAAAATTCTTTAAGTGTTAATTTTCTTCTTGGCCTTGGTATTTTCAATTTGGTTTTAGATTTGTCCTTGTGAAAAAAAATGAATAGATATATACGTGGTTTAATTAGATTGGTGTTGGTTATATTATGATATACCCGTTATTCCATTTTATATTATTATTCAAGTTGAATAAGTATTGGTTTTTGAAATGTAATCAAAATCAATTGTAATCTTCTCCATATGTGTGCATCTAATTTTTTTTCTCAGTAGTAATCCTTAATTTTTTTCTCAGTTCAAACAAGTTTACTACGAGTCAAGTTAGGACAGTGAGTGACGAAAGAACTAGCCCAGGTTTTCTTCCTTTGGTTTTGAATTTATTTTTTTGGTTCTACCATTTTTTTAATTGAACATAACTGTTTGAAAAAAATCCATTATTTTTTCACTGTCATAGGATACATTGATGTTGGGGTCGAACTACTATCAAACATAATCTAAAATTGCATCGCTGCTGGCATAGAGATGGTTCTGATTGGCATTGGGTGTAACAAAAGATCCAGGTAATGGATAGACCTATGATGAACTTTATTTTAAGGTTAAATATGCATTGATTCAATTTTTTTAATTATGTTGGGTTTGGATCCTATTTATGTCTAAACCCCGTAATTTTAATTTTTTGTGCCCCCTATATCTTGGGTATTGTTGGTGCATTTGTTTCTTGTCACTTCCAGTGGGGGGGGGGGGGAGGGGACATAACTTTTGAACAAAGAATAGTTAGGGTGAACACTAGAAAAAGAAGCCATTATCCAACGAATTGCCATTTTCTAGGTTTAAGGCGTGTTAATTTCTCTGCAATGGTTCACATTAAACTAATTGGTAACCATTTTTTTATTAGCTTAAAGATATTCTTGATTAGTCTAAGATGAATAGGAGAGATGTGAAAATGGGAATAAAAATTAGTCATGGTTCGAAAGTTATTCTTGGGTTTGCAATTTGTGACCGCTCATCTTATTCACTTGTCGAGCGGGACCAATGTGACTCGTAAGAACCGATCGCGTAGTCACGGGCTCTCGGTTTGAGTATACGATGCAAATTTCCAAAAAATTAGACTTGAGCATAAAAACATGTCATCGAAGGGTGAAAACGTAAAATAACCACAAAACGGTTCCTGTAAGAGTCACGAACACCTCGCACGGGACCAATGTGACTCGTAGGAACCGACCGGGTAGTCACAGGGATCCCGGTTTGAGTGTACGACGTAAATTTGTAAAAGGTTAGACTTGAAAATAAAAAAGATGCCATCGAAGGGTGAAACCATAAAACAACCATAAAAAGGTCCCATAAGAGTCACGAACATCTCGCACGGGACCAATGTAAGTCGTAGGAACTGACCGTATAGTCACGGCTCTCCCGATTTGATTGTACGACGTAAATTTGCAAAAAATTAGACTTACGCATAAAAACATGCCATCGAATAGTGAAAATGTAAAATAGCCACAAAACAGTCCCGTAAGAGTCATGAACACCTCGCATGGGACCAATGTAAATCGCAGGAGCAGATCGTGTAGTCACGAGGCTCCCAGTTTGAGTGTACGATGTAAATTTGCAAAAAGTTAGACTTAAGCATAAAAACATGCCATCGAAGGACAAAAACCTAAAACAAACACCAAACCATCCCGTAAGAGTCATGAAAACCTCGCACGGGACCAATGCGACTCAAAGGAACCGATCGCGTAGTCACGGGACTCCCGATTTGAGTGTACGACGTAAATTTTCAAAAAATAAGACTTGAGCATAAAAACATGCAATCGATGGGTGAAAACATAAAACAGTCACAAAAAGGTCCCGTAAGAGTCACGAAACCTCGCACGGGACCAATGCGACTCATAGGAACCGACCGCGTAGTCACGGGGCCCCCGATTTGAGAATACTTTCAATTTTTGCACAAAGTTAGACCTGAGCATAAAAAGATGCCATCGAATCTTGAAAACGTAAAACAAGCACACAACGGTCCCGTAAGAGTAACGAACACCTCACACGGGACCCATGTGACTCGTAGGAACCGACCACGTAGTCACGGGGCTCCCGGTTTGAGTGTACGACGTAAATTTGCAAAAAAATATACTGAAGCATAAAAACATGCCATCGAAGGGTGAAAACATAAAACAGCCTTAAAATGGTCCCGTAAGAGTCATGAACTCCTTGCACGGGACTAATGTGACTCATAGGAACCGACTGCATAGTCACGGGGCGCCCGATTTGAGTGTATGATGTAAATTTGTAAAAAAATAAACATAAGCATAAAAACATGCCATCGAAGGGTGAAAATGTAAAACAGCCTTAAAACGGTCCCGTAAGAGTCACGAACCCCTCGCACGGGACTAATGTGACTCGTAGGAACCGACTGCGTAGTCACGGGGCTCCCGATTTGAGTGTACGATGTAAATTTGTAAAAAAATAAACATAAGCATAAAAACATGCCATCGAAGGGTGAAAACATAAAATAGTCATAAAATGGTCCGGTAAGAGTCACGAACACCTCGCACGGGATAAATGTAACTCATAGAAACCGACCGCATAGTCACGGGGCTCCTGGTTAAAGTGTACGACGTAAATTTAGCAAAAAAATAGACTTGAGCATAAAAACATGCCATGGAAGGGTGAAAACATACAACAAGCACAAAACGGTCTCATAAGAGTCACGAACACCTCGCACGGGACCAATGTGACTCGTAGGAACTGACCGTGTAGTAACGGGGCTTCCGGGTTGAGTGTACGACGTAAATTTGCAACAAGTTAGACTTGCATGCCATCGAAGGGTGAAAACGTAAAACAACCTTAAAACGATCCTGTAAGAGTCACGAACACCTCGCACGGGACCAATGTAACTCGTAGGAACCGACCGCGTAGTCACGGCGCTCCCGGTTGGAGTGTACGACATAAATTTGCAAAAAATTAGACTTGAGCATAAAAGCATGTCATCAAAGGGTGAAAACGTAAAAAAGCCACAAAACGGTACAGTAAGAGTCACGAACACCTCGCACAGGACCAATGTTAATAGTAGGAACCAAATGGGTAGTCATTGGGATCCGGATTTGAGTATACGGCGTAAATTTGCAAAAAGTTAGACTTGAGAATAAAAAAGATGCCATCGAAGGGTGAAAACGTAAAACACCCACAAAATAGTCCCGCGAGAGTCACGAACATCTCGCACGGGACCAATGTAAGTCGTAGGAACCGACCGTGTAGTCACGGCGCTCCCGGCTTGTGTGTGTGCATGTGTGCATGTTTGTGTGTGTGCGCGTGTGGGTGTGAGTGGGAAAAGGGGGGAGGGTATGGGCAGGGGCGCATGTGTGCGTGTGTGAGTGGGGAAGGGGGAAGGGACGGGCAGGGGTCGCGTGTGTGCATGTGTGTGTGTGTGTGTGTGTGTGTGTGTGAGTGGGGAAGGGGGGAGGGGACGGGGCATGTATGCATATATGTAATTTGCATATATGCATATGCATATATGTAGTGAGAGTGTGTACGTGTGTGCGTGCGTGTGTTTGTGCGCGCGTGTGAGTGTGTGCATATTGATGATAAAATCCAAAATAAAATAGAGTGTATACCTGATCTAGGGTGAATCCAAGAGTGGGATCTACAAAACAAACCTCCTGACACTCATATTCAGTCATCTGATCCATTACGGTTGCCTCCAGTTTCGGTATCACGTAGGACCTTAAATCATTGTCGCCTAAAAGAGAAATAACATATCAGAATTATATAATTATTAATATGAAACTAAATGAGAGATTTAGAAATAAAACATACCATATGCTCAGTGCATCCTACTTATCAGGCCATCCATTACAACATTGATGAGAACTTTACTTTTCTTAATAAAAATGCCAACCCAAACAAATCACACTAATTGTTCTTATGAAACTCAGTCCATTCTAACATGAAAATTGGGGATTTAAACTCAGTGCCTCCAATATGATTTATCAATGCCATATATCAATGCCTATTAATGTTTCCCTATCAATGCTCATAGGGAATCATATATCAATGCTCATATCTAAACTCTCATAGGGAATGATATATCAGTGCACATAGCTGCTTCTCATAACACTACAGCTATGAGAGTTCTTGAAGGAAATTAGAAATTAGAAATGCATCAAAAGGGAAAGGGAAAAGTAAAAGGACAAACTAATAAATGTTGAATCAAATTAGAAATGCACATCTTAGATGGAATCAAATTAAGAAAAAAAAAGATATGCTTTAAACTTGGGGCTTCAAGACATATCAAAAACCATAAACACATTTATCTAATCCATCCAAGTCTGACTTCTGCTCGATGTCAGACAACTAAGTTCATGTCCATCCATCCGCCTCAAACCTGTGATGAAAAAAGTAATGGAATCGAATTCCCACAAATGGAGGAAATTAACCGTTATCTCAATGTAACTAAGCCATAAAGTGTTAAGAGGCATGTGTTAGGCAAACAAATACAAAAGAAAAAAAATAAATAGACAATTAAAAATCAGAACTCAGTTAATCCGGTAAGAATAAAATCACGGGGACATCTTGTAGCAGCATCTTGAGGTTCCATTGATAAATCACGAGGAAAAGTGAAAATAGAGAAGCTTCACAGTGATAAATCATACTTGCTGAAACAAAAGATTCAATAAAAATATATTAAAACAAATTCGTGAGGTATACCTCATTTTTGGCAGCAACGTGAAACCCCCAATCCAAAAACTTAACATATATGCCAGTGTACACATGTTTGTGTGTGTGTTTGTGTGCGCGTGTGTGAGTGGGGAAGGGGGGAGGGGACGGGGCAGGGTGGGGTGGGGCAGTGTTGCATATATATGCAGTTTCATCTGCATATATATGCAACTGCTGCATGTATATATGCATATGGTGCTTACAATAGACTTTTGATGAAGGTTTGCCTGCGTATAGAACACAAGTTCGCGTGCCAGGTCATCATTCACGTCCACCTCTTGCTCTTGGTCAATGTTAACAGAAAGGTTGTGTATCCAATCCACATTATCAGTAGACCGTCCTTGTTGTATAGATCTAATAAATATTTATAATGTGCCTACCTCTATTCAAACTGTCCGAAATTGCACCCTTGTTGTTGTGACTAAGAAATCCACATTGACTGGGGCCTTTATCCTCCACATTTGCCTCCGTGGGTACATAATATCCCTCCTAGCAATAAGCACCGAGGGTACGCTTATTTAAAAGTAATGAAAAGTAATTATTTGTCACTGAATCGAAATACCTGGAAAATAAAACCAAACAATCATGTCAAGTTTGCAATGGGTTTGAAATCCTAAATGTTTTCGAGACTATCCAATATCCTAACCATCTGCAATAATTAAGGCTCTAAATCAATCAACCATCCATAACAGTTAAGGGACTTGGTTTTTAAACTATGCAAAAAAATGCTATGGTGTCATATAAGTATTGACCGAGTAGTATTTTTTATACTCACGACACATACACACTAAGCAAAAGATGAACATAGCATAACAAATAAAAAGAAACCAAAGAGAGAGGCATACTACTTGATTTACCTTTTGTACTTTTCGGCATAGAGTATTGAATAGCAAGTTGCAGGAGGGTCATCCATTGACATTGGTTACTACAGGTTCCTCCATCGACATTGTAAGGGCCTGCTGTAGCAGGGTCATCCACAGCTACCTTTGACATATCTGTGTCTTTTTAGCAGTTGCCTCTTGTCTCGCCCTCTCTTATTCCATTGAGACACAGTGAGGAAGAGACAATTCAGGATCGAATGTCAAAATATCTTTCACTTTTTATCGAATAATTATATACTCCACAAAAACTTCCAATGTCAATAGAGTCATTGTAATTGAAATCGTTAAAATAAAGAAAAAAATTATTGTTAATCCAACGAAAAATAATTTCCTCACTACTAACGAATAAACCAGCGCTATTTGAATTAGATTTTGTCAAAAATAGAAACATTTAGACAACATCTTACTTAGTCAGGGAATGATGCAACATCTATGCAAGGCTTTTCATTTTAGCCTCAGAAGTTTTAAATAGAGGTCTTCATAATCTCATGCTAAATGACAAAATTAAATCCTTCGCAACCGCGAGAGTCCCGGTTTGGGAATACGATGATAATTTGCATATTTCTTGACTTAGGATTAAAAACATGGCGTTAGAGGGTGAAAAATCGAAACAGCCCCAGAACGGCCCCTTGGGTGGCACCAACACTTCCCACGGGACCAATGTAACTCGTAGGAACTGAACCCGCAGCCGCGGGACTCTCGATTTGAGAATACTACGATAAATTGCATATTTTATGACTTAGGCTTAAAAACATGGCGTTAGAGATTGAAAACTTGAAACAACCCTCTAACGGCCCCGTGGGTGGCACCAACACCTCCCACGTGACCAATGTAACTCGTAGGAAATGACCCCGCAGCCGCGGGACACCCGATTTGAGAATACGATGGAAATTTGCATATTTCTAGACTTAGGCTTAAAAATATAGCGTTAGAGGGTGAGAACTAGAAGAAGCCCCCGAACGGCCCCGTGGGTGGCACTAACACGTCCCACAGGACCAATGTAACTCATAGGAACTGACCCGACAGCCGCGGGACTCCCGGTTTGAGAATACGACGATAATTTGAATATTTTTAGACTTAGGCTTAAAAACATGGCGTTAGAGAGTGAAAACTCAAAACAACCCTCTAACGGCACCGTGGGTGGCACCAACACCTCCCACGTGACCAATATAACTCGTAGGAACTGACCCCGCAGTCGCGGGACTCCCGGTTTGAGAATACGAAGGTAATTTGCATATTTATAGACTTAGGCTTCAAAACATGGCGTTAGAAGGTGAAAACTCGAAACAACCCCCGAACGGCCCCGTGGGTGGTACCAACACCTCCCACGGGACCAATGTAACTCGTAGGAACTGACCCCGTAGCCGCGGGACTCCCGATTTGAGAATACGACGGTAATTTGCATATTTCTAGACTCAGGCTTAAAAATATGGCGTTGGAGGCTAAGAACGAGAAACAGCACCCGAACGTCCCCATGGGTGGTACCAACACCTCCCACGGGACCAATGTAACTCGTAGGAACTGACCCCGTAGCCGCGGGACTCCCGATTTGAGAATACGACGGTAATTTGCATATTTCTAGACTCAGGCTTAAAAATATGGCGTTGGAGGCTAAGAACGAGAAACAGCCCCCGAACGTCCCCGTGGGTGGCACCAACACCTCCCACGGGACCAATGTAACTCGTAGGAACTTACCCGGCAGCCGTGGGACTCCCAATTTGAGAATACGATGATAAATTGCATATTTTTAGACTTAGGCTTAAAAACATGGCGTTAGAGAGTGAAAACTTGAAACAACCCTCTAACGGCCCCGTGTATGACACCAACACCTCCCACGTGACCAATGTAACTCGTAGGAACTGACCTCACAGCCGTGGGACACCCGATTTGAGAATTGGACGGAAATTTGCATATTTCTAGACTTAGGCTTAAAAACATAGCGTTAGAGGGTGAGAACTAGAAGCAGCCCCCGAAAGTCCCCGTGGGTGATACCAACACCTCCCACCGGACTAATGTAACTCGTAGGAACTGACCCTGTAGCCGCGGGACTCCCGATTTGAGAATACGATGATAATTTGTATATTTCTAGACTTAGGCTTAAAAATATGACGTTAGAGGTTCAGAACTAGAAACAGCCCCCGAGCGTCCCCGTGGGTGGCACCAACACCTCCCACGGAACCAATGTAACTCGTAGGAACTTACCCCAAAGCCGCGGGACTCCCGATTTGAGATTACGATGGTAATTTGCATATTTCTAGACTTAGGCTTAAAAACATGGTGTTAGAAGGTGAAAACTCGAAACAGCCCACCAACGGCCCCGTGGGTGGAACCAACACCTCCCACGGGACCAATGTAACTCATAGGAACTGACCCCGTAACCGTGGAACTCTCGGTTTGAGAATACGGCGATAATTTTCATATTTCTAGACTTAAGCAAAACATGGCGTTAGAGGGTGAAAACTCAAAACAACCCTCTAACGGCCCCGTGGGTGGCACCAACACCTCCCACGGGACCAATGTAACTCGTAGGGACTGACCCCGCAGCCGCGGGACTCCCAATTTGGGAATACGATGATAATTTGCATATTTCTAAACTTAGGCTTAAAAACATGGCGTTAGAGGGTAAGAACTAGAAATGCCCTCGAACGTCCTCGTGGATGGCACCAACCCCACCCACGAGACCAATGTAACTCGTAGGAACTGACCCCGCAGCCGCAGGACTCCCGGTTTGAGAATACGATGATAATTTGCATATTTCTAGACTTAAGCAAAATATGGCGTTAGAGGGTGAAAACTCGAAACATCCCTCTAACGGACCCGTGGGGGGCACCAACACCTCCCACGGGACCAATGTAACTGGTAGGAACTGACCCCGCAGCCGCAGGACTCCCGATTTGAGAATACGACGATAATTTGCATATTTCTAGACTTAGGCTTAAAAACATGGTGTTAGAGGGTGAAAACCAGTAACAGCCCTTGAACGACCCCGTGGGTGGCACCAACACCTCCCACGGGACCAATGTAACTTGTAGGAACTGACCTCACCGCCGCGGGACTCCCGATTTGAGAATACGACGATAATTTGCATATTTCTAGACTTATGCTTAAAAACATGGCGTTAGACGGTGAAAACTCGAAACAGCCCCTGAACGGCCCCATGGGTGGAACCAACACCTCCCACGGGACCAATATAACTCGTAAGAACTGACCCCGCAGCCGCGGGGCTCTCGATTTGAGAATACGACGCTAATTTGCATATTTCTAGACTTAAGTAAAATATGGCATTAGAGGGTGAGACTCGAAATAGCCCCTGAATGGCCCCGTGGGTGGCACCAACACCTCCCACGGGACCAATGTAACTCATAGGAACTGATCCCGCAGCAGCGGGACCCCGGTTTGAGAATACGATGATAATTTGCATATTTCTAGACTTAGGCTTAAAAACAAGGCGTTAGAGGGTGAGAACTAGAAATTTCCTCCGAACGGCCCCGTGGGTGGCACCAACACCTCCAACAGGAACAATGTAACTCGTAGGAACTGACCCTGCATCCGCAGGACTCCCGATTTGAGAATACGACAGTAATTTGCATATTTCTAGACTTTGGCTTAAAAATATGGCGTTAGAGGGTGAGAACTGGAAACATCCCCCGAACGTCCAAGTAGGTGGAATCAACACCTCCCACGGGACCAATATACCTCGTTGGAACTGACCCCGCAACCGTGGGACTCCCGATTTGATAACATGACAGTAATTTTCATATTTCTAGACTTAGGATTAAAAACATGGCGTTAGAAGGTGAAAACTCGAAACAGCCACGGAACGTCCCCGTGGGTGCCACCAACAACTCCCACGGGACCAATATAACTCGTAGGAACTGACCCCATAGCCGCGGGACTCCCGATTTGAGAATACGACTGTAATTTGCATATTCCTAGACACAGGCTTAAAAACATGGCGTTAGAGGGTGTGAACTAGAAATAGCCTCCGAACGTCCCCGTGGGTGGTACCAACACCTCCCACGGGACCAATGTAACTCGTAGGAACTGACCCCGCAGCCGCGGGACTCCCGGTTTGAGAATACGATGATAATTTGAATATTTCTAGACTTAGGCTTAAAAACATGGCGTTAGAGGGTGAGAACTAGAAACAGCCCCCGAACGTCCCGGTGGGTGGCACCAACACCTCCCACGGAACCAATGTAACTCGTAGGAACTGACCCCGTAGTCGCGGGACTCCTGGTTTTAGAATACGACGGTAATTTGCATATTTCTAGACTTAGGATTAAAAACATGACGTTAGAGGGTGAAAACCCAAACCATCCCCCGAACGTCCCCGTGGGTGGCACCAACACCTCCCACGGAACCAATGTAACTCGTAGGAACTGACCCCGCAGATGCGGGACTCCCGGTTTGAGAATACGACGATAATTAGAATATGTCTAGACCTAAAAATACGGCGTTAGAGGGTGAGAACTAGAAACAGACCCCGAACGTCCCCGTGGGTGTCACCAATACCTCCCACGGGACCAATGTAACTCGTAGGAACTGACCCCGCAGCCGCGAGACTTTCGATTTGAGAATACGACGGTAATTTTCATATTTCTAGACTTAGGTTTAAAAACATGGCGTTAAAGGGTGAGAACTAGAAACATCCCCCGAACGTCCCCGTGGGTAGCACCAACACCTCCCACGGGAGCAATGTAACTCGTAGGAACTGACCCCGCAGCCGCGAGACTCCCGGTTTGAGAATACGGCGATAATTAGAATATGTCTAGACCTAAAAATACGGCGTTAGAGGGTGAGAACTAGAAACAGACCCCGAACGTCCCCATGGGTGTCACCAACACCTCCCACAGGACCAATGTAACTCGTAGCAACTGACCCCGCAGCCGTGGGACTCCCGATTTGAGAACACGACAGTAATTTTCATATTTCTAGACTTAGGTTTAAAAACATGGCGTTAGAGGGTGAGAACTAGAAACATCCCCCGAACGTCCCCGTGGGTAGCACCAACACCTCCCACGGGAGCAATGTAACTCGTAGGAACTGACCCCGCAGCCGCGAGACTCCCGGTTTGAGAATACGACGATAATTAGAATATGTCTAGACCTAAAAATACGGCGTTAGAGGGTGAGAACTAGAAACAGACCCCGAACGTCCCCATGGGTGTCACCAACACCTCCCACAGGACCAATGTAACTCGTAGGAACTGACCCCGCAGCCGTGGGACTCCCGATTTGAGAACACGACAGTAATTTTCATATTTCTAGACTTAGGCTTAAAAACATGGCGTTAGAAGGTGAAAGCTCGAACATCCACCGAACGTCCCCGTGGGTGGCACTAACACCTCCCACGGGACCAATGTAACTCGTAAGAACTGAACCCGCAGCTGCGGGACCCCCGGTTTGAGAATACGATGGTAATTTGCATATTTCAAGACTTAGGCTAAAAAACATGGCGTCAGAGGGTTAGAACTAGAAACATCACCCGAACGGCCCGGTGGGTGGCACCAACACTTCCCACGGGACCAATGTAACTAGTAGGAACTGACCCCGCAGCCGCGGAACTCCCGATTTGAGAATACGATGGTAATTTACAAATTTCTAGACTTACTCAAAACAGCCCCCGAATGGCCCCGTGGGTGGTACCAACACCTCCCACGGGACCAATAAACCTCGTAGGAACTAACCCCGCAGTCGTGGGACTCCCGATTTGAGAATACGACGATAATTTGCATATTTTTAGACTTAGGCTTATAAACTTGGCGTTGGAAGGTGAAAACTCGAAAGAGAGCCCGAACGGCCCCGTGGGTGGCACCAACACGTCCCACGGGACCAATGTAACTCTTAGGAACTGACCCCGTAGCCACGGGACTCCCGGTTTGTGAATATGGCGGTAATGTGCATATATCTAGACTTAGGCTTAAAAACATGGCGTTACAGGGTGAGAACTAGAAACAACCCTCGAACGTCCCCGTGGGTGGCACAAACACCTCCCACGGGATCAATATAACTCATAGGAACTGATCCCGCAGCCGCGGGACTCCCGATTTAAGAATACGACGATAATTTGCATATTTTTAGACTTAAGCCAAACATGGCGTTAGAGGGTGAAAACTCAAAATAGCCCTCTAACGGCCCTGTGGGTGGCACCAACACCTCCCACGAGACCAATGTAACTCGTAGGAACTGACCCCGCAGCCGCGGAACTCCCGATTTGAGAATACGATGATAATTTGCATATTTCTATACTTAAGCTTAAAAACATGGCGTTAGAGGGTGAAAACCAGAAACAGCCCCCGAACGACCCCATGGGTGGCACCAACACCTCCCATGGGACCAATGTAACTCGTAGGAACTGACCTCGCAGTCGCGGGACTCCCGGTTTGAGAATATGACGATAATTTGCATGTTTCTAGACTTAGGCTTAAAAACATGGCGTTAGAGGGTGAAAACTCGAAACAGCCCCCGAACGGCCCTGTGGGTGGTACCAACACCTCCCATGGGACCAATGTAACTCGTAGGAACTGACCCCACAACCGTGGGCCTCCCGATTTGAGAATATGACGGTAATTTGCATATTTATAGAGTTAAGCAAAACATGGCGTTAGAGGTTGAAAACTCGAAATAGCCCCCCGAACGGCCCCCTAGGTGGCACAAACACCTCCCACGGGACCAATGCAACTCGTAAGAACTGACCCCGCAGCAGCGGAACTCCTGGTTTTTAGAATATGATGATAATTTGCATATTTCTAGACTTAGGCTTGAAAACATGGCGTTAAAGAGTGAGAACTAAAAATAGCCACCGAACAACCCCGTGGGTGGCACCAACACCTCCCACGGGACCAATGTAACACGTAGGAACTGACCCCGCAGTCGCGGGACTGCCGATTTGAGAATACGATGGTAATTTGTATATTTCTAGACTTAGGCTTAAAAACATGGTGTTAGAGGGTGAGAACTAGAAACAGCCGCCGAACGTCCCCGTGGGTGGCACCAACACCTCCCACGGGACCAATGTAACTCTTAGGAACTGGCCCCGCAGCCCCGGGACTCTCGATTTGAGAATACGATGATAATTTGCATATTTTTAGACTTAGGCTTATAAACATGGCGTTAGAAGGTGAAAACTCGAAACAGCCCCCGAACGTCCTCGTGGGTGGCACCAACACCTCCCACGGGACCAATGTAACTCGTAGCCACGGGTCTCCCGGTTTTTGAATACGACTGTAATTTGCATATTTCTAGACTCGGGCTTAAAAACATAGCGTTAGAGGGTGAGAACTAGAAATTGCCCTGGAACGTCCCCGTGGGTGGCACCAACACCTCCCACGGGACCAATGTAACTCGTAGGAACTGACCCCGCAGCCGCGGGACTCCCGGTTTAAAAATACGACGATAATTTGCATATTTTTAGACTTAGGCTTATAAACATGGTGTTAGAAGGTTAAAACTCGAAACAACCCCCGAACGACCCCGTGAGTGGCACCAACACCTCCCACGGGACCAATGTAACTCGTAGGAACTGACCCCGCAGCCGCGGGACTCCCGGTTTGAGAATACGACGGTAATTTATATATTTCTAGACTTAGGATTAAAAACATGGCGTTAGAGGTTGATAACTAGAAACAGACCCCTAACGTCCCCGTGGGTGGCACCAACACCTCTCACGGGACCATTATAACTCGTAGGAACTGATCTCGCAGCCGCGGGACTGCCGGTTTGAGAATACGACGATAATTTTCATATTTCTAGACTTAAGCAAAACATGGCGTTAGAGGGTGAAAACTCGAAACAGCCTTCTAACGGCCCCGTGGGTGGCACCAACACCTCCCACGGGACTAATGTAACTTGTAGGAACTAACCCCGCAGCCGCGGGACTCCCGATTTGAGAATACGACGGTAATTTGCATATTTCTAGACGTAGGCTTAAAAACATGACGTTGGAGGGTGAGAACTAGAAACATCCCCCGAACGTCCCCGTGGGTGGCACCAACACCTCCCACGGGACCAATGTAACTCGTAGGAACTGACCCAAGCCGTGGGACTCCCGGTTTGAGAATACGACAGTAATTTGCATATTTCTACTTGGTTACTGATAATTTTAACTCATATATGCAATTTTTCAGCTTGATTAATTTTTTTGTAAAACTACTTGGTTATTGATATTTATTTTATGTATCCTATCATTAGTAGGATTTTTGCACGCGGAACAAACGAAGGATTCAATGGTCTACAGCATGAAGATTGTTTATATGTTGTGGACATTCAGGATTTTGTTTGTTGTGTTACAGCCGTGCGGGCTTTTATTGTTTAGTTTTATGGCCGTGCGGGCTTTTATAATTTGATTGTTGAATTTTATGTCCGTGCGGGCTTTATAATAAGCAGGTTTTGCATTTACAGGTTTTGGAATGTCAAGAAAATAGAGTAAACTTTGCCCAATTTTTTTTTGGTCCGTGAATTATTAAAACGTGTAATATTTATAAGTTTGTATATATATTTGTTTATTAGAAATGTTATCGATTCGCAATTTGTGATTTTTTTTTATTGTTTCACTAATAATAAATATTTGTAACACCTCGTACACGTCCAACGTTACACGTAGCAACCGACGGTGGACTCACAGGACCCCCATTTTTATTTTTTTTGTCGCGCATAAAAATGGTCGCGGCCAAAGTCCGCGACCATTTTTTGTTATTTTTTTTTGTCATGGTTGTGGGTCGCGGATGAGGGTCGCGACCATTTTTTTTATTTTTTGTCACGGTCGTGGGTCGCGGACTTTGGCCGCGACCAATTTGTCACGGTTGTGGGTCACGGATGAGGGTCGCGACCAATTTTTTTTTAATTTTTTTGTCACTGTCGTGAGTCGCGGACTTTGGCCGCGACCAATTTGTCACGGTTGTGGGTCACAGATGAGGGCCACGACCAATTTTTTTTTTTTTTTGTCATGGTCGTGGGTCGCGGACTTTGGCCGCGACCAATTTGTCACGGTTGTGGGCCACGAATGAGGGACGCGACCAATTTTTTATTTATTTTTTTGTCACGGTCATGGGTCGTGAACTTTGGCCGTGATCAATTTATCACGGTTGTGGGTCACGGACGAGGGCCGCGACCCTTCACGGTATGGTTCACGGCCCAAGTTCGCGACCCACAAGCCGTGACCCCTCTTGGCCGTGATCACGAACTTGGGCCGCGACCCACGAAAATGGTCACGCCCGAAATGGTCATGGCCCCAGCCCGCGACCCACAGTTTTGGTCAGGGATTTTGGCCGTGACCAATCGCCAGTTTTGGTGTAGTGTATTCAAAGCTTGAAGGTCTAGTTCATTAATCTTTTTAATACTCAATCTAGATAAATGGGGATTTTTTCACTAACCAATTTCCATTAATAATAATCAACATATTGAATTATATAAGATATTCAAGTTCTCCATGGCTTAAAATATCCTTTTGTAAAAATGGTATGGTTATTTATTTTCAAAATCATTTTCGAAACACTTGCCATATTTTATGATCTTAATATTGAAAAATAAATTTTACAAAACAAGTTTCTATGACCTACGATATAATACCAATTTTGGGTTAAAAAATATACCCAAGTGGAGGGTAAATTGGGTATTTATGAAATTAATGAAAATTTCAAAAATTTCTTTACTTTCTTTTGAGTTTAATGCAATATTATAAATCAATTTAAGTATAAGAAATTAAATAAGCAATATGCATAAATATCTAAAAGAAAGATTTTAAAGAAACTTTATAAAGAAAGAATTCAATGTGGTTCGACTTTGCCTGCATCCACGCTTGAGACGGTACTAAAAAACTTCATTATCCCTACTTCATTAATGTAGACCTGAAATTTCATAAGGAGTTATATAACCTTGAAACCACAACCACAAAGGAATCGTACGCATCCTTTCCTAAGCGGAACATAAAAGAGCCCAGGGTCTTATAATGCATTGACTCCCTGCAATAATGACATTGTCGTCCTTGAAGATATGATGAATTTCAACCGTAATTATCAACAATAATATATGTAACCAAATTATAAAGCAAAGTATACTCACAAAGTACAATGGTGAAATGGATTTATATCTTTCTCTAAAAAATGTAAACTATTAAGTAATCAAAAGTATGCTGCTCAATTGGGTTTTGGGTTAAATCTTTAGCACAAGTGGGTATTGGGATTGGATATTTGGATAAAGAAGGTTTAAGGATAAATCTTTAGCTCAAATATGTTTTTGGTTTGATCTTTGCTTGAATGGATTTTTGGGTTTAAGACTCTCAACTTGGAAGAGGGTTTACGACTTGGTTTTTCTTTAGAAACTCAATTATAGAGACACAAGCCATGGATTAGAACTTGGATATTTGGATAATGTTATAAAAAACTTGTCCGTTTAAAGAAGGAAAACAAACGATCATTTTATAGGATTTTTCAAAAGCTATCTATTGGAGATTGGAGATTTTGGAATTTGAAATTTGAAAACTAGACATTGGAATTTTGGGTCGCCTAGGCATTTTGAAAGTTTGAGTCGTTTTATGACCCAAATATCTTTTGGATTTTTCTTAAAACAAGTCATATTTGATCCAAAAGTGAGACATATTAAATTAGGTAAAGTCAACTTAAAGTCGATTTTGAGTCGAAACAAAGTCCCCAACTTGATATTTTTAGATATTTTGATTTTTTTTCTTGGTTTACAAAAGGTTTAGCTGGCAGTTTTGAGCAAGTATTTGATTATACAAGTTCACTTACGTCATTACAATCATCGTCTAATAAACTCAAAACTCATAGAGAGTTTTTATAGAGTTAGATAACTTTTTTTGAATGTACAGATATTTTGTTCTTCTGCTTGCTGATTTTAAAATTGATAATTATCGATTGGATTTGTCATACATGTTTGAAGTTCAATGAGCCTTGTTGTATTAAATGCCTGAATAAAGATGCAATAATTTGATTGGTTGAGCTCATCTTACATTTCTGACCTCTATCTGAGTTGAGTATGCAATAGATTAACATGGATCATAATTTTCTTTATAGGGTTATAAACTTCTTCAAAGGAATGCGATTATGAGTTTGATGGGTATTATGGACGAAAAGACTTTCTCTCCTTTGGTACATGCTTCAAGGGATTAACTCATGACTTAGATGGGTATTGTAGAGGAAATAACTTGTTCTGCTTTGATACATTCTTCAAGGTAGTGAACTTATGATTGTGGATATGATAATTTCAAGCAAATGACTTGCTTTGAATTTAGCATATGTTTTATTAATATGCATGTTTATGAAGCATGGTGCTTCTTTGGTAGAGAGAGGTCTTTGAGTGTTCTTTGTTATATGAAGCAATATTCAGAGATGTGACTTGGATTATGAAGTTATTGATTTTTCTATCGTATCCTTTTGAGGTATTCTCTTGTGGTTCTAGTTACTTGATTGGTAAAATTGTGGTAATAGGCTTCATCATGTCTTGGGTGCTTGTTAATATATTAACAACATTAAAGAGAAGATAATGAAGCGTTGTCATATATCAATTATATTGTTGTCATACAAAATCCTTGATCTTGAAAATAATTTTTTTTCACAAATCTATATATTCAGGTTGGCTAATTCTCGTGTCAAAATATTGAGTCTTGCATAATCAAGACCAAATATTCATTCTAATATAGAAGTCACACACATGAAATTTTTATAAAAGTTATTTTACATAAAGTGAATTGCATAATCATTTTTAAAATGTGTAATTTTTAAAAATCTTTTTGTTGATTAAAACCTTGTAAAGCTATAGGATTGGGCCTATTGTGCACATGATGCCAATATGTAACTGTGCCTTAGGTTTTAATGAACACGGGAATTCCACATGACTTATTCATGGACAATGAAATTTTCTCTGTTCGCATGGATGGAATGAGACACCATGGGCATGACGGACCATATTTTTTTAAGTGCCTATAAATATAATTTTTATTTAAAATAATGTCAAGTTGCCAATTTGTGTTTTTTTCAAATAGTTTTAGATTTTTTGCCAAACTTTCTTATAATTACTCTTTATACTTCCAATTTGAGAAAATTGTCATGATCTATATTTGATCTATAACTTATGAGGAATTTTTTTGAGTTAATTATTTTCAAACCAAAAAATATTAGAATCGTTATCATTCCATATCAAATTCAACTTCAATTTTAGATATAAAATAAGATCCGATCAGATTACTTAGTTATTGGAGGAATTTCTCAAGGTGATAATGTTTTGGAAGAGAATTGACTTCCTCTCATGCTTGGTGGAGTTATGATCTTGTCTCATGTTCAATGGGAGAAAGATGAGATGTTCATAGGTAACTAAATTTAAGGGAAGAGGTACTTTCCTAAATTTTGTAAAATATCCTTTTTAAGTAGAATGAGAGAGACCATTCACCCGAGTTTTTTTCCCTGCATAGGGAATTTTTCTCATAGATCTAGTCCTGTGTGTTGATTGTGTTTTTAAAAAGCTAATGTATATTAGATCGCACACACTTTCACATTAAATCTAGGGTTTATTTATAACTTGGTATTTAATTGAACTTTTGAAGACTATAACCTAGTTAATTGACTTGAACTGGGGTTTCTTTTTCCTTGCGAGTGTATGCAGGTTTGAATATTAGATCACTTAATTATGATTTATGAATTAAAATAACATATACACATGTTAAATTATATATTAAAGGCTTAAAATATAATTTCTACAAGTTTCCTAAAAATTAGGTTTTTAGTTTTCCTAATTAAGTCAAAATTGGTCTTAATTGGATTATATTGAAAAATATCATATCCCCTATAGGAAATTCAGAAGTGTTCACATGTTCCTCAAATTCATGGTCTCACTTTCATACCAATTCCTAATTGTGTGCATATTCTGATGTAGATTGAGCCTAAGAGGTTGACGTTCGAAAGATCGGGAGGGTGTTTTTATTTTGGAAGAATAGTTACTGTACTCAACTCCTTTGGATGATGAAAATGTTGGTGATCGATATACGTGGGAAAATTTGAAACCAAAAAATCTTTAGTTAATCATGCAATTAAAAAGTAAATAATAAAATCTAGGTTTAAAGCATAAACCCAGGTTTTCGAATACAATACCTTTGCAGATGATGTTGGTAATCCTAATGAGGAGAAAAGGTGTTTGAAGAAGTTGAAATGGATTCCTTATTTAATCCTTCAAAGCTAGCTAGAACACGTCATAAGTCTCGAATCTTATAGCATATGATCCTCCAAAATCAAGCTAGGTGTGTGGGCACCTTTGGAAATGAAAACCTTTGGTTTTGAGTGATATATGTCCCACTCTCTCTAATCCTCTTCACAATAACTTAAATAGTGTTTTATCTCTGCCTCTCTAACCCTTAGCAATGATTATGCAGCTTAAAACCCTAGCATACACCAATATATATCGCTATTAGATACGGGCTTGGTTTAAATTAGGGTTTTACAGAGTTTAGGCCTGCTACTTGGGCATATAGATTAACGAGAGACCAAAGATAAAATAAATAAATTGGCTTCCCAATAAATACTCAGAAATCCCTAATCACATTCCCATAATTTATCTATTTGCTTTATTTAATTGTAATTAATTTCACTAAAAAAATTACCATCTTACTCCAACTTATTTATCTCAGGATCACTCGAAATAGTGAGTTCTTATTCACAAAGTTGATATCGCACATAATATGATTCCTTGCGTTAAGCTTACAATACCTGCTTGATAAAATCAATTTTCCACTAATCATTTTTTACCAACATCTAATTAATTCTTTGATTCTCAGATAACTTATTTTGTTATTCCATCATATTATAAAATAATCCAATGATCAAGTTTACTGGTTGAAACAAATATTATAAGTCTATCAAGGTGGTATCACAATCCAAGACCTTCTTCAACACGGATTCCTCAAAATTCCTCAAAATTATGACCTTGGGCCTACTCACACAACCCAACTTACTAGGGTATATTGATCCATTCTAAAATTTACGCCCACACATAAAAATAAAAAAACAATCAAGAAAGAATTTTAATGCTCATAAACCTCGAGATTAAGAATATATGCACCCTTTGCAAGTGGGGTGAGACTGACCAAGTCCAATCAAGACAACCCTTATACTATAATCTTATAGGTGGTCATGTTCAATACATTCCTAAACGTACTAGTCACAATACTCTTTTGAACTATTAAACAAGTTCTTCAACCACCTGGCAGGTTCCAATAGTTTGAGATAAACTACTAGGGTTGCATATGTAGCTGTACCGATAGTATGTCAACTCCACATCTAGGTTATGAACTGTTGAATTGTACTAGAACCAGAATTATGATCTTCGACGATCAAGCCGAATCAATCTCACCAGAATTTCTACTAAATACAATTGACCAACATAGCATACACTATATTTAAATGATACATATAAGGGCTTCTCACAAAAAGTATTAACTTTCAAATGAACTTTACAAGCCTTTATTGAAAAATAAAATGTCATTACATGGTTTTAAGAATAAAATCACATTAGTCTTGCACTCAATCTTAAATCCATGTGCCTAGGAATTTTACACCCATTCCCTCTACATAACTGTGAAAAGCCTTTGCTGGTAAGATCCATGAAAAAGGATCCTCCAGGTTATCCTAAGATGCAATCGTGGTCATAATGACATCGCCTCTCTACATGATCTCAAATATGAGGTGACATTTGCGCTCAATGTGCTTTTCTCTCTTAGGATTAATTGGTTATTTTAAATTTGAAACCACATCACTATTGTCATAATAAAATGTAATAGGGTACTTTACTAAAGGAACCACACCCAAGTCACTTAGAAAGTTATGGAGCAAACAATCTCCTTTGTCGCTTCTAAAGCCACACTATATTCAACTTCCATAGTTGAATTAGGAATAAATGATTTCTTGATACTCGTCTAACATATGGCTCCACCTCATAGGGTTAGCACATATCCTGAGTCCAACTTCCTTGAATCCATACTCGACTAAAAATATATGTTTGTGTACCCAATGATTATTAGATTGTCGGCTAAGTAAATAACACATAATCTCTAGTCCTTTTTAGGTACTTGTGAATATGCTTCACAAAAATCTAGTCCTCCTTATTTGGGTTATAATTCAATCTATTGTCCTTGCCACGACAAAGAAATTTTTTGGTCTTCTACACATCATAGCATAGATGAGGCTTGCCACTATCAAAGCATAAGGTATATTCCTCATCCTATTTACTTGATCAGGTATCTTAGGACACTGGTCCTTAGATAAACAAATTTCATGCCTGAAAGGGTGAAACCCTTTCTTGGAATATTGCATGTTAAACCTTGTAATCACATCATTGATATAAGTGACTTGGGATAAGCCCGACATCTTATTTTTCTATCATGTATAAGCTTAATCCTAAGGATGTGACTGTCTTCTCCTAAGTCCTTCATCTAAATTGACTAAAAAACCACAATCTTATACCGGACAATACACCCACATCATTATCGATTAGGAGAATATCATTCACGTATAGTACTAAAAAATCATAACGTTTCTGTCATGCTTCTTGTATATAAGAGTCTCATCCAAACATTGATCAAAACTAAAATATTTGATTGACTAATCAAATTATATGTTCCAAGACCTTGATACTGTCTTAAGTCCATAAAGGCATCTATTAAGCTTATAGACATTTTTCCCTTGCCATTCACTATGAATACCTCTAATTGCATCATGTAAATACACTCGATAAGACTACTGTTCAAGAATGAAGTCTTAACACCCATTTTTGAAATCTCGAGATCGATTGATCCATAGTAGATAAAATAATTTGGATATACTTTAACATGTCTATGGATGATAAGGTTTCCTTATAGTCGATCCTTTCTTTCTGAGTAAATACTTTCGTAACAATATTTTCTTTTTGCTTTTCTTTTTTTAAAACTATGAATTTATTAAATGTTGGTAGAAAAGCCCTACCAAAGTGGCATTTAGAAAAATCCTTGTTTTGAAAGGTTTCCACCTTATAATCCACCGTTGTTTTCTTATTGTATATACACTTTCATTTGTTGGGGTTTATCCCATTTGGAAAGTAAGTTCCCAAACCTGATTCGAATCCTATCGATATTCATATCCTTTAGTGAAAGATTGGAGTCCTTGTCATGGAGTGCCTCTTTTTAGTGCTCGGGATCCAATTCGTTCCCCCCTAGGATCTCATCAAAGTGTTAACCCATATAAATTTACCTATTAGGTTTATGCCTGAATCTCCCACTACAAAGTGGCTCCACTTATGGTCCAATATAAGTGACATGTGTATCTTAATCATTGGTAATAATCCTAGTACTATTAGTAAGTGTACTATCGATATGAAGTTATATTTCACCCTATATAGGTGGTTCAAAAGAAATTACTTGGTCTTTCCCTCTTACCTCTTCCAAGATAATATTTCTCTTGAGCTTATGGTTTATCATATAATCTTCCTCTAAATACTAGGAATTTGTACTAAACTTCACCCTTTGGTCCTTATGGTTGTAAAATAAACTACCTTTAGATTCTTTCCGGTAACCTACAAAGACACATACTTCTGTTCTAGATTTTAATTTATTGGGCACCTTCCTTAGCATATGTGGCGAGAAACCCGAGATCCAAACATGTCCTAGATTAGGTTTGCACCTAGTTCATAGTTCTGTCGGAGTTTTTTATACCGACTTAGAAGGAACAAAGTTCACTAAATAAGTAGTCCCCTTTAACGTATAATCCTAAAAAGAATTCGACAGATCCAAATAACTCGCCATTGATCTAACTATGTCCAAGATAGCCACGTTCTATCTTTCTACTACATTATTTTGCTATGGAGTTCTCCGTGCAGAGAGTTGGGATGTAAATTCCACTTCTGACAAGTGATTCCTAAACACTCATTGAGAGGGTGACTATAGCACAATAGACTAATATGCAGAAGTAAACTAGTGCCGAATAAACCCCAGTTACCTCTGAGTTATACAGATTATCAAGAGGGGACCAATTTAAACTTTTCTCAAATTGATAACAAAACTTCAAACTGTTTTGAGTTTGGCAAGTTATTAAAAGTACTAATTATTATCTTTATTTGAACTAGATGATTAAGACGATAATAATCAATTCAGTTTATTTAGGTGTGTTTCTGGACTTTAATCCTACTTTTTCGTGTTAAGTGATTAAGGCAGAAATAAAAGCATGGGGCGTCTATTTTACGTCTCAAAACTCCTTTCCAGAAAAATGACAGACCCTCTATGGTCACCTAGTCTACCAAGTCCACTAAAAAAAGGAACGATTCACAAACATGCAATAAGACTCAAAGCAAGATAGATCAGAAAAGGCTATTACCTATCTGGACCAAGATTCTTTTTGCTCTGGTTGCTCTTTCGCAATTATCCTCGCTATGAAGATCTTGTCCACTTTTCTTTCTTCACATCTCAGCCTCCCTTTCTAGCTTCCTTAGCACAGGTTGGCTGAAGGCATATTGATTCTTACTAGTGACTAGTGGTAGTCCAATACTTTTGTGATGTTTCCAATTCTATATGACACACTCACCCTTAATGTTAAAACCCTAATGATAATGCAACAAGTCTTTGATATCCTAAATATCAGTGGCAAATCTTATGTTATTTCTTTCTTTGTTTAAATCAAGCTATCTTGATTTAACACAACTTTAAACAAACTTTCTTTTCAAAATTAGAACAATCAAATTTGATTCTTGATATGTACACATTAATCAGTGTCTATGAGAATAGTGGTGTTCTGAGATGGAAAGTTGTGTCACAAATATATTCAAATAAGACAAGCACAATCAAGAACACAAATATTCTAAGATAGAATATATTCGCACAATATTTGACTAATGTATAGAGTAAATTAAGCACAAGTCAAAATAACAAAACTGTTTTAAAAGTTTTTGTGATTAAAGCATGATTAATCTAACAAGATAATATGCAAGTTCTTAGCAGTTCTAATTTAAAGTCCTTTGTCCGAAGTCAAGAAATATTCAAGAAAAAAAAAGGACAGTCAATATTAGTTTCTAAAAATTTCGGTCCTTAAGTAGATTAAGTTTAGCTTTCTAAACCTCTTATAGTTCGAACCTTATTTTAACCAAACCTTTTTGTATGTGATTTAAAAGAACACATTTTAATCAAGAATGAACTTAAAAACAAGGTTAATAAATCAGAAGACACACAATCGTGATTTAAGTTTGCAATATTGTTAAAACTTACACACCAAAACAGATCCAAGAGAACAAAACATATTTGTACATTTATTGTGATAAGTCGTGTGTAATTTGTGTAAATAGGCACAAATATAAAACATATAGCAAGTATTATCACGGATATAGACAAATATATCTAACACAAGTATGTGAATTAGTGTGTGAAGTGGCTCTCATAAAAATAGCCAAATACCTTCAATCCTTTGAGGGATTTTCTTTATATACCAGGACTGTGTGAGATGCAACTAAGTATATAAAGAATATACACCAAAAATATCAAGTATTCACATAAGATCTAGAAATCAGATCCAAAAACACCAGGAGAGAGATATGTCACTATTACAAAAATATTCGCATAAATCAGTTGTGAAAAATAGGTTGGGTTTGTTTTGATAAAATTTTTCAATAAAGCATATGAACCCTAAGAGGGTTTAAAACAATTTTGAAAATATATCTAAATGTTTTAAAAAAAAAAAACGTACACATATAGGTAGAAATGTAGTGTTAGTTTTTAGGAATAATCTATGAAGAGGTTATTTCTTTAAACATAATCACAAGCGGAAAATCATTGTGTAGAAAATATAAACTCTCTCTCTATATATAAAAAAATTTGGCAGAGTTTGGGTGTAAAAATATTTTTCTCCGATTAAAAAAAATGAAGACCCAAGGACTTGTATTTATAGAGATATAAGGTGTGAGCTGATTGGTGGAATATAGAAGCACATGGACTATGCCAAAACAACTTGGGCCGTAGATAAAAATATATCTGATTGTCATTAAAGAAACATAAAGTAACCGCTTAAAAGAATGACGCGTGTTATGCCAACCGAAATTCACTAACAAATAAAATGTGATCTTTGATTTTGAAAAATGAAGACGTTTTAGAAGAAAATAAAAATTAGCATTGGTGTAATAATAAATCGTGATCAAATATTGGAAGATTGTTAAAACGATGGTATTTAAATTTTGTTGGAGTCCAGCTGTAAAAAGTTATCATTGTAAAAAAAAATTGGAACGGTGCCGTTTGATTAAGAGATGACTAAGACTTGGTCAGCCCTTGTCAAAATCGTGTAAGGTGAATAGCTAACATGTATAGGTTATCACGCATGACCAAAAAGTGATATGGGTCAAATCGACAACATATAGGGTATATTCACATATGGTCATTAGGCCTGCTAATGCATACGATCTATGTTCAAATTGTGAACAAGCTAAAGTTCATAAGGTCTGATCTACGACATCACATTTCAATGGAAACAAAACACACATTATATAAATGATATAATACACATGGTAAAAATCGCTAGCAACACACACACACACACACACTATGATAATATCTATATCAGTTAACATATTAATTAACAAACTGAGATTATCAAAATAACACATCACATATATAATTGATTAAAATAAATTTAAAAGATATTAAAACATCCAAATTAATGATGAGATATTTTTTTTAAATAAAGAAAACACAAAATCATAAGTCATGATAATATGCAGTGTCATGCAATGTGTCCTATGCAAAAATAAAATCCTATGAGCCATAGATAGGTGTGATACTACCTGAGTATGTCTGGATTCTTAATTTGATGTAGTCTTGAGTAAGAAGCTTGGAGAGCTTGGACTGAGCCTCTAAACACGACATATTTATACAAAAAATCTTGTCAAAATTTAAGTCTAACTAGTTGAAGGTCTATATAGCTACATCACATAAAACAAACCCTAGGAGTGCTCTATATAGGTACCTTCAATCTTACCATTAGATTAATTTTGAGAAAACCCTTGAGTACATCAAATGATATACTAAGGTAAAAAAAAATTCCTAGAATTTCCCTATACATAAATGTTTTGATCCACCCACGCATCCTAGAAAAGAAAAGACTCAAGTCATGACGACCGACGAGAAAACCAGCAAAAATAGATACATTTCTGCCGAGAAATCAAGTTTGCAGCATTTTCTCTACCAAGTTATTAAAATGCAAAAATAAATGTGCGGGAGAGAATAAGACAAGATACTATGCATGAAATAATATAAACACATTAAACAGGAATATTTACTCAACTCTCCCCTATTTTGACTAAATTAGACAATGGTAGGAGATAATAATGAACGTTTATAAACTGCAAAATAAATGTCTCTTATATTAAACATGATTTTAAGAGATACCGTTATTAGTAGATATACTTATCCTAAAGCCTCAGAGATCTAGTAATCAGGATGCAAAATAAACCCAAGCTAGTTTTCAAGTATAATATCTCCAATCATATGGGGAAGTTATTTCTAAATAAGATTTTATCGAACAAAACCGAAAGTATATTAGAAAGTTAAAACTCAAAGGCAATAGTTGGAACTACACTAATTCGTTTCGGATTTTTTGGATCACTAAGATGGTGTGGATGGCCATTAGTCACACAATACTCAATAACTCCAGTTTTATTAAACTCACCTCCCTAATCATTGAATAAATCTAAGGGTTTGGTGGTGTTTAAGTCCTAAACCTTCTCGTGAGGAGACTTAGTAATTTCCTTATCTTGGCTTACGTCACAAACATTAGTTGGGCATTTCTTCAATTTTAAAAAATCTATTTGAGGTCTTAAATCTCAAGTCCTAATCCAAATAGGCAAAGTTTGTAAAGGTTTTTGTGCCTTTTGGAATCTAGGATATAATCTTTCTTTAGAAAATATTTTCTTATTGATATGAGGCCTAGACTTATTGAAGAAATGATTCCAATAATTATTAGTGCACTGCTTAGGAAATTTTGTAAATCGCTTCACTTTCTGGTTAAGCCCTTTAAAATGAGTACCTTTCATTCTCAGCTTTGGTGACGAAAAACATAAAAAAAAATTGCCATAACAATTAATAGCAGGTTGTTTAACATAACTAACAGGCTTTCTAGACTTATAGCCACTTAAGTCATGTTACTCCTATTAGGGGGTGGAATGTACTTGGGAGAGGCAACATACATTACAGGACGATAATTGACAACAAAACCAGTTTTAGAAGCACTTTCATTCAAAATCTATTTTCCTTTATCAAGTGTGGAACTACTCAGATTTAGTTTAACTTGGGTACTATCCCTAACAAATATAGTAGGTCTAATACAAGGATTGTTTTGAAATTTTTCTTCATAACCAAGTCCTTTTGAATTAAAATCATATTTCTAAGAGTTAAAAAGTTAATCCAAATCAAAATCTTCTTTCAATTTTTCTCAGTCTATTTCGCTAATCCTTTTAAAAACATCAACACACATTTCTTTAGATTTTCAAGATCAACCAATGCGGCCTTATATTTTTGTTCAAAATTAGTAACATTTTCGTTAACATCAGAGATTTCATTTTCAAAATCAGTTTTTTGTTTTTCAAAATCACTTCTTCTTTTTCAAAAATTGATTTGATACCAGTTATCTCCTTCTCAGTTTGCTTAACTATCCCATATTTATTTTCTAAGGACTAACTAAGAGATTTAACCAAATTCAATAATTCTTATGTATTTTGCAATATCCTAAAATATAGTTCTGAGTAATCATCATATCCAACAAAATTTTCATTATCCTCAGTGTCCGTGTGGGAAGTGTTGATATCATCAGATTTAGTACAATACACACATAACATGTTTTGCATCAAACGGAGCAGTCAACTCAAGCATCGAATGTTGTCTAGCTAATAAAGATTTAATAGCATCAATGAAATCAAGTACTTCATCAAATTCACATTCATCTTCGAAATCAGTCATTCCTGCTAAGTACACCTCTCCACAACAGTCATACACTTCTCCTAAAAATGAAAGGAAATTTGATTCGGAATCTCCTTGGTCATCTTCGGATTCAGAATAAGAAGATTCATCCCAAGCTATAGTTATGTGAGACTTTTATTTCTGAGAATGCTTGGACTTGGGCTTAGACCTACACTTAACAATGAAGTGATGGAGTTTCCCACTATTGTGACAAACTAATTTAGATTTATCAGTCTTACCACTTCTACTATCATAATCAGAAGTTTGCTTCCAATTTCTATTATTGTACCAGATGGACTAACTTGATTGATTATTCACTTGCATACGTCTTTTAGCAACAACATTTCTGTGCTTCAAAATTTTCTTAAATTGTGAAGACATAACAACAAGTTGATTGTCAATCTCATCTATTTCATACGACTTCACATCAGATTAATTATCTGACTCAGATTGTGGTTTAACTACCTTATACTTATGTTTATCAAGACAGGAAGTTTTATAATCAACTTTAGAAGAATTGTTCAAATCATTCTTGGCATAAGATGTAAGAGTCTTCCTAAAGGCCGATTCAAGTTTCATAGTTTTCAATTTCGACATTAGCAGATCTAGTGTGAGAGATGGATCATTAATATATTCAATGATGTAACATTTATGGTCAACTATAGGGGCAAGGGACCTTAAAATTTTAGCACACACTTCTTTATCAGAATATTCAATACCATTTGCATGTAGTTGGGTAATTATATCATTTAAACATATATAAAAGTTATCAAATGGTTTGTTATCTGTTATTACTAACATATTGTATTGTGGAACCAATATTTACGTTTTACATTCCTTTTCCCTAGAGTCACCCTCATGTGTTATTACTAAAGTTCTCCAAGCATCTTTATTAGTAGTGCAATGACATATACATTTCAATTCAATATAACTTACACTCATGAAAATCACATTTTTTCCTTATTATTGAAATTGCTTATCATTTTCTAATCAGCACTTAAATCAGATGTTCTAAGTTTTCTAAAAATAGTGCTACCTTCTACTATGGAAGATGTGGGGTGCGTATAACCATTTTCAATTAAATCCCAAACTTCATATCCTAATGTGCCTCGAATAAATTCAATCATTATAATTTTCCAGTATGAAAATTTTGTGCCACCGAAAATCGGAGGCCTACTGAAATTTCCAAACCTAAGCAACTGACCTTAATCGTCAATGAAAACAAGGTAAATAGAGTTTAGTAAGAGTTTATAAAATAGGTATTTTGTAAAGTGTAGCTCTGATACCACTAAAGAGAGCGACTATAGTGCAATAGACTAATATGCAAAAGTAAATTATTGCCAAAAAAACCCAAGTTACCTACGAGTTTTACAGATTATTAAGAGGGGACCAATTTAAACTTTTCTTAAATTGATAACTAAACTTCAAACTTATTTGAGTTTGGAAAGTTATTAAAAGTCCTAATTATTATCTTTAATTAAACTAGATGATTAAGAAGATAATAATCAATTCAGTTTATTTAGGTGTTTTCTATACTTTAATCCTACTTTTTTGAGTTAAGTGATTAAGGCGGAAATTAAAGCACGCGTTGTTTATTTTACGTCGTAAAAACCCTTCTCTGGGAAAAACAATGGACCCTCTATGGTCACCTAGTCTATTAAGTCCACTAAAACAAAATAAAAAAGGAACGATTCACAAACATGCAACAACACTCGAAGCAAGATAAATCAGAACACGATATCACCTATCTTGGCCAAGCTTCTCTTTGCTCTGGTTTCTCTTTCGCAATTATCCTCACTATCCATATCTGGTCCACTTTGTTTTCTTCACGTCTGAACCTCCTCTGTAGTTTCCTAAGCGCAGGTTGGGTCAGTTCCTATTGATTCTTAATAGTGACTTCTGGTAGTGCAGTGCTTTTATGATGTTTCCTATTCTATATGAATGGCTCACCCTTAATGTTACAACCCTAATGATAATGCAACAAGTATTTGATATCCTAGATATCAGTAGCAAATCTTATCTTCTTTCTTTTTTTGTTTAAATCAAGCTATCTGATTTAACACACAACAAACTTTCTTTTTAAAATCAAAACAATCAGATTTGATTCTTGATGTGTACATAATAATCAGTGTCTATGTGAATAGTGATGCTTTGAGACAGAATGTTGTGTCACAAATATATTCAAATAAGACAATCACAATCAAGAACGCAAATATTCAAATAAGACAATCATAATATTTGACTATTGTATAGAGAAAATTAAACCCGAGTCAAAATGACAAAAATATTTTAAATGTTGTTTAGATTAAAGCAAGATTAATCTAACAAGATAATATGCGAGTTCTTAACAATTCTGATTTAAAGTACTTTGTTTGAAGTCAAAAAAGATTTAAGAAAAATAAGGAGAGACAATATTAGTTTCTAACAATTTCGGTCCTTAAGGAGATTAGGTTTAACTTTCTAAAACTCTTATAGTTCAAACCTTATTTTAACAAAACCTTTTTATACGTGATTTGAAACAACACGTTTTAATCAAGAATGAACTTAGAAACAAGGTTGATAAATCAGAATACACACAACCGTGATTTAAGTGTGCAATATTGTTCAAACTTGCACACCAAAATTGATCTAAGAGAATAAAACAGATTTGTACATTTAGTGTGACAAGTCGTGTGTTAAATGTGTAACTAGGAACAAATATAAAACATGCAATACGTATTATCATGGATCTAGACAATTATGTGATTTAAAATAACACGTTTTAATCAAGAATGAACTTAGAAACAAGGTTAATAAATCAAAATACACACAATAGTGATTTGAGTGTGCAATATTGTTTAAACTTACACACCAAAATAAGTTTAAGAGAACAAAACAAATTTGTACATTTATTGTGACAAGTCATGTGCAATTTGTGTAACTAGGCACAAATATAAAACAGGTAGCAAGTATTATCACTGATCTAAACAAATATATCTAACACAAGTATGTGAATTAATGTGTGGAGTGGTTCTCACAAAAATAGCCAAATACCTTCAATCCTTTGAGGGATTTTCTTGATATACAATGGCTATGTGAGATGCAACAAAGTATATAAAGAATATAGATAGAAAATATCAAGTATTCACAGAAGATCTAGAAATCAGATCCAAATACACTAGAGGAGAGATATTTTACTATTACACGGATATTCGCAAAAATCAGTAGTGAAAAATAGGTTGGGTTCGTTTTGATAAAAAAATTTAAGAATACATATGAACCCTATTAGAGTTTAAAACAATTTTGAAAAGATATCAAAAATGTTTTTCAAAAAAGCATACACACATAGGTAGAAATGTAGTGTTAGTTTTTAACAATAATAAGAGATTATTTTTTCAAACATAAACACAAGTGCAAAATCATTGTGTAGAAAATATAAGCTCTCTCCATATATATCAAATTTGGCAGAGTTTTTCTCAGATTAAAAAAGAATGAAGAACTAAAGACTCGTAATTATAGAGATATAAGTGTGAGATGATTGATTCAATAGAGAAGCATATAGATTGTGCCAAAACAACTTGGGCATACATAAAAATAGATCTTATGGTCACTAAAGAAACACAAAGTAACCGCTTAAAAGAATGATGCATGTTATGCCAGCTGGAATCCATTAATAGATAGAACGTGATCTTCGACTTTGAAAAATGAAGACGTTTTAGAAGAAAATAAAAACCAGCTTTGGTTTAATCGAAAACTGTGGGCGGTGTAAATGGTTTTGGAAAAAATCATTACTATCAAATACTCGAAGACTGTTAAAACGACAGAGTTTAAATTTTGTTTGACGTCAGCTGTAAAAAGATACCATAGTAAAAAAATTGGAGCGGTACCGTTTGACTAAGAGATGTCTACGACTTGATCAACCCTTGTCAAAATTGTGTAAGGTGAATAGATAAGGGGTATAGGATATCACGTATGCCCCAAAACTGATATGGGTCAAATCGTCAACATATAGAGTGTTCACCTATGGTCATTAAGCTTGATAATGCATATAACCTATGGTCAAATCGTGAAGAAGATAAAGTCCATAAGATCTGATCTACCACATCACATTTTAATGGCAACAAAGCACACATTATATAAACAATATAATACACATGGTCAAATCTCTAGCAGGAATCGAGTACTGCTATAAAACTTAGCTATATATATATATATATATATATATATACACACCATGATAATATCTATATCAGTTTACATATTAATTAACAAACTGACATTATCAAAATAACGCATCACATATGTTACACCCCGCCTAATGAAATACCGAGGATCAGTCCTTTATTAAATTATAATCAAGGTGAACGGTTGGTTCATTCTTAGCATCACTGTCACAAAATAAACTTTCCAATTTAAACATCCTAAATAATTAAGCTAAGTGTCAAAACCATTTAAAACATTATTTCCATTTTATTAAATCTGATTATGAAAACCTTTAATAAGTAACAGTTTAAGAATCACATAATTATTAAGACTGGAAATAAATACCCATGAATTTAACCATTCAGATAAACCAATACCAACTTTCGAACCACAAAGGAAAACGATCCTGACAGTAATCAAATCCGAAAGAGTAAAAATACTAAAGATAAATGAACATAATCTCTGAAAAATCCAACAGAATAAGGAAACGGGCGACACATGCCCAACTAATTAGAACTGTAATAAGAGTGGAATCAACAACGAGGTCGTCTAAGCAAATGGCCTGCAACTCCCACATAAGCTGCAACACGTACAGTCCAAAGAACCTAAGCATGACGCCCATGTGGCTGGGCACCTGTAATATATACATATATATATACAAGAGAGAAAAGATGACAAGAGACGGGTCAGAGCCCGATTGTAAAACAATTTAAATTTATTTTAGCAAGTATTTAAAATGTTTATCGGCTAATGCAACAATCATGGAAGTATGCGACACTCTCTTGAGAAATTCTCACCTCTCACCTAGTGTGCACGCCTACCGCACTATTAACCCTGAAAGCTCATTTTAATGTAAATATCCCATAAGGTTTCATGTTGACAATTTCTATGGCTAAGATAATTATTTTATGAGAATAAGGTTCGCACAGCTATCTCATTTCATTTGAAAAATATACCAGTTTTGTCACAAGATTTCCAAACATTTATATTAAAGTCGGAGTATTGATTCGTTACTGAACTACTTTTTATACACAGCTTAAAGTTCCCAGTTTCATGTCTATATATATATATATATATATATTAAATCATTCATATAATATATATATACTATTGGCACCCCGCATAAATTTTATGGTGCTGGCATACTCTGCTATCAAGTCCTCGTATCACTCGTACTAAGGAAAATACGAGTTCGGAATCACTCTCGAACTATATTAATACAAAACGCATACAAATGGAGGCGAAGCAAAGTTCCAAGTCACTAAGAGGTCATCACATACCCTTACGTCTCTTAGGACCGCCTGACTATCAATCAGATAGCCTGTACCAAGGATTTCTATGTTCTAGGGTACAAGTCAAAATCCACCATAAAGGTCCCATCGAGATAAGACTGTCCCGTCTCAGTAACCTCCGTGATAGCAAGTAGCCCGGGCATGATTTTTCACATATATAATATATGCACAAACACACAGTCATATATATATATATATATATATAATACTATCCACATTTCTAAATTAGGTACACCCACGACCCATAATTATGATTATTCGTTCTTAGTACACTTTACTCGATTATCCCCTATAACAGACTCGTCCTTTTTATTCTTATTTATAGGATATTCCAAACTTACTTCTTTTCTCTCAAAGTGTTCTATCTCCCTAAGTATAATTTCAGTTGGTACTTTCACTTACTCTCAAGGCTAACTTCCTTATGAGTCTCAATCGTTTATTTCAACTTTCGCATAATTTCATAAAAAATCACTCCCCGTTAACCCTTAAATTCATATTACATTAAGTACACTTATGGGTGTTTACTAAAACCCTACTGGTCGTATTTATGTCCCAAAATGTTCTAAGAATGATGCTCAAGGGTAACCACGCATATTAACCGAAATAAGTTATAAGAAGAGGAATATGCAGTTTTCCAGGAGGGGTTGATCAATCGATGGGAGGGGGTCGATCGATCGATGTTCTTGGGTCGATCGATCGATCAAAATGTTATGGCAAAACTGGAGAAACCCAGTTACGAGAATCCTCCTCCAACCTCCACCAAATCACCATTTTTAATTCCTAAACTCCCAATAATGATACTACCAGTACTATATACCCAAATACATAATTTTCTACGTAAAACATGTGGGTTTTCATCAAGTATAACAATTTAAAAGGTAAAAATCTACATAAACCTCAGGAACCCTAATCTTTTCTTTAAGTTTCAATTCTTTCAATTCTTTTTCCATATTTTCTACTTCTAAAACCATGAAATTTCGTGGTATATCCTGTAAATGTGGATTGGATGCCCAGAATATGATTATTACCTCTACAACAAGCGAATTCTAATCTCCAAATTACACTTTCTTTCATAAAACTAGTACTAATCAACCCTAGACTAACATAATTGAGGCATCAGCTAAAAATAAAGCAAGATAGATACCTGCCTGGAAATTTTGTTTATGATTTGTGGGAGAAAGTGGTGTGGTTGTGTTCCCTGTCACGCGATCTACGATTTGGCAGTGGTGGCGGTGTAAACAGTGAAGTTTTTGGCTTTGAACTCCTTGGAAAGCTTTCCCACTTCTTCTCCAATGGTCGTTCTTTGGTTTTGCTTTTGTTAACCTTAGACAAAGACTCCTATAATCTGATATAACCTTGGGAAATTAGTGGGTTTAATTGCCCAAAAATACGAAATGTCCAAAACGCCATCTCGTGATGTTAATTAGGCCTAAAAACGCTCCAAAACCCAAACTAAACCCCAGGGTACATTATTATGACTATCTCGACCCTTCTGGATCCATTGCCGCACTCAAAATGACCATACGGGCGACTTATAATTTATTCACTTTTAATAATACTAATTTAATCCCGACATAACACAGGAACGCCCTGATTAAATTTCCACAATTATCAAATTATATACTCGTGATAATTTTAATAAATTCGATTATACATATTAATTTATCCAATAAGTAATATTCAACAAAATCCCAATAATTGCTAACTCTTATTGCGTTAGTAAATATTTAAAATAATTTCCGGATTAATACTAAATTAATATCCCAAATTAAATTTAACAAATCCCCAAATTTAAAAGTCATAACAATACGGGGTATTACACACTTCCCCCCTAATAACGAAATTTTGTCCCGAAATTCAGAAAATAAGGCATACCTGGTAAAAATAACTCTGGGTATTTCTCTCACATGTCTGCCTCACGCTCCTAAGTGGATTCCTCCACGTTATGATGCTCCCACTGGACCCGTACAAGTGGAACTATCTTCGACCTCAATCTCCTTCCACTATGGTATAGGATAGCTAATGGTCTCTCCTTGTAAGAGTTGTCGGGCCGTAAGTCAATCTCCTCTATCGCGATGTGGGTGTGGGCGATATCATCCCGAAGGTATCGTCTCAACGACGAAATGTGGAATACATCGTGTATACGTTGCAAGTGCTCTGGCAGCCCCAATCTGTATGCTACTGGCCCAATCCTCTCTATAATGGGAAATGGTCCCACGTACCTTGGGGCCAAATTCCCCTTCTTCCCAAATCTCATCGCTCCTCTCATAGGAGACACGCGCAGTAATACTTTCTCCCCCACATTAAATTCTCGAAAAGACCTGTTTGCATCGGCATAGTTTTTATGCCTGTCTTGGGTTACCCGAATGCGACTCCTAATAAGCTCAATCCTAGCCGAGGTTTCCTGAATTACCTATGGTTCGGGCAACTTGTTGTCCCCCACCTCTAGCCAACAACTTGGAGAACGACAAGGCCTTCCATACAATGCCTCAAATGGAGCCATGCCGATCGTGAACTGATTGGAGTTATTGTAAGCAAACTCCACCAGTGGAAGATGCGGCTCCCATCCTCCTCCAAAATCAAGGACACACATGCATAGCATATCTTCCAATATCTGATTGCTACGCTCTGTTTGTCCATCCGTCTATAGGTGATAAGCTGAACTCAATCTCAACTCTGTACCCATGGCCTCCTGAAAGATCTCCCCAAAACGCGATGCGAAAATCTTGTCTCTATCCGACATACTATTCAGGGGCACCCCTTGTAGCCTAACAATCTCGACAATGAACAACTGAGCATACTGGCCCATGGTATAGTCTATCCATACTGGCAGAAAATGATCCACCTTGGTCAAACGGTCCACGATCACCCAGATGGAGTCGTGACCCCACTGTGATGTAGGCAGCCCAGTAATAAAGTCCATGGAAATACTCTCCCACTTTCACGTGGGTATCTCCAATGGCTGAAGCAACCCTGACGGTCTCTGGTGGTCTACCTTTACCATGTGGCAAGTAGAACACTTGGACACAAACTCAGAAATGTCCTTCTTCATCCCACTCCATCAGTATTGCCATCTCATATCATGGTACATCTTATCTCCTTCGGGATGTACCATAAATATGGACCCCTGAGACTGTGTCATCACTGCATGATGTAAGTCATCTCCTTCTGGAACTACCAAACTCCCATTAAATCGTAAACCTCCATCGGAACTTATTTAATAGGACTCAGCGCCCTCAGCTAAGAGCCGTATAATCTTCTCCTGACAAAATGAGTTCGCTGGTTGTGCCTGTATCGCCCTCGTAACAATGTCGGGTGTGACTATCATAACAGATATAAAGGAATGGGCTACCGCGTCCTGGTGACCCAACTCTTTCCACTTCACTTTCCAGACACCTGCTACATCACCTACCGGTCTACGGCTCAAAGCATTAGCAACCACGTTGGACTTTCTCAGATGATACTGAATTTTGAACTGGTAGTCTTTCACAAACTCTAACCATCTGCGCTGACGCATATTCAGCTCTCACTGAGTGAACAGGTACTGCAGTGACTTGTGATTTGTTAACAAGAGAAACTTCTCCCCCAATAGATAATGTCTCCATATTCTCAATGCAAAAATGACCGCTGCTAGCTGTAGGTCATGGGTGGGGTAATTTATTTCGTGCGGCTTAAGCTTGCGGGAGGCAAAAGCTATAGCCTTCTCCTCCTGCTGAAGTACTCCCCCGAGTCTCCATAAAGAAGCGTCAGTGTAAACCAGATACTCCATGCTAGGCTTGGGTAAAGTAAGAACTGGTGCTGAAGTCAGCTTATCTTTCAGCTCATCGAAAGCCAATTGACAAGCATCGTCCCAAACATACGATACCCCCTTGTGAGTTAGATTCGTCAATGGACCTTTTATATTTGAGAAAGCTCGGATGAATCTCCTATAGTACCCGGCTAACCCTAAGAAACAATGCACTTCCATCGGCGTTGTGGGCTGTCCCCACTCCCTCACTGCCGACACTTTGCTCGGGTCAACCGATATCTCCAATTCTGACACAATATGCCCTAAAACCTGCACCTCCCGTAACCCGAATCTACACTTCTCGTACTTAGCATACAACTGATGCTCTCATAGAGTATGAAGAACCCTCCTTCAGTGCTCAGCATGTTCATCCTCAGTGTGTGAATATATCAGGATATCATCTATGAAGACGATGACAAACTGATCAAAGAACTCTCTGAACACTCGGTTCATCAAGTCCATGAAAATGACTGGAGCATTTGTCAGCCCAAATGACATGACTCGGAACTCGTAGGACCCATATCTCGTCAAGAAAGCAGTCTTTGACACATCCTTCTCCCTAATCCGTAGTTGATGGTATCATGAACACAAATCTATGTTCGAAAAAAAGGTTTCTCCTCGTAGTTGGTCGAATAGGTCATCGATTCGAGGCAACGAATATTTATTCCGTATCGTGACCTTGTTCAGCTCCCGATAATCCACGCATAACCTTAGTGAACCATCTCTCTTCTTCTCAAACAAAACTGGAGTGCCCTAAGGTGAGGTGCTCCTACGAATGAAGCCTTGACCTAACAGTTGCTCTATCTGATCCCATAACTCCCTCATTTCCACTGGAGCCATACGCTATGGAGCACGTGCTATCGGTCGAGTATCTGGAATTAAGTCTATGACAAAATTTATCTCTCGATTAGGGGTAGGCCCGGTATCTTCTAAAATACATCAAAATACTCACGAACGGCTGGGATTGAATCTAAGGGAATCATGACCTCCTTAGAGGTATCCTCCTCTATTAATACAAATGAGGGGAAGAGTCTCCCTCTGGGCGAGGCATCGCCACTGAAAACATCTCTTGCCCCGGAATGGCAAAGATAATACTCCCACCGAAATAATCTATCATGGCTCTGTATGCGGCAAGCCAGTCCATGCCAATAATAACATCGTGCTCATGCATCTCTAAGACTAATATGTCTGTTGTTAAAATTAAGCTACCAATATCTACTCCCACACCCCGGTATATAAGGAAAATCAATGACCCATTCCCTAGTAGTGAGTCTACGCATGTCACAGTGCTCTCTGCTGTGGTTAATAATCCTAAGGCCTTTGCAAAGTGAGCAGTTATAAAATAGTGTGTTTCCCCAGTATCAAATAAAAATCGACCCATAGTATCATGGATAGGAAACTTACCCTCAATCGAGGGTGGTTCCTGAGGAGCTACCGCCTGGTGGACATTGTAGACACGTCCGTACTACAACTGCCCCTACTGTACTGGAGCTATTGGGATGGCTGGTAGGGCTGGTACCTGAGATGGCGCTGGGAGGGCATCTGGAAAGAGTGACCTCTTTGGCTCATTACGGGAACCCTGCTGTCGTGGGGCCCTATCCCCCTTTGGACAATCCTGGCGCCTATGGCCATTCTTACCATATCTGAAACATCAGCCCCTAAAGTTACCTCCCCTCTGTCCCTACTGACCACGACCCTGTTGGCCGTTACCACCCCCGCCGTTGGCCCTGTTAAAAACAATATTGGCCCTGATGGCCCTGCTACTGCCCCTGCTACTGACGGTGTTGGCCCTGCTGATTAGACTGTCCCTGCCTAAATCCCCCAAATCCCTGTCTGGAGTCACCTAATCGGAACCTCTTGGCGGGGTCCCCTGATGGGAACTCTACTCACCGTGACGAGTCTGCCCCTGGGCTGTTGGTGTCCCACCAGTACTATTGCCACCTGCCCTACCCTGCTGACTGGACTCTCCTGCTCGTTTGCTTCCCTGCAGATGGAAGTGGTGATCCTGACAGTGTAACAACGCAGCTTTGAGTACATCCGTGTAGGTACTCAGTGATAGATTGCCTATGAGATGATGGTGGATCCTCCAGGCCAGTCCATCAACAAACAGAAGTATCTTCTTCCCCTCTGTGGGTGCCTCATCTGGCACTATAGTGAGAAGTCTAGTAAACTCCTCCTCATACTCAGCAACATTAATATTCTCCTGTTTCAGATTCAGTAACTTTCGCCTCTCTCAGTCTGTACGGCGGATGGAAAGTAATTGAAGTCAAACCGCGCCCAAAATGACTGAATCGTGATGATACCCCTCTCCTCCAAGGTGGTGGTGGACTCCCACCACTGCAAACCGGACCCCACTAGCTTAAAAGAAGCCAACAGTTGTCTATGTACGTCCGTGCACTCATACATACGCAGACGCCTCTGGATATCTTTCTTCCATTGGCAGGAAACTATGATATCCGAACTACACGAGAACTCCGGGGGATGCGCCTTCTGAAAGGAATCCATAACCCGCTCCCATACATAAGGAACTTATGTTTGTACTGGCGCCACTGTCTGAATCTGGGATGGAGCCTGTTGTACTACCGTCAATGCGGCATTCACCGCCTGAGCAACAACAGGGGCTACCTTGGTTGCGTTTATCATCCCCTGAGTCGGAGTTGTTGGTTGCTCGGCCTAGGCATTTCTGTCTCGGGGTGCACGTCTCAGAGGCATCTGAAACGAGAAGGAAGTTTATTAGTTTACAGTTATTATCAAATCTTCGAATAGCTGAAGACATAAGTGTAAATAAAATAATACAACAGTCCTACAAATAGGGCTTTATATCAAGAACGCTAAGCTGGAAGCGAAATAAGCCGTACAGATCCTAAAGGACACTAGAACCTGATGCTCTGATACCACCTGTGACACCCCTCCTAATTAAATATCGGTTGATCAGTCCTTTATTAAATTATAATCAAGGTGAACGGTTGGTTCATTCTTAGCATCACTGCCGCAAATAAACTTTCCAATTTAAATGCCCTAAATAATTAAGCTAAGTGTCAAAACCATTTAAAACATTATTTCCATTTTATTAAATCTGATTATGAAAAACTTTAATAAGTAACAGTTTAAGAATCTAGCAATTATTAAGACTGGAAATAAACACCCATGAATTTAACCATTCAGATAAACCAATACCAACTTTCAAACCACAAAGGAAAACCATCATGACAGTAATCAAATCCCAAAGAGTAAAAATACTAAAGATAAATGAACCTAATCTCTGGCAAATCCAACGGAATAAGGAAATGGGCGACACATGCCCTAACTAATAAGAACTCAAAGTAGGAGTAGAATCAACAACAAGGTCGTCTAAGCAATGGCCTGCAACTCCCACATAAGCTGCAGCGCGTCCAGTCTAAAGAACCTAAGCATGACGCCCCTGTGGCTGGGCACCTGTAATATATACATATATATATACAAGAGAGAAAAGATGACAAGAGACGGGTCAGATCCCGATTGTAAAACAGTTTAAATTTAGTTTAGCAAGTATTTAAAATGCTTACCGGCTAATGTAATAATCATGTTAGTATGCGACACTCTCTTGAGAAATTCTCACCTCTCACCTAGTGTGCATGCCTACCGCACTATTAACCCCGAAAGTTCATTTTAATGTAAATCTCCCATAAGGTTTCATGTTGACAATTTCTATGGCTAAGATAATTATTTTCTGAGAATAAGGTTCGCACTGCTATCTCATTTCATTTGAAAAATAGACCAGTTTTGTGATTTCCAAACATTTATATTAAAGTCGGAGTATTGATTCGTTACTGAACTACTTTTTATACACATATGAAAGTTCCCAGTTTCATGTCTATATATATATATATATATATATATATATATATATATATATACATATATTAAATCACTCAAATAATATATATACTATCGGCACCCCGCATAAACTTTATGGTGCTGACATACTCTGCTATCAAGTCCCCGTATCACCCGTACTAAGGAAAATACTAGTTCGGAATTACTCTCGAACTATATTAATACAAAACGTATACAAATGGAGGCGAAGCATAGTTCCAAGTCACTAAGAGGTCATCACATACCCTCACGTCTCTTAGGACCGCCTGACTATCAATCAGATAGCCTGTACCAAGGATTTCTATCTTCTAGGGTACAAGTCAATATCCCCCATAAAGGTCCCATTGAGGTAAGACCGTCCCGACGCGGTAACCTCCGTGATAGCAAGTAGCGCGGGCATGATTTTTCACATATATAATATATGCACAAACACACAGTCATATATATATATATATATATATATATATATATATATATCAATCCACATTTCTAAATTAGGTACACCCACGACCCATAATTATGATTATTCGTTCTTAGTACACTTTACTCGATTATCCCGTATAACGGACTCGTCATTTTTATTCTTATTTCTAGGATATTCCAAACTTACTTCTTTTCTCTTGAAGTGTTTTATCTCCCTAAGTATAATTTCAGTTGGTACTCTCACTTACTCTCTAGGCTAACTTCCTTATGAGTCTCAATCGTTTATTTGAACGTTCGCATAATTTCATAAAAAATCACTCCCCGTTAACCCTTAAATTCATATAACATTAAGTACACTTATGGGCGTTTACTAAAACCCTACTGGTCCTATTTATGTCCCAAAATGTTCTAACAATGATGCTCAAGGGTAACCATGCATATTAACCGGAATAAGTTATAAGAAGAGGAATATGAAGTTTTCCAGGAAGGGTCGATCAATCGATGGGAGGGGGTCGATCGATCGATGTTTTTGGGTCCATCGATCGATGTTTTTGGGTCGATCAATCGATCAAGATCTTATGGCAAAACTGGAGAAACCCAGTTACGGGAATCCTCCTCCAACCTCCACCAAATCACCATTTTAACTCCTAAACTCCCATATAATGATACTACCAGTACTATATACCTAAATACATAATTTTCTACGTAAAACATGTGGGTTTTCATCAGGTATAACAATTTAAAAGGCAAAATCTACATAAACCTCAAGAACCCTTATCTTTTCTTTAAGTTTCAGTTCTTTCAATTCTTTTTCCATATTTTCTACTTCTAAAACCATGAAATTTCTTGGTATATCCTGTACATGTGGATTGGATGCCCAGAATATGATTATTACCTCTACAACATGCGAATTTTAATCTCCAAATTACACTTTCTTTCATAAAACTAGTACTAATCAACCCTAGACTAACATAATTGAGGTATCAACTAAAAATAAAGCAAGATAGATAATTGTCTGGAAATTTTGTTTCTGATTTGTGGGAGAAAGTGGTGTGGTTGTGTTCCCCCTCGCGCGATCTATGATTTGGCGGTGGTGGCGGTGTAAACGGTGGTGTTTTTGGCTTTGAACTCCTTGGAAAGCTTTCCCACTTCTTCTCCAATGGTCGTTCTTTGGTTTTGCTTTTGTTAACCCTAGATGAAGACTCCTAGAAGCTGATATAACCCTGGGAAATTCGTGGGTTTAATTGCCCAAAAATACGAAATGTCCAAAACGCCCTCCCGAGATGTTAATTAGGCCTAAAAACGCCTCGAGACCCAAACTAAACCCCTGGGTACATTATTTTGACTATCTCGACCCTTCCGGACCCATTGGCGCACTCGAAATGACCATACGGGAAACTTATAATTTATTCACTTTTAATAAAACTAATTTAATCTCTACACAACACAGGCGCGTCCCGATTAAATTTTCACAATTATCAAATTATATACTCGTGATAATTTTAATAAATTCGATTATACATATTACTTTATCCATTAAGTAATATGATAATCACCCAAAATTGTACAATTTATACCCCGAATAGACGTATCTTTGTTGCTAATTCTCGACAATATGGGTCTTATGTGCTTAATTATTAATTATGCAGGCCGAATGTACGTTGTGGTGTTCAAACGTGTATTTTAAGGCAATATTGATTTTAATGGAGCTAATACCATTGTCTCGTACCCTAACCTACCCTAAACATGTCCCTAAACCGTCACCCAAGGCCCGTGTGTGTTGGTTTGATCCCTTTTTATTTTATTTTAATTTTTTTAGATTTTTATTTAGTGTCGTTTTATTTTTTAGATTTTATTTTATAATTATTTAGAATTTGTAGGTTTTATTTACTATTTTTATATTTTATTTTTATTTTATCTTTATTTTTTTATTAGTTTTATTTTTTTAGAATTAGTTTTTTTTAGGATTTCATTTATTTTTAAATTTATTAGATTTTATTTTTTTAGGCTTTTATTTTTTAATCTCATAGATTTCTATTTTTATTTTTATTTCTTTTTAGATTTATCTTTTTTATTTTTGTGTCTTTTATTTTATAGGATTTTATATTTTTAAGTAGTTATTAATTAATTTTTTTAGTTATTAGTTTTTATTTTAGTTGTGTTTAGTTGTTTTTATAGTTTATTTAGTGTGTCATGTCTATTTTATTTTACTTTTTTTTTATATTTTAGTTTAATTTTAATTTACTTTTAGTTTATATTTTTTAGGGGGTCCAAATTAAACACACACATAAACACACCCTATACCCACAAACTTATCCTACACTTCACTTATCCTCACTCACACCCACATACTCTTACATCCAAACACACCTAACTAACTCCCTCACCCTCACCTACACTACTCTACACCCTCACCCACACTAACACCCCACTTCATCTTCAACCTACAACACACCCACCTCTTTCTCTCTCATCCATTCATTAAATCCAATGTTCTAAAAAATCCGCCTAGACTCCGCCTAGGCACGTCTAGACTTAACGCTTAGGAGAAACGCTCCCCCATAAGTTTTTCACGCCTTATTCTTGGTAAAACCTTAAGGCGCACTTTTTTCTAAAAATAACAATGATTTAGTGAAACGATATTGCCTTTTAAAGATTTTTTACTAACCGGACTATTATCTCATCCAAAATAATCAAATAGTATTTTAATTTGCATATTTTCAGACATATTTTCATGATATGTTCAATTTTAGTATTTTAATAGCTTTGTTATAGTTAAAAAATATTAAAATATACTAAGAAGGTCTAAACGCATTTCCACGCCCTTTTACCCCTAAGGTCCGCCTAGACTTACAAGACTTAAGACTTCGCCACCACACCTCGATCAAGCGCCGCATTTTTAAGAAACTTGATTAAATCCAACTCCATAATCCACCACCATTAACAAAACTCCAACTCACACTTCAACCACCATCATCTTTCCACCCCACTATACCCATCAACAACCCAACCAAGCTCAATCACCCCCGCCGGGCTTCAAACCTCCGACCATCTCCGGCGTTAAACCAAGCCCTGTCGCCGGACCTCCTGCCCCTCCGATCTGCCATCACCGCCGGCGACCTCCACTTAAACCGCCGAAACCCCTGACTCCGACAGCCCCATGTCCCGACGGCGTTCAAACCCGGCGAAACCGGCGGACTGCCCCTCTCTCTCTCTTCAATCCGACGCCTGCACTTCCGGCCAGCTGCTGAACCTGAAACCCGCCGGCCTCTCTCCCTCACTCCGCGAAACAGCCGCCGGAGCACCCCATCTCCGGCCAAGCACCTTGCTGCGACCCAGGCGTACCCATACCCGGTGACCTTGACCCGATCGAAAACCCATTTCCTCCAGACTCATGTCATTTTCCTTCCCACGATTTTACCTCCTGCTATGTCCCATTCCAAAACCAAAAGCCAAAGGAAATAAACCCACTTTTGTAAAAGGCCCACTTCTCATTTATTCCCTAACCCAAATCGTTTTTCATTACCTGTCAAATTCCAAGCCAAGACCAAACTCTAAAAACCCATGTGCCATAAACCCATTTAACTCCTTTTCCTATTCTACCCCCAATTAACCTCTTCTAACTCAATACCCAAAATTACCCCTCTTTCAAATCAGATTTTTTATTCCTTCTACTATCATTTATTCCCTCACCCATATATCCTCATACCTTACACCCCTCATATGCACATCCTTATTTTACCAATTTAACCCCTTAGCTCCAATTGCATATAAAAGATGACCTCAAGGCCATTTGAAGATCATCTAAGTTTTTAGATAGGAATTCTAGAGAGAGAATTGTAGAGAAAATTATCCTTTGTAAATAATTTTTCCTTTTTTTTATATTTTTTTTAGATATTTGTGAGAAATTAATTGTTGAGTGATTCAAATGAGTGTTTGTATATAATTGAATATTGTGAAAAACTCATTTTGAATGGATGTTGCTCAATTTCAATGGAGGATTAGAGTCCAATTTTGCAAATCAAGGAGACTTGTTTGAAGATTTGTCCTCTTACCCTTCTATTTAATTTGTCAAATTTTATATCATGTTAGGGTAAATCCCCTTTCAAGGGGTGGGGTAAAACCCTTATTTGATATTATTTCATTTTAATTAGTTTAATTACTTGAAAAGTCAATTTGGATGTTAATTTGGATCCCTCACCCTTAAAATTTATGCCTCGAGAGTGGGTAAATAATTTTCGGGAAAAAATCGAAATTCTAATTATAATACCCATTTTAGATTCGAACTAGAAATAAGGGTTTCTTAAGTGGGGTATTATCATTTGAATTTCAACTTTAAATTTAATCTCTAGGATTGACATAAATTTTAATTAATTGATCCTAGCGGGTGATTAATTAAAAGGAGTGTGGATTTATTTTTCTAGAGTTATGGAGTGTTAATTTTAACTTTCTAAAAGATTACTATTCTAATTACATTTGCAACGAGAGTTGGTTTGTAATTTTAATATTAATTTGGGAGAATTCAAATAATTAAATTAATTAATTAGAATAACTTAAATTTGTGGTGTAATCCCACTCCTTGATTGTTCTCACAATTATTTACCTCACTTTATCTTTTATTTTAGTGTTAGACTTTATTTTTCATTTTAGTAATTTTCTAGTTAGTTATTATCATATTACATTTAGTTTAGTTATTAGTTTAAATCTCACCTCACCCTATTGTTTTAATATTAAAAAAGCTAAAAAAAATTAGAAAAAGTGAAAAAGCCCAAAAAGAAAATAAAAAGTGAATTACAATTGAATTTGTTCCATTTGCTTTACTCCCTAGAAAGTGGATTGACGTCCTTACTTACCACTCTACATTTGAGTTTATTATATTTTGTAGGTATTTGAGGATTTTTTACTAACTTGGCTTTCAACAAACAACGAAATACGCAAAGAAGCAAGTTATCATAATATTCAACAAAATCCCAATAATTACTAACTCTTATCGCGTTAGTAAATATTTAAAATAATTTCTGGATTAATATTAAATTAATAACTCAAATTAAATTTAATAAATCCCCAAATTTAAAAGCCATAAAAATACGGGGTATTACAACATATACAATTGTCTAAAACGAATTTAAAAGATATTAAAACGTCCAAATTAATGCTGAGATATTTTTTTTTTAAATAAAGCAAATACAAAATCATAACTCATGATAAAATACAGTGTCGTGCAATGTGTCCTACGCAAAAGTAAAATCCTATGAGCCATAGATATGTGCGATACTACCTGAGTATGGATAGATTTTGAATTTGATGTAGGATTGAGTAGAGAGCTTGGAGAGCTTAGCCTAGGCATCCAGGCACGACATAATTATACAAAAAATCTTATCAAAATTTAAGTCCAACTAGCTGAAGGTCTATATAGCTACATCACATAAAACAAACCCTAGGAGTGCTCTATAAGTACCTTCACTCCTGAGAGGTACTATCCTCCCCGATCATATTGTAGTGTTTATATTGGTTTTCCTTGTCCATGCTCCACCTCAACCATATACACTTTACACTTATCAAAGCGTGGAGTTGCGAGATCGAGATGGAGATTTAATTATCGGTTCGACATGGTTCGATGTGACTTTTCTTGTGGAAGATGTTTGAGGCCATGTCTAGTCACACGATAATGGGTTTGGTTGGTTCGTTCAGAATCGCCAATTTGTTTTATAAAAAACAAATAAAAGATTTAGGTTAGCCCTTTTGAGCTAATCCTAAGTTGGGTTTAAGTCTGCGGCTGATCCAGATATTCTTTTTATGTGGGTTAGAGAACCGATTTATAAGTAGGGAATGTATTAGGCACCCACTTGTTCTTTATGCTTCCTTAATTATATGTTTAGTATCACTCTTAACATTAATTTATTACTTTTTAGTTACTTTTAGAAGTGGTTTAGGGACCTTAGGCTGATAATATCTTAAACGTAGATAGGTGCTTAGGTATGAAATGGTATCAGTGAGCGGAATAGGAACTCCACTTCAATCGATGTAGGTACATAAGGAAGCTTGTGTATGACTTTGCTCTTGTGCATAATAGGTGGCCATTTGTATGTATGTAAATGTGCGATAGAGATCAAATTCTGAGATATTTTGATATTTATTTCGATGTTTGAGGGGAGATAAAAAAGGTAAAATGAGAGATGGATGCTTTTCTTTTGTGATTAAATATCCAGAAAGACGTGATAATTTGATATCTCATTTATTTTGTACGAAGTATATGAGGGATGAGGGCTAATGGTTTTCATTCATTTGAAATATGTACGCTTTAATTTAGTAAAATCATAGTTGTTTCAATGGTTACACTCGCACTTTAGGTAAGTCATAACCATACAAGGCACGAGGCTTACATTTATAGTGGATCGCTTAATCATGAATATAACTCTTTTTCTTTTCACCTCTTAATAGAGAATAATATTTTCAAATGTGTGGATGAATGATCCATCATTCATAGTACGATTGTGTATCGTATGTAGGCTTTTGAGCATTTATACGGGGGTGCACGATAGATCGCGACTTCGAGATATTTTGATATCTCGTTTGTAGTATGTATTAAAGAGGGTGTAAGAAAGGTGATAGGTGATTGCATCTCTGTGAAGAAAATATATCGAGAGACATATTGTTGAGGATGACACTCACGAGAAGGACTCGATATTGTGCCAACGTACTCGTGTATCCACGAGATCAAAGCCTACATAGTTAAGGTGTTGATATGTATATATCTCATTACGTTTATATAGGGGTGCACGAGAGATCACATATTTGAGATAGTTTGATATCTCATTTGGGTGAAAAAAGGGTAATAGATGAGATAAGGGAGATGCGTACATCTCGGTGGGGGATAAAATATCATGAGACATATTATCGAATCATGTGCTCGTAAGAGGGTTTGAATGGGAGTCGACCTAAGAAATCGAACACCAGCGGGGGATCACTAACTTGAAGGTGTTGTTGAAGCCTTGAGGTCGTTTGGATGTGTAATGATAGGTATGTAAGGTTTTATACATATTTCACTATGGGTTAGAGGTAGAAGTCAGGGGAACTTAGAATGTAGACGGATGCATACCTAAGAAATACCCGAGAGATGTATTATAAGGCCTGGACTTCATGAGTTTTTTTCGGTATAGCACTTACGTACCCAAGGAGACTTGAGATCAAAGCCAATGTAATTCCAACAGTTGGGTTTGATTATATATGGGGGGGGGGGGGGGTGTTTATACTTGATATGGAGGCATCCCTAACAAATAATACGCTAAGACACGTATTATGAGGCTTGGTTTTTACGAGTTTAGTTCGGTATAACACCAATGTACCCAAGGATACTTGCGATCAAAGACAGTGTATTTTTAATAATGAGGTTGGATTATATAAGGGGTGTTTGTACTATATATGGAGGCATCCATAAGAATTAATATACTGAGAAATGTATTACGAGGCTTGGACTTCATTAGTTTCGTTCGATATAGAGTCTATGTAGTCAAGGAGACTTGTGATCAAAGACAACATAGTTTCAATAATGTGGTTGGATTATATACGAGGGTGTTTGACTATATATGGAGTCATCCCTAAGAAATAATATGTTGAGATATGTATTATAAGGCTTGTGCTTCACGAGTTTAGTTGCATATAATGCCTACGTACTCAATGAGACTTTGGATAAAATACAATGTAGTTCCAACATCGGGGTTTATTTATAGGTTTAGACAATGGGCAACTGGGTATACAATATACAAAATTACGGTATTTATGGAGCCTAGTCCTTAATATAGCATTTTTATTGTGTTGGATTGATATATTTATATGTTAAAAGTATTTCTAATTAGAGGTCGACGATTGAAAAGTATTTGATATCACAATACATATCTGGTGTGCTACCACGGGCATGAACTTTTTTTGTTTGGAGAAACCATCGGAGTAGTCGGATTTCAAACTTTGTTTTTTGCAATGTTCCAGACCTACTCACTTAACGAGCACTTTCCTTAGAAAGATTTTGAAATGTATATTTTCATATTTTGTAGTGGTCGTTATGGAATTTGATTAGCATTTTTTAACATATGATCATGTCAAGTCATTAACAAAGGTGTTGGTTTTAAAATAAGGCTTTAAAATATAAACGTTGTAAAGTGCATAACTGGTCTTTTAAATGGGGGCCAAACTAAAAGCGATAAACATATATGGACATTTTATCACTAAATATATGGGGTATTTGACCAAAAAATGGGGAGAGATTCTTTATACACACACACACACACACACACACACACACACACACACACACACACACACACACACACATATATATATATATATATATATATATATATATATATATATATGGGTATTTAACCCAAAATTTAGGGAGAGTTTCCTTACTCTTGTAGTGTGAATTGAATTTTTCTTGAGGGTGTGTCGCCACTTGAGGTGCCTAAGGTGGGCATAGATCCATTTAATCAAGGATAACTTCATTTAAAAGTGCTTAGGTTCGTAAAATGTGCGTAGAGGTTTGCCTATGTTTTTCTTTTGGAGATGACTTTTCGGAAGTACGAACCTCTTTTGGGATAGAAGTGATTTTCAGAAAGTATGAACTTTTTCGGGAAAAGTGACTTCTCCTGAGTACAGACTTCTTTGGGACTTTTCAGAATGAGCTTGAGTAACTCGAATGCTCGAGGGAGAAGAAAGTGAAAAAAAAAAATCAAAGTCGGGTTTTGGTGTCATTTTCAAGGTTGGTGAGGACCTCCTTTTATCGGGGTTTGAGTCAGGCTTTTAACTGAACAATAGATGGTCGGTCCAAGACCCGAGGTGAGGCAACATGTGGACAGATGAGGGGAGATATGATGGATTTTATAATCATTATTGGTAATGGTATGACCATTCGATTAAAGGCATATAATTGTTCATTCAAAGGACTAGAGGCAACTGTCTTTTGGATAAGATTTAGGGGAAAACTATAAAAAAAAAATGGTTAACCATCTGGTCAAATCGTGAACCGTTCGGTTGAAGGGGTTAACCATGCAGTCAATTTTCCATTTTTAGTGATTTTCGGATGGAAAATGGTAATAAAAAATGTTTGACCGTACGTTCAAAGGGCCTTTTATCGAACGGTTAACAGTTTTGGCCATAGTTCGCATTTCATCGCAATTTTATATCATTTTCATAACTTTGGACTCCTGGTTTTTACTGTTGGAAAGATAATTCAAAGTTCTACCTATTTATGGTTCCCAACTGATATGAAGTGAAAAGTGCTTTAGTCCATAGGCCCTAGGGATTTTATGCAAGCTTTGATTGGCATGATGCGGCCTTCACCGTTGGAAAGAAGTTTCTAATTTCTATAAATTTTTGTTACCACTTTCCAAAATCATGAAGTGTTTTAGTTCCAAAATGTGTATAAATTGATATGTTAATGTAAATAGTCTCAACATGGACTAACCTTAGCTTCGACCTTTGAAGTGAGGTATAAACAGGCATTAGGGTGATTTGATAAAATGTGTTTGGATATGTCAGGTAATTTGTAAAGTTATTTAGGTCCATAATGGGATAAGATTTGCATATTTATAGGAGTGCCATTGGGATCACGGGAGGCTTACAGTTTTCCTATCACTGAAGTCGGGATTTTAAGAAAATAGGAAGTGACCTTAGGAAATCAGTGGCTTATGAAAACGATGCACCATTCGGGATAAGGGTGGCGCATGACTCACACCTGATTATAAATTAGTTCGTTCACAAGGATATCAACTAAGAGGGTGCGCATGTAAACACCCTTCGTCGAAATTTGGCAATCACACTGATCCTTAATGGTGGAAGGATTTGGGTAATTTATTCAATGGTATAAATGTATCATAACTAAAAAGTCTTTATTGATATTTCATAGAAACCTAAATGTGTGGTGAGATACCGAAGCTGGGTGATCGATGTTGCGACTAGGCTCGAAAGGTTTCTATTAAGGTCACACAAGGACCTATGACAATAGATAACCTGAAGGTGTGATGTAAGCTCAACGATGGATGCTCAATGTGTGTCTAGTATTTGGATGTTTGTTTTGGATTACCTCACAAATGATTAGCCTTCTTGATTAACAGGAACCGAGGGTAGGTACCTTAAGTTTGAACATATGAAAACCCAGACTCTAGGAGGGAGCTACGAAGAGGGGGGGGGGGGGATTCTGGTCACGTCACGATTGGTTAACCTTACCGATTAGTGAAAACCTAGGATAGGTAGCTTAAGTCTGAATATGTGGTAACCTAAACTCTGGGAGGGAGAAAGCTCCAGAGGGTTTTTGATCACTTCACAAACGATTATCCTTCTTTGTTAACAGAAACCGAGGGTAGGGATATTAAGTGTGAATATGTTATGACCCAAACATTGGGAGGGAGAAAGCTTTGGGGGGATTTTGTGATCACCTTATAACTTATTGTCCTTCGCCATTAGTGGAAATCGAGGATATGGATGTTAAGTGTGAATATGTTGTGACCGAAATACTGAGAGGGAGAGTGCTCCAATGGGGTTTCTTGATCACCTCACGACTGATTATCCTTACCGGTTAGCGTAAAATGAGGGTAGGGAGATTAACGGTAAATATGTTGTGACCTAAACACTGATAGGGAGAAAGATCTGGGGGGTTTCCTGATCACCTCATGTTTGTCAATTTTTTGAGATACCGCAAGTGCACAGGCTATTATAGAATAGTGAGTGTAAGTACGGGTCGAGCCCACGCGCATTTATCAAATCATTTTTCTTCAAAATAATTGTAAATTTCCAACTAAACTAAGTTGGTTTGGAGATGATATTTAGTATTAAACTAGGCAAACACACAAAAAAATATAACTACGAGAGATATAATCAAATGAGCGTTAAAACTAGGATGTTGGATCCATTTATCACATTTAACTAACACTATGCAATAATTTAAACTCGTTATTCCCAATTTATAACTCAAATAAATCGACTCTCGTCATATTTAATTCGAAAAAATAACACGTTCTAAGTCCAAAATAAAATTTAAAGTCTCTAACTCTAGACGGCTAAAATCCTTATGCCCTTAAAAGTTCACTTTTAAATTTTAATGTGTAGTCTTTGAACATGTACTATTAATTAATTTAATAAAAGTATCATCCATAAAAAAGTACTCATACATAAAAGAAAAAAATGATTTTTTTCTAACAATACCGAAGGTTTAAAACACACTCTCGTGTCGTTTTAATTGAATACCGAATTTTTAAAACCTTTGGCACATATCGGGAACTAAGACGAATTTAAATCACACATAATATTCACTAGACATGATAAATTTCACCTAGTCCTAGTAAATAAATTAAGCTAGCATGATGGAAGACATCATAAAATTGTAAGAATGAATACTGATTTTCATTAATAAAACAACATACAAATGGTGTGTCTCACAAAGATTCTTAACAAAAATCCTCCCCAAAGATACAATTCTTGGCCCTCAAATATAAATAAACACTCAAAAAAATACTACCAACAATTGTTCTAAAGTGGCTCTCTAATTTTTCTCTCCCCATATAATGAGCATAAGGGTCCTATTTGTAGGTTTAGGGTGAGGCATTAGGGTTTTGGTGGAACTATTCTTTGATTGTTCATATTTGAGGTGATAATTATCTCATGGAGTCTTGGGAAGGGTTGGAGATAATTGATAAGTCTTTTTTTTTTTTAAATAATTATCCTCAATTTTGGCATTATTCACATCACTATTCACACCACCGGCTTTAGTCGCATTTTTTACCTTCAAAATTTCAAAATCTCATTTTTGTCCGAACTTCAAAATTGTGAGTCTTGTCAAGGCCTTTCCGAAAAGATATGACACAACCTCAACAGACACTCGAGCGATGTTATAAAAAAATATTTAGTACAACTGTGTGAATCGTGTCGTGTCGTGTCGTGTCGCCTCGCAACGTATCTTGACAATTTTTGCACATTGACTCCTTTATTGTCCAAGTTTCTGAGGTACCTGTAAAAATGCAAAATAAAAATAATTAATTCAAATTTAGGGTCATAAATATTTAAAATTACATAATTACCCCTCTTTGTATTTTAGAAAAGTTCGTAACTTTTCCATTTTAACTCCAAATTCAACCAAATTTCAGGGATAACTTTATTTTTCCTAGATAAATATTTAAAAATTATTTTTAGGCCCATAAAGTCTTTGAAATTATAGTTATATCCCCGAAGTTACTAAAATTGCATTTTTAACTCAAATTTTATTGAAACTTGCATTTTTTCTTTTATTTTACGAAAATGACTATAAGTGCTCATTATGTATGATACAAAGGGCCTAACAAGGTCTATATTTCGACATAATTCAGGTAAAATAATGCACTCATCAAATACTCCCAAACCTAAACTTTGTTAGTCCTCGAGCAAAAAACAAAATTTTAAATCTAATTCACATTCGTCGGAATCACGATTGCACTTAGCATGTTCAACAAGACGTTAAACATCTAGGTTACCCTAGTGGAAGAGTTTTATCTCCTGGGGATTTGCAATGAATATAACCACAAAATTCAAAAACTTGACTCAATACAAAAGTCACAAAAGAAATAACCAAGTTTGAATGCAAACTTCATAAATATAGTTGAACTTCACTTCTCAATCTCAACTTATCGTACGTGTGTGCATAGCCATTATAACCGTCCATTTCAAAAGATTTGATCGTTACATTCCTTATCCGAAAGTTCATCTTGATTTTCAAATCTCACATAATGCACTCACAATCGAACACTCGGAAACGGGTTATTTTCTCTCGGTATATATGAATAAAAGAGTAAATTTAAATGAAACAATTTCACATATACATGATCAAAAACGGATTTTTTATAGTGGATGGATATGATCTCATGAACGGAACATCGATTACTTTTTGGAAACATTGAATCACACCATAGATCCTATTCATCTTCTCTCCACGATATAGCTAATTTTACTCGAGATCGATTAGGACTTTCTTTGGTTGTATTGTGGGCTCAAATTTTAGCTAGAAAGAATGGATTTGGAGTTCAAAAATTTCTGAGAATATAGAGATTTTTCAGTATTTTGACTTTTAGGCACTTTTTCTTCCAACCTCCATTTTCTTTTGCGTTTTCTTTTCAAACTCACAGTTTTTCATGTTTTTATTTTTATTTTTTATTTTCTTTTCACACATTAATTTTGCAACCTCCTTTTCTTTTGGCCTCTTTCCTACCATAATTTTACCCTAGTATTCTCAGAAAATGGGTATGACTTTTTTTATGGACTTTAAGCTCCCAGATGGGGTTGGGTAGGATAGTGGGTTTTTAACAAAAAGGCTTATCTTCTTTTTGGCTCAAATGGTCCTGCAATGTAATAATGCAAAAAGCTTGGAGTTTGGGCTTAATTTTTGGGCTTTCAAACGATGGAATGATCTCATTTTTCAAGTTTTGTTGAGTTCATTTGTGTCTCAAGATGACTTACTAAGACTTCTAGAGCTTAAGATTCACATTTTGACTTTTTGTTTCCATTAATCGAACAAAACAATAAATTTGAGATCATCAACGAATTTATCACTGAAGGAAAGTTTGAGTTATTTTAACTCGAGTTGATTAAAATCTCTCGAAATGATGAATGTGACAAATATCTCATCGGATTAAAATCTCCACATTTATTCGTTAAGTATATTAACTTTCACCTCAATATCCATTTTCGATCATAATATATGGCTAATGTGTAAAAAAAATTCATAAGTTGAGAGATCCATGAATTAATTCTATATTAAGAAATCGTTTCAAAACTCAATTATATTGAAGATCTTTTTGGATTTTTGAAATTTTTCTGATTTTTTTTTTCAAATAGGAGAAAAGTTACCTCAATACCCCCAAACCTAATTTCTACATTGTCCTCAATGTATAAGACAAAAAATAAAAAAGGAGGGAAAGATATGAATGATATTATCGTAATGAGGGACTTTTTCCAACGCACAATTCCTATAAAACAAAAACTATGATACAACAACAATGATCCAACTTCATATTCACGTGTGGTACACAGGGTCTTGGAGGATAATGTCCTCCACTTCCCGATCTCACAAGTCCAGATACAGCTTCAACCTTTGACCATTAACTTTGAAAATTTCACCATTTTTAGTATTCTCTATCTCAACCGCCCCATGTGGGTAGACTGTCCAAACAATAAAGGGACTGGTCCATTTAAACCTCAACTTATCGATAAAGAGATGCAATCTAGAATTGTAAAAGAGAACTTTATGTCCAGGCTCAAATGACTTCCATAGTATGGACTTGTCATGGAACATTTTTATTTTCTCTTTATACAATTTTGCATTTTCGTACACATCATTCCTAATCTCTTCCAACTCATTGAGTTGGAGTTTTTGGACCTCTCCCACAGCTGGTAAATCGAAATTGAAGGTCTTAATGGACCAATAGGCCTTGTGTTCTAATTTTAACGAAAGGTGACAGGATTTTTCGTAGACACGCCTATTCGGAGGCATACCAAGTTTTGTTTTGTAGGCAGTGCGATAAGGCCACAATTCATCCAACAACCTTAAGGACCAATCCTTTCAATTTGGATTTACTATTTTCTCAATGATTTGCTTGATTTGCCTATTAGAAAATTCTACTTGTCCACTGGTTTGAGGGTGATAAGAACATCGTACTTTATGCGTGACCGAATAATTTTTCATGAGACTTTCGAAGGATCGATTACATAAATGGGTTCCCTGATCACTAATAATGGTTCGAGGCGTACCAAAACGAGAGAAAATATTTTCTCAAATGAATTTGACCACCACGTGGCGATCATTCGTCCTACAAGGTATGGATTATACTCACTTAGACACATAACCAATCGCCAAAAGAATGTAGAGATTACCATAGGAATTTGGGAATTGACCCATAAAATCAATTCCCAAACAATCAAAAACCTAGATAATAAGAATGGGATTTAAGGGCATCATGTTCCTACATTTTATCTTTCCTAACTATTGGAAATGATCACAACTCCTTCTGTAATCGTTCGAGTCACGAAAAATGGTGGGCCAATAGAATCCACACTACATTATCTTTGCTGTAATTTTTTTAGCACGGAAATGACCTCCACAAGCTTGGTTATGGCAGAAAGAGATTACGCTTTGAATCTCGTGATCAGGTACACACTTTTTGAATAATTTGATCGGGACAAAACTTGAAGAGATGTGGGTCATCCCAAAAGAAATGATTGACCTCCTTTAAAAATTTGGAACGATCTTGTTTAGGACAATGCGGAGGCATTTCACCTATCACAAGATAATTCACAATATTAGCGAACTATGGAAGCTGAGAGACAAGCATCAGTTGCTCATTGGGAAAGGATTCATTTAGAGAAAATATGTTATCGAATAATTCAACGGTTAACCTAGATAAGTGATCAACCACTACATTCTCACACCCTTTCTTATCCCGAATTTCAAGGTCAAATTCTTGCATTAATATGATCCACCTAATGAGATGGGCCTTAGTATCCTTTTTAAACAAACGGTATCGCAGGGACGATTTATCGATGAAAATGAAAACTTTGGATCCTATTAAGACCTAAACTTCTTAAGAGAACAAACAATAGTGAGGAACTCTTTTCAGTTGTGGAGTAGTTTAATTGGGCATTATTAAGATTCCTATTGGTATATTAGATGACATGAGGAAGTTTCTCATTATGATGACCTAGAACCAAACCTATGGCATAGTCGGAAGCATCATACATGATATCAAATGGCTGACTCCAGTCAGGGGGTCTCATAATAGGTGCACAAGTGAATTCCTTTTTTATCCTTTAAAAATCTTGAAGGCATTCATCAGTGAAATCGAAGGGTGTGTGCTTGGCAAGAAGATTTCATAAGGGTGGAGAGATTTTTTTTAAATCCTTAATAAATATTTGATAGAAATTGGCATGTCCTAAAAATGACCGAATATCCCGCACAATTTTTGGGGTTGGGAGATTAGCAATGGGATCTACTTTAGCTTTATCAACCTTGATATCCTTTTCAGAAATGATGTGACCTAGCATTATCCCTTGTTTGACCTGTAGATACCCCATTTTGTTACCCCCTAACTCTCCTTAGGTCCCTAGTACCTCCCTTCATCACAGTAAACTCAGGTCACATCCCGAGTACTAACCTGGAAGCCATCGGGCACTCCCCGGCTCAGTTTGACCCAAAAGTCAAACTCTTCGTCTTGATCGAGACTTAATGAATCTTCAAAGGACACTGAATACCCTTTCCAACGGTCTGCCCCGTGCGCGATTTCGACTTACCATGCGGACGAATGATCCGTTTGCGTCCGAAACCTGACCTAGAGGCCACCGGGCGCTCCCGAGCACTATTTGACCAAAGTCAACTCTTCATCTCGACCGAGGCTAAATAAATCTTTGAAGGGAACTGAATACCCTTTCCAACGGTCCATCCCGTGTGCAATTCTGACTTTCCAAGCGGATGAACGATCCGTTTGACTCCGGGAGGCCACCGAGCGCTTCCCGAGACCAGTTGAGCAAAGTCATCTCTCCAAACTCGGTCAAACTCTTTGGAATGTTGAATTACATCTCCTAACCTTTCCAACGGTATGCCCTGTGCACGATTGGGACTTACCATGCGGACGAATGATCCATTTGCGTCCGAGCAATACCCCGTCCAATGGACCGACAAACGCTTCCGAGCCATATTTGACCCAATGTCAACTCCCAAACCCGAGAGCGGTCCAAAGTACTTTCAAAGGTCTCCGAATCACCTTTCCAATGGTATGCCCCATGTACTATTCTGACAAACTATTTTCCCTCGGCGATCGATTTTCCGAAAAAGCTTGAACCACACTGTCAGACCTCAGGTTCCAGTCCCTGCCTATCGGCACCTGCCGATAGTCAGGAATAGGGGTATGCCGATTGGCACTCCCCTGAGCCTATAAAAGGAGGCCTTCACCTCATTTTCAAGGGGCCCAGATCTGATAAAAATCTCTCTCAACGAATCCCAAAAATCTCTCTCGAAGGCAACGTGATTTCAACTTCCAAATCCCCTTTTTACTTCCACTTTCCATCATCCTTTTCATCAAACTTAGTGAATTATCCACTCTCCATCATCATCCAAGTGCAAGGGCTTCTCTCCAACATTCAAGATCAAACTCAAGATCTTCAAGAAGGTCCAACTTTCTCAAAATCTCTCTAAAATTCTCTTAAATTCCCAATAACTTGTTTTCTTATTTAACACTTTTTATCTCATCTCACACATCCTAATATACTTTTTATTTAGTATTATCGCACATCACTTATTTTTTTATAAATAAAACCCAAAAAAACAAGAAAAATAGGGTTTGCTCATAAATTCCAAATAGGGATTCTCACACTTTTTTTACACTTTTCTCACAACTAAAACACTTTTCCTACACACACACACACATTTACAAATAAGAGATCCCCCATTTGGATTTATGGGATAAACCCCACCCCTCGTTTTGTATACGAACTTCGTGGACTTTGATGCCTTTATAGGCTACGTAGGCATCTCGAGGTAAAACCCGAGACTCGAGTCCTTTTATCACCTTTTCTCTTATTTTCTATTTTCTGTAAATCCATTTTTCTTATATTATATATATGCTTGTTCTTAGTGACGTATTACTCCATACGCGTTATCGTTCCCTTATAATGATTAATGTAGGGGTAGTCGTGTAAATCTTACTTCGTAATATTATTCTTATATCTTCCTACGGATGACTCACTTTGTCTTTTCCATGATATAAGTTGAGGATTCCTACCTCCATTCTATATATACACATGCACACATATCACGGGCGGAAACATAAAGGAAAATAGCAAATATCCATGAGAGACCGAAAGGGCGGAATGGGTGCCTAACACCTTCCCATTTTGTAACTAAGCCTCCGAACCCTTCTCGAATCATTTTGGTTTCGCACGCACCAGTATGTCTTTGGATGCCATCCTTCGGGGTGGCTTCCCCTTTTTCTTTTGTTTGTTTTGAGTAAATTAGACTGGTGACTCTGAATCTCTCTACATTTTTTACACCACATCTCAAACGACGCCGGATGAAGCGCTCCCGAGAGGGACGCGCGGGACCCGAAGGATCCTTCTCCTCCGCGATGGGGATCGGGGATGGCCACAGTGGCGACTCTGCTGGGGATATTATTTTTTATATTGAGGGCTTGACTCTATTTACATGGATGCTATATTTGTTTATGTTTTCCCCCATATCGGCATGTTCCCCTTTTCCATGTGTATCCCATGCTTATACTCATGTTCACACACTTGTAGAAATTTATCCATGTACACTTCACACCATGTGCACCTAGGATCACATATATCCCCATGTTGCACGCATCACCTATCCATACTTGGTGTACCTTTTGGGGTACTTGTATTTTGCTCCCTGTTTGGCATAATCGGGAAAGGCATTCTCAACCTAAGATAATAATAAGAGAATCATGCATGATTCACACGACATCACCAAAGAGCATTGATATTGACTAAATTTTTCCCAGTAACTGGAGGGTCACTTCGTGATGGGCGCTGGTCCGTTAGGTCGCAGTTAGCCTAAGCGATATGACTCTCACCTTCCATTGGCCAAGTACCTTCAACGTATATCGAATGGTTCCCCCGCATCGTACCGCTTAACCGAAGTGATGACGAGAGGTATATCACAGGGAATTCGTTCACGTACGCCGAGTATATCGAATTTTCTCTCACACGTACCGTCCCCACGAGGTATATGGTGAGGCAATTCACGTACACTCAAGTATATCAAATGGCTTGTCCACACGTACCGATTACCCGCAAGAGCAAGACGTATATCGTGGAAGTTACGCCAAAGGGGGGAACCCATGACGATTCACTCAACCAACTGGATACCCGCATATAGGTGTCAAACCTAGGACACGCACTTTAGATTGCCGGTTTCAACCCGAAACTCTGTCGAAATTTCGGGTCGATCTGTCGTCCAATTTTCGCACATTTTTAAAATGGGGCCCTGTTCGTGAGACTAGTTACAAGTCCAAATCGTAGCTTTGCATATATTAAGACCCCCACTTTTTCAGGCTCGGTTCCCATCCGGCATTGCATTTAGGAGAATTAAATACAAGTGAGAACATAATAATCATAATAATCATGCTGAGTTTCGTCTCCAAAAGCATTTTTCCTTTCTTTATCGAAAAAAAAATCCAAAAACATTTCCCCCTTCTTTATCAAAAATCCAAAAATAGTTTCTCCCCTATGTTCTCAAAAATAAATCTCATCCTATGCCTTCTTAAGTCGATCGCAAGCCCTTAGCCTGGCTCCCTATTGGCTTCGGTCTTCAGTCAAATCACCTCGGAGTTTCATCCGTTCTTCTACTACTTCTTCCGAGTCCGAAATCCATCCATCTTCCATGGAGAATACAGATCAAGCACCAGTCATACAGTCGGATCTGATGACAGTCCTGACTCAGCTCGTGTTTGACGACCTCCAAACTGAGGTTCGAGAGATGCAAAAAAACCAGGTTCCTACTCCTCAAGAGCCCGAGGCCCTGTTCCCTCGTGCTATGGGTCCACCCGAGTCTATCTAGGTTCCGAAAGAATATCAGCACGCTCCACGTTCCCCTCCTGCTAATGGGCCGCCGCCTGCCTAGCCTCCAATGCCGAACCTTACCCAGCCTATGGCTAACCTGCCTGTGGTCGCTGATCCAAAGGAGGAGGAGTTGAATAAATTCAAAGAGGATCTCAAGATGCTTACCAAGAATTCATTTTTATAGGGCAAGGGTGAGGTGTTCGAGTTAGAATGAAACTCTCTTTGATTGGTTCTATTTGAGTTGTTAATTATCTCATGGAGTCTTTGGAAGAGTTGGAATTAATTGATAAGTCTAATTTTTTAACAATTATCCACAATATTGGTACTATTCATGTCACTATTCACACCACCAGTTTTAATCGCATTTTTTACCTCCAAAAATTCAAAATATCATTTTCATTCGAACTTTAAAGTTGTGAATCTTATCAAGACCTTTCCTAAAATCTATGGTATGACTTTCACGGACACTCGTGCGATTTTATAAAAAAATATTTAGTACAGCTGTGTCAACCATGTCATGTCGCGACGTATCCTGATAATTTTTGCATATCAACTCCTTTATTGTCTAAATTCCCAGGATACATGTAAAATGTTAACTAAAAAAATTTATTCAAATTTAGGGTCCTAAATATTTAGAAGATTACAGAATTACCCATCTTTCTATTTTAGTGCCCGAAATTCATAAATTGCTCGTTTTAACTCGAAATTCAACCAAATTTCAGAGAGAATTTTATTTTGCCAAGATAAACACTTAAAATTATTCTCAGGCCCATAAAATTTCAAAAATTAGGATTTCATCCCTCGAGTAAAAAAATTGTATTTTTAATTCAATTTTTTTTCAAACTAGCATTTTTCTTTTTATTTACTAAAATGATTCTAAAAGTTCATTATTTATGATACAATGGGCCTAGATTTGGGCATAATTCATACAAAATAATGCACTCATCAAATATCATAAATTTTAAACTTCGCTAGTCTTTAAGCAATACTAAAATTTTAAAATTTAACGCACTTTCGTAGGAATCACGATTGCACTTAGCATGTGTAACAAGCCGTTAAACCCCTAGGTTGCACTAGTGGACGAGTTTTGTCTCATAAGGATTTGCAGTGAATATACCCACAGAATTCAATAACTTGACTCAATACAAAGAGACAAAAATAATATAACCAAGTTTGAATGCAAACTTCATAAATATAGGAGACTTCATTTTTCAATCTCTAAGTTATCGTATGTGTGTACATAGCCAATATAGTCGTCCATTTTAAAAGATTTGATTATTACATTTTTTATACGAAAGTTCATTTTAATTTCAAAATATCACGGGATGTATTCTCAATCGAATACTCGGAAATGGGTTATTCTCTCTCAGTAAATGTGAATAAAAGAGTAAATTTAAGTGAACAAATTTCACATATACATGATGAATAACGAATTTAAATGGATGAATATAGTCTTACGAATGGAAAATCAATTACTTTTAAAAATATTGAATCACACTATAGATCCTATTCATTTTCTCTCCATACTATAACTAACTTTATTTGAGATCGATTAGGACTTTTTTGGATGTATTGTAGGGTCGGATTTTGGCTGGAAAGAACGGATTTAGAGTTCAAAATTTCTAAGAATACATAGATTTTTCGGTATTTTGACTTTCAGGTATTTTTTTTTCCAACCTCCATTTTTGTTTTCTTCTTCTCTGTTTTTTTTCACGTACTCTTTTTTGTTTTTCATTCTTTCTTTCTTTTCTTTTCACACATCTTTTTCTTTTGTTTTTGGCCTATTTTCTTATTGTAATTTTTACCCTAGTATTATCAGAAAATGGGTATGGCTTCTTTTTATAGGGTTTAAACTCCTAGTTGTAGTTGGGTAGGATAATGGATTTTCAATAAAAAAAATATTTTCTTTTTGGCTCAAATAGGCTTACAACTGAATAATGAACAAATGTGGAGATTTTGGCCCGGTGAGATTTTTGTGTCATTTATCATTTTCAAGAGATTTAAATCAATTCGAGTTAAAATAACTCAAACTTTCCTTCAGTGATAAATTTGTTGATGATATCAAATTCTTTGTTTTATTCAATTACTAAAAATAAAAAGTTAAAATGTAAATCTTAAGCGCTAGAAGTCTTAGTAATTCGTCTTGATACATAATTCAACTTAATAAAACTTGATAAACGAGATTAGGCCATCGTTTGAAAGTCCAAAAATTAAACTTAAATCCAACATTTTTACATTAGTCAATTGCAAGTCCATTTCTGCCAAAAAGAAAATAACCCATTTTTACATTATTCAGTTGCAAGCTCATTTTTGTTGAAAATCCATTATCCTACCCAACTCCAACTGGGATTTCAAAGCCTATTAAAAGAATCCATAACCATTTTTTGATAATACTAGGGTAAAAATTACGGTAAGAAAAAAGACCAAAAATGAAAGAAAAATATGTGTGAAAAGAAAAGAAATAAGGAATGAAAACAAAGGAGTATGTGAAAAATAACGAAAAAAGGGAGAAGTAAAGAAAAATTGAGGCTGGAAGAAAAAATGCCTAAAGGTCAAAATATTGAAAAACCTCTATATTCTCAAAAATTTGGAACTCCAAATTCGTTCTTTCCTGCCAAAATTTGAGCCTACAATATATCCAAAGCAAGTAATAATTGATCTCAAATGAAGTTAGTTATAGTATGAAGAGAAGATGAATAGGATCTATGGCGTGATTCAATGTTTTCAAAATGTAATCGATTTTCCATTTGTGGGATCATATTCATCCATCATAAAAAATTCCGCTTGTCACCACGTATATGTGAAATTTGTTCACTTAAATTTACTCTTTTATTCATATATGCCGAGCGAAAATAACCCATTTATGAGCATTTGATTGAGAGTGCATTCCGTGAGATTTTGAAACTCAAATGAACTTTCGGATAAGAAATGTAACGATAAAATCTTTTGAATGGACGGTTATATTGGCGATGCACAAACACATGAAAAGTTGAGATTAAAAAAATAAAGTTCTACTATATTTATGAAATTTGCATTCAAACTTGGTTATAATACTTTTGTTTCTTTTGTATTGAGTCAATTTTTTTTAATTTTCTAGGTATATTCACTGCAAATCCTCACGAGATAAAACTCGTCTACTAGGGCAACCTAGGGGTTTAACGGCTTGTTGCACATGCTAAGTGCAATCATGATTCCTACGAAAGTGAGTTAGATTTAAATTTTTTTGCTTTACTCAAGTACAAACAAAGTTTAGATTTGAGGGTATTTGATGAATGCATTATTTTGTATGAATTATACCCAAATCTAGGCCTTGTTAGGCCCATTGTATCATAAATAATGAGTTTTTAGAGTCATTTTCGTAAATAAAAAGAAAAATGCAAGTTTGAATAAAATTTGAACTAAAAATGCTATTTTAGTTACTCGGGGGGTGTTGGGGGGAGGGTGAGATAGTAATTTTTAAAACTTTATGGACCTAAAAATAATTTTAAGTGTTTATCTAGGCAAAATAAAGTTCTCTCTGAAATTTGGTTGAATTTCGAATTAAACGAGTAATTTATGAATTTCAGGGGCTAAAATATAATACGGGGTAATTCTGTAATTTTTTAAATATTTATGGTCCCAAATTTGAATTAATTATTTTTATTTTGCATTTTTACGGGTACCTCAAAAATTTGGATAGCAAATGAGTCGATGTGCAGAAATTGTCAGGGTACTTTACCACACGACACGACACGGTTGCATAGTTATACTAAATATTTTTTATAAAAATGTTCGAGTGTCTGTTGAAACCATCCCATAATGTTTCAAAAAGGCTTAACAAGACCCATAACTTTGAATTATGGACGAAAAATGAGCTTTTTAAGTTTTGGGGGTAAAAAATGAGATTAAAATTATAATGTGAATAGTGCCAAAATTGGGGACAATTATTTAAAAAAAAGACTTATCAATAAATTCCAACTCTTTCCATGACTCCAAGAGATAATTATCAGCTCAAATCTAAACAATCAAAGAGAGTTTCACTCCAACTCAAATACCTCACCCCTTGCTCTATTAATAGGACCCTTTGACTCTTTATTTTGGTGGAGAATTTTAGATAGAGCTTTGAGAGATAGTTTTTTGTCCTTTTATTTTGAGAGTATATTTTTATTGAGAGCCAAGAATTATTCGTTGTGGAAGAGTATATTTTTATTGAGAGCTAAGAATTATTCGTTGTGGAAGTAGTTTTGTCAATTTCAATTGTAAGATTCGATTATTGTTGTAAGTTGATTTATTAAGGAGAATTAATATTCATTCTTGCACTTCTAGGACTACGTGAAGTTTTTTATGTTTGATTAATATTGTGTGTAATTTAAATTTGTCTTTATTTCTCGACGTGTTCTAAATGATTTAAAAATTCGGTATTCATTTAAAACGACACGGGAGTGTGTTTTAAACCTTCGACATTATTTGAATTTTTTTTATGTATGAGTGCTTTTTTTATAGATTATACTTTTATTAAATTAATTAATAGTTCATGGTTAAAGACTATACCTTAAAATTTAAAAGTGAACATTTTAAGGAAATAGGGATTTTAACCGTCTAAATTTAGAGACGTATAATTTTATTCTGAACTTAACCGTGTTATTTTTTGAAGTAAATAAGATGAAAGTCGGTTTAATTTGAGTTATAAAATCGGGAATGACGAGTTTAAATTATTATATAATATTAGTCAAATATGATAAATGGATCCAACGTCCTAGTTTTCACGCTCACTTGATTATATATTTCGTAGTTGCAATTTTTTATTTGCTTAGTTAAAAATTACATCTCCTCTCTAAACCCATTTCGTCTAATTGGACAGTCACAATTATTTCGAACAAAAAAATTCAGAAATCTCTGTGGGTTCGACCCATATTTACACTCGCTATTCTATAATAGTCTGTGCACTTGCTGTATTTTATAAATTGATAACAAGTTTTTGTTGCTTTCGCCTCAATATCCATTTTCGATCGTATTATTTGGCTAATGCGTAAATGATTTCATAATTTAAGAGATCCATGAATTAATTTTATGTTAAGAAATCGTTTCAAAATTCAATTATATTGAAAATCTTTTTGTTTTTTTAAAATTTTTTCTGATTCTTTATTATTTGATTTTTTTTATTTTCAAAAATACCATCCTTGCCCCCAAACCTTAATTTTACATTGTCCTCAATGTATGCTCAAACAAAAAATATGGACAAAGCAAATAAAGTATATAAGTAAAAGGACGATATAACCCATGAATTTCCATTTCTGTTACCAAGTTCCCACCGACCTCACATGCTTTGCATCATAAATTAAAAGTCTGAATAATTGGGAGTAAACCCAATAGAAAGAGTATACACATGGCAGTGAGTGGAATTGTCGAGATGTGTAATCACATTATAGCATATATGGTCAAACTCGAAAAGATTATGATAATTTTTTTTGAATAATGCACTAAGCCCAAGTTTCCCTTAAACTCGAGAATGAACAAATCGGGCTCCAAATCGTACGATACTCTAGTCATGTCGTCGATCTCATCCAAACACTCAAATGACACAGGTGGACGTAGTGGAAAAGGACAATGCGGCATAACAAAACATGCATCACCAGGTGGAAATGCTTGAATGAAATTTTCAATCTCATCATTAGTAGATAAAATCTCTTGTGATCTCGCTTGCGTTCACAGAGAAGGAATTGATCTATTCTATCGTCCGAGTCTCTCTCCTCTAAGTAACAAAATGAGTCCAATAACGATTGAACTTCAACAGTAAGATCCTTATCAACTAGGGAGAATTCTTTTTCAAAATCTCCAAGACTCATATTTAGAAACAAATCCGGCGGTCAGTCACGTAGATCGATTGTGTCATTATCCCGTGGGGTAGTGCTAATGTTCACTTCTTGAGTTTACTTGACTTCATTCTATCCCTTACCAGATGATAACCTCTCTAAATTAAACACATTCAAGCCCATGGTATGTTCCCAAATGACAGGTTCACTTTCCCACAATGACACCTATTGATGGCATCAGATGTGGCGAGGAAAGGATAACCCAAAATAACAAGGATTTTTGCAACATGATTTTGCATTTGCTGGGTGTCCACGATAATGAAATTGACAAGAAATACAAAATCAACTACTTTATTTAGATTTCCTCAATGATACCTTTTGGTATTTTCACAGAACGGTCGGCTAAGGATAAGGTAATCATAATCGGCTTCAACTCCCCTAAACCTAGTTTCTCGTACACGGTGTATGGAAGAAGGTTCACGCTTGCTCCAAAATCTAGAAGGGTTTTCTCAATGATCTGGAATTGACGCGAATAAGAATGTGTCTCAGAAGTGCGTACTCTCTAGGCTCAAGTGCAAGCCTACCGCATTAGTAATAAACCCGGTCAGTCAGGATCCTATCCATAGGGAAATAGGACAACAAAATTGTAACGACGTTGGACAGATGAATGAATCCTAACTCTGACTCTAAAGAAAAATGAAAAGATGATTGGTTTTGGGAACTGACTACAACTAAATGCAATTTTTGAAAATATTTATTTAATGCACTAAAGTATGAATGAAATGCAACTATTCTAAATTATCTAAATTACTAATAGTGATTGAACTGAGATTTGAACTACATGATGAAAGAAACAGGATGGAAATACAATCCCTCAACCCTAGTGTATTACTGGTATAAAACTAATCATAAATTTAAATGATTAAGTAGAACCAGAATTTAGTAATCCCAAGCATTACGTATATGAGGTTCAAGCCCGCACCATACTTAATCAGAGGAAGAGTAAATCGGTATTCACGATAACAACACTCGCATTACATTCTAAAGCATCCCGGTTACTTGGAAACAAACGAGATCCAAATATCTACAATGGTTGTGTTACTACGCAATACGGTCGTAATCAAATCATTAAATTTAGAGGACTATTTTTATACACATGCAACTACCACATCATGTTGAGTTCATGTGTCCTGACCTTTAAAAACTTAGCCTAGCATGATGAAATTAATGAAAACAGTTGTTGAATTGCAGGAAATCATGATTAAACTAAGGGAGAATTGAAGAATGATGTAGAAGGAAGATTAGACAGCAGGAATTAATCAACTAACTCACCAAAGCACTGAAATTATCAACTAAAATTACTTGTAATCACAGAAATCTGAACAATCTTCAATCTTTGAATTAAAACTATAATCTATCTTCAAACTAGGGTTTTTCTGAGAAGAATGGAAAATTTGATAAATTCCCCATTGTTTAGAATGATAATAAATCGGGTTTAAATACCCTACAAGACTCCAAGAGTTTTAGCTGAACTAGGACTCTCCATTAGAAGAAGAGTAAAAAATCAAAATTTGACAGTCGGACCGGTTCGGTCCTCCTTCGGTTCGGTTTAGCTGGAATTCGGATCAGTTCATTTTTTTATTGGTCGGATCGATCCTATACGGATCGGTTCATTTATTTTCCTTCAGCTCCGATCCATCTTCTGTCCGAGGTTCTCTGGAAGTTTGCATTTCGGATCGGTCCGAATTTCCTTTGACTTCTTCTTCAAGCTTTGACTGCTCATAACTTTCACACCAGGACTCCGATTGAGGTGCCATTTCTTCCTATGTGCTCGTGAACTTGATATCTTCAACTTTTCTTCAGATGCCTCATTCGAATTCTGGGAAAAAATTAGAACATTGCCCTTTTGACTTTCCTTCTTTTCTTTTCTCGATTCTTCCGATTTCTTTCTTTCTTTATTGACATCAAATACCTGTTAAATTAGTAAGAAATACCAGAAACTCGATGTACTCGTTAGAATAAGTCAGTTGCAAGATTATGAGATAAAATCAAATCGATTACGTTGTTCGAGGTACTAAAAGTAACTAAATTAAAGGGATAAATTTGAAAGAATTTATGCCTAATCAAATCCCCCTAACTTAGAACTTTGCGTGTCCCGAGCAATGTAAAAGAATCCTAGCAAGGCTCAACTCTTGAAAATCATTTTATTGGGATAGAATACCTTTTTTGCGGGCATGCGATTGTATTTAGCGTATGCAACAAGCCTTTAAACCCCTAGGTCACCATTGTAGGATGAGTTTGTAATACCCCGTATTTCTGAATATTCCAAATATTATATTTAATTAGATTGGAGAATTAAATGAGAAAATACCGGCTTAATTTAAATTACGTAAGAGTAGTAATTTGAAGGGTTTTATTTAAAATTGTAATTATGGAATATTAATCGAGAGATAGATATCGGTTTATATTGCCACATTATATTTACTTAGTGCGAGTGGTAAATAGTTACTTAACGCGTGTAGACCGTGTTGGGGTGAGAACGAATAATATTTGTTAAGTGACTCAAATTATAATTTTGAGGTCACCAATGAGTCCGAAAGGGTCAAATTAGTCAAAATAGTATACCCGGGGGGTACTAGTTGAGTCCCGGGGTAATTTTGGACTAAACCAAGGCCGTTCGGGGGCGTTTTAGTCTTTTAACATAAGAGGGTATGGAGACCTACGAAATTGAGAGCTTTATATCAACCGTATGATAGAGGGGTTAGGGTTAGAAAACCCATAAAAACACACCATAGCCATTAGAGATAAGGGAGAGACCATTCTCAAGGCAAAAGGAAGAATTGGGAAAGATTCAAAGGGATTTTCACTATCAACTTGTTGGGGAAGAAGGATTGAAGGATGAAGATCATTAATCATTAACAACAACCACAAAATCAGACCCTACTGATCATAAGGCAAGTTGTTTATTGAAAAAATTATAAAGTTATAATACCCATGTGTAGGGTTTTTGAATAGTCTTGTTTAAATCAATATCTTAATAGGAGAATGATGATATTTATGCATGTTGGGATAGTAATAGCACGTAGAATGATTTAACTTATGTAGAGGATTAATATTCAAATTAGACTTGATGATTTTTCGGAATAAAAAATCTGAATTTTGAATGAAACTATGGGAAGAACGCCATAACTAGGGTTTCAAGAAATTCTGGGTTTAATTCAATATTTCTTTAAAGGAATTGGAGTTTTGAGGTATTTGACATGTTAGGAATTGTCCTAGTATATGTGGAAACATATTAGGATCATTGGGTCGAAGTTTGGTGGACTATAATGGAGAGTGAAGATTTGTTAGCGGAGGAAAATCTTAACGAAGAAGACGAACTGCGTCTGTCTCTGTTCGATCGATCGATCGATCCCAAACTATCGATCGATCGACTATGTCGATCGATCGAACCCGGCAGTCGATCGATCGACGCAAGCTGTTTCCCGAATTTTTTTTGTGTTTAATTCTTCGTTGATTTTCGGGAATGATTGAGTATCCTAGGGTTTACATTATACTTATATGGGAGTGAGAATAAGACCAGTAGGTATATTGTTGAGGTCCGATAAGGCCATTGGGTGTAGGGCTTGGGTTACGGACCGATGAGAATAAATCCGATTTAGTAGGGTATCGGGGACTTCGGAAATTGAGTTACGAGGCGAATTAAATTCAATTTAAGTAATAGACCAGTAGAGTAAGCAATAACTACTGAAATTATATGTAAGGGGTAACTAGGACCCTTAGAGTTGTGTGAATACTCAAATAAATACGATTAATGAGATAAATCGTAAAGCGAATATTGTACGGTAGATATATGAGATTAAAATATTACGTACGTATATAATTAATAGGTCGAGCGTGTACCTACTGAATTATGTGATCTTTTAGGTCGAGAGATTTATACCTAAATTAATTATGTTAGGGTCGATGAGACATTCCGAACTAACATAAAGTTATTATATGTTTGGGATCGATGAGAAATGCCGAACCAAACTTTGAACTGGTGTCGCGATGAGAGAGTCCCGAACCAGAATATGTGTATTTATATATTTTTAAAATAGTTGGGGTCGATGGATAATTCCGAACCAACTCTCACTTGGGGTCGATGAATCATTCCGAACCAAGAGATCTTTATTTGTGTTTATAAATAATTGGGGTCGATGTATCATTCCGAATCAATTCTCACTTGGGGTCGATGAATCATTCCGAACCAAGAGTCCTTTACGTGTATAAAAAGGGCAAAATAGCAATGACTAATATTTAGTATATATTGTGTGTGAAATATATATACTTGATGATATTCTACTTCCGTGTATTAGTAGATTGATATATTATGTATTTAAAGATACATACTGAATTGGTAAGTTAAGTAGTGAAACTTAATTACGAAATGCACCTTTAGATAGAGAAAATCTATTTAGTAATTCAAGTTGCGAAACTTAATTACATAAGTGGGAAAGTTAACAATTGTGAGAATTGTAGTAATTTTAGTAGTGAAACTAAATGAGAAGTCTTGAAAAATAACATAGATGAAATGTTACTTGAGAATTAATTAACATACGCGAGATGTTAGTAAAACGGCTGTACTGTATGGGCGGTACTGGAACTTGGGTACAGATAAGTTCAGTTGACAACTTTGGTTTTAGTTAGCTTGGGAGGTATGGCTAGATAAACTAAGTGTAGAACGTTAGGTGTGCACAAAAGATGAGGGCTGAGTTAACTCAAGAGAGTGTACGAGAACCTAACATGTGTAATCAATAACCGCATTTTATATTGTGATAAATGCTTGCTAAATATTTTCAAAATGTTTTGAGTCCTAACTCTTGCTATAAAATATTTTCAAAACCTTTTAGGTGTCCAGCCACAGGGACGCCATGTATGATGATTTCCATTCCAGGAACTCGGAGCTGTAGCACAGTGGATGCTTACAGGATTTTGACTAGACGATATCCCTCATTCAGATTTAGTACAGGATCTCACACTATTCTATGTATGGAATTGTTGTCCGGTATTAGTCTCAGATGTTAGTTTCAGACTAGTGGTTATTCTATTGTTGTTTGGGATTTTTTAGCCGATGGTTTATTCGGTAATACTTTTGTTCTGTTGTACTTTTACTTTGTTGTTTGAATTATAGTACATGATTATTTGTACTTCGTTCCGCATGGTTGATTTAACTGTTTTAAGAAAGATAAAATTTGGCACCCGTCTAATTTTACTTAGGGGATTAGTAATTAAAAAGTTTTCGATAGTGATGCTAAGAATGAACCATTTGAGAAACCTATTTTAATTTAATAAAGGCCTGATCTCCCGATGTTTAGTTAGGCGGGGTGTCACAGATGGTATCAGAGGGTCAGGTTCTAGTGTCCTTAGTATCTGTACGGCTTACTACGTTTTCAGTGTATTGTTTGATTGATATAGAGCCCTATCTTAGGATTGTTGTACTCCTCTACGTACGTAGTTTACGTTCTACTGCTATTTAGTAGATGTAGTTTTATATATACGAGTTCGACTGGGCATGGTACGTCAAACATGGAGGTAGAACCAGCTTTGGCGTTGGAAGGACTGCAGGAGGGAGGAGCTCAGCATGAAGCCTGGAGTGTTAAAATATGGTAATCATAGGAGAGATGACCGTTGTTAAGGTCACTCCTACTGTGTAATAAAAGTAGATGCTGCTAGGGTTGTTGAGGCATAGCAGGCATTTTCCAAGTATCGCGACAGCAAAGAGGGATGCTAATCTTGACCGCCCAATGCAGTGATAGTGGGAGTAGGTCTGAAGAAATTTTGATGAGAACGAGCCGTAAAAAAAATGTGATAAAACGGCAACTGTATATGTTAACCAATGGAAGTAGTATGTCCGGTGGTTTTGGCAGTTAGGATATAGTAGAAATACTCAGAAGTGAAAATTTGAGTAAATTTTTAGAGGCAACGTGGCGGAGATACCAGTCACTACATTCGGACCGAGGGTCCGTATACAAATAGAGGAACCTTACATCTAGTTTAACCGCAAAGTTCTCCAATGATGATTCAGAAGCGAAGTTAATGGAATATCTGAACCCCTCACATGAAAGCCTGGTAGAGGCCAATAGTGAGAGAGAAATTTATCCTTTTAAGTGAACTTGTACCGATGAGATAGGTATAAAGGAAAAAGAGCATTTGAGAGGATGGACTCTCGAGTTATAATTCTCAATTTTTGTAAAACTCTTCTTGAACGACTTATGTTTATGAAGACAATATGGTACTTCCGACAAGGTTGAGGTAAATGCTCCTAGGTGGGCGGAGCTAAGGGAGTTTAAGGATTTAGTCAAAGAGTAAGACTGAATGTAAAGGGGCTGGTGCAAGCCATGGGTGGAAACCCACTCCGGGTTGTTAAGTCCCATAGTGCGTTCCTCTTGCTCAGCAGAACTAAGGGAACCAGGATGATAATGTTCAGGATCGAGACTACCCAGTCCGAGAGGAGGGGTACCCAAACCGGTCAGTATGGCCTGGAGTCAGAAATTTTTGAAAATATGTCTAGTGTGGATTCTAGGGCCACGTGTTTTATTTTAGCTTAAAGTTATTTGAAGAAATAATAACTCCAATAAGTTTTGCATTCCGGAGAGGACAAGCGTGTTATGTCCGGAAACCATCTGAACCACCAGAGCGATGGATAAGGAAGTATATGGGTTTTAGCCTCGAATGAATGGAGTATGTGACGATACCTCACCTGAAAGAGGGTCGAGTTATCATTATTCATCAATAGGTGAGAGACTTCAGAGATTATGAAAGTCTCATAGTAATTGATTTCGGTGTGTAGGAACCTAAATGAGGTGAGTCAATGTATGTCGTGTGACTGCTGAGCGGAGAGATCGAGCTCGCTATTGTAATTAGTGCTAAGGACTTAGTGATAGTATAAGCGCGGTGCCACTTGACTCCTTTAGAAATATTGGAGTATGGTTGCACATATTGTCGAGGAATCAAATTTGGGCATCTTGACTATGTGTTGTTCCGATAATGCTCAGTAAGAATACATGGGGAGAAGTCCCTTGTTTAAGTTCGGTTGCGAAAAGGAATACGACTGAATTTTTATGCACGTCAGGAGAAGAGACGTTGTTAGATGCTAGGGCATCAGTGGAGACGGTAATGTTGTGGAGAAACACTGAAAGGCTTACCTCACCACGAAGGGATAAGTGGGACTTTATGGGCAAGGATTTGATTTTGTCTATAGGGGATGGAGAATACCCGCAAGATTGTAGTCACGACATGTACACAAGGATAGAGTTGAGGAAAAATATGTTACGGGTACGATGCTTGCAATGTTTTTGCAAATGTACACGGAGAAAAGGGTGTATGGGCACCCTAATCAATTGGATTCCTTAGACATTCGAGATAGAGGGATGCGGAAGATTATTTTGTATGCCGGTGGGGACATTAGGAGACAAGTCGTATCAATGAAATGGGTTGAACTTAGTGGGAGATAGACGATAATCCAAGATTATATGTGCTGAGAGATCCAGCACACCCTATGGGATTAAAGTCGGTGGGAAGCCGTTCAAAAGTTATCTCTTGAATTGGGAGGTCTAACTGTTGTGAAGAAATGATACAATGTGTTACTCAACTGAGTGTTGAGAGTGACTTACGTGTTACTAAAATGTTGATAAGTGGGAAGCGATGTTGAGGGTAGACATAGTGAGATTGTCTCCAGACACACCTCTAGTTAATAGAGCAAGATGGACTCGAAATGAACAACCGGAATATGGTAGTGAACCTACATTTCCAATGATGGAATGAGGAGACAGACTTATAAAATATTGATGGGCAATGAACATCATAATTAAGCCAACATTTCGTTGGGGTAGCGAAATGGGGTGACCGGGATGGATTAGTATGTAGTTGAAAAGGGAGAGTGCACAAGTGCACGATGCCGCTCTATATGATTGTGAATCAGGGTGAAATCCTAAAATTCCACCCTGTGAGAGATGGTCAGGAAGGAATAGATATAAAGTTTTATTTTGAGTACGTGGTGTTACCTACGACTCAATGTTAGTGAGAAAGAATGATGATACGCCCTTATAATAGTGGAATTTTGGAGAAGCCCACTGATCAAATTCATAGGTTGAATGTATGCCTATAAGAGCATATTTATAGGTAGAGTGAGTGCCTGTATGGACTGTACATGAGGATTAGGTTCGTGGGTACCGATTACGAACAATACATGTACTTTGGGTATGGTTCGAGGAGACATTTCGAACTTTTAGTCCTTAACGCGTGATATGAGGACATTCTATTGGAGTATGACATTTAGGGTATATGAAATGTGTAATATATGGCTCATAAATTGTCTACTCATGTGCGATGAGATATATATACATATATTGGTGCTCGAGATGTGATTCCGAGACAAGTAATTAATCACTATTGGTGATCGAGGTGAAATTCCAAGCCAAAAGCCCCAAAAGTGTTATAGAAATGGGGGTGATTATAAAAATAAGTGTTGATAGTATATGTTAAGTGTAAGATATATATACCTATTGATTTTTCCTACTTATGTGCGATAGTAAGTGTGCTTAATCTCTGTATTAGGGTCGATGATGTTCCGGACCAATACATGAGGGATCGATTTCGGGTCGATGATTTTCCGAACCAAATCGATGATAAATATTGGTATTGATGGAAGGTCTGAACCAACATGTGCATTACATTTACCTAGGGGTCGATGGATTCCCGGACCAATGTAAATGATAGGATTATTGGGGCCGATGATTTTTGCTGGACCAATTTTCCTTAAAGTATATATTGTATGTGAAATATATACCTTATAATATTCTACTTATGAGTGATAGTAGACACTTAGATGTTATATCGAGATATACATCGAATGGATAAATTAAGTAGGGAGAAACTTAATTTCAAGAATTAACGTTGGATTGGGAAAATCGATGGAGAAATTAAGTAGTGAGACTTAATTATGATATATGCGGCATGGGTAACATGCGATAAGAATTTATAATGAAGCAAGACATGTGCTTGGGGCGACCGTTAGGATGTTATGATTTGGTATTGAGTATTAGAGGATGCAATTATATTTAAGGTCCTTAGCCTTAATACCAACCTTATCCTAATTTCGAGGACGAAATTCCTTTGCAAGGGGGGAAGTATGTAATACCACGTATTTTTGAATATTCCAAATATTCTATTTAATTATATTGGAGAATTAAACGAGAAAATACCGGCTTAATTTAAATTGCGTAAGAGTAGTAATTTAAAGAGTTTTATTTAAAATTGTAATTATGGAATATTAATCGAGAGATAGATACCGGTTTATATTGCCTCATTATATTTACTTAGTGCGAGTGGTAAATAGTTACTTAACGCGTGTAGACCGTGTTGGGGTGAGAACGAGTAATATTTGTTAAGTGACTCAAATGATAATTTAGAGGTCACCGATGAGTCCGGAAGGGTCAAATTAGTCAAAATAGTATACCCGGGGGTACTAGTTGAGTCCCGGGGTAATTTTGGACTAAACCAAGGCCGTTCGGGGGGCGTTTTGGTCTTTTAACATAAGAGGGTATGGAGACCTACGAAATTGAGAGCTTTATATCAGCCGTATGATAGAGGGGTTAGGGTTAGAAAACCCATAAAAACACACCATAGCCATTAGAGATAAGAGAGAGACCATTCTCAAGGCAAAAAGAAGAATTGGGAAGGATTCAAAGGGATTTTCACTATCAACTTGTTGGGGAAGAAGGATTGAAGGATGAAGATCATCAATCATCAACAACAACCACGAAATCAGACCCTACTGATCATAAGGCAAGTTATTTATTGCAAAAATTATAAAGTTATAATACCCATGTGTAGGGTTTTTGAATAGTCTTGTTTAAATCAATATCTTAATAGGAGAATGATGATATTTATGCATGTTGGGATAGGAATCGCATGTAGAATGATTTAACTTATGTAGAGGATTAATATTTAGATTAGACTTGATGATTTTTCGGAATAAAAAATCTGAATTTTGAATGAAAATATGGGAAGAACACCATAACTAGGGTTTCAAGAAATTCTGGGTTTAATTCACTATTTCTTTAAAGGAATTGGAGTTTTGAGGTATTTGACATGTTAGAAATTGTCCTAGTATATGTGGAAACATATTAGGATCATTGGGTCGAAGTTTGGTGGACTATAATGGAGAGTGAAGATTTGTTAATGCAGGAAAATCTTAACGAAGAAGACGAACTGCGTCTGTTCCTGTTCGATCGATCGATCGATCCCAAACTATCATCGAACCCAGCAGTCGATCGATCGACGCAAGCTGTTTCCCGAATTTTTTTTGTGTTTAATTCTTCGTTGATTTTCGGGAATGATTGAGTATCCTAGGGTTTACATTATACTTATATGGGAGTGAGAATAAGACCAGTAGGTATATTGTTGAGGTCCGATAAGGCCATTGGGTGTAGGTCTTGGATTACGGACCGATGAGAATAAATCCGATTTAGTAGGGTATCGGGGACTTCGGAAATTGAGTTACGAGGCGAAGTAAATTCAATTTAAGTAATAGACCAGTAGAGTAAGCAATAACTACTGAAATTATATGTAAGGGGTAACTAGGACCCTTAGAGTTGTGTGAATACTCAAATAAATACGATTAATGAGATAAATCGTAAAGTGAATATTGTACGGTAGATATATGAGATTAAAATATTACGTACGTATATAATTAATAGGTCGGGCGTGTATCTACTGAATTATGTGATCTTTTAGGTCGAGAGATTTATACCTAAATTAATTATGTTAGGGTCTATGAGACATTCCTAACTAACATAAAGTTATTATATGTTTGGGGTCGATGAGAAATGCCGAACCAAACTTTGAACTGGTGTCGCGATGAGAGAGTCCCGAACCAGAATATGGGTATATATATATTTTTAAAATAGTTGGGGTCGATGGATAATTCCGAACCAACTCTCACTTGGGGTCGATGAATCATTCCGAGCCAAGAGATCTTTATTTGTGTATATAAATAATTGGGGTCGATGAATCATTCCGAACCAAGAGTACTTTACGTGTATAAAAAGGGAAAAATAGCAATGACTGATATTTAGTATATATTTTGTGTGAAATATATATACTTGATGATATTCTACTTCCGTGTATTAGTAGATTGATATATTATGTATTTAAAGATACATACTTAATTGGTAAGTTAAGTAGTGAAACTTAATTACTAAATGCACCTTTAGATAGAGAAAATCTATTTAGTAATTCAAGTCGCGAAACTTAATTACATAAGTGGGAAAGTAAATAATTGTGAGAATTGTAGTAATTTTAGTAGTGAAACTAAATGAGAAGTCTTGAAAAATAACATAGATGAAATGTTACTTGAGAATTAATTAACATAAGCGAGATGTTAGTAAAACGGTTGTACTGTATGGGCGGTACTGTAACTTGGGTACAGACAAGTTCAGTTGACTACTTTGGTTTTAGTTAGCTTGGGAGGTATGGCTAGATAAACTAAGTGTAGAACGTTAGGTGTGCACAAAAGATGAGGGGTGAGTTAACTCAAGAGAGTGTACGAGAACCTAACATGTGTAATCAATAACCACATTTTATATTGTGATAAACGCTTGCTAACTATTTTCAAAATGTTTTGAGTACTAACTCTTGCTATAAAATATTTTCAAAACCTTTTAGGTGTCCAGCCACAGGGACGCCATGTATGATGATTTTCATTTCTGGGACTCGGAGCTGTAGCACAATGGATGCTTACAGGATTTTGACTAGACGATATCCCTCATTCAGATTTAGTACAGGATCTCACACTATTCTATGTATGGAATTGTTGTCCGGTATTAGTCTCAGATGTTAGTTTCAGACTAGTGGTTATTCTATTGTTGTTTGGGATTTTTTAGCCGATGGTTTATTCGGTAATACTTTTGTTCTGTTGTACTTTTACTTTTTTGTTTGAATTATAGTACATGATTATTTGTACTTCATTCCGCATGGTTGATTTAACTGTTTTAAGAAAGATAAAATTTGGCACCGGTCTAATTTTACTTAGGGGATTAGTAATTAAAAAGTTTTCGATAGTGATGCTAAGAATGAACCATTTGTGAAACCTGTTTTAATTTAATAAAGGCCTGATCACCCGATGTTTAATTAGGCGGGGTGTCACAGAGTTGTGTCTCGTGAGGGTTTGTAGTAAATATACCCACACAATTCGACTCAAAGAAATTTCAAAATACGCAAAAATTGTGTAATTCAAACTTTCCCAAAAAATAATCATCATCAAGTCATGTTCAAGAGTTTCAAATCATAGTGCGTGTGTGCGAAGCCAGAAATTTAACCGCGGAGTTCCACCGATTGACCATTACGTTACTTTCCAAAAATTCACTTTGATTTCAAATTCTCACGGGATGCTCTCACAAACGAATCTCTCGGAATGTGGCTATTCTCTCGGTGTGCGTGACGAAAAAAAAAGTAAATATATTGGACCCAAAGTCACACACACAAGTAGAAAGGCAAAAATTTTATAGTGATAGGAACTCATAAACGAAATATGGTTTTAAAAAGATGAGAACATTGCCTCTTATACATACGTCTTATCTCTTTTATTATCTTTTTGTATCTTAGCTCTCCACGCGGTAACCAATTTCGCAATTTGGACTCGGTTAGGACTTTTTCGAGTTTTAAGGTATATTGGGTAAAATGAAAATGGTAGGGAAGGTTGGAACTGGAAAATTTATTTATGATGTCCATTTGTGCTTTCTCTGGGATTTTGCTCATTTTCCCTTCTTTTTCTCTATTTTTTTATATTTTTCACTTCTTTTCTTTTCTTACTATTTTTGTTGAGCATATCTATTTTTTTCTTGCCCATTTTTATGCACTTTTCGGACTTAGATTTGATAAATATTCGATTTTCACAATTCCGGGCTTTTTAGGTTTTTTGGGTTTTCAAACTAAAGGAAAAATTTATTCGGCTCAATTTGGGTTACAAAAGGGATAATTTTTTTACTAATTTTTCTGGCCAATATTTTTGGGTGATAAACGAGGGCCTACTTCATTGTCCAATATACTAATTGCGTTACCATATACGTTTTGAGATTAATTTAATTAAGAGATTTGTAGCGCGCTTTTTAAGGCAATATCACACATGTTTATCAAAACCAATCAAAATGAAAGGAATGAGATCCTCGGCGATTTTTTTAGGCACTGAAAAGAACTTTGAGTTAACAATTAACTCGGATTGATTTATAAATTTCACAAAGATGAAATGCTCGAATCTCACCGGGGTTGTTAATCTCCACACTTATTCGTTAAATTGTCCATTTTTGCACAATTTCCATCTTTGGTCAATTTCGGCTTTGTGTATTGGGTTTTTACAACTTGAGATTTTTAACCGACTTTTAATGATATTTTTGAAAAGTTTGAATTCCAATTTTTATTTATTTTGAACAAAAATATTTTTGGACTTTTCAAAATTTGTGAAGTTTTAGAAATATGCACTTGTGACCCCTCCTAACTTAGACTTTTGCATTGTCCTCAAGCAAAAAGGACTAAAATCTAAACAAGGCAAAATAAGAAGTGCATAAATAAAACAAACAAATGGAGAAAATGCAGATTTTTATAAAATAGGATTGTGGTACAAAAACATGAAAGAGCATACAGCCACGTGAAAAAGGGAAATAACTAAAAACTGGCACAAACCAACAAAGCTTCACTCGGGTGGTGGGTGGGAAGAGTTGGGCGCGTCAGGGCCATAAGGGTCATACAAGTAGGATGGCAATGGCTCGTTGGGATACCTTTGGTGTCGGTACAAGTCCGCTTAGAAACGAAACATCATGCTGGTATCGCGGCGGTAGTCAGTTATAAAGTTGTTGAATCTCGTCTCGAGGGCCGACATACGATTAGGGAGGTCGCTACTCGCCCATTCGAAATCAGGATCGTCTTCTTCTTTGGCCGACTCTTCATCCACACCCACGTCTCCCATTTCCACATCAGCACCTGCTTCTTCTTCTTCTTCGGTACTCGAAGCAACATCGTCCTCGTCATCACTTCCACGCCTTGCCCGAATGATGGCCAGATGTTTGGCGCTCCGAGTGCGGCTGCCCTGTCCAAAGGGATCGTGGAGGCGAGTACGATCTTACGAAGCCTCAATGCCAGTATCTTTGAGAATGGAGGTAATCAGTCATGCATATGGAAGTGGGGCTGCACCTTTCTCATCCATGGCTGCAACGAGAATGTCAGCGTATAGGGTGCGAGCCAGTTTAATTGGAGTGTGGGGATCGAAGAGGTGGTATGTCAATGTTGCTTGACAGGGACGCATCGCGGAATCGTTGGAAGTTTGCAAAATGTTAGCACACACAATTTGAAATGTGAGGCGCGCTTTCTCATTAAGTCGTCCGACAGCGACAGTCTCCCCCCTCCATACAATGTCGGGGGCAATGCGCTCCATAATCAAGTCCTTATCTATCGGGGCGACATTCCTTGGGCCTGTGTAATCTTGAACATCGGGAACATCATATTCGGCCAACTTGGCCGTGAGAAGGGGCAAAGAAAAAGGGATGATGGTACCATCGACATAGTCTTGGGACTTAAATTGGCCTGTGCGAATAAGGGATTCGTAGAAAGATCGAACTTCGACAGCCCAAATCGCTTCGTATGGTTCATTAAGGAAATGGCACCAACCCCTAGGCATGAAGAGGGCGGTGATGGAATTAGGCAGCCCCATCCATTGGACTGTGCGCTCCATATGGAGTTTGCGATCCAGACCAAAGAAACGGTTTCACCAACGCTCTTCTTGGAGGGAACGGAATTCACCATGGCCGGAGGGTAGGATTTCAGTTGAGTCATATTTGATGGGGGGAGCTCTTTGGGCCATTGGGACAAGCGGAGGGTTTTGGGAAAAAAATTAGGGTAAGATAATAGAGAAGGGATGTTTTTGAAGGTGTGAAGAAGAGTGAAGACTATCGCTAGCAACTCCTTCTCTATAGTGGAGTAATTAATGGTTCGATAAGAGTCCGTATAGCATAGTAGATGGCATGAGCCTTATTGTCTTTCCTTTGGCCCAAAACTGCCCCTATCGCATAATCGCTAGCATCACACATAAGTTCGAATGGTAAGGACCAATCCGAAACTTTTATGATGGGAGTGAACACAAGCATGGTTTTCAATTTTTCAAAAGCGCTATGGCATGCTTCCGTCCACTCAAATGGGGTGTCCTTCATGAGTAGGTTGCTTAAGGGCCTAGCGATGGCGCTAAAGTCCTTAATGAACCTTCGATAAAATCCCGCGTGGCCCAAGAAAGAGCGCACGTATTTGAGCGATTTTGGTCGGGGTAATTCGTCTATGACATCTATCTTAGCTCTATCAACTTATATTCCCTTGTATGAAACTATGTGGCCTAGAAGTATTCCCTCAGTGACCATAAAATGGCATTTCTCCCAATTTAGCACCAATTTCTTTTCCACACACCGGGCAAGTACCTTTTCTAGTTTTCAAGACAAAAATCGAAAGAGGTGCCAAAAACGCTGAAATCGTCCATGAACACTTTAAGTCCTCTCTCGACCATGTCGCTAAATAGGCTCAACATGAACCTTTGAAAGGTTGCGGGTGCATTACACAATCCGAATGGCATACTTTTGTAGGCAAACGTACCAAAAGGTCAAGTGAAGGTCGTTTTCTCCTAGTCAAGTACATATACCTCAATTTGGTTATATTCGGAATAACCATCAAGGAAGCAATAGTAGGGGTGGCCCACTACTCTCTCAAGCATCTGATCAATAAATGGTAAGGTGAAATGGTCTTTCCTAGTTCCCTCATTGAGTTTCTGGTAATCAATGCAAACGCGCCACCCGGTGGTGGTACGTTGGGAGACTAGCTCTCCCTTAGCATTCTCAATCACTTTCATGCTCAACTTTTTTAGGACAACTTGAATAGGGCTCACCCATTTGCTATCCGAGATTGGATAAATAATCCCGGCATCGAATAGCTTAATGATCTCGGTCCTCACCACTTCTTTCATATTAGGGTTTAGCCTTCTTTGCATTTCTCTCGAGGGCTTGAAATCCTCTTCGAGATGGATCTTGTGGGTGCAAATCAAAGGATTTATCCCTTTCAAATCAGCAATGCACCTACCAAAAGCACCTTGGTGCTTCCTCAGAATCTTTAGCAATTTACCCTCCTGCTCTTCGTCTAGGCTAGAGGAGACAACAATAGGAAATGTTTCATCCTCTCCTCGGTATGCATATTTAATATGGGAGGGGAGTTTCTTCAATTTGAGGATTGGAAATTTTTTGTTGGAGGGAACCATGCGTGTATCCCTCGGTAGTAACTCCTCGAATCGAGAAACCCAATTTACATCTCTTGCGTCCTCGTTCGACTCTCTCTTATCAAGTAACGCTCGCAACTCCTCAACCTCCCTCTCGAATTCGGTGTACGTCCCCTCACTCTCATGGCTCGACACTAAACAAGACCCTAGGGCGTCTCTATAATATTTTTCCTCAAAATACTCCTCTACGATCTCATCTATTAAGCTCACCGTGTGAAGATCATCTTCTTCCCCCGTCTGTTGGGCTATATGGAAGATGTTAGGGTCTAAAGTCATGTTACCAAAGGTGAGTTGTATTTTCCCATTTCGAGTATTGAGCATTAGCTGTAGCTAAGAATGGGCGCCCAAGAATGATGGGAGCATGGTTGCTCGAGGTGAAGGAGGGCTCCGTGTCCCAAATGACAAAGTCGATCACGTCCTCAAAAATGCCTCTTGGTATCTCCACGGTTCGATCCGCTAACTGGAGAGTGACTTTTGTGGGCTTGAGGTTGCCCAAATCAAGTTGCCTATAGATGGCGTAAGGTAGGATATTGACACTTGCTCCCAAATCAAGTAAGGCTTTCTCAATTCTATTTTCTTTAATGATGCAGGAAATGGTGGGTGCACCGGGATCTTTGAACTTGGGCGGGAGATCATTGAGTAGGATGGAGCTCACGTTCTGTGCTAGAAAGACATTTTTCTTTACCTTTATCCTCCTTTTTACCGTCAACAAGTCTTTGATGAATTTTGCAAAAGCTGGAATTTGCTTAATAGCATCGAGGAAAGGTAAATTTAGCTTCACTTGCTTTAGTACATCTAGCACTTCATCACGAGGGTTTCCTTTGTGGGAAGGAATCAACCTTTGAGGAAACAATGCCGTGATGGGTGGTTCCACTACTACCTCAGGCTCACTAGTGTCCTCTTTATCACTCTCCTTCAAGGGAGCATCTTCGGCCTCTTTCATGCCGGGCGAAATCTCTTTGTCTTTTATTGCGTCGTGTGGGGGAGGTGATAAATCAATGACTCTCCCACTACGAAGAGTGATCACAGCTTGACATTGCTCCTGATGTTCTGTTGAGGTGGAGCTAACACTAGTTTGACCTTGGGTGTGTGGGGGGGGGGGTCTTTGGCCCTGGGCAGGAAACTTTCCTTTCTCTTAGATACTTAATGATGATTGCAACTGTGAAATGTTCGCATTCATGTCGTCGATCATGCGCTCATGCCTAGCATTAGTTGCAGTCTTGGTATTGATAAAGTGGTTGATCATATCCTCGAGATTTCTCCGCGGTGGAGTGATATATGCCCCTTGAGGTGGTGGTGCTTGCACATGTCCCTGCATGGGTGGAGCTTGTTGAAAGTGCGGTGGTGGAGGAGGGGCAACATGTGAATTAGGATTCATCACAGCATGTTGTTTCCCATAGATAAAACCAGGGTGGTGTTTCCATGAAGGATTGTAAGAATTCCCGTGCGATGCACCGAAATTACCCTTGAACCCACTGTTGATGTAAAAAAATAGATTGCTTCTAATTATTTAATCACAGATAAATATAAATGAGACAAAGAATTTTAAAGTGGTTCATCCTTATAAGAATGGCCTACGTCCACTGTTTCTGTTATTGCCAAGTGTTTTGGAATTCTCGATATGTAATTCTATCAAGAAATTCCGGTCCCTTTGAATGAGGGTGATACAGTGTATTTATAGCCCTTGGGTTGTACATGTGAAAGGGTAAACAATTAATGCCCTTTAAGAATATACGTCTGTATGATAAGCATTCAATGAATAGTCGAACTGTTGATTATCTGGCAATCAATGCTGTGGCCGAGATGCATCTCGGACCGCCTTAGTTGCTCGTCGTTCAGGAGTTCCTCGGAGTGTTGGAGTTCCTCGGAGTACACTTACTGCTCGGAGTAAGTATGACTTGGTCGGGGAAATAAACTTCCACGTTGCTATTGTGCCACGTAGATTGACACGTGTTTTCTTATTATTCGTCTATATCAGCATACTAATTTTGGTATCAACAGAACCCCCTAATGTTTTATATTTCGAACTTTGAGAAATATGGAACATTCTTTCTCGGTATATGGCAATATTAAATGACCTTCCTGGTTTTTAGGAGCAATTTCCCCGTGTTCGAATGTCTTCTAAATTCGTAGAATCCGCCTTTTTGAATTTTTATAAGCGCTTCGATCGTCGCGCACTTTTTGTCCTTTTAGCCGCCGGTAGCTTAATAGTTTCTTTCTTGTAATCATTTCTTTCACCGTTTCCCAAGGCAAAGTATTTAAGCTTCATAGGCAATCCCATCATCTTCTACCTTTTCCAATTTCTGCTTTAGAGTTTTCCATAGTCTTTCTCTCTCTTGTGCGTTCATCCTTTTCTTTGTTCTTTGTCAACAGATCTCCCTTTTTCCTGTAAGATCTTCTTCCTTCTTCTTCATTTCTTTTATTCGCCATGGTTTATGTTATTGAATCTCTCGAGAAATTCCGCTCTGATTTTTTTATTCCATCTTGGGTAATTCTGGAGGATCTTTCTGAACCTTCCAATTATTTTAATTTGGCTGAGGGACATTGGTTCCCCATCCTCTTTATTACTGAGTGTGGATTTTCTTTTCCACCAAACCCTTTGTGCTTAGAGTTCTGTCATTATTTTGATGTTGTTCCTGCAAAAATAGCCCCCAACACATGGAGAATAGTTAATGGGGTGTATAGGTTAAATCAAACTCATGGAACTCGTATAGGAATTCCTGAGATTATGTATTATTATAGATGGGCTGTTCTAGATAATGTTTTTTATTTAAAAACTAGATTTTTGAATAGGGCTTTAGTAGTCAACCTCCCTGATGCTAATAGGGATTATTTTGAACATGGGGTAGTTTTCAAAAATTGGCAACATGCCCCTTTGACTGGAGATGAAGTATATCAAGGTCCCAGATGCCCCCCATATGGCAATAGGACAGGTTATTTTCATTTTATTTTATTTCTGAAATTACGATTTCATTATGTTCAATAAAATGTGTGACTGATATTTCAATATGTATTTGTTTGCAGTTGATAGCAAAAGAAAAACTCCAAAAGAATCAGAAGTAAATATTAAGCATTTGAAACATATCTGGAGTTTGCATCAAAAATTTACAGACGAGCACATCAGGTCTGCTTCATATTTGTTGCAGTACAAGAGCTATACATCATCCTTTACTGCTCGTCCTCTGGTCAACACTAGTGATCCAGTGTCAATTCCTGAGGACTCTTCTCCAGAATCTCACATTCCTTCAAGTCAGAAAATGGGCAAAAGAAGAGTTCCTGCTCTCTTTGAAGAGACTACCTCTGCTGGAGATGGGAAAAGAAACAAGACTGATGTCCCAAAGGGGACAAAGAAAGTAGATGATGCCCCTTCTGTTTCTCCTCAGAAGGCTGCCGAGAAGCCCCCAGTGGCTCCGAGCAAGAAGTTTGCACCTGTGGAAGTGGTCACCATCTCCCCAACCAAAAGTTCTTCTTTGGTTGAAACTGTTGAAATGCCACCGAGGAGACTGAAGAAATCCTCCTCGGTCAATTTGACTGAAACCATTCCCCAGCTCCAAGTTAGTGGAGCTGGTGTTCCAACTGTTATTCCCCCGAGTTCTGCAATGAGATCGGTAAAGACTTGGACCATTCCCGAGGTTCAAGGAATTGAGGAGAGTATGTCTAGGGATATGCTTACATCCTTGGTTACTCGTCACATTGCTTCAGTAAGTTTATCTCATTTTGAATTTTCTTTCCTTCCATCAATACGTATATCTCTGTGCTGACTTATCATTATCTCCTTTTCTCAGCTGGTGAGTTGCTTCAACACCATTGTGAAGAAAGATGATGCAATCAAGGCTTCTAGTTCCTCGTCTGGAGTGGAGGATGCTTTGTTGGGGTTAACCAAATCTTTGAAGGATTCCCGTCAAAAGTATGACGAGGATAGGGTTGAATGGAAGAAGAAGTTGGCTGCAGTTGAGGCAGAGAAGGTGCAGTTGGAAAATAAAGTGAAAGATTTGGAGGGAGAGAAAAAGGAATATGATGAGAAGCTCAAGAACTTTGGGGATCTTGAAGACAATATGAGAACGGCAGAAGAAGAATTGTCCCTTCTGCGAGAAGTGAAACACTAGAAAGAAGAGGTGGAAGCTAAGTTGAAGGCCACCGAGGATCTTCTATCCTAGAAGCTCTCCTCGGAAAAAATGAAAAGAAAACTGGTGGTGAAAAAATCTTTCTGCACCGGTTGGGATATGGGGTAGTAGCAATGATGAATCAGGTGAAGTATGGGAGTTTGAAATACTTCCGAGATGGTTGGGTGGCTGCCCTACAATAATTGAAGGTTAATGAGGACTCAAAACTGTTTCAACAGCATCTCCCTGGTCCTCCCCCAGCTATTGAAGATAAAGAAGAGGATGAAGCTGCCTCCGAAGAATCTTCGATGGTAGTGGGTGATCCCATCCTTACCCAGCTTGCTGACGAGGAGCTTTCATCTCTGCCTTCTCCTCCTGAACAAATTCCAGCTCCAGCCGACCAACTTATTGTTCCAACCGAGCAACCGAGCTCCTCATCCCAGCCTCCTGAGAAAGTCTTGGGAGACAAGGAAAAGGTGTGAAGTTGTTCGGTATTTATTTTTCTTTTGTCACTTGTATTCTGTACTTTGAACACTGTACTCCTTTCTATGATGTAATAAAAAATCACCTTTTTCTGTCCCTCTATGTTGTTGATGTTCTGTCTGCTTTTTTTTATTAACTCTTGCCTTCTCTTCTTTTTGATGATTACTTTTTCTTTCTCTGCTAGTTTCTTGCCAGGATCGATTTGTTATCTGCTAATGATACAAAACTGATGCATCAATGTCATGAATATTATAAAGCTGGTCACACAGAACTGAGTGTATCAGAAGTTGCCGACATCCTTGGGCAGGATTCTTCAGAGAAGGCAATCGAAGCTTATCAGTACCTGAAATGCTTACTTGACCGAGCTGTGGCCAATAATGTGGCTTACTACGAGATGATTGAAGACTTGCAAGGTACTCTCGATGAACTTCAGCATCAGTATAAAGAGTCTTCAGCTCTTTTTCACGAAGGATATGAGATGAAAATTAAACAACTTAGTATTGAAACAGGCTACAACAAGATGCTTGTTGGCTATGAAGTGAGAGAGAGAACATTGAAAGCAGATGCCGAAGGGCACAGGCAAATCACTGAGCTATTGGAACAGGAAAACAACAATCTGCAAAAAGAACTAGCTCAGCTGAGGTCTGCTGCTTCATCTTCCACTGCCTTGGTATCGGTCACCGATGAAGGATTCTCATTTTTGGAAGTGGAAAATGACAAGTTGTGAGAAGAGTTAGAGACTTTGAGAAGAGCTGGGCCTTCTACTGCTACTCGGGGATGAGGAAGAGGTTCTCGTGGACGAGGAAGAGTTGCTCAGAATGTTGCCGAGGAATCAAGTCCTCGACCTGATCGGGGAGGATCCAGAGGTCTTCGTCGTACTGTTAAAGAAGCTCGTACTCAATCAGCGTTGCAAAACCAAGCATTCCAATTAATGGCTAAGAACCAAGCCTTGTCTGAGTTGTCCAAGAAAGTTAGAGAATTGGAACAACAACTCTCTTCAAAGGAATCAGTATTGAAGACCAATGAACTTTTCTTCCAAAGTCTTAACGAGAAGATTGCAAGGTTGACCTTTCAATTTCACAAACAGCCCAGGGAGTTCTGAATGGGTGGATATAACGAAGCATTATTCCATTTAGATGATCGTATCCAGAATGCCAATAATGAGGGTTATAAGCAAGGTTGGCTGAATGCCTTGGGCGTGTTGAAGCTCGAACAAGGACATTACCTGTGGGACTATTATGATCCTGGGGTTCTTGACTTGCCTGTGCCACCGTATAAATTGGACATGGAATGGATCCCAGCTCGTGCCATTCCTTGGAGCTTAATTGCAAAATACCTCGGTGACTACAATCTTCATTCTCAGATCGAGGTATCTCATCCCGAGCATCTACTGGACACACCTTCAATAATGAACGTCAGAATGCTTCGAGATATTAACTTCATTAATTCTCCCCTTTGCCTGGAAGATCCTCCTGCTGGCGAGGAGCCTATTTCAAAAGCAAAAGGGAAAAAACAAGTAGAATAGGAAATTCTGATGTAATAATTAGTACACAATTTAATCTCAATGTAATAAATTTGTGTAAATCATTTTGAATTTAATGAAAGAGTTTCATTTTTGTTTGCAAATTTGTATTGCTATTGTCTTGTACTTGTCAAACACTTTATATTTGTGCTTGCATAACAATATTGTGTGGTTCATCGACCAACTTAAAAAATTACAAGTGTTAGTAATATTGCTCGATCACTTAATAACAAAGTAATGAGTGTAAAAATGTTTAAAATTTTTCCAACCAACCAAGGTTGTTGAATTGTGCTTGTCGACCAATTATAGTTAGTGGGTTTTTATCCCCGACCAGCTATACTTGGTATAATTTGGAATATTTTCTCCTCGTCGACCAACTACAGTTAGTGGGTTTTTATCCCCGACCAACCATACTTGGTACAGTTTGGAATATTTTGTATTTTCTGGAATCTTACCTCCCGACCAACATAAGTTGGCATTTGAGAGCATATCTTGTTTCCTAACCAAACACGTTGGTATTTTTAGGAATGTTGAGGTTGTTATCGCCCTTTTACCAACCGGAGTTGGTCTGAGTTCGAACTATCATGTCCACTTGCCCTTTTACCAAAATTGGTCTGAGCCAGTGTCAGCCTCCTAACCAAAGGAGTATGGTTTCCTAACCAACCAGAGCTGGTATTTTTAGGAATATCGTGTTCTCACCCTTTTACCAATCGGAATTGGTCTGAGTTCGAACTATCATGTCCACTCACCCTTTTACCAACCGGAGTTGGTCTGAGCTAGTGTACGCCTCCTAACCAAAGGAGTATGGTTTGTTCTCGGCCTTTTACCAACCGGAGTTGATATGAGCTTGAATTATCGTGTTCTCGCCCTTTTACTAACCGGAGTTAGTCTGAGCTTGAATTATCGTGTTCTTTTTACTGCCGAGCAGTGTAGTGTTACACACTTGTATTCCCCGAAAAACTTTCAATAAAAGGAGAGAAGATGGAGAAATATCATCATTTTATTAATATTGATGGAACTGCTTTACATTTTACATCACTGATAATACTTGCGTAGGTGTTCAGCATTCCATGCATTCTTAAATTCCTCTCCTTCTAGAGTCTCTATTCGGTAGGTTCCTAGTCGAACAACTTCTGTAACTCGGTAAGGTCCATGCCAGTTTGCTTCCAACTTATTGTGCTTCTGAATGACCTTCTTCAGCACGTAATCTCCTTCTTTTAAGTCGCATTTTTTCACCCTCTTGTTGTAGAACAAGGCTGTTCGTTGTTGGTAAGCAGCATTCCTAATGGCTGCCTCTTCTCTAACCTCCTCGAGCATGTCCAGATCTAATCTCCTCATTAAGTCGCTGACTGGGGAATTGAAATTTAGCACTCTGTGTGTTGGGAGACCCAACTCGGCAGGTATTACGGCCTCACTTCCAAACGCCAGCATATATGGTGATTCTCCAGTTGCTGCTCAGGGAGTTATTCGGTAAGCCCACAATACTGACTGTAGCTCGTTAATCCAATTAGCTTTAACCTCACTTAGCCTCTTCTTCAAACCATTTAATAATGTTCTGTTCGTCACTTCAGTCTGTCCATTGCTTTGAGGATGGCCTGGTGCTGAATGAACCTTCAAAATGTTTGACTGATGACAATAGGCGGCAAGCTCCTCGTTATCAAATTGTGTTCCATGGTCTGTGATGAAGGCATGAGGGAGACCATATCGACAGATGATGTTCTTCCAAATAAACTGGTACACCTTCTCGTATGTCATATCAATAAGTGGCTCAGCATCTACCCACTTAGTAAAATAATTCACTGTGACAACGAGGTACTTGAATCTTCCTCGGGTCATTGGCAGTGGTCCCCCCAAATCCATTCCCCACATGGCAAATGTCCATGGGGAAGTTATGGGTGTCAACAATGCTTATGGAGTTCGTCGGATGGAGGAAAAACGTTGGCATTTATCACATCTCTTAGCGTAGGCTATACAATCAGCCCTCATCGTTGGCCAGTAGTATCCCTGCATCATCACCCATTGCAAAAGAGTTCGACCTGCTATATGGGCTCCACAAGACCCTTCATGGATCTTTTCAATCAACTCTTTAACCTCGGAGGGATGTACACATCTTTGCAAACCTGCTATAATTCCTCGTCTATACAAAACACCATTAGTTAGTACATACCGAGCAGCTTTAAACTTTAATTTCTTGGCAGCGAGCTTATCTTTCGGTAATCTTCCCTCCTCAATATATGCCCTGATGGGATCCATCCAAGATGGCCCTAAATCAAGGGTAATAATGTTCATCGTCAGGTCTTCATCTATGCTCTGACTTTTTAATACTTCAATTGGTATCGTTCTTCGCGGTACGAGTAGCTGATGCTAGTCGGGCCAGCGCGTCTGCTCGTGCATTCTCCAGTCTTGGTATTCTGATCAACTGAATGGCATCAAATTTTACCAATAACTCCATCACCTTTGCATGATACTTGACCATTAATTCTCCTTTAACAGCATATATTCCTATCATCTGATTCACAATTAATTGAGAATCACTGAATACCATCACTTGTTGCGCTTCCATAATCTTTGCTAAATTAAGACCTGCTATCATCGCCTCATATTCAGCCTCATTATTGGAAGCTTTGAATTGGAATCGCAGGGCGTATTCCACGTCAACCTCGTCTAGAGTGCTCAGAACTATTCTCGCGCCACATCTTGCAGTGCAAGATGAGCCATATACATATAGCCTCCATATAGGTAACTCGTCTTCAAATTTCTTATCTGACAAAGTTCCTCGGTGAAATATTTGTTGTTTCCTTTCATCCTCCCCTGATATTTCTCGCTCCTCGTCGATCATCTCTTCTCGTCCTTTTACCAACCGAAGTTGGTCCGGGCTCGAATTTGATGATCCTTCAATATCCACAAGCCCTTTTACCAACCGGAGTTGGTCTAAGCTTGTGTTTATTGATCCTGTAACATCCACAGGTTGATCAGCGAGCAACTTTTGTTCCTCGGGGGTATCAGGATATGTAAACTCTGCGATAAAATCTGCTACAGCCTGCCCTTTTAATGATGATCTGGGTTCATACACAATATCATATTCACCGAGCTCTATTGCCCAGTACATCAGTCTCCCTGATTTTTCTGGCTTATGAAGGGCTTGTCTCAATGGCATGTCGGTATACACGACGATGGTATGGGCCTGAAAATATGGCCTCATTCTTCTACTTGCCTCAATTAATGCCAATGCCAATTTTTCCAGCTTTGGGTACCTGATCTCTGCACCTCGGAAAGCCTTACTTGTGTAATAAATTGGCTTCTGGACTCCATTCTCCATTCTGATCAATGCCGAGATGACTGCATTCTCTGATACTGCCAGGTATAAGTACAACTTTTCTCCCATTACTGGCTTGGACAACAGTGGAGCTACTCCCAAATATTTCATCAAGTCTTGAAAGGCTTTCTCACATTCATCATTCCACTCGAAAGTTTTTCGAAGCGTTTTGAAGAATGGGAGGCATCTATTAGTTGCTCGAGAAACAAATCTGTTAAGCGCTGCAACTCGTCCTATAAGACTCTGCACCTCTTTCTTCGTCGTTGGAGATCGCAACCCTAAAAGAGCTTTGATATTTGATGGATTCGCCTCAATGCCTCGCTGGTTGACAATGTACCCGAGGAACATTCCTTCTCATACTCCAAATGTGCACTTCGTCGGGTTGAGCTTCATTTGGTATTTATCCAGTTGATCAAATGTCTGAACTAAGTCAACTAGATGATCAGCAGCTTTCTCGCTCTTTGTCAGCATATCATCGACCTAGACTTCCATATTGCAACTGATTTGTTCGGCAAAAACCTTGTTCATCAGCCGCTGGTATATCGCTCCTGCATTTTTCAAACCAAAAGGCATAACATTATAACAATAAGTTCCCCTAGAGGTAATAAAAGAAGTGCTTTCCCTGTCTTCAGGTTTCATTTTGATCTGGTTGTATCCAGAGTAAGCGTCCATGAAGCTGAGCAACTCGTGTCCCGAGGTAGCATCTACTAGTTGGTCAATTCTGGGCAATGGAAAGTGATCCTTTGGGCAGGCCTTGTTGAGATCAGTGAAATCAACACACATTCTCCATTTATTATTTTTCTTTTTTACCATCACCACATTTGCTAACCAGTCTAGATATTTCACATCTTCAATGAATTGGGCTTTCTGGAGCTTCTCGACCTCCTCTTGTATAGCTTGATTCTTCTCGGGACTAAATACTCTTCTTCTCATGACATAAGAAGTTTGGATCTATTCCTGGCATGTCTTCATGACTCCACGCAAAAGTTTTCTTTCTGTTTCTCAAGAAAGTTATCAACTCCTGTTTTATTGAAGCATCCAACGTTGACCCTATCTGGGTTATTCGTTCAGGGTGCTCGTCGTCCAGAATAACATTTTCTGTAGATTCCACCACTTGTCCTTTTACTAGTTGGGATTCATCTCTGGGATCCAGTGTTTCAATTTCTGTACCTTCATCCACCTGGTAGGTAGTAGTCTTTTTCCTTGATTATTCAAGCTCCTCTTGCTCGGCAGACGAGTAATAGCATTCCCGAGCTACTTTTTGATCACCTTTCACAACTCCTACTCCAAAATTTGTTGGGAATTTTAAGCACTCGTGTACTGTAGATGGAACTTCTTCGAACTTCTTCAAACCAACTCTTCCCATGATGATGTTGTAAGCTGATTGCACATTCTTATCCATCACAAAGAACCGTATTCTTTCTGTTCGACAAGCAGGCCAAGTTCCAATGAATATATCCAACTTGATCGTCCCAAGTGGAAAAACTTTCTCGCCAGCAAAACCCAGGAGAGGTCTGTGATAAGGCTCTAATTGAGATAATTTTAAATTTAAACTGTCAAAGCATGAGTAGAACATGATGTCTGTCGAGCTACCGTTATCTACCAGAACCCTTGAAATCATTACTTCTTTCATCCTCATTTTGATTACCAAAGGGTCGTCGTGAGGGTAAAGAACACCTGCAAGGTCATTTTTTGAAAAACCAATGACCAGCTTCTCTTTGTTTATCTTCCTCGGGCGATCCTCCTCAGCCAAATTTATTCGCTGAATGTACGAGCAAGCTTGAGCCTCTTCAAGGTAAGATTTTCTTTCTACAGTAAGGTCTCCTCCTCCTGCATCTCCTCCTGTAATGACATTACAATCAAATGACCCAAAGCGTATTGAAAATACCTCTCGTTCAGGCTGTCTTGGTTTCTTGGGAAGATCGGGGTCATCATCTGGATCATCTTCATGGTTTCTCTTCTTTTTCTCCTCTGCTCGACGAGGAGATCTAGACCTTTCTCTAGTTCGGTCATTATTTCTTCTTTCGCCTCCCCGATCAACATATTTTTCTAGCTTCCCTCTTCGGATGAGTGTTTCAATCTCGTTCTGAAGAGCTATACAATTTTTGGTCATATGGACATGATCCTTATGGAACTCGCAATATTTCTCCCTATTCCTCGTGTCAGGGTCTGACCTCAGTTTCTTTGGCCACTTTACTTCCTCGTTATTCTTGATTTCTTCCAAGACATGATTAATACCCATTTTCAAAGGAGTATAATTATCGAATTTCTTCAGGACTTCCCATGACGACTTATTATTCTTGGAATGCTTGTCACCGCCATTGCCCTTATGCTCTTTCTTCTTAGATTTATCGTCTTCCACCGTGGTTTCTTTATCCATATTCATCTTCGCAGCCATAGCCTCCTCGGCATTCATGATTTTGGCCGCTTTTGCCATCAACTCTGACATTGTTGTAGGTGGATCTTTGGCCAAAGTGTAATACAACTTGTTAGGCAATAACCCACTCATCAAGGCAGTGATTGCTGTCTTTTCTTCATACTCTATGACTTCTAGCTTCTCGTTATTGAAACGAGTTATGTAATCTCTAGTACTCTCACCAGATTTTTGTCTAACACTTAACAAGTGTGCTACTCATTTTACTGGCTTTGCTCCAAAACAGAAATTACCGATGAACAACTCGTCCAATTGAAAGAAAGTTGAAATCTTACCCCGAGGAAGATTGTTGTACCATATCTGGGTAGGTCCAGTAAGAGTTCCTGAGAATGCTCTACACCTCATCTCATCGAGGACAACATAGATATCGGCAGCAACTTGATATTGCTCTATGTGCAGAACAGGATCTATCTTTCCATCATATTTGGGGGTCACCACAGGTGCTTTAAATTTTGACGGTGTAGGAAAACCCACAATGGCCTGTACAAAAGGTGACCCTTGAACAAAAGTTCGCTATAGGGGGTTCTTCGCCTTAGCCATTTCTCCCAATCTGTCCTCCAACCGCTGAATGAAACCTTTCCACACATCATTTCCTTACTCGGGCTTATTAGTTCGAGCAATTGATTGTTCTGACGTAGCCTCCTGAGATCTATCTTGACGAGCAACTGGTCGTGATTGTGCTGATCCTTCTCTTAGATTTGATGGTTGTCGAAAACTCCTCGACATGGTCTTTGGTGGACTCCTATTCCTCCTAGGGCCTAATCGGCTGAAAGGAGATAACCTGCTCAATCTTTCCAAGGCACCGGGTCTCTCTGGAGAGAGAGTGATACGCTGCTCAGTATCTGTGGCACGTATTGATGAAGTTCGCCCAGGTTGATAAGATAAATCATCAGATTCCTCATTATGATACGCATCTGTACGCCTGGATCGTGAAGAAAGTAAATAGGTTTGCCTTTGACCACTTCGATGTCCCGAATGTGCAGGTGCACCACCATGAAGGGTCTGTATGAGTTGCCGCATTGTCTCTTGCATGGCGATTTGTCCTTGAGACAGATTCGTCATAATTCCAGCCAGATCTGGAGGTGCAGAAGGATTTGGAGGATTTCCAGCATTTCCAGCATTTTGATTACTGGATTCCGGATTATCTGCCATTGATGATAAATTATTTTTGGTGAAAAACGATAACAACAATCGTTCCCACAGACGGCGCCAATCTGTTGATGTAAAAAATTAGATTGCTTCTAATTATTTAATCACAGATAAATGTAAATGAGACAAAGAATTTTAAAGTGGTTCAGCCTTATAAGAATGGCCTACGTCCACTGTTTCTGTTATTGCCAAGTGTTTTGGAATTCTCGATATGTAATTCTATCAAGAAATTCCGGTCCCTTTGAATGAGGGTGATACAGTGTATTTATAGCCCTTGGGCTGTACATGTGAAAGGGTAAACAATTAATGCCCTTTAAGAATATACGTCTGTATGATAAGCATTCAATGAATAGTTGAACTGTTGATTATCTGGCAATCAATGCTGTGGCCAAGATGCTGCTCGGACCGCCTTAGTTGCTCGTCGTTCAGGAGTTCCTCGGAGTACACTTGCTGCTCGGAGTAAGTATGACTTGGTCGGGAAAATAAACTTCCTCGTTGTTATTGTGTCACGTAGATTGACACGTGTCTTCTAATTATTCGTCTATATCAGCATACTAATTTTGGTATCAACACCCACCTATACCGCTTACTTGTTCTTGAAGCATCACTTTGTAGGCGGGTATAGTCTGGCATTTCTCAGTTTAATGACCCGTATCAAAAATCGCACAAACCTTCTCGATGGGGTTTGGGATGGATCCAGTTAGTCCTCTTTCATATACCTCACGTAGGTCTCGCAGTCCTTTCTCAAGCATATCGAGTCGACTGTCCGTCATAGAATTCTTTTCTACATGAAATAGGCCGGACGCCGATGGAGTGGTGGTCACTTGACGATTTCAATTTTGAGCTTTAGGGTCAGATGTATCCCAGGATTGGGTAGTCTCGACGACATACCTCGGGTGAAGCTCATCATCGTGGGTGTCTAAGTCGACAAACGGACCACTACCCATAGTTTCAACGAATTTCTTGGAATTAATGTTCAGCCCATTATGGATAAAGGAAATGATTTGCGTTTTATCAAAACCATGATGGAGACACGAAGTAATTAACTCATTAAAACGCTCGTAGCATCGATCGAATGAATCATTTTCTAATTGTCGAAAAGTTTGAAGTTGAGCCTTGATGGAATTCGTTCGATGTGGAGGAAAGAACTTCTTGAGAAATTTAGATTGTTGATCGTTCCATGATGAAATCGAATATGGAGGTAAATACCATAGCCATGTCTTAGCCTTATCCTTTAGCGAGAATGGGAAGAGTTTAAGGCGGAGCACATCTTTTGTGAAAGTTTGATCACTGAGAGTCTCGCACGCCTCCTCAAATTCCATGATGTGGGCATATGGCTTTTCTGAATCCATTCCATGGTAAGTGGGAAGTATCTGTATCATCCTATTCCTAAAGTGAAATTGCCCCAGCATTGTACGGTAGTAAAATGCATCCCGTAGTGACAGTGCGCTCGGGATATAAGACGTCTCTCAAAGGGAGATACGGGGCCTCTCCCTCGTCGGCGGCTGCACTACCGTGTTGTGATATCTCTCTCTCTCTCTCTCTCGAATATTCGGTATCCTCACTTGGTATACTCAGAGCGTGCTCTGAAGTGTGTCCTAAGAGAGAAAACAACGTGGTATTTACGATTGAGTTCGACGGTGTGGGAGGTGGAACCCAGAACTATGGAGCGTTAGGAGTGTGAGGGCTATCAGGGTCGTACTCAACGATTGGATTTTCGTGAATGTGTGTTGAAGTATTATGGGGAGTTGGAGTGAGTTCATAATTTTGCATTAACGGGATTATGAGAGATGATGATGAATATTTTTGTACTTTTTCAATTTTTTTATGTTTTTTGGATTTTTTGGTCAAAGTTTTAGATTGACTCGATATAATCCTAAGTCTACCTAGATCCCCAGCAACGGCGCCAAAAACTTGACGCGACTAAGAATGTGTCTCAGAAGTGCGTACTCTCTAGGCTCAAGTGCAAGCACTATACCAAAATGGGCAAATTGTCACCTTTCAGCCGGCCAGCCTTGTCAAGGTCATTGACCGTGACAAAAAACACGTGTTTTATGTCACGGTCATTGACCTTGACACGACCGTGACAAGTCCGTGACAAATTTACTTGTCACGGACTTGTCACGGTCATTGACCGTGACAATTCTTTAAATACTTGTCACGGTCAATGACCTTGACACGACCATGACAATGTTTGCAACAAAAACCTTTTCCCCCTTCTTTTTTCCCTACCGCCGTTCCCTCCCTCTCTCTCTCTCTCGACGCTTCTCTCTCTCTCTCTCTCTCTCTCTACTTTCAGGTCGATTTTCTCTCTCTCTCTCTCTCTTCCATTTATATATATATGTGTGTATGTGTGTGTATGTGTGTATATATATATATGTATATATATATGTGTGTATGTGTGTGTATGTGTGTATATATATATATGTATATATATATGTGTGTATGTGTGTGTATGTGTGTGTGTATGTGTGTGTATGTATATATATATATATGTGTATGTGTGTGTATGTGTGTATATATATATGTATATATATATACAATTTTACCTAATTGTATATATATATGTGTGTATATATATATAAATGTAAATGTAAATAATATCCAAAAATGTAAATGTAAATAATATCCAAAAATATAAATGTAAATAATATTCAAAAATATTGGATAACAATTTATTTTCATTCAAAATAAATAATTGATAATAGTTGGATAATAATTGGATAATAATTGATATTTTCATTCAAAATAAATATTTCATTCAAAAATATTGGATAATAATTGATATTTTCATTTAAATTGATAATAATTTTATTCATGAAATTAATTCAATTAGGTAAAACCCTAGATAATTTTTTAACAGAATTTGATAATATTATATAAAGTTTAGTAAATTCACAAAATGTTGCCAATTGTATGTTTTTAGGAATATCATTAGTTAGAATCCATACACATGCATGTTGTTCGAAAGTCTTAAATTTAATTCTCACTTTAATTTGTAGAATCTCTGTACTTGGTTGGATTTATCCCTTTATGATAATGAAATTTATGCTCCAATTATAATTATCTCAAGTCATAATTTTATTGATAAACAATAAATGTAGTTGTCACGGTCGTGGTGGGGGGAGGGGGTGGGGTGTGTGTGTAGGTGTGTGTGCGTAGGTGTGTGCGTGTGTGCGTGGCAGGGGGAGGGGGGTGGGGTATGTGTATATGTGTGTGTATGGTGGTGTGTGGTGGGGGAGGGGGGTAGTGGGTGTGGGGTGTGGTGGGGGGAGGGGGTGGGGGTGGAATTTTCTAACTAAAAATATGATAATATTTTGCCAATTGTAAATATGGAATTTAGTAAATTCACAAAATGTTGCCAATTGTATGTTTTTAGGAATATCATTAGTTACTTTCGTGCCCAACTATGTAGAATCCATACACATGCATGTTGTTAGAAAGTCTTAAATTTAATTCTCACTTTAATTTGTAGAATCTCTGTCCTTGGTTGGATTTATCCCTTTATGATAATGAAATTTATGCTCCAATTATAATTATCTCACGTCATAATTTTATTGATATACAATAAATGTAGTTGTCACGGTCGTGGTGGGGGGAGGGGGTGGGGTGGTGGGGGTGGGGGTGGGGTGTGTGTGTAGGTGTGTGTGCGTAGGTCTGTGCGTGTGTGCGTGGAGGGGGGAGGGGGTGGGGTGTGTGTGTGTGTGCATAGGTGTGTGCGTGGCGGGTGGGGTAGGGGTGTGTGTATGTGTACTATTAATATTTTTTTTATCTGTACTAATAACATTTTTTTACAGCAAAAATGTCTCCTTCAGATATTAAGGCGAAGATGATGATGCTGTTTATGATGATGTCGTCTGGGTTCGGTGGTAGCGGAGGCGACGAGGGCTCCTCCGCCCCTAGGCTCCCCAAATATGGAAAATTTGGGATTACCGTCGAGAACAAGTCGGAGCTATTAGAGAGATCCCTCGAGCTGCTAAAGACGGTCATCGGCCCGGGGTTTATGAGTTGGAAGGAGGTGCCATATGATCTCACGTTAGCTGTTTGGGCGGCACAAGGGTGTACCCGTGCCGATGGCACAGCAATAAATTTGCTCCCGTGATGCTGTCTTTTAAGAAACATGGCAATGTCACACATTTATTTCCATAATTTCCCCAATTATATTTACCTATAATTGTTAGCACACCGGGACTCACCCACTTGGTCCATAATTAAATATTTTACCTAAATTCATTTAATAATGTAGTGTCACCCAACTACAATTCCCGAATATCATTCTTCGGCCCAATATCAATAATTGAATTATTTCTCCAAATTCGTTCATCTCATGACATACCGTTCACACCCTCCTAAACCCAATTATATCACCCTATTATTGTTAAGGAAACATACGTCCCATATGAATTTATCACCAAATAAAAGTAACGGAATTAAAATTTAAATAAACCCTCATTATAAACCACCTGGCCGAACTGCCCAAAATTTCCCATCGTCGATCGATCGATGGCCCCCGATCGATCGATCCCTTCGTGACAACTCTTCTTCCCCATGAAAATTTCCACCATTAACGAGATTTAAGGTTTATTTTCCTCAAAAACCAACTTCAAATCAGCATGTTAATCATCTTATATCATTTCTCATGAACTAAAAATATCATCTAAACCCTTTAACACCATTAACACTATGAATCTTGACCCACTCAAGAACACAAAAAATTTCTAGGGTACAATCCAAATTTCAAATTCAAATTTCATCCTTTTATAATCCGATTTTTCTCATTCAAACCAGATAATCATGCTCAGAATTATATTGCACAATTAATTCTTTTCTTAAATTATTCAATGGTTCCATTAACAAAACCCCCTTTTTGTACCTATTTATCCCCAAAACAAATTTTTGTTTACACATCACTACGATATGGATTGATTATCATACTTTAAGAATCAAAACAATTAACCACTTGCCTGAAATCGTTCGTAGGGTCTGATCCGTTGTCGTAGCCCCTTGATTTTGCTCCAAAATCCCCAATTTGGCCTTTGATCGTTTTTCTGCAATCTCCCTCTCAAACCCTAGGTTAGAATTGTGTTGGCTGCTCATTTTTCTTTTCTTAGGTTTAGGTTTAAACAAATCCCGTTTTTAGCCTACTGGGCTAAATTAAAATAGCCCAAATCACCCCGCGTGGGCCCAGTTATGCCCAAAAATGCCCCGAGTCCCAATTACTCCCCCCGGGTACTCTTTTCTGACTATCTCGACCCATTCGGACTCAACCGCGCACTCAGAATTGGCGTCCGAATTAATTTATAAAAATTCTTATTTCACACCCAATTTAGTCTATACCGACTCCCGACTGAGATAAGTGTATACCCCGTCATTAATACCCGAAATGACGTAATTAACTTATTACTGTTCACTTAGTAAATAAATTTCCCTAAATATTAACCATTCACTCCCCGATTAATAATTATATATATATATATTGCCATAATTAATTCAATTAAAATTACAACACACAAGTAATTTAAAATTCCCGAATTAATTAAATATTAAATGCACAAAAAATATGGGGTGTTACATACTCCCCCCCTTATAAAGGAATTTCGTCCTCGAAATTAAGATGAGCGTAATGTTCCAAGGTTCGTATATTACTCTCTAGTCATGTGTCTCCAAGCCCGCTATATCTATCCCATCCGCTCCTAACCATACGTTACACAAATATGCATTTAAAATTTTCCAGGGCCCTCATACACCCTACACCCGCGCTTAACCGCACAAAATTTGTCTTAATTAACCCGGGTGCACATACACCCTATCCCCGCGCTCTACTGCAGGAAAGTTACCCGACTATGCTAGTCGTAACCCGTAATATAACTTCGAACCCATAGTCATATCATATCATATCATATATATATATATATATATATATATATATATATATATATATATATATATATATATATATATATATATATATATATTTACTGCCCGGGTACCCAACCCATGTATTAAAGTTCAAACATCTTCCTGCAAAAAATTTGTCTCTCAACACAAAGGTATATACGTTTACTTTCATGTCACCAAGTACAACATAAAATACCGCACCCTTACTGTCACTAGTCCTTGCGCAAAATAAACCCCGAGCTATCTCTCTTTGCTCGAAAATAAATCTAACCACCCTGATTCACTTCAGTACACATTCCCACTTACCGGGATAAAATGTGAGAACACAAAACCTCACTATGTGCTATCGCACCACACAATACAACATATATATCCACATATATACAGGCTATACTCCCTTTTCGGTGATACCTAGTACCAACCCTACCCTGGTGTTGCGAACACCAAAATTTTGCACCACTATCCACAATAGTTAAATTCCATCGCTATCCAGCCGATATTTAGGAAATATTATCAACTATACTCCCAAAATTCTTGAAAGTAGTAACTCTTCGCAAAATTCAAACAATAACTGAGTGTACACCTCCACTCTCCCATGAAGAACACCAAGGAACTCCGCTACCCTACGAAAAATTTATCCACATACTATGGCTGCTACCGCCAACGCGCCCACTAAGTTCGACTCACCTGTGAACTCTAGTGAAAAATAAGACTTATGTTGTGACATCCTCTTTGTCACTCAAAATATATACCCCATGCCCCTAGGGTAAAAATAATTACCTCTATACTCCAGCTGCAACGGCTCATTCTCGGGTTCCGGAGAAGCTCCTCCCTGTCCGAATGTACCCATGACTTGCTTCAGTGACTGTACATCCAGGACCTCGTCCTGTAGTTAACCTCTGCCTCACTTAAGACAACTCTCTTCATGTGTCTCGCTTTCCCAACAAACGAAACACCTTCTAATACATTCACCCTGCTACTGGTCCATTCCATACCGACCTTGTTGGAAATCTTGGCCATCCTGTAGATAGCCTCCAGTTCTAAATCGTTTGGCGTGATTTTCCTGCCAAAAATCCTGCCCCTAATCTCCCCCAGTCTGTTGTTGGGATACCCTACTGGTATTGTTCCCTCCTGCCTTATCCGACTGGCTAGTTTCCACTCCCCTCCCACTTCCTTTCGCGTGGAAGCGATATTCCCGACAGTGCCGGAGTGCTGCGTTAACGACATCAGTATAAGCTACTAATGCGTATTTACCAATTAAATATTATCTGATTCTCCAGAATAACCCATCCATAAACTTTCCTTTCTTTATCTTTTTCTTGCTTTCCTCATCCGGTACATAATTTTGCCAACGAGTGTATTCTTCCTAGTAATCGGCCACTGAACGGTCCCCTTTGAGTCACCTCACAAAATTTTCTCCTCATTTCGGTTTTAACCGCTGGAGGAAAAATACGTGCGGTCGAACCGTACCCAAATCCCTACAATAGCTAGTGTGTCCCTTTCCTCAACTATGGTGATCGACTCCCACCACTGTAGCGCTGCTCCTACTAAACTAAAAGTGGTTAACCTTTGCTCCCGCACCTCATCGCAATCTCCCATGCGTTGGTAATGCTGGATATCTCTCTTCCTTGACACACTAGCACTATATCTGGACCCTCTTGCAACTCTGGTGGGTTCCCACAAAAAAATAACCTCTCTTTATTGTTTCCACCCCGACGACCCCGTGTGAGTCTGATCCCGTGGAAAGTACCCTGCCATTGCGACCACCGTCATTTCAACTGCCTGCGCCACTAGTTTCGTTACTTGTGCTGCCAAAATCATCTCTGGAAATTACTGCAGTAACTCTTGCCCCTGAAGAGCCTCTCTCATCTCCCCTTGTTGCCCTAGCTGCTCTCTCTCTCCTGGGCGTCATCCGGAATGAGAATCGAATTTGTATGAGTTCACTCTCAAATATAAATTTCGCAGAAGGATGTATATATGCGTACGTATGAGAATACAACAATCCTATAATAGGGCTCTATCTCAAAGATTGCTAAGCCGAAACGTGAAAATCCGCACAGATCCTAAGGACACTAAAACTTATGCTCTGATACCATCTGTGACACCCCGCCTAATAAAATATCGGGTGATCAGTCTTATACAAAATTAAAATAGGAATCCCAGTTGGATCATCCTTAGCATCACTGTCGAAAACTTTTTAAAACTTACTAACCACCTAGTATTCCAAAAACTGGTGCCAATTTTAACTTTTTAATTTAACAAAATAGTACATGCGGAATTAAAATATAAACCATTCACATAACTGAATGAAAGTAAATAGAATAATAATTACACAACTTGCCGAATAAATCATCCGCCGCCAAATAAATAATCCAATACAAATATTCAACACCTGAATGAATTACACCTGAAAATTGTACCGAGAAGTCTGGGCAACAAGCCCTAAATAAAACTGAGACTGATACAAGATTCCAACTCTAGGAATGAATGAATGATGCGTCTAATCCAAACTCCTGCTAGCATCCACATATACCGCAACCTCGTGTCCCTGGAATAGAATATCAATCCTGGCGTCCCTGTGGCTGGACACCTAAAAGGTTTTGAAAATAGTTTTATAGCAAGGGTTAGAACCCAAAACATTTTGAAAATATTTAACAAGTGAATCAACTGCAGTAATTTAAAATGCATGAATGCGCTTCATATTTAAGTCAGTGTCGCACTCCCTTGAGGACATTCTCACCCCTCCACTATTGTGCACACCTACCAGTTACCTTAACCCCGCCTAGTTGTACTACCCCGTCCAACTAGTCCTCATATAACCTTCCCTTACCATATTACTCTAATCCGAGTATAATAATTTCTTGAATTATAAGTTATCTCATAATTAACTTAATTAATTCCTCTTAAATAGTAGCATATAACCGTCTCACAAGTTATATAAAGTAAATACATCACACACTGTATTATTCCCACAAATGAATAACTTAATTAATTTCTCATTAATTAACAGCATATAACTGTAACCCGAGTTATATAAGGTAAATACATCACACACTGTATTATTCACCTACATATAATATTTACTACCATATTATACGTACCTTTACTAACATCCACACATATATTATACGTGTATCCATCCTTCCGAGTATACCCTCACCGGATGATTCCCTCTAAAATGCTATCTCACTGGTGTGCTCACAAAACATAGTTTCCTCAAGTTGGAATCGCTCACCAACTTGGAACAAAATATAAACGAAGTGTACGTGGTCATATTCCTTCCCTGAAAGTGAGATAAATCCCTCACCCATATATACCGGACGCTATGACCTGGGGATATACTAGCCCTACTCCTCAAGCTAGGGGATTCACCCACATCGCGCAACCTCCCTTGATAGCATTAGAGTATATAAATTTAATAGATATCTAATCACTGATATTTAGTATCACGCACAGTAAATACACGTATATATATACTATCACGACACCGTATATATATAATATAAACCCCGACTTTACCATGTACTCAAAATCCCGTACACTGCGTGTAATTTAATATCACACACAATATATACATATATATATATACACTATCACTACACCGTATATGTATATTATAAACCCTGGCTTTACCGTGTACTAAATATCCTGTACACTGCCTGAAATTTCCAGAGTCTGTGGCCCGACTCAACGTAATTAATTTTCTCACTTAATAATTTATCGTTTTTTCGAGTCTATGGTCCGACTCTAATATATTCAACTCATACCTCAATTTATATAATATTTTCCCCGAGTCTATGGTCCGACTCCAATTAAATTAATTAACGCACTTATTAATTTAATACCTCCCCGAGTCTATCGTCCGACTCTAATTAAATTAATTATTACACCAATTAATTTAATACTTACCTGAGTCTACAATCCGACTCCTATTAAATTAATTATCACATTTATTAATTTAATCCTACCCGAGTCTACAATCCGACTATAATTAAATATAATTAAATTAATTATCATATTTATTAATTTAATTCTTTCCGAGTTTACAATCCGACTCTAATTAAATTAATTATCACACTTTTTAATTTAATCCTATCCGAGACTAAAATCCGACTCTAATTAAATTAATTATCACACCCATTAATTTAATAACTTAGTGTCACCCAATCATTATCCCCGGACTCGCTCACTTAGCCCGTACCTCAATATTTTCCGAGTCAATGTTCCGACTCCAAATTAATTACTTTCTCTCAATAATAAATTTACTACTTTAATGCCACTTAACCAATATCCCTGGACTCGCTCACTAGGTCCATTTTACATCTCAAAATTTCATTCTCACATTTTCACCCACAACGTGTCACACATTTATTTTCATAATTTCCACAATTATATTTACCTATAATTGTTAGCACACCCGGACTCATCCACTTGGTCCATAATTAAATATTTCACCTAAATTCCTTTAATAATGTAGTGTCACCCAACTACAATTCCCGAATATCATTCTTCGGCCCAATATCAATAATTAAATTATTTCTCCAAATTCGTTCATCTCATGACATACCGTTCACACCCTCCTAAACCCAATTATATCACCCTATAATTGTTAAGGAAACATATGTCCCATATGAATTTATCACCAAATAAAAGTAAGGGAATTAAAACTTAGATAAACCCTCATTATAAACCACCTAGCCGAACTGCCCACAATTTCCCATCGTCGATCGATTGATGGCCCCCGATCGATCGATCGATCGATCCCTTCGTGACAGCTCTTCTTCCCCACGAAAATTTCCACCATTAACAAGATTTAAGGTTTCTTTTCCTCAAAAACCAACTTCAAATCAGCATGTTAATCATCTTATATCATTTCTCATGAACTAAAAATATCATCTAAACCCTTTAACATCATTAACACTATGAATCTTGACCCACTCAAGAACACAAAATTTTCTAGGGTACAATCCAAATTTCAAATTCAAATTTCATCCTTTTATAATCCGATTTTTCTCATTCAAACCAGATAATCATACTCAGAATTATATTGCACAATTAATTCTTTGCTTAAATTCCATTCAATGGTTCCATTAACAAAACCCCCTTTTTGTACCCATTTATCCCCTAAATGAATTTTGGTTTACACATCACTATGATATGAATTGATTATCTTACTTTAAGAATCAAAACAGTTAACCACTTGCCTGAAATCGTTCGTAGGGTCTGATCCGTTGTCGTAGCCCCTTGATTTTGCTCCAAAATCCCCAATTTGGCTTTTGATCGTTTTTCCCCAGTCTCCCTCTCAAACCCTAGGTTAGAATTGTTTTGGCTGCTCATTTTCCTTTTCTTAGCTTTAGGTTTAAAAACACAAATTCCATTTTTAGCCTAATGGGCTAAATTAAAATAGCCCAAATCACCCCGTGTGGGCCCGGTTATGCCCAAAAATACCCCGAGACCCAATTACTACCCCCGGCTACTCTTTTCTGACTATCTCGATCCATCCGGACTCAATCGCGCACTCAGAATTGGCGTCCGAATTAATTTATAAAAATCCTTATCTCACACCCAATTTAGTCTATACCGACTCCCGGCTGAGATAAGTGTATACCCCGTCATTAATACCCGAAATGACGTAATTAACTTATTACTATTCACTTAGTAAATAAATTTCCCTAAATATTAACTATTCACTCCCCGATTAATATATATATATTGCCATAATTAATTCAATTAAAATTACAACACACAAGTAATTTAAAATTCCCGAATTAATTAAATATTAAATGCACAAAAAATACGGGGTGTTACACAAAGGACTTTCAAAGGTCTCTGAATCACCTTTCCAACGGTATGACCCGTGCGTGATTCTGACAAACGATTTACCCTCGGTGGCCGATTTTCCAAAAATGTCTGAACCACACTGCCAAACGGTAGGTTCCAGACCTTGCCTATCGGTACCTGCCGATAGGCAGGAACAGGTTTATGCCGATCGGCACTCACCTGGGCCTATAAAAGGAGGCCTTCACCTCATTTACAAGGGGATCCCAAATCTGATAAAAATCTCTCTCAACGAATCCCAGAAACCTCTCTCGAAGGCAGCGTGATTTCAACTCCCAAATCCCTTTTTTTACTTCCACTTTTCATCATCCTTTTCATCAAACTTGGTGAATTAACCACTCTCCATCATTATCCAAGCTCCAGGGCTGCTATTCAACACCCAAGATCAAGCTCAAGATCTTCAAGAAGGTCCAACTTGATCACCTTTCTCTTCAAATTTTCTTGAGTTCTCAATAACTTGCTTTATTACTTAGCCCTTTTTATCTCATCTCACACATCCTAATATACTTTTTATTTAGTATTATCTCACATCTCTTATTTTTATATAAATAAAACCCCAAAAAAATAAGAAAAAGAGGGTTTGCTCATAAATTCCATATAGAGATTCTCACTCTTTCTCACAACTAAAACACTTTTCCTACACACACACACATTCAAAAATAAGAGATCCTCCATTTGTATTTATGGGATAAACCCCACCCCTCATTTTTTATACGAACTACGTGGACTTTGATGCCTTTGTAGGCTATGTAGGCGTCTCGGGGTTAAACCCGAGACTCGAGTCCTTTTCTCACCTTTGCTCTTATTTTTTATTTTCTCTAAATCCATTTTTCTTATATTATATATATATATATATATATATACTTGTTCTTAGTGAGGCATTATTCCATATGCGTTATCGTTCCCTTATAACGATCAACGTAGGGGTAATCGCGTAAATCTTATTTTTCTAATATCACTTTTATATCTTCATACGGATAACTCGCTTTATCTTTTCCATGATACAAGTTGAGGATTCCTAGATCCATTCTATATATACACATGCACACATATCACGGGGGGGGGGGGAATAAAAGGAAAATAGCAAATATTCATGAGAGATCGAAAGGGCGGAATGGGTGCCTAACACCTTCCCATTTCGTAACTAAGCCTCTGAACCCTTCTCGAATCATCTTGGTTTCGTACGCACCAGTATGTCTTTGGATGCCATCCTTCGGGGTGGCTTCCCCTTTTTCTTTTGTTTCTTTTGAGTAAAATAGACTGGCGACTCTGAATCTCTCTACATTTTTACACCACATCTCAAACGACACCGGTCGAAGCGCTCCCGAGAGGGACGCGCGGGACCCGAAGGATCCTCCTCCTCCGCGGCGGGGATCGGGGATGGCCACAAATCTATTGAGTAAAAACAAGTGTAAGTAAATTCTTTAAATAAAAATTGAAACTATACCGTAGTTCAACTCTTGTGTATGTGTGCGATATAGTAAAGACCACCAAATAGTCAACATGAGTTATTTTAGGAGAACTCCATAAGAATGATTATGAAAAACATGAATAGGCTCACGCCACTTCCCTAATTTTCTAATCTAATAATAATAAAATAAATAGCAAGATGTGTTCAACAAATTTTCAATCATCGCAATAATATCGATCTAAAGCAATCACATAAACAAAAATATTTGTCTTTTTTGGTAAATAAAAATCTTTTTTTTAAATGATAAAAACAAAATCTTTTTATATTTTCCATATTGTAACAAAAAAATCACACTACATATTAAGGTCATGCATGGGTCGGTTTGGTTTGGTTACATGTCTAAACGTGGACCATAATCAAGGTAGGTCGATTCCATAATTTTGGAGCCAAAACTAGAACCAGACCAACCTAACAATTGGTTCTTAGGTTAGTTCGATTTAGTTCTGATCGATTCTCAATTCCAATTATTTTTTAATATTCAAATTTAATTTAAATTATATAACTATCCTACAAAAGTTTATGTTTTTTAAAATTTTCTTAGAAAAATAAGAATGAAAAAAAATCAAGTAATGACCATTTTTAAATTTCAAAGAAAAGTTTATAATAAATCAAAGAGTGTCATAAAAATTTTATACTATGAAAAATAAATCTAGGAAATAAATTAATATCGATGTTGTATCATATCAACTTATAAACACTTGAAATTCAACTTTGTCATGCCAAAACAAAATGTTAAAAGAGTTAAAATGCACAAGATAAATAAATGCAATAGAATTAATTTTAAGGGGTCAAATAGTTGTTTTTTGGTTATATTATTGGGTTGGTTTAGTTCTTATTCTTGTTCGGTTCTCATGAATGAATATTGCAACTAGAACTGGAACTGGAACCGAACTAGTCGGTTGAATGAGTTTTAGAACTAGAACCAAATCATTAGTGAAAAAATAACCATACCCAACCCAAATCGCAGAGGTAGGTTTGGTTTGGTTCTTTAGATTAAAGATTCCAATGAACACTCATACTACTTTTAGTACATATCTACCTATGATTCCAACGAAAGATACAATCAATAGACACTAGGCTCCTAACCTAGATAAATCCTCCAAAATCAATCAACAATGCAAATCCCAATGAATTTCTTACGATGCTCGTTTCTAGAAGAATCTAGAGGTTTGGAGGGAATAACGACAAACTAACCATCACTAGGGATGCAACTCAAAGACACCAGTCTCTAATAAGAAACCTTGCAAATAAAGTGGTGGCATATGTTTATGTGTTATGTTTAAGAGTGACGAATAGGGTTACGAGTTGTTAATTTCCCTAGTATTAGTGTAGTAAATAATAATGGTTTCCTTCCTCATCTCATAATATTGAATCATTTGCGTTATGGTTTCATTCATAAAATCATGTAATGAAATTTTATTTTTCAAGTTCATTTGAAATGAGAATCATGTTTGTGAGAAGGCCTTATATTTTTTTCTTTAGTTATATTGCATGCTATATTGGTCAATAGTAGTTAGTAGAAATTCGGGTGAATTGGGTTCGATTTATCACAAGAGATCAAAATTTCAATTTTAATATAATTAAAAAATTCATAACCTATATAGGGAGTTAACATAATATCGGTTGAATCGCGTGTATAACCTTAGTATCTATCTCAAACTATAGGGACCTATCTGATGGTTAGAGATCTTATTCGATATTTCGAAATAAGATTGTGACCAGTTGTAAGGACAAACTTCCAATCGAGTCAATTTGTATATAAGTGGCATTATTTTGAACTAAACTTTTGATTCATAGGATAGATGTTGTGTTTTTAATCTCAAAGCTTTTGACATGTTTGATGAAGACGTTGCGTCCAAGCTTAAAAGATTAGATACATCGTGTCGTATTTAGTGTCAAGTTTGCCTTCACGTTTATCAAGGATCTCGCAGGTATGAATGTGTATTGATTATGAGTCCTTAGGAATTTTAAGGGTATTTATTTTAATACTTAAAACATTCGGAGCTATTTTAAAATATTTTTTAGAGGTAAATTGTTTTTGTTTTTTATCTCGATAAAATAAGATTGAAGTTCGTTAGAACAAAATTACTTTTTGGTTAGAATGACTACAAGTCTAATTAAAATGACATAAGGATCTCGTTAGAACGATTTACTAATGAACTTAAAATGGGAATTCTCTATCAAAGATTTCATGCCTTGTTTGAAGCACGTTGGAAGATCGTTTGAACGGGAAAGAAACTTTATTCGAACAAAATTTATTTTCATTAGAACGAAATTTCTAATCTCGTTCAAACAGCCCTAGTTTTTGTTCGGATGAGATTGTTGCCTCGAAATTTGTGCTTTCATTATTTAAGGCATGTTGGACTCAAATTATTTAAGAACTTTTGGCAAAAAACATTTGCCTACCTATTTACCAAAGTTCCAAACCCTATAATTCACCCTATATGTTTATAGATCCAAGATTAATAATTCGTATGCTTTGAGATCATGAACTTGGGCACCAAAGTTTGTCTCTTTCATCTAGAGAGAAGTTGTTTCCTGTGGTGGACTCTGTGCATACTGTTTCAATGTTTGATAGTTGCTGAGCTTTATCGGTGGATACTGAGATGTGCGTGGACTTTTGCGTTGTGGAAGCTTTCATGGGCGGACTCTTGCATTGTACTGTGGAGGAGAGATTAAAGATTGTATAGCGTCAAGGTTTGTGGGGGATCGAGTGATTGTGTAAGTCTACTGTTATCTTTTGGAATTTCATATCGTAGTGAACTGTGTGGTTGGGTCGTCCGAGGTTTTTCCCTTTGTGATTTTCCTCATACATCGGTGTCTTGTGGATTTATTTATTTATATTATCTCCTATAATTGTAGATGCATGCTTTAGGGTAAAAAAGATAAAATTTGGTAAATCGGTTTTCCACACAAAAGGTTTAAAATCGGTGCTAAGTGTAATTGGGCTAATTTAGTTTAAAGTTTAAATCTTTGAAATTTGAAAAACATAAAAATTGGACTTGTGTTTTTTAGGACCATCTTTTGCATAAGCACAATCTGTGAGGGACAATGCATTCTCACTAGTGCTTTGGATAATGTATTGAAGAGGTCCACCCGTGATATTCAAATCAAAGGGTTATCTTGAATAGACATGGGGAATCTCACACCATTTGAAAAGGGTTCCTAGATTCTTGATCTCGTGGGCTATGAGGATTGTAATGGTTCCATGATTATTTCTTTAATTGTTATGGGTGAGATTCAATTTTAAATTGGATTAATATATCCCAGCAAGTTAGGAAATGGTTGTGTGATTAGGTATGAGATCATAATTTTAAGGAATTCACCTCCAAGAAAGATCTTGGATTTGATTCCCCTTTGGTAGACTAATAAGATCGGTTTCCACTAGTAATTGATTAGATGCTTGTTAAAATCTATTAGCGAAAAATTTAATTGACCAAGCAAGTATTGTAAGCTTAACACGAGAAATCATATTAAGTACCATCTCAACTTTGCAAATAAGACCTCATTACTATGAGTGATTTTGAGATAAAAACTTATAGTGTTAATGTAATTATTTAGTGGAATTAAATACTATTAAATAAAGAAAAGAAATAAATTAATAGGGTGTAATTTGGTACTTTCGAGTATTTATATGGAAGCCAATTTAATTATTTAGTTTTGGGTCCCTAGTTAGTCCATATGCCCAAGTAGTATACCTAGACTTTATGGAAACCTAGTTTAGCTTAAGGCCATAACTTATATCTATATATATTGGTGCAAGTTAGGGTTTTAACTTGCGTAATCATTATTAAAGGTTCGAGATGGATAGAGAAACTACTATTCATATTTTTATGAAGAGTCTTAAAGAGAGAAGTCCATATATCACTCAAAACCAAAGGTTGTTATCTCTGAAGGTGCCCAACACCTACCGTGCTTTGCGAGGATCATATACTAGAAGATCCGAGACTTACAGCATGTTCTAGAAATCTTTGGAGGACTAAAAGAAGGAAGGCATTTCATCTTCTCCAAATACCTTTTCTCCTCATTCGTATCACCAATAAGTTACACAAAGGTATTATATTCATAACCCTAGGTTAACACTTCAAACCTAGTTTATCTTGTTCACTTTCTATTGCATGATTAATCAAAGATGTTTTTAATAATTATTTTCCACATATATCAATCCCTAATAATTTCTATCAAAGCCCTCGGTTTAGATTGATCATGCTTTGGAAAGATTCGTATTGTCCATCATCTTTAATCCTGGGTTTACATGTTAGAAATTGTGCTTGGATATGTTTTTTTTATACTAACATGGTTTTGTAGGATTTCAATATTTTTATCCCCTCCATCATAGTCATATAAATGTTTGTTATGTGAATGGATCCTACGGTGGTTCATTCCTAGTTCATTTTTCTTTTGATTTCGATTTAGTTATTATAATTAGGGTTTTTAATTATCAGATTTAATTGATGTATTTAGAGGAGTTTATGAGGGTATGTAATCATTAGATGATAGAACCTTTGTTTTACATCGAACTTTGATATCGGTGGAAGATCCATGGGTTTCGGTTGATTTTTGATCAAGAACGGAGGTCCTATAATGGAGTTTCCAAGGGTGTTGAAAGATCAAAATGACATAGTTTTGATAAAGTTTCAAGAACCGTAAAAACTAAGAAGGAAAGAGGAAGTCGAATGTGGTCCCTAATCGCAATTGAGAAACCCACGATTATTGTTGAAGTACATATGACCATGGGAATCTAGGCAACGACCGCGATTGGACCATGCGTGGCCGCGAGTGGCAATAGGTCAAGTAGGAGAAGAGGATTTCTTTTGATTCTCTTGATGTTTTCTTGGATTCTTCTTCTTCAAAGATTTTTTTTTCCCTAACAATCCCTATTTTTTAAAGAGACCTTAATTTTCAAGGTGTCTAACCAAGTGTGGGTACCTCGATTAATCACTTGGGCCCAAACGGGAAGCCCAATCAAACGCGGCCCAGAGTCTTAAAAGGCCCCGCGCCTCAACCAACTCAATTTTGACCCTGTAGTTCCTAAAATATCTCTTCAAAAATATTCTAGGGATTGTGGGCTAACGTGGGGGAGTCCCTCTCCTCCACTCTCCGAAATAACATGTATATTACAAACCCTCCACCCGGGGCAAAGGGCATGCATTATTTTTCCTGTAAAACACTCCCTAGAGTAAAGAGAAATAATATTGAGAGAACCACCATGGACATAGGCATTTTTGCTGAACCACGTAAATTTTGTGTTATGTTATTGTCATTCCTTACGTTCTTTATTTGTTCTGGTGATTGCCTTTTCTTGTTATTTTATGCTGAACTTAATTGTCACCATAATTGGTGTCGTGTGTGGGAAGCGTTTGTCTTCCTTTAAGAAATCCCTCACCAATAAAGAATTTGGAATGTCTAGTCACTGTCGTAATACCCCTCAAGTAGGGGATATCCAAGAGCTCTGAAGTTCGACGTTTAGATCATAGGGCTCGCCCAGAACGGTAAGCCTCAAAAGAAAGTCAAGAACTATCCAGGTCCACACAGATCACCAGGTTTATTGATTCCTATGTGGCCATGCTCCAAGAGCAAGGGGAGGCCGCTCGCAAGCAAGAAGCTAAGAATGATCGCCTCAAAAGGATATTGGAAGGGATGGATAAATAACTCCATCGTAGCACCAGGCAACGTCAATATCTCACTCCTAGCCCTCAGGCGAGGAAGTATCACAACCGAGGAAGGAGCCCTAGACGTGGAACTCAGAGATTTGAGGAACACTGGTCAGATGATGACTTACTCAAGCAACAGCAACTTGCTATCCATTACAGGATTCCATCTCGAGGACACGATGACATATAAAATTTGGTCCGGAGGGAAATGGACCAGCACCCAGCACATTGGGGTGCCAGATCGACCAGAGAGTTAGCCAGGGGAGCTCTCATAATGGAGATGAAATTCCTTTTCTTAAGGGAGATAGAGGAAGAAGAAGCCCCCAAGAAGTTAACAATTCCTAGATTTAAGATCTACGACGAAAAGACTGACCCTATCGATCATGTTAGGCAGTACAGGCAGGCCATGACTCTCTGGAACCACATGGATGCACTAATGTGCCAGGTCTTCTCTTCGAGCTTGCACGATGTGGCCCAGAAGTGGTTCAAAAGACTCCCTCACAGATCCATCAGGAGCTTCGAGTCCCTGGCAGAGCTCTTCACAACTCTCTTCATCACCAGAAGATCCCATCCAAAGAGGATGGATGCCTTATTGGCAATGAAGAAAACGCCTGAAGAAAGCCTCAGGGACTATGTGAAAAGATATTGGGAACTATTCAACGAGGTTGAGGACTGCTCAGAGCAGGTCACCATGGCATCCTTTAAAATCGGCTTACCCAGATCCCGCCTCTTATACCAATCCCTCACTAAGAAGGAGTCCATAACCATTGATGACCTAATGGATCGTATAAAAAAGTATACCAAAGTCGAGGATGTGACCCGCCTTAGTGCAGGGTAAAATGGTCATGCCAAGTTCGCTGGCAGGAGTGGCGATAAAGCTAAGAACCAAAAAAAAGGAAGTAAGAATGGGGGAAAAGGTGGTCCCAAGAACAGGAACAAAAGCGATGCTTCGAAAGAATTTTAGGCAGAGGACACTGTCTTTAAAGAACCAATCTATAAGATCCTAGAAAAGATCAAGGATGAACCATTCATCCAATGGACCAGAAAGATGGGAGGAGATCCCTTAAAAAGGAATAACGCACTACGGTGTGCTTTCCATAAAGAGGGTGGGCACAAAACCGAGCACTGTAAGGCTCTTAAATCTCACCTTGAAGAGTTGGCCCAAACTGGGCATTTGAACGAGTTTGTGGAGAAGAAGGACGACAAGGTCGCTGCCAATGGAGATCTGAGGCAAGACAACATGCTCGAGGAGGATGTTGTCCATGAGTTCGCAGTAATTCATAGGGCATCGGATCTAAAGAAGATTTAAGGAAATTCATCCCGGATGGAAGTGAAAAAGCTGATGGCGGAAATGCAACCTTTGCAAATCGATCCCGAAAAAACACATGTAGGAAAGCGTCGGTGAGCAGATGATATCGACTACAACAAACACATCGTGTTCACAGATGAAGACTTAGTGGGAGTGAGAACCCCCCATCATGAAACCTTGATTAGTACACTCAGGATAGCAAAATATGATGTCGATAAGTTGCTCATCGACCAGGGAAGGTTATATGAAGTAATGTATCTCGACCTATTCAGGAAATTAAAGTTAAGCGTCACCGACTTGAAGGAAGCCACTGTCCCTCTAGTTGGCTTTGCTGGAAAAGTGACTATCCCTTTGGGAAAGATCGTACTGCCAATGAGGGAAGAATGTGTCTCCAAGATGATCGAGTTTCTGGTAGTCGACATTGACTCGCCCTACCAGTCTATCCATGGTAGAGGATGGCTACATAAAATGAAGGCCGTTCCCTGGACCTACCATCAGAAACTCAAGTATGTGACTGAGCGCGGAGTAATGGATATCCACGGAGATCAAGAAATGGCAAGAAGGTGCTTCATAGCATCCATCTGCCCAAAACCAAAGAAGAAGGTCGAGAAGGCCAAAGAGAAGGTTGAGGAAAAAGAAGGTTTGGTACCTTCAAAATTGAAGCTAAGGTATGGAAGACCTGGAGTGGAGGAGACCAGGCTCCTCCCCTCTGAGCGGGTCGTTAAAAACCTGGAAGAGGTCGCAGCCGGTGGCAGTGAAAAACACAGGATGTTCTTCATTGGATCCTCTCTCAAAGATCGAGAGAAGAAGGAATTAACAGCACTTTTGCAAAATAACTTTGACGTTTTTGCGTTGGGAACCCTACGAGCTGCTCGGGATTGATCCTAGCATGGTTTGTCACCAGTTGCATGTTGACCCGACCTTCAAACCAATCGCGCAAAAATCACAGTGAACTGCACCCGAGAAGGCCAAAACTGTAGAGAAGGAAATGGAGAAGCTGCTGGATGCAGGATCCATACGGGAAATTCAATTCCCTAAATGTCTATCCAACCCAGTGGTGGTTCCAAAGAGAAATAGGAAATGGAGAGTTTGTATTGACTTCACGGACCTTAACAGGGCATGCCCTAAGGATAGTTTCCCTCTCCCAAAGATCGACCAGTTGGTGGACGCCACAGCAGCTCACGAAAAGATAAGTTTCCTGGATGCGTACTCGGGGTACCACTAGATTCCTCTGTACGTACCATACCAAGAAAAGACATCGTTCATCACCACCGTCGAATTATATTATTACAAAGTTATGCCCTTTAAGATAAAAAATGCAGAAGCAACCTACCAGCGGCTGGTCACCAAATATTTAAAGACCAGATGGGAGATACCATGGAGGTCTACATCGATGATATGCTCGTTAAGAGCAGACACAAAGAAGACCACCACTCAGACCTATCAAGGACCTTCAAAATCCTCAGGAAATACCGAATGAAGCTCAATGCTAGCAAGTGTTCCTTCGATGTCCAGTCAGGAAAATTTCTCGGGTACTTAGTTAGCGAGAGAGGAATTGAGGCCAACCCAAACCAGATTAACACAATCAATAAGGTGCAGCCTCCCCGCATGATAAGAGACGTAAAAAATCTCACTAGAATGCTTGTCGCCTTGAATCGATTCATCTCGAAGTCATCCGATAAGTGCTAGCCGTTCTTCCAGCTATTGAAGAAAAGCAAAACAGTGGAGTGGAACCAAAATTGTTCGAAAGAATTAGATGATCTCAAATCTTATCTCAAAACACCACCCTTGCTACCCGCTCATCAGATGATAAGAAGGGATTATTTGAAATATGGTGCCCTACCAGATGATAAGAAGGCCGCTCATCAGATAAAAGTCAAAGCTACCCGCTTTCACTTATCTCTTGAGGGAAAGCTGTATAAAAGATCTTTCACCGGCCTTTACCTCCAATGTGTTCAACCGAAGGACGTCGAGCAAGTTCTGCATGAGCTTCGTGAAGGAATCTATGGGAGCCATTTTGGGGGCAGATCGCTAGCCCTCTGAGAAATGAAGGAAGGCTACTAGTGGCCATACATCCAGACAGATTCTGGGATATATGCTCGCAGGTGTGAGAAATGTTAATTACATGATCCTATGGTTAACCAACCTGCTAGCGACCTAAAATCACTTACTAGACCTTGGCCTTTTTCCCAATAGGGAATGGACATCATGGGCCCTCTTCCTACTGCTACTGGTAATCGCAAGTATGTTGGTCGCGACAGACTACTTCACCAAATGGATTGAAGCAGTGCCTCTAGCGAACATCAGAGACACAAATATAATGAGATTCATATGGAAGAATATAATTACTCTCTTTGGGATCCTCAGGACCATCATTACTGAAAACGGAACACAGTTCGAAAGTGGCCCCTTCCAGAGTTTTTTCAATGATCGCAGGATCAAACGATATTTCAGCTCGGTGGCATATCCCCAGAGCAACGGACAAGCTGAAGATTCTAACAAAACAGTAATTGATGGATTGAATACGCATTTGGAGCGAGCCAAGGGGGCATGGGTGAGCGAGCTACCACATATCCTATGGTCTTATCACACTACCCCACGACGAATAATCGGGGAAACCCCTTTCGCACTGACATATGGTATGAAGGCAATAATGCCCTTAGAAGCTGGCTTCCCCATCATGAGGTCCATCCTGATCGACCAAGGCCAGAATGATGCAACATTACTTGTTGAACTTAACCTAGCTGATGAGCGCAGAGAACTAGCTCTAGTGAAACTAGCAGGCTATCAGCAACAACTGGCGAAGCACTATAACAAGAAGGTTAATCCAAGGGCTTTCCAAGTTGGGGACTACGTCCTAGGAAAGTTCTTGGTTGCGCAGTGAAACGATCGGATGGAAAGCTAGGACCAAATTGGGAAGGACCATTCAAGGTGATACAAGATAACCTGCAAGGAGCCTATCACTTAGAAACACATAAGGGCAGGGAGATACCCCGAGCTTGGAACGCAACCAATTTAAAGAACTTATACTTCTAATTTTTCTATTTGAATCTTTTATTATGATGTCAAAATTTCCAATTCTTTACTGATTAATAAAAGATTGTTTGGTAGTAGCATTTTACGCAGTGTTGATTTCTTTTTAGAAACTTTATAACTTATGCATCTTTTCCAAGTGACAGTCTCTCCTCTTGACACATATAAGCAGGGTACTTCCCTCCTCAGGTTCTCATCATTCAACACGATAAACCTTTTAGCATTTCCCCTGGTAATATATGAATCCCTACAGGGGACCCTTAGGCAGCTCGGCCAACTCGAGGTTGGTCGCCATACAATGTTTGGCTCAAAAAAACCCTGCTCGAATGAAACATCCAACACCAGGTGTATCCTCGCCATTGCCACACTTAGGCCTAAGGAAGTGTGATGACATGAACTAAAAGGTAAAGTAGGGGAGAATGGTATCTTATAAGCATACTGGACTGGGAAGATACTCACGCAATACAACTTTAGTCGGCTAAGAAAATCCCAAAATAATCAAAATAACAAGTCAATGAAGTAGACAATACACAACGCATGTTTAGTCGGCAAATCACCCAAAACATAATTATTTTATTACTTCACTGCATTTACAACAGAGTTACATTGAATGAATTAAGTAAATCCTATTAGGGATTAGGCCTCCGAGCAATGTAATCATCTACTTGAACTATTCATCCATCGTCTGGGTGAGGAGCTAACTCCAACTCAACTTCATTTGCATTTAGCTCCAGTAGTTGCCTGGGGATAGCATCTATGGGGACATACTGGTCGTCCCTCCTAAAAGTGTTAGGAATCAGAGTCTAATGAGAGATCTCATGATGATACCAGAGCACTGAGTTCCTCGGGAAATTTATCTCCCTGAGAGCATTCAACCATCCCCTAATAAAGGATAGCTCTTCAACCTCTCCCAACCTCGTCGGAGGATCTGTCCAGCCCTGATTATAACCATCAACCCACACATGCCAAGGACCTTTCTTGAACAGATGCCTTAGCAGCGTAACATATCTTTGGAGCCCAATAGTGATTACGTATGCTCGATGAACATCTCCTTGAAGCTCGTCAATCTCCCTAGTTTAACACTTATCATCTTTACCAGCTCGCGGACTAGCCGATGAAGAGGAACTCCAAAAAATTTAAGGGGAAATTCTCGGCGCATGATCTTTAATTCGCAAAACCTCCCTCCTCATAGCTTCATTCTAATGTTGAAGAACTTCTTTGACTTGATTGATCTCGGAGGCATCCATAAGTTTAGCTCTCAGAGCATTCACTTCCTCGTGAACGGAAGCACCAACCTCTTCCATCTCCTGAAGCCTCTCCTTCAGTTTGGCAACATGCTCTGATTGGTCTTTAAAGCTCTGGTTCCTCGACCTAAGTGGTTTGAAATCCTTACAAAGGCTTAGCGAACTTAGTTACTAGCATTAGGACCAAGAATCTTTCCTAGTTGAGACGTAGCAGGTATATACTCATCAACTTCAATCACCTACAAACCATATAAGCATTAAAGGATAAAATCAGTACGAAGAAGGGAACAAGACTTCCTTTCATTAATAAAAGAAATCATATTACATAATCAAAGGTAAAGAACAAATAAAGCAAAAATACAAAGAGTTCCCTAGAGCAAACTAGTTGGCAACCTCATTTTTCTCCGAGGTCGCTGGTTATTTTCCCTTGTCCGTAGTGGCAGGTACACCTCCCTCAGATGGAGAAATTACTGTCACCTGTTCTGAAGGATAACTAGATGGGATAGTCTGTCCAATAAGAACATCTTAATCGATGGCAGGAGAAAGTGCCTCATCCATAACAGGCCTACGGCCAGGATCATGCTCGTCAAACAGTGGGGAGTCAATATCCACCTCGACATACAGGAGAGCCTTGGTCCAACCCTTTTTTAAGTTCAGACGGCCGAGATAGCCAATCTGAACCTCTGCATCATCATACACATTGGCCCATCCGGCGTTGTACGAGATTTCCTTAAGGGTTGCTGCCTCAGATTCCACCTTCTTCACCTTTTCCATCAATACCTAATTCTCCTCCACCATGACCAATTTGCTCGAGAAAACCAAGTCGTAGGACTGCCACAACTTCCCAATCTCCTTGATCGTCACCTCCTTTGCTCGATTTCCTTTAGACAGAGCAAGGTCGGAAGACTTTTGGGCAGCATTGGCTGTCTTCAAACCTGCCTCCAGCTCGACATTTTTCCTCTCGAGCTCATCATTCCTCCTTACCATCTCGTCGCGATTGTGGTAGAGCAAATCAAAATCGGTCATAAAATGCAGTAAAGAGAAATATTAATGAGAGAAATATTGAACAGAATATTGCGAGAATAAAGAAGAAAAAGTAGACTTACTAAGGCTAGCCTCTGACTCGCGTACAGGGCTAACTGGTCAGTCCCCGTCCCCTTCTAACGATCGATCGGTAAAATGGATCTTTCAAGCAGTGTAGGAGCCAACTGAGGGGACATGGAAACATAAGCCCCCTCAGGAAAGGCGGGCACCAGAGCTTGCCCGGCCTTCGCCCTCACCTCCTCTCACCTCACCTCCTCTCTTCTTCTCTCTCTGTCTTCTCCTCTACCTTCTTCCTCTCCTCTACCTTCTTCTTTTCCTCTACCTTCTTCTTATCCTCCTCCCTCTTCCTCTTCCTCTCCTTCTCTCTCTCCAGATCCTCCTCTTTCTTCTTTTTCTCCAGCTCATGGGCAGCAGACCAAGAACCAGTGGCAACGTCCCCACCACCAGACTTCTGCTTCTTCGATCGATGAGAGATAAGCACATCATCATCATCATCATCATCATCATCATCATCGTCGTCATCATCATCATCATCATCATCATCATTATCATCATCATCATCATCATCTTCTCGAATAAAATTCTTCCTGGTAGGAGCCATGTATTCCTCGCTAGTACTACTTGATTCACCTGAAGACTATTGATCCTCTGAACCCTCTTTCGAACTGGAAGATTCTTCACTATCGGATATCTCCTCACTGGAATTTCCCACGGCCCCACACCAATCAGTGCCCTCGCTCTCCTTAGAACTGCTCTCCTACTCGTCCAATTGAATTGGGTCAGCATCAACCTCTTCTGAGATGTCTAGCTCAAGGATGCTATCCACAGGTCGCGCAATAAATCTCGACCCAACGTTCTTGTATTCCAGGAGGAATGCCCCTGATCGAGGATGCTTGCCATCAGCTAAAACTTCCCTGATTTCGACGCGTTAATTAGCTCGACAGCACAAATCTCGTGAAGATCCGGTTCTAAATTCTTCGTCTTCGCTGCAAAAATAAAGAGAAAACGACATGAGAAAAACCATACGCACAACAGAAGGTCCACGAGGAAAAAAGGACTAAGCCTACCTATGTACTCCTCCCTATAAAAAGGAATCACAAATCTCCCAGACCTCGACCCTTCAGTATGGGGAGGGAACTGCCAATTTCTAGTAATAAAACCCTCATGCCAGTAGTCCTTGTGGGAATCAATTATATTTCCTACCAATACCTTATCAGGACTCCTGGCCTTGAGGTACAGAACACCAGAGCTTATTCGCGAAAAAGAATAACAAAAGTAGATTTCAGCAAGCCTTAAATTGGTGCCATAGAGCAGATTTATTCTATGCACAACATTGACAATCTTCTAGAAATTGGGTGAGCACTGCGTAGGGACTATATTAAAATTACCCAAAAAAGTGCAAAAACAAATTATTTGGGGGAAAAGTAAGACCCCCCGTAATAAGAGAACATGAATCCAGTGACCATCCTCAACTTCTCTGGCATTACGAGGGATAGGGGCGCATTTAATGTCCACCCAATTAGGAATGTTATAGTACTTCCTAAATTCGGTGATCGATTTATTGCCTATTTTCAACATCGGAAAAGAAAAACCCTTTGTAGCGGATATAAAGAAATTCCAACAGAAAATAGAAAAAGAAGAAGTAAGAAGAACTTATGATGTAAGAGTCAGCTTGAGATGAAGAAAAGTCACAAGTATGAACGATGAGAAGATGTGAAAAAAGCTTGGAAATGGAAGACGAGACCTGAGAGTAAAAAGAGTTGCAGTGAAAGCTTCGAGAGATTGAGAGAATGCGAAGAGATATGAGAAGTGACGATTCGAGAAATGACCTCTCTAAAAGGATTTAAACCTTTCTAATCATGATGCACCATAAATGAGGCAATTTACTGTAGAAGTTAGTTCAGGAAGGGAGCCTCAGTTCAAAAGTATGATATGAATCACATAAATACCACTAAGACTAATCATTTAAAATTATTGAGCCCAAAATGTGACCCACAAATTTTAGGGGCAATTGTGGGTACCACGATTAATCATTTGGGCCCAAACGGGAAGCACAATCAAACGCGACCCAGAGTCTAAAAAGGCCCCGCGCCTCAACCAACTCAGTTTTGACCCAGTAGTTCCTAAAATCCGTCTTCAGAGATATTTTAACGTGGGGGATTCCTACTCCTCCACTCTCCCAAATAACATGTATATTACAAACCCTCCGCCTGGGGCAAAGGGCATGCATTATTTTTCCTGTAAAACACTCCCCGGAGTAAAGAGAAATAATATTGAGAGCACCACCGTGGACTTAGGCATTCTTGCTCAACCACATAAATTTAGTTTTGTGTGACTGTCATTCCTTACATTCTTTATTTGTTCTGGTGATTGCCTTTTCTTGTTATTTTGTGTTGAACTTAAATGTCACCGCACCAAGGAAGACTTTCATGCCTTGATGGAAGGGGACTTTGAGTCCTTTTTCTAATTTCTATTTGCTCATTTCTATTAATTATTTTATTGTATAATATTATGTTCTAATTCATTGGTTAATTAGGGACACCCATTTTCATGGACAAAATGGTTTATTGTTTTGAGACCAGGCTAAATCATAATTTTTCTTGGATAGTCCATTTTTATTTATTCTTTTCCAAATTAAATTTAATAAGGTATTTAATTTAATGGTATAAATTAAAAATTAATCAATGATTATTTTTTTTATTTAAAAATATCTTTATTTTTGGAAAATTAAAATAGTGAGATCGAAAATTTAATTTGTAAAAGTAAATTAGAAATTAACATGGATTTAGTTCGGATATTTAGAATTGAATAAATTATTTTTTTTAAAATACCCCAAGTTTAAAATATTAAAAGGGAGATTGGTTTCCACATAAACCCCATGGTCTCAATTGGTATTTTAAAATCGTGATGTGATTAATTCTTCATGTTAGCTTTGATCTGGCCCCCCATCAGATAATATTAATCACGACATCATGGTACTTTTTAAATTCTTAAGCGACAGTTTCTTAAAATTAAATATGAGTAAGTTAGGTCCTCCCATCGAGGAAATTTCTACATGAGGAAATTTGATTTCAATGAACGAACATATGATTTACACTTAAACACAACTAATGATATCATCACCATTAGACTTGTTGTCATTAGTTGTAGGACCAAAAGACGTTGGTTATTCCATTATGTAGAACATAAGGTTTCTGAACTATCCAAAGAACATAATTAAAAGATGAAAATTTGTCTAACTCAAGTTCAGATGATTTAAACTCCCATCGAGAAGTCTCATTTCATAGGGGAGCTAGGTTGCTCAACGGGATATTATTTTTATTGGCAGTAGGGGGATGACAAATTAAAATTTAATCAAAGTTAATTATCACATGTTTAATTTGAAATTAATTTCGTTTTCAAATTATGATTCTCGAATTTGAAATTGATTCAATATTCAACCCACTTGCTTTTATTTTAAAGGAGAACAAGTTAACTGGATAGAATTATATTGATTGGAAAAGAAACTTAGACGTTGTCTTAACTGTTAAGGACTATAAATTTGTTTTAATTGAACCATGGAATATCAAACCTGATGAGGGTCATTCGGATAGGATATCGAGGCTTATCAGAGGTGGAAAAAGGCAGATCATATGACTTTACAACAAATTAGCCTCCATGACCAATGCGTTGCAGCAGCGTTGATAACGTGATTATGAACCTCAAGGAAATATTTGAGTCTTGGAATCATTTTGCAAGGCTAGATGATATGACAAGGTTGTTAAACACAAAGATGTTAGATGGTACTCCCGAACGTGACCATGTTCTTCAGATGATGTCCATCTTAATAAAATTGGAAGTGTTTGGTTTTGAAATCGATGGCGAAATTGATATTGTTTTTTTCTCCAATCACTAATGGAGTCTTTTAAATAGTTTTACCTAAACTATTCTATAGACAAACTTGATTACTCAGTAATGCAGCTACTTAAAGGACTCTAAGTTATGGAGAATATCACCAAGAAAAGGGGTGGTGTTCAGGTTATCGAGAGGGCCCCATCTTCTTCTATCCCAAAATGGAAGAAGAAGAAGAAGAAGAAGAAGAAGAAGAAGAAGAAGGGAAATTCTCAAGAACAACCCGTGGTTATAAAAACTATTTTTTAACCTCGGGTAGCAGGTAAGAATCCTAAAGGCAAGTGTTATATCTGCTAACAATCTGAATATTGGAAGAAGCAGTGACCGGTCTTCTTAGTAAGGAAGAATGGAAATAGTAATTTCTCCTTTATTCACATTGGTACCTAGTGTGTAAATTAGATTGCCACTAATCATGCTTAAATTTTTTACAAGGGTTCCAAGTAAATAGAGAGCTCAATGAGGGAGAAACGTTTCTATCATGGGCAATCACAAAAAGGCAACAATTTCAGCTACAAAAAATTTATATTGAAATTATGGTGAAGACGATAAGTTAATCTTAGTAGATTGTTTTTATGTTCCTAAAATTAGAAGAAATTTGATTTCAATTTCTAAGATGGTTTTGAATGGATATTTTGTTTATTTTAATAACTTTCCTTGATTAATAATGGACAATCTCTTATATATTCTGGTACATTGGAATATAATCTTGACATTATAAGGTATGTCTCACCATTACTACTAAGTATTGAAATGAGTAACTCACATGGAAATAACCTAAATAAAATGAAAATACGTCAAACCAAAAGTATATTTGACACTTACGCTTAGGTCATATTAATTTAAAAAGAAGTCAAAGACTACTTTTAAATGGATAATTGAGTTCATTTGAAGTGAAGGCACTTCCGATGAATCTTGTTTAGAAGGTAAAATGACCAAGACGCCCTTTACGACTAAAGGTTATAGATCCAAAGATGTATTGAAGCTGGTTCACTCTGATTTGTGTGTCCCTGTGACAATTCGAGGAAGAGGGGGAAATGAATACTTCATAACTTTTAATGGTGACTACTCGTGGTTTGGATATGTTCATCTTATGCATCACAAGTCTAAAGCCTTTCTTTGAACACCCCAATTTTCAATCAGGGTGTGAGTCATGTTCCACCCTTATCCCTCAATGGCGCATCATTTTCATAAACCACTAACTTCCTAAGGTCACAATTGAATTCATAAATATTCTGGCTTCAATGATACGAAAAACCTAAACCTCTCATGATCATAAGGAAACTCCGATAAATATACAAATTATGGCCCACCACGGACCTAACCAACTTTAAAAATTACCCGACATATCCAAAATAACATTTTATCGACTGCCCCTTACACCTGTTTATGCATCGCTTCAAAGGCCGAAGACAAGGGTAATTGTGATGGTTTACTTTGAAATATCACTCTAGGGACATTTTGGACCAATAAAAATTCATAATTTGGGAGTGTGACACAAAATTTATAGATATTTGAAATATCTTTCCATTGGTGAAGGTCATTCGCCAATCAGAGATTGCATCAAACCCCTAAGGTCTGTGGACTGAAGAAATTCACATTACATACACTTTAGGGGTTTTTTGGACTTAATAAAATTCATGATTGGGTAAGTTGGGAACTATAAACGTGTATAATTTTTACTTATATTTACAAGGGTGGAAATCAAGAATCAATTGGAGTTACAAAGTCAAATGTTATGGAAGTAATACAAAATTGTGATGAAATGCGAACTGGGGCCAAAATCTTTAACCGTTTTGTCAAAGGCCTTTAGACCGTATGGTCAAACGTTCTTTATTACCTTTTGCCTCCAAAATCACTCAAAATAGCCACTTGACCGAACGCTTAGCCTCTTTAATAGAACGGTTAATCATTTGATCGAACGTTAACCATTTTAGACAGTTTTCCCCTAAATCTTATCCAAAAGACATTTGTCCTCAGTCCTTTAATTGAACAGTTATCCATCCTTGACCGAAAGGTTAGCCCCCTCCTAATAATGATAACAAAATCCATCCTATCTTACCCTATCCTTATACATATCACCTCATATTAAATCAATGGTCCAACACCTTCTGTTTTTCGATCAAAGGTCTAACTCAAACCCCTATAAAAGGAGGTCCCCATAAATCCTTAAAATGATAACAAAAATCCAACTTCGATCCGATTTTTTACTTTCTTATCGCTTAAGCGCTCGGTATTCGATCTTATTTTGAAAAGTACCAAAGAATTTCGTACTTCAAAGAATATTCTTTCTCCCTAGGAAAGTTCTTATTTCTGTAAAGTCTCTTGAGTCTCAAAAGAGACTCGTACTTCTAAAAATTTACTTCCGAAATAAAAATAAAGGCAAAACTCTGCGCACATTCCATGAACATTGGCACTTATAAACGAAGCTCTGCCTGACTGAACAGAGCTCTACCCACCTTGATAACCTGAAATTAAGACACTCGCTCGGGAAATATTAGTTTTACGTTATAGGGGTAAGGAAACTCTACCCAAATTTCGTGTCAAATACCCATATATATATTTTTGATGAAGAAAATCTGCCTAAATTTCGGTTCAAATATCCCATATATATTGTGGTAAACTATACATATCTATTTATGTCTTTTATCCCGAGTCCCGTTTAAGGGATCGGGCATGAACGTTTCGACTTTTATGTTTTAAAACCCAATTTTTAACCCAGCACGTTCGTTAATTGACTTGACATGCTCATATGCTTAAACAATGCTAATCAAATGCAACAACGACCATTACAAAACATGAAAACATACCTTTCAAAAAAATTCTAAGTGCACGTGATTGAAGCCAATCCGAAACTTTGCACAAGCGAAACTCTAAAATATGACTCCTCCCACTGCTTCTCTAAACTAACAAGCCCGTCCCTGCGGTGGCACCCTGTATATGTGTTTTGATATCAAATACTTGTCAAACGTCAAGCTCTGATTAAATATAATTTTGATGTATAAATATATAAATCCAACACAACTGAAATTCTATATTAAGTACTAGGCTCCATAAATACCATAATATTATATATTTTATGCCCCTAATCCCATCGCCTACACTCATAAATAAACCCCGTTGTTGGAACTATGTTGGCTTTGATCCCAAGTCTCCTTGGATACATAGGTTCTATACCAAACTAAACTCGCGAATCCCAAGCCTCATAATATGTCTATCAACATATTATTTCTTAAGGGTGCATCCATATCTTGTATAGACACCACCATATATAATCCAACCCTGATGTTGGAACTACATTGGCTTTTATCTTAAGTCACCTAGGGTACATAGGCTCTATACCGAACTAAACTCGTGAAGCCCATGCCTTATAATACGTCTCTCAATATATGATTTCTAAAGGAAGCCTCTATATCTAGTACATACATGCCTATATAAAAGAGAGCCCCATTGTAAGAACTACATTGACTTTGATACCAACTATCCTTGGGTACGTGGGAGTTATACCGAACTAAACTCATGAATCTTAAGAGTCATAATACATCTTTTAAAATGTTATTTCTTAAGGATGCCTCCATGTCTAGTACAAACACCCCCATATATAATCCAACCCCTATGTCGAAATTAGGTCGGCTTTATTCCTAACTCTCCATTGATACATGGGCACTATACCGAATTAAAGTCTTGAAGCGCAAGCTACATACTACGTCTCTTAGTGTATTATTTCTTAGTGATGTATGCGTATCCAGTCTAAACTCCCCCGACTGCTACCTCTACTTCATAGCCAAGGATGGATAAAACATTACATCCTTAGAATTACACCTCCAAACTATCCCAAAGGTTCAATAACACCTTCGAATTAGTGATCCTCCCATAGGTGGTGGATGTATCTATCAGTAACTTAGGGTCAACTCTAATTCTATCCCTCCATCAAAGCTAGCCCAGAGATTACTTCTCTCCCTCTAAAGTCAAGTCCTACACTTTCACACACATCATGTTGGAGTACATGAGTAACTAAATTATGTAGGCTTTTATATCATGGTAGATGAGTACGTAGGCACAATACCGAGTCCTACTTGTGATTGCAAGCCTCGATAATGTGTCTCTTAATATAAGGTCACCCATTGAGATGCACTCATCTCCCTTATATAATCTATTATCCGATTCAAACCTAAAAGAGATATCAAACAATCTCAAAGTCACGAACTCTCATGCACCGTCATATAAAGGTGCCAACACGTATACATGTGAACAACCAAATTACATCGGCTTTGATCTCATGGCTACATGAGTACGTAGGCACAATACCGAGTTCTTCTCATGATCTGGAGCCTCGAAAATATGACTCTCGATATATTATTCCCATAGATATGAAATCAACTCACACCTCTCTTACACTATCTTTCATACGTACTATAAATACGATATCAAACTATCTGAAAGCCATGATCTCTCATGCACCTCCATACAAAAGCTCAAAAGAATACATACTATACAAAACCGAACTACGAACCTTGGATCATCCATCCACCCGCTTAAAAATAGTATTATCTATTGTGAGGTTGTAAGGAAAAGAAGTATATTTGTTGTTGTTTACCCTCTCATGATTAAGCGGTCCACTATTTATGTAATGTTCATACCTTGTATGATTATGACTTACCAAAAGTGTGAGTGTAACTGTTGAACCAACTCTGAACTTCCTAAACTCAAGTGTACATATTTTAAAGGATGAAAAACCATTAGCCCTCATCCTTTAGCTCTTTCGTATAAAAACAAATGAGATATCAAATTGTCTCAAGCAGCAACTTCCTGTGCAAACCTAGACAAACACTCAGACTTATATACAAAACCAAACTACGTAGGCTTTGATCCTAAGTCTTCTTGGGTATGTAGGAATAATATCGAGTCATTATCATGAGTACGAGCCTCAACAGCATATCTCTCGATAGGCCGTCACAACAGATATGCATTCATCTCTCATATACCTTTTTATCTCTCCTAAAACCTCAAAAGAGATATCAAACTATCTCAAAATCCAATCTATCTCGCACATTTATGTACATACCAGTGTCCACGTACAATAACGGAGGCATGTAAGAGCACCCTTATGTACTGTACCGGTCGATGTGACATTACTACACCTCTCGCTGATATGATTCCATACCTAAGAACCTATCTACGTTCAAGGGATTCTCAGCCTAAGGTCTCTAAACCAGTCCTAAAAATAACTAAAAGGTAATAAATTAATATTAAAAGCGATAATAAAAATATAATTGAGGAAGCATAAAGAACAAGTGGGTTGCCTAATACCTTCCGCACTCGTAACTCGATTCTCGAACCCAATTAACAAGAATCTGTGGACCAATTTCAAACTTAAACCTCCCTTAGGATTAGCCTAAAAGGTCTAACCCGAACATTTTATTTGTTTTTTTATTAAAAAAACTATTTACTCTGAACGAACTAACCAAACCTGTTATAGTAAGAAACATCTTTTAGCTTAGGCCTAAAGCCATGGGTAGGTAACTCAAACTAGACATGTCATCAAACATGTTTTAGGGGTAAAGTCACATTGACCCTCATTTAATAAAAAAGACGGCCTCAAGGGAACGTTATGGACCAAGAGACAATCAGTCTTGAATATCCATTGTCAACGCACAATAGTTCCCCCCGGTCGCATCATCGCTTAGGGCATGCAACGCCACAGTAGTGACTCCACTAGGGATTGATTTTTCTACCATTGGAAATCAATATTGTATATCGTGATTTCGCATCAATGATGAAATGGAGACTCTATTGGAGATAAATCAAGAGAACTGAACTATTTTTATGCTTCCTTCCTAATATCCTTAATATCACTCTCCTGGATGACAACTCTACGTAAGTTTTTTATTTATTTATTTAACAACTTTAGTTTTAAAGTCTCTCATAACGTAGATACATGATTAGGCCCCCCTGTATAACATTATACATTTCCCCAAACAAATAGGTTTTTGTAAAGGACCTCGCGATAAAGCATACATCAAATTATGTGAAAATAAAGATTACCTATTTTCCATCAAACACTTTAGAAAAGCGGTTCACCGAGACCAAAAGCGATATTGTTTAAACCCTTTACCCTCAAGACGAAAAAAAGGAGCATATTTTTTAAGATTCACTTCTCCCTAAGAGAAGTTAATATATTAGATAAATTAACTCCTCGAGCGAAGTTCGTACTTTTAAAAATTCAGTTCCCCAAAAGGCTAATCGTCGATGAATTTTCACTCTTTTCACCCACCTGTCTGGTATATCAAGCAACTTCTCTCTTGATCCTAAAGTCTCGATGACAGAGAGCGTTTGAAGTTCATTCAATACTGGGGTATATCGAATAAACTTTCATGTCTATTTAGTATAAAGGTAAAGTGGTTTCACACATACCTTAAAGGTTGCTCAGTCCTAGCATCCTTGTATATCGTGATCTATGGCAATGAAAAATGGTCCACCGATCATCGAGTCACATCACCATTTTGCATATAGAAAAAATCTCTAAGAACACACTATTGCAAAAAAAAAAAATAACAGATACTTATGGGCCATTTGATCTGATAAATAATTTTAAAAATTATGAGATGGCTAAAGGCTGGTTCAGAACCCCTCAGATTCTTTATTAAATGTCTTCCCATTTTTAAGGGGAAGATAAAAAGTATGAATTCAAAAGTTATCTCCAAACCAGATTTCCCTTACATTGGATTCCCCTACCCACTTTTTATTTTGAGAAAATAATTGACCACGGTGTATTACTTCCTCTCTCCTCGCATAAAAAAAATGAGAGCTCACCCATGTTTACCCGAATCCTATAGGACTCTATTCAGTTCTTCCCCTCATAAGACTCTACCAAAAAAAAGAACAAAATATCACTCACATATGATTAAATATAGATAAAAAGAATTGCATCATAAAATATCATACATGTGTGAGTACTTCTTGCCTATGTATTGTCCTTGTACCATTCCTTCTGTCCCAAAAAAAATGAATGAAAGTGCTTTGACTTTTTCTACAGTTTTTATCATCAATAGAGATATAACACTAAGTTCTTACTATGAAAACTCGAGTCCGTGCTCTGCGAAGCTATTTAGTTTTCATAAGAGATATCCCTACCCATTAATACAAATTCTTATCTGCAGTACGCTCGATGTTGACCTAAGAAGATCTGGCTCCAACCATAATGGACCAGGTTTTGAGACAGTTGGAGAACATCACCACCTAGAAGAATACCATGCAATCCAAAATTAGAGCACTGGGTCTATCACAAGTTTGTCTGTAAAAGGCCATAATTTCAATTGAAATGGGAGAGAATCTACTCCCTACCATGTCCCTAATAATGGTACATGTCATGCGGCAGATGTCGAGACAGTACCAAATAATCCCCAGGATCCACCTACAACAGTCCCAACATTATCTCCCCCGCTAACACTGCCCCTCACCTCTAAGTAATACCTGCCCCACATGGATACTTTGAAACCTACTAGTAGTATCCCGAGTACCTACGTATCCCCTTCCAAAGGCCCCCACATGTCTTTGGAAATCAAATGTCTTTTTCATAAGAGACACTTACAAATAATGCCAACGTTGCCAAAAGATCCCACACTCGGATTTCGAATAAAGACACCAACCCCACATCTCTATGGGGCTGGACATGCCTTTTATCGTAGGCATCCATTGAATAAAAAAAAATTTACTAAGACCAATAATTTATGTTTCCCCTTGGACATTATTGTCCATAAAAGACTGCCAAGGCCTACATCCCCTCTTCAGGTGCTTAACAGACACCCACATTCAGGCATGGCCTACTATTCCAAATCCAATCAAGGTCCTTCAAAACACCCCACCATTATAGTAGATGAATTTACACACTTTAACCTGCAAGGGTTTTTATGTCGAATCTCACCAACGACTTCCTATCGTACCCCTATTTAAGGAGCCTTCTCCAAATCCTCATCCACTTCTTGTGAATTTTTCTAAATATTGCACACATACAAGGAATTTATCAAAACCCCCATCCATTTTAGGGCATACCCTAATCCTACTTATGTTCTCAAAGTCCAATCAACCATTTTTTTTTTTAAAACCGAGAAAAGGTAAAAAGAGAAAAAAGGGGAAAACGATTACTTAAAAGATTTTGGAGTCAAAATCCACCCATCATTGTTTTCAACTCTAGTTTGGACTCAAGATGAGATTTTCATATTCTCACCCCACCCATTCCTTTTTACCTAACCAATGGTTTTCTCATAAGTTCACTGGTAATGCCACATTTCTTTCAAGTTTGAATCATCATCTTCAAACCCCTCAATTTTTTTTATCTTTTTGGAAATCTCTGATCACTAACTTCACAAGTCTAAACCCACCTCACTTATATTCATCTCACCTAATTGAGAATTCTCAAAATACACACCGTGTGTCAAAACGGTAAAACCTCTACTCAATTAGCAAAGAAATCTCTGTACAAACAAAATAATAATAATAAAAATAAAGAGTACTCCTACATTATGGTCAAAATTTTGAAAATATAACTTTTGTTCATTCAAGATTACAATGGATTTAAAAAAGCTACCCAACCCTTCTTATCTAATCCTCAATGAAGGCCTATTGAGAAGTCCACCTAGAAATATCCTAACTCCTCACTACTAACACTTACCAATTTAACTAAATGAAAACTTCTTAAGTCTACCCAGTTAAAAACTAACTCTCCCCATATCCCCCTAAGATATGGACCTTTTCGATCTCTCTAAAGTTTCCTTTCCTCCCCTTGATGGCATGATGTAGTGTTTCTAAGTACTTAACAATGTGTACTGTGTGTGTGTTGAATTGAACATTATAAATGAATCACACGACATACCTAATAATGAAACTCTATGGATAAAAGATACTTAAAGTACCTCAAAAGGCTTAACAAAGATCAAAACGACTGTATAACTCCTATTGAGAGAGATACAATAATGAGTAACTTGGGAAACGTCGAGGACCTTTGTTTTATTAATATGGGACCCGTCCCCAGCTAATGGCACTTTACCATATTATGTAATGACAACATAATTAAGCATTTGAGAGGACAAACTAGTCCTAAAGAATAACCTGATGCCCTCTCAGACCCTTAGAGGCAAGTTAATATCAATTAAAATGGTCTTCATACCTTCTCACCCGAAATAAACATCAGTAGGGAAGCCGCCTTGGCCTACCCCGACGGGTCACATATTCTCAAACATTTAACCTCGATCATTCAAAAAATTCATTGTCCATGGATACCTCTTAAAAAAGAGTAGAAACTGATGTGAAAACAAGAAAAAAACAGGGAAAGGAGCAGTAAATGCCCGAGTCCAACACAAAAGTAAATTGAGCCTAAAGGACAAAGTGATACACTTAGCCGAAGCTTCAAATTCCGTAAAGACTTCTAGCTGAGATAGAAGAGTAGAACACTTATGATTGGGAGGAGAAATGTTGCATACCATACAAATTCCTAGCCCTACATAAAAAATCCCACTTGAGCCACCAACTTTTCACTTAAAGCCAACTGATAGCTTTGATCCCACAACTTCTCATTCAACAAAACTACATGGACATAATTCTCTTATATATTATCATAGACATTCATATACAGACACGTCATTGTATTTGAATTAGACATACGTCACATACTGAGATATCACTTCGAGCCCAACCAAACATTAAACACAAACACCAACTCGATGTCCTAAGAAACATGGTAATTGTATCTTTATTGAAAAAGATTTAACATGGTTTAATGAATGGAGCCAAGTATTAAAAGGCACTCTAAAGTGTTATAACTATGCATGGTTCTCATTATTTAAAACATGACATAAAAGACGTTACACTCGAGCTGCAACTTATGAGTCCCCTCCCTTCATTTTTCTAGTATGAAAAGCCTTGCCCTCAAGAAATCCCTAAAAAAACATCATACACTACTAATAGTCAGTCGAGGTGAAACACAAGCCACCACATCCATTGGAACTAAATTTGACTTGATTCCACTTAAGGGATATATAGGCAGTTCACGCAGAGACTCACTCACACCACAAAATATATTACCCATTTCTTCGATGCATTTTGAAACAAAGGCAAACCCTATGATCAAATCAACCATCCTGAGAATCTTCAAATCTCAGGGAATAATTTCACATCAAAGAATGAGCATAAGAAAAAAAATTCAAAATCTAACTTTAATGTAGGTGTCTAGAAAGGTCCTATCTTCCATTTTGATGAAACTATTTATCATATTCACCCACGATTTCAACCCAAAATAAAAATAGCATGTCGATTCTACTTCATACGAGTAATTTGTGTGTTAAAAAGTGATCTATGACTCCCAATGAAAAATGAAAGAAATAAAAAACTCTCGAAGAGAAATCGTCTCATGGCCCGCCAAAAAAAACCCTTAACGTTAAAAGACCCTGTACCTCCTAAAGAGCAATCACTTTATGCATACCTTTTGTATGAAATAAACTACCGCCTCCATTAACATATTGGATGGTCATTAAACATTTATTAACTATGCCCTAAAAATAGGCATCCATTTCCTCTAACTAAAATGAAGCCTCACAATGTGCACTTTCCTAAAGCCTCAGACCCCACCTGAGAAAACTCCTAACCAAATCCTCAGACTCCTTTGAGCCAATATCTCCAAAGCCTCATACACCACCCAAGCAAATCAAAAGAATCACACTCCTCTAAGAAAACCTAGACAAACCCTCGTACACCACTCAATAAAACTCCAAAACAAAGCCTCAGACTCCTCTGAGCATACCTCTCCCAAATCCTTAGACTCCACCCGATCAAACAAAAGCCTCACTACCTTGAGCACCCCACTTATGCCTCAGACACCACCTAAAAAAAATCACTGGAAAGACTCATAGTACCCTTAGCAAATCTCTCTATATCTTTGAACTCAACCTGAGTAAACAAATGCCTCACTACCCCAAGCACCTCACTTTAGTCGCAAACACGACATGAGAAAACCATTGCAAAGCCTCAGACTTCTCTAAGAATATCTCTCAAAAGTCACGGACTCAACCTGAGTGTCATACCCTTCCTAATTAAATATCGGATGATCGGGCCTTTATTAAATTAAAACACGATTTATAAAATGGTCCATTCTTAGCATCACTGTCGAAAACCAAATTAATTACTAATCACCAATCAGTTAATTAAGTCGGTGTGAAATTTTATCTTACATTAGATACAACAAAGAAATAACGTAAACAAAATAACTTAAACCATCCATAACAAATAGAATCCAAACCATAAGAAGATATCATAAATAAATGCCATGACGATATGATCATCGACCATAAAAATCCAAACACAATTGATAATCCAAAAATGAAAATAAACTAATGACTGGACTAAAACTGAATAAATACTGAAGGACAACATGTCCATAATGAAATACTAAACTGAAATCCTACACTAGATCAGAATGAATAATGGAAGCGTCTAGGCAAAGTCTTGCGAACATCCACCCGTGTCACAGCTGCATCTCCCATGAATAGAATATCAAGTCTAGCGCCCCTGTGCCTAGAGACTTAAAAGGTTTTTAAAAATATTTTATAGCAAGGATTTAGAACTCAAAATATTTTGATAATATTTAGCAAGAGTTTATAACAACGCAAAAATCAGTTATTGATTACACATTTTAGGTTAACGTATATTTTATTAAGTTTTCCTCACCTCTCAGTCATTGAGCATGCCTAACGTTTCTACTTGCCCTCATAACTATGATACCCAAGCTAACTAGACTAGACATAAGTATATAACTGGACTATTTTCTATCTATAAGCCCCCATACTGCCCATTCAGTATGCTAATTAATTTAACATTTCTCATATGTTATATCATTATAAGTGACAATTTTCACATGTCCTCTTGTTATAATTTAATTAAGTTTCTCTACTTAATTCGCTACTCAGATACATATCATATAATGGTATACTATTACACACAAGTAGATTATTCGTACGATATATATTTCACACACAATATATACTATAAGTGTATACTTTGCTATAATGTCCCCATATCACACATTAAGGACTATTTGTTCGTATTGTCCCCTCGAACTTGGTTTGGAATGTCTCATTGAACTTGGTTCGAAATGTCTCATCGACCATGGTTCAAAATGTCTCTAGAGCTTATCAATCAAGTATATGATAGGTATTCACTCCACCTATAATTAAATTAGTAGGTATACACACAACCTAATTAATCATTCTCGTAGGTAGTATATATCTCTCTAATACTCACCGTACATATTATTTTATGATTTACCTCACTATCGTATTTATTCGAGTATTCACGCAACTCCAAGGGTCCTATTAACCCTTTATTAATTTCATTAGTTAAGTCTGACTTACCCTACTAGCCTATACGTCAATTCATTCGAGATTTACGTAATTCTTTATCCGTCTCTCAGATTAATTACGATATAGTTTAACTTAATTCATTCCTGTCTTAATTCTCTCAATAAGACTAAATCACATCCTCACCTAGGTCTACTATAATATAATAAGTCCCTCATTATTATTTTAAAAAAGTCCTAAAAGTTTTCACGACAATGATTTAGGGATTTTAGGTCCAAAGGGAAGATTTTGAGTTTTCTGGTAAACCTAATGGATTCGCCCCTAGCCGAATCGATTCGAAATGGTTCTGTTTGTCTACTTCATCTTCTTCATGCATTTTTCCACCATATTCATTTTCCAACTGAAATTATACTACACCAAAATCACAACCAATTATTCCTAACCATTCCTACATGCATTAAGTTGATTTCTAACGTTATAAACATATCAAATCTTCACATAATTCAATCAAAAACAAATCAAAACCCAAAACTTCTTCAAAGACCCTAATTTTGTGTTCTTCCCATGAATTTATTCAGAAACCCATATTTAATTCGTGTTAATGATCATGCCTCCTCTGATTATTAACCCTCTACATATATTAAATCATGCTACATGTAAGTCCTACCCAATCTTGCATAAAAATCAAATCTTTTCTTCCAAGAACATTGATTTAATCAAATCTAGACATTAAAACCCTACACGTGGGTATTATAACTTCAAAAGAATTGTATATAAACACTTGCATTAACAGATGGGGTATGATTTCATGATGGTGATGATGGATTGCTGACCTTCTCTTTAAATCCACCCTCCTTAGATGATTAGGATGCAAGAACAAGGTCTAATTCTTCAAGAACACCCCCTTAGGCTTTGAGAAAGTTTTCTCTCTTCTCTTTAATGGCCTCTCTTAAGACTTTTGTGTTATTAACCCTGACCCGAATCTCTAATCATCACATATAGGACTCTAAATTTTGGAGGTTCCTTAACCTCTATTTTTCAAAGGACTAAAATGACCTCCATAGATGCCGGTTTGGTCTAAAATTGACCCGGGACTCAAACTAAACCCCCGGTTATACTATTTCGACCCTTTCGAAATCATTCGTGACTTTTAAATTATCATTCAAGTCACTAAAAATTAATTTCCTATCTCGACCATAATTTAGTCTACACGCGACTCCCGATTGAGATATAATCAAATACCCCCATATCACTCACTATGGCGTAAGTCAATAATCATCAATTATTAACTATTTAAACTTAGTAAATTCATTCCAATATTAATTAGTATCTATCTCTCGATTAATATATAATAGTGACATATATTAATTCATCACATTAAATTACTTCACTCGTGTTATTTAAATAAAATGTTTTTTCCCAATTAATTCCCAATAAATTTTTGAATTAATTTAAATTTGAAAAACGTTAAAATACGGGGTATTACACCGAGCAAGCAAAAGCCTCATTATTTTGAGGACTCACTTAAGCCTCAAACACCGCCTAAGTAAACCATTGCAAAGTCTCAAGCTCCTATGAGCATTCATCTCAAAAGCCTTAGACTCAACTTAACCAAATAAAAATTGTCACTTCCTTGAGAACCCCACTTAAAGCCTCATACACGGCATGAGAAAATCATTACAAACCCTCACATGCCTCTGAGCATACCTCTCCAAAAGCCTCAGTCTCCACCTGAGCAAACAAAAGCCTCATTACTCTCAACACCTCACCTAAACCTCAGATACTAGTTGAACAAACAATTGGAAAGCCTCAGACTCCTCTGAGAATACATCTAAAAATCCTCAGACTCAACTCGAGAAAACAAAGGTGTCACTTCCCTGAGCACCTAACTTAAATCCTCTGACACCACCAGAGCAAACCATTGAAAATCCTCATATCCTCTGAGCATACCTCTCCAAAAATATTAGACTCCACCTGAGAAATTAAAATCCTCATTACCATGAGAACCCCACTTAAGACTGAGACACCACCTGAGCAAACCACTAGAAAGTCTTAGACTCCTATGAGAAAACTTCTCTAAATACTTGGACACGACACGAGAAAAAAAAGCATCCTTACCCCGAGCAACTCACTTAATGCCTCAGACCACTCTGAGAAAACCATTGGAAAGCCTCAGAATCCTCAGAGCAAACCTCTCTAAAAAACCACATACTCAACCCGAGTAAACAAAAGCCTCAATACCCTATGAAACCCACTTGACCCTTGGGCACTTCCTGAGCCATTCATTGTAAAGGCTCAGACACCGCCTGAGCAAATCCTTAAAAAGCCTCACTCATCCCTGAGCACTCCACTTAAGCCTCAAACACCAACTGATGCAACCATTACACAACCTCGGACTCCACCCGGGTAAACACCTTATCAAAATCCTGAGACCCCTCCAAACCAACCAAACAAACACTTACCTTATCTCTAAAGAATACATTTGAAATCGTCAGACACCGCTTGAGAAAAATCCAATGAAACATCACTCATCTATAAGCCCTTCATCTGAGCTCATACACTACCTGAGCAAACCCTTACAATACCTCGAACTACTCTAAGCATACATTTATAAAGCCTCGAACACCGTCTGTGTAAAACACTACAAAACCTCACTCCCGATAATAATCTCAAGAACTACCAAAGCAAACAAAAATAAATACTCATCCAATCAAAGTCAAAATAATAATCTCCTCCAAATTTAATCCTCTAAGTGACCTAAAATAAGAAGAATTGCACTTCAAAAGCATTTTGGACCCCTATGTAACCTAAAATATAGAGCCTTATGCTCGAAAACAAATTGGTCCCTTACGTGACCTTCAATAGGAAGCCCCGGGATTCAAACAAAATTTGTCCCCATCATGACCTTAAATAGGAAGCCACGCGATTCAAAATAATCTGGTCCCCTATGCAACCTAAAATAGGAAGTCTTGTTCTTCAAAACACATTTAGTCCCTTATACGGCCTTAAATAGGAAGCCATGTGCTTCAAAACCAATTCGGTGCCCTATGTGACCCGAAACAGGAAGGCCTGCATTTCAAAACCAAGTCGGTCCTATACGTGACCTAATATAGAAAACCCTATGCTCTAAAACCAAATCGGTCCCTACATGGCCTAAAATAAAGATCCATATGCTTCAAAACTAGTTTGGTCCCCTACGTGAACAAAAAAAGGAATCCATGCACCTCAAACCAATTTGATCCCCTTATAACACACCATACATGTCAACTAGATTGATGAGGTCTAAAGTAAATATAATAGTAGTCTAAAAAATTGGGTATCATTCTTAGAATGATTGGAAAATAAAACTAGATCATAAAATAGATATCTGAAATGTAGCATAAGTGAACCACATCGTCTCTGATAAATGTAACACCCCACGCAATCCGGACAATGAAGTGGACAACCACCACCGCCGAACCACGACGAGTGCTACTAAATAAATACGAATCTTAGCATGAGACATATATGATACATAAATAAATCAATCCACATGATAAATAATTGATTAAATTCCAAATGATAATAATAACTAAGCGATAAAAGATCCATCACATGCTAAAACTTTGAATAAATGTCCAATAATGATTTAATTAAAAACTGAATAAATATCAACTGAGAATAATCAAACTGAAATCCTCCAACAACTTTGGAACCGAATGGTCCAATAAAACCCAAATGAAGTCTCATAACGAAATACAACTGAAAAAAGTCTAACTAACTAAATAAAGAAATAAAATAAATCAACTCTAGCTGCACCTCCAAATGATAAACTCCGATAATGTTATGTAGCTTCTCGAAAATTAATCCTAAAAAGTTATTCAATGCATGAGGCCAGAGCCCCAAGCATGAATACACACTACTCCTTCCAAATAGGATCCGTGAATGTAGACAATATCATTATACGAGATAATTATCACAATAGTATATTTTAATTAAACGAGATAATTAAACGCGACTAATATACATCATTAACTACCCTTAGAAATTCCCATCCCCAAAAGCACACCAATATGATTTTGAATCCCCAAGTCCCATGATGTTAATTTAATTAAATTAACCCAATTTATAATTTCTCTCAATTTTTATCTTAATTATAGCGGCCTTCCTACCACGGGTGTTAATCCACCAAAGTGTCACACTTCCCCTTATCAATAGTCAGCTGATCCGTTTAAACTGTCGAGCTAGTAATATGACAGGGTTCCACACACGATATGACATAAATCGCCCAAGCTGACCCGTTTAAACTGTCGGACCCTGAGACATTTTGTCACGACAAATTTTAATACTCTTTATTATCTTAGGCATTAATTATCATCTTCTCAATTTATTGAGTTATCAAATTACCCCACCCTTTTTTCGATGTGAGATCCTCATAATGTCCCTTAGTCCCATACCTAAGGGTTACCAAAGTACATATACGTACTATCCAACATATAAGATATATCTTCAAAATTTACTCATCCTAGTATCATGCCTAGGCTAGCGTGATGACGATAAAACATTAAAAATCCGCCCCACCCCAAAATATGAAATTCGGAAGAATCTACACTAACTAGTCCCATACCTAGCAAGCATAAATTATAACCAAGGCCTACCCACTAGTCCCATACATAGTAAGAATCCTATAATCAAGGTGATCAATATACTACCCAAAAATCCCTAATCGCTGCGATCGCAAAAGTGAATAACAATTAACACAATATCACAAATCATAAGAATAACATAACAATTAATCATAAAGATCCCGATTCAATGTAATTCAATTAATAACACCGTCGTCATTTTCAACATAATTATTTGCGTTTAATAAATTTAAATTAATTAACTTTTAATTATCTTCAATATGACATAATCGTCATCTTTTATAAGTCATCTAATTTTTTAATAAGTGTGAACGCTTCCCATCAACCACATAAATAATCTAATAAAAATTCTACTTGAGAACCTACATCCAAAATTGTAAAAACCCAAAAATCTCTGATGATCCACTTTTACTAGCTGACAAGTGGCGCATTTAGAAACAAATACAGCAATATCTCTCTTCATCCCGCTCCACCAATACTGACGTCTCATATCTTGGTACATTTTATCCCCACCGGGATGTACCGCGAACCGTGAGCAGTGCGACTCTTCCATCACCTCGTGTCGCAGTTCCTCCCCTTCTGGAACTACCAGTCTCCCATTGAAGCGTAATCCCCCGTTTGAGCTAACGGTATAGGACTCGGCTCCCTCTGCTAGTAATCAAACTATCCACTCCTGACAGAACGAGTCATCTGCTTATGCCTTTACCACTCTCGTAACAATCTATGGTATAATAGTCATCACCGACATGAATGATCGGGCCACTGCATCTTGGTGTCCCAACTCCTTCCACTTTGCCTTCCACACCCCTGCCACTTCATCTACTGGCCTACGGCTCAACGCGTTTGCTACCACGTTAGCCTTCCCCGGGTGGTATTGGATATCGAACTGATAATCCTTCACGAACTCAAGCCACCTCCGTTGCCGCATATTCAACTCCTTCTGCATGAATAGGTACTGTAGGTACTTGTGGTCCGTGAACAATCGAAACTTCTCCCCCAAAAGGTTATGTCTCCAAATCCGAAGGGCAAATACAACTACCGCCAACTCCAAGTCATGAGTGGGGTAATTCTTCTCGTGAGGCTTTAGCTTACGGGAAGCATAATCTATGGCCTGACTCTCCTGCTGTAATACACCTCCAAGTCCTTGCAAGGACGCACGGTGTAGACTAGATACTCAACTCCCAATCTCGGCAATGCTAACACAGGTGCTGAGGTTAACTTATCCTTCAACTCATCAAATGCCAATTGACAGGCATCACTCCAGATGAATGGCACACCCTTACGAGTCAGATGTGTCAAAGGACCCGCTATCTTCGAAAATCCCCGAATGAACCTCCTGTAGTATCCTGCTAGGCCCAAGAAACTATGGATCTCAGTCGGTGTCGTGGGTTGTCCCCACTCCCTCACCGCGGATACCTTCCGCAGATCAACAGATATCCCCCGGTCGGAAATAATATGCCCCAAAAACTGAACCTCCTTCAGCCAAAACCCGCACTTCTCATACTTTGCATACAGCTCGTTCTGACGTAGCGTCTGCAAAACCTGCCTCAAATGCTCTGCGTGCTCCTCTTCTGTCTGGGAGTAAACCAGAATATCATCAATGAAGACAATGACGAACTGATCAAGGAACTCTCTGAACACCCTATTCATCAAGTCCATAAACACGGCTGGAGCATTGGTCAAGCCAAAAGGCGTAACTCGAAACTCGTAGGAACCATATCTCGTTAAGAACGCAGTCTTCGAGACGTCCTCCTCCCTGATACGCAACTGATGGTATCCCGATCGCAAATCAGTCTTTGAGAAGAAAGAAGCTCCACTCAACTGGTCGAATAAGTCATCGATTCGGGGCAACGGATACTTATTCCGTATAGTGACTTTATTCAACTCCCGGTAATCCACACACAACCTCAACGATCCATCCCTCTTATTTACGAATAACACAGGGGCACCCCACGGCGAGGTACTCCTCCGTATAAACCCCTGACCCAACAACTGATCAATCTGATCCCGTAACTCTCTCATCTCAGCTGGAGCCATATGGTAAGGTGCGCGGGCAATAGGCCGAGTGCCCAGCGTCAAATCGATCACAAAGTCTATCTCTCTACTCGGAGGTAATCCAGGTATATCCTAAAATACGTCTGCAAACTCTCGAACAACCGGAATCGAATCAAGTGGTATCACCACTTCCTTAGAGGTCTCCTCCTCTATGTAATACAAGTGAGTGGACGATCCTCCCTCAGGACGAGGCATCGCCACTAAAAACATCTCCTGCCCAGGAATGGCAAAGATAATACTCCTACTGAAACAGTCAATCATGGCTCGGTACGCAACAAGCCAATCCATACCAATAATGGCATCATACTCGGTCATATCTAATACTAACATATCCGCGGGTAAAGTAAACCTCCCGATCTCTATACCCACGCCTCTACATTCACGTGAAATCACGGAACCCTTACTCAATGGCGAATCTACACAAGTAACCGTACTCTCGGCGGTGTCTAACAACCCAATGGTGCGTGAAAATCGCATAGCAATAAAACAGTGTGTAGCCCCCGTGTCAAACAAAATACGCCCCATAGTCCCCTGAATAGAAAACATACCCTCAATGGCTAGTGGCTCCTGTGGGGCTGCGGCCTGCTGAAGCTGATATACTCTACCATACTGCAGCTGCCCCTGCTGAACTGGGACCACTGGAATGGGTGGTAATGCTGCCATCTGTGGTGGTGCCAGGAGGGTGGCGGGAAACATAGGTCTCTGAGGCTCCTGTCGAGCACCCTGCTCCTACTGCGGGGCCCTGCCCCTATCCGAACAATCCTGGCATTTATGGCCAGTCTTTCCACAAACGTAGCATTTCCCTGGGAAGTTTCCACCTATCTGTCCCTACTGCCCCCAGCCCTGGTGGCCGTTACCATTCCTCCCCTGGCCCTGCTGGCCCTGTTGAAAATGCTGTTGACCATTCTGACCCTGCTGGTTCTGATGGCCGTTCGGACCCTGATGGCCCTGCCGAAAACCTCCTTGTCCGTGCCTGAAGTTCCCCGATCTGAACCTCGTATGATCCCCCTACTGGGAACCCTGATCACCCTGCCTCTGCCCCTGAACAGAATGTGCCCCATTAGCACCATTTCCCCCAGTCCTGCCCTGATGGCTGGACTCTCCTAACCTCTTGCCTTCAGCCATGTGAAAGCGATGATCCTGGCAGTGTAGCAGTGCAGCATTAACCACATCAGAGTAAGTGGCCAATGATAGATTCCCCAACAAATGCTGACGTATCCTCCAAGTCAACCCGTCTGTAAATTTCTGTATCTTCTTCTCTTCTGTCGGTATCTCATCCGGAACATTATTCAACAGATTGGTGAATTCGGCCTCATACTCGGCCACAATCTTATCTTCCTGTCTGAGATTCATCAACTTCCTCCTCATTTCCGTGTGAACAGCTGACGGAAAGTACTTGCGGTCGAACCGCACCCAAAACTCCTGAATCGTGAGAGTATCTCTCTCCTCCACGGTGGTAATAGACTCCCACCACTGCAGTGCAGACCCCACTAGCTTAAAGGTAGCTAGTATCTTCTTCTGGACATCGGTGCACTCATACATCCTCAGGTGCCACTGAATGTCCTTCCTCCACTGACTCGAAACCACAACATCGGAGCTACCTGCGAACTCCGGTGGGTGTGCTTTCTGAAATGCATCACGTACACGTTCCCAAGCAGATGAGAATGCATGTGCCTGAACTGGCACGGCTACTGGCGCCTGAGGTGGTGCCTGCTGAACTACGACTAGTGCGGAAATTACCGCCTGGGCCACAATGGCTGCAACCTCGGCGGCATTCATCGTGCCCTGAACTGGTGCGGGCTGTGGTTCTGGGGTAGCATCCCTGGGAACCCATTGTGCACGCCGTGGAGGCATCTGAAATAAGAGTAGATTTTATAAGTTCGCAGTTATAAACTTGAAATAGCTGAAGAACGTAGCATATACAAAAGAATACAACAATCCTAAAATATAGGGCTCTACATCAAAGAAAACTCCGCGGAAACATAATAAGCCGTACAGATCCTAAAGGACACTAGAACCTGATGCTCTGATACCACCTGTGACACCCCGACTAATTAAATATCGGGTAGCTACTCCTTTATTAAATTAATACAAAATGCCAAGTTGGTTCAGTTAACAACATCACTGTCGAAAACATTTTTATGATTACTAACCACCTAGTATTTAAAAATGAGTTGCCAAATTTTAAGTTAACTCTGATTAGCATGCAATAAAAGGATAATGAAAGAATAACAACCATTCACCATAACGAAGCAATAGAATAACCAACAACATAATAATAAGTTCGGAGGAAAAACTCCTCACAACAATCCCACAACTGAACGAAATAAAACAAAGTATCCTGAATTAATTACATGCCAAAAGTCTGAAAATCTGAAATAGGAAATGTTTCTAATAGAAATGGGCGACATGCCCTACAACTGATGAAAGATGAATATAGAGTCAAGATAGATGAAGCGTCTACTAGCAAAGTCCTATAACTTCCACAAACAGCTACAGCTCGTCACCTGAATGAAAATCCTATGCATGGTGTCCTTGTGGCTGGGCACCTAAAATGGTTTTTACAAAAATAGATTTGAAAGCAAACGGGTCAGAGCCCGAAAGTGGGGATTATTTTAGAAACAGCAAGTGTTTTAATGACATTAAAACAATCAATGCAAAATACATGTTAGGACGTGCACTCGCATGAATTACTCACCTCTCTACTAATTGTGCACTCCTAACGTACCGTACCCATCTAAGTAACATATAAATCTAACCAAACCGTAATAAGTTCTACCCCTTACTACTCGATTCTCATTATGCATTCTAGTGTTATCAACTAAATAGAGAGCTTTACTTAAACTCGGATTCTCGATTATTAGCAATACAATTCATTACAGGTTACCCTTTTCTAGTTACTCAAAGCGTTTCTGTATTTATACTCACAATACCGACATGAAACTTCTCATTAATCTAAGTGTATATTAGTCACGCCATAAATATACAATACAAGCACTCGAGACTAAGCTGCGGTGCACACATACTCTGCTATCCATCCTGGTACATCACGTACATAAGGATCACGCATTCCGAATCTCTCAGGAATCGTTCTCAGATAATAGCAAATCACAAACAATGGAGGCGAACATAGTCACATCACATGGGTCACGTACATACCTACGCTCCCACGATCAACAGACTTATTAACATCCCAATAAGTCCTTCTCTGACCTATGTTCTCGAGGTACCAAATCTAAATCCACGAAACACAAGGATTAGAGGGCCCTAAGCGAACGTAAACCTCCCGTGATAGCAAGTATGGTAGGTATGTCATACACATCAAATCATATATACTAAGCATGCACACATCTTAGCTATTACCATAATTATTTGTGGTAAACTTCTCATTCGCTTACCGACTTATAATGTTACACAATTCATATGTTCCCGATTAAATTCAATTATTTAAGCCGTCAATAATTCTCGCATCGTAATAGTCACTCACGTCCTATTCCACAATTTCCATTCAATTCAAATCACACTTCTATGTTTTACTCCTCAATATATCCCAAATAACCCAACTATATGAATTAGTCATCAAGGAAATGTCAACTCTACCATTTAATAAGGTTACGGAACACTCGAAATCAAATCAGGCCAAAAAGGCCAAACTGTCCTCTCATTAGAAGTCTCGTTCGAACGAGGCTGGTTCGAACGAGAGTTCGTTCGAACGAACTGGGCATCTAACGAGATCTCGTTCGAACGAAAGGCATCGAATGAACATCCCTCTCGTTAGAAGGAAGACTATCAACTCGTTAGAAGCTCGTTCGAACGAGCTCGTTCGAATGTCCTGGGCAGGTCTTCTAACGAGGTGACAGTTTGAGCCCAGAAAATTCCTATTACGTTTTTCCAACTTTTCTTCACCTCTAATCTTATCTAAATGTCATTCCAACAAGGTTTCAAGGTTTCTAATCATCCCTAAGCATATTAAATTCGTATAACAACATTTATATGGGGTCTAATCATCCCAAACAACATCAAATTATCAAATCTCTCCAATATTCCCCAATTTTCAAGAACATGAACCCTAGAAATTTAAAGTCTTCCATAGTTATAATTAAATCCATTTTTGATAATATACAAGATGTATTTCTATCAGAATAATCACCCTACACAATTCTACATGCAATCTTACATTAAAATCTGAATTCATAACTTCCAATTTCATGGGTTTTTATAAGTCTCCCAAAAAAATACAATTATATGAATTTCCTACACATGGAAGAAGCATTCTTTGCAAAAATGAAATTAAACCACTTGCCTATAATCTTTCTTTGAATTTGGTGTTGGATTGGTGAAGGTTGATTTGTTCTCCCTCTCTCTCTGCAGAATTTTCCTTCCTCTCTCTCTCTACCAACTTTTCTCTAAGGATGACAATGGAGATGGAGGTTGGTTTGGCAAGTTTAAGGTTTCTAAACTTCTCCCGTAGCCCACTACCTAGATTGGGGTTGGAAATGGCTTAGTGGGTTAAGACTAAGTCAGATTTTTAACTCTAATTTTCGTGGGTTTTAGTTTCCCAAATTCTAAAATTACCAAGCTACCCTTTTACGTTGCCGGTATGGCCTAAAAATGCCCCGGGACCCATGCTAAACCCCCGGCTAGTGTTTTCTGACTATTTCGACCCTTCCGGACGCGTTTGCGCACTCAAAACGACCATACGGTTAATAGAAATAAAATTCACTTTTTAATTAAAAATTATATTCCTGACGCGACTCACACGCGTCCCAACAAAATTTCCAAATTGCCGTATTTCAATCTCACGACAAATTTCATGATTTCCATATTCATATATAGCCATATATACTCATTAAAATCAAATACCAATTCGCATCTCGCTAGTATTTTTATCCGGATTAATTCCCAATTAATACACATTTAATTCAATTAATCCCATAAATAAATATCATAAAAATACGGGGTATTACAGAGGGAGACCTTGTATTGAAGGCAGCAGTTAAGCATACTAGGGGGCTTCCTCTACCTAAGTTTACAGCGAATTGGGACATACCTTTCATTGCAAAAGAGGCACATGACTCAGGTTATTGCTTAATTTCAAAAATGGAAGAAGGTAAACCATTTAAGATCAACAATAAATGGTTGAAAGTCTATCATGTGTAGACAGTTATGTTTGACCATGGATGTAATTGGCTGTTATGAATACACAAGTTCTTTATTTTTATTATGATGAGTGTACAAGTTCTTTTTATTATGGCTCAAGAAGATATGAAAGAATTACAGTACTCCACACTTCACAATCTAAGCAAACAGTTGTAACACAAAGAGATGGCATAAGAAGATAAGTAACTTTTTCCATTTATAAACTTTGGGGCATTACAAAAGTGGGAGCTATCACCCAAGAATTACATGAAAAAATAAATATACAAATTTGGAGAAGAGAAAAAATACATCTACAAGTTCATTTGCCAAGAAGGAACTACAGATCTGGAGAAGAGAAAAAATCTACACGGAGGCCCGAAGAAGCTACTTGGCAATACCGTTGAGCGTTAATAGAGACCTCCAACCTTATCTGCGCTTGTGTGCGCTCAATCAGGAGTTTCTCTCATTTCGACTACGCCGCGTGTAAAGCTTATTCGAGGTCCCCAACCTCTTTATCAATAGTTTTAATAAGAGGTGCTAGCTCTGCTAACTTGGCTTCCTCATTATGCTGATCCTCTTGATGTTTTCATAAGAGCTCCCTCTGGATATCCAACTGTTGGTTCTTCAAAGTCTTTAAATGTGCGATGAGAAAGTCAAAGCGGAACCCATCATGACCCAACTCCCTCATATAACTCAAGAATTAGTTAAGGAGGGGTTTGGTAACGCTTACAGTTAGAGTATTAGCGATTTCAATAATGACGGTGTCCATGCCTTGAAGCCTATGGCTCATAACTGAGATGTTTGAACATAGGCAGTCCACCATTAAGGTCTCAGTATGATAGCTCACAAGTTGCTCAATTGCTAAACAGTGGTTGGAAGGCATTTGGGGAGAACGTTGGAGTACCATCAGGTAGAAGGAGGGAGGATCCAAGTCAGGCAGAGGAAGCTCGCACCCAGATTCGCTCTCCGCAGCAGCACCTGTCGTTGAACCTTTATCATTATGGCTAGATTCTTCGAAAGAGACAGGTTCATGATGTGGAGAGGCAATGAGCGAAGGAACTGGGGGAGAATCCTCCCGAGCAACCTGAGAACAGTTAGAGGAAACAAAAGGAAAAATCTTAACAAGTGTTTTCGTTGTTAAGTCACCAATATAGGTGGAGTTTTTGAAAAATCTTAATAAGAGTTTTCGTTGTTAAGTCACCGATATAGGTGGAGTTTTTGAAAAATCTTAACAAGTGTTTTCGTTGTTAAGTCACCGATATAGGTGGAGTTTATGAAAAAACCTTAACAAGTGTTTTCGTTGTTAAGTCACCGATATAGGTGGAGTTTATGATAAACCTTAGCAAGTGTTTCGTTGTTAAGTCACCAATACAGGTGAAATTTATAAAAAAAAACTTAACAAGTGTTTTCATTGTTAAGTCACAAACACAGTTAAAGTTTGAGAAACTGAGAAATACAGAGAAACAAGAAAAGTACCTCAGCAGTAGTAGGAGCAAAAATGGGAGTCACCACGGGGGCCATAATGGAATAAATCGTTGAAGGTGGGATCATTGCCTCAGAAGCCTCAACGTGGCCCTTGGCTACAGAAGCCTCAACGGTAGGAAAAATTCCCTCGCCAACATAAGGTACTAAAGCTAACCTGGGGGCATAATCAAAAGAAGACATTAAACCTTCAAAAGAAGCCCCAACGAGAGCAATAGCACCAACCCAGGCCTGGGAAGAAAAAAGGCCACTTAGAGCAAAGGGTGGAGAGAGGCTTGGAGAAAGCTGCAAATAAAAATCCAAGTGCTAGACACAAAAAGTAAACACAAAAGAATAAGGGGTAGGAATGCACCTAAATTACCCCCGTTATGGCACCAAAAAGAGGAACTGCGATAAGGGGCCTTGTCAACACAGGAGGAAGGAGAATACTTGCTATCAGCGATGCCACTTCCACCTAAAGCGACCCAACATATTAGAAATGATAAACAAAACAACGGGACAAATAAAATATGTAAGGCTTGGAAAGAAATCTACATGCGGGGCACTCTCTTCGATCACAACGAGGGGCAGAGGGACCTCTTTCTCCGATGGTAACTCATACGAGGCTATAGTAGTTGCCTCTGGCCGACAGGTCATTTCAGCATGCCCAACGGTAGTGGCTCCGCAATAGCTTCCTTGGCCCGTTGGGAGGACAATCTCCGTGAGTAGGTAAGTCTTGCCATAGGGGAACGAGGAGGAGTGATATCAACTTGAGATATACCACAACGACTCCCCACGAAGCGTCTTATAGGGGGAATGGGAGGATTAGGACTTTCTTCTCCAACTCCTTGCACCAAAAAATTTTCTTGGTAAGAAATGAGCGGATGCAACACACCATAAGAGAAGGGGAATGATAAATAAAGAATTCACACATAACTCAGATATAGAGGGAGAACGAGAAGGTATAATTACTTGTGAAGGCGGCGAGGAGGCAGCAACAGAGGGAACTGGTGATAAAGGTTTTTCAAGAGTTTGTCTCTTCTGAGTCTTGGTACCGAGCGTCTTCTTCCTGGAGCTCATTGCACCACTAGTTTTAGGTACCCTCATCCTTATTATCCTTTTTTCCATTGGCTCCGTGGGATCAACCACGATTATGGGGAACGTACCCGGAGGAGGAACGGTGACAGCGCGCCATCAAAACTCAACATGTATTCTTTCAACTTCAGCTTGCACCTGCCCGCTCAGCTCTTCAGCCATCTCTGGAGACATAGGAGGGGGAACAGAGGCAATAGAGAATGCCTCCAAAGGAATTTGCATTTGAACTTTGGCCTTGGGCTTCTTGGACTTTGACTTCTTAGACTTCTTAGCAGGTGGCTGAGAAGGCCCTTCTCCCGTGGCAGCTTTGGTCGAGGGGGCAAATGGTTTGGGGGTTGTAGCGGCCTTGGGTTTGGGCATGGCAATAAGGATCATGGGGAAGTATGGAGGAAGTTCATTAGGAGGCTCTTTGGGGGTTTGTCTTAGACAAAACTCAACCCCAAGCACGGAGTTTCCCTTAAGACCCAGTTCAGAAGAAGAGAAAGAAAGGACTGAGGGATATTGAGGGGGGGGACTGAATGTACTCACGAATCATTTCCGACTGCTCCAAATGGAACTTAGTGACTGAAAAAGTGGATACATCTCCCTTCCTATTATCACTAGGAAGGGTGATACGACCATCGATGGTGTACGTCACACCAAGCACCGCGACTGCAGTATAGAAGGTACAGGCTTCAGCGAAGGTGGACTTTTAGTGGTTTTCCTGGAACACAGGTCGAGGGGCCCCTGATTGAACCCAAACTACCTGCTGCATCTATCAGGGTTGTATGGATATGAGGTGTATCCCCATTCAGTGTAGGAGGGTAGAAACCCCAGAGTAAAAAAAAACACCACGGCTTGCGAGGGATCTTCTACAACCAGATGGAACTTGACCGTTATGGCTGTAGAAGGAAAGAAGCCCCAACTATGGGCAAAAGTAGACTCACTATATGGCCTCATCACGAAGGAGTCTAAATGATAAAAAACCTCCATTATCTCCTTTCAACTTTTCTTCTTGTGGAAATATAGGAGCCATGGGGGCTTGATACTGCCCATAGGTAGATGAATAGACTTGGCCCCGATGGTAGGAAAATGGGTGTAAAGAAAGCCCATTAGAATAACGGTGTTGGAAAAATTGGCCAAGTTGTAACGGCCCAGTGATCATGCCATGTCTAAGTGGGTTCGATCCAACCAGGTGTACAGGGACCCCAAAGCGATGGCGGCCAAGGGAAGGTTGAACCCCCTGGCCAAACGAATGGAAATATTTATCAGATCCCTCCTGGGATGATCGTTGGGTTTCCCGGTCAGAAAAAAGCGTGAAAGTAATACAAGTATATAGGCTGATAGTTCCAGGGATGTACCTTTACCCCGGCCCGTTACATCACTAACATCCTTCGGCGCCAGAGCTTCGAAAAAATAAATGATGATCGGGGAAAATATGGCTTTATTTGAGGAACCCATGCAACGGCGGCATATTCGATCCATCTCAACTCGATCAGCAGCTTTTTCGGCATCTAGAGCCTCATCATGGTAGGTGAACTCACCCATGGGTTCAAACCCAAGGAGTTCACAGAAGTCCTCTAGTGTAACGGTGAACTCCTCCACGTAGCGAAGAAGGTGTGGGTTATGATGTTCCATCGAGAGACTAGCACTTGTAATGCCCCGTTGTGCTTTGAGAGGGTGAACTCCTCGAATTAGTATAAAGGCCTATTCCTACTACCTCTGAGGATCGCTCACGAGTACTAGGAATAGTTATAAGTTTTCTTACACCCATAAGCATCAAAGAATCTACTAAGTATAATCAATATGCCTTCACACTAGTCATATAAACCTATACCCAAAAGCTATATGAAAGGATCAACCCGTGTACATCTCTGTAAGATACAAAGGAAATTTCAGCATTTAGTGTCCACAGTAAAATGAATAAGGAAAAACTCATTTTTCGCATCTGCGTACCAACACTATCACTTGAATCCCATATGGATATCCCCTAGTATGTATCCCTTGAGTTCACATACCCAGTATGCTTCACATAATACACAAGATAAGTAAACCTACTTATACAAAGGTTTTTAAGTTATAACTAGATTACCAAACATACATATCATTTAATTAGGTGCACAATAAAAAACTAATTTTAGGAACATAAAATTTTAATACGGCTAAAATTCGAGTCCTTAAAACACACCTTTTAGGAAGAGTATAATCAATGGTCTTAACAACTAACATTGTTTAAACCCTCTTTTACTTGTCATCCCGAAAGGTAATACTAATGGGACTGCATATTAATAGTTTTCCCAAATATTATATCTTATGAGACATTAAAGAGAGCCCAATATGCGTGTGTTTTTAAACAAAACCAATTTTCTCAGAAAATTATCCAACTTTTAATTATAGACCCAACCAAGTTGTGAAAACCAATTCTTACTTTAAACTAATTTTATCTTGATTAATCCTAAACATGTATCTAGCGATTAAAGCAAGTAAAATAAAGTAAAGAATACTCACAATGCCGGATGTAAGAGGAAAAAACCCAAAATGGGAAAACAACCTCGGACGGACCAAGCCAGACAATCACTATGAATATGGTTTTACAAAGACAGACAAAGTCTCACTCAACGACTCAATCCCTAAGGGTCTTGACGCTCTTCTGATATTCAACCACTCCTCTCACAGTGACCACGAAGAAAGTCCTTCTTCCACGATACCTGTCCACAACACACTCATCCACGTATGTCTCGGTGTCCACCGAATGAATTTGATTCGTCTACGATGTCGAACAAGAAGTCCTTCTCTTTTCTTCATCGCAAAACCCTTTGATGTTCAATGTATAGGACAAACAACTTTGGTGCAGCAAATTCACGTAATCATATAAGAATGATAACTCGGATCTTTGTAAACTTCTAAGGATCTGTTTATGCTTTGTAAACCTTAGAAAACAAGTGCAAATAAGTTTCTGGATCGTAAACAGTTTTCCAGAATGCACACTTACGAAATTATGATGCAAACACTGTTTAAATAGGATTAAAATGTCGCCTTGAAAAACGTGTCATTTGAATGACTTAAGGATCCCGTTCGAGAGACATCCCACCGCATTCGAATGAGATTGGATGTCATTTGAATGACAACGCGAAAGTTTGACTTTTTGACTTTTTGTTTGAAACGTCTCTTCCAATGAGAGATCCAAAAATGTCAAACTCTTTTACGAATTTATCATGAGAAAATGTAGTGTAAATGATTAAAACACTTTTAAAAACATTTTAAAATATTTTTCTTTACTAAAATTACATCCTTATCTTTTATAAAAGAATTTCGAGCACCATTAATTATACGCATTCATACTTGAATGATCTCGGAATGCAGTTAACTTTGAAGACGATTAAACTTGCACCAATTTAACATCGGCATCATTTAATTCTTTGAAGCTTTGCCACAACGTCATCAATTTTCTTCAATACGTCATAGACCAAGTGGTATCGTGACAAAATAAACATCTACCTATGACATTTTACAAACACAGTTTTGTTCACAGAATTAATTCAAAATAATACAGGGACTCAATTAGAAATTTATGTCCTTACAAATCCCCCCCTTTGACTATTTCGGGAAAAAACTAAACCTGTGAAATGCCTAAGTCGGGCCATCGAGCCTTATGGCACCTAAATCCCATCCCATAAACCTAAAAAACAAAAATACAAGACACGAACTAGATTATGTAGTACCGGCGAGCATAAACTATCTGAATGTGATGTAGACTTGAAATCTCGAATCGCTGACGCATACCTACACACATGAAACAGACAAACAAATACCGAGTGAAGTATGAATGAACTAATGATACCAATTTATATTTATAATAAGGACAAATCATTTTAAACATGTGAGAAATTATTTGATATCAATTAGGAAGAATTATAATCAAACAATATGTACATCCAGACATCAATAGAAACACTCAACAAATCTCCCCCTACATCACATACATCTCTCCCCCTTTTTGTCTCAGATAGACAATCCGTTGAAAAGATAAACTAAACCAAGTATCTAGGAGGAGAATATACCAATTTAAATCAATTGGCCAATTTGAAGAATCAAAACCGCTAGATAATCATGAAACAACTAGCTAAATATGATCATGTAATGACAAATCAGTAGCTAGTAAATCAAGAATCACACAAAGAATATAGCAAACTACCAATTTGAGATAAAAGAACCTGCACATAAACCAGTCAGTCCAAAAAAAAACTTCCAGCAGTACCAAAAATATACCAAATTAACCCAGTGGACTGCAAACCAATCAGAAGACAAAATTCAGCCTGTCGTTCGAACGAGACAGGACTTCGCTCAAATGAGATGCCTAGTCGCTCGAACGAGGTACTGAGGTCATTTGTGCAAGATAGAGAAGTCGTTTGAACGACTTCGTGCGACATACCAGAATTTCCCAGATTTCCAGAAATATTATAAAATATTGCCCAGTGAAAAAATTTCCACAAAAAAATTCCAAGAAGGGCCTGACAAAAAAAAAACAATGCTCAAACAGTAGGCTTTTAACAAAAAATGCAAAAACTCATAAAAACTAAAAAAGCGAGTTACATGCAAACATAGTATCGATGTGCTCAAATATGGACATGGAATGAATGGGCGTGAAACTACAACAAATGAGTCACAATTCCAACGCATCGACACGATCAAGAAGCTCTAATTGATAGCGATAAATAATCAAACTTTATTAAAGCCATATGACAATAAAAGTGTGAGATTAATGAACTAAACATACTACATGCACACATATCCAGAATTTGGCGATTCTACAAATAATAGCGTCAAATTGCAATGTTTTAACATTAGGATTAGTTGCGCAAACCCATTTAAAAAATTTTAGCCATCCAAACTCCCTCAATAATATCATATTTTCTTCGGAATGAACTAAAAAAATTTAGCCCTTTTCATAGCATATAGCATTTTCTTTTGGGCTCTTTTAAATGTGGCTTTCACGATGAGTTGATTTTGAACTCTCGCAGCCCTTTCCCGTGAATCACTCATCATTTTTACCAATTTAAATCCCCACGGTAAATGGTTTTTACATGCACACTTATCCTTCAGTCTACTTACGCATAGATGAAAAGATTGAGATAAGAATGCCTCACCAAATTCAAATATGCAAGAGAAGTCAAACATTCATATAAACTCGTGCATGAGTGCAATGTTGGCATATATACAAAGCTGAATCTAAATGCATATCAACTTCGAAACAACCCCATATAAACAATGGTTAAGATCATTCTAAGCATCGATAATAATGACCAAATGTCCTAGCCACATGGATAATGAAACAATGGGGGGGGGGGGGGGGGGGGAGGGGGTCCAAGCACACCAATATGCCACATCAAACATGTAAACTCAAAAACAAAAACCGTAAATCTTTTTGGATTTTCATATTTTGACTCAAATAAAAGAAAATTCTTTTTGGGTTTTCAAAAGTTTTCTCAAAAATAAAATCTTTTTGTATTTTTCAAATAAGACTCAAACAAGTGAAAAATAAAATACAAAGAGATAAACATGTCATAACACTAGCAAATTATAAAGATGATGCAAGGGCTAGCGTATGACAAAACATGCAAGCTACTATCCATAAGAAATAGCAAGAGATGAATCATGTGCATGCATGTAAGAATCAACCAACGAAGTATTTAGCATCTCCAAAACGGATTTCCTAACCCAAAAAGGTGTATACCTAACATAACTGGTTTTGGAACCAATGGGACACTACATTTAATCTTCCTAGGGTCTTTTGTAAGATCAAAACCAAAACTCCTAAGGTGACCTTTCCTACCACCATGTGAATATGTGAAAACACGACGAGGAACGGGACCTTTAGATTGACCTTTTCTAATACCCTCGGATGTGGTTGACTCTCTAAAAGAAACTATGGTTTTCAATTTTACATTGAAATCACTAGAATAAGATAAGTCGCTACCAACACTACTCGAGTCATTTAAATCAATTTTTAACTTCAAAACTTTCGACTCAAGCAAACGATTAGGCTCCTCAAACATTCGGGACTCCTTCTTTAAATTTTCAATTCCCCCCTAGAAGTTTATCTCGCTCCCCCTTAATGTGAACAAACTTATCCCTAAGAGACCTTTCTCGTCCCACAAAATCATTAATCGAATTATTTTCCTCAACGGCACATTCTTTAGAATTTTTCAAATCCTCTAACTTTTTTTCTAAAATGAGGACTCTATCATCACTCTCCTTTTTGCCCAATTTTAATATATTAAAATATTTAAACAAGTAACTAAAGTGATGACGATAAATATCTCCTTGAATTTGAAACGCTTACAAATATTCAATCCTATTTTTAAAACCCTAATTTTCTTTCTCCAAAACTTTAATACGTTTTGCAAACTTTAAATTCAAACGATGTAAATCGTCAAAGCTTAGAGAATCCATCTAGAGAAACAAACACAAGAGAGATAAACAAACACACGGGATCACAAAACAAATAAATTATATTTTCTAGCTCTGATACCAATTTGAAAGAGAGCCCAATATGCGTGTGTTTTTAAACAAAACTAATTTTCTCAGAAAATTATCCAACTTTTAATTATGCACCAAACCAAGTTGTGAAAACCAATTCTTACTTTAAACCAATTTTATCTTGATTAATCCTAAACATGCATCTAGTGATTAAAGCAAGTAAAATAAAGTAAATAATACTCACAATGCCGAATGTACGACGAAAAAACCCAAAACGGAAAAACAACCTCGGACGGCCCAAGCCAAACAATCACTATGAATATGGTTTTACAAAGACAGACAAAGTCTCACTTAACGACTCGATCCTCATTGGGTCTTGATGCTCTTCTGATCTTCAACCACCCCTCTAATAGTGCCCACGCAGAAAGTCCTTCTTCGACGATACCTGTCCACAACACAAGCATCCACGTATGTCTCGGTGTCCACCATCATGACATGGGTGGGTCCAGGCCGATGTTACATCTACCTCGGCCAACTGACCTGATCGAGGTCCACTTTAATATTGACCTTGGGTAAAGGAACATTCGGACTTCATCAACCTCGTACTCATCCAGGCCTAGGTTGGCACCAATCAAAGACAGCCGATCATTTACATGTACATGTATGGCTTGGAACACGTGGACAAATCTATTATAACTGAATCGTTCCCTCCACGTGAGGGAATATTGAGGTCATTATTATTTAGTTAGGATCATCCATGTGTCATCCTGGAACTGGTTAGATCCTCATGCACATATCATTTCATGTGTGGGGGGTACATTACACCCCTTAAGCACTATATATAGAGGTCATCCTCTACCTTATAAAAGTATCGATAATTGTAACCCTAGCTAAAACTCTTTTCACTTTACATAGTAGAGAGAGAAAGTTGGAGAGATTGTATCCATGGCCATTAGTGTCTTTATTCCGTGATATTACACACACACACACTCACAGTGGACGTAGGCCAGATTGGCTGAACCACTTATATTCATGTGTTAATCCTCTTCTCCTCACATCCTTCTACATATATATACATATACTCTCCTATGTAGCTATTGTTATCACTTGCTTGAGCTTGTCAACACCTTATCTGGTGGTGCTATGTCTAGCATCATCTGACACCTTGCCTATTATCATCGCATCTGACTTGGACAGAGAATAGGAAGGTAAATTGTTGCGTGTTCTCAAAGAACACAAGGATGCCATAGGATGGACCATATCCGACATTAAGGGGATAAGTCCTTCGGTGTGCATGCATAGGATACACATAGAAGACAATGCTAAAAATTCTCGTGAAGCACAATATAGACTTAACCCCAATATGAAAGAGGTCGTCCGAGCCCAAGTGCTAAAACTGTTCGATGCAGGTATCATTTACCCCATCTCTAATATATAATGGGTCTGTCCGGTTCAAGTTGTCCCAAAGAAATCAATTGTTACCGTGGTGAAAAATAACAATGATGAGTTAGTACCCACTAGTATTCAAATCGGTTGGCGAGTGCGTATTGATTATAGGAAGTTGAACATTGTTACACGAAAGGATCACTTTCCTCTTCCTTTCATAGACCAAATTATAGAGAGATTAGCCGACAATCCATATTACTATTTTCTCAATGGTTACTCTGGTTACTGTCAAATTCCCATTTCTCTCGAGGATCAAGATAAAACCACTTTCACGTGTCCATTTCATACTTTTGCTTACTGACGCATGCCCTTTGGGTTATGTAATGCACTCACAACCTTTCAGCGGTGTATGATGAGTATCTTTTCGGATGTGGTGGAGCGTTTTCTCGAAGTCTTTATGGATGATTTTTATGTATTTGGGTCTAAAGTGCCTCTATACCCCACCCTCATTCTAAAGAGGTGTAAGGAAAAGAACCGTGTGCTTAAATGGAAGAATTGTCACTTCATGGTCATGTGGCCATCCCCGATCCCCACCGTGGAGGAGAAGGATCCTTCGAGTCCCGCGCGTCCCTCTCGGGAGCACTTCGGCCGGCGTTGTTTGAGATGTGGTGTAAAAAATATAGAGAGATTCAGAGTCACCAGTCTATTTTACTCAAAACAGACAAAAGAAAAAGGGAAAGCCACCTCAAAGTATGGCATCCAAAGACATACTGGTCCGTGCAAAACCAAAATGATTCAAGAAGGGTTCGGAGGCTTAGTTACGAAATGAGAAGGTGTTAGGCACCCATTCCGCCCATTCGGTCTCTCATGGATATTTGCTATTTTCCTTTATGTTTCCACCCGTGATATGTGTGCATGTGTATATATAGAATGGAGGTAGTAATCCTCGACTTGTATCATGGAGAAGATAAAGCGAGTCATCCGTAGGAAGATATAAGAATAATAATACAAAGTAAGATTTACACGATTACCCCTACGTTAATCGTTATAAGGGAACGATAACGCGTATGGAGTAATACGTCACTAAGAACAAGTATATATATAATATAAGAAAAATGGATTTAGAGAAAATAGAAAATAAGAGAAAAGGTGAGAAAAGGACTCGAGTCTCGGGTTTTACCTCGAGACGCCTACGTAGCCTATAAAGGCATCAAAGTCCACGTAGTTCGTATACAAAACGAGGGGTGGGGTTTATCCCATAAATCCATATGGGGGATCTCTTATTTGTAAATGTGTGTGTGTGTAGGAAAAGTGTTTTAGTTGTGAAAAAAGTGTGAGAATCCCTATTTGGAATTTATGAGCAAACCCTCTTTTTCTTGTTTTTTTGGGTTTTATTTATATAAAAACAAGAGATGTACGATAATACTAAATAAAAAGTATATTAGGATGTGTGAGATGAGATAAAAAGTGCTAAATAAGAAAACAAGTTATTGGGAATTTAAGAGAATTTAAGAGAGAGTTTGAGAAAGTTGGACCTTCTTGAAGATCTTGAGTTTGATCTTGAATGTTGGAGAGCAGCCCTTGCACTTGGATGATGATGGAGAGTGGATAATTCCCCAAGTTTGATGAAAAGGATGATGGAAAGTGGAAGTAAAAAGGGGATTTGGAAGTTGAAATCACGCTGCCTTCGAGAGAGATTTCTAGGATTCGTTCAGAGATATTTTTATCATATCTGGGCCCCTTGAAAATGAGGTGAAGGCCTCCTTTTATAGGCCCAGGGGAGTGTCGATCGTCATATACCTGTTCCTGCCTATCAGCAGGTGCCGATAGGCAGGGTTTGGAACCTGCCGTCTGGCAGTGTGGTTCAGGCTTTTTCGGAAAATCGGCCACCGAGGGCAAACCGTTTGTCAGAATCGTACACGGGGCATACCGTTTGCAAGGTGATTCAGAGACCTTTGAAAGTCCTTTGGACCACTCCCAGGTTTGGGAGTTGACTTTGGGTCAAATATGGCTCGGAAGCGTTTGTCGGTCTATTGGACGGGGAATTTTGCTCGGACGCAAACGGATCGTTCGTCTGCATGGTAAGTCCCAATCACACACGGGGCATATCGTTGGAAAGTTTAAGAGATGTACTTCAACATTCCAATGAGTATGACCCAGCTTGGAGAGTTGAATTTGGTAAACCGGGCTCGGGAAGTGCTCGATGGCCTCCCAGAGTCAAATGGATCGTTCGTCCACTTGGAAAGTCAGAATTGCACAAGGGATGGACCGTTGGAAAGGGTATTCAATTCCTTTCGAAGATTCATTAAACCTCGGTCAAGATAAAGACTTAACTTAGGTCAAATAGAGCCTGGGAGAGCCCGGTGGCCTCTAGGTCAGGTTTCAGACGCAAACGGATCGTTCGTCCGCATGGTAAGTTGAAATCGTGCACAGGCGGACCGTTGGAAAGGGTATTCGGTGCCCTTTGAATATTCATTGAGTCTCGGTCGAGATGAAGAGTTTGACTTTTGGGTCAAACTGAGCTGGGGAGTGCCCGATGGCTTCCAAGTCAGTACTCGGGACGTGACCTGGGTTTACAGTGATGAAGGGAGGTACTAGGGACCTAAGGAGAGTTAGGGTAACAGAATGGGGTGTCTACAGAGCCCCTCAACGGGTGAGTTTGGAACAAATGATGACCGTCGAACAGACACCACATGATGTTTTTGAGGGATTATGACCGATTCAAAGGGTCGAGGTCGAATCTGAGGACCTAAGGAGTGTGCTGGGGATGATCAATTATATGGATCAAAGACGAATATGCGGGATTAGGGTAAAGGTCTAATAATCGAGGTTAATTCTGACCTAAATAGTGGTGACGACCGAGGACCGAGGTTAATTCTGACCTAACTCAGGTGACGATCCAAGATTGGGGCCAATTCTGACCCAAGAGTGGTGACGACTGAGGTTCGAGGTCAATTCTGACCTAACTCAGGTGACGATCCAAGATCGGGGCCAACTCATACCCAAGAGTGGTGACGATCGAGGACCGAGGTCAATTCTGACCTAACTCAGATGAAGATCCAAGACCGGGGCTAATTCTGACCTAAAAGTGGTGACGACCGAGGATCGAGGTAAATTCTGACCTAACTTAGGTGAGAATCCAGGACCGAGGCCAAATCTGACCCAAGAGTGGTGACGAACGAGGACCGAGGTCAATTATGACCTAACACGGGTGACGATCCAAGACTGGGGACAATTCTGACCCAAGAGTGGTGACGACCGATGATCGAGGTCAATTCTGACCTAACTCAGGTGACGATCCAAGACCGAGCCAATTTTGACCCAAGAGTGGTGAAGACCAGTGACCGAGGTCAATTCTAACCTAACTCAGGTGACGATCCAAGATCGGGGACAATTCTGACCCAAGAGTGGTGACGACCGAGGACCGAGGTCAATTCTGACCTAACATAGGTGACGATCCAAGACTGGGGCCAATTCTGACCCAAGAGTGGTGACGACCAAGGATCGAGGTCAATTCGGACCTAACTCAGGTGACGATCCAAGACCGGGGCCAATTCTTACCCAAGAGTGGTTAAGATTAAGGACTGAGGTCAATTCTAACCTAACTCAGGTGACGATCCAAGATCGGGGCCAATTATGACCCAAGAGTGGTGACGACCGAGGACCGAGGTCAATTCTGACCTAACTTAGGTGACGATCCAAGACCGAGGCCAATTCTGACCTAAGAGTGGTAACGACCGAGGATCGAGGTCAATTATGACCTAACTCAGGTGACGATTTAAGATCGGGGCCAATTTTGACCCAAGAGTGGTGACGATCGAGGACCGAGGTCAATTCTGACCTAACTCAGTTGACGATCTAAGATCGGGGCCAATTCTGACATAAGAGTGGATAAAGATTGTATTTTGATTCTTTTGGAGAAAGAGCTTTGTGATTTTGATCTAAGCTGGGGAGCTGATAGCTGGGGAAGCTTTTAGGAGACCTCGTAGAGGGAATAACCAATTTTGGGTGCTGTAAGATGATTTCGCTGGGGAAGTGATCAGGTGATCCTTAATGATCCTCCGGAGCTTTTCCGGGAGGAGTTTTCACTTGGTTTTTGAGGATTCCGCTAGGGAAGAGGGGTTCCGCTCGAGGGAACGCGAAATTTTCTTGGTAAAAAGGCTCTAGATCCTTCCTGGGATTTTTGGGAATTTTTCGGGGATTTTTGGAGGCTTTCTGGTATTTTCTTAGAATTTTTGTACGAAAGTTAAGGGGGGTGCCGCTTGGCATAGTGTGAGAGGTGCCATTCGGCAGTGGCACGGACTTTTGGGTTGCCTCGGGAAGGTGAGGAGCCAGTGCCGATCGGTATGGTAGGGGGTGATGCCGATCGGCATGGCGCTTGGCATCCTATATAAAGGGGCCGAATCCCCTCATTTTTTTCACAGCTTTCTTTGCTTCTCTCTCTGTGATTCTTCTAAAAATCATTCTAGCGTTCCGATTTTTAAGAAATGGCCGCTTTTGTTAGCACTGCAGTCCACCGGGAGTGGTTGACCGTTGATGATTGAGCGAATGTGGAGTGAAGGGCTAGGGCGCCTCTTGCTTTGGGGAGTGAGAACTCTTTTGATGCTTTTAAGCCTGTCGTGGATGAGCGAACTTTGCTACGGGAGCCATCGCGTCATTGCTCTTCGATAGTGATTCCCGGTGGTTATGTAAGTAACCTGACCTTTGGCATTCTTCTCTTTTCGGTGGATTTTCTTGCTTGACTTTTGATGAGACTTTTCTTTTTGCCAGTCTTATATTTCTTTGAAGAACATGCGTGCCCGTGGGACAACGGGGCTCAAGGATGTCTGGGAGCATCTCTCACCTGTGGTGCGCTGGATGGTATCATCAGCGGGTTTTGGGCGGTTTGCTTCGGCACTGGATGAGATGCCTCGTTCGATAGCGGTCTTTTGCGCTTTGGGAGAGAGGTGGTGGGACACTACCCACACCTTTCATTTCGGCTTCGGGGAGGTGACTGTGACTCCCATACATGAGCAGCAGCTGCTGGGGCTGGATTGTGATGGAGATCAGATAGAGGTGGATTGCTCTTTACAGATGAGACTGGAGGCAGTGCGAGCGGCACTTGGTGATGTAGGGAGGATTGTTTCTAGGGATTCTATATGGCTGCCCCTGCTGAAGGATGTTCTGTTGGGTAGGGAGATCGATGTGGAGGATGGGCTGCAAGTGAGGGAGATGGCCCAATTATTCATTCTTGTGGTGTTGGGAGGTTTCATGGTGGCGTCGAGCGGCGACGTCGTCCATTTATGGTTTCTGTCATATTTCAGGATGTTTTCGAACATCCCTTTCTATGATTGGGGAAGTCTGACCTTGGCGACCCTTTACTTTTCACTCGATGCATTCAGCCGGTGCTGCCGGCAGAGCTTTATTGGGGCCACGTACCTTCTTGAGGTATTCTTCAGTTTGTGCATTTCTTTTCATGCATTCCCATTTTCCTTTCATGCATTTGCATTTTCCTTATGTGTATCTTTTTGCTAGTGAATTTAGACGTGGTTCTATGAGGTGATTGAGTGCAACACCCCGCTGATTACTTTGAAGAACGACACTGTTGGGGACTTCTGTCGATTGTATCGATGGCGTAAGGCCAATCGGCAGTCGAAGGGATCTCTCTCCCTGGAGGCGGTGCGTCAGGTCTTGAATGACCTGACCAGCGGTAGGGTAAGACTCTTTCTATTTCAGTCTTGGTGTTTGCACCTTCTGATTTTGTATTGATTTATGCTCGCTTGGAGATTTTTAGGTGACCTTTTATCCCTGGGGGACATCCATTCAGGATGCGGGGGTGACCGGGGTGAATGCGCGGATGAGGTATTTGCTGGCGCATGAGTTCGGCCATTCCTAGTATCTTGGGGAGAGGGTGGTTCACCAGATTGCTGAGGAGGAGGTGATGGTGCCACCCGCGCATCCTCCTACGTCTATGAGGCAGGAGCGACTGATGTTGGAGGATGAGAGGATCGCGGAGATGGTTGGCGAGTCATACTTTCTGTATACCGATACGGATGTGCCATATGACTATATGGATTTTGTAACGAGCGGGTTGATGGTGCCCAGCATATACGATGTACTGCCCTTCCCTTCGGCGGGTTCGAGTCGGGCGGTGGGTTCTTCTCACAGCGGCGCTGGTCTTTCAGCCTTTGCGGCGGTGGTGACCTCGGAGGTCCCTTTTGTACGGCTGCATACCCCTTCATACAACATTCGGTGGGCTGATGAAGGGATAGTGCCTATGCTGCACCATCCTCATGCGATGGATCCGGAGGAGTTGGGTTTGACAGAGGAGGTCCTTCGACATGCGGTATAACTTTCGGTTCCTTCCCTTATTTCTTTTTTGTTTTGGTCATTTTCGCCTTGATACTGATTTCGCTTTTTCTTACAGCAAGTTCGGGTGTCGACCACTTGGCTCAGGGACATCAGAGACTGGATATCTTAGGCGACTGCCCATATTCGGGACGCGATTCCCATTCCTTCTTGTTTGGTGTCATCTGCCTCGTCTGGAGAGGACTCTGGCTTGGGAAGTGGTGGTGCGTCGTCTTGCCGTAGGGGGAAGAGAGTGCGTCGCAGGGGTGGAAGCTCTTGAGAGAGAGAGAGATAATGAAATGTGGGTTCGGGCTGAGTCCCATTATTTTTTCTTTTTCTTTTTATTTCCTGCAAAATTGATGTAATGCAAAACACAAATATATACAATGCAATGGAGGTTTTTTATTATCTTTTATTTATGATGAATGAATGCATACACATGCGCTTTTTACTTTGCTGGTGAGACCGTAAAAAGGAATATTTTTGGAATTTTTGAAGGAGAGTTTTTATTTAAAAGGGGAATTATATAAGGAGAAAAGGGATTTTGAAATTCTATTGAGAATATCAATTTATTTTTATTAAGTTTCCTGATTTGACAAAAGAGGAAAAAAAGGGAAATTTCCAAAAATGGGGGGTTGTCGATCGGCAAGCACCCTAACCTGCCTATCAACAGTTCAGTCCAGTCCTATCAATTGAAAGTTTTTGAATGGTACACTCTTCAGCCTTTAGTACCTAGTGGGGTAGGATTCCTTCCGATTTCTGCATGGATTATGTCCCTTGTGAGGGTTCTCAAGTATAAAAATGGGGGAAGGGTGGAGTGTTTTCATCACACCTTTGCATTCTTACATACTTACCCATTATCTTTTTTCTTGCAAAATGGCTCTCCATGGTAGTATTGAGTTTGCCAACTACCTCGAAGCTTTGGAAACTATGTGCTATTATAATGTCGACTATGATGCTTTCAACATGCGTCGAGTCTCCCTGTGGCGCAATCGGTCTATTGAGTGGAATATGCCGATGGCAGTGGTACAATTCTGGTACCCCGAAGACCATGTATTCCGCTTTGAGTTGGAATAAGTTTGTCCTACCTACGAGGAATTTTCTGCCATACTGGGTGTAAATCCTAGTGTTGCTGCGGCTTTACCCAAATTTTCCCGTTCTCCTAGGGATTTATTGGCCGGGCTTCTTCATATTTCGCCTTCGATGGCCAGATCATTGGTTGCTGGAGGAATGATATCCCTCTCGGCGGTGCTGCAGTCTGTGCATTTGCGAGAAGTAGGTGATGCTGGCTATGCTGGAGCCGTTGTTCTTTGTCTGGTTTCAAAATTGTTGCTGGTGACTGGGGAATTGCAGGTGGACCCATAACTTGCAGTCATTACGTCATGGATGTCATATCATCGCAATACTGCGACAGTGATACTGGAGGAGACCCTGAATGGCCTGGATGCCTGGAGATAAGGACGTTATGACTTTTTGAGGGGTAGCCATGTAATGTTGTTTATGTGGTTGTCTGAAAGATTTCGCTTGTCGACTCCTCCAGAATATCCCTTGTCGATCGTACCCAACTTCTTTTCGAGCTACTTCATCCGCGTTGGCCTGTATGTTAAGAACAGGGAGAATTGGCTTGTGGAGAATGGGGCTTGTGGTTTGTACTAGTCAGTGCCTTGGTGGGGACAGCTGCAGCCTGTTCTGGAGCTAGGAGAGTACTCATATGTGCAGCTGGTTGGTCTCAGGCAGACCTCTTTTTACTTCCCTTGGCGGCATCTGCGCTAATTTGGTTGGGCACAGGTTGTGCCACCTCGGATCCCAAATTTCTTTCCAGTAGAGTATTTGACTGAGCGCCTGCGTCTGTTGCTTGGATCTCTGTGGGAAAATCGGCGTCCATCGACCCGTCCCTATCAGTCTGTCGGGAAGGTTTGCCATGTCCCCAAAGATTATATGAAGTGGTTGTGGGGGAAAGTAGTCAGCAAGATGTTGGAAGTAGAGACTTGACAAAGATGGTTTGTTTTATCTGACTCTATGGAAGGGGGTGTTGTGGTTTTTTCAAAGATGTTTAAGGCTCATCGATCCATGGAATGTTTACGACACTCTATTCAGGCAGGGGAAACTTGGGGTCCTCAGGATGTGGATGATGAGGGTGCAGGCTCCTCTGGTAGCTGTGGGTAGGACTCTTGGAGAGTTTATTTATGTAATAGGGAATGTATGTGGGGATTTTATTTGGCTTTTTTATGGTAGTAGGGGGAAGAGGGGTTATCCGTTCCTTTTTTCTTATGTAATCCGTACTGTAATTTCTTATTAATGAAATAAATAAGTTTCTGATCATCCAGCTGTGCCTTTCGATGAGTTTTGTGTTTTGAATTATCTATACTGATCACTAAGGCATACATAATCCTTTTGTTCAAATAATTTTAGAATGAACCGACGTTCTCGGAGGTAAGAAAATAATAGTAATTTATGCAAAAGAAAGGGCTGCACTCATGTGAGGAGTATGAGTTGCCTATGTACCTCTGGGGTTTTTGAAAAATTTTAAAATAGTTTTTGTAGAGGAACAGGCCCACGTAGTTCTATATAGAAGGAAATGAAGAGTTTTGTTTTCTTTTTTTTAGAATAGAAGGGGGATGAGAAGAGTCGTGGCGCGCCGAGATTTCGAACTAGGGGTAGAATTTCTTGAGACGGTCCAGATTGACTGGACGAGCCATCTCTTCTCCATCCAGGTCAGTGAGCATGGCGGCACTGCCGGATAAGATTTTTTTCACAATGTAGGGGCCGCTCCAATTAGACTTGAATTTCCCTCTGGGGTCCCAGATGGGTTATATTATCTCTTTGAGGGCTAAATTCCCCCCCAAACATCGTGGCCCTTGACTCTCTTGTTAAATGATTGCACTATTCGGTGATGTTACCCCTGTATGTGTTAAAGATCTTTGAATCTCCTTTAATCTAGGAGGGATAGCTCATCAAGACGGCTTTGGCACCAGTCTTCTTCACTAACTTTGCTTTCGATCATGACGCGTAACGAGGGTATTTCCAACTCCACAGGTAGGACCGCTTTCGTGCCGTAGACCAGGCAGTAAGGGGTATCCCTAGTAGAGGTTCGAATTGAGGTTCGATAGCCCCAAAGGGCATATGGGATTCGGTCGGCCCTGTCCCTACAACTTTTGGTCATCTTACTGATAATGGCTTTGAGGTTCTTATTGGCGGATTCTACTGCACCATTGGTTTGAGGTCGGTAGGGAGAAGATTTGTGTCTCTGAATCCCATACTCTTTGACTACTTCTGTGACTTCTTCTTCGAAATGCAACCCATTATCTGATACAAGCTCATGCGGGACCCCATATCGGCACATGCTATTCTTCTTGAGGAATTTGACCACTTTCTTGGCGTTCAACACTGCGTATAACTCAGCTTTGACCCATTTGGTGAAGTAATCGATGGCGACTAGGATAAACTCATGTCCGTTTGAAGCCTTTGGTGTAACCTTCCCTATAATGTCGACACCCCAGGTGGAGAACGGCGAGGGAAAGGTCATGTTGTATAACTCTCGCGGAGGTAGGTGTTGAAGATTGGAGAATTATTGGCATTTGAGGCATCTCCGGACATAGGCGGTGCAATCCTGGGTCATGGTGGTTCAGTAGTAGCCTTGTCGGATGATCTTCTTGGCAAGCATGTGACCATTCATGTGGGGTCCGCATTCCCCGCTATGGATTTTCTGCATTTTTCTCTCAATCTCAGCCCCTACGATGGAGTGTAGATGAGTTCCATCGAAGTTACTCTTAAGTAGAGCTTTATGACATATGATGTACTGGGCGGCCAGTCTTCGTAGGGTTGTTCGATCTTTCTTGTTGGAACCCTAGGGATACCTACCATATTTTAGGAGGCACCAGATATCATAGTACCAACAATCGGCTAGTTTAGGATCTTCAGTGGAGACAAGCTCAATATGATAGCAATGGGTCGGTTTGTCTTGCTTTTGAACGAGGAAGGGGATCATTGTTATTCCCTCGGGCATTTCGACCATAGAGGCTAAGGTGGCGAGAGCATCAGCTAGGTTATTCTTTGCTCGGGGTAGGTAATGGAAAGTAATATCTCAGAATCGAGAGGCTAACTCTTCTAATTGGGCATGAAAGGGTTGGAGCTTTTCGTCTTTGACTTTCCACTTTCTGAGCACTTGACTGGTGATAAGGGCAGAATCCCCATAGACATCAAGGTATTGAATACCTTTCTTGAGAGCATCTTGGAGGCCCATTGTGCATGCCTCGTATTCCGTCATGCTGTTGGTGCAAGGGAAATCAAATTTAATGGTGATGGGAGTGTGGGAGTCATCTGGGGCAATTAGGAGTATCCCAATGCCATATCCCTTTTTATTGGCAGCGCCGTTGAAGAACATTTTCCATCGAAGGCGGTCTTGAGTGGTGCAGAGGATATTTTCATTTGGGAATTCGGAGGTCCAGACATCTACTTCTTCTATAGGGTAATCAGCGAGGTAGTCAGAGATGGCTCTTCCTTTAACAGCTTTCTGTGTGACGTACACGATATCGAACTCGATTAGGAGCATGAACCATCAGGCCATTCGACTGGATAAGGTGGGTTTCTCAAGAAGGTATTTAATGGGATCCATTTGGGATACAAGTTTGATGGGGAAGGCGAGCATGTAGTGTCGTAACTTTTTGTTGACCCAGACAAGTGCGACACATGCCTTTTCTAAAGCAGTGTAGTTAACCTCGTACCCGGCCAATTTGTGACTGGCATAATAGATGGCTCTTTCTTTGTGGGAGTTTTCAAGGTATTGGGCTAGTAAAGCCCCAGTTGCAGTTTCGATTATGTTTAATTATAGGAGAAAAGGGATACCAGACTGTGGTGACGTGAGCACTGGAGGTTGGGTCAGGTATTGTTTGATTCGGTCAAAAGCTTCTTGTCAGGCCTCATTCCAATCCTTGGTTGAATCTTTTCGAAGGAGCTTGAAGATCGGTTCACAGATGGAGGTTAGCTGGCTGATGAACCGGCTCATATATTATAATTTCCCAAGAAAACCTCGGACTTCTTTCTCTGTTCGGGGTGGTGGCATTTCAAGTAGGGCCTTCAGCTTTACAGGATCTTCTTCTATCCCCTTTTCGCTGACCATGAATCCTAAGAGTTTTCCCTTTGTAATGACGAAGACACACTTCTGTGGATAAATTGCATCTGATACCGTTGCAGTCATTCGAAGAACTTCCAGAGAGCGGGAAAATGACCTTATCTAGTTTTGGACTTGATAATCATATCATCCACATAAACCTCGACTTCTTTGTGAATCAGATCGTGCATGATGGTTGTGACATCCCTTTGGTAGGTAGCCCCAGCGTTCTTGAGACCAAATGGCATAACGGTGTAGCAAAAGGTTCCCCATGGGGTGATGAACGCAGTTTTTTCTTGGTGGTCTGGGTGCATCTTGATTTGGTTGTATCTGGCAAACCCGTCGACAAATGACTTGAGAGCATGACTGGTTGTGTTGTCCACGATCATGTCGATATTGGGTAACGGATAATCATCCTTCGGAGAAGCTTTGTTTAAATCTCGATAATCTACACACATTCGAACTTTTCCTCCTGATTTCGGCACAAGTACAATGTTGGCTAGCCATGTGGGATATTCGATCACTCGAATGAAACCCACGTTTAACTGTTTGACCACCTCTTCTTTGACCTTAAGAGACCATTCGGTGCGGAGTTTTCTTAATTTTTGTTTCACCGGCTTGTAATCTGGGAGAGTGGGGATCCCGTACTGAGATATTTCAGGATAAATGCCGGGCATATCATCCTAGGACCATGCGAAGACATCTACGAACTCCTTCAGCAATTCTTCAAGTTGTGCGCGCTCATGCTCGTCAAGGGTGGCCCCTATCCTAATCTCGAGCAGTTGGCTACTAGAATCGAGATTAATAACAACAGTCTCTTCTTCATTAACTTGAACGCGGTTATGTTATTTATTATTAACCTTATTTAGATCAGTTAAAAATTGTTCATTTGCAAAATCATCATCATCAAAAGTTTGATTAGAATTCAAGCAGTTAATGTAAGTCACAGCAAGATACTCAAAATCTTCGTTTATTTCATTGATTAGAAAAATAGCATTGAGAACCTCGTCAAAATAGGTCTTGATTACATTTGAGCAAGGATAGACAACAGAAGAAGAAATGGGGTAAACATTGGGGTTATGGCAGATTTCAAGAGGTAGAACTGGCGCAGCATGCCAGTTGAGGAGAGGAGTATCAGCATCTTTAATCAGACGGGATGGGTCCATTGATGTAGTGCCTGAATGAACCATGCAGAGTGCCAGCCCCAGTATCTGCAAGTTGAAGGAATCTTCGGAATCACTTTCCTCAGTCTCTTCGGCATCTTTGATGAGCGCTTGTACGTTATGTGGGAAACTTTAGGCCCATGGGTAGCCATCTTGGAAAAAGATCTCCATTCCAGGCTTTATCTTCTTGTCTGTGTGGTCGTACCATGGTTCTAGAAAACTACAAAAGGGGAAGTTTTTGCCTTCTTTGATGAATCGTCTATTTAAGGAGTCTACTGAGATAGTTCGGATACAGTCTAATCTTCTCTTTGGTTGAGATTGGTGGATCATTATGAGCTCTTGTTCTGATGGTTGATAGCCTAACCCGCAAGGAGTGAAAGATTTCTTCAGTTCGATGGGATCAAGTATCCCTTGTCGTCTTTGCCCTAGCACAAGTCCGGGCATAAAGTGCATGTTTCTGACCATCTGAATCACATTGACATTGTCGGGAGGGTCATATTCTGGACAAAACATTTCTTTGAGACCGTCCCCTGCCGGGAGTAGGAGTGGCTCAACTCAAAATCCTAATAGGAGCATATCATTTGACCCGTGCTGTATCTCAAGGATTGGACTGCTAGTGCTTGCACCCCTGACATTTTCGTCGTCGCCCAAAATGGTGATGACTCGCCCCTTGGCGAAGAACTGCTATTTTGATGGAGTGAGGAAGACACACCCTTGATATTGTGGAGCCAGGGGCGTCCGAGCAACAGGTTAAAACAAGTCGGGATATCTATGATTTGGAATTCAATGACAGGGTTTATAGGGCCAACCCCTATTACAAGTTTTATGGAGCCCATCACCTCACGACGGGTATTATCATAGGCATGCAAAGCGGCGGAGGTTGGAGCGAGGTCGCTTTCTTTCAGGCCTAAACACTTGAAGGTTCTCAGAGGGAAAACGTTCAAGGCAGATCCATTATCGACAAGGGAGAGTGGCACGGCCTTTTCCATAACTTCGACGGAGATATTAAGTGGGTGATTGTGATTCGGCCCTATTCTGGGAATTTCTTCTTCAGAAAATGATAGCGTTCGAGTAGAGGTCAAGGATCTGACCAGATTTACCGCTTCTTCTAGTGAGGTAGAGGGTGGAACTATGGGTCCGATGAGTAATTTGATTAAAGCATTTCTGTGCAGTTGTGAAGACATGAAAAGTCCCCATAGAGTGATGTTAGCTTGGGTTTTCTTTAGTTGATCGAGGATCTTGCTCTCCTCGATGGTCATCTCTGGCATAGGAAGGTTTTCAATGCCCTTCCCTTTGTCATTTCCTGGTAGTGAGCTGGGAACCTGGTAATGTCTCCCTGATCTGGTCGTATAATTTACTGAAGAAGGAAAGAACATGAATCCTGTTTCCTCGTCAATCTCAGTTTGTTCTGCCACCGTATTTATTTCCCCGAGGAGTTCTTTAAATGATATCATCCCACATATGTCAGCTACTAGGCCGGCTCTTTCTAAAGCTTGTTCTTCACTCGAATCTTCGAATTCTTCCGCCCATCCGGTGGCAACAATTCTGTCTTTCCATGTAAAGTCTATGCATTCCACAACTTCAACGGTTTCGTCATTCAAGTTCTCCCATTCTGTGAGGATATGTGTGATTGAAGGGACCAAGCGCCCCTGTAGCTTCAAAGTGCCAAGTAACCCGGTGATACTGCAAATGCTGTTGGTTTGCTCGAATAATTACGCCATAGTCTGGACAACATCATCTAAGTTGACTTCGTCAGTTGGAATCACCCATCTATCTGAATCTTGGGCCCATTTTTGTGCTTCTAAAAATAGTGTACTGAATCTCTGGCAATCGATGACCATCTGTGAGGGCAATTTCAGTCCAAACTCTAGGAGTTGGTTCAACACCTCTGATAATTCCATACCTCCATTTTCAGAACGGGTATGGACAGCGATCCATGCTCTGGTAAGAAGTGACAGTGCCTGATCAGCGAGGCTAGTAGGGTGTAGGAGGAAATATGGGCAAATTTGAAGAGGTTTAGAAGAGTATATAGGTGTGATTTGAGTTGAGGGATCAAAATCTGGGTTTTCTTCCAAGAAGATGGCATTGGTATGATTTGGGAGTGGGTTGTGAGTAGTGTTTGGCTCAGAATTGGCTGGTGGGGCGATGGTACCCCAGTCAATGAGATCTTGGATTACGTTTCGGAGGTGAAAGCATTGTTCAGTGGTATGACCGGCAGTTTGGTGGAAGGCGCAATGATATTCGATCTTGAAGTTTCTTAGGAGTGGATTTGGCAATGGTCGTGGATCCAAGGGTTTTATGAGGTTTTGGCTTAATAGGGCTTGGTAAACTTTGGAGAGGGGAGCATGGAGCTCAGTATATTCCCTTCGGATGGGGGCAGGGTGGATTTCTGGTGCCCGTGATGTGGTTGGTTGAGAGATGTTGTTGATGGTCGAAACTATAGCACTGGCAGGCTTGTCATACTTTCTAGGGGTGAACTGTCTGGACACCTTCTTTGGTTCAACCTCTTTTTTAACAAGGCTTTCCTCGATTTCTACTCCAGCCTATCTGAGAGCTCGGAAGTGGGGATAGTATTATACTCCCATAGTTGCTCGGACATGGGGCAAGAAATTCTTCTTCACTATGTTGACATGTTCTTCTTTGGATGGACGATTAGTCATGGTAGCTGCCTTCTCCCTCCACCGGGTTATGAAGTTATTGATCGATTCCCCAGGATTCTGTTTGAGCAACTCTAAATCATGACGGGTGACCTCAAGCTCTTCGTTGTATTTATATTGCGACATGAATTCTCGAGCTACATCCTCCCAGCTACGGATTCTGGATTCCTCAAGAGATAAAAACCATCGGAGGGAACTATCCTTCAAAGTTTGCTGAAACAATTGGGCCATCACTTCTTCAGAAGCCCCTAATAGATTCATGGAAAGATGAAAACTGTGAAGATGAATAATTGGGGGTCCACTCCCTGTGAACTTCTCGATATTTGGCATCTTGAACTTCTCTAGTAACGTTGCTTTAGGATAGGGAGACATGTGGGTGTAGTCCATGTAATTCCCAGAGATCCTGACTTAGTCAAACCCTTGTGCTCACAGTTTCGGAAGGATTTTTTAGAAGTAATATTTGAGAGATTGTAATCAATTTGAGGGCAAAGTTTTTATTATTTTTTCAGAGTATTGAAGATTATTTGTGATACAAATTATTGTAAGTTTGATTTATTAACGAAAATCCCTACTCATTCTTGCAATTTGTCTTTCATTATGGTAGCTTAATTATTTTATTATAATTAGAGTGAAGTTTATCATAGTTAGCTAATATTGTCATGTTAGTTTAATCGTTCTTAATCCCTACCCGTTTTAATTATTATCAAAGATTTGGTATTCGTTTTAAAACGACACGAGAGTGTGTTTTAAAACCTTAGAAATGGTTTTGTCAATCAAGTTTTGAAATTTAAAAATAGTATTTTTTTTTTATGGATTATGCTTGCACTTTAATTGTTTTGATAATCCATGCTTAAATATATTTGCAAACTTTAAAATTTGTATTTTCTAAGGGAATATGGATTTTAACTGCCTATTAGAGACGTTAAAAATATTTCGAACATAATGTCTTTTTTTCGAATTAAATGCAAAGAGAGTCGATTTAATTTGAGTTATAAAAAAGGAATGACAACGTTAAATTAGTGTGCAATATTAGTTATGTGATAAATGGAACCCGAATCTTAATTCTTTCATATTGTTTACAGCTCTTGTGTTACTCTCATTATTTGTAGTTGCTTTTATTTAGTGTAGTTCATAATTATTCTCTATCCCATTTAATCTAGTTGGGCAGTTGCAATTCTTTTAAAAGTTAAAATTGATAAATCTCTGTGGGTTCGACCCGTACTCATACTCGCTATTCTATAATAGCCAGTTCACTTACAGTATTTTATAAAATTGACAAGGATTATTTTTTATGAGCTATATGTGATTTGAGACATTCTTGTGATACTTAGTGTTTTTAGGGGTAAATATGCTTCTCTTAATGGAGTATATACTTGCCTATTTATCTTATACCATGTTCTTGAGTATCTAGTCTGGGATATTTAATCCTCATCTGTTTCATATGATCCATGTGTTTATATAACATGTGTTTCTCATGCTTCTAATTCTTGTCATATCACTTAATGACGTATGTCATTCTTGTCATAGATTCTTATGTTTTAACATATATGTCATGTCCATTACCATATGCTTTCATTATATCTTTATGGGATCTTTCATACTCCTATTATGTTTCATATGCATCACATTACTTTCAAATTTGTTTTTCCAGATTTTTTTTATGATTTTAACCTTGCATGCATTACTTTAGGGGAGTGGTATTTTTTCCAGGGAATGATGTTCATTTCAGAGGGAGTTGGTCATTACATGTACTTTAGTCTTGCGAGAGACATATTTTTCCATAGGGGGATAAACATAATTGGTCGTACATGTTGGTTGTGTAATTTAGGGGGGTATTTCTATTTTATTCCCTTATGTTGATTCCTTTTGGTATAACATCATTATCTTGATTTCTCATCGCTCACTTCTCTTTACTTATTATATCTAGATATGGTTTATTAAATTATATTTCATGCGATTGATTCTCGTATTCTCACTTATGCTATATTTGTTATATCTCTCGCATATTTCTGGCCTCACTTATCCAAGTATTATCTTCTCTACCTTTAGCCATTTGTGGATTGAAGGGGAAAATAGATTATCTATGATATAAGGAGTGCATTTATTCAAGGGGAGTTCCTATGCAAGAGGAACTTTTCCTTCACGAGCATACTTTCCTGATGGTTTTGTGTCGTTTCATTTTTTTCAAGTATCTCATCATTTTTTCACTTTTGATTTTCTAATTTATTATCATACATTGAGTCTGTATTTTTGTTTTATTATTGGGACATTATTTCTATGTGGTTTGATGTTTTGGGATTTTTCCTTGGCTTATCCAAAGGGAGAGAATGAAAATGTATAGAAGTATTTATTGGCTCATTCCGTGTCAAAATATTTTATTTCTCACCATGGAACATGTCCTTGACCACCCTAGTGTGTCTAAATGTTTGATTTTCTTAAATTCCTTTATCGGGTCTGAGTTAACATGCATTTCATCTCTTCATTATATTCAGATATTCCAGGTGAATTTTTGGTTGACTTTTGGTCCTTTTCGAATGTGATATATTAACTTTGACACACCTTAGGCTAGCCTCATTTTCTCCACATTTTATTCACTAATCTGCATCCTTAAAAAAATAAATATTTCATACTTGTGCAACAAGAGCCTTTCGAGTTGGATGTTTTTTTTAGAAATACATGTCTTCCCAAATCCATGCGCACGGTTTGAATTTTTCCTCATGCTCATGGCAATATCCATATTATTCCTTTTAAGCCCATTTTAAAGGGCCTGCACATGAGGAAAATCCATATGTATGCACAGGCTTACTAGAAGATGGAAAACGAAAATTTTCACTATAAAAACTACTTTGGCTACATTAATTCTATAGAACTCTCATTTACACTTCAGTATATTTTCTTATTTAAGAGATTCTATTTCTTCCTCTAGAATCCCTAGATGAGATTTACTTTTTCTTCCCTTTGATTGAAACATTTTGTTATATATTTTTGATAAATAAAACAAGTCAACCTTAGAAAACATATCCTTCTTTATTTTCCATTAAACATATTTAGTTTAGACATTAACAAGGAGAAAGATCTGAAGAGTCGTAGATGTGTTCTTAAAATTGGATGTGTGGAATCTAATTGGAATTAATTGTTCTCTCTCTACAAAGGAGCTTTGTTGAGAGTCGTTGGATTAGGTTGAGTTTTGGGGATTGTGGAATAAAAAGATCATATAAGGGAACTAAATCTAGGATCTCTTGTGATATCTTCGTTTTCTAGTGGATTAGTTGTAGTGTCCCCAAGATTTTCCCCTATGCAGATTTTTTTCTTGTATATATTGGTTTTATGACAAATTACGAATTTAGTCTTATTCATAACACAATCTCGCAAAATTTTAGATATATAATTTGTGACACCCCGCCTAATAAAATACCGGGTGATCAGTCCTATACCAAATTCTAATAGGAATCCCGGTTGGATCATCCTTAGCATCACTGTCGAAAACTTTTTAAAACTTACTAACCACCTAGTATTCCAAACACTGGTGCCAATTTTAACTTTTTGATTAAACAAAACAGTACATGCGAAATTAAAATATAAACCATTCACACAACTGAATGAAAGTAAACTGAATCATAATTACACAACTTGCCGAATAAATCACCGGCCACCAAATAAATAATCCAATACAAATATTCAACACCTGAATGAATTACACCTGAAAACTGTACCGAGAAGTCTGGGCTACAAGCCCTAAATAAAATGAGACTGATACAAGATTCCTACTCTAGGAATGAATAAATGATGCGTCTAATCCAAACTCCTCCTAGCATCCACATATGCCGAAGCTCCGTGTCCATGTAATATAATATCAATCCTGGCGTCCCTGTGGATGGACACCTAAAAGATTTTGAAAATGGTTTTATAGCAAGGGTTAGAACCCAAAACATTTTGAAAATATTTAGCAAGTGAATTAACTGCAGTAATTTAAAATGCATGAATGCGCTTCATATTTAAGTTAGTGTCGCACTCCCTTGTGGACATTCTCACCCCTCCACTACTGTGCACACCTACCGGTTACCTTAACCCCACCTAGTTGTACTACCCCGTCCAACTAGTCCTGGTATAACCTTCCCTTGCCATACTACTCTAACTCGAGTATAATGATTCTTGAATTATAAGTTATTTCACAATTAACTTAATTAATTCCTCTTAAATAGTAGCATATAACCGTGTCACAAGTTATATAAAGTAAATACATCACACACTGTATTATTACCCGTATATAATATTTACTACCATTATATAAGTACCTTTGCCACAAAATCCACACATATAACATACGTATATCCATCCCTTCGAGTATACCCTCGCCAGATGATTCCCTCTAAAATGCTATCTCACTAGGTGTGCTCACAAAACCTAGTTTCCCCAAGTTGGAATCGCTCACTAACTCAGCCCAAAATATAAACGTAGTGGAGGCGGTCATATTCCTTCCCTGAAAGTGAGATAAATCCCTCACTCATATAAACTATTTTTTTTATTCAAACTATGTACTGTTTGATTAAATCGATAAAACTATGAATATGTAATATGATAATGCCAAAATATAGAGGACGAAGAAAGGAGAAATTAGCAATTTTTGGTGTCCAAAAGAGAGGCCTGGAACTCTTTTTATAGCCATTTCTGCGATTGTTCTTCAACGGTCACGGCTCTTCATGTAGCGACTATGCAGCCGTTGGATCGTGCGTGTTTGGAATAGCTTCGATCTAATGATTCATCTTATAATTTGATGCCTTAAACTAATGTGTCTAGATTTTCCGTTGTAAGTTTTGTTCGAAACTTTATAAATTTTGGCTTGGTTGTCATAACTTATATTAATAGAATGAGATGGCTTTTTCCATAAAGGAATATCATACAATACATTTCTAAGACATTCTGCTTCTTTACATGCATCTGCTAGGGCTATAAATTCAGATTGCATTATTGAATCTGACACACATGTTTGTTTCTTGGACCCCCAAGAGATAGTTGCTTCTCCTAGCGTTAAAATCCAACAAGTAATTGACTTGGATTTTGATTCAATATTATTCCAACTTGAATCACTATATCCTTATAAAATAGATGGATATCCTACATAATGTAAGCCATAATCCAAAGTCCTCTTCAGGTATCTAAGCACCCTAGAAATTGCATTCCAGTGCTCTTGTCCTGAATTACTTGTAAATCTACACTAGACACGCACTGCATAAGCAATGTCTGGTCTAGTGCAATGTATGACATACATTAGACTTTCAATAATACTAACATATTTAAGTCGGTCCATAGCGCGCCCAGTATTTTTATTAATTTGATATTAGGATCCACTGGTGTAGCAACTGGCTTAAGTTCAAAATTATTATATCTTTTAAGAACTTTTTCTATATAATGAGATTGAGATAATGCTAAAGAATTATTCTTTCTCACAATTTTGATTCCTAAAATCACATTAGCTTCTCCAAGATCTTTCATTTCAAATTTTGATGATAGAAACCTTTTGGTTTCTTCAACATATTTGAGACTAGACCTAAATATTAACATGTCATCCACATATAAGCAAATAATAACACTAACACCATTTTCAAATTTTCTATATATACATTTGTCGGCATCATTAGCTTTATATCCATGGGATATTATAATATTATTAAACTTCTCACGCCTTTGCATAGGATCTTGTTTAAGGTCATAAAGAGATTTAACCAGCTTACACACTTTCTTTTCTTGGCCGGGTAAAACAAACCCTTTGGGTTGTTCTATATAAATCTCGTCTTCTAAATCACCATTTAGAAAAGCAGTTTTGACATCCATTTGATGAATTACTAAATTATGAATATAAGTAATCCTAATGGAAGTGATTCGAGCAACAGGAGCATATGTATCAAAGTAATCAATTCCATATTTTTGCTTATAGCCTTTAGCAACTAATCTCGCCTTAAATTTATTTATAGAACCGTCCGAATTCAATTTCCTTTTAAATATCCATTTACACCCAATAGGTTTAGCTCCAGAGGGAAGATCAGAAAGAACCCAAGTTTGATTTGGCAAAATTGAGTTCATTTCATCATTGATTACTTCCTTCCAAAAAATAGCATCCCTAGATGTTATTGCTTTATGAAATGTTTTCGGATCATCTTCTATATTAAAAACAAATTTAATTTTATTCTTAGTTTCATTTTAATCCCCCTCAACCAAATAGATAACAAAGTCAGGCCCATATATTTTTTCAGTTTGACTTTTACTTCTTGGCGGTTTAACGTCATTTGTTATTTCCGAAGAAGATATTGTTTGTGAATTTTCACCTGAAGGTGAGGATTCAACGGTCGGATTATTATTTTCTAAACCTTGATTCAAAGTACTAAACTTTGTAAGATGTTCAAAGAATTGCACATCTACTGACTCAATGATTTCTTGAGTTTCAAGATTTAAAAATCTATAAGTCGTATTGTTACTCGAGTATCCAATAAAAACACATTTGTAAGTCCTATTTCCTAGTTTAGGTCTTTTTGGCTCAGGTTTTTTTACATAAATAAGACATCCCCAAACTTTAAGACGTCTAAGATTAGGCTTACGATTAAACCATAGTTCGTACGGTGTAATATCCTTATTTTTCAATGGAACTCTATTTAAAATATAACATGCGGATAAAATCGCTTCTCCCCACATCGACAAAGGTAAACCAAAACTGATTAACATTGCATTTATCATTTCAACTAAAGTCCTATTTTTTCTTTCCGTCGTTCCATTTTGTTGTGGTGTATAAGGTGCCGTAACTTGATGGATTATCCCCTGAGTATTACAACATGGTATAAACTCACTGGGTAATATTCACCACCCCTATCGAATCGTAGGACTTTAATTTTTTTATTTTGTTGAGTTTCAACTTCTACTTTAAAAATTAGAAATTTCTCGAAAACTTCATCTTTATGAATAAGATCAAGCATTTCAGATGTCCACTCAACATATTTAAATGAATTTATAATTATCTTCGATTGAGCCCAAATTTCACATTTAGAAAGGTTATCAAATTTACAATCCGAGATTAAGCCGATATTAGTCATATTTTTTATACTTTTACAATTTACATGACCTAATCTACTATGTCATAAAGAAATAGAATCAGTCATATAAGCAGAACTAATATCATTGATTACATTAATTTTGGTCATGCCGTTACAAGAGTACCCTTTGCCAATAAATTGGCCATTCTTGGATAAGAAAACTTATCAGACTCATACATAAGTTTGAAACCTCTCTTATTCAGAAGGTCCCCAGACACATGATTTTTACACATATCAGGTACATGAAGTACATCAATTAAAGTAAGAGTCTTTTCAGAAGTTAATTTCAATTCCATTATGCCTTTACCAACTACATTGGTGCGAATATTATTTTTCCATCTTCACTTATTTTCCATCAATTTCTTGATATGTTTTGAATGAAGATCGGTCTTTTCATATGTGGACCGTTGCGCCGATATCCATCCACCATCCACATTCATTTTTAATTAAATTTTCTTCACATACAGTAGAAATAAGATCTTTAACAATGTTGGTTTCCTTCGATCTTTATTTTTCCTTAAATGCCTTCTTTTTAAGACGACATTCTCAATAATAATGGCCTGGTTTGTCACGGAAGAAACACTTGCCCTTCTTTTTCTTATTTGCACCTTGGTCTTGAATTTTGAATCATTCTTTGTTTTAAATTTTGAGTCTTTGGTATTCTTGGGTTTTTTATCCTCAACCATATTCGCTTTTGAATGACTCTAACCTTGTTCATCCTTCTTTTCTCGAATATGAGTATCATCTTCAATACGAAGGTGACGAAGAAGGTATTCTACAGTATAAGTCATTTCATCATGGTTAATTTTCTTCTTAAAGCCATTCCAAGAGGATGTAAGTTTTGAAACAATCACCCCTACTTGAAATTCATCTTGAAGATTAATTCCAGCGGCTTTAAGGTCACCAACAATTTATTGGAGTTCATGTGCTTGTGTAACGACAGATTTATCATTACTCATTTTAGAATTCATATAGTTTTAAATCAGAAACTTATAGTTGCTCGCTTCCTCATTTTGATATTTTGTCTTTAATGTCCTTCATAATTCTTTTGCCATCGTAATCATTCAATGAGCACTGTAAACAGTTTGAGATAAAGCACTGAGGATGTGTCCTCGACACATAAACTCGTCTTCTTTTCTCTTCACACGCTTATGTTTTATTTCTTCGGTGTCTTCGGGTGTGGGCTCGAGAATTTGTTTAAGGTTGCCATCTAGAATGTATTCTAGTTTAAGTGATGTGAGGAAGAACATAACTTTCTCTTGCCAACGGGTGAAATTTTTGCCATCAAAACGGTCTAATCGAATTAACTCTTGACTCATGACATAGATAGATTGTGCCACTGTTCCTTCCATTAGAGTAATAAGAATAATTTTGCCTAAAACTGTTGGAATTTTTCGATGGAAATAACGAAATAATAAATTAGTTTCTGCAAGGCACGTTCTGTGAACGCTATCTTTTAGGCAAAATTTCTCCCAATCCGATTGAGACAGAACCCCGAGTACACTTTGTGTTTTATAGAATCTACCTTTAGGATACAATGCAGTGTATAAACGGTTTGTTTGATTCAAACTATGTACTATTTGATCAAATCGATAACACTCTGAATTTGTAATATGATAATGACAAAATATAGAGGATAAAGAGAGGAGAAATTAGTATTTTTTGGTGTCCAAAACAGAGGCCTGTAATTCTTTTTATAGCCATTTTTTTTACTATTCCTCAATAGTTATAGCTCTTCATGTAGCGACTCAGTAGCCGTTAGATCGTGTCTGTTTGGAACATCTTCGATTTAACGGTTCAGATTACGCATCCCATCGTAAACGAATGGACATCCCCTACACGAAACGCTACATGTTCATCTAACGGTTCAGATCAAGTCGTTTCGGATTTTAAAGCCTTTGATCAGATCTTTTAATCACAGTCGTTGATCTATTTTACTTCGTCAAAACTTTAGGCTCCCATGCTCCAAACAACGGTGCGCACGTGCCAAGTGCGCGTCAAAGTCCGCAATGCGCCCTAAGTCACCCAATCTCCCTTTCGCGTTTACGCGTGTCGCGTGTCATGTTTGGTGGTGCTTAAGCACCACCGCAATGTGTAGGATCATAGCCTCTTATTCGACTTGTCAACTAAGAATCTTAGTTGTCCTTTAGTTGATATACCATTACTTTTTGGGGCACTCTTCCAATGTGGAACAATATGGGATTTTAAGCACTCCCATATCTTTCACACCCATTTGCTCATTTTTCTTCCTTCTAAAATAAAGCCCAAACTATGTTTAAAATAACACATCAATTAATATAATAAAATTAACAACCAATGTTTAAAATAAAACACCAATTAATATAATTAAAACATTATATTATATTGAAATTTCCAACATTCCCCCACCAATTTCAATATACACAAGAGAGGATACAAAGGATTGATTACACAAAACAAAAAAGACAAAAGATAAATTTTGGCTCTATCGCTGAAATCTAGTACATAAATGAGAAGTTTCTTTTCGACTTGAACTTCCATATAGTGTAAACAATTCAAAGCTTCATCAAGGTGCTGTGGTGAATGTATCTTCAACCAAGGACCTTTTGAGATGAACCGGAATTATCACACATACCGATTTCTGTGTTTATAAGTGTTCTTCTAGCATGTACATTTATGGCCTTGTGCTAATCCTAATTTCACGAGCGCTTTAGGACCGGTCTTTATTCGATAGAGAGCGTCCACACTTTTGACCCTCGTATAGGAAACTCAACTTTAGGGATTCTACGAGTCACACTTATATGATTTATTAAGAAGTAACCTTCAACCTCTAACATGCAGAAAACCAACACTAGGCATACAAGAATTGAACTTTTATATAAATTTCTAGTGTTCCATAACTATAATTTAACTCGTTTATACCACATTGAACTCTATCTATATTTTCAAGATATGAGTTGGGTTCCCATTAAATATAGTTGTGTTATTTAATAAACCTTAGTCCCATTCCTCTTGAGGTGATATATATCATCTCCCTAACAAGACCTTTAGTCAGAGGATCTGCTAAATTCTTGTTCGTTTTAACATAGTCGATTGTAATTACTCCTTCCTTGAGTAATTTTCTTATAATTTGATGCCTTAGACTAATGTGTCTAGATTTTCTGTTGTAAGTTTTGTTCGAAACTTTATAAATTGTGGCTTAGTTATCACAACTTATCATAATAAAATGAGATGACTTTTTCCATAAAGGAATATCATACAACACATTTCTAATCCATTATTCTTCTTTACATGTATTTTCTAGGGCTATAAATTCAAATTGCATTGTTGAATCTGACACATATGTTTGTTTCTTGGATTCCCAAGAGATAGCTGCTCTTCCTAGCATAAAAATCCAACCAGTAGTTGACTTGGATTTTGATTCAAGATTATTCCAACTTGAATCAGTATATCCTTTTAAAATAGATGGATATCCTACATAATGTAAGCCATAATCCAAAGTCCTCTTCAGGTATCTAAGCACCCTAGAAATTGCATTCCAGTGCTCTTGTCCTGGATTACTTGTAAATCTACACCAGATACTCACTACATAAGCAATGTCTGGTCTAGTGCAATGCATGGCATACATTAGACTTCCAATAATACTAGCATATTTAAGTTGGTCCATAGCGCGCCAGTATTTTTATTAATTTGATACTGGGATCCACTGGTGTAGCAACTGGCTTAAGTTCAAAATTATTATATCTTTTAAGAACTTTTTCTATGTAATGAGATTGAGATAATGTTAAAGAATTATTCTTTCTCACAATTTTGATTCCTAAAATCACATCAGCTTCTTCAAGATCTTTCATTTCAAATTTTGATGATAGAAACCTTTTGGTTTCTTCAACATATTTGAGACTAGACCCAAATATTAACATATCATCCACATATAAGCAAATAATAACACTAACACCATTTTCAAACTTACTATATATACATTTTTCGGCATCATTAACTTTATATCCAAGAGATATTACAATATTATTAAACTTCTCACGCCATTGCATAAGAGTTTGTTTAAGGCCATAAAGAGATTTAACCAGTTTACACACTTTCTTTTCTTAGTCGGGCATGTAAGGACATATTTTCATAGGTCCGTTATCAATTTATTATGTCATATACCGCTACACCATCAAAGATCATTCAAGAGACATCTACATCAAAGACGGATCCGAATTACTCAAGTTCTTCATCATTCAAGACTCCGCGAAGTTTACTTTGGTAAGGTTATGTTTTTAATACTTTAACTTTTCACTTAGAGCTTCTGGGATATTTTTATAAAATATTCTCCAAGTGTTGGAGCAGATTTTTTCGTCAAAATTTAAGAATGAGTATTCTAAGTGTTGAAGCGGACATTAAAATAATATTTTTTTACTTCAGTCGTTCGAGCGACATAGCATGTCGTTCGCGCGAGATTGCACGTCGCGCGATCTCGTTAAAACGATAGTTGTCCTTCGTTCGAGCGACATGCTGATCTCGTTCGAACGAGCTCTATTTTCGAGGCAGCTTGTTTTTCCTATAAATACTCATTATTTGGTCACATTTTCATTAAGAAGTCACAGCGTCTCACAGCGTTTTGACGAACAGAAAAACTGCGAAAGCAGAATCCTTTTTGGCTTCTTCCTTTAGGGTTTTAATCCCTTTTTATTTTCAATTCACAAAACTCCCATATGCTTTAGTGAATTATTTTGGTGTTCAAGAACACAACTTTTGCCCTTGTTTATTCTTTGTGGGTAGAGCTCTACAATCGACAGCTGCGTGCTATTGTGGAGGAGTCCTTGTGAAGAGAAGACTGCGTGTCTAGGACTGCTCGTCCTTGTGGTATAGCTGCGCGTGAATCACTGCAGTTTTCTAGCCGTTGCTTTGAAGGTTTGACGAAGAGACCGTGCGTTACTCTTGTGAGCGAAAGCAAGATGGTATGTCAGTCAATGATCTTGTAAACTTTTCAAAGTTCTAGAAATAAAAGGTTTTGCCCTGCGGGGATTTTTCCTTAAGCTTGTGTCGCATGCTTTATTTATTTTATGGTTTGACACACGCACACACGCAGTTGAGTGATTTGGGGCTGATTTATTTTGGTTTAAAAATAGACACTAATTAAATAAGTGTGCCAACGTAAAAAGTTGTGAATTTAATCAATTATCACACAGTCATGTTTTTTAAACTGGTATCAGAGCTGGTAGCGCTATTTTATTCAGTATTCCTATTTTCTGCAAAATTGTGTGATAATGATTTTTTTTTAAATCACTTTTGTGAAAAATCGCAATTTTTCAGTGGAACGCCATTTTAATGAGGAGCCTATTTTTTAAAAAGTTCACGACCGTGTTGAAAAATTAAAAAGCTTGAATTTGAAACTTTCCAAAAGAATTAAAGTTTTGGAAAAGGAAAATTCTCTCTTTAAAAGTAAGATTGAATATTTGTAAATGTATCAAACTCAAAGTGATATTTGTTGTGAGCACTTTGGTAATTTGTGTATTGATTTTGATTCTTTGAAAATTGCCAAAAAAAAAGTGATGAGAGAGTCCTTATTTTAGAGAAGAAATTGGAGGACTTGAAAAATTCTAGGGTTCCCATTTGTGTCGTCGAGGATAAAAAATTAATCGATGATTTTACGACACGTGAAAAGACTCTTAGGGATAAGTTTATTTTAATTGAGGGGGAGTGTGATAAACTGTTAAGTTTAATTGAAAATTTGAAAAATAAATCACTGTCTTTGGAAGAGTCTAATTCTTTGCTTGAGTCAAAAATTTTGAAGTTAAAAAATAATTTGACAGACTCAAGTAGGTTTAATAGTGATGGTGATGGCTTATCTTAGTCTCATGCTTCTAATGCTAAATCCAAAACCATTATTTGTTTTAGAGGGTCAACTAATTCCAAGGATGTTAAAAAAGGTCAACCCATAGGTGTCGTTCCACCCGCTTACACATGTTCATATTGTGGTAGGAAAGGTCACCTTAGGCGTTTTTGTTTTGATCTTGAAAAATTACCTAGGAAGTTTGTGTCTAGTGTTCCCATGGTTCCCAAATCCCCCACACGACATTTCACATCTATTTAGGTTAGGAAATCACTTTTAGCGGCACTAGATTTTAGACAAGCTGATTCCCGTTTGCTTGTACATGATTCTTTTCTTGCCATATTATATAGATGATTGTGTTTGCATGTTTGTCATACACTAGTTGTGATTTAATGATATATATTTATGTTGACTTGTACTTTTTGTATTAGATGTTTGTTTTTGAAAATTTTGGAAAAATACAAAAAGATTTTATTTTGATAAAATTTTTTGAAATATCCAAAAAGATTTTTGTATTTTGTTTGCACCTTTTATGGATGGACACTTAGGATGACCGAGTCACAACATCGTTCCATATTTTCATGTGACTATTCGATAGTGTTTTGAGACAATATATCATGTCGTCTTTGTGCTTTATAATGTTTGGAGTCATTAAGATATAATTAAGTGTTACTTCCTACATGTTTGACTCATGATTTTCTTTATTGCACACGTGCACGGATTTGTTTGATTATTGTGCTTGTCTTATCACATGTTGGTTGGGTGTTTTCACTTCAATCCTGTCTTTAAAACGAACCAAGCGCGATAAAACTTGATAAGAAAGTTGTGCATATAAGAACCATTTTGTGAGTTTGTGTGCTTTGTTTAAAAACGGTGAAGGGCTACAAAAGATTTTTTTTATCCTTTGCGATTAAGCCACCGTTTAAATTGAACATAAAAAATTGAGGAATTTTATTATTCGAGGTCCAAAGAGGTTTAAAAGAACCCGAAAAAATTTAAAGGCAATAAAAAGAAATGCATGCCAATTATGGGTCATTTAGGTTTTTGAACCAATTCTCCAAAGTTTGAGAATTTAGATCACCTCTATTCAAAATATAAACCTGAGGGTGTTTGGTTGGAAAATTTAAATGGATTTGCACGTCCTTGAAAATCTTGAAAAAGCGCTAAATAGTTTTGGACGTTATTGGTGTGGAAATCACTTTGACTTTGATTTGTTGATTTGCATAAGACGGTGTCATCTAAATTCAATAATTTTTACACCTAAGGATACTTTTGATGTTCATTCGTTAGGAGTACACGTATTCATTGTGCACATGTGACTGATTGAGCTTATTTACCTATCGAATGTGTTCACACCCATTCATTCCATTGCCATGACTTGGTTGTTTGAGTTTAAATCCATGGTGTGTGTTTTTTTTTTGTAACTTATTTTTGTAGAAAAAAATTAAAAAATCAAAAATAGTTTGTGAAATTTTTGAGACATACCTTTGCATACGCGTAGTTTGATTCTGGTTTGCTATGCATTTTATCGTGACACTTCATGTTTTGATTGTTTCTTCTTATCTGTCTATTTTGGGACATCAAAAAAAGGGGGAGAAAGAATTATCATGTTATGGGGGAATTTTTGCATTATGGGAGAGATTTGATTTATTAATGATTCATTCTTATATCATTTCAAACTCGATGCGTCACGAAGGTTTCTGCTTTATCTCATGTGTGTAGGTACAAAGATTGAAGATCATGATGTTGCACACCTTGATGAGAAAAGCTTTGAGATTTGAAGAAGGTGATTGAAGAACAGTTTTGAGGTCTTGCAAATTTATTCATGGGAGGGTAGATTTGTATAGGCATTTTGGTTTTTGATAATTTGGATTTTTTATGTATGTACCGGCATATACATAGGGGGAGATTTGTAAGGACATTTTTTTATAGGTCCGTTATCAATTTATTATGTCATATACCACTACACCGTCGAAGAGCATTCAAGAGACATCTACATCAAAGACGGATCCAAATTACTCAAGTTCTTCATCATTCAAGACTCCGCGAAGTTTACTTTGGTAAGGTTATGTTTTTAATACTTTAACTTTTCACTTAGAGCTTCTGGGATATTTTTATAAAATATTCTCCAAGTGTTGGAGCAGATTTTTTCGTCAAAATTTAAGAATGAGTATTCTAAGTGTTGAAGCGGACATTAAAATAATATTTTTTTCGCTTCAGTCGTTCGAGCGACATTGCATGTCGTGCGATCTCGTTCGAACGACAGTTGTCCTTCATTCGAGTGACATGATGATCTCGTTCGAATGAGCTCTGTTTTCGAGGCGGCGTGTTTTTCCTATAAATACTCATTATTTGGTCACGTTTTCATTAAGAAGTCACAGCGTTTTGACGAACAGAAAAACTGCGAAAGAAGATTCCTTTTTGGCTTCTTCCTTTAGGGTTTTAATCCCTTTTTGTTTTCAATTCACAAAATTCCCATATGCTTTAGTGAATTGTTTTGGTGTTCAAGAACACAATTTTTGCCCTTGTTTATTCTTTGTGGGGAGAGCTCTACAACCGACAGCTGCGTGTTATTGTGAAGGGAGTCCTTGTGAAGAGAAGACTGCATGTCTAGGACTGCGCGTCCTTGTGGTATAGCTGCGTGTGAACCACTGCAGATTTCTAGACGTTGCTTTAAAGGTTTGACGAAGACACCGTGTGTTACTCTTGTGGGCGAAAGTAAGATGGTATGTAAGTCAATGATCTTGTAAACTTTTCAAAGTTCTAGAAATAAAAGGTTTTGCCTTACGGGAATTTTTCCTTAAGCTTGTGTCGCATGCTTTATTTATTTTATGGTTTGACACATGCACACACGCAGTTGAATGATTTGGGGCTGATTTATTTTGGTTTAAAAATAGACACTAATTAAATAAGTGTGCCAACGTAGAAAGTTGCGAATTTAATCAATTATCACACAGTCACGTTTTACAGGGCAAAACAAATCCTTCGGGTTGTTCCATATAAATCTCTTCTTCTGACATCCATTTGATGAATTACTAAATTATGAATGGAAGCAAGAGATATTAATATCCTAATATAAGTGATTCGAGCAACAAGAGCATATGTATCAAAGTAGTCAATTCCATGTTTTTGCTTATAGCCTTTAGCAACTAATCTTGCCTTAAATTTATTTATAGGACCTTCCGGATTTAATTTCCTTTTAAATCTATTTCATTATTAGAGGTAATCCCAAAAAAAAAATTGACTAAAATACCTCTCAGTTTATCTTCTTCCCCAAGTCAAACCCTAAATATCTAACAAATCCTAATTTTTTTTAAGAACCCAACCCAACTCATCTGTAATTACACCATTACCTCTCTTATCACAACCACCGAAAACCTCAATCGCAGAGAGGTAATGGTGTAATTACAGATGAGTTGGGTTGGATTCTTAAAAAAATTAGAATTTGTTGGATATTAGGATTTTAATTTGGGATAGGGGTTGAAACGAGTGGTGTGTTACAAAAAAATATTTAGAGGTTAACTCTAATAACGAAATAGAGGAGGGTTGATAGTGTTAGTAATCTCTTCGAATTTTGCGGGTTATATCTAAGAAATTAGTAAATTTTGGGTTATGTCAAATATAATATTATAAAGTGGGGGTTATGTCCAAAATATGTTTAAAACAATTATGAAGTTGCAAAACATTTGCGAGGAATAGTATTTCATTTAACATATATTATAATGTTATCTATTAAAATTTAAAATCTTGTGACCTAATTATTCAAAAATATATTTACATCCATTCATGTACCATATTGTATGTGTGTGTATCTCGTTATAATTCAAAAACTAAATAATACAATTAAACAAGGGTGATCTTGCATTCATTCATAAATTTTATAAGTACATCTACTTAAAAGGTATTATTGAATTAATTTATCAAAATGCGACATATATTTTAGGCATATACTTTGTGAATATCCCGTTTTATTAAATTAATTTATTAATTATTTTTAAATTACTATTTTTACAAAATTCATGAACAAATTCAAGATTACCTTTAAACAATACGCTCACAAATGGTGGTCTAAAAAACTAGTATACTATGATATCCACCATATAATTTTATAATCACCCGAGAAAAATAATTAATCATGTGGAGTAGATCGGTCATGGTGCAATTCTGTTTAGAGTCTAGACTAATAATGGGGTTTGACTTGATTTGATAATAATTAAAAATGGAGAGGGTTAATATTGTTGACTTAGCACCATGAAACTCTATTGGTCGATAGATTTAAGACACAAAATTATCAACGGCTGCTCAGGGAGCATGTGCACTGTGACATGTACTGCGCAACAAATATTAAATACAATTATATATATATAAAGAAAGAGACGATGAGTTGCCATGTGCCCAGTGACCTGTAATTAGATACAAATTTCAAATGTAATCTTCAGATACGAATGTTATATAAAATGTAATTTCTAAAACTGGGGCCTAATTACGATTAATCAGAATGTAAGGGACATCTAAACCACTCTCAATGATAACACATACCATATGAGAGACCGTTCTCAACACTAATTATTGTCTCATTTATGACGTATCATAACAACATGATTTTCTTCACCATCTCCCTGTAATGATATTATATAAGCTGGTTGTTAAACTGATAAAGTATACGAATGTCATAATTTTATAAATTATTGGTTTAGTTATTAGTTACTAACTTGTAAGATAATCATTGTTGGTTGCAATGACATATCCATTGCGTTCTCTTCAACTACACATTGAAAGACTTGGATCACCAGTCATTGCTGTTGGATTTTCATTGTCACTTCGGCTGTTGGGTCTAATTTTTCTGATCTCAGATTTAAATTTGAGGAAAACCGAGAACATTTTACCAATATTCTGAAAAAAATCATACCTCTCGATCTATCCGTGTTGGTAACTATTTTATAAAGTTAAAACTAAGAATTTTTGATGAATTTTCTGGGGATGATGTCTGCGCATCTATAAAGAGAATAACATTCTTGAAACTCGTGTCACATGATCCAGTCTTCGAATGACTTGGACATGTCGTTCGAACGACGTCCAGATTTTGATTGAACGACTTCAAAAAATTTATTTTCCAGCTCTAAAAATTATTATCTTTTGCCAAGTGAAGAAATTTTCAAAAACAGTAACTGGAAATACAAAACAATAGTAAAACAGACTCAAAATAGAAAAATAAAACAAGTATGAGTTTCATACTAGCATAGTATCAATGTTCTCAAACATGGATAAGGAATGAATGGGCGTGAACTACAACAAATGAATCACAACTTGAACATATCGAAATGATCAAGAAGCTCTAATTGATAACTAAATTTCATCAAACTAAATTTTAGCTATATGTGACAATTAATATATTGAGCTTAATGAACTAAACGGACAACATGCACATAAATTCGGAATTTTGATGATTCAACAAACAATAGCGTCATGACACGATTTTTCAACATTAGGATTCGCGGTGCAAAACCGTTGTTATTTTTCCATCCAAACACCATCATATATTCATATTTTCTTTTTCTAGCTCTTTTGAGATTTCTATTTTTCTTACCTTACAGAAATTATATTGGTCCTATCTTTGGCAAATGATTCTTTTTATTGCTATAATTTTTTCTTGGGCACTTTTAAACGGTGACTTTCACGATGAGATTATTATTCTTTCGTAGCTCTTTCCCATAAACACTTGTCATTTTTACAATATAAGCAATATAAATCCTCATGACAAACGGTTCTTACATTCAGACCTCCTCCTAAATCTTATTACGCATAGATGAGAAAATTGAGAGGAGAACATCTCACCAAACTCAGATACGCATGAGAAGTCAAACATTAATATAAACTCGTACATGTGAGTGTGATGGCATATATACAAAGTCGAATCCAAATGAAAATCAACTTCGAAACAACCCCGTTAATCAATGGTTAAGCATCTATAATTATGACTAAATGTCCTAGCCACATGGATAATGAAATGATGGGGGTCCAAGCACATCAATATTTCACATCAAACATGAAAACTTGTGATATAAAAATAAATTGAAAATCTTTTTATATTTTTCAAAAAAAAAATTGATTCAAAAATAAAATCTTTTTGTATTTTCTCAAAAATATATGAAAACAAAAATCTTTTTGTATTTTTTTAATGAAACTCAAATAAATAAAAAATATAATACAAAGAGATACACATGTCATAATACTATCAAGATATACATCATGAAGAAAAGACTAGCGTATGACAAACATGAACATATAAGCAATCATCCATAAGAATTAGCATGTGAAGCATCATGTGCTAGCATATGAGAATCAACCAACATAGCATTTAACATCTCTAAAACAAACTATGGTTTTGGATTTAACATTCGAAGTACTAGAACAAGATAAGACACTACCATCACTATTCACACTACTTGAGTCTTTTATATTATTTTTCATCTTCAAAATTTTAGACTCGAGCAAACAACTAAACTTCTCAAATTTTAGGGACTTCTTCTTTAAATTTTTAATTACTTCTAGAAGGTTATCTCTCTCTCCCTCAATGTGATCAAACTTATCCCTAAGAGTCTTCTCACGTGCCTTAAATTTATTCATCAAAATATTTTCTTCAACGATACAAATCTTAGACTTTGTAAAGTCCTCCAGCTTTTTTCCTAAAACACGGACTCTATTCTCACTCTCTTCCTTGGCTAATTTTAAAGATTTAAAGTTATCATACAAAGCCACAAACTTCTCACGAATGATATCTCTTTGAATTTGAAACATTTGCAAATCTCCAATCATAAGTTTAAAATGAGAATTTTCTTCTTCAAAAATTTCAATTCATTTTGCAAACTCTAAATTTAAAAGATTTAATTCATCAAAACTTTGAGAATCCATCGAGAGGAAAAACAAAACGAAGAGTGATAAACAAACACGACTGTCAAAAAGCACAAAATAAGGATCTACACAATAAAGAAGTGTTTCTAGCTCTAATACCAATTTGTAAGGCCCATTTTGAAAGTGTGCTTTAGATGAAAATATCTTATCTTTTAAAAAACTTTTTTCCAATTTTAGCACGCACCAAGTTTATGAACCAATTTTACATAAGTCCAATTTATTTTCTTTAATCCTAAACATGCATCTAGGTGATTAAAGCAAGTAAAATAAATCAAGTTCACAAAAGCAATAACGGATGTACGAGGAAAGCACTAAAGAAAAAAAACCTCAGATGTCCCAAGCCTGACAATAACTATGATACGAAAATTACAGAGAAAGAAAGACAAACTTACACAATGACTCGGTCCCCACAAGCCTTGGCGCTCTTCTTATCTTTAATCACTCCTCCACAGTGCCCACGGAAAAATTCTTCCACAGCACACGAGTCCACATCACACGAGTCCACGTGCACCTGGGTATCCACTAATGCAGTTTTGGCAACCATCTACGATTTGGAACATGGCCTTCACCGTCTCTTCTCCGTAAAAATCCAACGAAATAACTTGTTCAATATGGATAAATAAACCAATGGTGGAAACAAGATCTCTATAGCATATGTATGAAAGCTCGGGTCTTTTATAAACAATAAGGATAGTTTTAGCTTTAAATTCTTTATAAACAAGTGCAGAAAAACGTAATTGTTCTATATATTTTGGTTCTTCACACCTCAAAATTCTGAGAAAAATTTGCCTTAAATAAAAACTTTAAGTCGGTGCGTCATTAGAACGATATCCCTATGTCATTTGAATGGCTTGCCATGTCGCTTAAACGACACTAAGATGTCGTTTGAACGACATCATATGTCGTTTGATCCTCCAAATTATAGGGAAGGATCCAAACGACTCTAAATAGTGTTTATCTCAATATAAACGAAGTTAAAACAGTTTTAAAAATAATTTTAACATTTTAAAATAAATCTTAAACAAAGTAGCATCCTTAAAATCTTTTTCAAGTCCCATAAACATTATGTGTTCATACCTGAGAGTAACTCGGAATGCAATATGATATGAAGACGTGAAACATGTGTGACACCCCGCCTAATATAATACCGGGCGATCACTCCTACACCAAATTAAAACAGGAGTCTCATATGATTCATTCTCAGCATCACTGTCGATAACCAATTTAATTACTAATAACCTATTAGGCTGACGTCAAATGTTTTGTTTAACTAATCTTTTTAACAAAACCATTCAAATAAATGAATCACACCAGTTTATATACACGAACTGAAATGAAATAAAAATAACCGAACATTCGGTTAACAACACACAAGAAAAATGAATATTAGGGGCGGGAGTATTTGGGACGGCCGTGTCATTTTGTCCCTTATTCTATACCAAAAGGGACGGTTTTAATTACCGTCCTTTTTTATAGTAACAAAAGGGACGATTTTTAAAAAACCGTGCCTTTTGGAATTTATAAAAAAGGACGGTAATTAAAACCGTCCCTTAAAGTATGTACAAATTTTTAGCTCTGATTTTTTTCGGGCTAATTTAAGGGACGAAATGTTAAACCGTCTCATTTGGTGTACCAAATAGGAAGGATTTTAAAATCCGTCCCTTTTACTATATTAAAAGAGACAGTTTTAAAATACATCCCATTTAGTATAAACTGAATTTTTATTTTTTTTCAAATAAGTATTTGAGACGGATTTTTTTAACCGTCCCTTTTGATATACCAAAAAAGACGGTTTTAAAATATGTGCCTATTAATATAGCAAAAGGGACGGTTATATCTGACCCTTTTAAAGTTTTTCCTAATTTTTCCCCGCTTATTTTCATCTATTCCAAAAATTGGCCCTAAGTCTACACGTACAAACTCCGTCTCTTTCTCTCTTTGCTCTCGCGCTCTCTCTCACTAGCTCGCTCCGCTGCGCCTTACCCCCTCTGCCTCCGCTACGCAGCCCTATCCCTCCGCCTTTCCCCTCTCTCTGATCCTGAGCCTCCGCCTCTCCCCTACACAGGAGTACCCCCTTCGCCTCTCCCCTGAGTTGCTCTACTCCCGCTCCGCCCCCTCCGCCTCCTCCTCTCCCCCTCGGCCTCCGCCTCTCCCCTGTTCACACAGGTATTATATCTCTCCAACAATATATATATACACACACACTATCTATATTGATTTGTTTAGATATTTTTTAGGGATTTGCTTAGATTGTTATCATATTAGTTCAGGCATTTTTTACAGTTTTGTTTAGTGGTCTGTTTACATCTTTTAACAAACTAGTTAGGGCTTTTCATGCATTTAACATCAGTAAGTGTAAAGCAGATTTTTAATTATTTATAGAAAACTAGATTTAAAAAATAAAAAATAAAAATCAGATTGGATTACCGGATCGGACTACCAGATTGTTAACAAATTCGGATTCAGTTGCCAATATACTGATCCGTCTGACTATCGGATCCCGTCCGAATTCAAAAATGTCAAACGGATTCTAGCTATAAAATTTATGGGTTTTTATAATTTTCTAAATCCCATGAGCCAAATGAGAACGAAGGATTTCATTTTTTTTCAGTTTATTGTTGCTTTGTACTCTATCCATGTTTAATTAGGAATTCATGTGTATAACATTGATATGGACACTTTTAGAACATTAATACGGACAAATTATATTCAAATACAATTTTGTATATATTTATATATCTTTTTTTCAATTTGTAATAAGGTTTCAATAAGATCAATATGGATTAGAGTTGGATCGGAGGAGATAGGACCACAAAGGCGTACGCTAATGGAGTTCAAATCTTTACTGATTTTGCATATAGAAATAAGGATATTCTTACTTCTAGCATCAAATTCCCATGTAGTACTTGTGTTAATCGTGTCTACTATAACTCATAAACTGTGAGGAATCATATAGAGATGTATGGTTTTGAAAAGAGTTATAAGAATTGGATTTATCATGGGGACTCATTGGGTGATTTTAATATCAACGTAAATAGTTGGAGAGATGGTATGGTTGTTGATGATGTATTAACCGATTTGAACTCGGGGGCAAGCATGATTCCAATGGTTCAAAAAGGAAGGGGGATTCCATGTAGAGAGGAAAATATGAGCAATGATGAAGAACCTAACATCAAAGATCATGACGTGCCCGATGCAGGCCTTCTAGAATATTTTAAACTTTTAAAGCAGGCACAAAGTGAGTTGTATGAGAATTGTACTAAGGACATTACCGAGCTGTCATTTGTTGTTGAATTATTTCACTTGAAACAACTAAATGGATGGAAAATCGTTCTTTTATGATGTTGATGTTATTCTTGCAGAAGGTGTTACCGTAAACCAAGATTCCAAAATCCTTCTATCAAGCTAATAAATTGACAAAAGATTTAGGATTTAAGTATGAAACGTGGGATGCATGTCCTAAGAGTTGTATGTTGTTTCTAAATAAGAGCGAGAATCTTGAGAAATGCAAAATTTATGGGGAATCTAGGTTCAAAATTGAATTTGATAGTGGCGAGGGTGCAAAAGTAGCAGCGAAAAAGGTAAGGTATTTTCCTTTGAAACCGAGATTACAATGATTGTATTGGTCATCGCATACTGCTCCATTAATAAAATGGCATGCTGATGAACAGATCGATGATAGCGTACTGAGGCATCCCGCTGACTCCCTTGCATGGAAGACATTTGATGAGGGAAATCCATCTTTTACGAGTGATTATCGTAATGTTAGACTTGCACTAGCAACTGATGGATTCAGTCCATTTGGTAATATGAGCATTGCTTACAGTACTTGGCCTATTGTGCTAATGATATTAAACTTTCCCCCATGGTTTTGCATGAAACAATCCCACTTAATTTTATCGGTTCATATTGACAGACCAAAAGGGCCCTGTGATAAAATTGATGTATATTTACAAACACTAATTGATGAGTTGAAAGAGTTATGGGCAAATGGGGTACGTACTTATGATGAATCAGTGAAATAATTTTTTCAGTTACATGCATCGTGGTTATGGACAATTAGCGATTTTCTTGGTTATGCCATGTTATCAGGATGGAGAACAAAAGGTGAATTTGCTTGTCCTTGTTGTAATAAGGATCATCAAGCTATACGATTGAATAACGGTCGTAAATCGTCGATTCTTACCAATGCGACATAACTTTCGGAAAGAAAAAGTTACATTTAATGGCAAGGTTGATCTGAGACCACCTCTATTTAAACTAATTGGATCATAAGTTCTACAATAATCAAATGAGCTTGACGTTGTAACTGAATATAATAAAGAAGACGTGCTGAAAAGATTGATAAGAGACCAAAAGGAAATTGAGCTTGCAAAAAAGACTAAAGGTAATATTCCCAAAAAAAATGAATTGGAAGAAGAAAAGTATCTTTTTTGAATTGCAATACTGGGAGCACAATTTGATTCGCCATAATCTTGATGTCATGCATATTGAGAAGAATTTTTATGACAATATTATTTTTACATTGTTGGGCATCAAAGGGAAAATAAAGGATAATTTAAATTCTCGCAAAGACCTCAAAGAGATGAGTATTAGACACATGATAACTCCTCAGCCGCGAGGAGAAAATCAACAGTATGTGGCCCTAGCAGAGTTTACGATGAGCAACAAAGAGAAAGATATATTCTTGAAAGTGTTGCTGAATCTCAAAGTTCCAGATGGTTATTCATTGAATATTTCACGATGTGTGCATCCTCAAGACATAAGCATTTGGGGACTTAAGAGTCATAACAATCACATTCTAATGCAACAACTACTCTCGATGGCTGTACATAGGTATTGCCAAAGCATGTTGTCAAATCTTTAATTGAATTAAGTAATTTCTTTACGATACTATGCTCAAGTGTAAATACTTTACCTGACATGGAGAAATTTGAAGACCGTATGGCTCTTACTTTATGCAGTCTCGAGAAGATATTCCCTCCAGGATTTTTTGATACGATGGAACATTTGCCCATGCATTTAACTGATGAACTATTAATTGTCAGGTCAGTGCTTTATTGTTGGATGTATCCAATGGAAAGGTATCTACACACATTGAAACTCTATGTGCGAAATCGTGTTCATCCGGAGGTCTCAATTGCTAAGTATGTCCTTTTATAAGAGTGCATGACCTTTTTCTCGAGGTATTTTGGTGACAACGTGGAAACCAAGTCTAGTCGACCTATTGGAACAGATGACAAAGGTAATGATTCTGGTCGCGTTGTTGGGTAAAAAGTTCAAATTCAGCTCGATGAAGAAACATTGGTTCAAGCTCATCGCTATGTGATTTTCATCACTGATTCAGTGGCACCATTCATCGAGTAAGTTAGGTTTTTGCCTTAACAATGTGCACAACTTTGTTACTTGTAGGTTTTGCTACATTCATTACGAAATGGACATGTGTGCATTTTTATAGAAAACATCTTGTGGAACTTTCAAAAGAGTATCCTCAACTTTCACAACACCATATTCAATGCCTTCATAACGAAAAATTCAGCACATGGTTTAGAATCATGTAAATCGATTTATTGCTTATTAATCTGAATAGTGCTATAGTATATTTGATATATCAAATTTTGATTACCTTTTCTGTTGGGCAAATATTAGGTGGGTAGTTTGACAAATAACGCCCAACTACCCGACGAAATTAGGAGTTTGTCTTTACCCCCTCTAAAGTATGCTGTTGGATTCCACTCTTATATTGTTCGTGGTTTTCGATTTCAGACAAAGGCGGTTGATCAATGTAGAAAAACTCAAAATAGTGGGGTGGTTCTAAAAGCTGCATAGATGAGTTATTCTAGACGTAGATACAAAAATTCTCTTTTATGGGATGTTACTTTCTATGGAGAAGTTACAAACATCATTGAGATTCGTTACATCAACGGCATGAAATTTATCTTATTCAAATGCGATTGGATCGATAACCGTATGGGTAAAAAATTAGATGAATTTAACTCTATGCAAGTTAACTTCAACCATTTGTTATACAAAGATAACCGAGTTACTGATGAACCTTTTATCCTAGCATCAAAAGCAAAACAAGTTTGGTATGTGGAAGACCCGTTAGAATCAGACTGGCATATTGTTGTTTTGATGACACCAATAGACAAATTTGATGGATATTCAGCCAATGAAGACTTAGATGTCCATGGATTTGATCCATTTAGCATGCAACAACTAGATCAAGATCCAAATGTATCTTGGACGAGGCAAGGGATAGATGGCTCCATAATGGACACAACTGTTCTTGATGTTGACGATGGTATAGAGGAAGAATGGGATGAAGTTATTAAGGAATGACGGGATGGTGGTGGTTGAAATGGTTAAACTTTTTTACCTCTATATTACGTCAGTGAGAACGTATCGGAATTACAAATTGATGATTGAAATGGATGTTTTAGTACATCTTTGTTCTCGTATTCACGTGTTGCCTTTTATTTTTTAAAATTAACGGTTATCTTATAAATGTTGTGCTTAAATGTTTTTTGATATTGTGGCAGGAAACAATGCGGTCTTCTGTAAATTTTAATGATAATATTAAGAATGCATTAGAAGAATTTGAAAATTCATCTTTTAAAGAGGTCACTCCAATAACTTTGTATGGATTCCGTAAAATTGAATTATATCGTTGTAATAACCCTCGCTTATGAGAACATATTTTAGGTTTATTTACTAGATATGGTAATTAGATATAAAATGTTGGGCTATGGATTGAGTATTAAATTAATGTAGAAAAGTAAATGTTTACTCTGAGATTTCATATTTACCATAACTATAGGTGAATATTTCCATGTTATGTTTTATAATATCATATGAATTAAAATGATACTTGGCTTAATAATGAGACCGGAACTTAAAATGAATTATAAATTGTCCAAATGATAATTTGGAGGCCGTAGTTGATTCCGGAACGTGCGAGATAGTTAAATATTGTGCCATATTGTATTTTGAGGTTTTTGGCACTTTCGACTGATTATACCTCAAATATGGAGTTGCGTGTTATTTTATCGCAATATTGATCAATTAAGTTGGGATTTTGACTAATGGCACGACTTAGTCTTACTAAGTCTTCTATTTCCCTAATTTCATTTTCTATACCTTGAGAGAGAGCTTGAGAGAGGAAGAGAAAGTGTAGAGAAAGTAGAAGAGATTGAAGATTGAGGAGGAATTCTTGCCACTACACAAGGAAAATATGCATTTTCTCAATTGAGGCAAGTTTTCTACTTGCTATTTGTGGTTTAAGAAAAATGATTTGTAGTGATAATGGTGTATTGATCATGGTTTCACTAGTTTAGGGTTTCTTTGTGTATTTGTTGATTTTGAATCATTGAAAAAATAATTTGGATGATTATTGTTGGTTGTGGTAGTAGTTAGTAGCATTTATGTTATGTTGGTGGCAATAAATGAGTTGGTTTTGGGATTAGATTGAAATAGGAATATTTGGTTTAGTCTAGGTCTGCGAAGACCGGTCGACCGCGGTTCTCAGACCGGTCGACCGGGCCTTCGGGAGAGGGCAAACTGCTTTCTTCCAAAGGCATAAAATTTATGGCGCGGTCGACCGCGGTACCCTAATCGGTCGACTGGCCCTGCCGAAGTGAACTTTATGGTTTTCTTCCTAGGCAAAATCTTAACACGCGGTCGATCGCGGCCTTGGGACCGGTCCCCTGTTCCCTTCCCTAAAATTTTATTCTCAATTTTCAAATCTTTTCTCTTCATAGGGACTTAAGGACCTTCTTAAATGAAGTAAATATAGGGTCTTAGAGTATTAGTTGAGTTTGGTCGACTCCCTAGACTCGAAGGGGTTCATCTAGGGTTCATTTCAGGGGGGGGTCACGTAATGCTGAGGCATTACATCTCTCGTGTAGTTTTATACTAATCTAGGAGATCTTAGACTCCAATTTGGAGACTTTAGGAGTTATTGTGAGCTATGTTTGATTTGATGGTCTATTATGAAGCCAAAAAGGAGGCTTTGGAAAATAACTTGGGAGTCTAACTATTTATTGAGGTTGTTATGATGTTACGAAATACATATAGTTTCGGATAATCTTAATGCAATTGATAAAATGTAAAATGGATAAAGTAAACGATAATTTACTAAATCATGTAATGGAAATTAATAAAATGGATGATACACACCTCTTCAAATACCATCTTAAGGGAAGCTCGTGCGTGAGGTGAATCCCCCAGGCTAATGAATGCAGGGCGGATATAGTCCTAAGCCATATGAGTGCTTGTTTTATATTTTCTGCGATGGGTAGGAGATTTCGGGTGTGGTCTTGACTACCCCGCGGGCATATGGCCGCTTCCCGACGTTTCGATAGGATCCCAGGTTGTCTTATGATAGGCCCTGGAAGATGATGGTTATTTTTGGGTCGCGCACAGTGGGGAAACCCGGACGGGCGGTCTTGGAATCATTATATATATATATACTTATAACTATTCAAATTATTGAGTCGGACTCGATGGAACATGAATGCCATAAAGAGCAAAGTATATGCCACAAAGAGCATACAATTAAGATTAGTGCCATAAAGAGCACATGATAATAATTGTATTCCTTATGAGGAATGGAAAGGAGATAAAATGAAAAGGATGAAAGGTGAAAACGGTTGATAAGTATTCTTAATTGCATATATAATCGATTCTTCCCTTGTAATTATTAAATTGTCTTAATTTATTTCATTGTTTCCATGCTAGAATATCATTTATATCATCCATGCTTATCTGTTCCTCATTGTCCTACTTGTCATTTATCTGGTGATCACATAAAACCGGGCTCTGATCAGTTCTTCTTTCTTATTGTGCATACATATATATTATATCCGCTCAGGTGTTCCGTCGCAAGGTCGCCCGTAATGATCTTCCTATTCCAGTGTTTTGAGGAGCCGTGACATTTTGCGGATATCACGGGACATTTTGTGTAGACGGCTTCCTCATTATTTTCTAGTTATGGTCAGTCCTTATTCGGGCGTGTGGCCCCAATGGTTGTAATTGTATAATGAATGTATTATGTAACACATGGAACTTATTGTATATTGTATGAATTCTATTGACTGAGATTTCATTCGGTCCTTCCCTTATTATGATTGGTATATATATATGCTTGTGGGAGTTTCCAACTTTATTTTCTATTATGGATTGTCAATGATGTTTTATTTAAATTGCTAAACAAAATTTTTAACCACCCGTTTTTTGAAATATTGTGTGGTTATCCCGTATTCTCTTTATGTTGTCCCGATGCCGAGGATGATATTTATCCATGATTCCTGTATTATCGGAGTATCGGGCTAGCCACCCCTTATTTCGGATACCGGGTTGTCACATGTGGTATCAGAGCATCAGGTTCTAGAGTCTTTAGGATCTATGCGGACTTGTCACGTTATACCGTAGCGTTCTTTGAAATAGAGGTTAATGTTAGGACTGTTTTGTTGCTTATGTTTGCGATCTTCTGCTAGATAGATCGTTTTATGTAATATTCTAACTCTATCGCTTCTCTATTTCAGATGTCGCCTAAGAGAGGACGTCCCGCTCGACGTAATAGAATTGTAGAAGATGAGGTTGGTCCTCCACCGCCACCACCGGGGAATATCAGTGCCGCAGATGTGGCAAACATAGTGGCCTAAGCTGTTAATGCAGCGATGACTGCAGTGGTACAAAAAATTCCACAAGCTCAACCACGGGGACAAGAGGCACAAGTTCCTGCAGGACCTTCTCCGTGGGAAAGAGTTAGAGAGTCTTTCCTAAAAGGCCATCCCCCGGAATTCAATGGAGGTTCGGATGTGATAAGGGCAAATCAGTGGAAGAAAGACATGCAACGCCATCTTAGAATGGTAGAATGTAGTGATCAGAAAAAGCAAATCCTTGTTACTTTCAAGCTTGTCGTATCAGCCTTACATTGGTGGGAGTCAATGACTACACCCGAGCAAAGGGATACGATGTCGATCACTGATTTTTTGGCCTTGTTAGATGGATAGTACTACCCTCCCGCAGTTGAAAGGGAGATGCAAAGGAAGCTTTAAGATGTAGTTCAGGGGGAGAGATCCGTGGCAGAGTATGAAGAGGAGTTCACCCGGCTAGCAAGTTTTGTGCCGGATGAAGTGACTCCAGAAGCAAAGAGAATCTCCAAATTTGTGGGAGGCTTACATTGGCGAATAAAACAACATTTGTTGGGAAATCCGGCTTTATTAACCTTTAGGGATGTGATGAATGCTTCTCTACTTCATTGTCAGGAGCATAAACTATTTGTGCAAAATAATAAGAAGGTTGCAGCAATGGGGCAAGGGGGAAAATCGGGAGTTAATGGAACTGGAGGGGGAACATCTTCTTCATCCTAATCTTCGGGGAGTAAGCAGAGAGAAAGGGACCCCCAGCAAGGGGATTTGTCTAAATGCCAACGCTTTGGTGGGTCTAATGCGGGTGGCAATAACAACAGATCGGGTCAAGGTTGACCACCACAGCAACAAGGAGGTAGAGGTGGGAATGGAGGCAGAGGCCAGCAGGGCCGAGGTGCGGGGCAGTTCAGAAACAATCAAGGAAGGAACCAGGAGAATGCGGTGAACAAATGTTTTCAGTGCGGGGAGTTGGGCCATTATAAGAGGTCGTGTCCTCAGTTGGTTGGAGGGCATCTTCCTAGTGCCCCACAACAGCCATATGTACAGTTTCCGCCCCAGGCGCCTAATCCGACTGCTCTTCCACAACAGGGGCAATTGCAGTATGGACGGGTCTATCATATTCAGGAGCTTATGCTCCCTCTAGACCCTCCGACACCGCCGGCGATCGAGGGTAAGTTTCTCATCCAAGGACATATGGGTCAGGTACTATTTGATACGGGCGCTACACACTCTTTCATTTCTAAGAGTTTTTCTCAAACTACAGATTTGATAAAATCTGCAGAGAATACTTTCACTAGCGTCGAATCCTCTATGGGTGATGGTTCTTTTATTTTCTTTGTTTGTAAAAACATAGGGATTAATCTTGGTAACTTTTTCTTTGAGGCCGATTTACTCATCCTTGACATGGTCGGGTATGATGTAATATTGGGTATGGTTTGGCTAGTGAAATACCGCGCGATAGTAAATTATTACGGGAAGAGTATACTTTTCGCAGTTCCGGGACAAGAGATGTTCTTGGTTGTTATGCCTTGTATGAAAGGGGGTACGAGTGCTTATTTATATTGTATTGCGGAGGATGCATCTAGGGATGTAGTTGTTCCCCTGAATTCTCTTCCGATTGTTAGAGATTTTGAAGATGTTTTCTGGGAAATACCGAGATTACCTCCAAGTCAGGAGATAGAATTTGTGATTGATTTAATGCCGAGGACTCGACCGATTGCTAAAGTTACATATCGTATGGCTCCTGTGGAGATGAGGGAGTTGAGAGATCAGATTCAGCAGTTACTAGAGCAGGGATTTATTAGGCGCAGTACTTCTCCATGGGGTGCTCCGGTATTGTTTATGAAGAAAAGAGATGGTTCTCTCCGGTTATGTGTGGACTATATGAAGTTGAATAAAGTCGCCATCCGGAATAAATACCCTTTTCCTCGCATTGATGATTTGTTTTACCAACTTAGGGGAGCGTCGTACTTCTCTAAGATCGATTTGAGGATGGGGTACCATCAATTGAGAATACGGGAGCAGGATGTATCTAAGACCGCATTTCTGACCCCGATACGGATCCTACGAATTCTTGGTTATGCCCTTTGGACTAACCAATGCCCCTGCCGTATTTACGGATCTCATGAATAGGGTGTTTCGAGATTTCCTTGACCAATTTACTATTGTATTCATAGATGACATTTTAGTTTATTCTCAGACAGAATCTGACCATGCTACCCACTTACGGTTGGTCCTGCAGAGATTGAGGGATCACCAATTGTATGCGAAGTTTGAGAAATGTGGCTTTTGGTTGAAGGAATTTCAATTTCTGGGTCATGTGGTATCATCCCACGGTATATCGATGGATCCTAGTAAGGTGATTCCGGTGAGGGAGTGGGGTCAGCCCACGACACCTACCGAGGTTCGTAGTTTTCTGGGCTTAGCGGATTATTACCGTCAGTTCATTAAGGGTTTTTCTAAAATCGCTAGCCCTTTGACGAATTTGACACGAAAGGGAGTGGGATTTGTTTGGGACAATTCTTGTCAGGCTGCATTTGATGAGATCAAAGATAGGTTGACTTCGGCTCCTGTCCTTGCATTGCCAAAACCGGGATTGGAATATCTAGTCTTCACCGATGCATCTCTTCAAGGGTTAGGAGGTGTTCTTCAGCAAGAAAGACGGGCTATTGCTAATGCTTCCCGTAAGCTAAAGCCTCACGAAAGAAATTATCCGGTTCATGACTTAGAGTTCGCCGCAGTTATCTTTGCCTTGAAGATATGGAAGCATTATCTCTTGGGGGAGAAGTTTAGTCTTTTCACGGACCACAAATCGCTACAGTATTTATTTTCCCAGAGGGATTTGAATATGCGTCAGCGTCGTTGGTTGGAGTTCGTGAAAGACTATCAATTCGATGTCCATTACCATCCGGGAAAGGAGAACGTAGTAGCGGATGCCTTGAGTAGGAAACCCGAGGGAGTCTTAGCGGATGTATGGAAAGCTAAGTGGAGGGAGCTCAGTCAGGAGGATGCGGTGGTGAGAGCATTCATGTCAGAGCTAACCGTTACTCCTACAATTGTGTCAAGAATTGTTAAATCCCAGGGAAGAGATAAGAGTTTTCAAGACCATATATACCGATTATTGTCCGAGGGAGCGGAGTCGTACTCGATTAGTTCTGAGGGTGGACTACGCTTCCATGGAAGACTTATTGTTCCGGAAGAAGGGGACTTGAGATAAGCGGTGATGACGGAATCTCACGGGTAAAAATTTATGGTACATCCGGGTGGGGACAAGATATACCAAGACATGCGCCGTCAGTATTGGTGGCCCGGCATGAAGAGGGATATCTCGGAGTTTGTATCCCAATGCACTACTTGTCAGTTGGTTAAAATCGACCATCAGCGACCGACAGGTTTGTTTCAACCATTGGAGATTCCAGTGTGGAAATGGGAAAGCATTTCGATGGAATTTATTACGGGCTTACCTAGATCACAAAGGGGTCATGATTCGATTTGGGTGATTGTCGATCGCTTGACTAAATCGGCACACTTCTTGCCCGTGCGTACGGATTTTGATACCGTTCGTTATGCCCAATTGTTCATCGAGGAGATCGTTAGACTTCACGGGGTGCCTTTAGATATTATTTCCGACCGAGATAAAATATTTGTGTCCCACTTTTGGCGAAGTTTCCAAGAGGCAATAGGGACTGAATTGAAGTTAAGCTCTTCCTATCATCCTCAAACAGATGACCAAACTGAAAGGGTAAACCAGATGTTGGAGGATATGCTCCGTATGTGCATGCATAATTTTAAGGGGGGTTGGGAATAATACCTCCCATTGGTTTAGTTCGCTTATAACAACTCATACCAATTCACCATTGGAGTGGCGCCCTATGAAGCTCTTTATGGTCGGCCATGTAGGTCGTCCGCTTGTTGGTTGGAAGTGGGTGATAACAAATTTCTTGGACCTGAAATGATCCAGGACACTTCTTCAAAGATTGAACTCATTCAAAATCGCATTCGGATAGCCCAAGACCATCAAAAGAGCTATGCCGATGCGGGTAGAAGACACGTGGTGTTGGAAATTGGAGATCAAGTCTTGGTGCGAGTGTCACCAATGAAGGGCATTAAGCGTTTTGGGAAGAAAGGGAAGCTTGCGCCGCGTTTTATTGGACCTTTCCCAGTTATTACGAAAGTCGGTCCCGTGGCATACCAACTTGCCTTGTCGGAGCCTTTACAATAAATCCATGACGTATTCCATGTCTCCTCTTTGAAGAAGTATAAGAGATGAGAAGGTGCCCTTTGGCACATTCCTTTCGAGGATATTAATTTACAACCCGATGTTTCGTATGAAGAACAACCAGTTGCTATTCTTGAGTATGGGGAGCGCAAGTGGAGGTCCCGTGTGGTTCCCTTGGTGAGAGTCCAATGGAGTCATCACAATGCGAAATAATCAACGTGGGAGCGTGTGGACGACATGCGGGAGAAGTATCCGCATCTCTTCTTATAAGGTACGTTTGAATTTTGGGGACAAAAGTCCCTCATAAGGGGGGGAGTATGTAATAACTCTCGCTTATGAGAACATATTTTAGGTTTATTTACTAGATATGGTAATTAGATATAAAATGTTGGGCTATGGATTGAGTATTAAATTAATGTAGAAAAGTAAATGTTTACTCTGAGATTTCATATTTACCGTAACTATAGGTGAATATTTCCATGTTATGTTTTATAATATCATATGAATTAAAATGATACTTGGCTTAATAATGAGACCGGAACTTAAAATGAATTATAAATTGTCCAAATGATAATTTGGAGGCCGTAGTTGATTCCGGAACGTGCGAGATAGTTAAATATTGTGCCATATTGTATTTTGAGGTTTTTGGCACTTTCGACTGATTATACCTCAAATATGGAGTTGCGTGTTATTTTATCGCAATATTGATCAATTAAGTTGGGATTTTGACTAATGGCACGACTTAGTCTTACTAAGTCTTCTATTTCCCTAATTTCATTTTCTATACCTTGAGAGAGAGCTTGAGAGAGGAAGAGAAAGTGTAGAGAAAGTAGAAGAGATTGAAGATTGAGGAGGAATTCTTGCCACTACACAAGGAAAATCTGCATTTTCTCAATTGAGGCAAGTTTTCTACTTGCTATTTGTGGTTTAAGAAAAATGATTTGGAGTGATAATGGTGTATTGATCATGGTTTCACTAGTTTAGGGTTTCTTTGTGTATTTGTTGATTTTGAATCATTGAAAAAATAATTTGAATGACTATTGTTGGTTGTGGTAGTAGTTAGTAGCATTTATGTCATGTTGGTGGCAATAAATGAGTTGGTTTTGGGATTAGCTTGAAATAGGAAGATTTGGTTTGGTCTAGGTCTGCGAAGACCGATCGATCGCGGTTCTCAAACCGGTCGACCGGGCATCGGGAGAGGGCAAACTGCTTTCTTCCAAAGGCATAAAATTTATGGCGCGGTCGACCGCGGTCTCCTGACCGGTCAACCGGCCCTGCCGAAGTGAACTTCACTACACAAAAACTGGCAATTGGTCACGGCCAAAATCCCTGACCAAAGCTGTGGGTCGCGGACTTAGGCCGTGACCATTTCGGGCGTGACCATTTTCATGGGTCGCGGCCCAAGTCCGTGACCAAAAAATGGTCACGGCCGAGAGGGGTCACGACAGATGGTCGCGGACTTAGGCCGTGACCCATGTCGTGACGGGTCGCGGCCCTCATCCGTGACCCACAACCGTGACAAAGTGGTCGCGGCCAAAGTCCGCGACCCACAACAGTGACAAAAAATAATTTTAAAAAATGGTCGCGGCCCTTATCGGTGACCCACAACCGTGACAAATTGGTCGTGCCCAAATTCCGCAACTCATTACCGTGACAAAAAAATATTTAAAAAAATTGGTCGCGGTCCTAATCCGTGACCCACAACCGTAACAAATTGGTCGCGGCCAAAGTCCCCGACACACAACCGTGACAAAAAAAAATAAAAATAAATGGTCGCGGCCCAAGTCCGTGACCCCCAACCGTGACGAAAAAATGGTCGCGGACTTTGGCCGCGACCATTTTTATGCGTGACGAAAAAATAAAAATGGTCATGGACAAAGTCCATGACCATATTTAACTATAATTTTAAAAAAATGTATTTTTTTGGTCCACTCCTAAAACTGGGGGTCCTGTGAGTGCACCATCAGTTGCTACGTGTAACATTTGACGCGTACGAGGTGTTATAAATATTTATTATTGGCAAAACAATAAAAAAAATCACAAATTGTGAATCGAGAACGTTGTTAATAAACAAATATATATACAAAATTATAAATATTACACGTCTTAATAATTCACAAACCCCAAAAAAAAATTGGGCAGAGTTTCCTCTATTTTCTTAACATTCCAAAACCTGTAAATGTAAAACCTACTTATTATAAAGCCCGCACGGCCATAAAATTCAACAATCAAATTATAAAAGCCTGCACGACCATAAAACTAAACAATAAAAGCCCGCATGGCTGACAAAATCCCGATTATCCACATCATATAAACAATCTTCTTGTTGTAGACCATTGCCTCCTTCGTTTGATCCGTGTGCAAAAATCCTACAAATGATAGGATACATAAAAAAAATATTAGTAACCAAATAGTTTTACAAAAAAATTAATCAAGGTGAAAAATTGCATATATGAGTTAAAATTATCAGTAACCAAGAAAAAATATAAAATTATCATCGTATTCTCAAATCGGGAGTCCCACAGCTGTGGGGTCAGTTCTTACGAGTTACATTGGTCCCGTGGGAGGTGTCGGCGCCACCCACAGCGCCGTTCAGGGGCTGTTTTGGATTTTCACCCTCTAACGCCATATTTTTAAGCCTAAGCCTAGAAATATATAAATTACCATCGTATTCTCAAACCAGGAGTCTCGCGGCTGCGCGGTTAGTTCCTACGAGTTACATTGGTCCCGTGGGAGGTGTTGGTTCCACCCACGAGGCAGTTCGGGGGTTGTTTCGAGTTTTCACCCTCTAACTCCATGTTTTTAAGCCTAAGTCTAGAAATATGCAAATTATCATCATATTATCAAACCGAGAGACCCACGGTCGTGGGGTCTGTTCCTACGAGTTACATTGGTCTCGTGGGAGGTGATGGTGCCACCCACGGGGCCGTTCGGCTGTTGTTTCTTCGAGTTTTCACCCTCTAACGCCATGTTTTTAAGCCTAAGTCTAAAAATATGCAAATTATCGTCGTACTCTCAAAACGGGAGACCCGCGGCTGCGTGGTCAGTTCCTACGAGTTACATTGGTCCCATGGGAGGTGTTGTTGCCACCCACAGGGCCGTTTGGGGGCTGTTTTGGGTTTTCTCCTTATAACGCCATATTTTTAAGCCAAAGTCTAGAAATATGCAAATTATCGTCGTATTCTCAAATCGGGAGACCCATGGCTGCGGGGTCAGTTCCTACGGGTTACATTGGTCCCGTGGGAGGTGTTGGTGCCACCCACGGGGTAGTTCGGGGGTTGTTTCGAGTTTTCACCCTCTAACGCCATGTTTTGCTTAAATCTAGAATTATTAAAATTATCGTCGTATTCTCAAACCGAGAGTCTCGTGACTGCGCGGTCTGTTCCTACGAGTTGCATTGGTCCCGTGGGAGGTGTTGGCGCGACCCACGATGCCGTTTGGGAGCTATTTTGGGTTTTCACCCTCAAACGCCATATTTTTAAGCCTAAGTCTAGAAATATGTAAACTACCATCGTATTCTCAAATCGGGAGTCCCGCGGGTGCATGGTCAGTTCCTACGAGTTAAGTTGGTCTCGTGGGAGGTGATGGTGCCACCCACGGGGCCGTTCGGGGGCTGTTTCGAGTTTTCACCCTCTAACGCCATGTTTTAAGCCTAAGTCTAGAAATATGAAAATTATCGTCGTATTCTCAAATCGAAAGACCCGTGGCTGCGAGGTCAGTTCCTACGAGTTACATTGGTCCCGTGGGAGGTGTTGTTGCCACCTACGGGTCCGTTCGGGGGCTGTTTTGGGTTTTCGCTCTATAATGACATATTTTTAAGCCTAAGTCTAGAAATATGCAAATTATCGTCGTATTCTCAAATCGGGAGACCCGCAGCTGCGGGGTCAGTTCTTACGACTTACATTGGTCCCATAGGAGGTGTTGGTGCCACCCACGGGGTCGTTCGGGGGTTGTTTCGAGTTTTCACCCTCTAACGCCACATTTTGCTTAAATCTAGAAATATGCAAATTATCATCGTATTCTCAAACTGGGAGTCTCGCGGCTGCGTGGTCAGTTCCTACGAGTAACATTGGTCCCGTGGGAGGTGTTGACGCCACCCATTAGGCCGCTTGGGGGCTGTTTTGGGTTTTCACCCTCTAACGCCATATTTTGAAGCCTAAGTCTAGAAATATGCAAATAACCATCATATTCTCAAACCGAGAGTCCCGCGGCTGCATGGTCAGTTCCTACGAGTTACAGTGGTCTCGTGGGAGATGATGGTGCCACCCACGGGGCCGTTCGGTGGCTATTTCGAGTTTTCACCCTCTAACGCCATATTTTTAAGCCTAAGTCTAGAAATATGCAAATTATCGTCGTATTCTCAAATCGGGAGACCCGCGGCTACGTGGTCAGTTCCTACGAGTTACATTGGTCCCGTAGGAGGTGTTTTTACCACCCACGGGGCCGTTCGGGGCTGTTTTAGGTTTTCACTCTCTAACGCCATGTTTTTAAGCCTAAGTCCAGAAATATGCAAATTATCGTCGTATTCTCAAACCGGGAGACCCGCGGCTGCGGGGTCAGTTCAGACGAGTTACATTGGTCTCGTGGGAGGTGTTGGTGTCACCCACGAGGCCGTTCGGGGGTTGTTTCGAGTTTTCACCCTCTAACACCATATTTTGCTTACATCTAGAAATATGCAAATTATCGTCGTATTCTCAAACTGGGAGTCTCGCGGCTGCGCGGTCTGTTCCTACGAGTTACATTAGTCCCGTGGGAGGTGTTGGCACAAACCACGAGGCCGTTCGGGGGCTATTTTGGATTTTCACCCTCAAACGCCATATTTTTAAGCCTAAGTCAAAAAATATGCAAACTACCGTCGTATTCTCAAATCGGGAGTCCCGCGGGTGCGTGGTCAGTTCCTACGAGTTAAGTTGGTCTTGTGGGAGGTGATGGTGCCACCCACGGGGCCGTTCGGGGGCTGTTTCGAGTTTTCATCCTTTAACGCCATGTTTTTAAGCCTAAGTCTAGAAATATGCAAATTATCGTCGTATTCTCAAACTGGGAGTCTCGCAGCTGCGCGGTCAGTTCCTACGAGTTACATTGGTCCCGTGGGAGGTGTTGGCGCCACCCACGAGGCTGTTCGGGGGATGTTTTGGGTTTTCACCCTCTAACGATATATTTTTAAGCCTAAGTCTTGAAATATGCAAATTACCGTCGTATTCTCAAACCGGGAGTTCCGTGGCTGCGTGGTCAGTTCCTACGAGTTACATTGGTCTCGTGGGAGGTGATGGTGCCACCCACGAGGCCGTTCGGGGGCTGTTTCGAGTTTTCACCCTTTAACGCCATGTTTTAAAGCCTAAGTCTAGAAATACTTTCAAATAAAGTAATGATTTAAGATGATATACTTTAAAAACATAAGAGTAAGTGTGGTTATATTAAACTATTGTATTGATGATTTGTTAATACTCCATCCAGTCCACTCTTTAATAGGTGATATGATCAAAATTGGTAATTTACCTAACTAACATAAACCATAGCGTTGATCGTATGAGTGAATGGAATTTACCTATACAAACACAAATGAAAGCCCATATTGAAGTGACATCTTAGCTCACGCCGGGCGCCAATGCACTTATTTCGAGATTCGATGTTCAGTAAATCTGAAAATACAAATAAAAGTTTCTGTATAGAATAATCATAACAACCATACAATCTCTATATCGAATAATAATGCACTGTACTTTTGATTTTTGCAAAATTATACCAAATATCTGTCAATCCAAATGTTTACACCAAAGTACAGTGTACACCAAATATCTGCAAAACAACCATATAAAGGTTTTATTGAAAATCTCTAATATACATTTGAATCGAAATTTATCATATCCAAAAACCTAAAAAGCTAAAACACAAATTAGATACAGAGTTTACCTAAGAGATCCAAGATTCTGAACCTAATAAACCAACCTGCTGCTAGCAGAAACAGAGGGATAGTACACATCTCATCAAAATTATACCAGTATAGATATCCATGTTGGCCAATCTTACTCATTTTTTGCCAGCATGGATCAAAATGCAAGTACTGATTACTGCATTATAGCAAGTGCTAGGTTTGTGAATAAATCCATTTGTCAAAGAGTTATAGATGTTGCCATCTGGCATTATTCAAATTCTAGAGGAAGGGTTGCAGGCCATTATATATGCATATATATACCATTATATATACTGTATATATAGTATATATATGCAGTATATATATTGGTATGCTACTCTGCAGTACACTGCATATATATATATATTGCATATACTGCATATATATATAGTAAGGTAGAAATAGACCAAATATAACTCACCCTTCCATTAGTAACCACTGCATTCACACCATATTCAAGCTCAAGTTGTATGTATAGCATTTGACCCGCCTGCACATTGTTGTAAATTATTTATCAAATTCACATTCAAATTTGTTGACCCTCTAAAAATTGGAATTGCGGTGATCCTCACACGGTCACACTCTATATGTTAGTGTACTAAAACTTCCAAAAAATAGTTATAGTGGTGTTAAAAATCAACACCATGAACCTAGATTTTAGAAGGCCATTCTTCATGATAAAACTACAGGGGAAAATTTACATGACATGCGATTTTTGCATAGTAGCTATGCAATGCTAAACATGTAGTGAAAAATTATATTCTAAAAGCTAGTACATTACCTTCGTAGAAGATTGGCTCGGGCATCGATCTCGCTGAAATCTCCGTCATAGCTGCCCCCCCCCCCCCCCCCTCACACACACCTGTTGATGCCCCCACCCCACCTACTGCTGTCCCCCCACGGCCACCTGCTGCACATCACCCCTACCTGCTGCCCATCATCCCTAATTGCAGCTGATGCCCCCCCACCATGCTCACCTGCTACAATTCAAAGCCAATGTTGATGAGTTAGTTAGCGATAAGAACAGTTGTGAACCCAAACACAGTTTCACACAACTGATAGAATAATAAAGAGAGATTACAACAAAGACAGAACACTATGCAACAAACACTACATCATTTATAAAAATAGTTGAAAAATAAATTTATAGGTTTGCGTCAACTACTACCCTAGGTCGACAACCCCCTCAAGAACAATTTGAACCTGGATTTCAGTTATAAAATCTTGCGAATGCAACCGAAGGATACTCGGGCAGTAATTGAGAAAATGAAGTTGGATCTAGCAAATTCAACCGAATGATACTATCATTTATAGGGGTCTTGTATGGAAAAAATGAAGCATGGGCACATCTAGCTGACTGATTTCGGTATGATTTTAGCCATAATCAGCCATAAGTGTCTTTGATAAACTCTTTCTATGATTTTTCAGTTTTTGGAACTAAATGTGGAGTAGGAACAATATCATCACTCTTAAAAAACTAACCAAGTTAATAAGAAACAGAGTATACAAAGTATAAAAATCAAAGAAGAATAAGCATCTTGTATATTTCTAGGCATGTCCTATTTGATGCAAATGCCATGCCTTATATCCATCGAGAAAGATAAATGAGTACTGCTGATACTGTCACTGATATTACTGAATATTTTGATTTTATGGACAATGAAACAACACACAAAGAAAGTAATTACCCTAGTGAGTCTAGCATAAAACCTAGTGGGACCTCTACATCCAATGTAGTACATGAGAAAGTGTCTAACGCTGCTGAACCTAGTCCATGTAATATGCCCCCTTTTATGTTGTTGTACGTGAAAACTCAAGTTGTTTGTATAACATTTGACCCGCCTGCACATTGTTGTAAATTATTTATCAAATCCACATTCAAATTTGATAACCCTCTAAAAATTGGAATTGCGGTGATGCTCACACGGTCACACCTTATAGGTTAGGGTACTAAAACTACCAAAAAGCAGTTATCCTATTGCTCCCCCCCCCCCCCCCCACAACACACCCCTGCTGCTGTCCCACGCCCACCTGCTGCTGTCCCCACGCCCACCTACTGCCCATCACCCCTACCTGTTGCTGCTGCTTCACCCCCCCCCCCCCCCCCCCACACACACACACACCCACCTGCTGTAATACAAAGCCAATGTTGATGAGTTAATGGCATCATACACAGATTATACCTCTTTTAAACCATAGTTTAGTGAACCGAAGAGTGAATGATATACAAAAAAATAAACAGCAACAAACAGCAAAAATACAGCTTGCAAACAACAAACAACAAAAATTCAGCATAAATCACACCTAAGAGTCCAAAGTTCAGCTTACAAACAGCAACAATATTGGGCGAAAGTAAAATGGTCTTAAGAAAAAAATTATAAATAGTTATGTGTCAAATGTGTAATGCTTACCTAGAACAACGACCAATGCTGGTAGTACTATAGTTCAATCCCAAAAAAGAATGATGTCAAAGTACATTTACTGAAAAATTAGCAGGACCGCTAGAATTAGTCTCATGGTGTAGGAAATAAATGATGCACATTAAATGAGGTTGTCTAACCGCAAATGCTCTTTTGTGGATTCATAAAAAATGAGAAAATAAGATAAAAAAAATGTTTTTATGTCTGATGGATATAAAGCAAACAATATATTAAACAACATGATGTAGAAAATTCTTATGATGAGAGTTCATTAGATTCTTCTTATGAGAGTTCCCAATGATTTGTTGCAATTGCATAGCATCTATAGGATTACAATTATAGAAGAAAGAATAGAATAGATTGTATAGAAGTTGTATCAGCTACTCCTAAGCGAATATAGAAGCTAATAGAATAAAATAGATTGTATAGCAGCTAATAGAATAGAATAGAATAGAATAGAATATATTGTATAGAAGCTATAGCAACTAATATAGCAGCTACTCCTAAACTAATAGAATAGAATAGAATAGATTTTAAGATAATATAGCAGCTATAGCAGTGAGGCGAGACATGTAATTTCATCAGTTCATGGTGGAGTTGAAGATGAATCACCTCAGCGGTGTAAAGCTCGGTTGGAGAGGCATCGAATAATAGCTAAGCTTGCAGCAAACTACCGTCATATTCTCAAACCGAGAGTCCTACGGGTGCATGGTCAGTTCCTACGAGTTAAGTTGGTCTCGTGGGAGGTGATGGTACCACCCACGGGGCCGTTCGGGGGCTGTTTCGAGTTTTCATCCTTTAACGCCATGTTTTTAAGCCCAAGTCTAGAAATATGCAAATTATCATCGTATTCTCAAAACGGGAGTCTCGCGGCTGCACGGTCAGTTCCTACGAGTTACGTTGGTCCCGTGGGAGGTGTTGGCGCCACCCACGAGGCCGTTCGGGGGATGTTTTGGGTTTTCACCCTCTAACGACATATTTTTAAGCCTAAGCCTTGAAATATGCAAATTACCGTCGTATTCTCAAACCGGGAGTCCCGTGGCATGCAAGTCTAACTGTTTGCAAATTTACGTCATACAATCAAATCGGGAGCCCCGTGACTATGTCGTCGGTTCCCTCAAGTCACATTGGTCCCGTGCGAGGTGTTCGTGACTCTTACCGGATCGTTTAGTGGTTATTTTAGGTTTTCACCCTTCGATGGCATGTTTTTATGCTCAAGTCTAATTTTTTGCAAATTTGCGCCGTACACTCAACTCGGAATCTTCGTTACTACGCGGTCGGTTCCTACGAGTCACATTGGTCCCGTGCGAGGTGTTCGTGACTCTTACGGGACCGTTTTGTGCTTGTTGTACGTTTTCACCCTTCGATGACATGTTTTTATGCTCAAGTCTATTTTTTTTTTTGCAAATTTACGCCGTACACTCTAACCGGGAGCCCCGTGACTACCCGGTCGGTTTCTATGAGTTACATTAATCCCGTGCGAGGTGTTCGTGACTCTTATCGGACCGTTTTATGGCTATTTTACATTTTCACCCTTCGATGGCATGTTTTTATGCTTAAGTCTAACTTTTTGCAAATTACATCCTACACTCAAACCGGGAGCCCCGCGACTACGCGGTCGGTTCCTACAAGTCACATTAGTCCCGTGCGAGGGGTTCGTGACTCTTATGGAACCGTTTTAAGGATGTTTTACGTTTTCACCCTTCGATGGCATGTTTTTATGCTTAAGGTATGTTCTCCCCCCCCCCCCCCCCAACTGGAAGTGACAAGAAACAAATGCGCCAACAATACCCAAGCTATAGGGAACACAAAAGAATTAAAATTATGGGGTTTAGACATAAATAGGATCGAAACCCAAAATAATTAAAAAAATTGAATCAATGCATATTTAACCTTAAAATAAAGTTCATCATAGGTCTATCCATTACCTGGATATTTTGTTACACCCAACGCCAATCAAAACCTTCTCTATGCCACCAGCGATGCAATTTCAGATTATGTTTGATAGTAGTTCAACCCCAACATCAATGTATCCTATGACAGTGAAAAAATAATGAATTTTTTGCAAACAGTTATATTCAATTAAAAAAATGGTAGAACCAAAAAACCAAATTCAAAACCAAAGGAAGAAAACCAGGGCTAGTTCCTTCGTCACTCACTGTCCCAACTTGACTCGTGGTAAACTAGTTTGAACTGAAATTCGTTAATCCTCATTGATATTTTCTTTCACGTATATAAGGATTACTACTGAGAAAAAAATTAGATGCACACATAAGGAGAAGATTACAATTGATTTTGATTACATTTCAAAATCCAATACTTACAGAACAAAATTAACACTTACAGAATTCTTAAGGGTCTATTTGTTGCTTCTAACCCCCAACCCGGTCTCCACCTGTCTCCACCGCATACTATTTAGGGTGGCACGCATATAACCCCCAATAAAATCACGACAAGGTGGATGTAAATTTTTTTTACTCATTAAAAATCCATTTAATTATATTTTGTAAAAAAAAAACATACACACATACAATCTAGGTTTATTGGCCTAATCTATACAAACACACACATACAGTCTAGGTTTATTGGCATAATATATACAAACACACACATACAATCTAGGGTTTATTGACATAATATATACATAAACACACATACTATTTAGGGTTTACTAAACCCTAATATTTTTTTTGACATAAATCTATACGTACACACACATACAATCTATACATACAAACACATACAATATACGGTTTATTGATAAAAAAATAATTTATTTGTTCATAGTTACACACAAAAACATATATATACACATAAATCTATACATACACACAGATATAAACATAAATCTATACATACACACACATACAAACATAAATCTACACATATATACACAGAAATTAGAGCTTTAGACAGAAATAACGAAATCCAAATGAATCAATACATACCAGGGTAGATTTATGTTTGCAAATCCAACTGAAATCCAAACGAAATCGCACGTGAATCACTTAGCCCTAACAGCCTTACACTGGTATTTATTTTCGTTTTTAATAAGAAATTAGAAGCAGCGGGTAATTTTCATTTTTAACACCTGAACCTCATCACGGACAAGAGCCATGACCCCATGCACGCGACCAATAAAATGCAGGAAAAATAGGGTTGGCTTCTTTGACCTGGTCACGGCCTAAAGCCGTGACCCACCATGTGCGCGACCAACAAATTGTAGATGAGGTATTCTGGCTTGTTCGAACTGGTCACGGCCTAGAGCCGTGACCCACCATGCTGGAGACTTTTCCACCACACTTACTGCTTGAATGAGGAATTATCACGGTCCATAGCCGTGACCCATATGAAGAAATGGTCACGGCCCGTAGCCGTGACCCTCGATAAGTGATGCGCGACCCTTTTCATCAACCCTAGAACTTGAATGGGGTATGGTCACGGCCCTTAGCCGTGATCCACACCAAAAAATGGTCACGACCCTCAGGCGTGACCCCCAATATGTGTACTCTCTTCTTCGTCATGTCATGGGTCACGGACTTGGGCCATGACCCACCCGTGACCAAGCTTGGAAGGAATTTTGGCGCGTGTTTGGCGCCAAGATGGTCACGACCTTGTCACGGCTTAAGTCCGCGACCACTGTGGTCACGAACTTGGTCCGTTACCACTTTCCGAGCATCAATAATTTAGTGTGGTAATAAATATGGTCACGCCAAATATTGAGTGGGTCACGGCCCAAGTCCACGACCAGCTGGCCGCGGACTTGGGCGGTGACCCACTTGGCATGACCATTCGCAGGATTTGGTGTAATGCTTTCTGCTTTTCTTCCTAGGAAAAATCTTAGGATGCCGTCGACCGCGGCCTTGGGACCGATCGACCGCGGCCTTGGGACCGGTCGACCGGTCCCCTGTTCTCTTCCCTAAAATTTTATTTTCATTTTTCAAATCTTTTCTCTTCATAGGGACTTAAGGACCTTCTTAAATGAAGTAAATCTAGGGTCTTAGAGTATTAGTTGAGTTTGGTCGACTCCCTAGACTCGAAGGGGTTCATCTAGGGTTCATTTCGGGGGGGGGGGGGGGGGTTAATGTAATGTTCAGGCATTACTTCTCTCGGGTAGTTTTATACTAATCTAGGAGATCTTAGACTCCAATTTGGAGACTTTAGGAGTTATTGTGAGCTAGGTTTGATTTGATGGTCTATTATGAAGCCAAAAAGGAGGCTTTGGAAAATAACTTGGGAGTCTAACTATTTATTGAGGTTGTTATGATGTTACGAAATACATATAGTTTCGGATAATCTTAATGCAATTGATAAAATATAAAATGGATAAAGTAAATGATAATTTACTAAATCATGTAATGGAAATTAATAAAATGGATGATACACACCTCTCTACATACCATCTTAAGGGAAGTTCATGCATGAGGTGAAGCCCCCTGGCTAATGAATGCATGGCGAATATAGTCCTAGGCCATATGAGCGCTTGTTTTATATTTTCTGCGATGGGTAGGAGATTCCGGGTGTGGTCTTGACTACCCCGCAGGCATATGGCCGCTTCTCGACGTTTCGATAGGATCCCAGGTTGTCTTATGATAGGCCCTGGAAGATGATGGTTATTCATTCATAGTGGGGAAACCCGGACGGGCGGTCTTAGAATCGTTATATATATATACTTATAACTATTCAAATTATCGAGTTGGACTCGATGGAACATGAATGCCATAAAGAGCAAAGTATATGCCACAAAGAGCATACAATTGAGATTAGTGCCATAAAGAGCACATGATAATAATTGTATTCCTGATGAGGAATGGAATGGAGATAAAATGAAAAGGATGAAAGGTGAAAAAGGTTGATAAGTATTCTTAATTGCATATATAATCGATTCTTCCCTTGTAATTATTAAATTAGCTTAATTTATTTCATTGTTTCCATGCTAGAATATCATTTCTATCATCCATGCTTATCTATTCCTCATTGTCCTACTTGTCATTTATCTGGTGATCACATAAAATCGGGCTCTGGCCGGTTCTTCTTTCTTGTTGTGCATACATATATATTATATCCGCTCAGGTGTTCCGCCGTAAGGTCGCTCGTAATGATCTTCCTATTCCAGTGTTTTGAGGAGCCGTGACATTTTGCGAATATCACGGGACATTTTGTGTAGACGCCTTCCTCATTGTTTTCTAGTTATGGTCAGTCCTTATTCGAGCATGTGGCCCCAATGGTTGTAATTGTATAATGAATGTATTATGTAACACATGGAACTTATTGTATATTGTATGAATTCTATTGACCGACATTTCATTCGGTCCTTCCCTTATTATGGTTCGTATATATATATATATATGCTTGTGGGAGTTTCCACCTTTCTTTTCTATTATGGGTTGTCAATGATGTTTTATTTAGATTGCTAAACAAAATTTTTGATGACCCGTTTTCTGAAATATTGTGTGGTTATCCCGCATTCTCTTTATGTTGTCTCGATGCTGAGGATGATATTTATCCATGATTCCTGTATTATCGTAGTATCGAGCTGTCCACTCCTTATTTCGGATACCGTGTTGTCACAATCGTTACTTGTAAAAATATGGGAAACATATATCAGAACAATATTTGTTTGAAAAAATAGTCCAGACGCTACCACCATGTTGGGATTAAGCAAAAGAAAAGATATTTCAAAAACATAATCCAATATGTGGAGAGAAATTAGTAGAGCTACTAGTGGAGAAAGAACGAGAGTTTCATCCTTTATGGATAGAATTTGAGCAACATAAAATGAGCCCAAATTTAAATGTGCGAGATCATATGCATAACAAAGAAATAGTATACAACATTTTAAAGAGGATAGGTTTTTGTCCTAACACAATTGTTCTTGTGCATGCGATTGTGAGTACGCTTCCATCCACGTGGCCAATTTCATCTATTATTAAAAGGATAAAATATAGTTGGCTCAATATAAGGGATTTGGCAGATTTTCTGGAAGAAATAGAAAGGTATTGAAAATGCATGCTATCAAAGGAAATACGATGTATTATAAGTTTTCATTTTGTGTTTCATGTATAACGTTTATTCATATTTATTTTGACATATATGCTTTTTATATAGATCTATCATGCCAACTAAATGCCCTAACCATCCCATGGGAGTAGGAGGGTCATCGGATTCTCAAGCAGAAATGACTCCCCCCCCCCCCCATGTGCTCGGACGTCAATAGGATCACATCGGTATCAACCAGAGTCATCTCAGTCAATGATATGCCAACCCTCAGATAATATGGGTCCAGGTATGTGCCTACCTATCTAGTAAATGACTGTATAATTCTGCTAAAAATATTTTACTTTTATAATTATTCATGTCATATTTTCTTTTGAATTTTTATCAGGTAGTGCTGAGGGTACACCATTACTAACGCAAAATGGTCCCGCTACTAGTGTGAAACGTAGAGGGTTTTCCAAACCATGGAAAGAATGGGATAGTGGTCAAAAATTGATAATTGGGTGGAATAAAAACTGTCAGCCAATTGAACCCAACGAGAAGAAGCTTGCGAGTTCGTTGGGATATTTCGCTAGACAAGGATCGTTATTTCCTTTGGATGTGGACGATTGGAGAAGAGTATTGAAGAAAAATCTCGATATAGTTTGGGATAGTGTGAAGGTACTTGTCTTTCATTGCCAATATAGATTTGAATATTTTAAAATGCTCAGTTAAAACTTTTGAGTTAATAATACAAATGTGGGCAAAATTGTCTGTAAAACCCACTGGCCATGGCAAAATAGTCTAACCAAATGGACCCTAAGTTAATAAATCAATCAAATGATCTTTTTATAATTTATTTATATTCTTTTGTTCATAGCGCAATACAAATGCCCCTGAAGGATTTAAGGCAATTTGTTTTCAAATGCTGGACAATGCTTGGAGGCGCTTTAAGTATCGTATCAAAAAGGACTATTATGAGGCGTATGACAATGACAAAGATCAACTTGAAAATGTACCTCTCCAAGTTGATCCCGATATATGGCCTAAACTAGTGACTCATCGGGTTGAAAAAGAAACGGTGGTATGACATATGTAGAATTACTTTCTATTTATTTTTGTTGATTGTTTATATGTATCAAAATTGTAACATGATTTAACTCTTTATATAGCAAGTGGCGGCCAAAAACACCAAAAATAGGGCAAACCTTTGTGCCCACCCTAGGATTGGGAGGATGTCAATTCCTCAAGTTATAGAAAAGGTTAACATCATGTTTTATATTCCTTACATATTCTTTTATGCTTTTAGTTTGAGAACGATAATGTTGAATTTCATCATTACTATTATGAACGTAATATGTTTTTTTTCTTATCTTACTTAAAAAACAATAGATGAAAAAATCCAACTTACCTATCGACAAACTTAGTGTGTATAGATAGACAAGAAGGTTGAAGGATAAGACGTATAGTATGAAGGATGGAGCGACTGGTGTAGAGGTATTATATTTTAATGTCCATCTTATAAGCTAATGTATAAAATATTACAATAAATGTTTTAAGGTATTACACACTATTTAAAACTATTTTATTAATTTGTAGGAAAGTATACAAAGACAGTTAAATGCGATAGAAGAAGAACAACATAATGACCCGAAAATGAGAGATCAAATCTTTGAGGATGTCATTGGTCATGACGGACATGGACATGCATTATGTAGGGGAATTGGTATTCGGCCACCATCTGTAAGGTCCATGTCTTCTCACTTTTACGAGAGCGAGATCGAAAGGTTGCAAAAGAGGATTGAGGAGGGAGAGACTCGTCATCGTGAAGAGATTCAAGAGTAAAAATGACCACCAACAAATTGTTTCGTATGATACAAAATGATGGATTCCCAATACCAACAGATGGTTCCCCGAGTACCTTCAATGTTCAACTGTAGGGAATAGGTATCCTCATTTATCATCGTTATCCAATTATCAGAAAGAAATTATTGTGGATAGGAATACTAAATTGTATAATTATGTCTCAAAAATCACAAAACAAAGCAAGACCTGCTTATGTATTTAAACAAAACAAAATCAGAACAGAAAGAACATTTAATATTTTTACAAAAAAAGATGTTTCCAAAATTAAAATGATGGCATTTCCATATTTAATGTGTAAACCTAAAAGCACCAGAAAAGGGTCCCGTGAGAGGCACGATCACCTCAAACGGGACCAATGTAAATCGTAAGGACCGACCACATAGTCCCTGGCCTCCCGGTTTGAGTATACGACAAGAATTTGGAAAATTTAGACTTCAGCTTGAAAACATGAAGTCAAAGGATGAAAATGTAAAAGAACAACAATGTAAGGTTAGAGGCAACATTACCTCGCACGGGACCAATGTAACTCGTAAGGACCGACCGCGTAGTCACGGGATTCCCGGTTTGAGTATACGACGAGAATTTGTAAAAATTTTGGCTTAGGATTAAAAACATGGCGTCAACGGGTGAAATTGTAAAACAGCCCCAAAACGGTCCCGTGAGAGGCACGAGCACCTCACACAGGACCAATGTAACTCATAGGGACCGACTGCATAATCCCCGGCCTCCCGATTTGAGTATACGATAAGAATTTGTAAAATTTAGACTTAGGCTTAAAAACCTGACATCAAAGGATGAAAACGTAAAACAATAACAAAACGTTCCCGTGAGAGGCACGATCACCTCGAACGGGACCAATGTAACTCGTAGGGACCGACCGCGTAGTCCCCAACCTCCCGATTTGAGTATACGACGAGAATTTGGAAAATTTAGACTTCGGCTTGAAAACATCACGTCAAAGGGTGAAAACGTAAAACAATAACAAAACGGTCCCGTTAGAGGCGCCATCACCTCGCACGGGACCCCTGTAACTCGTAAGAACCGACCGTGTAGTCACGAGACTACCGATTTGAGTATACAACGAGAATTTGTAAAAAGTTAGACTTAGGATTAAAAACATGGCGTCAATGGGTAAAATGTAAAATAGACCTAAAATGGTCCCGTGAGAGGCACGAGCTCCTCGCACGGGACCAATGTAAATCGTAGGGACCGACAGCGTAGTTCTCGACCTTTCGGTTTGAGTATACGATGAGAATTTGTAAAATTTAGACTTAGGCTTGAAAACCTGACGTCAAAGGATGAAAACGTAAAACAATAACAAAATGGTCTCGTTAAAGGCACCATCACCTCGCATGGGACCAATGTAACTCGTAAGGACTGATCGCGTAGTTCCCGATCTCCCGGTTAGAGTATACGATGAGAATTTGTAAAATTTAGACTTAGGATTGAAACCTGACGTCAAAGGATGAAAATATAAAACAACAACAAAATGGTCCCGTTAGAGGCACCATCACCTCGCACGGACCAATATAACTCATACGAACCGATCATGTTGTCCTCGATGTCTCGGTTTGAGTATAAGACGAGAATTTGGAAAATTTAGACTTAGGCTTGAAAACATGATGTCAAAGGGTGAAAAAGTAAAATAACAACAAAACGGTCCCATTAGAGGCACCATTACCTCGCACGGGACCAATGTAACTCATAGGGACCGACCGCGTAGTTACGAGACTCCTAGTTTGAGTATACGATGAGAATTTATAAAAATTTAGACTTAAGGTAAAAACATGGCGTCAACGGGTGAAAACATAAAACATCCCCAAAACGGTCCCATGAGAGGTAAGACCACCTCGCACGGGACCAATATAACTCGTAGGGACTGACCACATTGTCCCCGACCTCCCGGTTCGAGTATACGACGAGAATTTATAAATTTTAAACTTAGGCATTAAAACATGACGTCAAAGGGTGAAAACGTAAAACAATAACAAAACAGTCCAGTGAGAGGCACGATCACCTAGTACGGGACCAATGCAACTCGTAGAGACCGATCTCATAGTCCCTGGCCTCCCGATTTGAATATACGACGAGAATTTGTAAAATTTAGACTTCGGCTTGAAAACCTGACGTCAAAGGGTGAAAACCTAAAACAACAACAAAATGGTCCCGTTAGAGGCACCATCACCTCGCACGGGACTAATGTAACTCATAGGGACCGACCGCGTAGTCCCCAGCTTCCCGATTTGAGTATACGATGAGAATTTGAAAATTTTAGACTTCGGCTTGAAAACATGACGTCAAAGGGTGAAAACATAAAACAATAACAAAATGGTCTTGTTAGAGGCACCTCCACCTTGCACGGGACCAATGTACCTTGTACGAACCGACCGCATAGTCACGGGAATCCCGATTTGAGTATACGACGAGAATTTGTAAAAATTTAAATTTAGGGTTAAAAGCATGGCGTCAATGGGTGAAAACGTAAAACCACCCCAAAATGGTCCCGTGAGAGGCACGAGCACCTCGCACGGGACAAATGTAACTCGTAGGAACTGATCGCATAGTTACGGGGCTCCCGGTTGGAGAGTACGAGGTAATTTTACAAAAAATTAGACTTGAGCATAAAAGCATGCCATCAAAGGGTGAAACATAAAACAAGCACAAAACGATCCCATAAAAGTTACGAACACCTCGCACGGGACCAATGTGACTCATAGAAACATACCTGAAAGTTAGGTTAGTCAAGCACCTTCTAAAGGATAGTTTTTTGGTGGTGTAATATTTTCTCAAAGTACTAAGGTTTACCCAAGACATTGAGTTATAAATATCATTAGTATAGCTCCCATATTTTGGTTTCAAGCAGTAGTATAGATCCCATATAGATGTTTTCACAACTAACGCACATAATTTATTTTCATAATAGAACATAGCAATTTCTAAGATGTTGCTTTTATATGTTGAATTAAAGCATTATTCTATTATGAAAACATGTGCCAAATTAACATTTTCTAATGTATATATGCATATATATTGTTATATATACATATGTATATATAACAGTGTATATTGTTATGTATACATATGCATATAAGTGTATATGTATGTATAAATAGTATAGCAGTAGTATTACATATATATACATACATATACACTTATATGCATATGTATATATAACAGTATACAGTATATATATATATATATATATATGCATATCATATCTATATACTAGTGTATGCCCATGCCTGAAGGCACGACAGAAATTTCCAAAGTACGTAATCGCAAAATTGCAAAACTTTCGTTCTCTTGACAAAACAAAGTGAAATTTTAAAAAAAAAATGATATCCTTTGTTTATAAGGCTATCCTACAAAATGGTAGTGTTGGTGATTAGTAACAAAACTTCATGTCGTGTTTATGTTCATCAATTTCGTATTTGGTAAAAAAACATTGTGTTCTGCCTCTTTTACTTGGGTCATGTTCGAGATAGGTAAATAGTAATATTTCATGACATGTCACGTTTATTTTGGTCGGGGTAGTTTTTAGTTTATAAAAACACATTTTGTATATTGACACTTTTTCTTGGATAGTGTTCGTAATTGATTTTCCAAATACTACTTCATGTTGTGTCATATTAAGTTCAATCATATACAACCACAACATTCATCCTCAGCATTTACTAATGTCGCCAATCAAAATAAAGAAACAAATAACCTGAACAACTAAATATGCCTGGGGAACCTAATATTCAAACTTAGCAGAAAATTCCAAACTAAGCCGAGAGATGAACAAAGATCACTACATATTATGCACATACTGTAATATTGATCTAAAGCATAGAAATTTATATCTTTAAATGATGCCTACTTTTCAATATAAGAACATGCTTAGCATTTCATACAAAGACAATTGGAAGCGTTCAAAAATAGAATTTTAATTTGGCTAAAAATCTGCATAACATCGGTAATGTACACACTCGCTACAAAGACTTTTGGAACAATATATTACCTAATATATTACCTACAAAGAAATTATTTTTTTCATATTATGTACGATAGGAACCATTGGTCTTACACTTGCCAAAATGGTAAGGCATGTTTATGGTCATGTAGTTCCTCAACCCATTTCATATGCTCGTCGGAATGCCAAGCTAAATGGCGTATGTAATGCCACATTTGTTCAAGGAGATCTCAATAAAATTGATGAAAAGTCTGGGAATGATTTTCCTAAGCCTGATCCAAACCGCCCAGGCATGAACATGAAGTTTATTAAATATTTGTTGAAGCTGAAGGCTGCACGCATTATTTATGTATCATGTAATCCTACAACTTCAACTCTCTAGCGTATGCCCATGCCTGAAGGCACAACGAAAAATTTTCGAACTTCATAATTAAAAAACAAAAAAAAAATTATTCCCTAACAACACAGTGTAATTTAAAAAACAATAGTCATAAACACTAAACAAATGTAGTGTTCATATATTATCTGACAAAACTAATGTTATACTTTATAATCCCAAAAAACGTAGTGTTCGTATATTATCTGAAGAAACTAATGTCATATTTTATCATCCCAAAATTTTAATGTTCAAATTATAATACTCTGGTATATTATAGCATATAATTAAATATAGCTTATCAAACTAAGTCCATTTATATGCTGCTCAGCTCACAAAATGCCGGACCAAAGTTATGTACCACAATATCACAACAACTCAAACAACTCCCTCCACAACCTTTTGCATAAATTCCCGACCAAAGTTGTGTACCACAACATCATAACTCGTATGAAAAATGCATGAATCTAACATCAATAAACTTCAAATAGCACATTATAAACTATGTCATGACTTATGAAAACTATAAAGATTTTTTTTAAATTCATCTCACTCAGAGATGCAATAAATTATTTAATTTGAATTAAAAGCATTTGATAACTGTACGTAATTATAATAGAAACAAATATATTTACTATCATGAGTTTTGTGCTTAGTGAAAATCAGAAGCAGAAACACTTGAATCATTTCTTCATTTCTCCACCTTAAACTCTCAATTCAGTACTATCATGAGTTTTCTCCACCTTAAACTCTTCACTTCTTTGATTTTTTGACTTGTGCCCTTGCCCAACCTGCAATCTGATTGATAGTTTCCACCTTACTATAATAATATAGCAAGTTTTTAGCCTTTTCCTTCTCCGATTTAGCTTACAAATATTTTTTCTCCATCATGCGTCGCGCAAATGGGACACAAACAATGTAATCATTAACATGGATGCCGTGGTGGAACGTTATCACTGGATGCTCTGTTAGACACATCTAGTTGCACACACTCGCCTCTTAAATGGCAAATGAATGGTTGCGCTCCTTATCGCTGAGTCCCATCTTAGACTACTCTTTCGAATTATCTTTTGCCATTTAAGTGGTGGAACGTTATCATTGGATGCTCTGTTAGACACATCTGGTTGCACACACTCACCACTTAAATGGCAAATAAATGGATGTGGTCCTTATCGCTGAGTCCCATCTTAGACTACTGTTTCGAATTATCTTTTGTAACCCATGCGCTTAGGTTTTGGCTCCATTTTGTTGAGGCCGGTAGCGTATTTTACGCTACATTTTTTCTTCATTGTGACCTGTTAGAATAAAATTTTCAAATTAATCAATATGATCAAATCTAACCTATAAAGAATGTATAACATACGATTTTTACACTGCCATAATATAAGTATGTTTTATACGTCCAAATGTGTGTCAGAAACACTACCAAAAAATAAGTATAAACATCCACGCAATTGTTCAATAAGTATTTTTTCGCGTCCGCAAGTGTTGTCACCGGAGCTGTCAGTGCATTGTTCTTTGAATAGTAGCATGTTCTGACTGAGTGGATTTTCTAGCTCCTAGGTTGGGGTTTGGATTCATCACTGGGGTTATGGAAGTGAATTGAAATAGGGGTCTCAGCGAGAGATTTGTGACCATGGCATCCCATCTACTAAATCCCATCACACAGGCGGAGATCATAGGGTTCCTGTGGTTGCGTGTGTGTGTTTGTGTGTGAGTGTGGGGTGGTTATGTGGGTAAAAGGGTGAGAATATGTCCATTGAATATATATGGAAAAACAAAAATCGAATACATTATGTAGATGAGTCGTCCCAATCCCGTGCTTGACTTGTCAATATCTCTAACTTTTGTAGAAAACCTATAACTATTACCCGCAGAAAAGAAAATGGAAGAGAGTGGACTTCATTAAAAATAATAACATAACATTCCTGAATAATTAACTAAGTTACGTTTTGATCTCAAAAGGTATTTTAAGAAAAAATATATGAAAGATACCTTAAAGCTAACTATTTCATTCAATCTCAATAATTAGGACCTGCCTCTATTTCATTCAATCTTAATAATTAAGACCTGCCTCTGTCTTTCTGCTGCTGGTATCTTGCTTTGAAGATTCACACCTTGGATGCTCAATTAATCTATTATTCTAAGAGAAAAACAATCTAATAATGAACCACAATAAGGAACCGAAATCATATAAGGAATACAATGTTCAACGGAAAACTTGAATGTAGCATCACCTTAAGGACATATAAGGGCAATTTTCTCTCAAAGAGTCTCACCTTCACTTGCAGCCTGCCTTCTTGAGTTGCAGCGTCAATCTTCATCTGAAACTAAACTCTCGTTCTCTTCTTTTCTTGAGTTGCTTGTTACCCGGTTCCCACCTTACACGCCTTCTCGGTTAGTTCTTCGGCTAAAATCAGGAAACCATCTGATCCAACAACTGGTCATGTCACTCTATCGCGTGTGAACCCCACTAGTTACACCAGAGCCAATTACCATCTGACTGTGCAAGGCTTGTTACTGAAGGGCCGAATATGGCCGCTGCTGAGCATACAACATAGGCCCTGCCATTGTAACATTAAGAAGTGAACTTGATCTTATTTTAGAATTGAATTCAAAAAAATAATGTAGATATAAATTCAATTCATATTAAATTAATATATCGGGTCTGACATTTTACTTAGCCGGTAAAATCAACTTACAGTAAATGAGCTGCCAAGATCAATTTTTTACTGGGCTAAACAAACAATCTCGTGTAGTCAAATAGAAAATAATTAGCGTGACATGAATGGAAAATAATTAGAGTTTTCAAAAATAGAGTTTTGAGAGAACAGAGTTTTTTTAAAGTGATAATATTACCTCATTCATTTCTTAAAATGGGAGACCCTGTCTAGCAGTATTTAGAATGGCTTCGTGCATCCATCTTCGCCACTGCTACTTGCTCTCTTGGTGACAATACGTGCAATCAAATAGCATAACAGTACTTACGGGAGTAAAAAAATAGCATGGCAGTACTGCATAGCATAGCAGTACTTATGGGAATCAAATAGCATAGCAGTACTGCAATCAAATAGAATAACAACACCAAAATTCTAGTAAAAAATACTCTATTTGTTCCACATTCTATGCAAATTTCACATTCTCATGCTACACTAATGGGATAAATTAATACCGGTAAATGTTGATTATGCTCTGCACAATGAAATCGTTGTTCTAGAAATAAAGTATTTTGTGTGAAATAAAGACCATAAGCACGATCACGATTCATAGAAACGAAACTTCTAAATAAATATGTAATATTCATTAAACACTAAAACAAAAATGTGAAGCAATGTCAGACCCTGCCAAATGAAAACTCTGGATACAATTATTTCTATCCTCGATACAACTTTTGATTAAAAGCTGAATTCTCCATTTCACGTTTTCACAACAACTTCATCCCCAGGCACCCTGTATAGAATCTGTAACCACCACATGATGGAAATGTATGTGTACAACAACAATAATGTGTAAGACTTGTATTTTGAGCAAGAAAAGGACAACAAACAAACACAAACATCAAAATCTAGGTTTATAGAAATTGAATGAAAAATATGGAAATTCATACCTGAGAAAATGATCGGGATTGAAATGAATTCGAAAATGGAGGGTTCTAAGGAAAAAAGGAAGGTTTTGGGAAGAGGCGGTTATGAAAGCATTGGGTTGTGATTAAATCCAGGCCATGCGACCCCCGAGCGAATCTGAAAATGAGTGGTGACGTCCCCTATGCTTTGACCAAGGCACTAATTTTCCATAATCGAGCTCTTAGGTGATGCAATCCTTGCTTCAGAGTAGGTAACCTCTCATTAGGATTGTCGACCATGGGTCTGGAAATGCTGCGAGATCCAAGCCTCACCAACTTTTCATCATCGAAAAGTTGGAAGAGGAGGTGAGCTGGTGGACCTATCCTCACGACCTCCCAATACGATTTGTTGATCCTTCATCGACCTCATCAAAAGCATCTGACCAATTCAAAACATTGAGAAGTAAGAACTACCATAATAAAGGTCGCAATTACATTTTATCAAGCTAAGCGTCTCCTATTACAACTGATTACATAGGGGTAAAGGATGCATTTTTTTCACTTTCTTCCTTTTTAACAAACCAACCTATGAAATGTGATATGTTTGGTCCATGTGAAGATGCCTTCCAATTTATATACCGATCTGAGAAGGAGAAAAATAAAAAGAAAAATTAGTCCTTTGAAAAATATTAAATGTCAAATCTCAGAAAATAAATAAGAATGAAAAGGATTGTTTGAGTTTAGAATGACAATATTAGTAACAATATATTTTTTTAAATATTTGACCTTGATAAGAGCGTTAGAATAATGTTATAAACAATGTTCACATTAAGTTTGCTCCGGTTTATCCTATTACATTATAACTTAATCAGTTATGTTCTCTACCAAATATTTAATTAAGCGTGCTGTCAGCGTAACTCCACCTTGCACTAATCATAAATTAGCAATTGGTGAACGCGAAATGAAGTAGTCATCCTCTAGTACAGAACCTTCAATCATAACTTTATATGACTAATAGCATGTTGCTTTAATACTTTCATATGCATATTTGTTTGGGCACATTGTCTCATTACGAATGCATTTTTCCCATGCCACAAATGAGCAGCTTAACAATGTTTGTACATGGATTGATAAGAACACGACTGCGGCTCCCACGAAGCAACAATCTCATGGGGAGATTCCAGTTATAAATCAACTTTTCACTTCTCCAACCAATGGTTTTTCCAATTGCTTTGACAATAGAACAATGCCAAGCTTTCTGAAAATGGAAATACAATACAAATTAAAGTATAATCATACTGAAAAGGGGGGTTGGTTCTCTTTCCCTTTCACCTTTCTCTTATAAACAACTTGGTCTGAGTGTTTTTAATCTGTGGAAAAATATTTCAATTAATAAAAAGTAGGAAAAAAATTAGAGTGCGACAAATAAAATAACGTTTAGATTCACCTAAATACGAATGATGCCATGTTCTGATTCGTCGTGGGTCACAATGTCGGTGTTTCTTCAATATTGGCATTGAATCTGCGCCCTTAGATAAAAAAAACAATTCATATATTGAACATATGGAAACATAGTTTTTTATGAAGATAATAAAGGAAGAATAAAGTACAGCCAATCCACAGGTTGATTCATTTGTGAGACGATACTAATATAAGTGGTGACAAAAAATTAACTTAGTTAGTAGCAAAGAGGTGACATAATATTATGTCACGCATCTAAAATATTTATTTTTACTTAATAATCATACTGTTAAATGTAGTCCTAAGAGGTCATATACACTGTGGAATGTCAAACAGAACAAATAACGTACACAATGAAATTCAAACTATCATACACGATAAAAAAAAATAATGTAATGCCTTAACCCACCCACCCACCACCACCCCACCACCACCACCACCACCACCACACACACACTTTATCAAAATGTCATTTCTAATATGACACATAAGCATTTTTATACAATGAAATTTAAACAAACAGAGTAAGTTAATAATCTAACCAAGTAAAGACTGGAATAAAACCTAAACAAACATCAAAACTATTAGCAAGCAAAGTCTGGATTAAAACACATGATTCGAACCCTAAATAAACTCCAAATAGAGTATAACCAATTTGCTAATTTGAAGAGGGTAAAAACCCATAAATATCTCCACAAAACCCCAGCTATGAACAATACAAACCCCAAAAATTGAAAACTCGTTGATTTAAAAAAAATAGAGGTATACCTGATTTGAATCAGTATGTGGGGAATCGAGGGTGAGATCTCTGCAAAGAGGAATAAAAATACATTATTTTGAACCATAAAGAAGCCAAATTCGAAAAATCAAACCCTAAATAAGCCCCCAAATAGAGTATACCTGATTTGTTGATGTGTAAAGGGTGTAAACCCTAAATAGATTATACCTGATGTGCTGATTCGGAGAGGGTGGCAAGATGCGAAATGCAAAGAGAGAGAGGCCATCCTTTCCTAATTGAAATAGAGAGAGAAAGTGATAAGTCATGGATAAGTAGAGAGGGTTTGTGTGAGCGAGGGGGATAGGGTTTGTGTGAGCGGGTGAGAAGTAGAGAGGTATTATCATTTTTACCAAAATACCCCTAATTTTGAATTAAATTGTAGGTTTGTAAAGTAATAAAAGAGGGGGAACCAAAAATTTGAGGCGTAAAAAGGGTATTGCAGGGTATAAGTTAATCTTAACCCTTCATTTCGTGCCTTGTTGGCTTCGATCTGAACCGTTAAGTGTCTCTCCATCTTATGAATAGTGATAACACCATTGCTCCTTATTATATATATATTATATACTGTATATAATAGCTTGTGTTGCTAAAATGGTGTCAAGGGATGAAAACGTAAAACAGTCACAAAATGGTCCAGTGAGAGGCACGATCACCTCGCACGGGACCAATGTAACTCCTAGGTTTAAACATTATTTGATTACTGATATCTTTTTTATTCTGTTTCTTATATTTTTTTGCAGGATAACATTTTAGGGTTATATTTTATTCAGGTGGAACACATGAACAAAGCAATGGTTTGCGACAAGTGGGTTGTTTAATTATTATTGTTGTTATATGTGAGATTGTTGTTTTATTTTTTTTTACTGGCCGTGCAGGATTTTGTGTTTATTAAACAGGTTAGTTTTCATGTATAAACAAAGGAGACTTCGTCGAATTTTTAAAAAAATTATAAAGAATTGTTGATATGGAGATTTTTCAATTTTTTTATGGTCGTGCGGGCTTTTGTGTTGATTAAACAGGTTGATTTTTATGTATAAACAAAGGAGACTCTGTCGATTTTTTTTTTAAATTGTAAAGAATTGTTTATATGCGAGATTCTTATAGCCGTGTGGGCTTTTGTATTTGATTAAACAAGTTGGTTTTAATGTATAAACAAAGGAGACCCTGCCAAATTTTTTTTAGATTGTAAAAAGTTGTTGACACGATTAACTAATATATCTGGATATTCTATTTTACTATAATATTATTTTGATAAAATAATTATTTATTGATTGCAAGTTGTGCACAAGAAGTTGAAGATACATGTTTTTTAGTGTGTCTACGATATGTGACACTAAGAGAAGTTTTTGAAGCGTGACAACCATATTTATCATCTTAATTTAGGGATGATATTTTTTTTACAATTGTATATCTTATTAATTAGTATGATTTTGTACTCATTTAAATATTTCGACTTAAATGTAGTTTAATGAAGGAAATTGTTATTGGATACATGCTTAAATGAATGTGGTTGATATATTGCAATTTTTATCGGATGATTTGATTTATAATGCAAATTAGACGTCAATTATTATTACAACATAAAATATATAATAATAATAATATAACTATTTATGATAATTTTTTATTTATCAATTGGGACGGTTATAAACAGTCCCTAATACTTATTTGTATTAACTGAGAATACCTTTTGGGACGGTTTTTACGTTCCCTAATACTCATTTTTGCATCAATTGAAATTACCTTTAGGGACAATTTTTACCATTCTAATTGGGTTTCCAGAATCTCGGTAGTATTAGGGACGGTTTATCTGTCCCTAATAGTATTGGCGAGAGCGGGAATTTTTTCGCGGGAACACCATTTGGGACAGAAAAATCCGTCCCTAATGCCAAATGCAGACCATCCATGAATTAACATTTAGGACGGTAAAATCCGTACCTAAAATATTTGCGACGCCTAGTATAAGGGACGAATTTTTGCCATTGCAAAAATCGTCCCTTATACTCTTTTGGGACGGTTTTTGTACTATTAAGGATGGTTTTTTACCAACCCTAATACTCATTTTTCTTGCAGTGACATAATACAACTAAATCCAATGCCGCACTAAAAGGCGGTAAAAATAAATGAATACAATTCGGCTATTGGCCCGAATGTTACTACAATACCTCCTATCTAGATCTCAAGGATAGAAGCATCTATAATAAACTTACAGGCATCCACAACTGCTGCAGCAAACATCTGACTCGAAGGAATCATCATCCAGGCGTTCCTGTGTCTAGATACCTATATATATAGATATATCAAGAGAGGGGAAGAATAGAGAAATGGGTAAGAGAACGAGTTTGAAAATATTTTACCAAGTGCATGAATGCCATATTTTAAAATATGAAAATTTCTCATATTTAAATTGGTATCGCACTTTCATGAGATACCCCACACCCATCTTCTAATAGTGCACAACTATCGCATACCTTTTAAACAACTTAGTTAAGCTACCATGCCTAACTAATTCGTTTCACCCATCTTCTAAAGATCCTCATAAATCCGAGTACTAAGGACTAAACTTCTCCTCATTCCCAACATTACACTGCGTTCGTGCGTGGGGTATCTCGCGAGGCGAAATCCAAATAAGCAACCGCCCCGATACACTACTATATGGCAATGTTGATCGTCGGAATCCATTAGGCCCTCAGAACATACCACATTTTATACCATCCCGTATATATCAGTAGTTATCACTAGAACCTATGATCCATGTATATATAAATCCGGATATAAATCTACCGGAAGGAGAATATCACTTTATTCATTCTTTATAAAATATTCTAAGCTATCGCCTGAGCTTATACATCATAATCTCTCACTTATGATCCATCCTTACATCATGAATAACTTTCACTAGTTATTTATACTATTCACATTTTAGTGTTATTAACCTCGTATATAATATTCTCATCTTTATATACGTATCTCCCTATTTTTCTTCCGGATTTTATACTCCCGAAAGATTCAGAATTTCTCACATTACATTCTTTATTATATCCGTATATATATGTTTCACATCTCATATATATATTTTTATATATATACACATCAAGTATATCCATACTTATATATCGCACACTATATAAGTATAATAACCATCCCTCAGAGCTATAAGTCAATGGATGCAGTCTCTTAATGCAATCATCTTTCAGGGAATTACTCACACACCATCCTGGGTACCAGCGGTCGGCCACTCACACCGACATGGTAAAAAACAAATCACAACGTATGGGAAGCGATCATAGTTCCTCACCGAAAATGAGAACGAAACATACCCACAACATCTCACTCCTGATAAAAATCACACAATATAGAATGAACACTATGACCTGGGGACTATACGCTCCCTGCTCCTCAAGCCAGGGGACTCACCCACATCGTAAAAATTCCCATGATAGCACTAGAGGGGTATGCTTCACATTACTATACCATTCACACATAGATATATTTATAATTATATCATATATATAGCTATCCATGCCTATCTCTCGTAGCATTAGCCTGTAATTTCGAATATACATATTCGATTTAATTCCATAAGTATTCACTTACTTATAATATAAATATCACATATTCTTCTTATAAAGATTATCACAACTAGCTCGTATCCCAATCACATCTGAAATTTTGATTCGAGTCCCAACAGTCCTTTATCCCATTAGACCTCTTGAAAATCACAAATTCTCATAACTTTGGATTTATGGTAGATTTCACACCTTGCACTAAAATATCTATAACTCACTCTACACGAGTCCAATTGACCTAAATAAAATCTCATTAGAAAGATAACTTCCATACCTTTATTTTCATCCATAAATTAGCATCTAATTCAAATCATACAGAAAATGGCATGCATTTTAATTGTCTATAAAACTTCCGTAACTCTGTTGTTCTGGCAGCTTAAACACCTTGCACTAAAACAGCTATAACTCACTGTACATAAGTCCGATTGACCTAAATCAAATCTCATTAGAAAGATAATTTCCATACCTTTATTTCCATCCATAAATTTGCATCTAATTCAAATCATACAGAAAATGGAATGAATTTGAATTATCTATAAAATTTTCGATTTGATTCTCGAGCTAACGATTTCAATCTCGGAACTGATCCCTTAGAAAACTCATTGTAAATTCAAAATAAATTAGAAAAATACGTGGTTCACGCCCACGCTATCGTATAAAAAATATATACAAGTTTTATCTTTTGACCAAGAACTGAATCGATTCGCCTCCTAGCTGAATCGAACCCGCAAGCTATTATGTTACTGTTCACTATCTTCTCCAAATTACAAATCTCCATTAATGCACTGCCAAGCTTTTATCATCTCTCCCATCATCATCCAACCTCAACCAACAATATATACATGCATAAAAAGGGTTATAATCATCCTAGAACCCATATCCAATAATTAATTTCTAAATTTTCCAAATTTGATATTATCCGGGGTTAATTCGTTAATCTTCCGAAAATCCCATTTTGATTCATGAAAACTCATCCCAAAAATCTTTATAGTTTTACACCCCAACTATAATATGAGAAATAAATGCACTAAATTAATAAATAAAGTAAATACTTGCCTCCTGGATAAAATTTGACGACCTCGAGTCGAATCTCGTGGAGTTTGATCGAAAATCCCCTTTCTTCATCCTCTTTTCCTTTTTTTTCTTTCTTCTCTTCTTTTACTCTTCTCTTTCTCTCTCTTAGGGCTTTTAATTGGGGAAATAAGGCTTCTCCCCTTATAAATCCCGAAATTGGGTGTATACCCAGTTATAAAATGACTCATGTACGTAAATGCGAGTCGCGATTAGTCCAAAAATCCCTCGAAACTCAAATATTACCCTCAGGTACTTCATTTTGACTATTTCAACCCATTCGGGATCAACAGTGCACTCGAAATTATCTTTCGAGTCACTTAAAATATACTTCTCATTTCTCACCTCAAAATGGTCTACACGTGACTCCTAGTGTGACAAAATAAAATACGCACATATCACTCGCTATGACGTATATCAAAATCCACCCTTATTTACTATTCATGCACATACTAAATCTCGTAACATAATATTAATTAGTCTCTATCTCTCGATTAATATTTAATAATCACTTTTATTATTTAATCACATTAAATTATGTCACACATGTAATTTAACTAAAACGTATTTATCCAATTAATTTTTCGAATTAATTAAATCATAAATACGTAGAAATATAGGGTATTACATACTTCCCCCCTTACAAAGGAATTTCAACCCTGAAATTAGGACAATGCCGGTACTAGAACTTAGGATTTTTAAAATCACAAAGTAGAAAGTTCCCCAAGTATGCTCATATATATATCCTCATCATCCCTATATATTTACACTAATCCTGCACCCTTATGTTAAGACCACTTGGCGCAAAGCATTTATTATTAATATCATATCTACTAGTCTCACACAGTAGAAATATTCACAAATCCACATATATATATATATATATATATATACTAATCCTGCACCCCTGGGGTAAGACCCATTAGCGCACCTAATCATAATAATCATGCACCCCCGGGTTAACACCCATTAGCGCACTTAATCAATAATGTTCTTGCACCCCTGGGTTATCAACCATTAGCACACCTAACAATAACATCCTTGTACCCCCGGGTTATCACCCATTAGTACACTTAACAATAATATTCTTGTACCCCCGGGTTATCACCCATTATTACACTTAACAATAATATTCTTGTACCCCCCGGGTTATCACCCATAATACACTTAACAATAATATTCTTATACCCCCGGGTTATCACCCATTAGTACACTTAACAATAATATTCTTGTAGCCCCGGGTTATCACTTATTAGTACACTTAACAATAATATTAGTGTACCCCCGAGTTATCACCCATTAGTACACTTAACAATAATATTCTTGTAGCCCCGGGTTATCACCTATTAGTACACTTAACAATAATTTTCTTGTACCCCCGGGTTATCACCCATTAGAAAACTTAACAATAATATTCTTGTACCCCCGGGTTATCACCCATTAGTACACTTAACAATAGAGTTTCTACACCCCCGAGTTATCACTCATTAGTGCGCTTAACAATAAGATTCTTACACCCCCGGGTTATCACCCATTAGTGCTCTTAATAATAATATCCTTTCACCCCCGGGTCATCACCCATTAGTGCACTTAATAAAATTGTACACCCCCGGGTTATCACCCTTTAGTGTATAAAACAACATAACCTTGCACCCCCGGGTTATCACCCATTAGTGCACTTAACAAAATATCAAATAATAGGCATACACGCATCTTATTAAAATTTATAGGTATTCGCTCAACCTATTTGTATACTTGCCATACATATTTTATTCTCATTATTACGAATTGTATAAATATTAAGATTACTATCTCTCTCGTAATCGCCAGGGTATATTCTCTACACCGAATAATTAAAGTATTAATTCGCATATACTCTTCCGGAATTAGGTACAACATACACCCCTTCTTTCCTTGGAGTATGCTAACATTACAGTCATGCATAAGCCACTCTTCAACATTCGTCCGAGTAAGACTCCGCTTAACTTTCTCATAATAATTTGGTATCCTTTTTATCAAGAGGTATCTTTTAAATGGCTTTCCACATCCTTACAACCCATATCGGGTGTTCTAGCTCTCGTTGCACATATATGCTTGAATTATCATCATTCTCACATGACATTCAGTCCGTCATACTATTTTAACCTTTTTTATAGCTTCCCCTCAGGCATATATTCTACACATTTATTTTCACGTCCTTCTCTTGCGGACATCTTTGGAACTAACAAACCAGGGTGCCCATATACCCTATCATTCGTGCATATCTGCAAAACCATAACATAATCTGTGCATATCATATGTTCCCATAAAAATATGGGTATTCCCAATCACCCCATTAATCATAATATAATTTTCCGTGACATCTTCCCACCCTTCAACCTATGGTGAGAGGAAACTTTTCAGTGCTTTTTTAAGGCACTACAGGATTCACATGCCTTATTTGCATTTCTCTCAGGTCGACGTGTTCTCTCCACACGTAAAATGAGTAATAACTACAATGTTAGCCCTTAACCTAGCATCCAACACGTCTATCAACTTTCGCCTCTCTAAAGGAGTGATATAACAATGCACTCTTTCTATCACTAAGTAGTGAGCTTTAAACAAAATAACGAGCTCGATCTCTCCGCTCGGCTGTAACCCAGTATACCCTGAATCATATCAATCTAGTCCCTACACACCAGGATTAACTTTAACAATACCTCTATGCTCTCCAAAGTCCCCAACAAAATGTATCATAAGTGCGAGCTCAACCCTCTTTCAGGTGAGGAATCGCCAACATCCTGCCCTGGAACATCAAACACGATAACCTTGCATTAACGGCCCACTACCGCTCTAACCATTATTGGTAGTTTAATATCTAGGAGAATATCATACTCGTATAACACATCACTAAAACGAGTAGTTCTAATATATTCCCCACTAAGTCCATAGCCTCTCCCCTACGGATGAATTCAATGATAACCCCGTTACCCAACGGTATAATATGTACACATAATAATGTATCGATATATCCACTAAACTCGTCTCACATATGAATCTAGCGTTAATCAAAATATCATGACTCGCTCGGTCACATAAAATATACTTCATTCCCCTGAGGATACAACTCATATTTCTACCTTGTCAATCTCCCTGGCTGTTCAAATGGTCCTCGGACATAACACGCTTGTCCGAGCCAAACCCCAAAACTATCTTAATCATTGCCCTACTAGGCACCATACTCACGTCCCTTTACTCTCTTTGGGTAAAATCAATATGTGTTGTCTCACTCTCCACATAAAATATCTCTCAATAAAATCCCCTATATTTGCGGCCAGCTGAACCCCGTTATTCCTTTAGCTCCGCTGGCCCCAGGGAACACACTATTGGCCTTACCATCCTAGACTGAATACACCATCACTCGATCATAATTCAATTATCTGCATCGTTTAAATGGGTCCCCCACATGGGTCTCTCCCCGTGGTGTTTCACTAGCACCTTTACTTCTAGTCCTACACCCTGACTAATTTCTCAAATTCTTTTAGCTCCCATCACGTAGAAGCATCAACTGCTCAAACACAATAGAGGTTACCTCAACTACAATCATCATCCTCGAAATATATTTTACAACCTCAACTGAGTCTCGCCTCCTGCTTCCCTCACAATGGCCTTCCCTGGTCACCCTTCGTCGATCAGCACATGAATCTCAAATGATCTCGCAAAAGATTTACTATAATCATTCATAATAGCAGGAGAACGAAATATCGTAAGAGGAATCGACAATCTTAATTATAAGTCTCTATGTCAAATCAAAAGCAGCGCTGAAAGAGTAGTACATCCGCACAAATTCATAAAGGACACTAGAACCCGATGCTCTGATACCACCTGTGACACCCCGCCTAATATAATATCGGGAAATCACTCCTATACCAAATTAAAACAGGAGTCTCATATGGTTCATTCTCAGCACCACTGTCGAAAACTAATTTAATTACTAATAACTTATTAGGCTGGCGTCAAATGTTTTGTTTAACTAATCTTTTTAACCAACCCATTCAGATAAATCAATCACAACATTTTCTATACACGAACTAAAATGAAATAAAAATAACCGAACATTCTGTTAACATAATACAACCAAATCAAATGCCACACTAAAAAAGGTAAAAATAAATTAATACAATTGGGCTATTGGCCCGAATATTACTACAATACCTCTTATCTAGATCTCAAGGATAGAAGCGTCTATAATAAACCTACAGGCATCCACAGCTACTGTAGCAAACGTCTGATTCGAAGGAATCATCATACAGGCGTCCCTGTGTCTAGACACCTATATATATATATATATATATATATATATATATATATATATATATATATATATATATATATATATATATATATATAGCAAGAGAGGGGAAGAATAGAGAAACGGGTCAGAGCCCGAGTTTGAAAATATTTTAGCAAGTGCATAAATGCCATATTTTAAAATATGAAAATCTCTCATATTTAAATTGGTATCGCACTCTCATGAGATACCCCTCATCCCTCTCCTAATAGTGCACAATTATTGCATACCTTTTAAACAACTTAGTTAAGCTTCCATGCCTAACTAATTCATTTCACCCATCTTCTAAAGATCCTCATAAATATGAGTACTAAGGACTAAACTTCTCCCCATTCCCAACATTACAATACGTTCGTGCGTGGGGTGTCTCACGAAGCGAAATCCAAACAAGGAACCTCTCCGATACACTACTACATGGTAATGTTGATCGTCGGAATCCATTAGGCCCTCAGTACACACCACATTTTATACCATCCCGTATATATCAATAGTTCTTACTAGAACTTATGATCCATGTACATATAAATCCGGATATAAATCTACCGGAAGGAGAATATCACTTTATTCATTCTTTATAAAATATTCTAAGCTATCGCCTGAGCTTATACATCATAATCTCTCACTTATGATTCATCCTTAAATCATGAATAACTTTCACTAGTTATTTACCCTATTCACGTTTTAGTGTTATTACCCTCGTATATAATATTCTCATCTTTATATACGTATCTCCCTATTTTTCTTCCAGATTTTATACACCCGAAAGATTCAGAATTTCTCACATTCCATTCTTTATTATGTTCGTATATATATATATATATGTTTCAAATCTCATATATATATATACAATATACTATACACATCAAGTACATCCATACTTATATATCACACACTATATAATTATAATAACCATCCCTCGGAGCTATAAGTCAATGGATGCATTCTCTCAATGCTATCATCTTTCAAGGAATTACTCACACACCATCCTGGGTACCAGCGGTCGGCGTCTCACACCGACTTGGTAAAAACCAAATCACAATATATGGGAAGCGATCATAGTTCCTCACCGTAATTGAGAAAGAAACATACCCACAACGTCTCACTCCTAATAAAAATCACACAATATAGAATGAACACAATGACCTGGGGACTCCCTGCTCCTCAAGCCATGGGTCTCACCCACGTCGCGCAACTTCCCATGATAGAACTAGAGGGGTATGCTTCACATTAATATACGATTCACACATAGATATATTTATAATTATATCATATATATACTGTCTCTATACTTATATATATATATATATATATATCATCAAATCTGGTTATCCATGCCTATCTCTCGTAGCATTGGCCTGTAATTCCGAATATACATGTTTGATTTAATTCCATAAATACTCACTTACTTATAATATAAATATCATATATTTTGTTTTTATAAAGCTTATCACAACTATCTCATATCCCAATCACATTCGAAATTCCGATTCGAATCCCAAGGGTCCTTTTTCCCATTAGAACTCTTAAACTTCACAAATTCTCACAACTTTGGATTTATGGCAGATTTTACACCTTGCACTAAAATAGCAATAACTCACTCTACAGGAGTCCAATTGACCTTAATAAAATCTAATTAGAAATAAAACTTCCACACCTTTCTTTTCATCCATTAATGAGCATAGAATTCAAATCATACAGAAAATGGCATGCATTTGAATTGTCTATAAAATTTTCATAACTCTGCTGTTCTGGCAGCTTAAACACCTTGCACTAAAACAACTATAACTCACTCTACAGAAGTCCAATTGACCTCAATCAAATCTCATTACAAATATAATTTCCATACATTTCTTTTCATTTATAAATGAACATCTAATTCAAATCATATATTAAAGGGCATGCATTTAAATTGTCTATAAAATATTCGATTTGATTCCCGAGCTAACGATTTTAATCTCGAAACTGCTTCTTTAGAAAACTCATTATAAATCCAAAATAAATTTGCCCACGTGACCGTATCGAAAATATCTACAACTTTAATCTTTTGGCCAAAAACTGAATCGATTCGCCTCCTGGATGAATGGACCCCGCAAGTTGTTGTGTTACTGTTCAGTGTCTTCTCTAAATTACAAATCTCCACTAATGCACTTCCACGCTTTTTATCTTCACTCCCATCATCATTCAACCTCAACCAACAATATATACACACATAAAAAGGGTTCTAATCATCCTAGAACCCATATCCAACAATTAATTTCTAAATTTTCCAAATTTGATATTATCCGGGGTTTATTCGTTAATCTTCCGAAAAACCTGTTTTAATTTATGAAAACTGATCCCAAAAATCTTTATAGTTTTACACACTAACTATAATATGAGAAATAAACATACTAAATTAATAATCAAGTAAACACTTGCCTTGTGGATAAAATCCGACGACTTCGAGTCGAATCCCGCGGAGTTTGGCCGAAAATCTCCTTTCTTCTTCCTCGTTTCCTTCTTTTTCTTTTTCTCTTCTTTTTCTCTTCTCTTTCTCTCTCTTAGGGCTTTTAATTAGGGAAATAAGGATTCTCCCATTATAAATCCCAAAATTGGGTGTATACCCAATTGTAAAATGACTCATGTACTTAAATGTGAGTCGCGACTAGTCCAAAAATCTTTCGAAACCCAAACATTACCCCCGGGTACTTAATTTTGACTATTTTAGCCATTCGGGATCAACAGTGCACTCGAAATTATCTTTCGAGTCACTTAAAATATACTTCTCATTTCTCACCTCAAAATGGTCTACACGTGACTCCCAGTGTGATAAAATAAAATACGCACATATCACTCGCTATGCCATATATCAAAATCCACCATTATTTACTATTCACGCACATAGTAAATCTTATAACATAATATTAATCAGTCTCTATCTCTCGATTAATATTTAATAATCACTTTTATTATTTAATCACATTAAATTACGTCACACGTGTAATTTAACTAAAATGTATTTATCCAATTATTTTTTTGAATTAATTAAATCATAAATATGTAGAAATGTGGGGTATTACAACATGCACCAATAAATACGGAATAATCCACCTTGAAGCTTGTCGCTACGTCTTCAAACAACATGTCATAGACTATGTGGGAATCGTGACAAGATAAAAATCTTTGTATGACTCAAATTAGTTTTTATCCGAAATAATGCCAATATATACAAATTGACACTACTTAGAAATTTGTCCTTACAAGAGACTTTAATCTCTCAGACACATTTGAGATCTTTCTCAAGTTGGGATACACAGGCTTTAAGTTTCTCACGAGTCTCTAATGAAGCTTGAAGATCTCTAGTAAGACTAGCCATAGTGTTGGCCAAATCAGTCTTCTCCTTACCAACCATAATCAATTTCTCACACAAAGAAACTTTCAACTTCTAGAGTTTACTACCAACGCCTCACACTCTCTCAAAGCTATAATGACCTTCTCTAAATCAAACACCCTAAGATTCAAATTTTTATTTTTATTTTTATTCCTTAAAGACGCTTTATAAAGTTCGGTGTACGCTTTTTGAAGGCCAACTTCTCCTTTATACAAAATCTCCTCATCACTCTCACTCTCTCAGAATGGTTCGACAAAGTGTCGAGGCTGTCATGTTTAGAAATGTCCTCACCGGCGTGGGACGAACTAGAATTACTAACGTGACTAGCTATGAATACGCAAAAAATAGGTTCATGCCGTGTATCATCCCCGAAATCCACCGACTCGACGTGACTATCCCTAAGAATGTCTTTGTATGCAACTTTGCCTTTGCCCTCTATCTTTAGCCTAGTGGCACACTCATGGGCTTAATGACTCTTGCCTCACACTCGTAACATCTCACCTCATCTTTCTCACAAACATTCTTGCCTTCATTGACAATTTTATTATTTTGAAAACTTTTATTTTCTGTGGAAGAACTTTCTTTGTTAAATTTGAGAAATTTTTTGAATTTTTTTGCAAATAAGGAAAGATCATCAAGCTCAATATCAAACTCCAACTTAGAATCACAAACCTTTTCCTTTCTCTTAATAGACTGGGCTTTCAAAGCAATCCCTATTTTATTTTATTTTATTTTATTTAAAATTTTGGGGAACATATCCATTTCATAAGTTTGAAGGTCTCCTACGAGTTCTTTTAATGTAAGAGTATTTAAAATTCCCAAAGAATTTAGGACAATGACTTTAGGGTTAAAACGGGACGGCATGGATCTCAAAGTTTTTTTCACGATTCTCATCTCATGTATTATCTCACCCGAATTAAAACTGGAGTTGACTATATCAGATAAACATGCATAAAACTCATCAAAGATCTCAGTCTCTAGCATAGTAATAGTAATAGTCTCAAACTGTGTGGTGAGATTTTAAAACTTAGAATCTTTCACAGCATTGGTACCCTCATGAGTAAGCTGGAGAGTATCCCACGCTTCCTTAGATGTGATGCACGTCATGATGCGGTGAAACTTGTCAGGAGTCTTGGCTCCAAAAATTGCACTCAAGTCGTGGTAGTAAAAATTACTCCATTTAAAATTCATCATCCATCCATGAGGTTACGAGTTTAGGACCTATGGCATCGCTATTAATCACATTGGGTGGTGTTCAACTTCTTTCACAAATAAGCCAGACACACTCGTCAATCGCTTTAAAAGTCGACCTCATTCGAGCTTTCTAATATGTATAATTTGACCCATCAAAAATAGGAATTTTATTATACAAATTATCCATATAAACCTAATTTAAAGATCACATAATAAATTAGTTCTACCCGCTCTGATACCAATTTAAAAATGCATGTGGGGATATGGAATTATTAGTATCATAGGTTACACACATAAAGATCCAATTTTTAAACCAAATTTTATCTTGATTATAATAAGGTGTGCATGCAAGGTAGAATTCAAACTAAATATCCAAACCACACATTCAAACCAAACAAACAAAAGAACAATATGAGGGAAAATCTCTTTCAGGCAAAACCTATATTTCAGCATTATTAAAGAGTTTGACAGACTCGATGACTTATAAACTATTAGAGCTCCACTAAGTTAATAAATAGGTTTTCAAATCTTTAACAAATATGGCACAGTCCAGCACCATCCACAGGAAGCATCTCTTCCCTCGGTATCCACCCATCAGCCTCAGGATTACAAAATTCTTTCTTCTTCAGTCGTAGAGCCTCAGCTCCACTAATCAGCAATAGAGTGAGCTCTACAAGGGTTTGATGTAGGATTTGGAAACTAGGGTTTGACACTCAACAAATCAATTTATGGGATGATTGATTTATAAAAGAAAAAGTTGTTTTAAAAAAACAAAAAGATTAACACTTTTGGAACAAGCATATAGATTTCTTTTTCGCCAAAAGTCTTAAGTTGAAGCGGCGATCTCGTTCAAGCGAAAATAGGACTTCACTCAAATGAAAACCATAGGTTCTTTCTAATAAGGTCCCATATCGTTCGAACGACAAGCCTATTTCGATTGATCGACCTTCTTACGTACTTTCAACGAGTGTTGTTCTGTCAAACTGAGACCATCTCGTTAGATGCTCAGAAGAAGTTTTATCTAACGAAATTCGCACTTCGTTCTAATCACATTCGACTTCGTTCAAACGAACTAGGGAGTTCGTTCTAACGAGATTAAAAATAAAAAAAATATTTTCAAAACTTCTATTTAAAAAAAAGGTGCCTCGAACAAAAACAAACATCCCAAGGTATATTTAACCAAGTAAAATCAAAACCACAAGTCGGTATACCTCCATAAAGTATTCGTGACGATTACAACGGCTTGAAACTCGAAAATAATGCTCGATCACTAACATGTCTTCAAATGATCGTGGAGGCAAATGCAGATGTAGTCCTCGATTTGTAACTCTGGTTTGTAACGGAATACACCAAAATAACTAAGCTATGAGCAAGTATAAAATATTGCTCTTACACCCTTTAGTTAGTATACTTTTGTAAATATGTGTATATATCTAAGTTAATATAATATATAGATATCTATTATAACTATGAAATATATTTTATCGTTCCCAATAAATATATATATATATATAAGGGGAAGTTCACAAGTGAACCTAAAAGATGAACTTTTTAATGAACCTTAATAAAATAACACCTAACAACTCATTAATTTTAATTTTTATATTGTAATTGGTCCGTGCCAGCGACAACGAACACCCATGTCGATTGATCCCCCAACCCCAACCCCAACCACCACCATCACCATGGCAGCCCTGCGACCACCGCCATCACTATGGCAGCCCTTATAGCAGCCCTTATGGCAACAGGGCTGCCATGGGGGTGGGGGTGGGGGTGGGGGGTTGATGATCGATCAACACACGTGTCTGTTGACGTTGGCGCAAAACAATTACAACATAGGAATTTAAATGAATTCATTGTCAAGTATTTTTTGTTAAAGTTCATTAAAAAGTTCATCTTTTAGGTTCACTTGTGAATCTCTCTCTCTCTCTCTCTCTCTCTCTCTCTCTCTCTCTCTCTCTCTCTCTCTATATATATATATATATATATATATATATATATATATATATATATATATATATATATATATATATATATATTCCTCCTAACAGCATACATATGAGCATAACCATTTTTTAAAATAGTAAAAAACATATTTTTTAACCAAATTTGGTATACGTGATATCCATAATAAGAAGTTCATCTACAAAAATAATTCATCCCCAATTTTCATAACACTCGCTTTCAAGTTGTATTTTTTGAATGGATTTTTTTATACATGATCTCCTCATTATGGAAATCATGTATACCAAATTTAGTTGAAATATATATTTTTTACTATTTAAAAAAATAAATATATACATATATATATGTGTGTGTAATCAAATTGTGTGATGTTTTTATATAATAAGGTAATTCATTTTTTGTGTACGGAGTGTAAATAGAGTTATGATGATATATTTTTCAAGATAATTTTTTTACATGAAGAAATACTTTTATAAATAATTTATTTGAAGAGACATAAATGCTTTTTGTACAAAGAAATATAGTTTTTAAGCCATGTGGCTCTTAATTGTTGAATATTTGGAAAGATTTTACCATGGAGGTTGTAATTTAAGTTGGCACATCTAACAATAACCCCTAACTCTGGGGTTTAGTTTATAATTTTCCCTTTCATTTTTTAAAGTGATTCCACTTTCAGGACATTGAAAGAATCAAACCCCAAAGTGTCTTCCATCTAACACCAACTTTCTGTGCTTTGGTTACTTCTTATACCGCGGACAGGGAGTATATGACTATTAGGTTATCATGATGGTTCAACAACTATATCTAGATGTTTCAAAGTCAAGATTCCAACAATTATTCTCGGCTTGTTGTTACCTCCGGCCATCTTAACTCATTCATTTCTTTTTTGGCTTGATCTATTTTTTAATATGTTATTTGATTTAATTATTATTTTATTAATATATATGATATAACTTTAGCAAGAAGAATTATTTTAAAATATTAAATTAAAATATTTATTTGATTTTGCTCTCTATTTATAATATTAAATTAAACTTAATTCCTATTTTGAGGACAAAGTTGAAGAGTTTTAAAAATAAAAGGTTAAATAAAACTATACAATAAAAATTGAAAGTTAAGTTAAAAAAATCCTTCTTTTTTCTACCTCAAAAAGTCACCGGTTCAGAGTCTTGGATAAGCTCTCTAGGCAAAATAGCATAGTTAGTTGAAAATGATATCCATTCATGTATTGAATCCTAACCAGAGTTTTGAGTGTGAGTATGATTCTCCTATGTTATGTGAGCCTCTAACTTACATGCTATACGTGTTGAGGAACCAGTAAATATTGCCCGTTGGATTAGTCGAGGTGATATAAGCTGGCCTGAACACCAACGGTATTCACAAAAAAACATTTAAATGGGTTATTATAAAGTTGATATTGTAATGTGAAAAATGTCAATATGTACCCATATTAAAATAGTAAGTACGAAAATTTCACATAAATATTTGTGTCATATTAATTGTATATCGAAATTTTATGTCTATTATTGTTGAATTTTAAGCGTGTGTCCTTAAAACACATATTATCATAACCAGATATAATTGAAATTTTATAGTATTTATCATTTTCTCTCTAATTTGATTTTTCTTATTTGTAAAATAACTTACCATAATTTATTAATTTGTGATTTCATGTTATCATTGTAACTCGTGTGCTAAATATATTGAAATTTTTTACTTTACTCCTCATATATATTTTTCTTGTTTAAGACATGATAGAAAGAGTTAGAAATAAAGTTAGAAATGAATTTATCATTGTAGAAATATTAGTTATGCGTAAGGCGGTAAATCGTGCTGGGTGAGTCGGGTTTGGGTTTGCTCAGGCTCGGTCCGAACTCACTTACCCATGCTCGAGCCCGAGTTTGTCCCGAACTAATTTTTCCTACCTAAGCCCGAACTCGGCTCATAAATATTACAGGCTTCGGGCCCGATTTCAGGGAGACCCGATTTCAATTTTTTTTGTTAAAAAAGTTTGAATTAGTATTTTTTTTTCTTGTATTTTCATCATGAACAAAATTTACACACTAAAATCTAATTGATATTTCATAAAATAAAATATATAACAATGAAATATATTAAATTAAAGCATGGTAAATAAGAATGAAAACTTACAAATGCTTATTAAATTTCATGCATTTAGCATTATTTGATCCCTAACAAAGGCATTGTGACTTAAGCAATTAATAAATGAAATACCTATAATGAAATTAACAATAAAATCACAAAATTGAAAACCACATGTAATTTAATGGATTATGACAAATGAAACTTAAAAAAAAGTAGTAAATGAAATAAAAGAATGAAACCTAATTAAACAATGTTAGCATAAATGTGTTATATTATATAAATTATTTATTTATTCATTTATAAATTCGAAGTTCGGGCTTCGATCCAATTCGGGCTTGGCAAAGTTCGGTTCAAACTCGATCCGAAATTTATTCAGGCCTTAAATTTTGGCTCAAGCTCGACTCAGCTCAAATTCAAATAAAGCTCGATCCAAAAATAACGGACCGAACGGACAGACTTCGACCCTCGACGACTCAATTTACACGCCTAATTATGCGTGTATCATGATGTATAACGTATACACTTAAAAGTGCAAAAAATTTAAGCCGAAAAATATACTAGTGTACTAGAGTAGAAAAATTTTATTCAACAAAGACTCAATTGAGAAGCTCCAAAATATTTTCTCATTACTAGAATTTATTTTTATAATTATTATTTATTATTCAATCGCAACAAAATTCTAATTGATCTATATAATTTATCTGACATAAAGAAAGAATAATTTTATTAAGTGTCGGTACATTGTCTAATCAAATGCGTTCGAAGTTTGAAATAAAAGTAATTTCGGTCGGACACCCGAAAATTAAAAATTAATGAAAAACTTTAATTAAGTTTGTAACAATTCATAAAATAAAGTTGATAGAGCAGCAGCTAACGACCGCCCTTGTCCCCATTCAATTTCTTGAACACATACAACAAAAGTAGGCTGTACCGTCTCCTTCGGACTACGTGTGCACTGAATTTAATCTTTTTTCCACAAAAAGGATTAGCACGTGTGAGTACTGATCAACGACCCAAAATTTGACACGTGTGTAGTTATGAAGCTGTGGGCTTGATGATGCAATGTCAAAGTGTCGGTGGCTATTAGTGGTCATATCTTGAAGAACGAGAAAAAATGAAAAGGTGTTTGATTTGCGGGTCGGTCTTGTTAGGGTGCTTTTTTATTACTCTCAAATAATAGTTTCTTGATTCTATTTAATGCAGTAATAAATCATCATTACGTAATAAATGTTCATGACAAGATGTTCTAAAGTCTTTAATGTTATTATATTTCCTTTCTTTAAGAATAAAGGTTAGTGCTGCAACAACTTTCTAAAAGAAACGACTTTTTTTAAATCCCCTAAAGCTCGTCAATTGATACTTGTATGATTTAGATTAAAGAGTTAAAATAGCTTCTCATTTTTATTTTTATTTTTATTCTTTTTGTTTTAATTGCACTCATAATCATTCGATTTATTTCTATTTAGTTATTATCATCAAAATAATTGATGAAATGTTAGCGTAAGGTCTAAATTGAAACAAATTAAAAGGTTAGGAATAAAATTGAAAACAACAAACGGATAAGGACAAAATTGAAATAGGGCCAAAGTTGAGGGGGTCTTTTGATACTTTATTCTAAATATATAATTATTTATTTGATTAATATGTATTTATAAATATACGCTAATTTGCAGAAAAAATTTAAGATTTTTTTTCATTATTTCATAAATATTTACTCAAATAATTATATTCAAATACTAAGTCACATGAGCATCTATTCACATGTAACACCCCGTGATTTTTGGACCATAAATAACCCTCTTTAAATGAAAAATGGGAAAAAATATTTCTTTGGATTTAATTATTTTGGCAATGAAAAATGTTGGTTTTTATATATATAAAATAAGGTTTTAAGTGGAATTTAAATTTTGAAAGTTTTAACATTTTATATAAAATCGTGGGGATTCTTGAAGTGTCAAGCAACCAAACCGGTTTGGCCTTGGGGCGAACCGGCTTGCGTCGGCAGTAGGGCGACAAATTGATTTTTCTCTTAGAGTTTGGTTGGGATTCAAACACTTTTCTTTTCTTAAGATAAAAAGGCACGGGTTTAGAGTTTTTAAAACACATTTAACCCTTCTCAAAAATCAGTAGCCTCCCATAATTTTATCTCATCTCATTCACAAAACCTAAACCCCTAAACACAACTTTCAATTTAACTCAAGTTTCAAAGATCTAAATCAAATTTTCTCGAGAATAACCAAGAACGTGTTTTTGCTATTTTCGCGAGAGGAACCCACCCGTGTAATCAGATCTTCAAGACAACTTCTTTATAAGAATGAATACTTCTATTGTTCTCCAAGTGTAATGGGTTCTTGATATTGCCTAAACTTTAATAAATTGTGTTTTTCTTAAAATAAATTAGGAAGACTAATAAGGGAAAGGAAAAATAATTCCGGGGCTGTTTTTCTTCAAATCTAAAAATATATATAAGACTTGACACAATCGCATGTTTAGGGTAAAGATTTGGATTACAGTAGAATTGTGGGACATTTCACGTATTAAAATTAAAAATATGAGATTTTTATAATGCTTCGACTCGAAAAATCACGATTTTAATGTGTGGATTGTAGAATGAATTTATTATCGTGTAATATTGTGAATTTGCATGTTAAAAATGGAATCTTGGGTTCAACCAATATCACTTGAATGAAAATTATGAAATTTGACATCTTGTGTGATGATTAGGTAACGCTTGTTTAATTATATAAATAAATGGACGTAATTTGAATAACATGGTAGCCGGGGAATTAATTGAAAGAATTGTAGCCATACTTGAAAATATGCTTTATGTGGATGTGCTTGTGTTAATATTTGGAAATCACAGAGACGTTGGGATTTTTGGATAGTTTTGCTTTTACCCTTATTTGTAGGTTGTTTGCTAGGTATGGGACTAGTAGACAGGCATCGTTGATGTTAATACATTCTAGGTATGGAATTAGTGAGTGTAGATTCGTACGATTGGGTATTTACTAGGTGGGACTAGGTAGTGCACCGTCACGTATTTTTCGTTTACTTAGGTACGAGACTAGGTGGTGATTTGTGGTAGGTATATTTCCTAGGTGATTGACTAGATTTTACTTATGGTTGGTGATATCTATGTATAAGACAATCGATGGTTTCCAGTAGTGGTACTCGAATAAAGAGTGGGGTTAATAGAGAATAAGGAGAACTTGATAATAATATGATAACTAATGCCTAAGACAAATAAGGGTATTAAAATGGATTGGCATCGCGAGTATTTACAGGGCTAATAATTTGGCCACTGGTTATAACGACGTGGGTGTGCGTTGACATCACGAGTATGTGCAGAGATTACGAAATTGGGCAAAGTGACTATAGTGACATGTCATGTGTGGAACCTCACGAGTATGTGCAGTGCTAGGGCTTTGAATGGATCGGGTCTGGACCCGAATCCGATCCGAATCCAATCTGTTTACTCGGATCTAGATCATATTTTAAAATACGATTACCCAATTACCTGTTTACCCGATAATTCGATCATTAAATGGATCGAATATGGATCTAGACTAATATATTCGATTCGTTAAGGACCCGATCCGATTAAACATAACATATATAAATTTATATATTTATTAATATATCTATATAGTATGTAAGTATTACGTATAAATATGTATAAATCAAAGTAATATATGTTTTATTTATATGAATCATATATTATAATAAATTATAAAATATTTTAACGTAAGATTAAAAATAAATGATTGGGATAAAATAAAATTTAACAATAAATGTATATATATGGCCAGATCCGGATCCGGGCCCTAATCCGATTCAATCTTATACGGATCTGGATCTGGATCCAAAATTCTAGATCCAATTAAAATTTGATCCGGACCGATTAAGTTATTGCTAAACGGATTTGGATCACCCTAGATCCGGTCCTAATTTGACCCGTTAACAAGCTTATTGCTAAAGAAATTGAGCGAACTGGCTATAGTGAGGGGAATGTGTGGTGTCAAATTACGGGGGCGGCAGGATTATGTGCAGGACTCATAGAGTGAACTGTTATTCTGGTGTCGGATTAATAAAATTGGGCATGTCTGGAGTATGTGAAGGACTCGTAATAGGGTGAACTGTCTATACTGGTGTCACATAATTGGTTACATCAATTTAATTAATAATTTTGAATTGATAATAAAATGTTGTAATAACATAATTGGACTTCAATAGTGGAGTAGCTTAGTTATGTGGGTAGTTAGTATTGTATCACTTTATTCGCATGTAATTATATCGTTTAATTTATTATTGTACTATTTATCATGTATGATGATTATGTCTGAGTTTATAGACCCAAATTGGGAGGAGTAGCTAGTGTTCATGTGGTAGGCTCTAACACAGTGTGTTAAGTAATGTTTTAAGTATAGTTGCTGGAGTAGCCGCACAAGGTGGATTGGAGAGTTGTGGAGTACAGCTGGAGATTACTTTTATTGCTTTAGTAGTTTAGATTATTTTCATTCCGCCGTTTTATTTTAAAACAGTTATTATGAATTGGGTGGGTCATTCGGTCCCACAATTGCTTATGGATTTCACTCAGACATTTTGTCGAATTATTTAATTTGAGTATTTATTTATCGTTTGGAGTTGGATTTTATTTTAGAGTTAGCATGGGGATGGGTATTATTATTTGGATGTTTTATATTCGTTGCATTAAATTGCATTATATCTTGTGGAATTCAAAAGTTTGACTGTCTCATACTTCTGTCACATACTGAGAATGATATTTAATTTAGTGACGCCCAGCGTAGATTGACGACGGTTGACACCAGAATGCGCGGGGCATCACACTTGATTTTAATAAATTTTAATGCTTATAGATATCGGGTGCTAAATAACAATATGCAATTTATATTAACAATACCCAATCAAAATTTTGATGCTCACTCAATTTGAAAAATATCCATATAATTTCAAGCCCTCGGTAGCAATACATAGTCAAATTTCTAGCTCTAAATAAATTCTCCCACTAATATTAATAAATTTTGATCCCCAAATAAAATACTGAAACAACCTCAAATTCCTACTGACCACTTCTGAAATAAAAAATAAATAAATAAATAAACTTAGTTGGCATTTGAAATAAAATACTTTACATATTGATCACTTAAAAAAATAGAATATTTAATTAATTTCCTAAATAAAATTACCCAAACATGCCTAGATAAAATTTTTAAAGTTTTTTTCTATTTCTTAAATTAAAAAAATATAATAAGTGAAGCTTGAGTATTTTTTTCCAGAGTAATGTTTCTCTTATTTTATTTAGGAAAGTATGGAATATTCTTTTGTTTTTTAAGTTATTTCAAAAGTGATCAATATGATTGTTGATGAAAAAATTAGATTTTCTCTAATTATTTAATCACAGATAAAAATAAATAAGACAATAAATTTTTAAAGTGGTTCAGCCTTGTAAGAATGGCCTACGTCCAATGTATTTGTTATTGCTGACTGTTTGCAGAATTCTCGATAAAGGATTTACCAAAAAATTTCGAGTCCCCTGCTATTGAGGAGGTAACAATGTATTTATAGCCTTGAGGCTGTACAAATGAAAGGACAATGCGTTGTTACCCAGTAGACATGTACATCTGTACTATATTAATGAGCATTTAATGCGCAATTATATCCTGGATTCTCTTGATTTGGATACGTTGTACACTTATGTAGCTCGAACCGCTTAAGCTGCTCGACACGCTTGAGTTGCTCGGAGAGCTTGAGTTGTTCGAGGACGGGCAAGAGCTGCTTATCACACTTGAGTTGCTCGGAACTCATTAGTTGCTCGGAGAGCTTGAGTTGCTCGGTGATCTTGATTTGCTCGTCTGGAGTATTCGTATTTACCATGTAAATTGGCACGTGTCTTCATGTGATTGCTCCATGTCAGTACACTAAATTTGGTATCAACAGAAGCCCCCAATGTTTCGTAGTTTGATGTTGAAGAAAAGTATGGAACATTCTACTGCTTAGATTTTCGATTTTTATGGTTTTTAGGAAAGCATTCGTTGTATGTAGCTCCTTTTTAAATGCACAGTATCAGACCTCCTAAATATTTTGAATTTCCATAATGGCTTCATTTTTTTTGCCCCTTTTCTCCTTTTTAACCGCCGGATACGCAAACGTCCGTCTTGGTAATCATTGCCTTTTCTATTCCCGGGGTAAAGTATTTAAACGCGGCAGCAATCCTATCGTCTTTCACTTTTCAAATATGTGTCTCTGAACTTTTCATTTTCTCTCTATCTCGTGCGTTCGTTTCTTTCCTTGTTCGTTGTCAACTGGTTCACTCTTCCCCTGTAAGATCCTCTTCCTTCTCTTTTATTTTTCTTTGATCATCATGGTATATGTTGTTGAATCACTTGACAAATTTTGTTCTGAATTTTTAATTCCTTCATGGGTCATTTTGGAGAAACTTTCTAAACCTTCTGACTATATCTCTTTGGTTGAGGGACATTGGTCCCCGGTCTCATTGTGGCCGAATGTGGCTTTTCTTTTCCTCCAAATCCCCTATGTTTGGAGTTTGTCAATATTTTGACGTTGTACCTGCAAAAATAGCTCCCAATACCTGGAGAATAATTAATGGAGTCCATAGGTTAAACCAAATTCATGGAACCTGTTTAGGAATTCCAGAAATTATGTTTTGCTATAGATGGGTTGTCAGCGATAGTACTTTTTATTTAAAAACTAGGTTTTTAAATAGGGCTTTAGTTGTCAATCTCCCAGATGCCAATAGGGATTACTTAGAGCATGGGGTTGTTATGAAAAATTGGCAACATGCTCCATTAAATGGAGATGATGTATATCAGGGTCCTAGGTGTCCCCCTTATGCCAATGGAATAGGTTGTTTTTATTTTTTTAAATAATGTTTTCTTGGTGTTTGACAAAATGTATCACTGACATTTAATTTTTACTATTTGCAGTTAATAGCAAAAGAAAATATCCAAAGGAGAGAGGGGTTAATTTGAATCATTTGAAACTTATCTAGAGTTAGCACCAAACTGTGGCTAAGGAGCACATTAGATCGGCCTCTTATTTGTTGCAGTACAAGAGTTACAATTCATCCTTTACGGCTCGTCCAGTGGTGGTTAATCTTGACCAAATACCAGCTGCTGAGTCTAGTGTGGAGGGTTCTTCCTCTGAATCAAGTATTCCTATTGGTGACATAATGAAGAGAAGAAAAGTTCCTTCCTTTTTCGACAAGTCTGATTCTCCTGCTGTGGAGACAAAGAGAAGTAAAAAAGATATCTCAGGAGAGGGGATAAAGACTGTAGAGGTACCCCCTTCTGATGCTACCAAGAAGGTTAGCGAGAAGCCCCCTGTGGCTCCAAGCAAGATCTTTGAAAAGCCCCCTGTGGCTCCGACTAAGGCTGTTGTTATTTCTCCTCCAAGCGAGGTCATTGTTATATCACCAACCAAGACAGCATCTTTGGTTGAGAATGTTCTTGCTCCTACGAGGAGATTAAGGAAAAGTTCTTCTGAGAGACCAGCAAAATCTGTTTCTCAGTCATTAAATGTTGAAGGTGGTGTTCCCACTTTTGTTCCTCCGAGCTCTGCTATGAGCTCGGTGAAGTCTTGGATTATCCCAGAAGTCCAAGGTATTGAGGACATTCTTTCTCGTGACAGGGTCACTACCTTAGCTTCTCAACATATTGCCTTAGTAAGTATTACTAATCTAAATTTTTATTTTTCAATGTTATGTCCCGTACTGACTTGCAGTTATTTTATTTTTCCAGCTGGTAACACGTTTCAACACAATTCTGAAGAAGGATGAGGCTATCAAGGCTTCAATATCCTCGGGAGGTGTAGAAGAAGCTTTTACTGGATTAACCCAGTCTTTGAAGGAATCTCAGCAGAAGTATGAGGAGAATAAAATTGCTTGGGAGAAGCAGGTTAAGTCTATCGAGCAAGAGAGAGATCGAGCTGTGGAGGCCTCCAAGGATTTGGAGAAGAAATTCGGGGAATTTGAGAAGAATAATAAAGAGTTTGAGGAGAAACTCAAGAATGCTGTAGATCTTGAGAATAAACTCAAAGCTGCTGAAGAGGAGATTGGTAGACTCCGTGATGTTGATCGCCAGAAGCAGGAGGTGGAGGAGAAGCTGAAAACTGTCGAGAAACTTCTTACTGAGAGGACTTCCTCGAAGAAGGTTAAAAGGAAGAAAGTTGATAAAAAATCATTCAGCGTAGGTTGGGATAAGGGTTGGAGTAAGTGTTTGGCTGCTATGTCATCACAAATGGAATACGCCAGCCTAAAATACTTTAGGGACGGATGGGTGACAGCTCTACAAGAGCTGAAGATTGCTGAAGATTCTGACTTATTTCAGCAACACATTCATGGCCCTCCTCCCTCTTCTGGAGAAGAAGAAGAGGATGAAGTTTCCTCAGAAGAATCCTCCATGGTAATTGGAGATCAGGCCCTTACTGTTCCAGCTGTTCAATCGTGCTTCGAGCAACCCCAACTAACTATTACTCCTACCGAGCAGCTACTCGTGCATACCGAGTAACCAGCCTCTTCCTCAAAACCTCCTGAGGAAGTCATAGGAAATAAAGAGAACGTGTAGAGTAGTTTGGGTGTTTATTTTGTCACTTTATTAGATGTAGCCTCAACTATTGTATTTTCTTTTATGATGAAATGAAAATTCAAGCTTTTGGTTGTTTATCTTGACTTTTACCTCTTCTTGCTCTGTCTGCATTCTTATTCATTCTTTCTATCTCTTTTCTTTACTAGTTTATGGCTAGAATGGAGCTCTTGTCTGCTCACGATACTGAACTGATGAAAAAATGCAATGACTACTTCAAGGCTGGCCATGCTGACCTGAATGAAGCTCAAATCATTGACATCGTTGGTTCAGATACTTCTGAATGAGCCGTTGGAGCCTACCAATATTTGAAGTGCTTGCTCGACCGTACAGTTGCCAACAATGTAGCATATTACGAGATGATTTAAGATATCCAAGGTACCATCGTGGAACTCCAACAACAATACAAGGAATCTTCTGCCCTTTTGCATCAGGGGTATGAGAAAAAATATCACCAACTAAATGCTAACAAGGGATATGATAAGTTCATCGCTGCTTACGATAAGAAAGAGAAAATTCTAAGGGTTGAGGTCGTGGAGCATAGGGAAATCGTGAAACTGCTGGAGCAGGAAAATAAAGTTTTGCGAGGAGAGATATCACAACTTAAATCTGCAGCATCTTCCTCGGGAGCTTTGGTCCCTGTCAATGACGAAGGTTTCTCTTTTTTGGAAGTAGAGAACGCCAACTTGCGAGATGAATTGGAAACTTTAAAAAGAGTTGGACCTTCTACTTCTACTCGCAGACGAGCAATATCTTCTTCTCGGGGACGAGCAAGGGCTGGTTGGATCTCTATTGAAGATGAAAGAACTTAAGCAGCTTTGGAAAATCAGGCGGTTCAGTTGATGGCAAAGAATCAGGCTTTATCAGAGAAGTCTAAGAAGATTCTGAACCTCAGCGAGCAACTTTCCACACAAAACTCTGCCTTGGAGAATAAAGAAGTTCTAGTGAAGAACCTCCATGAGCAACTAGAGAGTTTAACTTACCAGTTTCACAAACAGACCAGGGAGTTTTGGATGGCTGGATACAACGAAGCTCTTTATCATCTCGATGATCGAATCCAGCAGTCAAATAACGAGGGTTATAAGCAAGGATGGTTGAATGCACTGGGGGTGTTACAGTTGGAGCAGGGCCACTATCTATGGGATTATTATGACCTTGGATTGCTCGAGTGGCTCGTGCCACCTTTTAAACTTGATATGAGCTAGATTCCTGCTCGGGCAATTCCCTAGTGCTTAATTTCCAAGTATCTCGGCGACTACAGTCTTCATTCTAATTTCGAGATATCTCACCCGTTTCATTTGCTTGATCGGCCATCTGTGATGAATGTCAGGATGCTTCGAGATCTGAACTTTATAAATTCCCCTTATGCCTTGGATGATCCTCCTGCTGGAGTAGAACCTGTTTCAAAGGCAGAGGGAAAGAAATAACTAGAATAGGATTTTTACGTAATAATTTTTCTTTTTTCAGCATATGTAATCCTTCTCGATTTGAATGAAAATTTTTCGTCTTTTGTCATTTTATTTTCTTCTAAGTAATTTGAAGAATGTCTTTGCATACTTAACTCATTGTAGTGATTTTTTAATACTAAGCAATAGATCAACTTACATTCTATTCTATTGCTTAATTTAAACAACTGGAGTTGATTAAAATTGGCTTACCGACCAACCGGAGTTGGTGGATCTTTATTCATGACCAACCGGAGTTGGTGGATTTTAATTCCTGACCAACCGGAGTTGGTGGATTTTAATTCCTGACCAATCGGAGTTGGTGGATTTCAATTCTCGACCAACCGGAGTTGGTGGATTTTAATTCCCGATCAACCGGAGTTGGTGGATTTTAATTTCCGACCAACCGGAGTTGGTGGATTTTTATTCCCGACCAACCGAAATTGGTGGATTTTTATTCCCGACCAACCGGAGTTGGTGGATTTTTATCTGGACTTGATGCGTGATTATTCTGAACTTGATGCGTAGTGTGTAGCACTAGTACTCCGAAAAATCTCAACAAAAGGAGAGAATTGGATAAAACATCCAAAACTTTATTCATATTGAAGAAAACTGCATTACATAGGGATTTTAACTACTGATAATATTTGCGCAGATGCTCTGTGTTCCCTGTATTCTTAAACTCTTCTCCTTCTAAGGTTTCAATCCTATATGTCCCCGGTCGAACACTTTTGTTACTCCGTAGGGTCCATGTAAGTTAGCTTCCAGTTTGTTGTGCTTTTGAATTAATTTCTTTAGCACATAGTCCCTTTCTTTTAAATCACACTTCTTTACTCTCTTGTTGTAGAACAGAGCTATTCGTTGTTGGTATGCAACATTCCTGATTGCTGCTTCTTCTCTAACTTCCTCGAGCATATCCAAGTCTAATCTTCTCATCAAGTCACTGATAGGAGAATTGAAAGTCAGCTGGTATGATGGCTTCACTTCCAAATGCTAGCATGTATGGAGATTCTCCTGTTGCTGCTCGTGGTGTTGTACGATAAGCCCACAGCACAGAATGTAGCTCGTTAATCCAATTTGCCTTTGCATCGTCCAGTCATTTTTTAAACCATTCAGCAGTGTTCTGTTTGTCACCTCAGTTTGTCCATTGCTCTGGGGATGGCCTGGTGCAGAGTGGGTGTTCAATATGTTTAACTGATGACAATACGCATTAAACTCCTCGTTGTCAAATTGGGTTCCATGATCAGTAATGAATACATGGGGAAGACCATATCTACAAATGATATTCTTCCAAATAAATTGATACACCTTGTCATATGTCATATCAATAAGAGGCTCAGCTTCCACCCACTTAGTAAAGTAATCCACCGCGACTACGAGATATTTAAATCTTTCCCTGGTCGTTGGAAGTGGCCCAAACAAGTCTATTCCCCACATGGCAAATGGCCAAGGGGAAGTAATGGGTGTTAACAATTCTTAGGGAGTTCTTCGGATAGAAGAGAAACGTTGACATTTATCACATTTTTTGGCATAAACTATACAATCAGCCCTCATCGTTGGCCAATAATATCCATGCGTCATTATTCTTTGTAAAAGCATCTGACCTGCTACATGGGCTCCACAGGACCTCTTCAATCAAATCTTTCAACTCGGAGGGATGCACACATCTTTGCAAACCTGCTATAATTCATTGTCTATATAAAATACCATTAGTCAATACATAACGAGCAGCTTTAAACTTCAGTTTCTTGGCTATAAGTTTATCAGTTGGCAAAGCCCCTTCTTCAATATATGCCCTGATGGGATCCATCCAAGATGGTCCTAAATCAAGGGTAATAAAATTCATCATCAGATCTTCGTCTATGCTCCGACTAGCCAAGACTTCTATTGGGATTGTTCTTCTTAGCTTAGTGCGTGTTGCTGAAGCTAACCGAGCTAAGGCATCTGCTCTTGCATTCTCAAATCTTGGTATTCTAATTAACTGTACTGCGATCATGCTTGATACAATCTCCATTGCTTTTACATGATACTTGATCATTAATTCTCATTTGGCTACATATACCACCAGCATTTGATTTACGATCAATTGTGAGTCACTGAATATGATAACCTGCTCAGCCTTCATGGTTTTTGCCAAACTAAGACCAACAATCATTGCTTCATATTCAGCTTCATTATTATAAGCTATAAATTGAAAGCGCTGAGAATATTCCACATCGATCTCATCTGGGCTGTTTAAAATAATCCCTGCTCCACTGCCTATAGTGCATAAAGAACCATCTACATACAAATTCCACACAGGTATATCATTATCAAACTCTTGGTCAGACAGAGTTCCTTGAGGGAATATTTGATGCTTTCTTATATCCTCCTCCAGCACCTCTTGCTGCTCGTCGACCATCTTCTCTTGCTCGTCTACAGACTGAGGTTGGTCAGATTTTAAGTTTGATAATCCCATAACATCCACAGTCTGGTCGGTATTCAACTTCTGCTCTTCGGAGGTACCTGGATAGGTGAACTCTACGATAAAATCTGCCACTGCTTGCCCTTTAAGTGACGACCTAGGCTTATAAATTATATCGTATTCACCCAATTATACAGTCCAATACATCAATCTTCCTGATTTCTCTGGTTTATGCAGAGCTTGCCTTAATGGCATGTCTGTATACACAACTATAGTATGATCTTGGAAGTATGGCCTCATTCTTCTACTTGCTTCGATCAATGCCACTGCTAACTTTTCCAGCCTTGGATATCTGATCTCTGCTCCTCGGAAGGCCTTGCTAGTGTAATAGATTACTTTTTGCACTCCATCCTCCACTCTTATCAGTGCTGAGCTTACTGTATTTTCTAAGACTGCCAGATACAAGTATAGTCTTTCTCCCATCACTGGCCTGGATAACAATGGAGGTGCTCCCAGGTATTTCTTCAATTCTTGAAAAGCCTTCTCACATTCGTCGTTCCACTCAAAAGTCTTTCGGAGTGTTTTGAAGAATGGGAGGCATCGATCAGTTGCTCGTGACACAAATCTGTTAAGTGCTACAACTCTCCCTATGAGGCTTTGTGCTTCCTTCTTCGTCGTTGGGGATCGTAGCTCTAATAGAGCCTTGATCTTTTCAGGCTTCGCCTCAATTCCTCGTTAATTTACGATATATCCGAGAAACATGCCTTCTCGTACTCCGAATATGCATTTGGTGGGATTCAGCTTCATTTGATATTCCTCTAGTTGATCAAAGGTTTGGCCTAAGTCAACTAGATGATCAACAGCTTTCTTGCTTTTCGTTAGCATATCGTCAACATAAACCTCCATGTTATGACCGATTTGCTCTGCAAACACCTTGTTCATCAACCGCTGATAGGTAGCACCTGCATTTTTAAGTCCAAAAGGCATAACATTATAAAAATAAGTTCCCTTGGGGTAATAAATGAGGTACTCTCCCTATCTTCAGGCTTCATTTTAATCTGGTTATAACCAGAATAAGCATCCAAGAAACTTAATAGTTCGTGCCCCGAGGTAGCATCCACCAGTTGATCAATTTGGGGCAAAGGAAAATGATCCTTTGGGCATGCCCTGTTAAGGTCGGTAAAGTCTACACACATCCTCCACTTGTTATTTTTCTTCTTTACCATTACCACATTTTCTAGCCAGTCAGGATATTTAACATCCTCAATGAAAGAGGCCTTTTGCAGCTTCTCTACTTCCTCCTGTATAGCTTGATTTTTCTCAGGGCTGAACACTCTTCTTCGCTGGTTTACTGGCTTAATTTCCTTGTTCACATTGAGCTCGTGACATAAGAAATTCGAATCTATTCCTGGCATGTCTTCATGACTCCACGCAAAAGTCTGCTTTATTTGCCTTAGGAATGCTATCAATTCTTATTTTATTGATTCATCCAAGGATGCACCAATTTGAGTTATTCGTTCTAGATACTCATCGTCCAGAATGACATTCTCAGTAGCCTTCATAACCTGCCCTTTCACGAGTTGGGACTCGTCTCTAGGGTCTAATGTTTCAATCTCTGCATCTTTTATTTGGTAGGTAGTAGTCTTCTTTCTAAATTCTTCATGCTCTTCTTACTCGGCAGATGAATAGTAGCATTCCCGAGCTACTTTCTGGTCGCCTTTCACAACTCCCACCCCAAAATTGGTTGGGAATTTTAGACATTGATGCACAGTAGATGGTACTGCTTCAAATTTCTTCAGACCTACTCTTCCCATGATGATGTTGTAAGTTGATTGGACATTATTATCCATTACAAAAAAGCATACTATTTCTGTTGGACAAGAAGGCCATGTACCGATAAGCATATCCAACTTGATCGTTCCAAGTGGAAAAACCTTCTCGCCAGTAAAACCAAGGAGGGGCCTATGATATGGCTTCAACTGGGCTAGCTTTAGATTTAAACTGTCAAAGCACGGATAAAACATGATATCTGTCGAGCTACCATTATCCACCAGTATGCGTGAAATCACCACTTCCCTCATTCTCATCTTGATCACCAATGGATCATCATGAGGATATAGTACACCTGCCAAGTCGTTCTTAGAGAAACCAATGACCATCTTATCCTTATTCACCTTCCTCGGGCGATCATCTTCAGCCAGATTTATCCGCTGAATATACGAGCAAGCCTGAGCCTCATTGAGGTAGGCTTTTCTCTCAGCAGTCATATCTTCGCCTCCTGCATCTCCACCTGTAATGACATTACATTCAAATGATCCAAAATGGATAGAAAATACCTCACGTTTTGGATGTTTTCGTCTTTTGGGGAGAACGGGGTCGTCTTGGTCATCATTCAGATCCTCTTCTTGACTTCTCTTCTTATCTTCTTTTGCTCGACGAGGAGATCTAGACCTTTGTCTTGCTTGGTCATTGCTCTTTCCATCATTTCGATGATCAATATACTTGTCCAGCTTTCCTCGTCTGATGAGTGCTTCAATTTCATTCTGAAGAGCTATGTAATTTTTGATCGTGTGACCATGGTCTTTATGGAACTCGCAATATTTGGTTTTATTCCTCTTGTCAGGATCTGTCTTTATTTTCTCTAGCTAGTTTAGCTCCTCGTTGTTCTTGATTTCTTCCAGAACGTGGTTTATGTCTACTTTCAAAGGAGTATAATTTCCAAATTTCATCAACAGTTCCCATGTTCGCTTTGCTTTTGACTACTTGTTACCACCATTGTTCTTATGATCTTTCTTTTCAGCCTTATCAACCTCCACCTTGGTTTCTTTGGTATCCATATTCTTCTTCGCAGTCATAGCCTCCTCGGCGTTCATAATCTTTACTACTTTTGCCATTAGTTCTGCCATGGTTCTAGGCAGATCTTTGGCTAGAGTGTAGTATAATTTATCTGGCAACAGTTCGCTCATCAGAGCAGTAATTGTTGTCTTTTCCTCGTAATCAATAACTTCGAGCTTCTCGTTATTGAAAAGAGTTATATAATCCATGGTGCTCTCACCTGCTTTTTGTCTAACACTTAACAAGTGTGCTACTCGTTTAACTGGTTTTGCTCCAAAATAGAAATTTCTAATAAAGAGCTCGGCCAGTTGAAAGAAGGTTGAAATCTTCCCCCGAGTAAGATTATTATACCATATTTGAGCAGATTCGATAAGAGTTCTCAAAAATTCCCTACATCTCATCTCATCTGGTACGGCATAGATATCGGCAGCAGCTTGGTATTGTTCTATATGAAGGACAGGGTCAGTTTTTCCATCATATTTAGGAGTCACAATAGGTGCTTTGAACTTTAATGGTGTGGGAAAATCCACAATTGCCTGGATAAAAGGTGTCCCTTGGACAAAAGTTCTTTGTAGAGGATTCTTGGCCTTAGACATTTCCCCTAGTCTATCCTCCAACCTTTGAATAGAGCCTTTTCATGCATCATTTCCCTCCTCGGGCCTATTGGTTCGAGCAACTGATCGTGTTGAATTTACTTCCTGGAATCTTTCATTACAAGCAGTTGGTCATGATTGGGCAGATTCCTCCCTTAGATCGGATGGTCGTTGAAAGTTCCTTGGCGTAATTCTAGGAGGACTTTTATTCCTCCTAGGGCCCAAACAATCAAAAGAAGAGACCCTATTTAACCTTTCCATTGCACTAGTCCTTTTTGGAGAGAGAGTGATGTTTTATTGAGTATCTGTAGCTTCTACTGATGAAGTTCGACCAGGTTGATAAGAAAAATCATTAGATCTCTCAGTGCGATATGAATCAGTACGTCTGGATCGAGATTCCTCTGGGAATAACGTTCGCCTAGTACGCGAAGAAGGTAAACGGGTGTTTCTTTGAACGCTTCGTTGTCTTGAATGGGTAGATACTCCACCCTGGACAGTTTGTATGAGTTGCCGCATAATTTCTTGCATGTTTGTCTGGCCTTGGGCTAGATTGGCCATTATACCAGCCAGATCTTGAATATTTGGGGGAGCAGATGGATTTGGGGGGTTTCCAGCGTTTCGATTACTGGATTTAGGATTATCAACCATTGGTGATGAATTATTTTGGTGAAAAACGATAATTACAGTCGTTTCCCACAGACGACGCCAATCTGTTGATGTAAAAAATTAGATTTGCTCTAATTATTTAATCACAGATAAAAATAAATAAGACAATAAAATTTTAAAGTGGTTTAGCCTTGTAAGAATGGCCTACATCCACTATATTTTTTTATTGTTGACTGTTTGCAGAATTCTCGATAAAGGATTTACCAAGAAATTCCGAGTCCCCTGCTAATGAGGAGGTTACAATGTATTTATAGCCTTGAGGCTGTACAAATGAAAGGACAATGCGTTGTTACCCACTAGACATGTACATCTGTACTATATTAATGAACATTTAATGCACAATTATATCCTGGATTCTCTTTATTTGGATACGTTGTACACTTATGTAGCTCGGACCGCTTAAGCTTCTCGGACCGCCTAAGCTGCTCGACACGCTTGAGTTGCTCAGAGAGCTTGAGTTACTTGTCACACTTGAGTTGTTCGAGGACGAGCAAGAGCTACTTGTCATACTTGAGTTGCTCGGAACTCATTAGTTTCTCGAAGAGCTTGAGTTGCTCGGTGGTCTTGATTTTCTCGTCTGGAGTATTCGTATTTACCATGTAAATTAACACGTGTCTTCATGCGATTGGTCCATGTCAGTACACTAAATTTGGTATCAATAATGATCAAGTATATTATTTCAGTAATCAAGTTTACACTGAATAAATATTTATGAAATAATAAAAATAATGCTATTTTGTATATGCATTTTAGCGTATATATATATATATATATATATATATATATGTGTGTGTGTGTGTGTGTGTGTGTGTGTGTGTGTGTGTGTGTGTGATGATGATGATGATGTAAACAGCTCCACCAGGTAAGGTGTTCACAACCTCAAGCAAGCGATAACAATGGCAGCACATAAGAATATAAGTAAATATGTAGAAGGAGGTGAGGTGAAGAGGATGAACACTTGAATATAAGTGGTTCAGCCAATTAGGCATACTCCCACTGTGCAAGCGAGTGTAATGTCACTGAAATAAGGCACTAGCGACCATGGATACAATCTCTCAAGCTTTCTCTCTCTACTGTGTAAATTAACAGAGTTTTATCCAGGGTTGCAATTATCGATCATTTACAATATTGAGGATGACCTCAATATTGTAATACCCCATAATTTTATTAATTTTTATTTAAGGGATTAATTGAATTAAATGAGAATTAATTGGAAATTAATCCGGATATAAATATTAGAGAGATGTGAGTTAGTATTTGATTAGGATGTAAAATTGGATATTTCTGAGTATATATGGTAATATATGAGTATTGAAAATATTAAAATTGTCACGAGTAAGAAATGCGATAATTTGGGGAATTTAGTTTGGACGCGCGTGTCAGTCGCGTCAGGAACGAAATTATATAAATTAAAAAGTGAATTATATTTTTATCAACCGAATGATCATTTTGAGTGCGCCAACGTGTCCGGAAGGGTCGAAATAGTCAGAAAACACTAGCCGGGGGTTTAGTTTGGGTTCCGGGGCATTTTTAGGCCAAACCCGCAACCTAATTTTAAAAATTAAAGGATTAAAACACACGAATTTTAGAAGTTAATTATATATTATTTGGAAAGCCACTAAGTAAATTATCAGCCAAAAGTGAGAGAGTGGGCTACAGAAGTTTTGAGAGAAGTTAGAAGAGAGGCTAGAGGACCTATACCAGACCATCTCCCCATCATCACAATTGGAAAGGATTTGTGATCGAAAAGAAGAGAGAAAGCCAACCTTAATCATCAACAACGAACCAGAACATCGGATTTAAGGCTAGTGTTTTGATGTCGTTATTTATAATGAATATTTCCTCCATGTGTAGTGTAGAAAACTGTTTATGTCTTGGAAATTTTGTTGAAGAACACCCAATGGAATTATTGTGGAACTTGTGATTTTGGGTAGGAATTTACATGTAGAATGATTATGGACGAAATTTGGTATTCAAAACTTAACCTTGATGATTTAAAAACGGATTTATGATGAGTATTTAGGCATAATAAAATTCGGGATTCATGTTCATAGGGTTTGGGGTAAAATTTAGGGATTTATGATTTTTGGCATGTTAATTTGTAAGATTTGACCTCAAAAGTATGTTAAGGAATGATCTAGGGTGACTAAAAATAGTTTACAAACAATAAAATGTAATTGGGATAATCTTAGAATGGATTTTTGAAAAGAGGAATTGAAGAAAAACGAGTTGGGGAAATTTTTGGGCATATTCGGCCATCTCGTTAGAAGACCTGCCCAGGTCGTTCGAACGAGTTTCAAACGAGATGACAGCATCCCATCTAACGAGTTGGTAGTTCGTTCGAAGCCATTCTTTCAAACGACACTCGTTCGAATGACCTCTTTCGAACGAGACTTCTAACGAGTTGACATAATGGCCTTTTTAGGCCTGATTTTATTTCAAACATCCCAGAGACTTATTTAATGGAGCATTAACCTTCCCTTATTGACTAGTGGGTATAATTGTGAGATTGGAGTACGTTGAGGAGTAAAACTTAGAATTGTGTAGTAAACCGAATGACATTTATGGATTAGGAAACGAGTACCTAAAATTATGACGTGAGAAGAGTTGACAACTTTAATGTGTATTAATAGGGGACTTGTAAACGTACAACATTAAATGACGGTATAAAGACGAGAAATATACCTCTATTAATATTATGGAATATCTAAGACGTGTGAATGCTTGGTATATGTAGTCAATTATGTATAACATACCTACCATACTTGCTATCACGGGAGGTCGGCATTCGATCAATGCCATCTAATCTTTGTGTGCCTAAGGGGGGATTTAGATTGGTACCTCGAGGACATAGGTCAGAGAAGGAATTATTGAGAAGTTAATAAGTCTACTGATCAAGGGAGCGTAGGTATGTGCGTGACCCATGTGATGTGAACGATGTTCGCCTCCATTGTGTGTGTTTGTTACTTATCGGAACGATTCCGGAGAGATTCGGAATACGTGGTCCTTATGTACGTGATTCGATAGCAGAGTATGTGTGCATCACAGCTTAGCCTCGGGGTGCCAGTATTGTTTTTTTATGATGAGAATAATATACTGTTAATTGAAATGAACTGTCATGTATAAATGTAAGTGAATAATAGCAATATTTTTGTAGAGTTAAAAATGGAAAAATCCCTAGTGACGAGTATTTCTAATTTTGAGAACTAAGAAGAAAAGTATAACTCTCTGTTTAAATTAAGATGTCGAGAATTAAATTGGTAATCGTATAGTAATGTTAGATTGTGTATTGAACAATTAGATATGAGAATAATTGGAACGGGTACGGGTACGATAGGAGTGCACACTTAGTTGAGAGGTGAGGAATTTATGTGAGTGCACGCACTATCATGTATTTTATATTCACTGTTTAATGATATTAAACACTTGCTGTATTTTAAACTGTTTTCACAATCGGGCTCTGACCCGTTTGCTTTCAAATCTATTTTTTTGTAAAAACCTTTTTAGGTGCCCAGCCACAAGGACACCAAACATAGGAGTTCCATTCCAGTGGCGTGCTGTAGTTGCTGTGGAAGTTACAGGACCTCGATAGTAGACGCCTCCACTTTCTATCTTGACTCTACTTCAGATTTACTCATCTGTAGGGCATGTCGCCACTTTTATTTTAGATACATCTTACTTATTCAGTTCTATTTTAGATTTTGGGTTGTAATTAATTAATGGTTTAGGCTTTGTATTTTATTTATTTCAGTATTCGGGTTGTTGTGAGGTGTATTCCTCCAGATTCAATTTATTACATTGTTATCTTATTGCGATTGTGATGTGATTGTGGTATCAATATTTCTTAATTTACTTTAGTTTTATGTAACTCGAATTTAATTAAAATTGACAACTCACTTTTTAAATATTAGGTGGCTAGTAATTGTTAAAATGTTTTTCGACAGTGATGCTATGAACTGAACCAACTTGGCATTTTGTATTAATTTAAATAAAGGAGTAGCTACCCAGTATTTAATTCGTCGGGGTGTCATAGGTGGTATCAGAGCATCAGGTTCTAGTGTCCTTAGGATCTGTATGGCTTGTTATGTTTTCGCTGAGCTTTCTTTGATGTTGAGCCCTATATTTTAGGATTATTGTACTCTTTTGTGTATGTTTCGCTCTTCAGCTATTTTGAGATAATAATTGTGAACTTATAAGACTTTACTCTCATTTCAGATGCCTCCATGACGTGCACAGCGAGTTCCCTGGGATGCTCAGCCCGAGCCACAGCCTGCACCAGTTCAGGGCTCCTTGAATGCCGCAGAGGTTGCAGCTATTGTAGCCCAAGCGGTAAATGCCTCCCTAGCAGTTGTGAAGCAGGCACCACCTCAGGCGTCGGTAGTAGCGCCAGTTCAGGCCCATGCATTTTCATCTGCTTGGGAACGTGTTCGTGATGCTTTTCAGAAAGCACACCCTCCAGAGTTTGCAGGTAGCTTCGATGTTGTTGTGTTCAGTCAGTGGAAGAAGGACATTCAAAGGCACTTAAGGATGTACGAGTTCACGGATGTTCAGAAGCAGATACTGGCTACTTTTAAGCTAGTAGGATCAGCGTTGCAGTGATGGGATTCCATTACCACCACGGAGGAGAGAGACGTTCTTTCTATTCAGTAATTCTGGGTGCAGTTCGACCGCAAGTATTTTCCATCAGTCGTTCACACCAAAATGAGAAGGAAGTTAATGAACCTCAAGCAGGAGGGGAAGACCGTGACCAAGTATGAGGCCTAATTCACTAATCTCTTGAACATTCTTCCCGATGAAATTCCAACAGAGGAGAAAAAGATTCAGAAGTTCATGGATGGGTTGACTTTGAGGATCCGTCAGCACTTGTTGGGTAATCTCTCGTTGGCCACTTATTCTGATGTGGTTAATGCAGCACTGCTTCACTGCCAGGACCACCGCTTACACATGTCATAGAACAAGCAATCAGTAGAGTCCAACCAGCAAGGCAGGATAGGGGGAAATGCTGCCAGCGGGGCAAAATCTTCTCAGGGCCAGCATAGGCAGGTTGATCAAGGTTCCCAGCAGAGGGATTTTAAGAGGTTCAGATCTGGGGGTTTCAGGAATAGTCGGGGAGGTTTTCGTTAGGGCCAGCAGGGATAGCACGGCCAGCATGGCCAACAACAGCAGATTCATCAGGGCCAGAACAGCCAGGGGAGGAATGGCAACGGCCACCAGGGCCGTGGGCAGCAGGGTTAGAGAGGGGGAACTTTCCGGGGAAATGTTTCATTTATGGTAAGATTGGCCACAAGCGCCAAGAGTGTCCTGATAGGGGCAGGGCCCCACAGCAGCAGCAGCAGGGTGCTCGACATGATCCCCAGAGACCTATGTTTTTCGCCGCCCTCCCAGCACCACCACAGATGCCAGCTTTGCCCCTCATCCCAGCAGTCCCAGTCCAGTAGGAACAACTTCAGTATGGGCGAGTTTACCAACTCGAGCATGCCGTAGTCCCACAGGATCCACCTTCCATTGAGGGTATGTTCTCTAATCAGGGGACTATGGGGCGTATTTTATTTGATACAGGGGCCAAACACTGTTTTATTGCACGATATTTGCACGCACTTTGGGGTTGTTAGACACTACAGAGAGCACGATTACTTGCGTAGCTTCTCCATTGAGTAGGGGTTTCGTGATTTCCCTTATTTGTCGAGGTGTCGGTATAGAGATCGGGAGATTTACTTTACCTGCTGATATGTTAGTATTAGAGATGACTGAGTACGATGAGATTTTTGGTATGGATTGACTGGTTGCGTAACGAGCCATGATTGATTGTTTTAGTAGGAGTATTATTTTTACCATTCCAGGGCAGGTAATGTTTTTAGTGGCGATGCGTCGCCCCGAGGTAGGATCGTCCACTCACTTGTAATATATAGAGGAGGAGACCTCTATGGAAGTGGTGATACCACTCGATTCGATTCCAGTCGTTAGGGAGTTTGCTGATGTATTTCAGGATATACCTGGATTACCTCCTAGTAGAGAGATAGATTTTGTTATCGATTTGACGTCGGGCACTCATCTAATTGCCCGTGCACCTTACCGTATGGCTCCAGCGGAGATGAGAGAGCTAAGGGATCAGATAGAGAAGTTGTTGGGTCAGGGGTTTACCCGAAGGAGTACTTCGCCGTGGGGTGACCCTGTGTTGTTCGTAAAGAAGAGGGATGGATTGTTGAGGTTGTGTGTAGATTACCGGGAGTTGAATAAAGTCACGATACGGAATAAGTATCCGTTGCCCCGAATCGATGACTTATTCGACCAGCTGAGAGGAGATTCCTTCTTCTCAAGATTGACTTGCAATCGAGATACCATCAGTTGCATATCAGGGAACATAACATCTCGAAGACTGATTTCTTGATGAGATATGGTTAATACGAGTTTCGGGTTATGCATTTTGGCTTGACCAACGCTCCATCCGTGTTTATGGACTTAATGAATAGGGTATTCAGAGAGTTCCTAGACCAGTTCGTCATTGTCTTTATTGATGACATTCTGGTTTACTCCCAGACAGAAGAGGAGCACGCTGCACATTTGAGACAGGTTTTACTGACGCTACGTCAGAACGAGCTTTATACAAAGTACGAAAAATATGGGTTTGGCTGAAGGAGGTTCAGTTTTTGGGGAATATTATTTCAGACTGGGGAATATCTGTCGATCCGGGGAAGGTATCCACGGTGAGGGAGTGGGGACAGCCCACGACACCGACTGAGATACGTATTTTCTTGGGCCTAGCAGGATACTACAGAAGGTTTATCAGGGGTTTCTCAAAGATAGCGGGTCCTTTGACACATCTGACTCGCAAAGGTTTGCCATTCATCTGGAGCGATGCCTGTTAGTTGGCATTCGATGAGTTGAAGGAAAAGTTTACCTCAGTGCCTATGTTAGCATTGCCCAGACCGGGAGTTGAGTATCTAGTCTACACCGACGCGTCCTTGCAAGGACTTGGAGGTGTGCTGCAACAGGAGAGTCAGGCCATAGCTTATGCTTCCCGTAAGCTTAAGCCTCACGAGAAGAATTACCCCACCCACGACTTGGAGTTAGCGGCAGTTGTATTCACTCTTCGGATTTGGAGACACTATCTATTGGGGGAGAAATTTCGGCTGTTCACAGAACACAAGTCTCTACAATAACTTTTCATGCAGAAGGAATTGAATATGCGTCAACGTCGGTGGCTTGAGTTTGTAAAGGATTATCAGTTTGATATCCAATATCACATCGGGAAGTCTAACGTGGTATCATACGCGTTGAGCCGTAGGCCAGTAGATGAGGTGGCCGAGGTGTGGAAAGCTAAATGGAAGGAGTTGGGACACCAGGATGCAGTGGCCCGATCGTTCATGTCTGTGATGACAGTTACACCTCAGATTGTTACGAGAGTGATAAAGGCCCAGGCAAATGACTCGTTATGTCAGGAGCAGATAGTTCGATTACTAGCAGATGGATCCGAGTCCTATACCGTTAGTTCAGACGGGGGATTACGCTTCAATGGGAGACTGGTGGTTCCGAAAGGGGAAGACTTGCGACACGAGGTAATGACAGAGTTGCACGGCTCACGGTTCGCGGTACACCCTAGTGGGGATAAGATGTACCAAGACATGAGACGACGGTACTGGTGGAGCGGGATGAAGAGAGATATCGCCGTGTTCATTTCTAAATGCGCCACTTGTCAGCTAGTAAAGGTGGACCATCATATATCGGGAGGACTTCTACAGCCGTTAGAGGTTCCGATGTGGATATGGGAGAGCATATCCATAGACTTTATCACGGGGTTACCTACGTCACAGAGGGGTCACGACTCCATATGGGTAATTGTGGATAAGTTGATCAAAGTTGCTCATTTTTTACATGTGAGGACAGACTACACTACGGGATAATATGCCCAGATTTTTATTGCAAAGATAATGAGACTTCACGGGATGCCTCTAAATATCATGTCTGACCGAGACAAGATATTTATTTCACGATTTTGGGAGAGTTTTCAGGATCCCATGGGTACAGAGTTGCGACTGAGTACGGAATATCACCCGCACACCGATGGGCAAACAGAGCAGACAAATCAAATATTGGAAGACATACTGCGTATGTACATCCTAGACTTTGGAGGTGGTTGGGAGCAGTACCTTCCACTGGTGGAGTTTGCTTATAATAACTCCTACCAGTTCACCATTGGCATGGCTCCATTTGAGGCGTTGTATGGTAGACCTTGTCGTTCCCCAATATGTTGGTTAAAAGTGGGGGATAACAAACTCCTTGGGCCGGAAGTGATTCAGGACACTTCGGCAAGGATAGAGATGATACGGAGTTATATTCGGGTAGCTCAGGACCGACAAAAGAGCTATGCTGATGCCAAGAGGCTCTTCAGAGAATTCAAGGTGGGAGACCAGGTGTTAGTTAGAGTATCTCCTGTGAAGGGGATTATGCATTTGGGGAAGAAGGGAAAACTGGCACCAAGGTACATGGGGCCATTTCCTATCATCGAGAGGATTGGGCCAGTTGCGTATAGACTTGGGTTACCATAGCACTTGCATAGAATTCATGATGTGTTCTATATTTTCTCGCTAAAGAAATATCTTAGGGACGATTTAGCCCATACTCACATATCTTTAGAGGACATCGATCTGCAGCCTGATAGTTCCTACGAGGAGGGGCCGATTGCTATTTTAGACCAAAACGAGCAGAAACTGAGGCCAAAGATAATACCATTAGTACGTGTTCAGTGGCGACATCATAATGCCGAGGAGTCCACATGGGAGCACGAGGAAGAGATGCGCGAGCGTTATCCATATTTATTTTTACCAGGTACTCTTTAGTTCCGAATTTCGGGACGAAATTCTGTTATTAAGGGGGAAGTATGTAATACCTCGTAATTTTATTAATTTTTATTTAAGGGATTAATTGAATTAAATGAGAATTAATCGGAAATTAATCTGGATATAAATATTAGGGAGATGCGAATTAGTATTTGATTACGATGTAAAATTGTATATTTCTGAGTATATATGGTAATATATGAGTATTGAAGATATTAAAATTGTCGCGAGTCAGAAATACAACAATTGGGGGAATTTAGTTTGGGCGCGCGTCTCAGTCGCGTCAGGAACGAAATTATATAAATTAAAAAGTAAATTATATTTTTATCAACTGAATGATCATTTTGAGTGCTCCAACATGTCCGGAAGGGTCGAAATAGTCAGAAAACACTAGCCGGGGGTTTAGTTTGGGTTCCAGGGCATTTTTAGGCCAAACCGGCAACCTAGAAGGGTATTTTGGTAATTTTAAAAATTAAAGGATTAAAACCCACGAATTTTAGAAGTTAATTATATATTATTTGTAAAGACACTAAGTACATTATCAGCCAAAAGTGAGAGAGTGGGCTACGGAAGTTTTGAGAGAAGTTAGAAGAGAGGCTAGAGGACCTATACCAAACCATCTCCCCATCATCACAATTGGAAAGGATTTGTGATCGGAAAGAAGAGAGAAAGCCAACCTTAATCATCAACAACGAACCAAAACATCGGATTTAAGGCTAGTGTTTTGATGTCGTTATTTATAATGAATATTTCCTCCATGTGTAGTGTAGAAAACTGTTTATGTCTTGGAAATTTTGTTGAAGAACACCCAATGGAATTATTGTGGAACTTGTGGTTTTGGGTAGGAATTTACATGTAGAATGATTATGGACGAAATTTGGTATTCAAAACTTAACCTTGATGATTTAAAAACGGATTTATGATGAGTATTTAGGCATAATAAAATTCGGGATTCATGTTCATAGGGTTTGGGGTAAAATTTAGGGATTTATGATTTTTGGCATGTTAATTTGTAAGATTTGACCCCAAAAGTATGTTAAGGAATGATCTAGGGTGACTAAAAATAGTTTACAAACAATAAAATGTAATTGGGATAATCTTAGAATGGATTTTTGAAAAGAGGAATTGAAGAAAAACGAGTTGGGGAAATTTTTGGGTGTATTCTGCCATCTCGTTAGAAGACGTGCCCAGGTCATTCGAACGACCTCGTTCGAACGAGTTTCTAACGAGATGACAGTATCCCTTCTAACGAGTTGATAGTTCGTTCGAAGCAATTCGTTCGAACAACACTTGTTCGAACGTCCTCGTTCGAACGAGACTTCTAACGAGTTGACAGAATGGCCTTTTTAGGCATAATTTTATTTTAAACTTCTCGTAGACTTATTTAATGGAGCACTAACCTTCCCTTATTAACTAGTGGGTATAATTGTGAGATTGGAGTACGTTGAGGAGTAAGACTTAGAATTGTGTAGTAAACCGGATGACATTTATGGATTAGGAAATGAGTACCTAAAATTACGACGTGAGAAGAGTTGACAACATTAGTGTGTATTAATAGGGGACTTATAAACGTACAACATTAAATGACGATATAAAGACGAGAAATATACCTCTATGAATATTATGGAATATCTGAGATGTGTGAATGCTTGGTATATGTAGTCAATTATGTATAATATACCTACCATACTTGCTATCACGGGAGGTCGGCGTTCGATCAGGGCCATCTAATCTTTGTGTGCCTACGGGGGGATTTAGATTCGTACCTCGAGGACATAGGTCAGAGAAGGACTTATTGAGAAGTTAATAAGTCTGCTGATCAAGGGAGAGTAGGTATGTGCATGACCCATGTGATGTGAACTATGTTCGCCTCCATTGTGTGTGTTTGTTACTTATCGGAACGATTCCGAAGAGATTCGGAATATGTGGTCCTTATGTACGTGATTCGATAGCAGAGTATGTGTGTGTCACAGCTTAGCCTCGGGGTTCCAATATTGTATATTTATGATGAGAATAATATACTGTTAATTGAAATGAACTGTCATGTATAAATGTAAGTGAATAATAGCAACATTTTTGTAGAGTTAAAAATGGAAAAATCCCTAATGACAAGTATTTCTAATTTTGAGAACTAAGAAGAAAAGTACAACTCTCTGTTTAAATTAAGATGTCGGGAATTGAATCGGTAATCGTATAGTAATGTTAGATTGCATATTGGACTAGTTAGAAATGAGAATAACTTGAACGGGTACGGGTATGATAGGAGTGCACACTTAGTTGAGAGGTGAGGAATTTATGTGAGTGCCCGCACTATCATGTATTTTATATTCACTGTTTAATGATATTAAACACCTGCTGTATTTTAAACTGTTTTCACAATCAGGATCTGACCCGTTTTCTTTCAAATCTATTTTTTTTTTGTAAAAACCTATTTAGGTGCCCAGCCACAAGGACACCAAGCATAGGAGTTCCATTCCAGTGACGTGATGTAGCTGCTGTGAAAGTTACAGGACCTCGAAAATAGACGCCTCCACTTTCTATCTTGACTCTACTTTAGATTTACTCATCTGTAGGGCATGTCGCCACTTTCCTTTTAGAGACATCTTACTTATTCAATTCTATTTCAGATTTTGGATTGTAATTAATTAATGATTCATGCTTTGTATTTTGTTTATTTCAGTATTCGGGTTGTTGTGAGGTGTATTCCTCCAGATTCAGTTTATTACATTGTTATCTTATTGCGACTGTGATGTGATTGTAGTATCAGTATTTCTTAATTTACTTTAGTTGTATGTAACTCGAATTTAATTAAAATTGACAACTAACTTTTTAAATATTAGGTTGCTAGTAATTGTTAAAATGTTTTTCGACAGTGATGCTATGAACTGAACCAACTTGAAATTTTATATTAATTTGAATAAAGGAGTAGCTACTCAGTATTTAATTAGACGGGGTGTTACAAATATATAGTGCTTGGGGGGTGTAATGTACCCCCCAAGCATGCAATTTTCATGTGCATGGAGATCCAGCCAGTGCAAGGATGACACCTGGCTGATCTCAACTAAGTAATGATGACCTCAATATTCCCTCACGTGGAGGGAATGATTCAGTTATAATAGATTTATCCACGTGTTCCAATCCATATATGTGTGCGTAGATGCTCGACTGTCTTTGCTTGGTACCAACCTCGGCCTGGATGAGTACAAGGTTGGTGAAGTACGACCCTTGCCCTTATTGAGGATTATATGATGACCTTGGCTGGGATGACAGTCGAGGTTAGATATCTAGAACGTCGGTCAGGGCCAATGTTGTCTTGACACTTGTTGCTGAGCCTGCGAGGCTTTGCTGATCTTAAGTGAAACTTATAACGTCGGTTGTGGCCGATGTTGATATTGATGCTGATGGATAACCAATATCCATACTTACCTAGGCTCATTCCCTAATCGAGGTGATACTTGTAACGTTGGTTGTGGTCGGCCTGATGGATAGCTGACCCCATGAGTCATGCCAACCTCGGCTGATTCCAAATCGTGGTGATACTTACAACGTCGGATGTGGCGGACCTGGTGAAGGACGACATCGCTGATGGATAATCCTGAGCTCTTGTTACCTCGGCCGTCATACAGACTGAGGCCGTCATACAGAACAAGGTTAATGTCTCTGAGCTGGCAGGTGCACTTTGGGCATGTCAATCACCCCTAGCCCTTAATTACCTATGTAAATAGGTGACTAAGGGGAATATATGTCCGAGGCTGTATTTCCTTATGTGATAATATTTCCTTGACATGTGTCAACTCCCGAAGTGGGTAGTGTGCCTGACAATGTGTAAATTATATTGATTATCTTTTGGGCTCCCAAGGCAATGATGGGCCTTGGGATGCGTGTAAAATGATTTGAGGGTTTAAACCCTTTTCTTCTCCTTCTTTTTCATTCTTTCCCACTTTTCTCGCATGTGCTCTCTGCATTTTCTCTCTCTTCAAGAGCTCAATCGTTGCTGTGTTTGAGGATTTCATTGTTCTCAATCTTCTTCTTCTTTATTTCGTACTTTCTCAGATATCCTTTTTTACCTTGCCTTTCTATTTTTAGCCTTACATTTCCATTTCTGCATTTTCCAATGAGGATTTAGGTTTTTCGGTGGTAGTTTAAATTTTATAGGGAACTTTTTCTTGGTTTGAAACCTTTCAAAATCCAAGTTTGATCTTTAGTTTAAGTTATTCCAGGCTGTTTGTTTGTGGTTTAGCAAGTGTAAGGTCGCCTATCTTATGCTCAGGCCTTTGTATAAGCTTATAGAAGAGTTCCCTTCTCTTAGAGATAAGACCTTTGAAAAAATTAGGCAGATAGAGCTAGCCCAAGAGGAAACTTGTAGGGCTGAGGCCTTCCCCCTCAGACCTATCTTCCCTCCACCTCTGAAGGTGATATACCTTGAGCCATCCAAGCCTGCTGTGCCAGCAGAGGATCCAATAGACCCCACTCCTATGTCTGAGTCTAAGTCGTCTACCTTAGACCCTATGTTTGTAGACTCTTTCCAAGAGGCTATGGATTATTCCATTAGGCAAGATCAGGTCCCTGATCAGGAAGAGGTACAAAGTCGTGCCTCGTTCCACAATGGTATTAGCATCTCATAGACTTCTTCTGATTTCGTGATTATAGGGTCGAGTGTGGCTGTTCCCCCACCCATTGATGTTATCCCCCTATCGGCCGCCAAGGGGGCTGAGTTTTCTTAGAGGTTTCCTGATGGTATCCCTGCATCTGCTCAGGCCAACATTGTCAGGGGTAAAGATGATGGTTACAAAAGTGATATTGATACCTCAGAGGCAATCAAGATAGAGAGCTCCGTCACTGAGTATGACTAGCCTTTAGGCACCTCTATTCAATAGGTCCCTCCATTAAGCTTAGGAGACCTCTGAGAGGTGAGAAGGCCTTTGATGGCCGAGATGGAGAGATCTGTGTGTACGAACAGACGTTTAATTTGGGATTTCGTATCCCCATTCATCCTTCAATTAGATCAATACTGTCCTATATCAACCTAGCCCCTTCACAATTATCCCCCAACGCTGGGAGGGTGATGATTGGGGCCATTGTCCTTTGGAAGGCTGTCCACCACTCAAACCTTCCTGTTAGAGTTTTCACGGGATGCTACATCACATCCTCTACTAAAAACCACCCCAGATACTACCACTTCCTTACTAGGAAGTCGAACAAGAAGATGTTATTGGTTACCCAGACTTTAAATCATAACTTGAAACCACGATATTTCTTTGCCTCAGGGGCATGGGAATTTGGTCCTCGTGCCACCTCTTCATCGTTGGAGCCGAGGACACCTCTAAGGTGGGGGAAGGTGTCACTTGCTGCCAAGGTCGACCCTGGGCTTAGCCAGGATAATTTACAAAAGGTTAAAGATCTTCAAGATCAGGGGGAGCACGGTTGGCTAGTCAAGTACTAACATCTAATGACCCCCTATTACCTCTTTAAGACGGGCCTGGGGGAAGTCCTTTGACCGAGCTTCGTAAGTATTAATTTTTTATAAGTTGTACCTCTGAGTTTTCATACCTCTGAGTTTTCAAACCTCTGATTTATTAACTCACATGTTTCTTTTTATAGAACACCCAGAAGGTATTTCTGACGACTTGTGGGAGATGCCTGTCCGAGCCGCGTGAAGCTAATGAAGAAGGATGAGCATAATGTGGCCCCACCTCCTCCCAAATAGAACGTCGACAGGTCCAAGGCCGACGTTACTAAGAACGGGAAGACTTCCACTGAGTCGGAGTATCAGAGGTAGAGCAAGGTTCAAAAAGGGGATCGTGTAATCCCTATCTCCATAGATGACATACTGGTTGCTCGTCTGGCTCAGCTGAAGATCACCGATAGCTTGATTGGCTATGGTCTGAAGGCTATGGATGCCATCGACTCTATAATGATCGATGAGGATAAGCGTTTCCTATGCACTCTGACTATCCCCATGCTGGCCGAGTTCAGCCTTCACAGGTCCATTCAGGTACTAGTTTCTGCTATTTTGCTCTTCTAAGTGTAACCTTGGCTATATTTTTTAGGTTACAAAACTTATACATCTGACTTTTCATTACAGGGTTTTCTCTCCATGCACCAATTTTTTTATTAGACTCAGAGGAAGATGCCCCTTATTGAGAAGGGAAGAGAAGCCCTGAGGGTCCAGGCCTCGTTGAATGCTGAAGTTGAGCGTCTGAAGGAGGAACTCAAAGAGGCTGATAAGCTAATCAAGCAGAGGGATATGGATATCGCCGCCCTCTAGAAGGACCATGAAGTAGCCCTGAAGGCCAAAGATGATTCCCTTCAGTCCAAAGTTGATGCTGCATTCAAAGCTTCACTGGAGGATGCCTCAGAGAAGATCCTTGCTGACTACAAGGTCTCTGATGAGTTCATCAGTTTTAGCTTTGAATACCTTGAAAGAGGTATTAAAGCAACTGGGAAGTGGGAATCTTCTAAGGAACAGGAGTCAGGGAGCTTATTTGCCTCAGACTTTATCGGTCTAGACTTTAGTGATCCTCGTTTTGCTCAAGACTTGCAAGAGGTTGAGGAGGAAGGCGCTGCTCGTACAGAGACTGCACCATAGGAGGTTACTGAAACTGAAGAGGCCATTCATCAAGACGACGCTGCAGAGGTGACTAACGTCGGCTAAGAGGATACCATTCCAACTGCAGACACTTAGGCATGCCTTTATGAAGCTTTAAGTTGTAATTTGTTTATTTTCATCTGTAACTTTTGTAAACTCTGACAGCATATTTTGCTACATTGTATTTGCAACTCTGAATGTTTCATGTAATATCTTCTTCAATGGGATTTTTTTCAATGCACCTTTTCTTGTATGTTGTCTTAAAGGTATGAGGTCACCATAATATGGTGCTTACCCTCATAAATTGTCATCAAATTATGATGTTTAAGGTCTGAGGTCATCAAATTATGATGTTTCACTTCATAAATTGTCGCCAAATTAATGATGTTTAAGGTCTGAGGTCATCAAATTATGATGTTAACCTCATACATTTCACCAAATTAATGATGTTTAAGGTCTGAGGTCACCAAATCATGATGTTTATCCTCATAAATTATCACCAAATTAATGATGTTTAAGGTCTGAGGTCATCAAATTATGATGTTAACCTCATACATTTGTAATACCCCGTACTTTTGGCTATATTTATTTTTGGGATTAATTAATTAAATGTGTATTAATTGGAAATTAATCCGGGTTATAAATACTAATGAGATGCGTATTGGTATTTGATTATGTGCATATATGATTATATATGTATTTGGTATTATGAAATTTGTCGTGGGATTTATATACGGCATTTTAGAAATTTTATTGAGACGCGTGGGACCGCCGCGTCACGGTATAATATTTTGATATTAAAAGTGAATTTAAAATCTATAATCCGTATGGTCGTTTTGAGTGCGCCAACGCATCCGGAAGGGTCGAGATAGTCAGAAAACACTAGCCGGGGGTATAGTTTGGGTCCCGGGGTATTTTTAGGCCATACCGGTAACTTAAAGGGTATTTTGGTAATTTTACAGTTTGAGGAATTAAAAGTGACGAAAATTAGAGATTAAATCTGATGTGGATATTAACCCATTAAGCCCATTAGCCAACCCATATTAACCTAGAAGGCTACGTAGGTTGTCATTTAGGTTTCTTAGTTTCCCCCAATCAAAACCCTAGCCACCTTGAGCCACCATTGGAGATAGAGCTTGGGAGAGAAAAAAAAACTCTGCAGAATCTTCACCAAACCTACACCAAACCAGAAATCAAACCAAGGCAAGTGTTTTAATCGTATTTAAATTCGTAGAATGTTTCCTCCATGTTAGAAATTGATAAATTTCAATTGTTCTTGGAAGATAATGAAAACCCATGTAGTTTGAGGTTTAGAACTTAAAAATTGTGAAGAGAATTGCATGTAGTATGATAGTTAAATGATTTCCCTTATTATAATTGTGATTAGAAGAAAGGAAAACGAATTAAATTCTGGGATTTGATGATGATATGTAGTTAGGGTTCATGTTCTTGAGATAATTGGAAAAAGTGTAGAAAGGTGTAGATTAAATTAATATTTGGGTGGATTGATCCCTTAGAAACATGTTAGGATGTGACTATATATGTTTAGTATTGATTATAGACCCTAAAACGTTGTTAGGATGGACTTTGGAAGAGATTAGAAGTGATAAAAATGGTGAAAAACGATTTTTGGGAAATTCTGGGCCGAAACTGGCATCTCGTTAGAAGCAGCCCCAGGTCGTTCGAACGAGCTCGTTCGAACGAGCTTCTAACGAGTTGACCAGTCGTTATTAACGAGTAGGATTTTCGTTCGATATCTCGTTCGAACGAGATATCGTTAGAAGAGTCAGTTCGTTCGAACGAACTGGGACCTCGTTCGAACAGCCTCGTTCGAACGAGACTTCTAACGACCTGACAGTCCAAACTCGTTCGAAGCCTCGTTCGAACGAGACTTCTAACGAGTTGACAGTTTGACCCCTTTTGGACTGTTTTGACTTTTGGAGTTCCGGGAACTGGTTCAAGGGTAGAGTTAGCATTCCTTTGATGATATAGTGATTTATTTGGGACTTTTGGGTTATTGGGATGAGTAAATCATATGCGAGAGTTATATTCAATGAATCACTTGGGTTGAGACGTGAGTGACTACTACGAGGCGAGGATGAATTATAGCGCGTATAAATATGTACCGAAACAAAATAAGTTGTGATAATTATAGTTAGTACAAGAATGCGATATGTACTATGATTAAAATACGGTATTACTAAGATGTACGTTTACTTAGTATTGGTATATGGATTGTGTGTATGACATACCTACCATACTTGCTATCACGGGGAGGTTTCGTTCGCTTAGGACCCTCTAATCCTTGTGTGCCTACGGGGGGGATATAGACTGGTACCTTGATGAACATAGGTCATTGAAAGACTTATTGTGACATTAATAAGTCCGCTGACCATGGGAGCGTAGGTATGTGCGTGACCCATGTGATGGTGACTGTGTTCGCCTCCATTATTTGTGATGTTGTTATCGGTAAACTATTCCTGAGAGATTCGGAATATGTAATCCTTATGTACGTGATGTACCGGGATGGATAGCAGAGTATGTGTGCACTACAGCTTAGATTGCGGGGTGCTTGTATCGTATATATATGATGTGAATAATATACATTTAATTAATGGGAATCCTCATGTTAATGTTGTAACTGTATTACGGTATTGTTTCGAGAAATATAACAAGTTATCTGATAGTTATATCAATGGCATATTTAGTAACTGAGTTTACGTTAGAACCCCTATTTAATTACGAGCGTTGTTATGTTAATTGGAACCAAGTAAAAGGGTAGAACTTTTGGTAGTCTAGCTAGTTACGCTGTCATTTAGCTAGTGGAAAGGTTAGTTATAGATGGGTACTTGCGTTAGGAGTGCACAGTTAGACGAGAGGTGAGAATATAATGTGAGTGCACGTCCTAACATGTACTTTGCATTTAATGTTTTAAATGTTTTTAAAGCACTTGCAGGTTTTTTTTAAAATGATTTCCACTTTCGGGCTCTGACCCATTTGCTTTCAAATATATTTTCTTGTAAAACCTTTTTAGGTGCCCAGCCACAAGGACACCAAGCATAGAATTCTCATTCAGGTGACGTGCTGTAGCTGGTTGTGGAAGCTACAGGGATTTTCTCATAGACGCTTCTATCTTTTGGATTCCAGAGTCACTATCTATCAGTTGTAGGGCATGTTGCCCATTCCTATTTAGAGCATTTTTACATTTCAGTTTTCAGACTCTAGCATGTATTGCTCAATATTCAGTTTTAGTTATTTATTTCAGTTTACATATCAGTTGTGGGATTTGTATTGAGGAGTTTTTCCTCCAGGTTTCATTTACATATTGTGATGGTTATTCTTGTTACTTCAGTATGGTGAATGGTGTATTTAGTTATTCATTACTCTTGTTGCATGTTAATCAGATTTAATAAAATTTGGCACTTACTTTTTAAATACTAGGTGGTTAGTAATAATAAAACGTTTTCGACAGTGATGCTATTAACTGAGCCAACTTGGCATTTTGAATTAATTTTATAAAGGAGTAGCTACCCGGTGTTTAATTAGTCGGGGTGTCACAGGTGGTATCAGAGCATCAGGTTCTAGTGTCCTTTAGGATCTGTACGGCTATTATGTTTCCGCTACGTTTCTTTGATATAGAGCCCTATATTTTAGGACTGTTGTATTCTTTTGTGTATGCTTCGTTCTTCAGCTATATTAAGTTTATAAACCGTGAACTTATAAACTTTGTTCTTATTTCAGATGCCTCCACGACGTGCACGACGAGTTCCCAGGAATGCTACGCCCGAACCACAGCCCGCTCCAGTTCAGGGCATGTTGAACGCCGCTGAGGTTGCTGCTATAGTAGCCCAAGCGGTAAATGCCGCGATTGCCGTGATTCAGCAGGCACCACCGCAGGCGCCGGCTGCCGCGCCAGTACAGGTTAATGCATTTCCGTCTGCTTGGGAGCGTGTACGTGACGCTTTTCAGAAAGCGCATCCGCCAGAGTTTGCTGGTAGCTCAGATGTAGTAGTCTCGAGCCAATGGAGGAAAGACATGCAGAGGCATTTGAGGATGCATGAGTGCACAGATGTTCAGAAACAGGTGCTAGCTACTTTCAAGCTAGTGGGATCTGCACTGCAGTGGTGGGAGTCCATTACCACCGCGGAGGAGAGGGATACCCTCACGATACAGGAGTTTTGGGTACGGTTCGACCGCAAGTACTTTCCGTCCGCAGTTCATACAGAGATGAGGAGGAAGCTGATGAGTTTGAAGCAAGAGGGCAAGACAGTGGCCGAGTATGAGGCCGAGTTCACTAACTTGTTGAATATCGTTCCAGACGAGATTCCAACAGAGAAGAAGAAGATAGGGAAGTTCACCGACGGGTTGAATTGGAGAATCCGGCAGCATCTGCTTGGGAACCTATCGTTGGCCACGTATTCTGATGTGGTTAACGCTGCATTACTACACTGCCAGGACCACCGTTTTCATATGGCCGAGGGCAAGCGGTCAGGGGAGTCTAGCCATCAGGGCAGGACTGGAGGACATGGTGCCAGCGGGGCACAAACCGGTCAGGGGCAGAGACAGACTGAGCAGGGTACCCAGCAGGGGGACAATAAGAGGTTCCGATCAGGGAACTACAGGCAGGGACAGGGAGGTTTCCGCCAGGGCCATCAGGGTCCAAACGGCCAGCAGGGCCAGCAGGGGCAGAATGGGCAGCAGTTCCATCAGGGCCAGCAGGGCCAAGGGAGGAATGGTAACGGCCACCAGGGCCGGGGACAGCAGGGGCAGAGGGGAGGAAACTTCCCAGGGAAGTGCTTTACTTGTGGCAAGACTGGCCATAAGAAGCAGGATTGTCCTGATAGGGGCAGGGCCCCACAGCAGCAGCAGCAGGGTGCTCGCCAGGAGCCACAGAGACCTATGTTTCCCGCCGCTCTTCCCGCACCGCCACAGATGGCAGCTTTGCCACCCATTCCAGCAGTCCCAGCTCAGCAGGGGCAGCTACAGTATGGACGTGTCTACAACGTTCACCAGGCTGCAGTTCCACAGGCACCGCCCGCGATCGAGGGTACGTTTCCTATCCATGGCACTATGGGTCGGGTGTTATTTGATACGGGTGCTACACACTGTTTTATTGCTACACACTTCGCGAAAGCTTTAGGATTGTTAGCTACGGCAGAGAGCACAGTGACGTGTGTCGACTCACCATTAGGGAGTGGGTCACTGATTTTCTTTATATGCCGGGGAGTCGGGGTAGAGGTTGGTGGTTTGGTATTGCCTGCGGACATGTTAGTGTTAGACATGCATGTTCACGATGTGATCATCGGGATGGATTGGCTCGTAGCATATAGGGCCATGATTGATTGCTTCAGCGGGAGCATTGTTTTTGCCATTTCGGGGCAGGAGATGTTTATAGTGGCGATGCCTCGCCCAGAGGGAGGATCGACCGCTCATCTGTATTACATAGAGGAGGATACCTCTAAGGAGGTTATGATTCCTTTAGATTCGATCCCGGTTGTCAGGGAGTATTCGGATGTGTTTCAGGAGATACCAGGCTTACCACCCAGTCGAGAGATAGACTTCGTTATTGATCTGCTACCGGGTACGAGACCTATAGCACGTGCACCGTACCGTATGGCTCCAGCTGAGATGCGAGAGTTACGGGATCAGATAGAGCAGCTGTTAGGGCAGGGCTTTATTCGCAGGAGTACCTCACCTTGGGGCGCTCCAGTTTTGTTTGTGAAGAAGAGGGATGGTTCACTGAGATTGTGCGTGGACTACCGAGAGTTGAATAAGGTCACGATACGAAATAAGTATCCGTTGCCTCGAATCGATGACTTATTCGACCAGTTGAGAGGAGCTTCTTTCTTCTCGAAGATTGACTTGAGGTCGGGATACCATCAGTTGCGTATCAGGGAGGAGGATGTCTCGAAGACTGCGTTCTTGTCGAGATATGGTTCTTATGAGTTTCGGGTTATGCCTTTCGGCTTGACCAACGCTCCAGCAGTGTTTATGGACTTGATGAATAGGGTGTTCAGAGATTTCCTAGATCAATTTGTCATTGTCTTCATTGATGACATTCTGGTTTACTCTCAGACAGAGGAGGAGCACGCCGAGCATTTGAGGATGGTTTTGCAGACACTTCGTCAGAACGAGCTGTATGCAAAATATGAGAAGTGCGGGTTTTGGCTGAAGGAAGTCCAGTTCTTGGGTCATATTATTTCTGACCAGGGAATATCTGTCGATCCGGGGAAGGTGTCAGCGGTGAGGGAGTGGGGACAGCCCACGACACCAACGGAGATTCGTAGTTTCTTGGGTTTAGCAGGATACTACAGGAGGTTTATTCGGGGTTTCTCAGAGATAGCAGGTCCTTTGACACATCTTACTCGAAAGGGTGTGCCATATATCTGGAGTGATGCCTGTCAGTTGGCATTCGATGAGTTGAAGGACAAATTGACCTCAGCACCTGTGTTAGCATTGCCGAGACCGGGAGTTGAGTATTTGGTTTACACCGATGCGTCTTTGCAAGGGCTTGGAGGTGTTTTGCAGCAGGAGAGACAGGCCATAGCTTATGCTTCCCGTAAGCTTAAGCCTCATGAGAAGAATTACCCCACGCATGATTTGGAATTGGCAGCAGTAGTATTCGCCTTAAGGATTTGGAGGCACTATCTTTTGGGGGAGAAGTTTCAGCTGTTCACGGACCACAAGTCACTACAGTATCTGTTCACGCAGAAGGAATTAAATATGCGGCAGCGTAGGTGGCTTGAATTTGTGAAAGACTACCAGTTCGACATTCAGTACCACCCGGGTAAGGCTAACGTGGTAGCAGACGCGTTGAGCCGCAGGCCAGCAGATGAGGTGGCAGAGGTGTGGAAAGCGAAGTGGAAGGAATTGGGACACCAGGATGCAGTGGCCCGATCTTTCATGGCTGTGATGACCGTTACACCGCAGATTGTCACGAAGGTTGTACGGGCACAGGCAAATGATTCGTTCTGTCAGGAGCAGATAGTTCGATTACTCGCTGAGGGAGCTGAATCCTATACCGTTAGCTCAGACGGGGGATTACGCTTCAATGGGAGATTGGTAGTTCCGGAAGGAGAGGAACTGCGACACGATGTGATGGCAGAGTCGCACGGCTCACGGTTCGCGGTACATCCCGGAGGGGACAAAATGTACCAAGATATGAGACGGCAGTATTGGTGGAACGGTATGAAGAGAGATATCGCAGAGTTTGTCTCGAAATGCGCCACTTGTCAGCTTGTAAAAGTGGATCATCAGAGACCAACAGGATTGCTACAGCCATTGGAGGTTCCGGTGTGGATGTGGGAGAGCATATCCATGGACTTTATCACGGGGTTGCCTACGTCGCAGAGGGGTCACGACTCCGTTTGGGTAATTGTGGACAGATTGTCCAAGGTCGCTCACTTTTTACCCGTTAGGACTGATTACACTGCGGGTCAGTATGCCCAACTCTTCATTTCAGAGATTGTGAGACTTCACGGTGTGCCCCTAAATATCGTGTCTGACAGAGACAAGATATTTGTTTCGAGGTTTTGGGAGAGTTTCCAGGAGGCCATGGGCACGGAATTGCGGTTGAGTACGGCTTATCATCCGCAGACTGATGGGCAGACCGAGCGCACCAATCAGATGTTGGAAGACATGCTACGCATGTGTATTATTGACTTCGGGGGTGGATGGGAGCAGTACCTTCCACTGGTGGAGTTTGCTTACAACAACTCCTATCAGTTCACGATTGGCATGGCTCCGTTTGAGGCATTGTACGGTAGGCCTTGTCGTTCCCCAGCATGTTGGTTGGAAGTGGGGGACAACAAACTACTTGGGCCGGAAGTAATTCAGGATACTTCGGCAAGGATTGAGTTGATTCGGAGTCGCATTCGGGTAGCTCAAGACAGGCAGAAGAGTTATGCTGATGCAAAGAGATTTTTCAGGGAGTTCCAAGTGGGGGACCAGGTTTTGCTCAGGGTTTCTCCGATGAAGGGGATTATGCGATTCGGGAAGAAGGGGAAGTTGGCACCGAGGTATGTGGGGCCGTTTCCTATTATTGAGCGGATCGGACCCGTTGCGTATAGACTTGGACTACCGGAGCACTTGCATCGGATTCACGACGTGTTCCATATTTCCTCGCTGAGGAAATACCTTAGAGATAATTTGGCTCATTCTCACATTGCTGTAGAGGATATCGATCTCCAGCCGGATAGCTCTTATGAGGAGGGGCCGATTGCTATTTTGGACCGAAGCGAGAGGAAACTGCGGTCAAAGATAGTCCCGTTAGTGCGTGTTCAGTGGCGACATCACAATGTCGAGGAGTCCACATGGGAGCGCGAGGATGAGATGCGCGAACGTTATCCAGAGCTGTTTTTAGCATGTACTTTCTAGTTTCGAATTTCGGGACGAAATTCAGTTATTAGGGGGGGAGTATGTAATACCCCGTACTTTTGGCTATATTTATTTTTGGGATTAATTAATTAAATGTGTATTAATTGGAAATTAATCCGGGTTATAAATACTAATGAGATGCGTATTGGTATTTGATTATGTGCATATATGATTATATATGTATTTGGTATTATGAAATTTGTCGTGGGATTTATATACGGCATTTTAGAAATTTTATTGAGACGCGTGGGACCGCCGCGTCACGGTATAATATTTTGATATTAAAAGTGAATTTAAAATCTATAATCTGTATGGTCGTTTTGAGTGCGCCAACGCATCCGGAAGGGTCGAGATAGTCAGAAAACACTAGCCGGGGGTATAGTTTGGGTCCCGGGGTATTTTTAGGCCATACCGGTAACTTAAAGGGTATTTTGGTAATTTTACAGTTTGAGGAATTAAAAGTGACGAAAATTAGAGATTAAATCTGATGTGGATATTAACCCATTAAGCCCATTAGCCAACCCATATTAACCTAGAAGGCTACGTAGGTTGTCATTTAGGTTTCTTAGTTTCCCCCAATCAAAACCCTAGCCACCTTGAGCCACCATTGGAGATAGAGCTTGGGAGAGAAAAAAAAACTCTGCAGAATCTTCACCAAACCTACACCAAACCAGAAATCAAACCAAGGCAAGTGTTTTAATCGTATTTAAATTCGTAGAATGTTTCCTCCATGTTAGAAATTGATAAATTTCAATTGTTCTTGGAAGATAATGAAAACCCATGTAGTTTGAGGTTTAGAACTTAAAAATTGTGAAGAGAATTGCATGTAGTATGATAGGTAAATGATTTCCCTTATTATAATTGTGATTAGAAGAAAGGAAAACGAATTAAATTCTGGGATTTGATGATGATATGTAGTTAGGGTTCATGTTCTTGAGATAATTGGAAAAAGTGTAGAAAGGTGTAGATTAAATTAATATTTGGGTGGATTGATCCCTTAGAAACATGTTAGGATGTGACTATATATGTTTAGTATTGATTATAGACCCTAAAACGTTGTTAGGATGGACTTTGGAAGAGATTAGAAGTGATAAAAATGGTGAAAAATGATTTTTGGGAAATTCTGGGCCGAAACTGGCATCTCGTTAGAAGCAGCCCCAGGTCGTTCGAACGAGCTCGTTCGAACGAGATTCTAACGAGTTGACCAGTCGTTATTAACGAGTAGGATTTTCGTTCGATATCTCGTTCGAACGAGATATCGTTAGAAGAGTCAGTTCGTTCGAACGAACTGGGACCTCGTTCGAACAGCCTCGTTCGAACGAGACTTCTAACGACCTGACAGTCCAAACTCGTTCGAAGCCTCGTTCGAACGAGACTTCTAACGAGTTGACAGTTTGACCCCTTTTGGACTGTTTTGACTTTTGGAGTTCCGGGAACTGGTTCAAGGGTAGAGTTAGCATTCCTTTGATGATATAGTGATTTATTTGGGACTTTTGGGTTATTGGGATGAGTAAATCATATGCGAGAGTTATATTCAATGAATCACTTGGGTTGAGACGTGAGTGACTACTACGAGGCGAGGATGAATTATAGCGCGTATAAATATGTACCGAAACAAAATAAGTTGTGATAATTATAGTTAGTACAAGAATGCGATATGTACTATGATTAAAATACGGTATTACTAAGATGTGCGTTTACTTAGTATTGGTATATGGATTGTGTGTATGACATACCTACCATACTTGCTATCACGGGGAGGTTTCGTTCGCTTAGGACCCTCTAATCCTTGTGTGCCTACGGGGGGGATATAGACTGGTACCTTGATGAACATAGGTCATTGAAAGACTTATTGTGACATTAATAAGTCCGCTGACCATGGGAGCGTAGGTATGTGCGTGACCCATGTGATGGTGACTGTGTTCGCCTCCATTATTTGTGATGTTGTTATCGGTAAACTATTCCTGAGAGATTCGGAATATGTAATCCTTATGTACGTGATGTACCGGGATGGATAGCAGAGTATGTGTGCACTACAGCTTAGATTGCGGGGTGCTTGTATCGTATATATATGATGTGAATAATATACATTTAATTAATGGGAATCCTCATGTTAATGTTGTAACTGTATTACGGTATTGTTTCGAGAAATATAACAAGTTATCTGATAGTTATATCAATGGCATATTTAGTAACTGAGTTTACGTTAGAACCCCTATTTAATTACGAGCGTTGTTATGTTAATTGGAACCAAGTAAAAGGGTAGAACTTTTGGTAGTCTAGCTAGTTACGCTGTCATTTAGCTAGTGGAAAGGTTAGTTATAGATGGGTACTTGCGTTAGGAGTGCACAGTTAGACGAGAGGTGAGAATATAATGTGAGTGCACGTCCTAACATGTACTTTGCATTTAATGTTTTAAATGTTTTTAAAGCACTTGCAGGTTTTTTTTAAAATGATTTCCACTTTCGGGCTCTGACCCATTTGCTTTCAAATATATTTTCTTGTAAAACCTTTTTAGGTGCCCAGCCACAAGGACACCAAGCATAGAATTCTCATTCAGGTGACGTGCTGTAGCTGGTTGTGGAAGCTACAGGGATTTGCTCATAGACGCTTCTATCTTTTGGATTCCAGAGTCACTATCTATCAGTTGTAGGGCATGTTGCCCATTCCTATTTAGAGCATTTTTACATTTCAGTTTTCAGACTCTAGCATGTATTGCTCAATATTCAGTTTTAGTTATTTATTTCAGTTTACATATCAGTTGTGGGATTTGTATTGAGGAGTTTTTCCTCCAGGTTTCATTTACATATTGTGATGGTTATTCTTGTTACTTCAGTATGGTGAATGGTGTATTTAGTTATTCATTACTCTTGTTGCATGTTAATCAGATTTAATAAAATTTGGCACTTACTTTTTAAATACTAGGTGGTTAGTAATAATAAAACGTTTTCGACAGTGATGCTATTAACTGAGCCAACTTGGCATTTTGAATTAATTTTATAAAGGAGTAGCTACCCGGTGTTTAATTAGTCGGGGTGTCACAACATTTTACCAAATTACTGATGTTTAAGGTCTGAGGTCATCAAATTATGATATAAACCTCATACATTGCCACCAAATTAATGATGTTTAAGGTTTGAGGTCATCAAATTATGATGTTAACCTCATACATTGCCACCAAATTAATGATGTTTAAGGTCCGCGGTCATTAAATTATGATGTTAACCTCGTACATTGCCATCAAATTAATGATGTTTAAGGTCCGAGGTCATCAAATTATAATGTTTATCCTCATATAAATTGGCACCAAATTAATGATGTTTAAGGTATGAGGTCATCAAATTATGATGTTTCACTTCATAAATTGTCACCAAATTAGTGATGCTTAAGGACTGAGGTCATCAAATTATGATGTTAGCCTCATACATTTCACCAAATTAATGATGTTTAAGGTCTGAGGTCACCAAATCATGATTTTTATCCCCATAAATTATCACCAAATTAATGATGTTTAAGGTCCGGGGTCATCAAATTATGATGTTAACCTCATACATTTCACCAAATTAATGATGTTTAAGGTCTGAGGTCATCAAATTATGATGTTAACCTCATACATTACCACCAAATTAATGATGTTTAAAGTCTGCGGTCATCAAATTATGATGTTAACCTCATACATTGCCACCAAATTAATGATGTTTAAGGTCTGAGGTCATCAAATTATGATGGTAACCTCATATATTGCCACTAAATTAATGATGTTTAAGGTCGGAGGTCATCAAATTATGATATTTATCCTTATAAATTATCACCAAATTAATGATGTTTAAGGTCTGAGGTCATCAAATTATGATGTTAACCTCATAAATTTCACCAAATTAATGATGTTTAAGGTCTGAGGTCATCAAATTATGATGTTAACCTCATACATTGCCACCATTCTAATGATGTTTAAGGTCTGCGGTCATTAAATTATGATGTTAACCTCATACATTGCCACCAAATTAATGATGTTTAAGCATAATGAAACAGTATTGACATAGGAACTGCTCTTCTCATTAATATCCTCTTCATAAAATGGTACATGTATTACAAAGAAACAACTGCAACATCATATGTAATACTTGTTCAGGTAATCAGCGTTCTATGGATTAGAGAAAGGTTCCCCTTCGAGATTTTCTAGCCGATAGGTACCGGGTACATCCTCATCGACTACTTTGTAAGGGCCATGCCAGTTTGGTTGAGTTTGTTTGCCTTTTGCAACGTATTCTTTAGCATTAGGTCTCCCACATCTATAGGTCTTAATTTCACCCTTTGATTATAGAACTTTGTTGTTCTCTGTTGGTAGGCTGCATGTCTGATTTCAGCATCTTCCTTCTCTCTTTAATTAGATCTAGATTCTTCTTTCTTCCCCATTCTTCTCGGGGTCATAGGTCTGAACTCTGTGAGAGGGAAGTCCTACTTTTGTAGGTATGACGGCTTCTGATTCATGGGCCAACATAAATGGGGTCTCCCTCGTTGGTGTCCTTGTCATTGTTCTGTAGGCCCATAACACTGCATAAACCTCTTTTGTCCAGCTCCCCTTAGCTTCTTCCAACCTCCTCTTAATCCTATCAAGGATTGTTCGGTTCGTGACTTCAGTCTGACCATTTGTCGAAGGTCGGTCAGGAGAAGAGAAGAACTACTTAATCCCGACTCTCTCGTAGTATTTTCCCAAGGAAGTATTCTTGAACTGCATTCTGTTATCTGAGATGAGGGTGTTTGGGAGACCGTATCTGCATATGATGTTCTTCCAGATGAACTGGAAGGTCTTCTTCTCAATGATAGTGATCATAGGCTCAGCCTCTACCCACTTGGAGAAGTAATCAATTGTTATTATCTGAAATCGATAGTTATTCGCAGCTCTTGGCAATGGTCCCACCAAGTCAATCCCCTACACTACAAATGGCCAAGGAGAACTGATTGACGTCATAGGTTGATGAGGAATAGTGGAGAATCTCTGGCACTTGTGTCACCTTTTCACGTAGGTAGTAGCAACTTTGGCCAAGGTCGGCCACCAGTATCCCTGCGTAATTATCCTCTTAGCTAAAGGTCTTCATCCTATGTGACTGGAGCAAGAACCCTCGTGTACATCCTGCAGGATGTGGGGGACCTCTGTGGGATGGACACATCTGAGGAGAGGTAGTAGGAATCCTTTTTTATACAGAACATCTCCTATTATTGAGAACTTGGCAGCTCTGTACCTCAACTTTCTCCATTCTAACTTTGATTCTGGAAGCTCTCCTTGTCTGATATATCTGATAAGGGTGTCGATCTATGAGTCCCCTAAGTTCAAGTTGAGGTAAGTTTTGTCAACCTGTTCTTCCTCAATGGTCGGTTTAAGCAAGATCTCGACTGGTATTGTCCTTCTGATGCTTGTTTTTGTTGCTGAGGCCAACCTTGTTAGTGCATCTACACGACTGTTGTCTAATCGGGGTATCCTCTTCATCTTCACTTCGGTGAAGCTTCTTAGCATCGTTCTCACCCTCTTCAGATATTTGGCCATCCTTTCATCCTTGGCCTTATATGCTCCCAGGATTTGGTTGACAACCAACCTTGAGTCGCTGTGGACTATGAGTTGTCCAACACTAAGAGCTTTTTCCAATGGGAGACCTGCTATCAAGGCATCATACTCATGCTCTGACTCGTTGTTCGATGCTTTGAAGTTGAATCTAAGTGCATATTCAATGTCGGTACCATCTGGTGCTGACACTATTATCCCTGCTCCGCTACCATTTTCATAAGAAGACCCATCGACGAAGAGGTTCCAAACATCTTCACTTGAAGAGAAGTTCCCCTCTAACAGGGTCCCTTACTTGAACAGGTACATGTCTTCCTTATTCTCAGCTACACTTTTTTCGATCTTGCTTGACCCAACCTCGTCCGGATCACGGAAGACGTTACTGTCTAGTTCTCCTGCAATCTCTTGACTATTCTCAATATCAACCTTTTCCCAGGTGAACTCTGCTACAAAGTCTGCAAGAGCATCCCCTTTGATGGCAACCCTTGGTTGATAAATAATGTCATATTCCCCCAACTCGATGGCCCAAGTCATCAACCTGCCCGACTTCTCAGGCTTGTTGAGGACTTGTCTTAGTGGTGAATCAATGAGGATGACCATAAAGTGGGCTTGGAAGTATGGCTTCATCTTCGTGGAAGCGTGTATCACGGCATATGCTAACTTCTCCATTCGAGGGTAGTTCTGTTCAAACCCTTGGAGGTCCTTACTATTGAAGTATACCGGCCTCTGTACTCCATCGTTTTTCCGTACTATGGCTGCACTTATAGCTGACTCCAAGACTGCCAGATAAACATATAACTTCTCTGCCATAATGGGTCGAGATAAGAGTAAAGGGGATCCAAAGTAGGATTTGAGCTCCTTAAAGGCTTTGTCACACTCTTCGTCCTATTCGAAGGCCTTTCTAAGAACTTTGAACAAAGGAAGACACTTATCTGTAGCTCTAGAGACAAACCTGTTGAGTGCAGCAACTCTTCCAATTATCCTCTGAACGTCTTTTATAGTTCTCGGTGTCTTCATTTTAAGCAAAGCTTTGATCTTCTTTGGGTTTCCCCTCTGATTGACAATGAATCCAAGACACTTTCCTGCTCCTACTCCGAAGACACACTTGGCAGGGTTTAGCTTCATCCTGTATAAGTCCATAGTGTCAAAAGTCCTCTCCAAGTCGGCCACGTGAGTGTCAGCCTTCAAGATCTTTATCAACATGTCATCCACATATACGTCCATGGTCTTGCCAATATGACTCTCGAATATCTTATTTACAAGACGTTGATAAGTGGCCCATTGCATTCTTCAAGCCGAAGGGCATGACCTTGTAGCAATAGGTCCCCTTATTGGTTATGAACGCAGTCTTCTCTGAGTCTTCTAGGTCCATAAAAATCTGGTTGTACCCTGAATACGCATCCATGAATCTTATAAGTTCATGCCCTGAATGATGATGTTGTAAACAACTCTACCAGGTAACACTACACCAAAATGACAAAATTGTCACCTTTCAGCCGGCCACCCTTGTCAAGGTCATTGGCCGTGATAATAAATACGCATTTTGTGTATGATCATTGACCATGAAATTATCATGATAAAGAATTATCACGATCAATGACCTTGATACGACTGTGACAACTTCTACAGCAAAAACCCTAACCCCTTCTTTTTTCCCTCCCGTCGTTCCCTCCCTCTCTCTCTCTCTACGTTGCTCTCTCTCTCTACTTTCAGGTTTATTTCTCTCTCTCTCTCTCTCTCTTTTATTTATATATGTGTTTGTGTGTATATATATATATATATGTGTGTGTGTGTGTGTGTGTGTGTGTATATATGTGTTTGTGTGTCTGTGTATGCATGTGGGGGGGGTGGGGCAGGGTGGGAGTAGGGGGTGGGGCAGGGGGGTTGTTGTGTGTGTGTATGTATATGTGTGATGGGTGGGGGGGTTTGGAGGGAGGTGGGGCAGGGTGGGGGGCTATTGTGTGTGTGTGTGTGTGTGTGTGTGTGTATGTGGTGGGTGGGGGTGGGTGGGTGTGTGTATGTGGTGAGTGGGGGGTGTGGAGGGAGGTGGGGGGGGGGGGGGGGGGCTGTATTTGAATTAACCCATGAATTTGTATTTTTGTATTTGAATTAACCCATGAATTTGTATTTTTGTATTTGGGGGGGTGGGGAGGCGGTGTAAGTCAAGGTACCATTGTAATTCTCTTAATATCGTGTTTTGATGATTCTATGAGATAATATATATTGTGTCAAGGTTAACTCATTGTAGATAAAAACATTCACATAGTAAAATTAAATTGAATCCATCCATAGATTCTATAATCACATCAACTAAAATATAATTAATAAATGAAACAGTTTTAGATGAAAGTAAATTAATAATTAGTGCCCATTTCATATGAAAGTAGGATTGCCCCTCAGTGTAAATTAGTAAATTAATTTATTATATATGTTAATTGTTAGTTTAATTGATGAAATGAATTAATTGAGTAGATGAATTAGAAGGAGTACGGGATACACATTTGTTGTTGACATTGCTGTTGGATTATTTTGTTTAGTAAATGTTTGGTTGGTTAGTTTTAAAAGTGGCATGACCACTGGATTATTGTCCATATGAGGGTGGGAGTTTTCAACTTTTTTTGAAAATTACTCTGTATATAGAACAAATGCTCGTGAAGATAACACGATAAAACTTGACGATGACTATCAAAGTTTCTAATTTAAGGCGACCCAACCGTTATACTCTAGCTATGAGAAATATCAAACAACTTTACATGCCATGGTTGGTTTGCACAGTTTGAAGACGCAGTACGGTTTGTCTGGCAATAGCGTGACGGGAATTCTGAAATGGGTGAAGGGCTTATTACCCAAGGTGAATACACTTCCAAATAGCTATCCTGTTATGAAGAACATTTTAATCGATTCATGCTTGTGTGTATGACTGCATACTATACCTAAAGGAGTATGGAAATCTCGATCGTTGTCCGGTATGCGATGAACCTAGGTATGTCCAATCTACTAGTAAGGAAGGCACAAGCTCAAAAGTGCCTCAAAAAGTATTAAAATATTTTCCCGTTGGGCCTAGACTAAAGAGATTTTTCACAGTACCATGGATTGCAGAGGCAATGACTTGGCATGCTAGTGCAGAAGTAGGGGGTAATATCATGTGTCATCCTATTGATTCTACTGCCTGGCGGAGGATGAATTTTGAGTATCCCGATTTTGGTCGAGAACAACGCAACATTCTTTTGTCTATATCAACAGATGGTTTCAATCCATTTGAAAATCTAAGCACCAATCAGAGTGTATGGCCAGTGATCCTATCCCCAATCAACCTCCCTCCTTCACAGTGTATGAGACCTGAATTTTCGATGATGGCTTTGTTGATACCTGGGACAAAGGCACCAAGTGATGACATTGACGTCTACCTGGCTCATTTGGTAGAAGAATTAAATGAGTTGTGGGAAGAGGGTGTTCAATCATTTGACTCTTTTAGAAAAGAAGAGTTTACGCTTAAAGCTATATTGATGTGGGCAATTCATGATTTTCCAGCTTATGGGACATTATTCAGTTGTGTAATACATGGTTATTTGGGGTGTCCTATTTCTGGAGAGGATACTGAATCTCTTTGTCTATCCTCTAGCTTAAAAAATGTATACCACCTCCACAGGAGGTTTTTACCCCCAGCTCATAGTTTCAGATCTGAGAAAGGTTCCAATTTTTTATTGGGCGGAGTTGAACAAAGGCTACCGCCGAGACAACTTTTGGGTTCAGAAATTCAAAGTAAATCTTCTGAATCTGGCCCTAATATGCCAGGTAAGAATCCCAAATTTAAGAATGTCAAGCATAAGAAGACCCCAACTGGGAATGAAACAGAGATAAGAAAGGCATGGTCTCGGAGGTCAATTTTATTTGACTTGCCTTATTGGAAGATAACCCGGTGCGCCATGTATTGGATGTGATGCATGCAAAGAAGAACTTCGCTGAACATATTGTGGGTACTTGCCTTGGGGGGAGTCATTCGAAGGATGGAGAAAATGCACAAAAAGACCTTAAAACGTTAAAACTTAAGCCACAACTATGGTTGAAAGAAGATAGTAAGGGAAGGACAATAATTCCCCCTGGTGCGTTTACTTCGACGAGTGGGGAAAGGAAGGTTCTTCTGGACACAATATATAATTTGAAGGGCCCATCTACTTTTTCGTCCAACTTGCAAAGGATTGTGAATTATGATACTCATGATTTACATAAGTGTAAGTCCCACGATTGGTATGTGATCATGCAATTGGTTCCTCTATTGTTTAAGCACTGTTTCTCCAAGCACAAGGATTTGTGTAGGGCTATTATGCAAATTAGTATTACCTTCTCCCTCTTGTGTGAGAAGGTAGTGAATCGAGAACACATAGTGGTCACAAAATTAGCTGTGATCGAAACGATTTGTGTATTGGAGAAGTACTTTCCCCCAGCATTCTTTGACATAAGTGTTCACTTGTTGGTACACCTATGTGATGAGGCACCTCTTTGTGGTCCAGTTAGATATCGGTGGATGTATCCGTTTGAAAGATTGATGAAAGTTTTTAAAAATTACGTCAAGAATACGCGATACATTGCAGGATCAATTGCAGAGGAATACATCATCGTGGAGTCATTAATATATACTTGGGAATATATGCTTGACTCGACCAGCGTTGATGACACTGATGAATTCGTCGATGATGGTGGTCATGTGATGGGAAAACGAGTGAAATTAACGAGTTTGCAACATGAACAAGTAGCTCATTTTCTATTTGACACACGTGAAGATGTCGAAGAATGGAAAAAGTAAGTTTCGATTATTTGAATGTTTAACATTATTTTAGATTATTTTATACATGATTAATTTTGTAATATGCAGAAAATATGAAGCCTGTGAGAAAAATAAAAGACGAAAAATAATGGTACAATCAGATAGCGACTTTAGGCTGTGGTTGACACAAGAGGTAATTATAATGAAAACAGTCGTTATATAACGTTACATTACACTCAAATTTTACTACTAATATAACTAATTTATCTATATTCTCAGCTCCTAAAGATGGGTGATGCGACATTAAGGCTTGCTCGTCTAGCCACTGGACCCTTGTTCGTGGTACAAGAGTACAAAAAGTATCGATTGAACGGTAACACTTTCGGCGCTAAAGTGTACAAGGAAAGTACAAATGTACAGAACTCGGGAATTTCATACAAAGTTCTTACTATCTTTCGACCGAGCGCAAAAGATAAAAACCTCGTTGAAGCTGAAATGACTTACTATGATGTAATCCAAAATATATTTGAATTGGATTATATAAACTTCAAAGAGGTTGTATTTTACTGTGACTGGGTAAGAGTTGAGGATAAAAATGCTTATAAATTTGATCATGTCACTAATTTGATCATGGTTGACTTGTCCAAGTTGAAGAGCAACGACCACGTGAGCGATGAGCCGTTTGTTTGTGCATTTCAAAAGGTTAAGCAAGTGTTTTATTCGGATTAAATCAACAACGAGCCGTGGTCAATTGTCCAACACGCTCCAATGCGTCTAAATAGTAGTGTGGATGACTTGGCTGCTCCTACCGAATATCAATCCATTTTTTATGATAACCCGAATTTGAAATAATTTTCAATTTGTAATAAATATTTCAATTTGTACTGAAACATCCATTTTTAATGCTTTTAATTGATTTGCACTTTATCATTTTCACTCTTGTGTGGTGTGCGTGTGTGGAGAGGAGATTAATATATAAATATTCCAACAACATCTAAGTTTTGTTTATACTAATCCATGAATATACGCTTCTTACCTTTAATAGGTGATTAGTACATAGTTATTTAGGCTCTCCTATTTGTGGAGAGGAGACTGAATCTCTTCGTCTATCCGAACACTAAGAAATGCCATAATCCTATGGAGTTATGCTCTGCAAATTCCTCCCAATCGTTATGTAGCCAAACATCACCCGTTGAAGTTGTCAATTCCACTTTTCATACCCCACCACTTGGAACCTCTAGCAAAATATGGGAGACCATTGAAAGGTGGAATTGACAACTTCAACTGCTAATTTTTTGCTACACAACGGTTGGAAGGAATTTGCAGCGCATAACTCCATAGGATTATGGCTTTTCTTAGTGTTTAGATATGAAGAGAATTATATTTGACACGATTGCCCGGGGTACATTAGTTGGAAGGAGGTTCCATATGAGCTCAAGTTAGTTGTTTGGGTGACACTACAGGTAATGTTTATATGTCAATTTTGATTTTAATTTCGATTTATATTTATCAATATTTGCGGGGCGGATACTAATTTTACTTTATTTCAATTCAGGGGAGAGGGAGTGGCCCTGAGGGTAGGCCACATACGCTCGATACTTATGTGGCTATTCGGACGAGAAGGGAAGGATAAGGAGGTGCCCCGAGCGTCGCGGTACAAAATCTCTTTTCCAGCTAAATAGTTTGTAGATTTGAGATAATTAATGGTGATGTTGTTTCTTCTTAAATAGTTTCTATTTTGAATATATATTTGCATTATCTTTAGTTTGTTTGGATATATGATGTTTGAACAGGTACAACGTTGCTATAACAGGTACAAATATACTACTGGGCAGTGGCAGTGGCCATACTGCCCAACAGATTTTTTTTAATTCTGTCGAGAATTGTCACGGTCATTGATCGTGACAATCTTTTTAAAAAGGGTCAAGGCTTTGTCACGGTCATGGCCCGTGACATGATCGTGACAATTCTGTTGGACTTGTCAAGGTCAATGATCGTGACAAAAAAATTTGTCTTGCCCCGAATTGTCACGGTCATTGACCTTGACAAGTCCAACTTGTCAAGGTCAATGACCGTGATAATAGTGCAGATTTGGTGTAGTGTAAGGTGTTCCCAAGCTCAAGCAAGCGATAACAATGGCAGCACAGAAGAATATAAGTAAATATGTAGAAGGAGTTGAGGTGAAGAGGATGAACACTTGAATATAAGTGGTTCAGCCAAGTAGGCCTACGTCCACTGTGCAAGTGAGTGTAATGTCACTGAAATAAGGCACTAGCGGCCATGGATACAATCTTTCAAGCTTTCTTTGTCTACTGTGTAAATTGATAGAGTTTTAGCTAGGATTGCAATTATCGATCATTTACAATGTTGAGGATGACCTTAATATATAGTGCTTGGGGGTGTAATGTACCCCCCAAGCATGCAATATGCATGTGCATGGAGATCCAGCCAGTCCAAGGATGGCATCTGGTTGATCTCAACTAAGTAATGATAACCTCAATATTCCCTCACGTGGAGGGAATGATTCAGTTATAACAGATTTATCCATGTGTTCCAAGCCATACATGTGCACATATATGCTTGTCTGTCTTTTCTTTGTACCAACCTCGGTCTGGATGAGTGTGACACCCCGCCTAATAAAATACCGGGTGATCAGTCCTATACCAAATTAAAACAGGAATCCCAGTTGGATCATCCTTAGCATCACTGTCGAAAAAATTTTAAAACTTACTAACCACCTAGTATTCCAAAAACTGGTGCCGATTTTAACTTTTTAATTAAACAAAACAATACATGCGGAATTAAAATATAAACCATTCACACAGCTGAATGAAAGTAAATAGAATAATAATTACATAACTTGCCGAATAAATCACCAGCCACCAAATAAATAATCCAATACAAATATTCAACACCTGAATGAATTACACCTGAAACTGTACCGAGAAGTCTGGGCTACAAGCCCTAAATAAAATTGAGACTGATACAGGATTCCTACTCTAGGAATGAATGAATGATGCGTCTAATCCAAACTCCTGCTAGCATCCACATATGCCGCAGCTCTGTGTCCCTGGAATAGAATATCAATCCTGGCGTCCCTATGGCTAGACACCTAAAAGGTTTTGAAAATAGTTTTTATAGCAAGGGTTAGAACCCAAAACATTTTGAAAATATTTAGCAAGTGAATTAACTGCAGTAGTTTAAAATGCGTGAATGCGCTTCATATTTAAGTTAGTGTCACACTCCCTTGAGGACATTCTCACCCCTCCACTATTGTGCACACCTACCGGTTACCTTAACCCCACCTAGTTGTACTACCCCGTCCAACTATTCCTGGTATAACCTTCCCTTGCTGTACTACTCTAACCCGAGTATAATGATTCTTGAATTATAAGTTATTTCACAATTAACTTAATTAATTCCTCTTAAATAGCAGCATATAACCGTGTCACAAGTTATATAAAGTACATACATCACACACTGTATTATTCCCACCAATGATTAACTTAATTAATTTCTCATTAATTAACTGCATATAACTGTACCCCGAATTATATAAGGTTTATTACCATATTATACGTACCGTTACTAACATCCACACATATATCATACGTGTATCCATCCTTCCGAGTATACCCTCACCGGATGATTCACTCTAAAATGCCATCTCACTAGGTGTGCTCACAAAACCTAGTTTTCCAAGTTGGATTCGCTCACCAACCTGGTCTACTACATAAACGAATGGGAGGCGGTCATATTCCTTCCTGAAAGTGAGATAATCTCCTCACCCATGTACCGGATGCTATGACCTGGGGATATACTCACCCTACTCCTCAAGCTAGGGGATTCACCCACATCGCGCAACCTCCCTTGATAGCATTAGAGCATATAATTTGAATAAATATCTAGTCACTGATATTTAATATCACACACAATATATATACACGTATATATATACTATCACTACACTGCATATATATAATATAAATCCCGGCTTTACCGTGTACTCAAAATATCCCGTATACTGCCTGAAATTTAATATCACGCACAATATACACGTATATATATATATATATATATATATATATATATATATATATATATATATATATATACTATCACTACACCGTATATATATTATAACCCTGGCTTTACCGTGTTCTAAATATCCCGTATACTGCCTGAAATTTCCTGAGTCTGTGGCTCGACTCAACGTAATTAATTTTCTCACTTAATAATTTACCGTCTTCCCGAGTCTATGGTCCGACCCTAATATATTTAACTCACACTTCAATGTATATAATACTTTCCCTGAGTCTATGGTCCGACTCCAATTAAATTAATTAACACACCTATTAATTTAATATCTCCCCGAATCTATCACCCAACTCTAATTAAATTAACTAACACACATATTAATTTAATATCTCCCCGAGTCTATCGTCCAACTCTAATTAAATTAATTATTACACCCATTAATTTAATACTTACCCGAGTCTACAATCCGACTTTTATTTAATTAATTTACACATTAATTAATCAACACATATCTGAGTCTGCAATCCGACTCTAATTAAATTAATTATCACCTTTATTAATTTAATAACTTGGTGTCACCTAACCATTATCCCCGGACTCTCTCACTTGGCCCGTACCTCAACATTTCCCGAGTCCAAACTAATTACTTTCTCTCAATAATTAATTTAAAGCCTTGATGTCACTTAACCAACATACCCGAACTCGCTCACTTGGTCCAATTTACATCTCATAATATAACACCCACATTTTCGCCTACAATGTGTCACACATTTATTTCTATAATTTTCCCAATTATATTTACCTATAATTATTAATATATCCGGACTCGATTCACTTGACCCGAAATTAAATATTTTCCGAGTCTATATCCCGACTCTAAATTACTTAGTTTATCTCCAAACTTAATTCACTACCTTGGGGTCGCTTGACCAATATACCCGGATTCGCTCACTTGATCCGTATCTCACTATTTTGGAATAAAATCTCTCAAATTCATCCATTAAATGCCCCACATAAATTCATCCTAGTCCCAATTACTCTTTCCCATAATTACTAGGAATAGGTGTTTCAAAATTAATTATCACAAATTACAGTATGGAAATTAATTTATAATTAATTTCCCCCTTATATCACACACAGGCCGAACTGGCCAGAATTTCCCATCATCGATCGATCGATGCCCCCGATCGATCGATCGACCCCTTCGTTACAGCCCTTCTTCCCCACTATTTTACACCATTAACGAACTTCAAGGTTTCTAACCATAATTTAAACATCTAATTACATCATCCCATCATCTACACATGGTTAATCCACATCCTATTCATCATAGAGACCTTAAGATAATCAACTTCTCTACTTATCTCATAATTTTCGAAATGGGTCTTTCTCCATAAAATTCAATTATCTGTTTTAAATCCCAAATTCCAGATTCGATTTCCACTCTTTTATGTTCTGGATTTCTCGTTCAAATCATATATAAATATTCAGATATCAATCACCCATCTAAATCTTACTCTGAATCTCATTCAAGTGTTTCAAAAACAAAAACCCAATTTTGTACCCATTTACACCCAAAAACGAATTTTGGTTTACACATCACTATGATATGAATTGATTATCATGCTTTAAGAATCAAAACAGTTAACCACTTGCCTCTAAGTGTTTGTAGTGTCTGATCCATTGTTGATGTCCCTTAATTTGGCTCCAATAACCTCCAATTTGCTTTTGATTTGTTTTTTCGCAAATCCCCTCTCAAACCCTAGGTTTAGAGTTATGTTGGCTGCCATTCCTTAATCTCCCAATTAGGTTAAAAACACTCTATCCCGTTTTTAGCCTAATGGACTTAATTAACGTGGCCCAACTCACCCCGTGTGGACCCGGCTATGCCCAAAATTACCCCGAGACCCAATTACTACCCCGGGTACTCTTTTCTGTCTATCTCGACCCATCCGGACTCAACCGCGCACTCAGAATTGGTGTCCGAATTAATTTATAAAAATCCTTATCTCACACCCAATTTAGTCTATACCGACTCCCGGCTGGGATAAATGTATATCTTGTCATTAATACTCGAAATGACGTAATTAAATTATTACTATTCGCTTAGTAAATAAATTTCCCTAAACATTAACCATTCTCTCCCCGATTAATATTTAAATATATATATTTCCATAATTAATTCAATTAAAATTACAATACACAAGTAATTTAAAATTCTCAAATTAATTAAATATTAAATGTACAAAAATACGGGGTGTTACAATGAGTACGAGATTGGTGAAGTAAGAACCTTGCCTTGGCTGAGGATTATATGATGACCTTGGCTGGGATGTCAGCCGAGGTTAGATATCCGAAACGTCGGCTAGGGCCGATGTTGTCTTAACACTTAATGCTGAGCCTGCGAGGCTTTGCTAATCTTAAGTGAAACTTGTAACGTCGTCTGTGGCTGATGTTGATGTTGATGTTGATGCTAATGGATAACCCATGTCCATACTTACCTCGACTTATGCCCTAATCGAGGTGATACTTGTAACGTCGGTTGTGGCCGACCTGATGGGTAGTTGACCCCATGAGTCATGCAGACCTCGATTGATGCCCAATCGTGGTGATACTTGCAACGTCGGTTGTGCCCGACCTGGTGAAGGACGGCATCGCTGATGGGTAATCCTGAGCTCTCGTTATCTCAGACGTCATACAGACTGAGACGTCATACAGGCCGAGGTTAATGTTTCTGAGCAGGTAGGTGCACTTTGTGCACACACACACACACACACACACACACATATATATATATATATATGTATGTTATATTAATATTTAGATTAAAGAATTAAAATGGCCCATCACCTTCGGTCCCGTCTCAATTTTGTCCATGTCCTTTTGTTGGTCTCAATTTCATCCCTAACCTTTAAATTTATTTCAATTTAGTCCTATAAAGACTAAATTGAAACAAATTAAAAGGTTAGGGATGATATTGAGACAAAAAAATGAGAGGAATGAAATTAAAATGGAGCCAAAGGTGAGGGACTACTTTGGGCCTTTACTCTGAGATTTATTGTCAGGTAAGAAGGGAAAAACATGAGATATATGTACGTATGAAAATATTTGGTTAAATAAAGTATCGCCAAGGTTCTTATAAATACAAAAATTGGCTCTTTGAATGCTAAGGTTTTTTTATTAAGTGTTGTAAACATCCTAATAAAATGTATTTCATAGCAAAATTCTCTACCAAGTATAAAATTTGGAAAAATCTATGTGTATCAATTTTTTTTTGGTTAAATTTGTAGCTCAAATATATTGTTATATAGTATCTTATGGAAAGCGATTTGATTTTAAAAGCGGTTCGGCACGAAAGAAGAAATTTCCTTTTGGGTCTTTCAACCAATTCACCTAGGATGTGGATGTGTATTGAGTGTGCTAAAAAAATTAGGTAGAGAGCAATGTGTTAAAAAAATTTACGACAAATATAGTTACAATCATTTACTACATTTGAGTACAAACTTATTTTTTCATAGAAAATTTAATACTTATAACATTACTTATATATTTTTGCACAATATGCACCACTTGCTCAAATTGATAGATGAACAAATGATGTGTCAACCTCATAATGATTTAAGGTTTTAGAGTCAATGAAATCACTTTACGAAACTTTAAAAGGTTCACAAATTTAATGCGAAGCCCATCAATAAAGCCACCCTGTTTTAATACGGTTTATTTATATTTTATCTTTGTTATTAATTAGTGTTATGTTAGTTTGTAAAAGAATGTTTGCCTAAAAATAAAATCTTATTTATAAACTAATATTAAAATAAAATTTTAAAAGTTATTTAGGACCCAACATTGAAAAGATAAATGATCTATTTCTCACCTTTCATTTGCCTCTACCCCCCCCCCCCCCCCCCCCCCCCCCCCCCTCTCTCTCTCTCCCTCCAATTATTTTTATGTGGCCTCTTGCCCTTTAACACACATATTTCTTCTCTTTTCCTAGCCTCCCATGTCCTTTCTCTCCAGCCAATTATTTTCTCTAAATTTTTTTACAACATTTTTAAATTTTCTTCTTCTTGTAAACTATCTTATTTAATGAATATTTATCACTTTTATAGTTGAGTAAATGTAAATTTTTGTACAAAAAAAAAATTATCTTTCTTTTTTACACTAACCTTTTTTCGTATTAGAATATGACATTTACACAATACAAGTTATCAAAATTGCATTAATAATCTGTTTTTTAATACGAAATTTTCTTTATGTTTCTTATTATGTTTAAACAATTGTTTCATCTTAAGATCTGAAATTTTCTTCACACAAATGTTTTACCGTTTTAGTTTTTCTAAATTCGTTAAATTGTTTGTATTAAATTAACAGTTCTATTATATTTATGGGAGGGAACAATCATAGAAACTGACACATGCACCTAATAAAACACCATTCTATGTAATCTACTCTATATGCATTTAATTTCTAAAACAATAATTCGTCTTCACTTTCGTTTACTATAACACTTACCATTTTTTTTGTTCCCACAAATCTCATAAAAAATATTTTTGTTACAATTGGTCTAATTAGAAAACATACAGTACTATTTACAATCTGATCAACCGGTCAAGCTCCCTAAAAATTTGTACAATAATTTTTTTAGCATACGATCCATAATTTCCCTCGTGCTCATATAGTTTATTATATTTATCCAATTATTTTGTTGAACACATAATTTATACATTAACTACCAAATGCTGGCGCATTACACAAGTTAATACCTTAATATTTTGGGAGCATTAACATTTAGTCTTATATGTATGTAATTGTTTGCATCTCATCTGGCATATTTTTATTATTTATTGTTGGTGCTATAATGGTTCTAAGAATGAATATGACTTCAGTTATAAAATGATTAGACAAAAATAAGTATTTAAAAAGTACAAGAATTACGAGACTTACGACAAAATAATAAATATACGACATCATAAGGTAAAAAAATCTTGAATGGGACTAAACCCTAAAAGTTATAATATTTCCTTAAAGTTCTTTGGGGTAGGTAAATTTATCCATTGTTGACAAATACATGACAAAGATGCAAAATACTACAGATATTATTAGCAGTGGGAAATGAAAGCTATATCCCAATACAGTACACAAATTTGATTAACCGGACCACCACTACGGAAGTTGATATATCGACAAACTTCATGCAAACACTTCCACGCAAAGATAAGGTGCGGAGCTAAAAAGGTGAGACATAGGCAATCAAAATATGTCAACTTTTTTTTTATGTGGAAATGGTATATAAAGTTCTATTTGAAGTGTGTATTATGTTACTAAGCCATGTTTGTTTTTATTTGATATAAATATAGTTCTTATTTTGTTACCTTAGTTAGAGTTGCTTTATATTTTTTAATAAATATCAATTCTACCATTTATTTTTCCTTAAAATGTTTTCCCTATACTTTTGCATTAATTGAATTGTTTCTCTTATTCTAAAAATAACAAAACTACGGTCTTTCTCTTCTTTTTTTTTTTTTTTCATTTCGTTGGACTTTCGGTTGAAAGAAACTCTTGCCGTGAATTTTTTTTAATTTAAATTTTTAGGTTTTAAGGCTTCACTATTGTCATCTCATTATTTTTCTACGTAAAAACAGTGTATTGCATTGTCTTTCTCAAAAATGAAAAAGTTCATAACTATATATTATCACTTCACATTAATATTTTAACACTACACTTGTTATTAAATAATTTTGAAGCCGTGGAATGATAATAACCATACACAATGAAAAATAAGACACAATCGAATTGGGAAGAAAAAAAAGACCAAAAGAATAAATGCAGTGTCAAATTCATACAAACACATTTCTTTTTTCTTTTTCGCTTTTCCCCTTCGAAATGACCCAACTGTGAATAATTGATAAATAAAACAGAGTACAAATAAGGCTTATGAGTGAGAGCAGCATGTGACCGACCAATAGTGATTGGTCACCGAATTTACATCACACCTACCCTGATTGACACCACTTTTCTCCTCTTATACTTTTGAGTTAATATTTATACCGGATAAAGATAATGTAACCACTTATATATTTATTTTTCATATCAAATGCATTAAAATTTTATATTTTGTTATTGTGAATTTTTTCATAATATAAAATACAATTTTCTATTGTCTTGTCTTATTGGATGGATATAAAAAATGGTATAAAATTGAACTAGTGTAGAGGTGCTCATTTATATTATGTGATTTTTAGGGTCAATAATTTTATAAGAGTTGTCATAAAGCACCATAATTATATCAAATATGATAATCTTGTTACCACATTTTCTTATGGAATAATTTTAATATGAATGCTATATCAAAATTTTTAATTGTCCAATATTTATAAAAATTATCATTTTAAAAGCATTAGTCGAGATCTATCTCAAGATGTATATATAACATTTAGAAAAAAATATAAATTTAGCTCTAAAATTTTGGGTGATTTTCGATTTGAATCCGATGTTTCAAAACTTGCAATATTAACCTTGAATTATAAAAATCGATTCAATTAAACCCACGGTTACATTTGTCGTTAAGAATTGTAATAGATGTGCTCACTCAATGTCTTATGTGACGAAAAAATTATGTGGTCCACTAAGACGCCGTTTGGTTGTCCCGAAATTGTAAATTGGTTCATTAATAAATTGATTCATTTACAAATTGGTTCATTAATCGTGTTTGGTTTTATTAATGAAATGATTCATTAAGGGCCTATTTGGTTGCACAAATTGTTTGATTATGTAAATTGGTTCATTGTGAATTAGTGGATTATAAATAAGTGGATTTGAAATGAGTTTAAATTAAATTTAAGTTTTTTTTGATAAATGAAAATTGAAATACAATAAATACAAAGTTTTAAGGTGTTTGACTGTACAAATTATTGAACCCAGTGAATTTGCAAATTTTTCAAAAATTGCAAAATAACTGAAAAATAATATAATTTTTTTTTAATTTGCAAAAATGATTGAAATGACATGAAGAATATGACTAGAAGTTCATCCAAATGTCATATAATCCATAAAATAACAATGAAATATAGTCATCGAATAATGACATAAAGCATATGACTAGAAGTTCATCCAAAATATCATACAATCCACAAAATAACAATGAAATATAGTCACTGAATTATATCATAACTAATGCAACATAGACATATCACACAACACATCCCCTCCTCCTTAATTCGTTGAGATGATCACACCACATAGCCAACGCTATTTTGTCTCGCAATACTTTGTCTTCTGGAAGTTGTCTGCTCATGGAATTGTTTATATGTGTTAGTCTCCGTGAAAGATTCTCGAAGTGTTCCTCAATACCCATATCGTTGATTGAATGATCATACTCCTCATAAACCCAATCTTCACCTCCATATTCGATGCGTATGTGATTATGAAAAACACACTATGCTACTATTATTTTGGCTTGAGTAGTAAATAGATATGAATATGGCATTCTTAAAATAGGGAATCATTGCTTAAGAACCCCAAATATTCTCTCAATTGCATTTCGCAAAGATGAATGTCGATAGTTGAACAACTCCTTTGTATTTTTAGGTGCCCGACGTCCAGAATCATATTCTTTTAGATGATATCTAACACCTTTATATGGTGCAATCAAATTTGGAAAATTTGTGTAACCGGCATCCACGAGGTAAAATTTACCTGTTAACATAAATAAAACATATGAGAAAGTAACATTAAACTGTGCGTAAAATAATTCCCATTTATAAAATTATAATCTTAAATATGTTTAAATTAAAAGGAATAATACCTTCAAGAACAATGAAATCTTTTTCTCGTGCCGCAAGCAAAACATGACCATCTGTTGCAGATCCCTCCCAACCTGATAAAACATAAGTCTCAAATCAAAAGAACTTGCTGCCATAACACTCTGGGATAAGTTTCTCCACCGATCCCATAATGAAACAGGTTCATCCGGCCTAACAATAACAGAGACGTGGGTCCCATCAATCCCTCCAATACAGTCATTTCAAAAATATATTCAAGTCAACAAAGTTTGAATTTTAATACATATAAATAAAGTCATTAATTTAAAATTGAAGTACTTTAAAATATGGATAAAATCTAGGATTGGTTAAAATCTCCATTTGTGTGTTGTTTGAAGGACATCAGATGAAATCACTTAAGATTTGGGTGAGGGCATGTAACGCCTTATGAAAATACCTACTTACGACTTCACCTGAATGTTGAAAACGTTCTTGAACAAATCGATTCCAAACACTATGACCAACGGTGAAAAGAAACATAGCCAATTATTCTTCTATATTAACACGCGACGTGTCATTTAAAATACCTTGCTCTTTCACAATATTACAAAGCTTTTAAAAAATGAGGAAATCCATTCGAAAAACCTCACGACAACACGTTTTAGTTCCCTGAAGTATCTCATCAACATATGTTGCACCACTAAGAGCGAAGTTACTACGTGTTTTTTTTCGAATTCTACTAGTGTAATAAAGGGGAGTAATTTAAGCGGACATGTCATCCATTTCTTGATACTCTTCATCAAATTCTACCATCGCTGGAATAAAAGTAATTTAAAGCCACATAACATAGTTGTCGTTATATATCCACAAAACCATATAAAACCGATGTATATTGTTGGGAGATTTTTCAGGTCACTGTTTTGGAGATATATAACTACAAGAACTGATAAAAAATGAGTATCATGTACACATAAATGTGTAGATGATAACTATGGTGGCAGAGTATCATATACATAGAAATGCGTAGATGATAACTATAGTGAAAGCATATAAATACACATAATTGTGTAGGAAGCAAACTAAACATATAAAAAACATTTTTATATGTTTTTTATATAGTGGCAGCATATAACACTATAATAGGCTCCCACTTTGTCAAACTTAAATAAGGATAGCATTATATTACACTGTAATGGTGGCAGCAAACTGCTAACCATCATATAAAACTAGTAAGTACGACTCTGTTTTGTGGAAGCATATAAAAACATAAGTATCTCTGACTATTACATTGTAATGGTGCTATATAACACTATTACAGAATATTACACTGTAATGGCCCCTAAGTGGTAGGCAACATATTACACTGAACAAAAGATTAGGCATAAGTAATTCAATGTACTAATATATAAACCATATTACACTGCCCCCAGGCATCAAGAACAACTCTGTTTTTCATATGCAGAAAATATATAAACCACGCTTTAGATAACATAAAACAATTTACTAACATAACCACTATGTTTTGTGGGATTTTTAGTAAAAAAAAAACATTGACTTTAAACATCCTACACTACCACAGGGACTTCAAAAAGGCCAAACTCAAAGGACCCGTAAGTGTCATGAATTAAATAACATTTTTTCATCCCGAATAGCAACTAGGGACATAAGTATCTCTGACTCATCCAACTATTCCATTTTTTGCAAATCCTCGATGCATTTTTGGTACAAACCAAGCCAATTTTCTTTAACTTTTTAAACTGCTCTAATCTTAGAAGCAGCAGCCATCTCAGAGAAAGCGTTTACTATCCTATCTCCCGTCTTGAGGCACATTTTTTTCTTCAGACCTAAACTTGTTGGACCATCGAATTTAGGTTTTTTGAATTTTCCATCATGAAATAAGAAGATCGAATCTGAACTTGAACCCGACTCCTCACATGTTGTATCAATTTCGTTTCTTACTGTACAAGTTGACTTTGAAGCTTGGGTAGCATTCAAATAATCATTTCCCTCTTCAGATACAACTTGAACGCTTAAAACTTGATACTTCCCTGTAGCTCGTTGACTTATAATCAAAATATGTTACTAGATTTTATAAATATATATATTTACAAGTATAAGTATATAACTAAATTAAAAATTCATTACTCATACGTAAAATGAATTACCTTCAATTATATGTGATAATCGATCACATAATGGTAACCCTTTTCTTCAAAAATCTTTCGCATCGCTATGGACCTACATTTAAAAGTTTTAAGCTTATTCCCTTTTTATATATAGTAATTAGTAACCCAAATACTTTTACCTATCACAAGATAGTCATCCCAAATTTTCACATCCGCCACAACCATTTTTTTTATCATTATCCTAACCAAATCAGATTGATTTCGTAACTTCGTAACAATGCCAAAATATTTCTTCAGAACATTGTATGGATTTTTTATTTGAGCTACATCCAAATTCAAATTGAATTTCTTATTAATCCCGTGCCATACTTCGAAACACCTCGGTTTTAAATCCATTTTGATTTTTTCCTCCATTATGATGTTCAATAAATAGTTCCACTGAGAAAGCATCACGTGATGGCACCCACTCTACCTTCATTCTATTTTCTGTCATATCTTGTGAATTTGTCAGTTACCTTTCAATAAAATGCAAAAATTAAGTTTAGCATTAATGTGTTGTGTAAAAAAAAAAGGAGATTTTCATTTCACATAATCTCTAAGATAAATCATATACATGAGAAAGAAAGAATGGTAAATCTAGTCAGATTATCACATGCAACTACTAATCAATGGATGAACAAAATATACATTAAAATAACTACAATCAAACATGCGTATATTATTATCCCATTAAGGAAAATTTTAAATAAATCTACAAGATACACATGCTTTAAACATTGGTTGTATCATCATTTACAAAAAAAATCTTAGACTAAGATCCAAACAATGACGAAAATCAAAACTCAACCATAAATGTCCATAGTTAAATGACAATTTCACTAATAATCACAAAATTGTTAAAAAACATTAGATAATTTTACCTCTAATAAATTTTGATCTGAAATCTCTGAACAACGAACAATTCAATAGTTTTCTCTACAGATGTATCAATAGAGAAGAAATAAAATAAATCAAAGTTGATTAATTTGAACAACAATAGACAAAAAAAAACCTAAAATCTAAGGCATATACAATTTTATATACTTTAGACATAAAAAAAAAACTAAAATCTATAGCATATACAATTTTATTAACTTTAGACATGCAAAAACCCTAAAATCTAGTAAGATCAAACTTGATTGTTAATCAGATTTGATTGTTAATTTGAATAATATACACATAATAAGATCTAATTTGATTGTTAATCAAATCGCATCTAATAAGATCAAATTCTAATAAGATTTGATTGTTGATCATATTATCAGTCAAATTCTAAGACGCGATCTTACTAGAATTTGATATTGTTGTGATGATTGAATCATAAAATGGAAGATCGAGGGAGAGAAAAGATATAGAGAAAAGAGAAGTGAGAGAAATCTTACGGTATGAATGAGGGAATTTTACGAGTATGAAATGAATCCATTTGCAATTTTACAAAGGAGCTAAAATGGGTCTATTATTGAATCTTTTCATTAAGAAAACCAAACACAAATAATGACTCATTTGTAAATGGTCCAATTTTTAAATGGGCCAATTTACAATTTGGGGACAGCCAAACAGGGCCTAATTATCCCATTTTGGCTCATGTTTTAAATTCAAAATTGGATTATTTTACAAAAAACATGAAATGCATCCATTTGAAATAGGAGTCACATAAAGTGCATGCTCATCTCTCCCCCTCTTTCTCTTTTTACCCTTTCCCCTACCCCTCTCTTTTAATTTGTCTTTATCTTTTTTTTCATAGAACCTTAACATCAATTTTAGATCACCAAACATTGCATAAAATGGATTTAAACTCATTTCAAATTCACTCATTTACAATTCGCTAATTCACAATGAACCAATTTACATAATCAAACAATTTGCACAACCAAACAAGGCCTAAGAGTTTCACATGTAGCACCTCTTAAATAATACCTTTTTAGGAATAAAAGAAAACCAATAAACAGAAAAGAAAATAACATAAATGAAAAATAGAAAAAAAAAAACCCTCAAACATTCAGCTCTCTCACATCACCACCCACTCTTGCCCTCCCCACCTCCCCCTCCCCCTTCCACCAGCACTCTCGAGTCGTCTCCCCCCTCCCTCTCCCGACTCTCCCACTTTTTGTCAACAATGAATCTCTCTCTCTCTCTCTCTCTCTCTATATATATATATATATATATATATATATATATATATATATATATATATATATATATATATATATATATGTGTGTGTGTGTGTGTGTGTGTGTGTCGATATGTATGTGGGTATTTATGAGTGTGTTATGGGTGGGTTTGTGTGTGTATTACTGGTATGTATGTGTATATATATTCAGGTATGTATGCATGTATAAATATTTGGGTATGTTTGTATATGTAAGGCTAATGTATGGTTTATGTATATATGGATATGTATTTATGTATGTGTATGCGTGTATATATGGTTTTATATGTGTATATTATATGTATGTCTATGTGTACATATATGTATGTGTGTATGAGGTGGGTGGTGGGCAATAGTTATCCGGCGATCGGTAGTGGGGTGGAGATTTTTTTAATTAACTGATTTATTATTTTAGTTGAAATGGGCATATTGAATTAATTTTTTCAAATAACTATTACATTAATAAATTTTGTTTTGTTTCTCATATATGTGGAAAAACTAATTTTATTTTTAATAAATTATTTTTCTAGTCCACGTGTCAATATTTGATTGGCCATTTTAATAAATGAAAAATCTAGGTGGACTGCTAAGTCAACACCTTCGTTGCAATTCTTAATGACAATGTAACGATGAACATAATTGAATCGATTTTCAAACTTCTGGGTTAACATTGCAACTTTTGAAATATCGGGTCCGAAATCGAAAATCACCCAAAACTTCATAGTTAAATATGTATTTTTCCTAATATTTAATTCTTAGAAACTGATAAGATTTACATATTTACATGTAATTAGGTCTTATTGGTCTTGATTTTGTGCCCAAAAAGTGTTTAAAAAAACATCATATTAAAAAATGAAACAGTGTTTGTTTTAGTATAAACTCAACTTGACTCACATTGTTTATAATAAAATCACACACTGCCAATGAATATGCTATTAATGAATAGTATTATCCCCTTTTAGAATGGAACTATCAAGATAATTTTCAAGAAACTAGTATTTAAATTTGGCACTATTAATGATAAATAAAGTTCATTTTGATATCATGAAACATTGACAATTTATCTTTCATCAATACTAACCATGGTGGAACATGCAAATTAATAACACATGTAGTTGGAGAGTTTGATTAATAACATGATATTAATGGAGATATTAAGAGTTGGTAGTTTATGAAATCCATATTGTCCTAGATTTTAGGTTGGGGCCTGAAACAAATAAGGGTGGGAACTTCTAAAAAAATTAAGGGATCAAACAAACTTCCATGGTTGTGTCTTGGCAACTTCAATGGAATTTTATCAAACTCCAAAAAATAGGAATTTTGCCTCGGGCCAATTGGAAATTAATGAATTTTTGAACTATTATAGATTGTTGTCAGTTTATTGACTTGGGTTTCACAAGGTACCCATTTACATGGTGGGGCTGGAGACCTGGAGAGGTAAAATAAAGCCTTAACCGTTTGTTTGCTACTTGGGGATGGACTCAAATGTTCCTGTATGCGGTGGTCACTCATATAAATCAACATGGGTTGAATCATATCCCTATAAGTATTACTATTAGGAGAAGAGGTGTAACACCTCATATTTTTTAGCATTCTCAAATTACATGTGTGCACGTAATTTAATTGTATCGAGAAATAAAGTGACTTAAATAAATAATAATTACCGAATAAAATGATTAATATTTATGTGCACTTATAATTACTTGTATGATAATTAAATGAAGACATGTTAAATTATATTACGTCGTAAGTGAGTTAAAGAGACGGGTTTAACGGTATCTCATTCGGGACACGCGGTTAGAGTTGTCTCGGGCATGAGATGGAAAATTAATGTTAGATAACTCGAATAGTATTTTCGAGTGTGCCAATGGTTCGGAATGAGTTGAAATAATTAGAAATAGGTTCATAGGGATTATAATTGGGTCCCAGGAGCATTTTAGGATAACCGGGAGCCGTAAAAGGGTATTCGGGTCATTTTACACATAAGAATTGACCTAATTTTGAGATTTGGAGTGCTTAGGATGGTGGATGGAGGGGCAAATTATCCAACAATTTAAAAGGCTTGAGCTTTGAGAAAGGAAAGAAAATAGAAGAAGAAAAGGGATTCGGATGAGAGATCACGTTCATCTGGGCTCAAGACCATTACTAATAGTGGAACTCAATGAGAGAATCTCATAAATTCTTTAATATCAAGGCAAGTATTTAACTTGATTTAATCCTAGTGTAGTTTTAATAATTAATATAGACATTTAGTGTAAGAAGGATACAAATTTTTGGGTGGAAGAAACATGTCAAATGAAAATTTGATAAATGAAATCATCAAAGAGGAACTTTATTATGTTAACATGTGTAAGATGTGGGTTCTTCAAATACTATTACTATTGAGTAAGGCGTAACCCCTTATCAAGATCGGGACTAACACCGTTAGATATAGAGTATAGGTCAGAGCCACGGGTGAATTAGAGACAGAGAGATTTAATATTCAAAGTTGCACTAAAGAACATATTGACATGAGAAACATATGGCAAACACAATAAATGAATGGGACCAACAGGTAGCGTGGTCGGAGGGAGAAAAAAGAAGCACTCTAAGCATAATAAAGACAAGGCAGGAACTTCAAACTCAGTTAATGCTCAATGATAGGTGCATTGAATGTGTATGGGAGTTAATTCTCTCATGAGAGTTCTCTGGTATAAGGAAAATTGGGCAGTAGTTCTGAGCTATGGATTCTATCTCTCTTTTGATTTGTTTATTTTGGTCTTATTTATATGGAGGGAGAGGTTGCTCGAGTCAGCATGCCCTCGATCCCTTTGGCCTGGTTCATTAAATGCATGAGATACTACATTTAATGCATAGGATCTATTAGTTTTGGTGGGAAAACATTCTATTGGTTGGAAGTATTGAAGTCATTAATGAAGGATATGATTTGTCAGCTTGAGGCTTACTCTAGGATAGCTATACGGTTAGATTTGGTGAACTAGACCTGCCATCCTAAGGATAAAGGCACTTGAGTGCTGTATTCTTGAGTTCCTAAATTCCAGACGCCATGACGTCAGGAAATGGTTCAAACAGTGCTATTGTTTTATATCTAGTCACATCAGTGAGACGGGCTGGCACCCAAGGTACCTCGAAGGGAAAGTATTAAGGGAGATAGAATGACTCGAGGAGGTTCATTCGAGTAGGTAAGCAATGAGTAGGCTCAAATAAAATTCGTCCTAAGTGAAGTTTTGTCCAAGTGTGCCAAGAAGGTTGGTAATAGTTCCCAACGTTGCCTTGTTCTCAATCCTCCAAACCATATCCCTGAGAAGTTCCCAAGAGGAGGTTGCTTGATAGGGCATGAAATCCCTTCCATGCCCTTCCAGGCATGGTCCATTGAGGGTACCAAGCGATCCCACTCAACATATATATTCATTAGATAAAGTACATAATACAACATTCTATTTCTTATTACAAACTATTGTCATCCGGGTGACCTTTATTCTTCGAGCCAAGGCTGTTGGAGTCCCTTCGATGTAGAACAATGTGAGCTACCTACTTGTACAGAATCTTCGAGGTGGGTCCTGCGAACCATCCGTATGGAGAATCTTCGAAGTGATATCGTTCGACGTGCTTCTTTGTGAATAATCAATTCTATCGGCTAAGTTAATCATCCATGTGGAGGGGAACACCCCCCCCCCCCCACACACACACACATTTGCCCCTTGATAGAGATATTTATTTATTTTATGAATAAATATATGTACGAAACCTCTGTTCATCTATGATTTTCTTTCTTGCGTAAAATGAAGAGATTTATTCGAATTTCCCCCAAAGCTCTTCGTTCTCCAAGGTATACAAGACCCCCAGGCATGTCTCATTAAATGCAGTTATCGTTTACGTTTCATTGCGTTACACGTGGCGGCACCAGGGCGGGCGCATGAAGATGATGCAACCAATTACCATCATATCAACCTTTACTCTTCTGTGACCATGCACGTTTGGCCAACACGCCAGCCACATAATTCTGAAACGCCATCATTACACTTTTCCAAACGTCACTTTTGTTATCGTCTTTTGGAATTCGCGTTACCCTTATAAAAAGGGATGCACCTTTAGTTAAGACTCACCTTTGGGTTTAATTTTCTGAGTTCAAGCTGTTCTGTGAGAGTTTGGCAAAGAAAATCTCCCCTTCTTCAAGATTTTCAGTTATCTTCTATTCTCTTTTCTCTCGTCTGCTATGGCACCAGTAAAGAGAACTCTTTCTGTCAGGGGTGCCTCTCCTGCCACCCAGGCACGCCAGGCTCAGTGGGAACGGTGCCGTCGGGCCCCTTAATTTGGAGAGAATAATCATTTTTGGGGGATGGCCGAGCGATTTCCTGGTGCTTTGGTGCCAACTGAGGAGCCAAATTTGTTGATAGACGAAGGTAAAGATGCTGAAGACTTCGCTTATATCCCTACCGCTACTGTCACCTATTTCGTATAGAGCGCGGTGATTTCCCCTATTCCAAGATGGAATTTGAGGCGTCCTCTGGCACCAGTGAAGGGTTGGGCCCTTGGACGGAGTATATCCATGCAAAGTACTCGGTTCAACTGGACCTCGTAGGTTTGTCTTGTTCCATGTGGTTGGGTGACCTTACCTTGGCAAAAAATAATACTGCTTTACAACTGTTGGTGTCCTGGTGGACCCATAGGTCACACACCTTAGTGGCTGCTTGGGGCGAGTTTACTGTTACCCTTGAGGATGTGTGCGAACTATTGGGACTGGAAGCTGCTGGATTTGACACTTTCTTCGAGGAGGCTGTTTCTAGTGAAGAGAAAACTCTGAGGAGCGAGTTGGAGTCCGTTATGAAGGATTGCATGGTCACTTACAACAAGTGTACCTACTCTGAGGTCATCCGTTACTTTTACTTCATTGAAGAGAAGGTTGTCATTAGAGCCCGTGAGGCTGCTAGGGAGAACCCTCGAGGGAAAGAAGTTTTTGAGCAACCTCTAACTGGGAAAGGCTATGAGTCAAAAATTGAGATGGCGGGGTATATATGGGTCACGACTATCCTCGTAAGGACCTGATCAACCTGGCCGTTCGAATGGCCTGTGGTGTAAAGTTCCCTCTCGTAGCCATTATTCTTGGATCTCTATACACTTGGTTAGATCGTGTGTCTACAGACTTCGCTCGAAGCATTGGTAGGTTTGATGTGTTTAACTATGCCAGTAATATTCTTTTGACGGCGTTCCTTTATGCTCATTTCAAGGATTATGCCCCCGCTGGCCACTTCCTCGGTTCACAGGATGTGAGAGTCCCCCGTATTTCCTGTTGGAAGAATAAGAGTGTGAAGAAACCTCTGTTAGCTTTGATTAACCGAGCTGAGCGATTCAATCCTCGCCCTTATGTTGGGGTAAGCCAATTTTTTACCAATAATTTCTTTAGTGAAGAGGAATGTCCCATTGCTCCTATCGAAGAAGTGCTTGCCAAAAAATTTCCCGAGCACAGTGTCCCCCTGTTGTTGATCCCTTCCTATTTGCCTTCATATACCAAGTGGTCATCATTTTACTCTGTTTATATCCCCCATCGGGTAGCCATGCAGTTTGGCTATGATCAAGGGGCCCCCCTGTAGCCATTTCACCAGAGAGAAGCTCACTAATTTTTCGTTTCCTTATTCGAATTTTCTCACGTCTACTGTTACCGGTTTGTGTGCCCATTATTCTTTTAACCCCGTAATCCGGAGTAAGAGAGCTCGAGGAGGAAGATCAATGATGTACATCAATATGTTCTGGCAGAACCAATTGGTTCGTTTCCAAACTAACCTTTTTAAGGAACCCCGTAATCCCAAAGTTGAGATATTTCGGCCCACTGATTTGGGTTTGAGAAACTTCACCACCCAATCATCTTTTTTTCCCCTCATTACAACCAATACCAATGCTCCCCTGAGCTGCCTCCCCTAGTGCCTATGGATCAGGCAGTTGTGAAGAGAAAGAAAACCACTCAGTCTTCCATTCTTTCGACCGATGTTACCCCTGGTCCTTCGAGGCCGGTTGGAAGGACCGAATCTCGTCGCACTTCCTCAACGGGTGCAGCAGTTAGGGTCACTTGGAAGGCGCATTTGAAGAAGCTTAAAACCATTCCACCGCCTCCATTAGCCTTTACCCTGACCCAAAGATTTCCAAAGTAGTGAACCAGATGGTGGATCATCTTCGCTAGACTTGGGAACATTTTAGTGACGAAGATCGGGATTTTATGTCAGCCGAGATGTCTGCTCGTGGGTTTTCTTATGACCCCCAATCTGTTGAGGGTAGTAAAAAAGGAATGCGATTAGACCCCTCAATCTTGTGATGGATGAGTCGAGCTGGTCTAGTGAGGAGGAGATTGTTGAGGAGGATTTGTCTGGTTGAGATGTTGGTGAAGATGATGATGATGATGGAGGAGAGGAGGAGGAAGAAGAAGAAGAAGAAGAAGAAGAAGAAGAAGAAGAAGAAGAAGAAGAAGAAGAAGAAGAAGAAGAAGAAGAAGAAGAAGAAGAAGAAGAAGAAGAATAATAAGAAGAAGAAGGTGAGGAAGAGTAAGAGGAGGAAGAGACTGCCTTATTATGTAGGCGTAGGTTGAGGGTGATGGTTTCTTCCTCGAAACCTGCCTCCCCCCCCCCCAGATTATGAAATCGTTGAGGATGTGATGGAAGAAGCGGTAAGTTAATTACATCTCTTACTCTAAATGTCCTCCTTTTATTCATTCTTTCTCGTGTTGCTGTCCTCAGTCTGTTGTAACTTGTTCTTTTTCTTCTTTCAGGTTGGTGTGCAGGTTGATGCGCATGATGGTGCTGAGGAAAATCTCCTTCTCGAAGCAACTGCCTCTACTGTTTCTCAGGTATTCACCCATTTCCCCCTAGGGGCAGTTGTATCTAATACTTTATCCAGTGGCGGCTATTCCCCTGACATTTCTTTTTTGCGCGAGCAGGCTGCCTTGAGAGGGGTGTGCCTTCGGAGAAAGTTGTTGAAGTTGTGCATGTACCTGTTGTTGTTATTGTGACTTCGAAGCCTGTGGTAAGCCTTTATTTTCAGCACTTATCCCCCCCTTTTATTTATCCCTTGATTGTTCTAATTCAATTTCTTCTTTTCCTCCTTCTTTAGTCTCCCACGCCTGTTTCAACCGTCCTCATGGTGCCTCCTGCTTCGAACGATCAAATGTTTATTACTTTATTCGGGCCTTCGATTTCAAACCCAGAAGGTGTTGAGCCAGCTATAGTTGCACAAGGAGAGGATGAACAAGAACATGTTGTTAAGACGGTGGAGAATAGGCAGGAGCAGGTTACTGAGGTTGGGGAGAATGTGATTGCCCCTCAAAGTTATCCCCCATTGGTGTCCCCCGAGGTGATTGAAGAGGAGGACATGGTTCAGATGGCCACTCACGAGTTTGCAAAGGAGCGATAACCTGAGGTATTTCCACTTTTTAATCTATCTTCTGTATATAAATATGTTAGCTTTAAAATCAAAATGTCCCATAACCACGGGTGAGGCGGGCCTAGGAATGTAGGACTTTATATTTTATAAATCTCCCATAACCGAGGGTCAGGCGGGCCTAGTCTTATAGGCATAAATCTCCCATAACCGAGGGTCAGGTGAGCCTAGTCTTATAGGCATAAATCTTCCATAATCGAGGGTCAGGCGGGCCTAGTCTTATAGGCATAAATCTTCCATAATGGAGGGTTAGGCGGGCCTAGTCGTATAGGCATAAATTTCTCATAACCGAGGGTCAGGCGGGCCTAGTCTTATAGACATAAATCTCCCATAACCGAGGGTCAGGCGGGCCTAGTCTTATAGGCATAAATCTCCCATAACCGAGGGTCAAGCGGGCCTGGTCTTATAGGCATAAATCTCCCATAAGGAGATAATCTCAAGGATATAATCTCATAAATTCTTCAATATCAAGGCAAGTATTTAACTTGCTTTAATCCTAGTGTAGTTTCAATAATTAATATAGATATTTAGTGTAAGAAGGATACAAAGTTTTGGGTGGAAGAAACATGTAAAACGAAAATTTGATAAATGAAATCATCGAAGAGGAACTTTATTATGTTAACATGTTAGATTTGATGTGACTAGAATGATATAGATGAATTCTTGAATGATGTAAACAATAAAAGATAAAATCTTCGATTAACGTTGAAATAATGTACAAATCTTGATGTAAATTGATAATCTCACGAGTTAGATGTTTGTTGGAATGATGTATATGTAGAAACTTGTAAATTTATGTTTGGGATTGATTTAGTAAACATATTGGGGGTTTGGGTGAATATTAGAACTCCTAATGTTTAAGGGAAATAGGCGAATCCAGTCAAAAACTCGTGTTGGTTGCCCAACAGAACTGAATCGGTTCACTCATCGAATCGATTCGGTCTGGCCTCCCTTGCCTTTTATAGTTTTTTGTGAACCGTTTAGGGTTCGTCATGATTTACGGAGTCCGAGAGATGGAATAGGACTTCTGAAAATAAAAAAAGGGTTATAAAGTACCTTAGGTTAAAAGGGGGTATTGAGTTGGGTGAGATATTGATTAAATTTGAATGAATATTGAATTGCTTATTAAAATTTAAAGGATATATATATATATATATATATATATATATATACAGGCTCTTGTGCACACTAAGTTTGCACATCAAGTTTGTACATCTATTTTTTAAAATATTAAAAAATATATTTTTGAGTTGATTTTTTATGTGATATTTAAACATTTCAACGGACCCGTATAAAAAAATCAGCTCAAAAAAGTTTTTTTCTATTTTAAAAAAATCAGTCGAACTTCCATGTTTTTAAAGCACTTAAAAGTTGCAAAACTTTGATCGATTTTTTTAAAATAGCAAAAAAAAATTATTTGATTTTTTTTATATGGGTCTGTTAAAATGTTTAAATATCACTTAAAAAAATCAACTCAATTTAAAAAAAAAAATAGGTGTGCGCCAGCACATATGCAAACTTAGTGTGCACATGAGCCTATATATATATATATATATATATATATATATATATATATATATATATATATATATATATATATATATATATATATATATATATTAAACTAGTTTCCAAATATAACTATCGGCCTGATTTTATGTCAATCGAAGTTTTTATGGAAATGTAAGACTTATACAAGAAATCTTTATCTACGATGATTATTAGATTTGAGTGGATGCAAAATTACCCACACTCAAAATTGATTTTCTAACCAAAGAGCTGGTGTGAGTTGAAGCCATAATATATTGTTGAACGAGATATAAAAAGAAAGAGTGATATATATATATATATATATATATATATATATTAACTAATCGCCAAATATAACTATCGACCTGATTTTATGTCAATCGAAGTTTTTCTGGCAATATATGACTTATACACGAAATCTTTATCAACGATGATTATTAGATTTGACTGGATGCAACATTACCCACATTCAAACTTGTTATATCCAACCAAAAAGTTGATGTGAGTCGAGGCCATAATATATTGTTGAACGAGATATAAAAAGAAAGAGTGATACATAATACTATCACAATCTTTAAAAAGATGTTAAATAAATTAAAGTATTTTAATATTAAAATAAAATTAATAAAAAATATATTTTCTTCTTGTCTGACTATGACAAATTGAAATGTTAATTTCTTTGTTTCTTATTACTACATCCAATAAGGGAAAAAAAGAAAAGGGACTAATGTCAAAACGATCGTTGCACAATTTTTTTAACAACAAAGTCTTCTGGTGAGGACCATTTGTAAGAATCCTACTTTCTTGATCAATTTGGGAAATCTTAGACCATCTTCAAGGCAATAAACATATTTTCAATATGATTTTTTTACTCCACAATTTTTGGTTGTCTAGAGCAACCAATTTTTTTTTTTTTTTTTGCAAAAGTTGCGAAATGCAATTAGTTGTGCAACTTCTGGAGATTGCAAAAGTGGGAAAATAATTCTTGTGCGAGCAATTTTTTAAATAATCGCTTCCTTTTTTTTAGTATTTTTATTTATTTTTTTCGGTCTTCGCATGATAGCTGAATTGTTGTGGGAACGTTTTTATCTTTTTTTGCTTATTGCTTTAGAGTTGGGTGCATTTTTTAGGGAGAAGAAAATAGAATTGGAATATTTTGGCTAATTTCCTTGGAGATTTCTTATAATGTTTTGTGTAAATTACCTTTATAAGTTGTAAAGATTTGGCCCCTATTATTTATTTTGTAACATTAACCTTTGTAAATTGTAATAATTAAGCCCCTTGTTAAAGGTATTGTTAAATGTTAATGACAATAGTCAACATACAAACCTAGCATGTTAATTTCAATTCAAACCATTTTTCCTCATTTGTTTGGTTCCCAAACCATAAACAACATGCAAAAGAAAACATAAATGATAAAAAAAATCCCATAAACTTGATTAAATATCATTAATGCAAACTTGATTAAATATCATCCATACAATCCCCATAATAAATATGATAATAACCATTAAATGGTACAAAAATATCCCTAAAAATATCTCCCTCAACAAATTCTTTAACTACTACAAAAAAAACCCCGTGACAACCCATATATTTAATACTCAGGTTGATTAAGTTTAATTATTAAATCATACATATTGTTAACAATTTAAATACGATTCTCAGCATGAAAGGAAATAAATGAAGACGTGAGATAAATATAAGGATGCGATATGAAAGTCCTATAATATGAAACTCATATTAAAGTGTTCATAACCATAATAGAGAGATAAATAATATCCAAACATAAATATTCAAATAGAAGCCCCAAAATAAATCTAAAAACTATACATGACAATACATGCCAACTGAAAGGTCTAATGCTGAAATACCTCTCTTAACTAAAAAGTAAATGAAAGTCTAATGAGGAAAATAACCTACAACAATCCTTGAATGGAGATGAATTGTACAAGATAGGGTAATATGTTCTAGCTAGAGGGAGGAACTCTAAGTGGGAGGGAGGTCCAGCTCTAGCACTTGAAAGTCACCATGTATAAAGACGGGTCAAAACCCCAACAAGTTGCTAAGGTACGCACTCAAAATAATTATTTATATAAGGGGTAAACTCACATTTTATAATCAATAAACATGGCCCGACTTGTATCAAGTAACCTCTTAGTGCATTGGAATTAACTCGATTCACTTAATTAATTAATTGTTCTCTTAATTAACTAACACGTAACTAATATGCGCCCCTTCTCCTCTACCATCTAAAAGCACGTGGTATGCCCATATAAAACCGTCACACAATCCGTAACCGCCTCCTTTATAGTGCCAAAAAATCCATAGCTGCCCTGTTACGTAGCATCGAAACTCCTCAACACCGTGTAACGTAAAAATAGTCCTTATCGAATTGTACTCATCAAGAATTTCAACATAAGGGTGTTCCTTTTCGGCACTCACCTAATAATACACATTTTATAAGTTCATTTGTCAATGTCATTCTTAATTATAATCATATTTATCACTCACCATTAAATCATTATCACCTCATTACCCCACCACTGGGGCATTTTCAAAATAAAGAATTTAGATACATATTATGCCATTACAAAAGGAGCTAACGGGATAATAAGCCTAACGTTTGACTACCAATGAATCTATTCATTAAAGTAAAGGTTTATTGATTTTATTATGATTCATATGTCCAAACTTCTTCCCATCTCTCAACTACGTGCGTGAGACGTCTCATAAAAATAAGATCAAAATAAGGAATCCCCCAAGATACAATTTTATTTAGTTAGGGTGGTTGTTAAGACAATTAATTAATTAAAGATTTATTTTAAGGAAGTAATTTAAGGGAGTAAGTATCTAAATATCCAACCAACATATAGCCAATGCAAGTCACAACAACCATCATCATAACAATCCAACACAAATTTATCTCGTACTCTTTCTAAATCGTCTAGTACAATAAATTCTTATTAGGAAATAACGGTGTTCAAGATAATTCTTATACAATTAGTGCATTAAATTCTAAGAACATAATTAGTAATAAGTCTCGATTAACTTTTAAAGGTTATAACATGGAGGTAAATCAACATAGATTCTTCTCATGGATAATCGACAACAATTTATACATTTCGATACTTAGAATTTCATGAATCAATTGTTCAATTTCAAGGGTACTACCTAAGGAGCTAAAGATACAACTCTACTTAGCATGCATTTTTTAATTCTCAATTATGTTATAATCATGTTCTAATTTCTCAACATGTAAAATAAAATGCCATAACTCGAGAAAAACTCCAAAACCCCTTAAAAGCCAATTCTATCGACAAGGGTTCCATATCCAATATCTAAAATGGGAAAAAGGATAAATTTTAATATAGAATTTGAGAGGGTATTCAATTTCACCTAATTAGTGTCATACACTAAGAACAATAGAAATTCTATGGGTTTTTAACTCATTTTAATAATACATATTAGGTTTAAGTTAAATTTATCATAAGCATATACAAAAAGAGAAGGGTTGAAATTAACATGCCTCGAAAGAAGAATTAACTTGACATGCATTAAGTGGAAAAAATCTTGAAAAGGTTGCTTTTAATCCACTTAAAAATCTTCCTTGAAAACTTTGACTCAAATCAATGATTTGATTGATGTAATTTGTCCTTTAAAATGAAACAATAAAATTCTCTTGAATTTGATTTAAGGTAAAAACATTGCTTGAGAGAGAAATTTAGATATTTTCTTGTTTCTTAGTGAAGGAAGGAACTCAAAATGAAGAGAAAATTTGAAATAAGGCTTTAAAAACATAAAGGGAAATGTTAAAATATGGCGCAACCAATGAAACTTGCGACCAGGTTGCGACCCAACCGCATTTTGGGAAAGGCTGCGATCGTGACAATAAGTCTCGCGATCGAGAATTCCAAATTCCATTGTGTTTTCCAACCCGAGTTTACACAATATTATGCAACCCTACTTGGTTCTCAAGCAACGTACAAGTACAAAAATGCCCCTAAGATTTTTTTATTAATTTCCCAAGAGTCTAAAGCCACTTTTGACTTCTCAAAATTATCAAATTAACCCCCCGTTTATAAACTCAAAGCTTTAACCCATAAATATTTATTAATTCAACTATAAAATTGAAGTTAACTCAATTTAACTTATTTTTACATAAAGAAATTCCAATTTCTCTATTTTAATTATATAATTAATTCAGGTTGTCTTATAATTAATTAAATCATTATTAATTAATTAATCCCTTAAAATAATGGGGTATTACAAACCGCCATAAAAAACTCCATTAATCTGTGCCAATAAGGACAATAAAAAAAATCCCACCAAAATAAGAGACAACCAAATAACTAAAAATTAAACCAGAAGGCATTTAAATTTTCTCATTAGCTTTGGGATTGCATTAAAGGGGGGATTCCACTTGTTAGCTAGCTCAAATGTCTCTCTTCCTAAACTTAAGTTTTCTTTCTTACCTACAACAACATATTTAAAATAATTAATTTCTTATAATATACACCAACATGAAAATAAATACCATAATAACATCACTTACTAATAATTTTTCCCTCGAGACACCAACTTTCTCCTTCCCTTTTTTCAATTCATCTTCTTGACCTTTGCAACTTCTTTGGTTATGTTTGGTATTTCCACACTCATATCATGTCATCTTCATCATTTCTCTCACTAACTTGCCTTATTTTCTCTATTCTCCTTGTTTCATTCTCCATTGTTTTTTAGGCCTTCCATGCTAAGATTCAACAATTGGCTCTTTTCCTCTTTTCGGAATTAGGCCGCAAGTCTTTCCCATTAATAGGCATAATTATGTTCTCATATTCCTTTAGATACATCCAATTATGTATTACTTATGGACAAAATACATTGAGTAATCTCCCTTATAGAGGATATCAACCACTAAATGAGAACATGGCATCTCAATGAATTTCCATAGCCTACAAGTGCATGTTATCTCATCAATTTCAATAACTAAATGCCAATATGGACTGGTAATTTGATATTTTTCACCACCAAACTACTAAGCTATAAAACTTGATGGTTCCCTAACTATTTTGTCTAACTTTTTTCTAAATTTGGGGAATAATGGCACATATTCCTTCATCATATCATCCTTATTAGTCCTAATCATATTCATTAACAATTTCCTTATACTATCAAGAAAATAAATTATGGGCTCTTGCCGAAATAATAATGGCATTAAATATGTAAACGATAAGTCGCACTTTAAGTGGGTTTGGAGATGAGACTTGGACCAATGGCAAGACTGCACTTCAGTTTCCATCCATTCCAAAGCCTTCTTATCCATATGTTTCCAATCCTCTATGCATTTGTTGAAATAATGGACAAGGTTGCTCTTGCGCACTTTCCAAATTGGTCCTTTATTAGTTTGACACAAAATTTCTTCTTAAAATTGCTATAATGGTGCCTTACACAATACCGCCTTTCACAATTTGGCACCAATTTTTCAAGTGATGAACAATAGGTAATGCATGTTGTGATGGATACCTTTAATTGGTCACACATAAATGCTGACTTTGTATGTTCAATTTCTTCAAATAGTCTCTCCAAAAATCATTTCTAGCTTTTTTTTTATCTTTTTCTCTATAATTGCATATGAAAAAGATCACACCCCATTGTTGGCATCAATACCTACAATAGTTAGTAATTACACAATGAAGGGACCTTTCAAAAAGTAACCATTAATACATATGAAATGCCTACAACCCTCTTGAAAACCATTTGTCAATGGATCAAGACAACAATACAACCTCTTAAATATGGTTTCTTCCCCCTGGGTTTAATGCCTTATCAACCACCATTGTAAGTCCAAACATTGCACTTTTAATTTTTGTGAAGTAATTCCAAACTAATCTATATTGCACTCAATGGAATCCATCTATTATGCCCTTAACCTTTTATTATTGCATACGTGAAATAGCCACTATGTGATCTTGTTTTACAGTTTCCTTAAATGTAATACCCTGCCCCGATGAATTAAATAAATATTATATAGGGATTATGCATGAGGAGACTCAAAATGTAATTATAGGAGATTGTGGGTAATGAACGGGATTAACAAAAAGAGAAATAATAAATTTAGTGTTATAAAAGGATTACATAAACTTAAAGGTTATAACTTAGGGAACACATCTAATATTTCAAAGGATGATTGGGGCAAAGATACAAATATAAAATATAGAAAGTTAAGGTCGTAAGGGGAAACGCTGTCATTCCTAATCAGTCGTTCAAATGACATTAATTGTTGTTCGAACTACCTGGTTGATGTCGTTCGAACGACGCTAGCGAGATGTGACTTCCCCTTTGAACTGCTGCCTTCCTACTCGTTGAACTTAAATTTCTAGTTAGCCATTCGGCATGAACCCTGGACGATAGCAGCATATACCACATGGTTAAACTTGTGGGTTCATTACTTGGCGTGTAAAGAAATAAACAATGGATTTTAAGAACCCACCTGCCAACTTTCGTGCCTCATTCCCATCCATAGATCAAGATTTAAGGAACTGGATTAAATCGAGAAAAATGGTAAGAGGTTTAGGGTTCCTAATTTATGTATAAGAAATAGAGGCAGTGGGTAAACCATTTGCAATTCTCCAACAAAGAATAACTTACAACTCTTCCTATTTATGCACTGCCTTCGGCAATATTGAGCCAAATAAAATAAAGTCACTTCCACAGCACTTAGTTCCCCACTGTTCAGACAAAGCTACGAATTTTATAAGACGTTTTTGCTGATTGTTTGAGGAGATATTGTTAGAAGAAGGTAAATATGTAATGGAGATTTGCAGAGTGTTTTAAATGGTATTCTTGGAGCAAGAAGGTGTATTTTTAATGGAGCTTTTATTGGAGTGTGTTGGAGCTCCCATGCAGGTCTAATTTGTAAATCTTTTGTGACTCCCTTTAGGGCCACCTTTGTAGGCGGGGGAGTCACCCATCTTCACCACCACTACCACCATTTGGAGTCATTTGAGGTGGGTAACCTACTCTTATTACATCTGAGGTTTTATTGGATAAATATTGTAGCCTTGTTGTGTGTATTATTAAGAGTAGATTTATGAGAATAAATGATGTGTGCTCTTAGTATATTAAAATGGATATTTTTATGGAAATAAAAATGTTAGAAAATAGTATTTTTGTGTGTTTTCTAATAATCTGAAAATAAACATTTTTTATGAAAAAAAAATATTGGGAAATATTAGTTTTGTATTTTCTAGCAAATCTGAAATAGGACATTTTTATGGAAATAAAAATGTTTGAAAAATATCATTTTTTGTGCATTTTTGGTAAAAGGAAATAATACACATTTTTATGGAAATAAAAATGCAATGTATTTTAGTGAAAAAGGAATAATAGACATTTTATGGAATAAAAATGTGAGAAATGTCATTTTGGCATATTTTTAGTGAAAAATAAATAATAGACATTTTTATGGAATAAGAATGTTGGAAAATGATATTTTGTTGAAATTAAAGAATAAACAAATATTTCAAGATTTTGAAATATTGAAAGACGATATATTTTATGAAAATGAGTATTTTAGAAATATTGGTGTTAAACATTTTATGGAATAAAATATCTGAAATAATCCTTTATTGATAAAAAAAAATATGTTTAAACCATGTAGTAGGATTTTGAATTTTAAAATCCATCTTCTCTTGTATATAAACTTGTAGTATTTTGACATAGGTTGTATAAATAAGTTTAAAGAAGATTTTGCTGGGTTTAAATAGAGTTGGCAATTTTTGACACGATAACCCGTTTATGGTAATAACCCGAAATGACCCGAACTTGACACGATTAGCTTGTATAGATTTAAGAGTACCTAAAACTTAGACTCAAATAAAAATCAACGCGACCCGAAAATGACACGACTAACTCGAATTGCCACCCCTAGGTTTAAACAAGAAATAATAAAAGTTAAAATTTTAGTCTTTAAAGTATGTGTAATTGGGACTAAAGGACATAATGGGTATGAATGTTGATTAAAGGCACTAATTAAGTGTTAATGGGTAAACATGGAATGGTTAGTGAGTATAACTTACTAATATTGTGTAATATTAACACTTATGGAAATAAAAGGGCAGTGAAGGTTTGAAAAGTTGTTTCTAATCAAGTAAACGATTACTCTAAATATAAAAAAAAGTATTAAGGGTTTAAAACACTTAAGAAGTTGGTGTGTTTGACTAATAGTCTTTTGTGGGTTAAATCAACACTTGTGAAATGGAGTAAAAAGTGATTTTGGAAATAAATGGGTAAAATAACAATTTTACTTAAAGGGGAACATTTTTATGAAATAAAAATGTTGGGAAGGGTGTTACACAAAGTTGCCATAAATGAGTATGATTTTTGGAATAAAAATGAAGGTAAAAGTATAAAGGACGCAAAATGATAAATTTTCAAGTGTAACACAAATTGGGGTGGTAAAGTCCCGGGTTTGGCTTCGGCCGGTTTAAAGAGGAAAGAAAATAATGTGGACGCTTGTAAAATAGTAAAACACATTAAGGTACTCGGATGACACCGGGATAAAGCAAGAAGGGCCCGGTGCCCTTGGGTGAAAAGCCCTAAACCACTGGTGAGAGTATATGGTACGCATAGCCGTCGGTGTAGAGCCCGTGTAAATATGCGGTATTAGAAGATTCCGATAAGTGTTGGATGGAATATGGAACATATCAAGAAATTGGTTGTGTGGTAAATGTGTTAAAATAACCTAACTTGAATGAATGTTATAAATATTCTAGCGATAAGTAAATGCGTAAATCTATTATTGTCCATCAGATAAGGAAAGCGGGTAAATAAGGTGGATAAATGGGTGGTTAAGCGACCTAAACGGTGAAATCCATATTTAACAGAAAAGTGTGTTGTAAAAGGATTTTCGAAGCTTAAATAAGTATTTTATAACAAGGTGAATGCGTGTGTTGAAATTATGGTCTTCAATGTGATTACTAAAGGATATTTAATTGAATAAAAGGATAAATTCTGGTAAAGGAATGGTTTGCTAAATTAAGTGTAAAGGCTTCAAATATTGAACCGGGTGTCTTGGATAAAGTGAGAAATGCTAAATATAAATGATAAGAACCTTTAATAAGATTAAGGTTAATTAATCTGGGCGAATAAGGTCCGAAAATAAAATGGTTAGAGCATTGTCATGTTTATTTGAAAGATATATCTATATATCTATATACATATTTTCGCATGCATGTGGTTGTAGCGTGTGAGTATTCCTTTCTACCGTTTAAGTCTTATGTCGTTGAATAAAGTCCACTGGGCATAAGCTCACATCCCCACTTTGTTACGGTAGGTTGGGAGCTATTCCGTGTTTTGAGGGTATTTTACTGGTAAGTATATTCTATTTATGTTTTACGTTAATAGCTCTGTTTACTTGGACATCAGGGGTGCTCCCTATGTGTCCCTCACGTAGTTTATCCTAAAATTAGAATCGCATGTTAACAAGTGAAATGTTAATTAAAATAAATTTGGACTAGCAACGTTATTTAGGTTGTTCCATTGCACTTTGCACCCAACGACTCGATGCGGATCAGGTTGAATCACGGGTAGCCCATAAATTCGGGTTGGGGCGTTACATTAAATGCTCTAAAATCCATTGAGAATCGTCCATCACTTGATCCAAATACCTATTTGACAACCATATTGAATTAGTGTGTTTGTTCGTAAAGGACGACCTATAATTTCTATGCTTGGTATCGATGGTTTTAATTTTAAGGGTGACGTCTCAATGAATCCTAGATGCAATTCATTCACATGGGGGTTCACATTTATCCCTCATCCTCCACTTCTTATTCTTTGTAAACCTACTCTCCTTGCTATGCATCTCATACTCCCTTATTGTAATCCTAAACTACCTAACATTAGCAAACTACATTCCAATTTCAAAGTGAGGTTTTTTTATGTCCCTTTCTAGAACAAACTCAGGATATTTTGCACTCTCATCATCATCCGAGGGAGAGAAACTCCTTAATTATAAAGAATTGTCCATATCAGAACAATACACTATGACTTCATATGTTTCTTAACAGTAAGTTGAATATCCTTCTTCTTAATGGGTTCACTATCATCGGTACTCTCATCAAATTCAAACTCAGTTGCAACATAATTCTCATCCATGGAACCACTAGTCTCAGAACCTATGTCATTAATACCACACATAGATAAGTAATACCACACTTAAAATGCAATACCACACTTAAAATGCAAATTTCTTTGTAATAATACTTATTTGAAGATAAACCACAAATAAAGTACTTCTGCATTCTGTATATTAATTCTGATTCGAAGATAAATCACACTTAAAAAGCTTCACTGAATTCCTCATTTTGATCGAAGAGAAATTACATAAAAATTCCCCATTCAAAGATAAATCACACGTAAAACATAAAAAATGAAGATAAATTGATAGTTTGAAAACTTACTCATTATATCTTGAACTTTACCAAGTCCAACATGATTATCCATGATTCCTTTTAGAAAACAATTTCCACTTCCGCAACCTTGAATGCAACATAATTAATAGGTTTACATTTGGGGATAATCGGCTGCGGGGTTTAGTTTTAAGTTTTTGGGGTTTGAAATATAGGTTATGATTAGTGTGGTTTAAGATATGGGTAACAATTTTAGGGTTTTGTTATGTAGTCACGTGTGTTGCACATCACTATTGTCATTAACATTTAACAACCCCTTTATCAATTGTTACAATTTACAATGACCTGGGGTTTAAATGTTACAAAATAAATGATAAGGGCCACCGGTGTAATTTACACTAATTTTTAGAGTCTATTTATTGGGTTAATTACACTTTGACCCTTTCAACTTTGTACCTATATTTATGTCACCACATGTACTTTTATTTCCTAGACTTAACTCCCTAAACTTTTAAAGACACATCATTTTACGGTTCGACCGTATCATTAAGTTTCCTTATAAAATATTGGTCATTTGAGCAAGAGGTTGGACAAAAAATTAACACTAATAATGTTTGAGGGTAAAGTGACGCGTTTTTATAAGTTGAGAAGATTAATTTTACGAATAAAAACATGGATGGTGAAGTGAAAATTAAAACAAAGTTAACCTATTTTTTAAAACAATTATTGCAGAACACAATGATTTTATAATGAAAAATGTTAAAATGTGCCCTAAGGGCACGTGTTTTGAATGTCAAAATAACAAGTATGAAAGCTTCATTTGAATATTTTTGTCCTATTAATTATATGTCGGAACTCTGTCCCTGCTTTTTTGGAGTTACAATAAGGATCAATTACCAAAAAGTCCCTCAAATATTTTTTGATACACATTTAGTCAAAATCTTATTATATTGTTCCAAAAAGTCGCTCAGATACCTATTTAACAAATGTTTTCTTATTTTTAAAAGTATGCGCTAGCGACACCCCCACCCCACCTCTCTCCTCTCACCCTCCCACTACAGAAGTTTCGACGACTCTCACCAGAACTTCTTTTCTTTTTAAATGTTTTTATGTGATGATTTTTTTTTTAAAACAAATTAAAAAAAGTTAAACTAAATATATATTAAAAAAAATTTGAAAATGTATTTAGTATGTACCCTCGTAATAATTAATTACCCTTTTGCCGATAAAAAGATTGTAACTCTTTCATCCCCCTTTTCCACTTTTTTACATTTAATCCAAACCAGAACAAATTTTATATTTTCTGGAGTTACAACCTTGTATAGTTAAGCCTTGGCGGCTTGCAAACAGTTTTCTAGTTCGCAATTTTACAAAGAATAAATCTAGGGAGACCCAGTAAAAAAACCCAATTTTGAAACCTACTGTATTAAAAGCTTATACCTTATTGTTGTGGATCCCGCCAGAACATCAAAATGTACATGCCAGAACATCAAAATATGCATTAAAAATTTGTACCCATTTTTGTCTTATATGTGGGTTTCAAAATTGGGTCCCGAAAGTGGATCACCCTATCAACACTCTTTTACAAAAGAATATAATTTATTGAAATATTACTTGATATGTGTGTGTATATATACATCTAGAGAGAGAGAGAGAGAGAGAGAGAGAGTATTCTATTCTCTCATCATTGTTCTTGCTGTCCATTCGTTTTATTTATTTTTTCAATTATTTGTTCTCTCCTTCTTCGAGTCTTCTCCCGAAGAAGAAGATCAGCAGAAATTAGAGGCTCAAAATTTCATTGGGACTTCCTAGTTTCTCTCGATTCATCCGGACATTGATTTTTATCTTTTGTTGACCAAAAATAGGTGAAGTAAGATTTATTGGGTACGATAATATTGGCCAACTTGGCGGCACATTTGTTTCGTTGCTATATTTTTGCAGCAAGAGATCTGTTTTCCATTGAAGCAAGTACGACCGTGGGATATATTTTCTCTTTCTTACACGCGTGGCTGTTGAGATTAGACTTTGGTGTTTTTTTGAGGTTGTAACAACTGGCTTTTGTCTGCAAATGAGATTATCATTATCTCATGACTTCACTATAGATCCTTAACAACTCATTCTTTTTTATTTCACGCTCTTAAACTCAAACCATTTATTTTGCACGCATAAAAAGATGATGAGAATGAAGACTAAACCACCCACAAACGGCGGCTCCGGCGGCGGCGAGAGTGAGTGGGAGCTCAGGCCCGGAGGAATGCTTGTTCAGAAAAGAAACCCAGATTCAGATCAAAACCGGGTCCCACCACCCACCATTAGAGTCCGAGTAAAATATGGGTCGGTTTACCACGAAATCAATATCAGCTCTCAAGCTACCTTTGGTAAAAATACAAAACACTACTTATATGTGGTTGTGTGTTGTTATATTTTTGGTTGAAGGTTGATTTATGTTTGGGATTTGCAGGGGAGCTAAAGAAGATGTTATCGGGACCAACTGGTTTGCACCATGAAGACCAGAAGGTGATGTTTAAGGATAAAGAGAGAGATTCAAAAACATTTCTTGATGTTGTGGGTGTGAAGGATCGATCCAAAATGGTTTTAATTGAGGACCCAATTAGCCAAGAAAAAAGGTATTTGGAGATGAGGAAGAATGCAAAGATGGAGAAGGCTTCAAAATTGATTTCGGAGATCAGTTTAGAGGTTGACAGGTTTGCTGGACAGGTAAAATTTATATTTTTAAGCAATTTTAATACAGAGTAGTTTTAGAGTTTAAAGGATGAAGATTTTGATTTATTTATTTAAATTGAGTAGGTGTCGGCATATGAATCTGTGATATCTAGAGGTGGGAAAGTTGGGGAGAAGGAATTGTTGAATTTGATTGAGATGTTGATGAACCAACTCATTAAATTGGATGGAATCATTGCCGATGGTGATGCCAAATTGCAGAGGAAAATGCAGGTAATTTTCACTGAATTTTGTAATTTCACATAAAATTTCATAAAAATCATAGGATGCCCCAATCTATCCCCAAGGTTTAAGCCCTGTGTGAATGTTAACAAGATCAATTCAATTAAGATAAAGTGAGTAATATTTATCAGAGGATGACATGGCTAAATATGAAGTAAATATGGACCGAGTATTAGGATAATCGAATTCTTTGTGAGATGGGGGTTTGCCATTTTTTAAGGGCATTCAAGATTCTTTGTAGAATGGTATTTTAGAAACTAAAAGGAATTATAATCTCCAAGATTAGAAGGTGTATAACCTCAGGCCTCCCAATGCAATATCTAAACCATGCAAGTTTGGCTAATTCTTTGTAGTATCTTCTGTTTTTATTTTTAATAAAATTTGTTCCTTTTGAGCCTTATAAAATTTCGATAAAAAAGACAAGTAGTTTGACTTTGATATGATCCATTTGAAGGTGGTGAGGGTGCAGAAGTATGTTGAAACTCTAGATGTGTTGAAGATAAAGAACGGAAGCCCGGATCCCAAGCAACAGCAAACTTCGCCAATGGATCTAAAGCAACAGAAAACTTCACCAATTCAACAACAGAGACATACAAATGGGCAGATATCGTCCCCTATTCAACACCCACTATCAAGGCGTTCGGTTGGGCATTCAGCGATACAAATGCAGCAGCAGAACCAAAAACCGCAGCCATCACGCGACTCAACCTCAGGAGCAGTTGTAGTAACCACCCAATGGGAGACTTTTGATTCGGTTCCAGTTCCATTGCCGACACCACCTGCTTCATCCAAAACCGTGTCAGCCAACAATCTTAATACAGTACATCCTAAATTCAACTGGGATTTGATTTAAATCTAGTATTAGTATAAATAAATTGTATGTTTCTAGTGTGTGGATGTGTGTTTTGGATTTGTCTCAACTTTGTTTGGTACCTATTCTCCATTCTTTTCTGTATTTAGAGTTTTGTAAGCATCCCCTTTTATGTGCCATTTACTTGAGAAATAAATGAATCTACTACGATACTGATTGATATCATTCTATTTTATGTGTGTTCTTGTATCATTGTGACTCTGCTGGAAGTAAATTTGTAACTTGAGGAGGATTAGGAATACTGAAGCCAGATTTTCTCACGTTCTCTCTCTCAAATTACTTTTTAGATTCTTCTCAGTCTAATTTAAACTGTGCTTAGTGAATAATTATGAACCTTTATGCTTTGCTTCTTCTGGAGGATACAAAATGACAAAAGGGGATCAGGAATAAGGAATTTTATAATCGAAGAGCTAAATCGCCCAAATGATAGCAAGAAAGGTCTCTGATTATACTTGGGTTTAGGGAATGATGGCAGTGGATTAGTTTAGCCTATTAAAGGAAAGGCTTAAAGACAAAAATAAAACCTAATATACCCTTTATTTCTCTTTGGCCAATTTCCTTTTGTCCAAAGCATCTTAATTTTCCCCCAATTCCTTCTAATCTTCTGTCTCCCTTCTTTATTTTCTAAATAACTTCTACCATCTTCTCACCGTCGTTACTTCTTGTATCTTGTATATCTGATTTGTTATGCAAACAAACTCAAAAGTTTTTCTTTGAAAGTCAGAATTTAGCTCTTATGTTCATTTAAGCTTACCATGATTTGTTTATGAATATTTGAGTTGTATTTATCAAAGAAAATACAAAACAAGAATAATATTGAATGGAATGGAGAACTAATGAGTTAGTCACGTTTAATTCTGATATATGTACCACTTGGTTAGATCTTGGTTCGTTATAAAATCGAATCAAATCAATCCCTTAGCAACACAAACTTCTTCAAGGTTTTTGTGGATTTTCTTGTTTTTATTAGCTGCACCTTTTGTCAGGCCATATGAAATCAATATAATGTGCCAGATCTGATAAATGTGATTGCCCTATTTGAAATAAATGCTTTGCAGGAAAGCATAATGGATTCTGTAACTTGGGGGAAAATGCAGAATAGTAAAATATTTTCTTTATTTTGGTTTTGCTGAAATAATTAATTTTCTTGTGGTCCAACATAGGAACTTTCCACATTTGTGGTTGGTCTTCAATTTAAATCATATAAATCATTGACCTATGATATTAGTTTATGTTCATTTTGCCAGTTACTAACTTGATTTGAGAAAGAAAGGAAACAGGGGATGGATTTTCTAAGTTGTAAACTTGTTAATTACCTTCCTGTTACAATGATGATCCATTCAAATATAAAATATAGGGAAAATTACACCAAACGCTCCCTAAATTAAAACGGTTTTCAGATAGTTCCTAATTTAAAAGATTGGATAAATAGCCCCTAAACTATTGAATTTTGATACATAGAAGATAAGCTTAAAAATTTAACAATTTTTATGCATAAAATTCTTTTTATCAACCTGTTTTCAATGAAAATGTGTTGGGTGTCAAAATTTAATAGTTTAGGGAATAATTTCTTGAATTTTTTAGATTAGTGATTATTTGTAAAATCATAATAATTCAGGAAGTTTGGTGTAATTCACCCTAAAATATATCAAGATAAACACATTCTTAAAATATCTAAAAACGATATGCTTTATTGATGAAGGTCCAATACAAAAAGAAGGTGATGATTATGATCAATCAAGGAACAAAAACAGCAATTCTTTGTCACAATTAACAATTAAACTGCCCTATGAACAGACCAAAAAAGTGACTGATGCCACTTTTTATTAGAAAAATGTCTCAGTGGATTCCCGGAAAGCACACGTTTTACTGTTCAGATTAAAATTATCTTGAAACCACACACCTGGACCTTAGATTTCACATTTAGTTTGTGTTCATCAAAGTAGAAAACCGACACTCATAAAATTGATCATCATATAGAGAGAGATGTAAAAGCGGTCGACTAGTGTTAACTATCAGACAAGTACATAGATATTTATAAGCTGTAAAGAAGGGTAAATTTAGAAGGCACTTGAGTTGCCTCATTCCAATAAAGAAAAACATATAATTTTTTTTGTCGTGTTTGACGCTTTGCAAATTCATTTTTCCCCAAATATCCACCAATCGTGTAACTAGAAAGTCTTTTTTGAGACGAAATGAGTATGGGTAACTGCACTCCAAATAATTACTTTAGCACTCTAACATGATATAAGTGATATTTTTTAATAGGGTGGGGCTATACCCACTCCAAATCCATAACATAAAAAAAAGACAAAAAAGTCCTCCCTCTCCAACTCATCCATACTTCAGTTAACTTGCGTTTCAATAGAAAAAATTAAATAATTTTTTTTTTAATAATAAGATGATTTATTTAATAATCAAATAGCGAAACAATGTTTTAAACTTAAATAACAAGACATTTTTTTTAAAAAAGAACATCCATTTTAATTTAAAAAAACTAGTAAGTTTTTTTTAATAAATAACATAATATTTTTTATAAATAAATATCTGAATTTTTAAGATTTTTATTTTTCAGAATATTAAAATTTTAATTTTCTAGAATATAAGGATTTTTTTATTCGAAATATTATGCTTTTTTATTTCCAGAATACTACATTTTTTTAATAACGTCCTTTTATAAACAGGATTATTAATTTTTTTATAAGTAACAAAATGTTTTTGATAAATTGTTGTTTTTGATTTTTCAATTCTTATTCCAAATGCACAACTTATTCAAAACCAAAAATTAAGGTTTTCCAAAATAAAAAAAACGCAAGTCAAAAAATGGGAATTTGATTTCACATATAGTTAAAAACTAAATAAATTAAAATCTAAGTAGGAGAAAGAGAGAGAACATAAAATAAAAACACGACATGCAATCTTATTTTTGTTTAGTTCGTACGAACACGATTCAAGTAAAATCAAAACGGCACAAAATCATTTTTTTGCCAAACACAAACACAATTCAAATAAAGTACGACACGATATGTGTTGTGTCGTGTCGTGTTTCAACTCGATCGTGTTTGTGTTTGGCAAAAAAAGATTTCGTGTCATGTTGCTTTTATTTGCGTCGTGTTCGTATTAGGTAAAATAACTATAGGGAATGTCTATTCCCACGCCTCAAAAAGTCTTCCCCCACACTCTTTCTAATAATTAAACACTAAATTACCAAAAGGCCCTCAATAAATATTTTATTTGAGCAAATAGAATCTTTTGTTCAAAAATTTATTACTTAAAAACAAACGTAATATTTTGAAAAAAAATAAGAACATAAATTTTGAATATAAAAAATCCAAATATTCTGGAAAATTCAAACTTTGATATTCTGAAAATATAAAATCATAAAATTCAGTTTTTTGATTTAAAAAACATTATGTTATTTATAAAAAACTTATTACTTTTTTTTTTATTAAAATGGACGTTAATAAAAAAAACCGTTTCGTTATTTATTTACAAAAAATGGACGTTCTTTTTATCAAAAAAAAGTTGACGTTAATTATTTTAAACAAAAAATATGAACATTATTTTTTGTTAATAAAAACTAGAGAATTTTTTTATCATAAACTATATTTTCTTTAAACTTTGTTTTTTACAAATTTTTATAATACATAGCTGTTTAAGAGAACTATATTTTTTTGGTAAAAAACTAAATTTTGACTTTAATAAATTACTATTTTTTTAAAAACAGTAAGCAAAAAATAAAACATAGCAATTTATAAATAACATAATGTTTTTTAAATAAAAAACTGAATTTTATGATTTTATATTTTCAGAATATTAAAATTTTAATTTTTCAGAATATTAAGATTTTTTATATTCAAAATTTATGTTTTTATTTTTTTTTTCAAAATATTACGTTTTTTGTTAAAGTAATAAATTTTTGAACAAAATATGATATTTGCTCAAAACATATATTTATGGAGGAGAGAGAAAAAGAGAGGATGATATATTATGGTGCAAGGATTTTATTGTCATTTGCAAAGTTTGTGATAAAATTAGAGTCCCTTTTTAATAATTTTTTGTAACACTCATAATTTTTATGACACTTTTTGAAGTGTGCATTAGTACGGAAAAGGAGTGCATTTAATCATTTCCATAGGAAATCTATCTAAAGTTAATAGTTAGATTAGGAGGAAATAGGTACGTTCCATAATAAATATTTTCATTCAATTATAATTATAATTTTTTTTGTGTGTTTAATTCCATGTTTAAAGTTTTGTCAAGTGCTTTTCTCATGTATTTTGTAATTTTTTTTTTTTCGTAGATAATAACACTTGTCATAAAATTATTACAACATGATCGACAACTAAATATTTAAAAATTGGATTAATTACTTATGATCCTTAATTATAAACCAAAATTCGTCCTCCTACTAGGAGTAACCAATCACCCATCGCTAGAAAATGCTAGGACCCACGCAATTTATGTGCTCTCATGTAATCTCTAAATATGACACTTGTTCTTCAAAACATTAAGGATCCGTTTAGTTGCAAAATGGACATATGATTTGGATGATAAATTTTTTCATGACATGTTAAAAACTTTAATGGCAAATCATATGGTAAAAATAGTAGGATTGTTTGATAACATCCATTTTTCAGGTCGAAAAAGTGAGATGTTTGATAGAATTAATGGTAAAAGTGGTAAATGTAGACAAACTGATATATAAAAACTAATTTTTAACAAAAAAAAACAATTCGTAACAAAAAAATTAATTCTTAAAAAATAGTTTTAAAATATTTTTTTTAACAAAAAAAACAACTTACAATAAAAAGAGTAGTTGAAAAAGATACAGTTTTAACACAATTTTTTTAGCCAAAAATTTAAAACAAATTTAATGAAAAAAATAATTTAACAAAAAATAGTTTTTAATGAATTCTTCTTAACAATAAAAAGAAACAGTTTTGACAAAAATAAAACATTTCTTTAACAAAAAACAGTTTTTAGTAGTTTTTTTTTAAGAAAAACAGTTTTAATACAAAAAATAGTTTTTAGTGAAAAGGCATTTCTTAAAACAGTTTTTAGTGCCCCCCCAAAAAAAAAAAAAACACACACAGTTATAATGAAAAATAAAATGTTTAAAAGTAGTTTTTAATGAAAAAAATTAACAATAAAAAATAGTTTTGACAAAATCAAAACATTTTTTTAACGAAAATTTGATTTTAGTGAAATTTGCTCACAAATTTGTCAAAATGATAGCAAAATATGTACTTGGACATGATATATATACAAAATTTATCATGAAAGATACGGGATATCAAACACTCAAAATAGTGAGCAAAACCTTCATTTATCATCATTTGCCACATTTGCATGGCCTATCAAATGGATCTTAAAATTAGCAAATCCAAAAATATGTTTTTGTTTTTCATGTAAAGTTGAGCGTAATAAGAAATTTATCATAAACAAAAGTAATTTTATGCTACATGATATATTTATACTAATATTTTTGACCCGCAAAATATCGAGGGCTTGAACATTTTAACAATATTATTTAAATTTTTTAATCATAGTAGCATTTTACGTACCATAGATTTGAACAACGTGATTTAAACCCCATCGTACGATCCACTTTTTAGGTTACATTACAACCGCATATAACTAACAAATTACTCAAAAATTAAAGCAACTTTGTGAAATAGTTTCGTAAAAAATTTGGGAAGTTTTTTTTGAAGAAAAATATAACATGGTCCGGTGAAGATGCCAACACCTGTGTCGGTTAAGTTGACTAGTTTAGTAGATTCATGTAGTATTGTTTTTTTCTTTGGACAGAGTATAGTATTTTTCATTATAGTATAACATCTAATACAATATAACAATATAAACATGATGTCTCTAAATTATATGATGCGGGATGTCTTCAATCAATAAGTATCAGTTAAATATTATTTGCGTCTCTCTCCTAAAAAAACAAAACGTTTTGATATTCAAAGGGTCCAAAACTCTCAAATCTCTGTCATTCTCTCTTTAATTGAAACAAACTTTTCATATTTCTCCTATAAGGGCAATGGTGGTTCTTGTTGGCTTATTTTGAGATGATTTTCAAGCTGCCTTTGTCATTCTCGTGGCCCATCAATTTATGGTTTTGTTCTCATTTATTTTAAAATTGTTCTCACTTTTTTAAATAACAGAAATATATGCACTTTGTTCATATTTTTATTTATGTTCCTTAAATTTTGGATATGTTTGCAGATTCTTGATTATTTTATGTTTATAATATGAAATTAAGGCTTTTAATTTCATTTTAGGGGTTTCGAAAAAAAAATTCTGATAAAATATGGATTTTTCATTTTATTCTACAAGATATTTTGATTGATTGTCTGGGCATCAACAAATTGGTAATAAAAACAATATTGTCCCAAGTTAGAGATTAGAAAGGTAAGGAGACTGCACAAATTGGTCAAATACAAATTTTTCGTTCAAAGTTAGAGAACATATATAATTGTTTTTTTATGTTATTATTTGGTATGCATAGTTTGTAAAGAATATGTATGAATATAAAAAAAATTGTTTATAATAAAAGGAACAAAGGTACATTTACTTGGTATCCTTCTATTTATATCAATATGCTTTGTTGTATTATGTTGTGATTTGTGATCGTAAATAAAAATATAGTTTTATGATATACATGTATAAAAGATAGTATTGGAGATGAGTGCGGTGAGATAACAATTATTGGAGCCTTGAGTTGGACTTGTTTCTCCACACCCCCTATGCAGCTTCTGATTTTTATTAACCATAATTTAGGATTTTTCTTGCTAATTTTGTTTGGCCTTTTGTGTACAAATTAGCATGGTCATATGGGCCCACAAACTTCATTTTAATAGATATTTGCAAATATGTTTTACTTTTTAGTGTTTAAACACCACAAACTATTGCACTACCGTTCTATGCCATTTTTATACATCTTTATATATCATATAACTTCATATAAAAATGGAACCTCAAACAGAGATTGCGCTATATGTCCACAGTTAATGATGTTAGACATTTACCATTGGAGCTCCCAACGTCTATTCTTTAGTACCGAAATTTCAAGCCTTTAAGAGTCTCAGATATGGAAGCTGAAGAGATTGTCATGGAGCCTATAATTTTCTCCATTTTTGTATGATGTTGTATCATTTTGTTTTCATTCTTATTTTTAATCATATGTTGAGTTTTTCTTATTAGTTTGCAAAGGGCACCTCATCTGTTCTATACAATGCTGTATTGGAGAAGTATTAAAGTCAAAACAACCCTTAATTTGTTAATACCTATTCATGCATATGTGTTTGGTCAATTATATCATTTTTTTTACATATTATGTCAATTACACATAATGTTTTCAAACAACATTTTTTTAATCAACAATGTAGGAATTGTCCTTAATTATGACGTTTTGGACATTATGTACCAAACAAGCTAATTTTAAGTATAATAATCACACTCATTTCTAAATGTGCTCACAAAATTCATACTTGGATCCCTCTTATTACACGCAGTCAAGGTTCTAAAAAACGCGGGGCGTGATCGAGGCGTGGAGGCTAAGCTTTAAGCCTTAGAAGCCTAGGCGGGGCTTGGTGTAAAAAGGCGTGAAAAGGCGTTTAGGCCTTTTTAATATATTTTAATATTTTTTAACCATAACAAGGCTATTAAAATACTAAACTTGTACATATCCTAAAAATATGTCTGAATATTTGCAAATAAAAATACTATTTGATTATTTTGGATGAGATAATGGTCCGATTTGGTAAAAAATCTTTAAAAGGCAATATTGTTTCACTAAAGCATTGTTGTTTTTAGAGAAAAATTACGCCTTAAGGGTTTTACCAAGAATAAGGCGTCAAAATCTTAAGGCGGGGCGTTTCTCCTAAGCCTCAAGCCTAGGCGGATTTTTTAGAACAGTGCACGCAGTATACAACAATCTCTACAAAGCGACCGCACATCGCGCGGAGATGAAAACTAGTCCCCACATTATTATGACATCCATGGCTTCTCGAGGATCATTGGGAGAAAAAAAAGTAGGCAGGTTTACAAGGAATAACTACATTTAATGTGACTCAAATTTATTTTGTAACTTAATTTTTTGTTAATCAAAGCATTCAAAATATCGATGAAATGCCAAAGTTTTTTGCGAGTTACCTTGTCAAGTCAATTTAAAAAAAAAGTTTTTAGGTCCTCTAAACAATTTATCATTTTATAACAAATTTAAAAATTGGACATTGAGTATTTGAACAAAATTGTATTCCTTTATCATCATGCACATTACATAATTTTACCTTATATTCTTTTGGAGCCGTCATCAATGCTATGATTTTTCTATGGTATATCGAGCCGGTTCTAAAATCAATAAAAATTGACAAGGCCTTATGTAGAATTGTAAAATGGCTCCCTTTTCATATGTATTGATGTTACAAATTTGGTCCATATGCGATCGCCCATCTAGAACGTGCTCAGGGCCGCTCCTAATGGTATTCCATGCTACAAACCTTTTAGGGCTAATTGCACTTGGCCCACCTAAACTTTGACCCCCTACACTTCACTCCCTTAACTTCTAATTTCTACACTTACCCCTAGACTTTCACTGTCGCCACAAGTTACCCCAAATAGTTGACGACGTGATATTTTTGGAAGGAAAAGACTCACGTGTTCCCCCCTGTGAGCTTTTAGTGGGGTTTTATTGGTCTTTTAAGTCTTAAGAGCGGCCAAATCATCTCCCTCCCATTTTTCGATTATTAATGCCGTACTTCCTCAAAATCGGAGAAATAACAATATCAGGTGGGGAAGTAAGAAAAAGGAAGAAAGAAGAAACAAGAGAAAAGAAAGAGGAATACCATGGAAGGAATTTTCCATTGCAAATATCCTGTACAAGATCGTACCTCTTGGACTGAATCAAAACTTGTGAGGAGATTTTATTCTTGCTCAACTTGTGGGTACTTTGTGTTGAAGGATCCTCCAATGCGTGCAAGGTCAAAGAACATCATTCCTGGTCTTCTTCGTTGGATTAAGGCACTTAAAGATGATGTGGATAAAAATAAGGGAAAGTGAGAGATTGATGTGCATGTGTTGGATTTTGTTTTTTTCTTTATTTTTGGTACTTGTTTTATGTATTGTGAAGTGAAAAAATACCATGAGTATCGAAACTGCAATGGAACTGATGTATTTTTCAATGTAGTTTGTAAAATTTTGTAATTTTAGTTTATGTACTAATGAAATACCTACCAGTTTGCAATTGCAGTTTATGTACTAATACAGTTTAAATGCAGCCTTCATACAGTATGAAATGGATTAACTGAACTTTATAAACTTAGCCCCAAGAAAAATACATTACAATCTACATTGATAATACAAAAGACCCACCATAAAAGGGTGGATTCACAAATAAGAGAAATGGCCCCACACTACACCAAAAACAGTAACCTGACACGGTTTAAAACAATGTCAGATCAAATCTGGCACGGTTTTGAACTGTGCCATAATCAGATTTTTCAAAATGGTCGTTTTATTCTGGTACGGTTAAAAAGTGTGCCAGCTTTGGCCAAACAGGAACACTTCTGGCACACTTTTGAACCGTGCAAGAATTTGATATTTCTGGCACACACTTTTGGCACAGTTTGTAACTGTGCCACATTGAGTACATTTTGGTAGACTTTTGACACATTTCAAAATCGTGCTAAAATTTGATACACTTTTGGCACGATTTTGAACCGTGTCAATTTTTTTATCAAAGAAAAAAATAATTATTTGAAAACAAATTAGAAAAATCATCAATATTCAAATCTGGTAGGAAAAATATATATTATTTACAAAAAAAAAAAATAAAAAAAATTCACAAATTGCGAATATTGCACGTTGTTGATAAACTAATGTACATACAAATTTTAAAATATTACATGTCTTAATAGTTCACAAATAAAAAAAATTGGATAGAGTTTCCTCTATTTTCTAGACATTCTAAAACCTGTTAATATAAAACGTACGCAATGTAAAGCCCTCACGGCCATAACATATAATAATAAATTTACAAAAGCCCGCACGGCCATAAAAGTTAATAATAAAATTACAAAAGCCCGCACGACCATAACACAAAAAATAAAATCCTAAACATTAGGGACATTAAATAAACAACCCCCTTTTTATAAGCTATTGACTTCTTCGTGTGTTCCACGTGGATAAAGGCTAACGATAAAATCTTATCCTACAAAAAAATAAGATACAAAAAAGAAATAATACCAGTAATTAATTTTTAAAAAATTGTATTCAAAATGAAAAATTGCATATATGAGTTATAATTATCGTCATATTTTCAAACCGGGAGTCCCGTGACCACGCGGTCAGTTCTTACGAGTCGCATTTGTCCTGTGCGAGGTGTTAGTGCCTCTTACGGGGCCATTTGAGAGTTGTTTTGGATTTTTACCCTTTAACGACATATTTTTAAGCCTAATCTTTGTATTTCAAACTAACCTCATATTCTCAAACCGAGAGTCCCATGACTACGCGGTCAGTTCCTACGAGTTACATTGGTCCCTTCAGAGGTGTTTGTGCCTCCTATGGGGCTGTTTGGGGGTTGGCTTGGGTTTTCACCTTCTAACGACATATTTTTAAGGTTACTCTAGATATTTATAAATTATCGTTATATTCTCAAATCGAGAGTCCCTTGACTACGCGGTTAGTTCCTAGGAGTTACATTAGTCCCGTACGAGTTGTTCGTGCCTCTTACGAGGTCGTTTGGGGACTGGTTTGAATTTTCACCCTCTAACGACATATTTTTAAGATTATTCTAGATATTTTCAAATTGTCATCATATTCTCAAACGGAGAGTCCCATGACTACACTATCAATTCCTACGAGTTACATTGGTTCCGTGCGAGGTATTCATGCCTCTTACGGGTTCATTTGGCTTCTGGTTTAGATTTTCAATAAACGAGCATGTTTTTAAACCTAAGTCTAGATAATTTCAAATTATCGTCATATTCTCAAACCGGGAGTCCTGTGACCATGCTATCAGTTCCTAGGAGTTACATCGGTCCCGTACGAGGTGTTCGTGCCTCTCAGAGGGACGTTTGGGGGGGGGGGGGTTGTGTTGCATTTTCGCCCTCTAAGGGCATGCTTTTAAGCCCAAGTTAAGATATTTTCAAATTGTTGTAATTCTCTACGTGGTCAGTTCCTACGAGTTACATTGGTCCCCTGCGAGGTATTCATGCCTCTTATGGGGCTGTTTGGCTACTAATTTGGATTTTCATCCTTTAACGACATGTTTTTAAGCATAAACTATATATTTTCAAACTATCTTCATATTCTTAAATCGATAGTACCGTGACTATGCAATTAGTTCGTACGAGTTACATTGGTCCTGTGTGGGGTGTTATTGCCTGTTACGGATCCATTTGGGGACTGGTTTAGGGTTTCACCCTCTAACGGTGTGGTTTTAAGCCAAATCTAGATATTTTTAGACTAGTGTCATATTCTCAAATCGAGAGTCCCGTGACTACGCGCTCACTTTCTATGAGTTACATTGGTCCCGTGCGAGGTGTTAGTGCCTCCTACAGGACCATCTGAGGGCTGGTTTGGGTTTTCACTACCTAACGACATGTTTTTAAGTGTCCTCTAGTTTTTTCAAAAAATTGCTAAAAGTTACAAACACTGAAAATACTTTGTTTACCTGGACATTTGGTAAGGAGCAAAACATTTTATAGTATGTGAAGGTAAATTTTTTTCCATCTGGCACAAAAATAAAACAATAAGATAAGAGAGGGGATTACAATGAAAGAAATAATTCACTTAAGTCAAAGTTTGTTAGAGGCTTAAGAACACCAATCTCATCATTATCAACTTGAAAAATACAAATTAGGCAACATCTGTACGCACTCACCTACACAACACCTACATTCGAAATAAAATCACGTATTATAACTCTGCACTCACCTACAATGCATTCAATCATCAGATCTTGAGCATCTTTTGCAACACAAACATCTGGAGGCAACATCTTTTTAATGATCTTAGTCATAGTCACTGAATTAAATCACATGTTGCATTAATATATAGAATATAAACAAATAAATTTAAGGAGTATGGTATGGAGTCACTTCCTAGCCACCAAAACACCTAAAAAGCTTCCTTGGATAAAGTTTTAGGGCTTTCCAGGATCCCAGATTGCTAAATTCACATATGAAGTCTCATAATTTAAGTTGGGAGCATAAATAATATAATGTCAATCATTTTACTAATGTTCAAATTTACATGTTATATTATCAATTTAGATTCTACTCCATATTTGTGTCTAATTACCTCGCTCAGATAATTCCCCCCCCCCCCCCCCCAAATTTGTACTTGTGCTTACGGCACGGCACCACCACCGCCACCAACTTCCTCAAACACCTAATTAAATAACCCATAACTAAACATAAAAGTGACATAACTTATCTTGAAAATAGGTAATACTTTAGTGAAATTAATACAACAAGGAACTTTTTAATAATGGATCATACAACGTTGAACTCCAACACTGTATGCATATATGCAAACTCTCCCCTGCACACTGTATGCATATATGCACACATCAGCTTATATGCAATATATATGCATGCAGTAGCATATATGCCGCATATATGCAATAATTGTATGCACACAACAACATATATGCATACAATAGCATATATATACTCATTTCAGCTTTGAAAGGTGTAAACAATCAGTTAGTATATGTAATAACCTTTCCATTGGTATTTTCGCAATTCATTTTCAATTGCCAATTTCTCTGTTATGCAAGATTTTCAATCCGTGTCTTAACCATACATATACATCAAAGCATTAGATCTTTGGATTTTCACCTTCTCATTGCTCTTTTTTGCCCATATAAATTAAAGAACTAAAACTCAAGCAAAAATACTTGCTTTCCTAAAAAAATTCAAACTAAACATGACGAAATCCCAACCACTTCAAATTTCATCAAGCAAATATTATAAACATCCACAAATTTAGTATAAATTTATTAGTACCAACTCGTACACAACTCGACTGACCGAGACCAAAATATAACAAGTAAAATTCACCAAGTTCATATGATTTGGTAACAACATTAGCAATTTATTTTTGTATCTTTTTTACAATGCAATGGTGGACCCCTCTACTCTTACTCCCATGGATATCCAGGAGATTACTTGATTGGATTTCAAGGTCATTCATATTTAAGTAGATTGGTCATGGCTTTTGACTTCGGCAACCATTACTTCCACTATTTGACCGAGTGTGAATGCTGACTTTAGGGAGGTTTTACATATTACTGAGATGAGGAAGTACATCTAGTCTTGAAGGATTGACATGGATGATGCTTGACAGTTTCACCAGAAAGTGTGCCTTTTTATTCAGATTCTGCTGTCTATTAGTTTTATGAAGAAGAGTGGGAATGACGTCCATTTGTGATTTCGAACTTATCTACGAGACTTCATTATGATCCGAAATTATGATTGGGGGAGCCTAATGCACTCTACTCTTTATCATTCTCTACATTTATTTAGTAGGCGTTATCGTCCTATGTTTACTGGTGCATCATATGTTCTAGAGATATACTTTTATTCTTTGCTTGTTTCATTATTTTGATTTTGCATAAATTTCGTTTGTTATTTATTTTTTTTTCTTGATGAATTTCAGGGAGATTTTATGCAATGAGACTAGGGATGCATACGAACCGAGCCGAGATTTCTAAGTTCGTTTATTAAACGTGCCTGTAATGCTATTCAAGCTCGGCTCGTTTATTAAACGAACGAATCGAACACGAGCTTTAACCGAGCCGAACACGAGCCGACCTCGAGCAAGAGGTCTAATCAAGCTCGTTTATGCCTTATAATCGAACACGAGCCGAGCCTAACGATCGCATTTTTTTTAAATGAGCTCAAAATCGTGTTTGAGCTCGGTTCGTTTACTAAACGAACGAGCCGAACACGAGCTTTAACCGAGCCGAACTCTAGCTGTTCACGAACAGCTCGGTTCGTATGCATCCCTAAATGAGACCATTATATTACGGACTAGATTGATTCATTTGAAAGAGACCATGACAATTGATTGAAAAGATGGATAGTAGACACTCAAATCTCCCGCATATCTCCCATTTTCACAGTGGTCAGGGGGAGTTGGATCGGATGACTACTAACGATGTAAGCTTATTTTTCTTTTTCACCTTTATGCTTGATCTTGAATCTATAGGTGAACTTCTTCCCTTGGTCAAGGGGAATTACATAGATTTATATGACATGGATTTATAATGGGATATGACATCTCATATCGGATGAGTTCAATTCTTGAACTATTACATTAGTAAGTAATCTCTTCTTATCATGCCTCCATAAATCCACAGTGTTAACTATAAAGGAACTGACTAAAGCCTAAAATCTTAACTAGTCAAGGTTGGTGCTAGACAAAATAAGTAAATGAGAAATTAAAGAAAAAACACATAAAACATATATAGGTAATGAGTGGTAAGTGCATGCACACTATGTTTTCTGTATTGTGTTTTGAGCCTCACCAATGAACGTAAAAAAATTAGTTGTCAATTTTATATCTCTCAATTTAAAATTTACTTTAATATGAAAACACTTGTCTAAAATATATACAAAACAAAGTGTTCTTTAAAACATCTCATAAAAAATGGTTAGATTATAAGTTGTTAGTGAGATTCTCAATCCTAATGCTCAAGCTATGAATTTCATTTATGAGCTCGAATATCTCCTTCAAATTCAGAGGATCTACTTTGACATTAATGCCCAGGGCTGTGAAGAAATAGGATCGAGAATCAATATAAGTAAGGGGGTTTGAAAATAAAAAATCCATAAACATTAACCGATTTAAGGGGAAACGTGTACAAAAGCACATCAACGATAACTAGATCCATGACGACTGACAATACACAGGCCCACATCTCAAATTGGTATGTGTACGCAGTAAACCAATATTATAACTCTTGATAGATGAAATGTGGATCGCAACTTGGTATGTGTATGTAATATACCTAATATATTATCCACATGATGGATCTTGTGCACTTTCCTTCCACAAAAGGAGCATTATCAAATGAAGATTCCTTCTTTTGAAAATGATGTAAGTAAACTGTATATAAGTAAAATAAATCAAATCTTTTCTAATAACTAAATGATGAAGAAACCTATAAAAATGATATAGAAAAAGGAAATTAAAACCCAAAGGTATATGTGAAAAGCAAAGTAGAAGATCATAATAAAAACTTTAAATCAAAACAGAAGAAAAAATGCGAATTAAAAAGGAAAACTAATTCATCCTTAATGTATCACATATCGTTAGTATAAATAAAATCATTAACATATAATGGACCGTAATAGGAAAATCACTTACAAGTTCTCCTTCGGCAAGGCCCCAAGAAAGAAACTAGACATCAATGCCACCTGTAAGTCCGCTCGATAACCGGAGGCATCAATAATCCCACCTTTTCCATCTCAGAATGTCAATTTATGTGAGTTTAAAAATGTAAGGACACAAGTCTCCGATTGAGTTTTAATGTAGTGTTAGCTCAATTCCGGACAAAAATGTTTGAGTCATAGGATGGAGTTCTTAACCATCCATCAAGCCTATGACATGTTAAAGTTGAAGACGTTGCGGCCTACTTATCAAGAGAACATCATTGTCTATTTACATGTGCCTCGTTTCACGTCATCAACTTACTTCCAATATCTCCTAAGGTACAAATGCCTTATATATATATATATATATATATATAGGAGCTTGGAACATTTTTTTAATGGGTGTAATTTTATTTTATTTTATTTTAAACTGATCTTTATTTCCAGAAGGTTATTTCAGAACTTTGAATAAAAAGTTTTTGGCCTTAAAATGAATTTTGACCATTCTGTCACTTCGTTCGATATTGTCGTTTGAACGAGTTTGCAACGACCTTCCCCTTTTGGCCACTGGAACCTCATTAGAAGGTCGTTTGAACGAGACTTCGTTCAAACGAAAATCTCGTTCAAACAAGATTTTCGGCGAGAAAACTTTTTGGCAGTTTTTTTCCATTATCCCACTCTTTTGTTCCCACTAACTTTGTCAGAATTAATAGGTGCGGGAACCAACTTTGAAAAACTCACTTTTTCATCTTCTACAATTTCTAGAGAGAGTTTTTGAGAGCTTAATTCCTCTATGAAAAAGTTCATGTTTTGAGCGTTTGTTTCTCAAGAAAACCATTCTTAAACACTTTTATTTAAACCCACATTAGTTTATTCCAAGTAACACACACACACACACACACACACACACACACACACACACACACACACACACACACATATATATATATATATATATATATATATTTGCTTGGAGTTTGTTTGGCACCGGGTTCACTTTTATACCTAAGAAGAAAAAAGTTTGGGTTTACTTCTACATCACTAAAAAAAGAAGAAATTTGGTTTGGCTGCGGCGTTCTCATACGGTGAAAGGCACCGTGTGTGGTTGACGGGTTCTTAGAGCTTCATTTGTGAATTCCAAAGTTCCGGTGGATTCCTGAAGTGTCGACTAAGCAGAGGTTGGTACAAGAAGATGCGTCAGGAGCCTGAAAGGAGTTGAGTTGAGTAAGTCATTTGTATTATACTTGTAAAATTCCGTACTTAGTGGACTTAAGGCTAGGTACGTCCAAAGTTTTTTCCCGTTGTGGGTTTTTCCTCGTACATCGCGGCGTAGTGGTTGTGAATTTATTTTATTTTGCAAATCACCTAGAACACATGCTCAGGATTAAAAGATAAATATGGTTTAATTCACTTCTCTAGTTTAATTTGATGCTAAAATAAGTTTTGGGTGAAACTTAAGTTGATTTAATTCAAGTCAGTGATTTATATTTGCTAAAATTTTGTTTGGCTTAAATTGGTAATATTGAAAATAGTGTAGGCAAATTTTAGGACTTGTGTTAATTTAATTTTGGGCTAAAAGCAAATTTCTCATAGTTAATTTCAAGTGTTATTTTTGTTTGTGAGAAAATCCAAATATTGGTTTGTGTAAATTTTGTGTGTGCGTGTGTGTGTGTGTGTGTGTTCACCATAATTCACTTATTTAGGTTTAATTTTAATTTTGTTTTTAGAAATAAAATTTGTGTTTAATTTAATTTTTCATCTTTTTATGAAAATCAAATCAAATAAAATTTGAAAAATTAAATTGTTGTGTTGAACCATCTTTATTCCGCATCTTAAAGGAAATTAAAGTGAAAGATTTTAAGATTGGGGGTATCAGAGCATTGATTTAGACAAACCTACGTTCTAAAAAAAATCCAGATATCAAAACATTTTAAACAAATGAAGGCTTAAGTACTTTTTTTTAAATGTGATATAATTAAAAAGATTAAGACCAACAAGAACAAAGAAAACACTTAACCTAACTATTTAACATACTCCCTAGAAGTATAAACAAAATCAAACCAATTAGACAAACCTCAAAACCTAACTTAGTACGACAATCCCTTGTTTTTGCTTTTCATTGTTTTTCATTTTTCTTATTACGACCTCAAAACCAATTAGACAAACCTCAAAACCTAACTTAGTATGACCTCAAAACAAATCCGACCTCACTTTTCATTTTTCTTCGATGATACCTTCTTTTCCCAATGGAAAAATGTCATAGTTCAGAGAGAAAGCCATAGATTTGATTTTAGGGGAGAGAGAGTCGAGCTTGCCACAAAGTGAGCTGTAGAGTAAGCTAGTCATGACAGTTTAGGTAATGATATCAAAAGAGCTAAACAACATCCATTAATTAATCAATAAAAATCTAAAAAAAATCAGTGTAATCGTAGTTAATTCTTTACATCAACCATCGTCTGCATGATGCCCAAATAATGAAAGAATTAATTACTAGAAATTTTTTCTACATAGACTTCCTCAACTAAAACAAACACTAATTTTCAGAAGCAATACAAAAGTCTCTTAAATTACAATTCCAGGATAACCTTAGCATCTAAATAGACAGAGAGAAATATTAGATGGTAAATGAATAAGAAAATCATTTAATTGAGATGTTTATACCTCGATGCCGTACTTAATTGCAACACCGGCTAGGGTATCAAATTTGGTGACTTGATGTTCAATATAAGTAGCAACACCACCAACAGATGATCATGCAGAAGACGAAGAAGAAATAGGAAAAATCTTGGATGATGATTTCATCAGTAAAGGATGATGATCTACAAATCCTCCATTGTTCACCTCTCTCTTTCCATATGCATCCCTCAACGCCATACAATTCGATAAAAGCCTTAAATTAAAACCAACATTGTTTATGTGTGAGAAAGAGAGAGAAATCTGAGGGTATAATATGAAAGGAAACCCTCACTTTTTATTTTTCTTTCACGATTCCTTCCTTTCCCGACGCCAAAGCAACATAGTTCAGAGAGAATGCTATAGATTCGATTTTAGGGGAGTGAGAGAGTCAGGCTTTCCAAAGGGTGAGCGGGAGAGTAAGAGGGATCCAAATGAAAAGTGAGCGGGAGGTTTAATTTTTTTTAGGATATTTTATATTTTAGCTAAATGTGCTCAATTTTGGCACACTTTTAATCAATGCCAAATTTTGGCACTGTATTAAAGTGGGCCAGATTATTATTAAACCGTGCCAGAATTTGGCATTATTATAAAGTGTGCCAGATTTTTAATATCAAGTTATGCCAAATTGTTATTTTTGGTGTAGTGCCACTCGCAAAAAATGATGTAACCCAACCAAAAAAAGGGACCAAACTGCAAATTAAAGTGGTCAAAGTTTACAAAACAACAAATCAGGGCTAAAACTTAAAATTCCACTAATTTTGTGTAGGTGAAGGTGGCTGTGACGGACTTGGTGTTATCACATTACCTACAACACCATTTTCTGCATTTCATGTTAGTTCTTACCTACATAAATGATAATAATATTCAATTGTAACCCACCATATTCAATTGTAAACTAACATATTTAATTATAAACAAAATGTGCAAAATAAAAAATTATTACGTCATACACTTGATTGCCTCCACTACTCCCAACAACCTCATCTTTGTTGTTCTTATTTTTTGGGCAGCCTTTCTTGTTACGACCCTTGTTCCCACAAACCTTACATGTCATGGTGACCCCTTTCCTCCCTACTTTGATTTGAGTTGTAGCAAGATTATCTTTGCCTTTTAGGCCTTCCAGGTTGGGTTATTTAAGATTTTAGTGGGGGTGAGGGTGGGGGTAGGGGTAGGGGATGGGGATGGTGTTAAAATATATTTTTGGCCATAGGTACCTTCCATTTATAGGGTTGGGCATGTTTGAGCACGTGTTTATATAAGTCTCTACATAAGAAATCGTACAAGTTTTTCTAGATTTTACCTCAAATAATGGAGGGAAGCAACCACATCACAACAGGGTCAAATCCCATCTCCTTCAACCACATGTTTTTGAAGCCAAATCTGAGAAAAATTTCTCTCCATAAAGCCCCACAATATCAAACTTCTCATCACTATTCCACCTTGATTTCCATTTATCATACTCATCCTTAATTTTTCCCAAACTCTTTTGAATTTTTGGACAAATGATACGTCCTAGGTGTATCTTTATTTTGCCTCTTTTTTGTGTTCTCACCATTAGATTGTTCCTCATTTTCTCTAACATACAAATGATTGGCTTATCCCTTGCGTAGTTTATATTGGCATTGAAACTATCACAAAGGTTATTTAAAAGCATGTCACTCTACCAAAAACTACTCAAGTGCGACTTACTCCGATGCTTTGAAGGCCCATCTTGGAGCCACTCATATATTTTCTCATCTATTACTTTGATCTCCTTCATTGTGGTCATGAATTGATGAATTATTGTTTCTTTTGCTTCCTTATACACTAGTGCCTTCAAAGCTAATCCCTTAAATTCCCCTTAAATTTTTTTATAAAGATGTCTCACATGATGTCTATACTCAGAGTTATCTCTCCTCCAAAGCATGTAATAGTCCCTACAAACAGATGAGTATACAAGAAATATAAATAATTTATATCTTCGATGAGTAGGTAAATAAATGGTGTAATAAAACATAAGCAATTATATTTAGAGTTGGACACATTACCTTCTGTGTGTCCGATATAAAGGTTTAGACATTAGAGTTGGCAATGATCAAGTCATCCTCAAACAGTTCTAAAATTTAGCTCCATGATTTCTTCCTCTCCTTTTCCACAATTGCATATATAAGGGGGTAAATTTGGTTATTTGCATTTACCCCAACAAAAGTAGATAGAATTCCCCCGGTGGATCCTTTAAATGATAACCATCAGGCCCTATTATATGCCTATAATTTTTAATAAATTCATTCTTCAAGGCACTCCAACACACATATATTCTCGTAAAAGTTTACTTACCCTCCTATATCGAAGACAATTTAAGCATAATTATTGGACCTAAATTTATTCTCTTGGAACGTGCAATGTAGTCCCATGGAATGTTAAACTACTCCTCGTTTGTCCCTTTAATCATTACAAAAGCCTTCTTTCTTTCCCTATAAATTTGAGAAATTTGGACTTTCACATTGAAATCCTTTTGAACAGTCTCTTTGAATGATTGAGTGGGCCAATTAGGATTTGACTTAAGATTCTCGAGATACTTCTTTGCAAGTTATTTGGAGTATACATACTTAATTTCAAAGGACCTATTGTAAGTGTGTCTATCCACATATTCCCTTACTTACATAGTCAGCTCACACCTAATTTGAGATGCATAAATGACCCATGAGCAGCCTTGTTTGCATTGGACCCTCACTTTGTCTTTATCATTTTTGGTAAATGTGAGTTGTTTCCCATTTTTCATAGCATTTTCTTTGTTTATATCCCAAAAAACATTCACATTTGTAAAAACCATCCCCAATCTAAATTTTTGGGCAATTCATGTCCCCGTGTCTCATTGAAAGCTGGCCCACTAATTTTTTAATTTGACCCCCTACATGGTCCTCCTATTATAATGATGATAGACTCTTAAATTCATCTGAGGGGGAATAATCAGTATCAGAGTCTGATGTGGCATTAATTGACATATTACCAACCTCACATTATTTTCCCACATTAATACCTCCCTTATCTTTATCCACCCTTTGTTTTTATCTACACCACTGCCATTATTAACCACCTTGACTTTATTTATGCCATCTTCTTACTTTGAACCCCCTGATCTACATCACTATCACTCTAAAAGCTGACCATATTGTAATACCCCGTATTTTTACGCATATTTATTTTATTATGAAATTATGGAAAATGGGGATTAATTAATTTAAAGGGAGAAAATTTAATTTGAAATTAATCCGATTTAATGGCAATAATTACTAGCGTGATGAGAGTTAGTATTCGATTTAATGGTAAAAATTACTAGCGTGATAAGAGTTAGTAGTTATCGAAAATAATATTATGGCCGGGATGAGATACACAGCAGTCATGATATAATTATTTGGGACACGCGTATGAGTCGCGTCACTGGTATGTATTTGGGGTTTAAAAAGGTAAATTATTTTTATATAATTCGAATGACTATTTTGAGTGAGCTAGAGTGTCCGTAAGGGTCAAAATAGTCAGAAAACACTACTTCGGTATCTTATTTGGAGTCCGGGGTATTTTAGCCCAAAATGACACCCCAGAGGGGTATTTTGGTCTTTTGGGATTTTTGGATAATTAAATGCACGAAAATTAGGTTTAATTAAAAATATTGAGGGTTAGTGGTATGGTAGTTTCAATTTATGTGAGAAAGAGAGATAAAGAGAGAGAACCAAGGAAGAAGAAGACTCCATTAGAGCCCTAAGCCAAGAACTCAAGTTTTCATACCAAAAAATACACCAATGCATATATCGTGTCAAGAGGATCATTTTCGTACCAATTTCAGTCCAAGAATCTGAAGTTCATTCTGAGGCAAGTGTTTATCTTGCTCTCTTTTAGCATATGTTGTTCCTGTTAATTTAGGTTTGATGATATAAATTTTGTACAATGAAAACTTAGGTATAATTAGACTGAATTGTGAAGAAACCTTATGAATTAGAGATGAGTATACATGTAGAGGTTTTGCCCTTTGTTGGACTATTAATATAAGGGAATTTTATGTCTTAATCAAGAATTATAATAAGAGTTTTGGACAATTAAAATTCTGGGTTCATATTTAAGAGACTTATTTAAAACTGAAGAGATTGTTGAATTCTAGTTGAGTACATAAGGATTTGACCTTTAATTCATATTAGAAAGAATCTTAGAGTGATTGGGAATAGTGTAGTAACGTTACATTAAGATTGGGATGAGTTTGGAATGAGATTGAAGTACGAAAATTTGAGAAAATCGAATTTGGGGAAGAACTGGGCCTGTTCGGAATTTTTGTTAGAAGATCGGCCCAGGTCGTTCGAACGAACTCGTTTGAATGAGACTGCTAATGAGATTTCCAATGACCCTTATAACGAGTTACTGAGTTCGTTCAAAGTTGGAACTTCATTCGAACGAATTCGTTCGAACGAGAATCCTGAAACTTCTAACGAAATTCCAGAATGGGGTTTTAGTGTTCATTCGAGTTAAAAACCATCCTAGGTTTATCCAAGCGAGTGTATTAACCTATGTGAGTAACTGGTGACTTAAAATCCAAAGTTTTAGGGAATTAAAGGTGTAATAATACTCGAGGTATTGAATTTGTGTGAAAACCTAGGAGATAATGTAAGTCCTAGAAAGGATATATATATATACGGAGATCGTGGAGAGTAATGGCGTTAATATTACTTACAGAATATAGTATTTAGGCTATGTCAATACCTACTATTGTATATAAGTTGTGTTTATGCTTATTACTTGGAATATCATGTGTATGACATACCTAGCTACTGTCTATCGAACGGAGGTTAGCGCACTGTGGACGACCCTATCTTGTGTGCCTTCGGAAGATTTTGAGTCATACCACTAGAGCATGGAATCTAGGTACGAGCTATCTGTGAGAACGATAGTGTTGACGGTCGTATGGGTGCGTTGGCATGTGCATAGCCCATCTGCTTGGGACTATGTTTGCCATCAATATGTGTATATATTTTATTGGTTCTTGAGATATTGAACCCATTGTCCTTTATGCGTGAGCGTTGCTATGGGACTAGATAGCCGAGTATGCCTAGAACCAGGGTTTTTTTAACCATGGGTGCAGTATTGGGATATTTGTATGTATACATAGTGAGATTTTATATATGTAGACCGAGTCCCTATTCTGTGTTTCATGTTGACTACTTTATTAAAGTATATACTTATTGGGTCTCCTGTTGGGAATAAAGAATTCTCTGAGAATGAGTTATAACATCCTTAAACCTATTCCTAAATAATAGTAATATATTGGTTTCGGGTATTTAGATATTGTATCCGGCATAGAGGTTATCCCACATATAATCAGGTAGAATATCGAGAGTAGTATGAGTAGTTGGACTTGATAGGTGTGCACATTAAATGAGAGGTGAGCATCTCAAGTGAGTATGATAAGTTAACATGGATTATATATGTGCTAATTAAATCAATTTAAGAACTTTCTATATTTAAACTATTTTCAACTCGGGCTCTGACCCATTTTTCTGCAAATCTCTTTTCTTTTTCTATTATTTTAGGTGCTCAGCCACAGGGACACCAGACTTAGGAGATTCAATTCATTTGCTGAGCTGTAGCTGCTGTGGAAGCTACGGGATATTTCTAGTAGACGCTTCTGAGTCTATTTCTCCTTATCTATCAGTCATTTATTTCAGTTGGACATGTCGTCCCTCCTATTTTACATTCATAGATTTAGAGTTGTTTTATTCTATCATTAGACTTTGATTTCATGTTATTGGATTATTGTGTGGGATTTTGACTGGATGTGTTTATTCCAGTTCTTTATTTAAATTCAGTTAGTTCTTACCTTATGCTATTATGATGTATGGTGATGGTTATATATTTCCCTTTATTGTTGATGGTTAATAACAAGATAAAATTTTGACACCAACCTTTTTAAACATTATGTGGTTAGTTTTTATTAAATTAAAATTTGAGTTTTCGACAGTAATGCATTATCTGAACCAGCTTGATATTCTGAAATTAATTAATTAAGGACTGATCACCCGATAATTAATTAGGGGTGCACAGGTGGTATCAGAGCATCAGGTTCTAGTGTTCTTAGGATCTGTACAGCTTGTTATGTTTTCGCGTAGCGTCCTTTGATATAAATCCTTATATTTTAGTATTGTTGTACTCCTTACGAATTTTACGTTCTTCTCCTATTTTAAGATAATAACTATAGACTTATGAAATTCTTCTCTCCTTTCAGCTGCCTCTTCGACGTGCACAGAGAGTTCCTAGGGATGCCCATCCCGAGCCATAGCCTGTACCAACCGAGGGTATAATGAATGCCACTGAAGTTGCCGCCATTGTAGCTCAGGCGGTAAATGTGGCATTGGCAGTTGTGTATTAGGCACCACCTCAGGCACCGATGGTGGCCCCAGCTCAGGACCATGCCTTCTCGTCTTCTTGGAAACGTGTTAGGGATGCCTTTCAGAAGGCGCATCCTCCGGAGTTTACCGGAAGCTCCGATGTGGTGGTAACGAGCCAATGGAAGAAGGATATTCAGAGGCATTTAAGGATGAATGAGTGCACAGAGGTGCAGAGTCAGATACTGGCTACGTTCAAGTTAGTGGGAGCATCACTACAGTGGTGGGAGTCTATTACCACCACTGAGGAGAGAGACGCACTCACTATTCGAGACTTTTGGGCGTGGTTCGACCGTAAGTATTTCCCCTCGTCCGTACAGACAGAGATGAGATGGAAACTGGTGAACTTGAAATAGGAGGGAAAGACCGTGGCGGAATATGAGGCAGAGTTTATCAACCTTATGAACATTGTACTGGATGAGATCCCAACTGGGGAGAAGAAGATTCAGAGTTTTATGGATGGGTTGACATAGAGGATCGACCAGTATTTGATAGGCAATCTCTCTTTGGCCACCTATTCAGACGTGGTTAATGCAACACTACTCCACTTCCATGGCCACCATTTTCATCTGACCGAGGTTGAGTGAGTAAAAGAGTCCAACCATCAGGGTAGGATAGGAGAAAATGGTGCCAGTGGGGCATAGACAGTTCAGGGTCAGCATAGACATAGTTCCCAGAGTTCCTAGAAGGGGGATCCTAAGAGGTTCAGGTCAGGAGGTATAAGACGTGGGAATGGAGGCTTTCGACATGGCCATTAGGGTCATCACAGCCATCAGGACAACATCAGGTTCAGCAGGGCCAAAATGGCCAAAGGAGGGGTGGTAATGGCTATCAGGGCCGGGGATAGTAGGGAAAGAGGTGAGGTCCCTTCCCAAGGAGATGTTTCACTTGTGGTAACACTGGACACAAACGTCAGGACTGCCCTCAGAAGGGTAGAGGCCAGCAACAGTAGGGTGCTCGTCAGGAGCCCTAGAGACCGTTATTTACTGTAGCTCTCGCAGTAATCCCACAGATGACCGCACTTCCACCTATTCCAATAGTTCCAATCTAGGAGGGCCAGCTTCAGTACGAACGAGTCTATAATCTTCACCAGGCCACAGTCCCGCGAGACCCACCCTCGATTAAGGGTATGTTTTCTATCCAGGGGACTTTGGGGCATATTTTATTTGACACGGGGGCCACACACTATTTTATTTCCATGGGGTTTGCACGTACTACGAGATTATTAGATACTGCTGAGAGTACGGTTACTTGTGTGGATTCATCGTTTGAGTAGAGGTTCCATTATTTCTTTTATTTTTCGGGGAGTGGGTATTGATATTGGGAGGTTTATCTTACCCACTCACATGCTCGTATCAGATATGTCCGAGTATAACGCGATTGTAGGTATGGATTGTCTTGTCAAATATAGGGCCATGATTGATTTTTTTAGTAGGAGTATAGTTTTTTCCATACCCGGTCAGGAGATGTTCCTGGTGGCGATTCCTCACCCTGAGGGAGGATCGTCCACATATTTATAATATATGGGGGAGGAGACCTTTTGGGAGGTGGTGGTACCATTTGATTTGATTTCGAATGTTTGAGAGTTTGTCGATGTGTTTAAGTAGATTCTGAGATTACCACCGAGTATAGAGATAGACTTCATCATTGATTTATCACCGAGCACTTGACCGACAGCCCGTGCACCTTATCGTATGGCTCCCACAGAGATAAGGGAGTTATATGACCAGATTGAGAAGTTGTTGGGACAGGGGTTTATTCGTAGGAGTACTTCACTATGGGGTGATCCCGTACTGTTCATTAATAAGAGGGATGGATCGTTGAGGTTATGTGTCAATTACCGAGGGTAAAATAAAGTCACGATATGGAACAAATATCCGTTGCCTCAAATTGATGACTTATTCGACCAGTTGAGAGGAGCGGCCTTCTCCTAAAAGATTGACTTAAGATCAGGATACCATCAGTTGCGTATCAGGGAGAAAGATGTGTTGAAGACGGCCTTCTTAATGAGATATAGTTCCTATGAATTTAGGGTTATGCCTTTTGGGCTAACCAACGCCCCAGCTGTGTTTATGGAATTGACGAACAGGGTGTTCAGAGAGTTCGTGGACCAATTCGTCACTGTCTTTATAAATGACATTCTGGTTTACTCGCAGACTGAGGAGGAGCATGCCGAACACTTGAGGCAAGTGTTGCAGACACTGCGCCAGCATGAGTTGTACACAAAATACGAGAAATATGGGTTTTGGCTGAAGGAGGTCCAGTTTTTGGGGCATATCATCTCTAACAGAGGTATATTCATGGATACGGGAAAGGTGTCTGTGGTAAGGGAGTGAGGACAACCTATGACATCGACCAAGATACATAGTTTCTTGGGCTTAGGCGGGTACTATAGGAGGTTCATTTGAGGGTTTTTGAAGATAGCGGGTCCGTTGACATACTTGACTCGCAAAGGGGTGTTGTTTATCTAGAGTGACGCCTATCAGTTAGCCTTTAATGAGTTGAAAGATAAGTTAACCTCAGCACCAGTGTTAGCATTGCCCAGTCCAGGAGTGGAGTATTTAGTCTACACTGATGCCCTTACTAGGACTTGGAGGTGTGCTTCAGCAAGAGAATCAGGCTATAGCTTATGCCTCCCATAAGCTTAAGACTCACGATAGTAATTACCCCACCCATGACTTGGAGCTATCAGTGATCGTGTTTGCACTTAGAATTTGGGGACATTACCTCCTAGGGGAGAAATTTCTATTATTCACGGACCACAAGTCACTATAGTACCTTTTCACACAGGAGTTAAATATGTGTCAACTTTGGTGGCTTGAGTTTGTGAAGAATTATTAATTTGATATCTAATACCACCCGAGAAAGGTTAACGTGGTAGCATACGCGTTGAGCCGTAGGCGGGAAGGGGAGGTGGCCAAAGTGTGGAAAGAAAAATGGAAGGAGTTAGGGCACCAGGATGCAGTGGCTCGATCGTTCATGTCTGTGATGATGGTTACACCTCAGATTATTATGAGAGTAGTACAGGCTCAGGCAACTGATCCTTTATGATAGAGTCAGACAGTGCAACTTCTAGCAGAGGGGGTCGAGTCTTATTTTGTAGGTTCAGATGGGGATTTTCATTTTAACGAAAGGTTGGTTATTCCTGAGGGAGACGACTTGGGACATAAGGTGATGACAGAGTCGCACGATTCATGATTTGCGGTACATCCCGATGGGGGATAAGATGTACCAGGATGTGCGTAGATAGTACTGGTGGAGCGGGATAAAGTGGATATTATCGAGTTCGTCTCCAAATGTATCACTTGTCAATAGGTAAAGGTGGACCATCAGAGAGCGAAGGGACTTCTACATCCATTAGAGGTTCCTATGTGAGAATGGGAGAGAATTTCCATGGACTTCATCACGGGATTACCTACATCGCAGAGGGGTCACGATTCGATATGGGTGATAGTGGATCAGTTGACAAATGTAACCCACTTTCTGCCAACCAGGACAGATTACACCATGGGACAGTATGCCCAGATATTCATAGCAGAGATAGTGAAACTCCATAGAGTGCCTCTCAATATTGTGTCTGACAGATATATGGTGTTTGTGTCTCGATTTTGGGACAGTTTTCAGGAAGCAATAGGTACGGAGTTGCGACTGAGCAGAATCCATCACCCGTAGATGTATGGCCAGATCGAGTGAATAAATCTTATGTTAGATGACATGTTGCGTATACGCATCATTCATTTTGGCGGAGGCTAGGAGCAGTACCTTTCGCTGGTGGAGTTTACCTATAATAACTCCCACCAGTTTATGATCGGTATGGATCCATTCGAGGCACTATACGACAGACCTTGTCGTTCCCCAGCATGTTGGTTAGAGGTGGGGGATAACAAGCCACTTGGTTCGGAGGTGATTCAGGATACTTCGACGAGGATAGAGTTGATACAGAGCCATATTCGGGTTGCTTAGGATCGACATAAGAGCTATGCTGACGCCAAACGATATTTTTGAGAGTTCAACATTGGGGATCAAATGTTACTTCGGGTGTCTCCTATGAAGGAAGTTATGCATTTTGGGAAGAAGGGAAAGTTTACGGCTATGTATGTAGGGCCATTCCCCATTATCAAGAGGATTTGACCAGTTGCTTATAGACTTGGGTTGCCGGAGCACTTATATAGGGTCCATGATGTGTTCCATATCTCTTCGCTAATGAGATTTCTTCGGGATCATTTGGCCCATACTCACATTGCATTAGAGGAGATCGACTTACATCTTGATAGCTCCTACGAGGAGGGGTCGGTTGCTATCCTAGACCGTAGTGAGAGGAAGTTATGGTCGAAGATAGTACCACTAGTCCGTGTTCAGTGGCGGCACCATAATATTGATGAATCAACCTGGAAGCGCGAGGATGACATGCGTGAACGTTGTCTAGAGTTATTCTTGCCAAGTATATATTCATTTTCGAATTTCGGGTTGAAATTCTATTATTAGGGGAGAAGTATGTAATACCCGTATTTTTACGCATATTTATTTTATTATGAAATTATGGAAAATGGGGATTAGTTAATTTAAAGGGAGAAAATTTAATTTGAAATTAATCCAATTTAATGGTAATAATTACTAGCGTGACGAAAGTTAGTGTCCAATTTAATGGTAATAATTACTAGCGTGAAGAGAGTTAGTAGTTATCGAAAATAATATTATCGTCGGGATGAGATACACGACAACCATGATATAATTATTTGGGACGCGCGTATGAGTCGCGTCACTGGTATGTATTTGGGGGTTAAAAAGGTAAATTATTTTTATATAATTCGAATGACTATTTAGAGTACGACGGAGTGTCCTAAAGGGTCGAAATAGTCAGAAAACACAACTCGAGCATTTTATTTGGAGTTCGGGGTATTTTCGCCCAAAACGACACCCCGGAGGGGTATTTTGTTTTTTTTGGATTTTTGGATAATTCAATGGACGAAAATTTGGTTTAATTAAAAATATTGAGGGTTAGTTGTCTATTAGTTTCAACTTACGTGAGAAAGAGAGATAAAGAGAGAGAGAACCAAGGAAGAAGTAGACTCCATTAGATCCCTAATACAAGAACTCTAGCTTTCACATAAAAAATTACACCAGCGCATAGATCGTGTCAAGAGGATCATTTCCATACCAATTTTAGTCCAAGAATCAGAAGTTCATTCCGAGGCAAGTGTTTATCTTTCTCCTTTTTTATCATATATTCTTCATGTTAATTTAGGTTTGATGATATAAACTTCGTACAATGAAAACTTAGGTTTAATTAGACTGAATTCTGAAGAAACCTTATGAATTGGAGATAGGTATGCATGTAGAGGTTTTGCCCTTTGTTGGACTACTAAAATGTGTGAATTTTATGTCTTAATCATAAATTAAAATAAGAGTTTTGGAAAATTAAAATTCTGGGTTCATAGTTAAGAGACTTATTTGAAATTGAAGAGATTGTTGAATTATAATTGAGTATATAAGGATTTGACCTTTAATTCACATTGGAAAGTATCTTAGGGTGATTGGGAATAGTGTAGGAACATTACATTAAGACTGGGATGAGTTTGGAATGAGATTGAAATATGAAAATTTGAGAAAAATGAATTTGCGAAAGAACTGGGCCTATTCTGAATTTTCATTTAAAGACCAGCCCAGGTCGTTCAAACGACCTCGTTCGAACGAGACTTTTAATGAGATTTCCAATGACCCTTCTAACGAGTTACTGAGTTCATTTGAAGTGGGAACTTCGTTCAAATGACCTCGTTCGAACGATAATCCTAGAACTTCTAATGAAATTCTAGAATGGGTTTTTAGGGTTCGTTCGAGTTAAACACCATCCTAGGTTTATCCAAGTGAGTGTATTAACCTATGTGAGTAACTGGTGACTTAAAATCCAAAGTTTTAGGGAATTAAAGGTGTAATAATACTCGAGGTATTGAATTTGTATGAAAACCTAGGAGAGAATGTAAGTCCTAGAGAGGCTATATATATATATACGGAGATCGTGGAGAGTAATGACGTTAATATTACTTACGGAATATAGTATTTGGGATATGTGAATACCTGTTAATTCATATAAGTTGTGTGTATGCTTATTACTTGGAATATCATGTGTATGACATACCTAGCTACTGGCTATCGAATGGAGGTTAGCACGTTGTGGACGACCCTATCTTGTGTGACTTCGGGGATTTTGAGTCGTACCACTAGAGCATGGAACCTATGTACGGGATATCTGTGAGAACGATAGTGTTGACGGTCGTATGGGTGCGTAGATATGTGCATAGCCCATCGGCTTGGCACTATATTCACCTCTAATTTGTTTATATGTTTTATTGGTCCTTGACAGTTTGAACCCGTTGTCCTTAATGCGTGAGCGTTGCAATGGACTAGATAGCCGAGAATGCCTAGCACCAGGGGTTTCTTAACCATAGGTGCAGTATTGGGATATTTGTTTGTATACATAGTGAGTTTTTATATATGTAGACTGAGTTCATATTCCGTGTTTCATGTTGACTACTTTATTAAAGTATATACTTATTGGGTCACCAGTTGGGAATAAGGAATGTTGGGAGAACATCCTTAAACCTATTCCTAAATAATAGTAATATATTGGATTCGAGTATTTAGATATTGTATCCGACATAATGGTTATATTACATATAGTTTGGTAGAATATCGAAACTAGTATGGTTAGTTGGACTCGCTAGGTGTGCACATTAGATGAGAGGTGAGCATCTCAAGTGAGTACGCTAAGTTAACATGGATAATATATGTGCTAATTAAATCAATTTAATCACTTGCTATATTTAAACTGTTATCTACTCGGGTTCTGACCCGTTTTTCTGCAAATCTCTTTTCTAATTCTATCAATTTAGGTGCTCAGCCACAGGGACACCAGACTTAGGTGATTCCATTCATTTGCCGAGCTGTAGCTGCCGTGAAAGCTACGGGATATTACTAGTAGATGCTTCTGAGTCTATTTCTCCTTATCTATCAGTTATTTATTTCAGTTGGACATGTCGTCCCTCCTATTTTACATTCAGAGATTTAGAGTTGTTTTATTCTATCATTAGACTTTGATTTCATGTTATTGGATTATTGTATGGGATTTTGACTAGATGTGTTTATTCTAGTTCTTTATTTAAATTCAGTTAGTTCTTACCTTATGCTATTGTGATGTGTAGTGATGGTTAGATATTTTCCCTTTATTGTTGATGGTTAATAACAAGATAAAATTTTGACACTAACCTTTTTAAATATTAGGTGGTTAGTTTTTATTAAATTAAAATTTGAGTTTTCGACAGTGATGCATTATCTCAACCAACTCGATATTCTAAAATTAATTAATTAAGAACTGATCACCCGGTAATTAATTAGGCGAGGTGCCACACATATCAGCTGTGTATTTACCTATATTATCATAACTCACACTATAAAATAACTCATGAATGTCACACTCTTGTAAATCAAATGTCACTCCCAGTGGTTTTATCTTCATCAACTTCAAAATCATCATCCACTTCAAAGTCATCATTCACTTCTGCATCTTGATCCACTTCAAAGTCATTCACTTGTCCATCGTCCATGTGTTCAACATAAACTTGAAAAATATCAATTTTTTTAACATTCAACTTTAAGTTCACAGCATCCACATCATTACTTATAAGCTTAAGTGTTTTTAACACATTGTCACCAATCAACAAGTAATGAACAATGCACTTATAAGTATAACATAACTCCTCCAACATTAACATTATCTCAATGCATGACATCTCATTTGTAGGAAAAAGTCTACATATGCCACAACCCTCCTAATATATTTCATTACAAACTAATTTTAGCTTTCCATTATGGTGAATCTTAATTGTGAAGTGCTCAAATGCTTTTTCTATAGAAAAAAGGAAATAAGGATTAATTGGTTGATACAATACAAAACTTGTCAGCAAGCATAAAAGTAAAACTAATAATAAAATGTAAACCTTTGAACTAAAGGGTAACAAAGTAATAGTTAATTAAAGTTTGGATTTTTTATTGGAACAAAAAATAGACCAAATAGTGTTGTACATACCCTACACAGTATATATTGGTCCAAACTTTAGGATTTGATCAGCATGCAGGAGAAATAACGGTAAAAAAATCCACTTTTGAACTTTTTTATGACCCTATATGGGATTTAAACCAAACAAATATCCTCGCTTTGGGATTTGATCAACATTCAATAGGCAAAACACTAAAAAAATCACATTGCTACATGGCTAAAAATCCTAGATAAGATTTAAAGTAAATAAATGTTTGGACTGTGGAATTTGATTTTACTACAATATAAATATGCATAAAAATACATATTATAATACATTCTTACCACAAAATGGACCTTCTAGCTTATATTTTACATCAAACAATCCTTTGTGTAATTCCCACATCATTTTCTTCAACACAATGATCGATTGTGTCATTTTCCTGAAGAATCTTTAGATCACCAACAAATTCAACTAAAAATTTATGGATTTGCTCTTTAAATAGGGTTAGGAGAGAGACACTTAATTTAGGGTTTTTATTTTGTCCCTAATGTGGTTTCATTTATTAAAATTCTCAAAATATGTAAAAAGACGAAGAATAACTCAAGAAAAGTTCACGTGGGACTTTTCCCGCCAAAAAAATCACGCATCAACTATTTCAGGTAACTTCTATCGACAGTGGAAGTCTAAGGGGAAAGTGTAGGAACTTAATGTTATAGGGGTGAAGTGTAGGGCGATTGAAGTCTAGGGGCCAAAGTGAAATACAATTGGTTGAGTTTCTTCCCTGTCCACAACTCATAAGGCATGTGTGACGTATGTGGATGAATATTTACCTTATTCACCGTATGGTATGCGGTACTCACCACCTCTGCCCAAATGCGTCTAGGAACTTCTATCCCATAAAGTATGGATCTAGCTATATCTTGGATTTTCTGGTTCTTCATCTTAACCTTCCTATTTTGTTGAGGAGTATGAATGTTAAAAACCCGTGTTTGATGCCCACTCCATCATAATAGTTATCCACTATGTCTTCTTTAAATTCGGTGCCATTTTCATGCATCTTATTAGTAGTGACACCATGTTGATTTTTTAGGAAATGACACTTGGTTGTTAGGAATTCAACCGCATCATACTTTTCTCTAAGAAACTCCACGATAGAGTATATTGAAAAGTCATTGACCATCAGGAGAATGTATCTCTTACCACCTAAGCTTTCCATACGTGTAGAACCCGTAAGATCCATGTGTATCAACTCTAGCACATGGGAAGTGCTAATGGTATTCTAATTATGATGGGGGTTTCGAATATGTTTTCCTTATCGATAAAGGTCTACGAATAAAGGAAGCTGGTCTCCCAAACGACTGTAAGCCGCTAACTAGGTCCTTTTTCATTAGTCCCTTAAGGTCTCTAAAGTTCACATGACCTAGTCCTTGACACCAAAGGTCCATAGAGGAGACCGTGGCCACTACACTAAAATATTAATTTTGTGACTGCCTTTTTGTGACTGCCAATAGGGGTGACAAACTTGTCACTCCTGGGAGCAGTCACAAAATAATTTGTAACTCCCATTTGGGGTGATAAAATCAAGGGGTAATAAAAAAAATTGAGTCAATTAGTTTGTCATCGCTAATGGGAGTCACAAATGTTACCATATAATTAATTTGCGACTCTTATAAGAAGTCATAAATTTATAACTGTCATAAGCCATCATAAGTTTATTAGTAGACATAAGTTATGACTCTTATGAGCAGTCACAATATTATAACTGCTATGAGGAGTCACAAATTTTAGTCTTAGACTTAATTTGTGACCGCTATTAGCAGTCACAAATCTGTAACTGCTAGTAGCGGTCACAAATTTTGGCCTAAGACTTAATTTGTAACTGCTATTGGCAGTCATAAATTTATTACCGCTCCTAGCAGTCATAAATTTTGATCTTAGACTCAATTTGTGACTGCTATTAGGGGTCACAAAATTTTTCACCTACTTTAATTTCCCTCCTCTCTCCTCTCTCTATTCTCATAACTCCCTCTCTCTTTCATTTCGCTTTTGTGAAGAACTAAACAAAAATCTCCCCACTCTCTTACATTTTGCTACTGTGAGTTTTCGTTTATGTTATGCAAACACCGTTTTCAATTTCATTTTGCTACTGTGAGTTTTATGTAAATGTCATTTTCGTCTATGTAAATGCTGAACATTTCATTTATGCGAAGAACTGTTTCAAAATATCTTTATGTAAATGTCGTTTTCATTTATGTAAATGCTGAGCATTTCGTTTTGATTTCGATTTAGGTTTATAGTGATTTTGATTTCGATTTAGGTTTATAGTGTTCGATTTAGGTTGTTCAATTTCGGTTTGGACCCAAAATTTTTATAACATTATTTATGTGAAGAACTGTCTTGGAATATGTTTTGTAGTCTCGAAATATCAACTATCTCGGAATAGGTTTGTTTGATTTCATAAATGTTTAGGTTTGTTTGATTTCATTGTTTATGCTTCCATAAATGTTTAGGTTTGTTTGATTTTGTTATTTTTTTTTAAAGAAAATCAAGCCATACACTTGTATGCTGAAAATGTGAAGAAACATATTGCAATCAAGGTTGTAGATGGATCGTGTAAACTATGGCAGCCAACACGTTTGCTAACTTATATTCTAGGAAGAACAGATTGAGAAAGTTGGAGATAGGTTACTAGTAATTATTCTATGAAATGTGCATACGATTGAGAATATAGGTTAGACTGGAGCATTTTAGCCATCAAGGTTCATTTTCGTTATTAGTTTGTTACGTTGGATGGTCTTACTTCACTTAATCCTTATATATTTAACTTTTTTTGGGGTTAATTTTTAATCTAATTTGAGCTTTATGTTGAGTATATATCTTGGATTATGTTCTTAATGCAAAACTTTGTTGGGACTGTGAATTTTGTTTTTGGACTTGAACGGGTCCTAAGTGACCTTCACGACCACATCTTTTTTTTGAAGCCCTGAACCTCCACATGAATGAGCCCCTTTGGACTCCCTCGTGTTTGCTGAACAGGGGGGGTACAAGTGCCAGCGCCACCCTAACACACACTCTAATTTAAATCTGTCACCCGAGGGGGAATAGAACCCAGGCACCTTACGGCATCCCCGCATGGCTCAGAGCCCGCCCTTACTCGCAGGGTAGTTATCCGTGGGGAGGGATCGAACTCACGACCTATGGGTTAGAGCTAAACCCTCCTTACCACTAGACCAATCCAGGGTGGATCATTCTACGACCACTTCTTGCAACATTAGTAACACAAATACTTTAAAATGATACTTCAAAAATGATTTGACTAGTCTGTTATGAGATAGAAGTGTAGATATGGCATATTACTTCATCAATCAAGTTACTAAAACTTTAGTTTAAAGTAAATATATGTGTGGTCTCACATTATTGTTACTGTATTATGGAAGAATTATATAGTCCAATATCATAGACAAACTTGGTTTATTCTGACATTGATAGGATTTATTATATACTACTCATTCAGGACTGACTGAAAAATAGCCTCGTTGGTGTTGTAAACATGATAGTTAATGGCATGCATCTGCTACATTGATGGTTAGATTAAATCCCCTACTGATGTGAACTCTATTGAGTCTTATATCCTATTATATACTACTTCGTGGACAACTGAGTGGATCTTAATACAATTTTGTTTTTTTTTATCAGAGTTTGCATCTGAAAAAGAAGGATTGCCTTCTGATATGAAAAAGAAGGCATTTTATGAAACTAAAGACGAGTCTTGTTGGGGTTTCATTCATTCATTGTCGATTTCGATTATAGATTGGGGTTTTATTTTCCATATTCGCAATTTTCTGAGCATTAAATCTTTAATTGTATATTCATAGTCTCAACTTTCTTGTTAAAGGGCTGATAAAGAAGATATTGGTTAAAGGGATAGACAATGCTCAATGTCTGAACCAATAATTTAAAGTGCTGGTGTAATGTTGCTGCTAAACCAATAACACAACTGACTAATCATCATATCACATGGAAAACTCAAACCGGTGTAATGTTGCTGCTAAAGAACTCAGACCATCTTAGTTATGTCAGAAATGAGATTAATTAAGCATTATCGATTAGCCATTCTCTTGCTTGTTTTTTTACTCTCGTCGTTATGGTGTTGTGGTGTTCAAGACCATTTTCTGGGTTGGTTTGTACAAACTCTATGAATTTGACCCTTATGTTCGTCATTTGTGTTGACCCTACCATGGTGATGATAGAAGCTTGTTCAGTTTGACCACCCCAGTGATAGTGGTGTTCTGCGAGTGGTCAACTGTTGAAGTATCATGGTCCCCTTCTGGTTGAATATCGTCAAATAGAGTGTGATTAATATTTTCTATCACCATTTCAAGAAGAATACAAAGAGTGGGCGGGTATGAGCCATTGTGTGGGGGATATTGGTTAATAACAATAATGATACCGTTCTTGTTGAAAATGAGGTAAATGCCCTAGTGATTTTGGTTCAGAGTGTTTTTACTCAAAGTTTAGGATATCACAAATATGAAATCTTGATCAATAGTCAGTTTGTTAATTTTTAGGCAAAAAGTGGCTTAGATTGCCTTCAAGCAACATTAATGATAAACCTCCTCATCAAATTACTAATATGAGATCAAAACAATGTAAATATTAATCGATCATTTACGAGCCTAATTTCAGATGATCAACTCCCCCACAATCTTTGTAATAAGTAGGGACACAATATACATAGTTTACAGGTGATTTCCACCATTTCAAATGGATTTCAGTGAGATCACCCATTACTAGTCGAGGATTTTGGTCTTAACCATGCTTCAAAGTGGTTTTGATGCATTTAGCCAGTGTGTCTGACTAACGATCCAATATTTCCATACTTAGTGGAGTAATATGAGATCAAGACAAAGTATAGCTTAATCAATAATTTATGAGCCTAATTTTAGATGCTCAACTCCCCTGTAATCCTTGTGATGATCAGGGACACAATATACATGGTTTACATATGGTTACCACCATTTCAGGTGCATTCCACTGAGATCACCCATTACTAATGGGGGAGTCTGGTCCTGAACACTCATTAAAGTGTTTGATGCATTTAATTAGTATGTCTGACTAACGATTCAGTCTTTCCACACCTGATGGAGTACTTTTTCCCTTATATTTCCGTCTTCTGCTTCTTTTTCTTCAAAATCTTATTTTAGGTATTGATTACTGGTTTTCAACAAGTATGGCTCTTTGATATCTTAATAATTTCAGTATTAGTTTGTTTACATAAATTGTCTAATGTGTTGAAATTGCACCCTATGAAAAAGATATCAATACGTTACCGTTGTCTACTTAATTTTAGGTATTTGGTTAAGGTATTTAAAAAAAATTGCAAAATCCTTGGTTCGCTACTGCCCTTACGTATGTCTAATTCTTTTATGATATCTCATTCTTTTGGGGGTTACTTATTCTTGATATGAACTTATCTCAGTGTATTAAATTAAAAGTCTATCTTCTTATTTTGTTAATGCATGCATCTGAAGTAAATGTTTTGTCTAAGTTGTGTAGAATCAGTAGGTAGGGTGTGTGAACAATTGAAGAATATTACATTTGTCTTTTGAGTCCATAATCCTGGCAAGTTATAATTATTTACCGAAGCAACTTCCATGTACTTTTCTTATTCCCTTTGGTTCTTGTGGATTTTTGTTTGTTCTATAGATACTTTGGTTCCATTGGACAACTATATATCCATGATTAATCTGCATTTTATAACATGCAAGGAACCAGATTATCAACGAAGTCTTTGGAATATGATTTTAACTGTGAGTTACATTGATCCTAATTGAAATTTGTCTTGGACTAATATTTTCCACTTCAAGAATAGATCATGGGAGATAAAAATTTGGAGGATAATGATATCGAACCCGCGCCTAAGCTCATCAAAGTAGTGTTCCAAAACTACAAGGGACAGGTAGATCATTGGGTTGAGCCATATATTCGAATCACAATTGAGTGGCTGTAAAGGAAGAAGACGCTGAAGATTATGATGATATTATTGGTTTTCAAACTGATGATGATGTTGATGTATGACAAAAAAAAAATGGGAGTTGATGCAAAGGATGGTGATGAAGATGACAACTTAAAGACTTCAAAAGTTGGTTGCACAGGTAACACTTCTTCCCAATGCTCGAGTTTTGACTCTTGAGATAACTATTGCCTCAATCTATAAAGGAATGAGAGAAGAGACAGAAGACGGGATAGAAAAAATGGAATGATATCAATCCATGTCATAGTTCACTAGATATAAGATTGGTGTATTAAATATGCTATATTTTTTGCACATTTACTGTGTTATCTTTAAAACAGCTTTTGTTGGAGTAGTGTTTGAAGGCATCTTTATAACAACATGCCTGAATCATTTGATCATTTATTAAAAAAAAACTCAAATTCAGAATGTATTTAACTGTTGGAAGAAACCTCAAAATCAGATATAATAATTGATTCACATACTTGATTCATTGATTCATAGATATGATAATTGATTCATTGATTCACATACTTTGATAACTGATATGATCAGTAGACAATATCAGATATGATAATTGATTCACATACTTGATTAATTGATTGATTCATTCACAGATGTGTCATATCAACATTGTATTCACATATATTGTATTTAGGTGAGCAATTCACTTGATTCACTTATGATTCAATTGTATGTTTGGATTCACTTGTGATTCAATTTACAGATGTTGTATTTAGAAGCGTCTATGGCCTCAATTTCCTAATCGATCAATTGTATGTTTGGATTTGTATTCTCTACCCTGGAATTGCATCAATTATGTTGCATGACCGTAAAATCTGCAACAGATTCAACATGGTTGACCATCACTCATCTTCTTCCCCCAAATGCATAATTTGATTCAAGGCATGTGGGAAAATTAAAAGCGTATTTGAAAATCATAAGATACATGTGTAGGAAATGGCATATAGTAGCAGGAATGGACACTTTCTTCTTCACTCATCCAGGAATATCATTGCATGCTTGGCACTCTTAGAATGTGAGAAATCTTTAAATTGAGGATGTATGAATGCAGTTGTTTTTTTATAAGCTTGAGAAGCAAAAAAGTATTTTGCATTTATTTTCTTGCATTGGTAGGTTTTATATTTTGACTTGACCTTAAAAAGGTTTTGATGCACTTATCCGAAGGTGTAATATAACCGGGGATTCCATCACTAATGCACAGTTGTAAGAGTTTGGGGAACAAATAGAAAATCAAAGTTTTTATTCTCGGCTTCAAACATTTTTTGACATGTGAGAAATTCAGTAGAGTCATCATTAATACATTATTAAGATTATTATTACTGTTATTTTACCGCAGGATGAATTGAATGCAGGGTCGATAAAGATGCAGACGGTAGAATCACAGAAGCAGAAGTTAGAGAGGTATCCTCATATAATTGAAAATTTATCTTTGTAACCTTCATATTTTATTTATATTGTGGACATCACAAGGACAAACTTTAAGAATTAAGATTCCATATGAGTTACACCAAAGTTGACTTTGATATACGCCTATCTTTTACGGGTGGTTTGCTATTGGAATTTTGTTTCTGTTTCTAATGAATCAATAATTGTATTTGTAGATTATCAGTCTCAGTTCTTCTGCCAACAAGCTGTTCAGTATTAAAAAACAATCCGACGAATATGCAGCACTGATCATATAGAAAGGAAGTAAGCGCTCTGAGATGCTCACTTCATTACTTTTTAGTTAAGTTTATTTTGTGTGCATATAGTTAGGTGTAAACAAATTATTTGACTTCTGGGATGGTTGTAGAGGAGGTTCGATGGGGGCTGGCAGGTTCGTACGGGGGTGTGGTTGTGGGTGACAGTGGAAGGGGAAACTTGGCTATTGGGTACGGGGTTGTAGGGTATGGGTTTTCTGGTTGGGCAACCGGGGTAGGGAGTTTGGATATTTTGTTATAGGTGATGAGAGTGTATATGATATATGGGGATATAAGCGGGGGCAACTGGTATACGGGGTGTGTGCGTTTTGGTAAGAGGGTGTCAACAGGTAAGTTGGGAGTGTGTGCGTGTGGTAATAGTTTTGTATGAGTTGGTTTTATGTTTCTTTTCTCTGAGATGCATTTCTGATTGCAGTTAGAAAGAAATTTTTGTTAGAGATGTTTGCGCGACTTGGGTTGATTCAAAGTTTGAAGGCCGGAGAAAGCAATCCTTTCTGGAAGTTCCTATTTTTGTTCTTTATTTTTGCGCTTCTTCTCTGTTCTGGGTTGTGATTTTTTTTTCATTTTTGGACTATATAAGCTTTATGATTGGACACATGAGAAAGTTCATGATAGATAACGGTGCCTCTATGCGTAATACCATGTTAGGAACACTTGCGGACAACACTATGAATTTCGATCTTACGGACGAGCTCTTGTATGAATTTCGATCTTATGGACGAGCTCTCGTTCATTTAAAGACCTTAACACCATTGAAGTAGGTTGGCAGGTATATAAAAATAGGTTTTTACATATACATTCACACATACACACACACACACACACACACACACACACACATATATATATATATATATATATATATATATATATATATATATATATATATATATATATATATATATATATATATATACATATATATATACATATTGAATATCATTTTTAAGTAATATAGTATTAAGTTTGAATGATCATAGGACACTCATAATTAGAAACTTAACCTTTTTATACACTTTAGCTTCTTATAAAAAAAAGACCATTAGATTTTTAATTCGCGAGATTTCCATATTAATCCATGGTCAATAATACTTTTTAATTGTTATAGCTGCTCTTAAACCTCTATATACCATAATGGCTCTATATACCATAACTGATCTTCTACCATAGCTTCTCTTCTATTCCTCTTTTACTGAACTTTTGGTCATTATTTACCATTGACTACTATTACTACTAGTGTAACTAACATAGTTACATTTTATTATTTGCAGACATACACATGGCATATTCGACATACGTAGTATTCGAAGGCCTAAATCCAAGTGTTTACACTTCGTGGAAAGCAACACAAGCACAAGTCAATGGATACCGAGGTTCCATATTAAAAAAAATTGGGTCCATTGAACTTGATCAACATGCATACTCTGAATACATGAGGGAGGATGTCACCGCATCATTACCCTCTACGGTTAATATTCCTAGACTTCACAAAGTGTATCCACCGTGTGGTGACCCATGGTCTAGGTTTAGAATGATTTGTTACATGTTCATGACATTTCATGTTGTCGAAGTGTTGTGTCGTTATTTTTTTTTGTTTTTTTTATTCTATGTTCATTTTGAACTTGGCGCTCACGAAGGGGTTGTTTGATGTTAAATTAAGTTTAAACAAGTTTTATGTGTACTTGATATTTGGAATATGAGAAATATAAATGAAATGTTGTCAAAATTTTTAGACTTGTTATCATGATATTTATTTTACTTTCATTATTTCATTGTTTTGTGAAAATATAAAGATATTTGTAATAGCTTTTATCATATTTAACAAATTCAATTTTGTAACTGCTAATAGCAGTCACAAATTTGTCACTACTATCAATTTTGTAACTGCTAACAACTATCACAAATATAAGATTCGTAACTGCTGTCAGCAGTCACAAATATAACAGTCTTAACTGCAGTGAGCAGTTACTAATCTAATATTCGTGACTGCTGTCAGTAGTTACGAATGTTATATTTGTGACTGCTGAGAGCAGTTACGAATAACAGTTACAAATTGGGATCACCAGTCATAACCCCATAGGGGTTATAGAAATTTGTGACTACTGTTAGGAGTTACAAATTTTCTTTTGTCACCCCCTAAATTATGACCGTAAATAGCAGTTATAAAGGTCATTTGTGAGTGCTAACAACACTCAAAAATCTCCCATTTTGGTGTAGTGGGAATTGTTTCACACAAAGGAGGACTTGGTAATGATCCCATAGCAATTATATTAGGTCCTCACTAATTATAGTAATTGTTCAACAGATTGGTCATATACAATACACTCGTACCGGTCGAACTTTACTGCAAAGTTTGTGTAAAAAAGTTGGCTTATTTTAATTTAGTTTTCTTTCAACCCTTCAACGTACAAAACATTTTCTTCTTTAGGAAATTCGGGTATCTCAACACAATCATCTCCTAAAATCCTAGGCCTACTCCCGTTTCCAAAGGTGACTTTGTCTTCCTTATGATGACCATGGTCTGTAAAATACGACTTGTCACCAATCATATTCCTAGAGAACCCCCTATTAAAATAAGATTGGAAAGTATTTTGAATCTTGAGAGCAATGTGAGCAACAATGGATTTTTGTCTTGCTTAGGTACCCAAGTGGAGGTAACATTTTATTTTTCCTTATCTTCGTTGGCTCTAGTCATAACGTTAAAAGAATTCTCAAATGACACACACATCCGTTGAAACTTATTTATTAAGCTTTGTGAAGTAATGACTACGAACTCATATTTTTATCTAACACTAGAGAAGTTGCTATAGAGGTGCGCGGGAGTATATGTACGCTTAGTTATACGAAACTTGTAGCAAGATTTTTTAAGGTGACCGCTCCTTTTGAAATAATTGCAGACATAAACTTGTTAGGGTCTAACTTGGTTTGCTCGTTTAGGTTGAACTATTTTTGATGGGTTAGGTCAAGGCCCATATGGATCCACCAAAAAATTTGGAACTAATTCTTGTGTGGCATGGGAAGTGTATGCACCGTCATAACCTATTCATTACCTCTCCCTAAGACCTAAAGAGGGACCGAGAAACATCTTTCCAACCTTCTTCCATGTATCCTCTATAGTAACTTTGACCTTTAGAGAACGTTCAAGATCTTTTTTGAGTTGGGACATAAGGACTTTAAGTTTTCCATTAGTCCACATGGATGGTTGAAGATCTCTCGTAAGACTAGCCACTTTGTTGGTCAAGTCACTATTTTCCCTCTCCACTAAAATGACTCTCTCTTAAAGAAATCTCATCGAGGACTCGCTCGATGTCACCTCTCTCAACTCCTTCTCTAAAGATAAAACTCTAAACGCTAAACCCTTATTTTGATTTTTCATTTTAAAGGACTCGGCGTAAAGATCGGCGTAAGCATGTTGAAGGTCACTTTCTTCCTCACTCAAAACAACTTCTCCCCCACTCTCTTCAAAATGACTAGTTTTGAGGTCATCATGTTTAGAAACTTCCTCATCGACATGAAGTGTACTAGATGTACTAACATGACTTTCCACAAAAGCGGCGAGGTTACGTAAAGGCGGTGATTCATCCCTGAAAACTACCGTCTCGACGTCCCTATCACTGAGTGTGGTATTGAAGGTAGCTTTGCCTTTGCCTTGGATCTTTAATCTCGAAGCACACTCATGAGCTTTGTGAACCTTACCCTCGCAGTCGTAACATCTCTCCTCATCTTTCTTGAGGTACTATTTTCAGTATTTTACAAAAATTTTCTTGCCCAATTTATATTTTTTTGTCTTTCTCAAAACTCTTATTGTCTTTGGAAGTATTTTCTTTTCTAAGCTTGAGAAACGTTTTGAATTTTTTTGCAGAAAGAGAAAGATCATCGAGATCAAAATCGTATTTAGAGTTAGAATAAACCTCATCTTTTATTTTAGATTCAACTTTAAAGTAATTCAATTTTCCTTAGGTTTAACATTTTTGGGAAACATGTTGGTCTTACAAGTTTCAAGGTCTCCTACGAGTTCTTTTAAACTATGCGTATCTAAAATAACCAATGAATTATACGCAATACCCTTAGGAATAAATCGGGCTGGAAGCGATCTCAAAATCTTTTTGACTACACGCATCTTATGAATTTTCTCACCTAAATTAAAACTAAAGTTAACCATATTAGACAATCCTGAATAAAATTCATTAAATGACTTAGACTCTAGCATGGTAATAGTATCAACCTGTGTGGTGAGATTTTGAAGCTTATAAGCTTTCACAGAATTGGTACCCTCGCGAGTGAACTGTAAAGTATCCCAAGATTCCTTAAATGTGGTGCACATCATGATGCGGCGAAACTCTTCATGGGTGAGGGCTCCAGAATAGAAACTTAAACCAGGCGAGCTAAATGGACTCCATTTTAGTTCATTTTCTATCCACGTACTGACATGTTTAGGACTCATGACATCGCCATTGGTCACAGTGGGTGGTGTCCACCCTCTTTCACATATAAGCGAGGCACGCTCATCAATTTATTTCAAAGATGAACTCATTCAAACTTTCCAATACACATAATTTTACCCATAAAAAATAGGTAGCCTACTATAAAAATTATCCATAAAACCCAAATTTACAGGACCACAAAAGAACTTAGTGCAAACGGCTCTGATACTGATTTGAGAAAGCAAGATGAGTTTTTCAATGGATTTATTCGCATCTGAGGCTATGCACGCACAAATTCAAAATTTACACAAATTTTATCTTGATTAGAAATTTGGTGTGCATGCAATAAATTCCAAAATAATAATGCCAAACCACACAAATAATCAAACCAAATAAGCACATAAGAAGTAAGGAAAAATCTCTTTCGGGCAAAACCTTGTATTCAATGCCGTAAAGATCTTGACAGACATAATCGACTTACAGACTACTTAGCTCCAGTAATTACAACATGAAGTGTTTTTAAATATTCTACATAATATGGTGCAGTTAAACATTGTCCATAGGAAGCGGTCTTCCCTCAGTATCCACTATTTAGCCTCAGGATACACGATCGTATCTTTTCCAGGTGTAGAGGATCGACTCCACAAATCATTAGTAGAGTATAACTCTACATGGTTTTGATTCAAGTTTATAGAAACTTGAGTTTGAAAAAACTCAACAAATCATATATGGGATGGATGATTTGGAAAAGAAAAGTATTTTTGTAAAAAATAAAGATGAGAACCTCTGGTTCAGATATTGGGAATTCAATTTTGCCAAAAGTGTTGAGAAAAACTCATTAAAATGGTTTTTTTTTATAGAAAATCACGAATGTAGAGGAAGCAAATGTTCAAACAAAAATAGAAGGTGGTTCGAACAAGATTATCTTTTCATTCTAAAAAAAACTCATTTCTCTCAAACGAAACAACATTCTTGTTCGATCGTCCTTCTAACAAGCTTCTAATGAGATATGCAATCCTTGGTAGAGAATTATCGTTCGATGGTCATTAGATGGAATTTTAACGAGATCCTAATTTTGTTCTAATGAGATCAAAAGTCATTCGAACGAAAACTCAATTTTGTCCTAATGAGTTCAATTCTCGATCTAACGGGATTAAAAACTAAATTTTTTTATTTTGAAAATTCATTTTTATCGAAATTCCGCGATTTAAAAAGTAAACATTACATAATATAATTTGAATGAGAAATGAAAACCACAAGTCATATACCTCAATAAAGTGTCGGTGAAAAATTCAATGGCTTGAAATCTGAAAATGATGCTCGATCCCTGACATGTCTTTGAATGATCATGGAGGCAATTTGGTTTGAAACTCCGGTTTATAACGGGTACAACAAAATTTAAAAATGTCTAAGCTACGAGCAATTATAAAATCTTTCTCTTACACAACCTCTCTAACATGTTACTTACTAGCTAATTTAAAAAAAAGAGTCAAATAAAAATTCAATAAATTACACATAAATTTCTATTAATTAAAACAAGTCCATATAAATAAATTTCACACTTGATTTATTGAATCCATATATTGTTTAAATAACTTATTAAAATTTTTGGGGTATTATAGTCTTAAACAAATATAAGACAAGATGTAAAAAACTATCTAATGGGGACGTTTTGTTCTAAACTAACTCTTTTTTCATACTAGTTATATAAAATGTTATTTTTTTCCTTTAAAAGAGCATTACATGAATTTTTTTTAAATATTGTATCTAAAAGAAAGCCATGGTGGTGTGCAATAGCCATCCGATACTTTATTAACATCCGACAACATTAATCATTGCTTTACAGTTATAGCAATGCTTCTTGCAAGTTGTTTTTCATCAAATAATTATTTTTTAATATTTAATTTTTTTTATAACTCTTATGCAAGAAAAAGACTAAAGCGTTTCAAAATAGAAATACGACCATTCATGTACAAATTCTAAACTGCTTTATATTTTCTACTTGAAATCGATTCTTTTTATATGTAACCGGAGTATGTATATCAAGGCCGCCTAAGGGGATAAAAACCCGTATACAAGAGATATACAAAAGTCCTTAAAATAAAAAAAAAGACAAGACTGGGGAAATGGAATCCAAAACATCCCGAACTTCTCTTAACCACACAGACAAGCTCGAAAACATACAATTAATTTCCTCACACAATCTCCTACAAAACATTTAAAAAGCATTGGGAAGATATTTGTTCCCCATACTTGAACCATATATGCGAAGATCTCAAAAGAATGTATCTTGGTCTTGTTGGATCGATCTTTTCTCCTTTAAAACACCTCATATATATATATATATATATCTTTCCAAATTGTCCATACACATAACATAATTCCTCACCCACCTTATAATCTCAAGGTGCATTCTACTCTCTTATTGATTCATCACACACCTATCTCTCCCTAAGTATGAAATAAATAATCTCCCATAATCTCCTAACCACCCAACAATGAAACAAGAAGCTATTGACTGTTTCTTCAGCATTCTTACCTATCAAACATCTACTTGCCACGCTCTCTCTCATTTTTTTAATTCGTCTATCATTAAAATTTCCTATCTCACAACTGTCCATGTAAAAAAAATCCACTTTTGGTGTCTCCCGTGAATGCTAAATGATCCTCCAATGAAAGTCAATCCCTATATTACCCACCAAAGCAATACAATAATTTTTCACTGAGAAATCACCTTTCGTGCTTCTCCTCCTCCACAAACAGTCCTCTCCCCCTATGGAAATCCCCTCCCGCCTAACCAATCAAAAATTTCATTCGCCACCTCTAACTCCCAATCCCCGAGTCTGCTTCTAAATCTAGGGTTCCAACCCCTCCTATCCCAGACCATCCAAAAATGTCATGCCACCAAACTTTCCCTCTCACTCAAAATACAATATAAATAAAGAAACATCTCCTCTAAAGATCGGTATCCCCCATCCATATCTCTAAAACTTAATTATCCATCTGTTTTCCAATATCTAGGATGTATACCTAAGAAACTCCCTCTAGACCCCGTAATCTGCTTCCACAACCCCATCTTGTGTGAAAACCTCCCTGCCCCGGATCCCCGCCCATTACGACCAAGCCCAAACCTTATCACTACCACCGTTCTCCACCTCAACTAGAAACCTTCACAACTACTTACCTAAAAGAGATCTATTGAAAATAGCAAAAATTATAATTACCTACCCACCCTCTCTCATCGGTTTGCACATCTCCTCCTAACTCACAAAACATTGTTTTCAACTATATTTGTTTCCTCTCAACAAAAAATCCCTCATTAACTTTAAGGGAGTGTGCTATGTGCATGAGAAGAACACCAACACCTAACCTAGAGGGGGTGGGGGTGGTGGGTGGGTGGGGTGGGGTTGCTTCCACAATCAATATACTTAACACAAGTTTCATCAAATTGATTAGATTAATTCACACAACAATGTAATTAGGTGAATCTAGGTAAATAAAACTAGATCTAACAAACCTATGTCAATTTTTATTCAATTCACTAGATTCAAATTAAATCTAAGTAACGTGTGTGATCAAATGTGTGCATAGGTATAAAACAATCACAGTCAACCACAAGGCAAGGTTCATGAGAAAAATAACCCCACCAATGGGTAAAAAATCTAGACGGACTCCAATTTTTAATTCTATTTGAAAATTAAGAAAATACCTCTTACACAGGAATTTTCATGTAGTTAACGATGAACATTTCAACTCTCTCCTATAGCTAATGAAAATCCATCTCAAGTTCCATGAGATAAACTAAGAACTATGGACTCTTTCTTGGAAGTCACTCCACACTTCGATTTCTTTAGTAAACCATACTGACTCCAATTCTAGATCTAGGAGTAGATGATGATACAATTCAAAGGTAGATAGATTGGAACTTAATAGTTAATACAATATGTGAAATCTGAACCAAAACACTCTCAATTCTATCTCAAAGACATTAGACTAAGTATAGATCTACGTTTTGGCAAAATTTGGAGGGAACAAGTGAATTTGGAAAGAGAACCAAAGACAAAATGCTTTTAACCTAAAAAATTATCCCAGAGTTGTATTTTTGTTATGAGATTTTCAGATCTTATTATTTTTTTTTGAAAAAACAAGAGAAGAAAATCCCTACACTAGTGGCAAATACAAAGGAATTGTTTACAGAGAATAGGAAACTCATTAATGATGGTCTTTGAAATAAACTAGACAAGGTAGGTGATGGTCTTAGTAATAAACTAGATTAGGAAGGTAGGGGTGGTGTTGGTATTACCACCAGGGAGATATTCTTTGTTACTTTTAGGAATGCTACGAACATACCTTCTCGTGTTTCATTGATTAGGTGGTAGATATATTCTGGCAACAACCCGTCTGTACAAATTTTCAAAGGCTTATCTTCTCATGTTTCCTCTCTCACGTCTAGTGAGCACTCGTGGAACCTCCTGATGTAAACTCACGCGCCAGTTGCGTGAGTGTAAATTCGTCCTCAGCCAAAAAAACTTTTGTACAAACAAAATATGCAATTCTTCTTATGAGTCTACGCTACCTGGGGCCAAGTGGGAGTACCACATGTAGGCTTCTTTGTTAGGGATTTTTAAAACTCCCTCAGTCTCAGCTTTTTATCATTACAATAGGCTCCAAGGCACTCAATGAACCTTTTCACGTGTTCCTTTGGGTTTGCATCCTTCCCCGTGTACTTTTCAAAGATGGGTGGAATATACCAAACTGGGTACGGAGTGCAAAAGTCATCGTAAACTGAGGAATTATCTCCTCCAGCCTTGGACACTGCTATGAAATTTAAGAGATCTTTTTTCATTTCCTCCATGCTGGGTGGCGGGGATATAGTTGGTTGTGTTATCAGCACGAAAGGTGCCTCTAGTGCAGCTGGTGCACTCCTTCCCATGCCACTAGCCATTACGTGTGCCACTGAAGTCATCCCCGGGCCTTGTGCCGCTGTCCCTATTGTTACAGGTAGGATAATTGGAGGTGGAGTGGTTGGAGGAACATTACTGAAGGCAGGTGTGGCAACCCCTCTTGATAGAGGGAGTTGGTATTCCCGCTAGTGGTTTTATGAAAGAGTCTACTCCTCCAGTGATTACCAACATCGCCTAGGCCACTGGGGTTTTGATTAACTCCGCAAAAAACCCCACGAGCCCCATGATTTGTGCAGAGACCATTCCTTCTTACTTTCCAACCATCTCTGTCACACTAGTAGTAGCTATTCTCGGCTCCGCTCATGTTACTCTCACTCTTTGAGGCAATATAGTGAGATCTGCCTCCTCTTTATGACGCATGGCGTCAAAATCAATGGTACTGACAGTATTATCCTCTGGCATCTTTTTAAAAGAGAATACCACCCCAATAGAGTCGCCAAATGTAAGATGCGGGTTCTTTGAATACAATTAGTATCAAACGAGGTGTAATTCCTTACCAAGATCAGGATTAATGCTCAGGACAATATTTAATAATGACAATAAACGAGGGCAAGAGAGACAATAACATTCAACACTCAAGCTTGTATTAAATGAGATATTTACATCATAAATGCACTACATATATAATAAATAAATGCGACCAACAAGTGAGGTGGTCAGAGAGAGACAGATCAAGCAATCTTATCACAATAAAGGCAAGGCAAGAACTTCAAGTTCAGTTAGTGATCAATGATAAGGGCATTGATGGGTGCGGGAAGAATGTTTGGACAATCAATGTTCTCTTATAAGCGCTCGTGTATGAGGTAAATCCAACAACAATTCTAGATCAAGATTGTCATCCTTATAAACTATTTGGTTAGTCTATTCATATGGAGGAAAGGTTACGCGAGTAACCTTGCTTGCATTTAAATGTGAGTGAATGAAATTATGTACTAAAGTACCGTAGCATTAATATCTAAGACATTGCATTAAATTCATGGGATATTATATTTTGGCAGGAAACTTCCCAACAAGTTGGAAACATGGTGGCATTAATGGGGACATAATGTGGCAGCTCAAAGGCTTACCTCAAAAGGGCTATGAAATCAGATTTGGTTAACTATGCCTACCATTTTAAGGATACACTCAATTTAAGTGCCATAAATTTGAGTCCTTAAAGGCACGACATTATGACATCGTAAAGTAGGTGAACAATGACCCCACTAGACGTGTGGTCACATCAACCAAATAAATGGTGTATGGTTTTAAGGTTGTTCGATTGGAAGTTAGCTCGAGCATTAGGTATGCTGTTTGTGGGCTAGGAACTATCTCTAGGAAAAATATATAAGATTGGGGTTCCTTGAGTAGGTTCCTTCGAATACGTTGAAGTCATGGTAGTTCGGCTTGAAGTAGATTGAGCTACCATTTGTACTGAGTGAAGGTTTTCCCAAGTGTGCCAAGTGGATTGGCTATTGCTTTCACTACACCAAATTTGTCGAATTGTCACGGTCATTGACCTTGACAATTCCAGAGGAGACAACTTTTTTTGTCAGGGTCATGTCACGGTCAATGATCGTGACAAGCTCGTTAGAATTGTCACGGTCATGTCACGACCCCTGACCGTGACAAGCCCGTGATAGTTTTAAAAAAATTGTCATGGTGATTGACCGTGATAAGACCGTGGCAAGTTTCTTTTTCACGAACTTGTATGGGCAGAATTGAAAAAAATCTGCTGGGCAGTATGGCCACTACCACTGGCCAGCAGTATATTTATACCTGTTATAGCAACTTTGTACTAGTTCAACCATCATATATCCAAATAAACTAGAGATAATGAAAATATACAATCAAAATATAATTCAAATGTACCAACTTAAAACAATTCAAATGTACCAACTTAAAATAATTCAAATGTACCAACTTAAAAACAATTCAAATGTACCAACTTAAAAACAATACAATTCAATTCAAATAATGTCACTACATGTCTTGGGTAAGGTTAAATCCAAGGAGGTGAGTAGGCCACACGATATACGAATTGACACACCCACTAATATACATCGTGTCGCATTGTTCGCACAACCACAACAGAGAGTTCTCCTTCCCGGGTATCACATGCATGACGAGATCCTTGGACTCAATGTCTTGAAGCTCACGTCCATGAACTAATCCACCCTAGATGATATTCGGGTACCTCAACCCCCACCCTATTCGCTGGCCATCATATATGTCCAGTATAAACACGCTCGACCAACCAAGTGTCTACATCGGTCGGTCAAAGGGAGCCAAATAGGGAAGTGGATCATCAAAGTCCGCACATGTCGGCGATGAAGCAGCGAGGATCACATCCTCGTCATCCTGCACCTCCCCCCCCTTCTCCTTCCCTTTTCCCTTGCGCTTTCTGCCGTCCAACGAACGCTTCATGAATGAGAACATATCTTGGACCGTCTCCTCCGAACGGGATAGCTTCGCGTCATGCGAGTCCACCGTTCGAGCCAACCCAGTGTCGTTCATCTCCAATCCGATGATCCTATATTTGGCCACCCGCGATCTCACCCCCTTGTCCTCCCCTTGCGATCAGAGCCAAGCACTTGGCTGAGTACGTCTGTGGACAAAGATACCTTGTCGGCATCAAACTGCGACTCATGCACTTCCTTAAGCTTTGCCTAAAATGATAAAAAGCACATGATTAGTAAAATAAGTAAATTAAAAAATTATAATGTAATTAACAAAAATTAAACTATCGGATTACTTAAAATCATGGCCGCGACGCTCGAGGACACCTCCTTGTCCTTCCCCTTCTTCGT